>CM060973.1:50377032-51760365 GCA_030765045.1 Tenodera sinensis
AGCATCGTCAGTGTCGGAGCCCCATGAAGAGTGTTTGGCATTCAGATCACCAAGGAAGATAAAGGGTGGCGGAATCTGAGCAAAAAGAGCTCGAAGGTCGTTCTCGTGTACAACACTGACCGGCGGCAGATAGACATTGCAAATTGACAGACTTAAGCCCTGCAACTGGACACGCACAGCCACAGCTTGCAGCGGCGTGTTTACCGGGATGCTTGTGGCAGAGATGGTATGCGCCACCAAAGTAGCAACTCCTCCGCTTGCTCGTCGATCAGCTGCAGAGTCATTCCTAAAAGCCGAAAAACCACGAAGATGTAATGCGTGATTAGGGTGCAAATGTGTTTCTTGTAGGCAGACGATTGATGGAGAGCGTTGCGCAACGAGATGCTGTATGTCCGGAACACGTGCCCGGAACCCATTAACATTCCACTGGATTATTTCCATGGTAAAGAAAA
Organism: Tenodera sinensis; assembly: GCA_030765045.1. NCBI lineage: Eukaryota > Metazoa > Arthropoda > Insecta > Mantodea > Mantidae > Tenodera > Tenodera sinensis. The sequence continues at coordinate 50,377,485 of CM060973.1, forward strand.
ATTAGTGATTCGTCTTCATCTTTTTCTTTTTCATCTTTACCTTAACCGACTTTGGACGGGGTAGGTTAATTTCGTCATCCCCTAGTGACTCCTCGGATGTACGGGAGTCTGAAGATCCCCTGCGGCTCGCGGAACGGGAGCGGGAGCGGGACTTCATTGATGACGTGTGGCTGCTGGCGCGAACATCAGGCCTAGAGGAATGGCTATCAACAGGCTGGTTACGACTTGTGGACGCCTTGTGAGCTGGTGTCTGCACGGCTGTAGATGTTGTAGCTTTTGCAGGTGTGGCACGAGACAGTGGAACAATACTCGCTGGTAGGTCTGTCTGTGTGGAGGCATCTGATACAGGGACATGCTGTATCGCTACGGTGTTAACAGGAGCGCGTCGGGCAGCCAAGGCATAACCTGTGGTGGTCGCAGGTTGCAGCTGCTCAAAGCGACGACGCGCCTCTGGAAATGTAAGATGTTCTTTCACGCGTAGCTCCTGTATACATTTTTCATCCAGAAACTTCGCAGACTGACGCGAGCTAGATGGATGACCGGCTCCACAGTTAACACAATGAGGGTCACGGGTACAAGCCGTGCCCTCATGAGGTGATAGGCCACAACGCTCACAAACGGCAGGATGGTTACACGCGGTCTTAGTATGTCCGAACTTCTGACACTGAAAACAGCGCATAGGGTTCGGGACATATTGACGTACGGCGGCACGCTCGTACCCGCAGAAGATGTATTCTGGCAACTGTGTGCCCTTAAAAGTGAGGAAAACCGTACGTAAATCAATCACTTTACCATCCTGCTTTCTTGTCAGACGGTACGCTTGACACACCCGCTGGTCGGAGAGGCAAGTAACAATCTCCTCGTTTGACAGACCGTCCAGACTGGATGTGGTGACAACTCCTCTGCATGAGTTTAGAGATTTATGTGGGGCTACCCGGATGGGGTAGGAGCCCAACAAAGTGGCTTTCAACAATTTCTGGCACTGGTCTGCGGTGGTCACTTCTACCAAAAGCGTACCGTCTCGTACTCGGGTGGCGTTTTTAACAAGGCCACAGATCCTGTCGAGTTCTTTTTTGATGTAAAAGGGGCTCAGATCCTTCATCGTTTTCCTTTCACTGGCCAAGTTCATGACTAGAAAACTGTCGAAATGGGAGGGTTTGCGCGGATGCATGTTGAAATCGGACCCCCATCCGGAACCGTCGGCGTCAGCCTGCCATCCGGGGGTCAAAGAAAAGAAAGACACCAAAATCTCCACGGTCTGTGCCGCCATGGAGACCCCTCCATGACTGACTTCAAGGCGTACTTCAGAGGAGCCACCCTCCGATCTCCACTGCTTGTCCGCATGGGTAAACCGTTCACCACGTGACACCCCGATTTTATGCCCCCACCACAGGAATAACCGCCTGTGGCTCCCCGCTTTAGCACACGCTGCCTCAACGGAGTCAGCGTGGATTCAGGGGACTTCGGGTTGATTACACCGGGGCTCCGTCAGCGGTAACACGTCCGGCCGGTGATACTAACCCGACGGCACGCGGCCGTCGTGAAATTAACACCGGCCGTGCCCTCAAGGAGCTAAGTGGGTGTACACGACGTGTGGACGGGCTCCGCACCTAAGGCTACACATGGGGGCAGTGTGAAGGGTCCGCACAACCTTCGCGCCTGAGACCTCCGAAGAGCAAACAAGTCGGGGGCCGCGCCGAAAACCGTGGGACAGGACCACGGAGATAGGAAAGATCCCTGCTGGTGAGACAGGAGTTATAAATCTAGGAACTTACACACTAATAATCAGAATAAACCTAGAAGAGGAAGAGGGTGATATAAAAAAAGCAACATAAAACGCACGTGGCACAGTTAATGAAGGTGGAGGGGGTGAAATGATTGTGAGTGGCTCGGGGCCCCGGGAGCGCCATACCCGGACCTACCGTGGTAGGTTCCCCTGGGGGAGTTTGATTTCGGAGTCCTCTTCTCCTAGATGAGTTGTCGACCAAGACTACCGAGCCTCATCTACCCGTTTGGAATGTTCTTAGCTTCCCCTCACCTCTTGCCTACCAGTGGTCACAAAGACACACGTAGCAGGCTGTCTGGTTTGGGTACTGAGCCCCTCCGCCACGGCAAGGCGACACTCCTTCGGAGGGGCGATGCCATGGAAATGTGACCTGAAATGGCTCAATACGCATGCGATGCGATGCACATAAGATGCGATATCGAGCAATGCCATGTGCATGAGATGCGAAGTGACTCAATGCGCATGCGATGCAATGCACATAAGATGCGATATCAAGTGATGCCATGCGCATGTGATGCCTTGTGACTCAATGCGCATGCGATGCGACGCACATAAAATGCTATATCAAGTGATGCCAGGCGCATGTGACGCGACGTGACTCAATAAGCATGCGATGCGATGCTCATAAAATGCCATATCAAGCGATACCATAGGCATGTGACGCGACGTGACTCACTGCGCATGCGATGCGATGCACATAAGATGCGATATCAAGTGATGCCATGCGCCTGTGACGCGACGTGACTCAATGCACATGCGATGCGATGCACATAGGATGCGATATCACGCGATGCCATGCGCATGTGATGCGACGTGGCTCAATGCGCATGCGATGCGATGCACATAAGATGCGTTGTCTAGCGATGGCTTGCGCATGTGATGCGATGTGACTCAATGCGCATGCGATGCGATTAACATAAGATGCGATATGAAGCACTGCCATGCGCATCTGACGCCTTGTGACTCAATGCGAATGCGATGCGATGCACATAGGATGCGATATCAAGTGATGTCGTGCGCATGTGACGCGACGTGACTCAACAAGCATGCGATGCGATTCTCATAAGATGCCATATCAAGCGATGCCATGCGCATGTGACGCGACGTGACTCACTGCGCATGCGATGCGATGCACATAAGATGCGATATCAAGCGATGGCTTGCGCATGTGACGCGACGAGACTCAAAAACGGATGCGATACAAGGCACTTAAGATGCGATATCAAGCGATGCCATGCGCATGTGAAGCGATGTGACTCAATGCGCATGCGATGCGATGCACATAAAATGCGATGTCCAGCGGTGCCACGCGCGTATGATGCGAAGTGACTCAATGCGCATGCGATGCACATAAGATGCGATGTCGAGCGATGCATGCGGATAAGACTTAATGCGCTGCGATGCGATGCAATTAAGATGCGATATCAAGCGCTGCCATGCGCATATGACGCGATGTCACTCAATGCGCATGCGATGAGATGCACAAAAGATGCCATATCGAGCGATGACATGCGGATGTGGTGCGACGTGACTCAATGCACATGCGATGCGATGAACATAAGTTGCAATATCAAGCAATGCCATGCGAATGCGACGCGACGTGACTCAATGCGCATGCGATGCGATGCATATAAGATGCGATATCAAGTGATGCCATGCGCATGTGACGCGCTGTGACTCAATGCGCATGCGATGCGATGCACATAAGGTGCGATATCAAGTGACGCCATGCGCATGTGACGCGCTGTGACTCAATTCGCATGCGATGCGACGCACATAAGGTGCGATATCAAGTGATGCCATGCGCATGTGACGCGCTGTGACTCAATGCGCATGCGATGCGATGCACATAAGGTGCGATATCAAGTGATGCCATTCGCATGTGACGCGCTGTGACTCAATGCGCATGCGATGCGATGCACATAAGGTGCGATATCAAGTGATGCCATTCGCATGTGACGCGCTGTGGCTCAATTCGCATGCGATGCGACGCACATAAGGTGCGATATCAAGTGATGCCATGCGCATGTGACGCGCTGTGACTCAATGCGCATGCGATGCGACGCACATAAGGTGCGATATCAAGGGATGCCATGCGCATGTGACGCGACGTGAATCAGTAAGCAAGCGATGCGTTGCACATAAGATGCCATGTCAAGCGATGCCATGCGCATGTGACGCGAGATAACTCAATGAGCATGCGATGCGATGCACATAAGATGCGATATCAAGCGATGCCATGCGCATGTGACGCGACGTGACTCAATGAGCATGCGATGCGATGCACATAAGATGCGATAAAAAGCGATGACATGCAAATGTGACGAGAAATGACTCAATGCGCATGCGATATGATGCAGATAGGAGGCGATATCAAGCGATGCCATGCGCACGTGACGCAACGTGACTCAATCCGCATGCGATGGACATAAGATGCGATGTCGAGCGATGCATGCGTGTGTGACGCGATGTGAGTCAATGCGCTGCTATGCGATGAACATAAGATGCGATATCAAGCGATGCCATGCGCATATGACGCGATGTCCCTCAATGCGCATGCGATGCGATGCACAAAAGATGCGATAACGTGCTATGTCTTGCGCATGTGCGGCGACGTGACGCAATGCACATGCGATGCGATGATCATATGATGCGATATCATAGAATGCCATGCGAATGCGACGCGACGTGGCTCAATGCGCATGCGATGCGATGCACATGAGATGCGATATCAAGCGATGCCATGTGCATGTGACGCGACGTGACTCAATGCGCAAAGGATGCGATGTCTATAAAATGCGATAACAAGCGATGCCATGCGCATGCGACGTGACGTGACTCAATGCGCTTGCGATGCAATGCACATAAGATGCGAGATCAAGCGAAGCCATGCGCATGCGACGTGAACTGACTCAATGCGCATGCGATGCGATGTACAATAGATGCGATATCAGGTGATGCCAGCTGCATGTGACGCCATGTGACTCAATGCGGATGCGATGCGATTCATATAGTATGCGATTTCGAGCGATGAAATGCGCGTGTGATACGATGTGACTCAATGCGCTTACGATGCACATAACATGCGATTTCAAGCGATGCATGCGCATGTGACGCGATGTGACTCTATGCGCCTGCGATGCGATGCACCTAAGATGCAATATCAAGCGATGCCATGCGCATGTGACGCGATATGACTCAATGCGCATGCGATGCGATGCACATAAAATGCGATGTCGAGCGATGCCATGCGCTTGTGATGCGATGTGACTGAAGGCGCACCCGTCCGAAGGAGTGTCGCCTTGTCGTGGCGGAGGGGCTCAGTACCTGAACCAGACGGCCTACTAAGTGGTCTGTCGACTACTGGTAGGCAAGAGGTGAGGGGAAGCAAAGAACATTCCAAACGGGTAGATGAGGCTCGTTAGTCTTGGTCGACGACTCATCTAGGAGAAGAGGACTCCGAAATCAAACTCCCCCAGGGGCTCCTACTACGGTAGGTACGGGTTTGGCGTACCCGGGGCCCCGAGCCATACTCTCGATTGGGTTCCTCCTAGAGGTGAGAGGGCATATGCCAAACGCCCAATCAACTTTGGTCCACTTTTGTGTTTGACCTCCCACCTGTTACCTCCCTGTACACAGTCTGATGGATAACCTACGCGCGGGTCGTCTTAGGATGGGGTGACGCAAGGGGTGACTGGGTAATCGCGTAAGTCCCAGCCCCTGGTTATCATGTAGGATCTGTGTGCGTATCCGCTGATAAAGGTCAGTCCCGGGGAGGGGCCATTGCATGAGCTGATGCACTCCTGAAGGCGATTGGCTCCCTCTGTCTATGCATTGGGAGGTGAGACCCTAGGGTGAGCAAGGTCCAGGCCAGGACTCTCACCTAAGCCGGGGTGGCGCCCAGGATGTGAGCATGCCATCGGAGACATTTGCAATGGTGGAGGATGACATCGCCATGAGTTCTCAATAAACTCAAAACAAAAAAAATATAAAAGTTTGTGTAAAGGAAGTAGCAGAGTTGAGTGGTCCTCGCTACTTAGTAATATCAAGAACTGAGGGAGACAAGAAATTTTTATCGGTGAGCCCATTTACCATACAAAAGGGTTTGGATAACTTTGCTGGTCCTGTAAAGTCATGCACTAGATCTCGCAATGGCACGCTCCTGGTTGAAGCACATTCAGCTACCCAGGCAGCTAAAATACTGAAAGCGAATATGCTAGCAAGTTATCCTGTCAGCGTTCAGATGCACAGAACTTTGAACTCCTCGCGCGGCGTGATAAACACCCGTGCATTGGATGATTTAAGCAATGAGGAGATTCAAGAAAATCTTATGGAACAAGGCGTTACAAATGTTTACCGGGTTCAACGCAAAGAAGGTGGTGAACTGAAGCCAACACGTACCCTGTTCCTGACCTTTGATCGGGTAGATCTCCCACAAAGGATTAAGGCAGGGTATGAGTCCATCGAAGTTAGGCCGTTCATCCCGAACCCGCTGAGATGTTTTAAATGCCAGCGCTTTGGGCATACAAATGAATTTTGCAAGGGACAAGCTACATGCCCTCAATGTGGAGATGAATTCCACGATGGTGCATGTACAGCAGCTCCGTCATGTGTGAACTGCAGAGGTGAACATCCATCCAGTTCCCGAGATTGCCCCCGCTTTGTAGAGGAAAGAGCGATCCAAGAGATCGGGTCAAAGAGAAGGTGCCCTTCTCAGAAGCCCGGAAGCTCTTGCGTACACGCCAACCCTCTGTTCCAAGGTCCGGGACCTATAGCTCAGTTGTAGCTAAACCGGTACCGAGCAGAGAGATCGCAACCCAGACCAGCGATTTCAATGGGGCAACAATATCTGAAAAGACACTTGTAGCCCGTAGCTCTACTCCAAAGCCTTCAACATCAGCGCGCACATCTGTGTCAACGTCAACGTCTACAAAATCCGCAAGCGCAAAAAACATTAGCGTTACATCACCATCAAGAGCATCAAGATCAGCGCAAAAAGCTAGCAAGCCCGTAAGATATGAAGCCTCACCGATCAAATTTAAAAAGAGTTACTCAAAGACCGACTTCCTCAAGGAAAATAAAATGTCTAGTCCCAGTACATCGAAGGGATGTAAGAGTCCCCGAACATCTCCTCGAAGATCTCGAAAATCCTCTTCTGGAGAATCTTCAGGGGTGGACTCAGACCGGCGTCTTTCATCTTCGCCGGTCCCCATTAGCAACCGGTTCGAGACACTCGAACCCAAGTTTGCTGTGGGAAGACGCACGTCCTCGGCAGAGGACATGGATTTGGACCAATCAGCCCACACTGGGAGACCCCCAGTTGAAAAGAGGCGCGAAAAAGCGTCCGAAAAGAACGTCAGCCCAAGAGAGAAAAGGGCTAAATTAGTTCGACAACCGCCTGCTCCAAAGTAATGAAGAGTTACCTTGGAATTACCTATCCCATACACAATGCAATATGACTATCCTACAATGGAACGTACGTGGCATTCGAACTCAAAGGCCAGAACTTGAGCTCTTGCTCAAAGAAAACGAACCTCTGGTCGCATGTTTGCAAGAGACTAAGCTGCGTCCTCGAGACGCTTTCCATCTAAGGCGATACACCCCAGTACGGTGCGATGTTACACCAGAAGAGGGTGTACCGGCACATGGCGGCGCTATGATACTTGTCAGAGATGACGTATATATGCAAACTCTACCTTTGCACTCTGATATACAATCAGTTGCTGTATGGATTAAACTGCCAAACATACATTTCACTATCTGTAATGTTTATTTGCCTCCGTCCCATGACTTCTCGCACATTGATTTAGAAGATCTAGTTTCCCAGTTGCCAACACCGTTTCTGTTGGTGGGAGACTTCAATGCGCACCACCCACTTTGGGGTTCAAGTCGCGCTTGTGCGAGAGGTACACTCATTTCCGATTTTTTGGACAGTCACAACCTAGCTCTCCTCAACACTGGAGAGCCTACATTCATTTCGGACTCTCATAACAGCTTCTCACACCTTGACCTTGCAGTTTGTTCACCTCAGTTGGCAGTCTCCCTACAATGGAATGTCATCTCTGATTTACACTCTAGTGACCATTTCCCATGTCTTATTAGTCTCTTGACGCAACATACACACTCCACACGTATGCCCAGCTGGCGTCTGGACCATGCCAACTGGAACCTTTACACCCAGTTGGCTGTCTTTACCTACAACGAGCACGACTCAGTAAATAATTTGGCGCAGCATCTCACGGAGACGATTCTCTCTGCTGCTGAACAATCGATTCCGCGGTCGACTACACACCGCCGTCGATTTCCCGTCCCCTGGTGGACGGAAGAATGTCGGAATGCCATTCGTGCTCGAAGGCGTGCACTTAGGGTTTTCCAACGTCATCCTACTTTGGAAAACCTGATTGAATACAAGAAAATGCGCGCCAGGTCCAGACAAGTCATTAAGGATAGCAAAAAGTCATCATGGAGCAAATTTGTAGCTTCATTTAACCGACACACACCTTCCTCGGTTGTGTGGGATAGATTAAGGCGTGTTGCAGCTAAATCGACCCAAATACCAATAGCGGGACTAAAAACAGCCACAGGAGCTGTTGTTGATTCATTTGAAGTGGCCAATACCTTTGGCAGTGCTTTCGCACAAGTGTCTAGCTCGGAAAACTACTCCCCTGAGTTCCTTCCATTTAAAACTCAGGTGGAATCTCAAGGCTTCACGTTTCGTTCTAGAAACGTAGAAGATTACAATCGCCTTTTCACCATGGCGGAGCTGAAGCATTCCCTGAAATCTTCGCGATGTTGAGCACCAGGACCGGACGGTATTCATGTACAAATGTTACAACAGCTCTCTCCTGAAGGTAAGGCATTCCTGCTTGAGGTCTATAATCGTGTTTGGGTTGACAGTATACTCCCAGAAAATTGGCGGGAGGCCACCGTTATTCCCATCTTGAAGGCTGGGAAGGACCGTCATCTTCCCTCCAGCTATCGTCCTATTTCCCTCACCAGTTGCGTTTGCAAGGTGATGGAACGCATGATCAATGTACGACTGGTATGGTGGTTAGAAAGTCGTAACCGACTGACTAACATCCAGTGTGGTTTTCGACGACGCCGTTCAACTGTTGACCATCTTGTGTCAATATCGACACAGATAATGGACGGCTTTATGAAGAACTGTCAAACCGTTGGCATATTTTTCGATCTTGAGAAGGCTTATGATACGTGCTGGCGAGCAGGGATTCTACGTTCCCTGTATGCCTGGAACATACGTGGACGCCTACCACTTTTCATTCAGGAGTTTATGAAGGACCGCTTTTTCCGAGTAAGGGTCGGCTCGGTTTTTTCTAATTCTTTTGTTCAGGAGGAGGGAGTACCTCAGGGTTCGGTGCTAAGTGTCACGCTCTTTGCTATAGCAATTAACTCCATCTGGAAATGTGTTCCACCTGGAGTTTCGTCATGCCTATTCGTAGACGACTTCGCTGTCTATTGCACTTCTCAGCGCACGGCGTTCTTACAACGGCGCCTGCAGCAATGTTTGGACAACCTTAGAGAATGGAGCGTGAGAAACGGCTTCCGTTTCTCAACTGAGAAGACAATCTGCGTTAATTTCTGGCGCCGTAGGAGACGATTACCACCTTCGCTCCGTTTTGGTCCAGATGTACTTCCCTTCGCAGAAGAGACGCGCTTCCTGGGTTTGATCTTGGACAGGAAGCTTAGTTGGTCGTCGCATATTGCACAGCTAAGAGCGAGATGTGACCGTTCCCTAAATATTATGCGAGTACTGAATGGCAAATCGTGGGGAGCGGATCGGACAATTTTGTTGCGAATATATCGCGCATTGGTCCGATCCAAGCTAGACTATGGGTGTATTATTTATTCGTCAGCACGGCCATCTGTGCTGAGAAGATTAGACGTGGTCCATAATAGGGGCATCCGCATTGCAACAGGAGCTTTTCCAACAAGCCCAGTGGTGAGCCTTTACGCCGAGTCCGCAGAACCTCCTCTGCAATATAGGCGTGAGATTCTCTTGGCAAATTATGGTTGTGCGCTTAGATGTATGCCTAAGCACCCAACGTTCGCTTCTTTTTTCTCCACCACGCTAAGAGAACGATATAGAAATAGCACCCTTAATCCAAAGCCTGCGGGGTTCCGTTTCCAAGAGCTCCTAGTGAAGCTTGGAGTGGAACTGCCTGTGATGTTCGCCAAGGGCGAGAGACTTTACACCCTTTGGCTATCTGGTACGCCCCATGTAGATCTTGGGATGACCATACACCAGAAGTCCACGATGCCTGTTTCAAGTATCCGCACGTGTTTCTTAGAATTTTTGTCAGGTTACTCTGACCGTAGATATATTTACACCGATGGATCAAAGAACACCAACGGTGTTGGATGTGCTTATGTTTATGGAACCGAACCATATACATTCGGTTTTCCAAATAGCACTTCCATTTTTACTGCAGAGCTTTATGCAATTTATCGAGCCGTTTTGTATGTTCGCCGTCGTAAATTAGGTGACTGCCTGATTTTGAGCGATTCCCTTAGTGCACTGCAGAGCCTTTGTCAGTTGTACAACCCCCACCCTATTGTACAACGTATCCAGGATGCCCTCCATGTTTTACACGCTTCTGGTGTTGATGTGGTGTGTGCATGGATTCCTGGTCACGTAGGTTTGCCTGGGAATGAAATGGCAGATTTAGCAGCAAAGACGGCAACTACTGAACCCAGAATTATCATCTCACGTGTTACTTCGGAAGACTTTAGGCTTGAAGTGCGGAGAGCGGTGCTGTCGTCCTGGCACGACGAGTGGTCAGCTCTCCGCGGTAATAAGCTTAGAGAAGTGAAAGAACTTCCGATAAACTGGGTAACTTCCTGTCTCACATCTCGTCGCGAGGAGGTTAGTTTCGCTCGATTAAGAATAGGGCACTGCAATTTTTCGCACGGTTACCTATTTAAAAGTGACCCTGCGCCTCTATGTCCGCTGTGTGACAACGTTTTGTCGGTTCGCCATGTCCTGCTAGAGTGTTACCCTCTAGCGCACCTTCGGGATTCTCTGCAGCTACCTGCCAGACTTGCAGAGGTCCTAGCGGACGACTAAACAGCGGTTGATAGAGTTTTTAATTTTTTTGTGCAGTGCAATATAAATTTGAGGATTTAAAATTTTTAATTGTCTGTTTCTGATTTTGGACATATTTATCACCTTGTTTCATATCTGGCTATTGCCACTGCTTTTTACCTTTGTATATTTTTCTTGTTGCTAGTATTTTTATTTTTTGAGTGAAATTTATATCTGGCTATTGCCATGAGTCTGTTAAGGGCGCTGATGACCTAGAAGTTGAGCGCCCTTAAACCAAATCCATCCATTTTACTGAAGGCGCATGCGAAGCGATGCGCAAAAGATGCGGTGTCGAGCGATGTCATGCGCATGTGGTGCGACGTGACTCAATGCGCATGCGATGCGATGCAGATAAGATGCGATAATAAGCGATGCCATGCGCATGTGACGCGACGTGGCTCAATGCGCATGCGATGAGATGCACATAAGATACGATATCAAGCGATGCCATGCGCATGTGACGCGACGTGACTCAATGCGCATGCGATGCGATGCACATAAGAAGCGATATCAAGCGATGCCATGCGCATGTGACGTGATGTGACTCAATCCGCATGCGATGCGATGCACATAATATGCGATATCAAGCGATGCCATGCGCATGTTGCGTAATGTGACTCAATGCGCTGCGATGCGATGCATATAAAATGCGATATCAAGCGGTGCCATGCGCATGTGACGCGATGTGACTCATTGCGTATGCGATGCACATAAGTTGCGATTTCGAGCAATGCATGCGCATGTGACGCGATGTGTCTCAATGCGCATGCGATGCGATGCACATAAGATGCGATGTCGAGCAATGTCATGCGCATTTGGTGGGACGTGAGTAGATGCGCATGCGATGCACATAAGATGCGATATCAAGCGATGCCCTGCGCATATGACGCGAAGTGACTCAATGCGAATGCGATGCACACAAGATGCGATAACAAGGGATGCCTCGCGCATCTGACGCGAAGTGACTCAATGCGCATGCGATGCGATGCACATTAGATGCGATATCAGGTGATGCCAGCCGCATGTGACGGGGTTTGTGGCTCAATGCGCATGCGATGCGATGCACATAAGATGCGATATCAAGCGATGCCATGCGCATGTGACGCGATATGACTCAATGCGCATGCGATGCGATGCACATAGAATACGATTCCAAACGATGCCTTGCGCATGTGACGCGACGTGACTCAATGCTAATACGATGCGATGCACATAGGATGCGATAACAAGTGATGCCATGCGCATGTGACGCGACGTGACTCAATGCGCATGCGTTGCGATGCACATAAGATACGATATCAAGAGATGCCATGCGCATGTGAAGCGACGTGACTCAATGCGCATGCCATGCGATGCACATAACATGCGATATCAAGGGATGCCATGCGCATGTGACGCGATGTGACTCAATGCGCATGCGATGCGATGCACATAAGATGCGATATCAAGCGATGCCATGCGTATGTGACGTGATGTGACTCAATCCGCATGCGATGCGATGCACATAAGATGCGATATCAAGCGATTCCATGCGCATGTGGCGTGATGTGACTCAATGCGCTGCAATGCGATGCACATAAGATGCAACATCAAGCGATGCCATGCACATGTGACGTGATGTGACTTAATACGCATGCGAAGCGAAGCACATAAGATGCGATATCAGGCGGCGCCGTGGCCGAGCGGTTAGCGCGCTCGCCTACCACCTAGGCGGCCCGGTTTCGATGCCAGGGACCCGCATGTGGTATTCGTGGTGGACGAAGCGGCGTAAGGGCGGATTTTCTCCGGGTACTCCGGTTTCCCCCGCCATCTCATTCCACCGTTGCTCCATCTTTATTCCATGTTTCATCAGTGTCACCGCCTGCGGTGCCGTAGTAGTAAAAGTGGGCGTTAAACACTACAAACAATGCGATATCAAGCGATGCCATGCGCATGTGACGCCATGTGACTCAATGCGGATGCGATGCGATTCACATAGTGTGCGATTTCGAGCGATGAAATGCGCGTGTGATACGATGTGACTCAATGCGCTTACGATGCACATAACATGCGATTTCAAGCGATGCATGCGCATGTGACGCGATGTGACTCTATGCGCCTGCGATGCGATGCACCTAAGATGCGCTATCAAGCGATGCCATGCGCATGTGACGCGATATGACTCAATGCGCATGCGATGCGATGCACATAAAATGCGATGTCGAGCGATGCCATGCGCGTGTGATGCGATGTGACTGAAGGCGCATGCGAAGCGATGCGCCAAAGATGCGGAGTCGAGCGATGTCATGCGCATGTGGTGCGACGTGACTCAATGCGCATGCGATGCAATGCAGATAAGATGCGATAATAAGCGATGCCATGCGCATGTGACGCGACGTGGCTCAATGCGCATGCGACGAGATGCACATAAGAAGCGATATCAAGCGATGCCATGCGCATGTGACGTGATGTGACTCAATCCGCATGCGATGCGATGCACATAATATGCGATATCAAGCGATGCCATGCGCATGTTGCGTAATGTGACTCAATGCGCTGCGATGCGATGCATATAAAATGCGATATCAAGCGGTGCCATGCGCATGTGACGCGATGTGACTCATTGCGTATAAGATGCACATAAGTTGCAATTTCGAGCGATGCATGCGCATGTGACGCGATGTGTCTCAATGCGCATGCGATGCGATGCACATAAGATGCGATGTCGAGCAATGTCATGCGCATGTGGTGGGACGTGAGTAGATGCGCATGCGATGCACATAAGATGCGATATCAAGCGATGCCCTGCGCATATGACAAGACGTGTCTCAATGCGAATGCGATGCACACAAGATGCGATAACAAGGGATGCCACGCGCATCTGACGCGAAGTGACTCAATGCGCATGCGATGCGATGCACATTAGATGCGATATCAGGTGATGCCAGCCGCATGTGACGCGATGTGACTCGTTGCGCATGCGATGCGACACACATAAGATGCGATATCAAGCGACGCCATGCGTAATGCGACGCGACATGACCATGACTCAATGCAAATGCCATTCGATGCACACAAGATGCGATAACAAGGGATGCCACGCGCATGTGACGCGAAGTGACTCAATGCGCATTCGATGCGATGCACATTAGATGCGATATCAGGTGATGCCAGCCGCATGTGACGCGATGTGGCTCAATGCGCATGCGATGCGATGCACATAAGATGCGATATCAAGCGATGCCATGCGTATGTGACGCGATATGACTCAATGCGCATTCGATGCGATGCACATAAGATGCGATTTCGAGCGATGCCATAGGCGTGTGATAAGAGGTCACTCAATGCGCATGCGAGGCACATAAGTTGCGATATCAAGCGATGCCAGGCGCATGTGACGCGATGTGACTCAATGCGCATGCGATGCGATGCACAAAAGATGCGGTGTCGGGTGATGTCATGCGAATGTGGTGCGACTTGACTCAATGCGCAAGCGATGCGATGCACATAAGATGCGATATTAAGCGATGCCATTCGAATGTGACGCGACGTGACTCAATGCGCATGCGATGAGATGCACATAAGATGCGATATCAAGCGATGCCATGCGCATGTGATGCGACGTGGCTCAATGCGCATGCGATACAATGCACATAAGATGCGATATCAAGCTATGCCATGCGCATGTGACGTGACGTGACTCAATGCGCATGCGATGCGATGCACAAAAATTGCGGGGTCGAGCGATGTCATGCGCATGTGGTGCGACATGACTCCATGCGCATGCGATGCGATGCAGATAGGATGCGATATCAAGCGAAGCCATGCGGATATGACGCGACGTGACTCAATGCGCATGCGATGAGATGCACATAGGATGCGATATCAAGCGATGCCATGCGCATGTGACGCGACGTGACTCATTCCGCAAGCGATGCGATGCACATAAGATGCGATATCAAGCGATGCCATGCGCATGTGACGCGACGTGCCTCAATGCGCATGCGAAGCGACGCACAGAAGCTGCGATATCAAGCGATGCCATGCAAATGTAACGAAAGATGACTCAATGAGCATGCGATGCGATGCACATAAGATGCGATGTCGAGCGATGCCATGCGCGTGTGATGCGATGTGACTCAATGCGCATGCGATGCACAAAAGATGCGATATCAAGCGATGCCATTCGCAAGTGACGCGATGTGACTCAATGCGCATGCGATGCGATGTACAAAAGATGCGATATCAAGCGATGCCATGCGCATGTGACGCGATATGACTCAATGCGCATGCGATGCGATGCACATAGAATACGATATCAAACGATGCCTTGCGCATGTGACGGGACGTGACTCAATGCGCATGCGATGCGATGTACATAAGATGCGATATCAAGCGATGCCATGAGCATGTGACGCGACGTGACTCAATGCTAATACGATGCGATGCACATAGGATGCGATAACAAGTGATGCCATGCGCATGTGACGCGACGTGACTCAATGCGCATGCGTTGCGATGCACATAAGATACGATATCAAGAGATGCCATGCGCATGTGAAGCGACGTGACTCAATGCGCATGCCATGCGATGCGCATAACATGCGATATCAAGGGATGCCATGCGCATGTGACGCGATGTGACTCAATGCGCATGCGATGCGATGCACATAAGATGCGATATCAAGCGATGCCATGCGTATGTGACGTGATGTGACTCAATCCGCATGCGATGCGATGCACATAAGATGCGATATCAAGCGATTCCATGCGCATGTGGCGTGATGTGACTCAATGCGCTGCAATGCGATGCACATAAGATGCAACATCAAGCGATGCCATGCACATGTGACGTGATGTGACTTAATACGCATGCGAAGCGAAGCACATAGGATGCGATATCAGGCGGCGCCGTGGCCGAGCGGTTAGCGCGCTCGCCTACCACCTAGGCGGCCCGGTTTCGATGCCAGGGACCCGCATGTGGTATTCGTGGTGGACGAAGCGGCGTAAGGGCGGATTTTCTCCGGGTACTCCGGTTTCCCCCGCCATCTCATTCCACCGTTGCTCCATCTTTATTCCATGTTTCATCAGTGTCACCGCCTGCGGTGCCGTAGTAGTAAAAGTGGGCGTTAAACACTACAAACAATGCGATATCAAGCGATGCCATGCGCATGTGACGCCATGTGACTCAATGCGGATGCGATGCGATTCACATAGTGTGCGATTTCGAGCGATGAAATGCGCGTGTGATACGATGTGACTCAATGCGCTTACGATGCACATAACATGCGATTTCAAGCGATGCATGCGCATGTGACGCGATGTGACTCTATGCGCCTGCGATGCGATGCACCTAAGATGCGCTATCAAGCGATGCCATGCGCATGTGACGCGATATGACTCAATGCGCATGCGATGCGATGCACATAAAATGCGATGTCGAGCGATGCCATGCGCGTGTGATGCGATGTGACTGAAGGCGCATGCGAAGCGATGCGCCAAAGATGCGGAGTCGAGCGATGTCATGCGCATGTGGTGCGACGTGACTCAATGCGCATGCGATGCAATGCAGATAAGATGCGATAATAAGCGATGCCATGCGCATGTGACGCGACGTGGCTCAATGCGCATGCGACGAGATGCACATAAGAAGCGATATCAAGCGATGCCATGCGCATGTGACGTGATGTGACTCAATCCGCATGCGATGCGATGCACATAATATGCGATATCAAGCGATGCCATGCGCATGTTGCGTAATGTGACTCAATGCGCTGCGATGCGATGCATATAAAATGCGATATCAAGCGGTGCCATGCGCATGTGACGCGATGTGACTCATTGCGTATAAGATGCACATAAGTTGCAATTTCGAGCGATGCATGCGCATGTGACGCGATGTGTCTCAATGCGCATGCGATGCGATGCACATAAGATGCGATGTCGAGCAATGTCATGCGCATGTGGTGGGACGTGAGTAGATGCGCATGCGATGCACATAAGATGCGATATCAAGCGATGCCCTGCGCATATGACAAGACGTGTCTCAATGCGAATGCGATGCACACAAGATGCGATAACAAGGGATGCCACGCGCATCTGACGCGAAGTGACTCAATGCGCATGCGATGCGATGCACATTAGATGCGATATCAGGTGATGCCAGCCGCATGTGACGCGATGTGACTCGTTGCGCATGCGATGCGACACACATAAGATGCGATATCAAGCGACGCCATGCGTAATGCGACGCGACATGACCATGACTCAATGCAAATGCCATTCGATGCACACAAGATGCGATAACAAGGGATGCCACGCGCATGTGACGCGAAGTGACTCAATGCGCATTCGATGCGATGCACATTAGATGCGATATCAGGTGATGCCAGCCGCATGTGACGCGATGTGGCTCAATGCGCATGCGATGCGATGCACATAAGATGCGATATCAAGCGATGCCATGCGTATGTGACGCGATATGACTCAATGCGCATTCGATGCGATGCACATAAGATGCGATTTCGAGCGATGCCATAGGCGTGTGATAAGAGGTCACTCAATGCGCATGCGAGGCACATAAGTTGCGATATCAAGCGATGCCAGGCGCATGTGACGCGATGTGACTCAATGCGCATGCGATGCGATGCACAAAAGATGCGGTGTCGGGTGATGTCATGCGAATGTGGTGCGACTTGACTCAATGCGCAAGCGATGCGATGCACATAAGATGCGATATTAAGCGATGCCATTCGAATGTGACGCGACGTGACTCAATGCGCATGCGATGAGATGCACATAAGATGCGATATCAAGCGATGCCATGCGCATGTGATGCGACGTGGCTCAATGCGCATGCGATACAATGCACATAAGATGCGATATCAAGCTATGCCATGCGCATGTGACGTGACGTGACTCAATGCGCATGCGATGCGATGCACAAAAATTGCGGGGTCGAGCGATGTCATGCGCATGTGGTGCGACATGACTCCATGCGCATGCGATGCGATGCAGATAGGATGCGATATCAAGCGAAGCCATGCGGATATGACGCGACGTGACTCAATGCGCATGCGATGAGATGCACATAGGATGCGATATCAAGCGATGCCATGCGCATGTGACGCGACGTGACTCATTCCGCAAGCGATGCGATGCACATAAGATGCGATATCAAGCGATGCCATGCGCATGTGACGCGACGTGCCTCAATGCGCATGCGAAGCGACGCACAGAAGCTGCGATATCAAGCGATGCCATGCAAATGTAACGAAAGATGACTCAATGAGCATGCGATGCGATGCACATAAGATGCGATGTCGAGCGATGCCATGCGCGTGTGATGCGATGTGACTCAATGCGCATGCGATGCACAAAAGATGCGATATCAAGCGATGCCATTCGCAAGTGACGCGATGTGACTCAATGCGCATGCGATGCGATGTACAAAAGATGCGATGTCGAGCGATGCCATGCGCGTGTGATACGATGTGACTCAATGCGCATGCGATGCACATAAGATGCGATTTCGAGCGATGCATGCGCATGTGACGCGATGTGACTCAACGCGCATTCGATGCGATGCACATAAGATGCGATATAGAGCTATGTCATGCGCATGTGGTGGGACGTGACTAGATGCGCATGCGATGCGATGCACATAAGATGCGATATCAAGCGATGCCATGCGCATATGACGCGACGTGACTCAATGCGCATGCGATCAGATTCACATAAGAGGCGATAACAAGCGATGCCATGCGCATGTGACGCGACGTGGCTCAATGCGCATGGGTTGCGATACACATAAGATGCGATATCAAGCGAAGCCATGCGCATATGACGCGACGTGACTCAATGCGAATGCAAGATGCGATAACAAGGGATGCCACGCGCATGTGACGCGAAGTGACTCAATGCGAATGTTATGCGGTGCACATAAGATGCGATATCAGGTGATGCCATTCGCATGTGACGCGATGTGACTCAATGCGCATTTGATGCACATAAGATGCAATATCAAGAGATGCCATGCGCATGTGAAGCGACGTGACTCAGTGCGCATGCGATGCGATGTACATAAGATGCGATATCAAGCGATGCCATGCGTATGTGACGGCGAAGTGACTCAATCCGCATGCGATGCGATGCACAAAAGATGCGTTATCAAGCGATGCCATGCGCATGTGACGGGATGTGACTCAATACGCATTCGATGCGATGCATCTAAGATGCGATATCAGGAGATGCCATGCAAATGTGACGCGATATGACTCAATGCGCATGCGATGCGATGCACATTAGATCGATGTCGAGCGATGCCATGCGCGTGTGATGAGATGTGACTCAATGCTCATGCGATGCGATGCACAAAAAATGCGGTGTCGAGCGATGTCATGCGCATATGGTGCGACATGACTCAATGCGCATGCGATGCGTTGCAGATAAGATGCCATATCTAGCGATGCCATGCGCATGTGACGCGACGTGTCTCAATGCGCATGCGATGAGATGCACATAAGATGCGATATCAAGCGATGCCATGCGCAAGTGACGCGACGTGACTCAATGCGCAAGCGATGCGATGCACATAAGATGCGATATCAAACGATGCCATTACGCATGTGACGCGACGTGACTCAATGCGCATGCGATGCGACGCACAGAAGATGCGATATCAAGCGATCCCATGCGCATGTGACGAGACGTGGCTCAATGCGCATGCGATGCGATGCACATAAGAGGCGATATCAAAGGATGCCTTGCAAATGTGACGAGAGATGACTTAATGCGCATGCGATGCGATGCACAAAAGATGCGATGTCGAGCGATGCCATGAGCGTGTGATGCGATGTGGCTCAATGCTATGCGATGCTCACAAGATGCGATATCAAGCGAAGCCATGGGCATGTGACGCGATGTGACCCAATGCGCATGCGCTGCGATGCACATTAAATGCGATGTCGACCGATGTCATGCGCAGCTGGTGCGACGTGACTCAATGCGCATGCGATACGATGCAGATAAGATGCGATGTCGAGCGATGCCATGCGCGTGTGATACGATGTGACTCAATGCGCATGCGATGCACATAAGATGCGATTTCGAGCAATGCATGCGCATGTGACGCGATGTGAGTCAATGCGCTGCGAAGCGCTGCACATAAGAGTCGATATCAAGCGATGCCATGCGCATGTGACGCGATGTGACTCAACGCGCATGCGATTCGATACAGATGAGATGCGATTTAGAGCGATGTCATGCGCATGTGGTGGGACGTGACTAGATGCGCATGCGATGCACATAGGATGCGATATCAAGTGATGGCATGCGCCGATGATGCGACGTGACTCAATGCGCATGCGGTGAGATGCACATAAGATGCGATATCAAGCCATGCCATGCGCATGTGACGCGACGTGGCTCAATGCGCATGGGTTGCGATACACATAAGATGCGATATCAAGCGAAGCCATGCGCATATGACGCGACGTGACTCAATGTGAATGCAAGATGCGATAACAAGGGATGCCACGCGCATGTGACGCGAAGTGACTCAATGCGAATGTTATGCGGTGCACATAAGATGCGATATCAGGTGATGCCATTCGCATGTGACGCGATGTGACTCAATGCGCATGCGATGCGTAGCGATGCACATAAGATGCGATATCAAGCGAATCCATGCGTATGTGACCGCGAAGTGACTCAATGCGCATGTGATGCGGTGCAATTAAGATGCGATAGCAAGCGATGCCACGCGCATGTGACGCGATGTGACTCAATTGGCATGCGATGCACATAAGATGCGATTTCGAGCGATGCATGCGCATGTGACGCGACGTGACTCAATGCGCATGCGATGCGATGCACACAACATGCGATATCAAGCGATGCCATACGCATGTGATGCGACGTGACTATATGCGCATGCGATGCGATGCACATGAGATGTGATATCAAGCGATGCCATGTGCATGTGACGCGACGTGACTCAATGCGCATTCGATGCGATGCACATAAGATGCGATATCAAGCGATGCCATGCGCATGTGACGCAATGTGACTCAGTGCGCATGCCTGCGATCCACATAAGATGCGATGTCGAGCGATGTCATGCGCATGTGACGCGACGTGACTCAATGCGCATGTGATGCACATAAGATGCAATATCAAGAGATGCCATGCGCATGTGAAGCGACGTGACTCAATGCGCATGCGACGCGATGCACATAAGATGCGACATCAAGCGATGCCATGCGCATGTGACTCGATGTGACGCAATGCGCATGCGATGCCATGAACATAAGATGCGATATCCAGCGAATTCATGCGTATGTGACGTAATGTGACTCAATCCGCATGCGATGCGATGCATCTAAGATGCGATATCAGGAGATGCCATGCAAATATGACGCGATATGACTCAATGCGCATGCGATGCGATGCACATTAGATCGATGTCGAGCGATGCCATGCGCATGTGACGCGACGTGACTCAATGCGCATGTGATGCACATAAGATGCAATATCAAGAGATGCCATGCGCATGTGAAGCGACGTGACTCAGTGCGCATGCGATGCGATGTACATAAGATGCGATATCAAGCGATGCCATGCGTATGTGACGGCGAAGTGACTCAATCCGCATGCGATGCGATGCACAAAAGATGCGTTATCAAGCGATGCCATGCGCATGTGACGGGATGTGACTCAATACGCATTCGATGCGATGCATCTAAGATGCGATATCAGGAGATGCCATGCAAATGTGACGCGATATGACTCAATGCGCATGCGATGCGATGCACATTAGATCGATGTCGAGCGATGCCATTACGCATGT
The DNA here is from genome assembly GCA_030765045.1 of Tenodera sinensis. NCBI lineage: Eukaryota > Metazoa > Arthropoda > Insecta > Mantodea > Mantidae > Tenodera > Tenodera sinensis. Next base: position 50,399,202 of record CM060973.1, read on the forward strand.
GACGCGACGTGACTCAATGCGCATGCGATGCGACGCACAGAAGATGCGATATCAAGCGATCCCATGCGCATGTGACGAGACGTGGCTCAATGCGCATGCGATGCGATGCATATAAGAGGCGATATCAAAGGATGCCATGCAAATGTGACGAGAGATGACTTAATGCGCATGCGATGCGATGCACAAAAGATGCGATGTCGAGCGATGCCATGAGCGTGTGATGCGATGTGACTCAATGCTATGCGATGCACATAAGATGCGATGTCGAGCGATGCATGCGCATGTGACGCGATGTGACACAATGCGCTGCGATGCGGTGCTCACAAGATGCGATATCAAGCGAAGCCATTGGCATGTGACGCGATGTGACTCAATGCGCATGAGCTGCGATGCACATTAAATGCGATGTCGACCGATGTCATGCGCAGCTGGTGCGACCTGACTCAATGCGCATGCGATACGATGCAGATAAGATGCGATGTCGAGCGATGCCATGCGCGTGTGATACGATGTGACTCAATGCGCATGCGATGCACATAAGATGCGATTTCGAGCAATGCATGCGCATGTGACGCGATGTGAGTCAATACGCTGCGAAGCGCTGCACATAAGAGTCGATATCAAGCGATGCCATGCGCATGTGACGCGATGTGACTCAACGCGCATGCGATTCGATGCAGATAAGATGCGATTTAGAGCGATGTCATGCGCATGTGGTGGGACGTGACTAGATGCGCATGCGATGCACATAAGATGCGATATCAAGTGATGGCATGCGCCTATGATGCGACGTGACTCAATGCGCATGCGGTGAGATGCACATAAGATGCGATATCAAGCGATGCCATGCGCATGTGACGCGACGTGACTCAATGCGAATGCGTAGCGATGCACATAAGATGCGATATAAAGTGATGCCATGCACATGTGACGCGATGTAACTCAATCCGCATGCGATCTGATGCACATAAGATGCGATATCAAGCGATGCCATGCCCATGTGGCGTGATGTGACTCAATACGCATGCGATGCGATGCACGTAAGATGCGATATCAAGCGATGCCGTGCAAATGTGACACGATATGTCTCAATGCGCATGCGATGCGATGCACATTAAATGCGATGTTGAGCGATGCCATGCGCGTGTGATGAGATGTGACTCAATGCGCATGCGATGCACAAAAGATGCGATATCAAGCGATGCCATGCGCAAGTGACGCGATGTGACTCAATGCGCATGCGATGCGATGTACAAAAGATGCGATGTCGAGCGATGCCATGCGCGTGTGATACGATGTGACTCAATGCGCATGCGATGCACATAAGATGCGATTTCGAGCGATGCATGCGCATGTGACGCGATGTGACTCAACGCGCATTCGATGCGATGCACATAAGATGCGATATAGAGCTATGTCATGCGCATGTGGTGGGACGTGACTAGATGCGCATGCGTTGCGATGCACATAAGATGCGATATCAAGCGATGCCATGCGCATATGACGCGACGTGACTCAATGCGCATGCGATCAGATTCACATAAGATGCGATAACAAGCGATGCCATGCGCATGTGACGCGACGTGGCTCAATGCGCATGGGTTGCGATACAGTTAAGATGCGATATCAAGCGAAGCCGTGCGTATATGACGCGACGTGACTCAATGCGAATGCAAGATGCGATAACAAGGGATGCCACGCGCATGTGACGCGAAGTGACTCAATGCGAATGCGATGCGGTGCACATAAGATGCGATATCAGGTGATGCCATTCGCATGTGACGCGATGTGACTCAATGCGCATGCGATGCGTAGCGATGCACATAAGATGCGATATCAAGCGAATCCATGCGTATGTGACCGCGAAGTGACTCAATGCGCATGTAATGCGGTGCACTTAAGATGCGATATCAAACGATGCCATGCGCATGTGGCGTGATGTGACTCAATCCGCATGCGATGCGATGCACATAAGATGCGATATCAAGCGATGCCATGCGCATGTGGCGTGATCTGACTCAATGCGGTGCGATGCGATGCACATAAGATGCGACATCAAGCGATGCCATGCGCATTTGACGCGACGTGACTCAATACGCCTGCGATGGGATGCACCTAAGATGCGATATCAAGCGTAGCCATGCGCATGTGACGCGATATGACTCAATGCGCATTCGATGCGATGCACATAAGATGCGATTTCGAGCGATGCCATAGGCGTGTGATGCGAGGTGACTCAATGCGCATGCGAGGCACATAAGTTGCGATATCAAGCGATGCCAGGCGCATGTGACGCGATGTGACTCAATGCGCATGCGATACGATGCACATAACATGCGATATCAAGCTATGCCATGCGCATGTGACGCGACGTGGCTCAATGCGCATGCGATGCGATGCACATAAAATGCGATATCAAGCGATGCCATGCGCATGTGACGCAATGTGACTCAGTGCGCATGCCTGCGATGCACATAAGATGCGATGTCGAGCGATGTCATGCGCATGTGACGCGACGTGACTCAATGCGCATGTGTTGCACATAAGATGCAATATCAAGAGATGCCATGCGCATGTGAAGCGACGTGACTCAATGCGCATGCGACGCGATGCACATAAGATGCGATATCAAGCGATTGCATGCGCATGTGACTCGATGTGACGCAATGCGCATGCGATGCCATGCACATAAGATGCGATATCAAGCGATGCCATGCGTATGTGACGTAATGTGACTCAATCCGCATGCGATGCGATGCATCTAAGATGCGATATCAGGAGATGCCATGCAAATATGACCCGATATGACTCAATGCGCATGCGATGCGATGCACATTAGATAAATGTCCAGCGATGCCATGCGCATGTGACGCGACGTGACTCAATGCTCATGCGATGCGATGCACAAAAAATGCGGTGTCGAGCGATGTCATGCGCATATGGTGCGACATGACTCAATGCGCATGCGATGCGTTGCAGATAAGATGCCATATCTAGCGATGCCATGCGCATGTGACGCGACGTGTCTCAATGCGCATGCGATGAGATGCACATAAGATGCGATATCAAGCGATGCCATGCGCAAGTGACGCGACGTGACTCAATGCGCAAGCGATGCGATGCACATAAGATGCGATATCAAACGATGCCATTACGCATGTGACGCGACGTGACTCAATGCACATGCGATGCGACGCACAGAAGATGCGATATCAAGCGATCCCATGCGCATGTGACGAGAGATGACTTAATGCGCATTCGATGCGATGCACATAAGATGCGATATAGAGCTATGTCATGCGCATGTGGTGGGACGTGACTCAGTGCGCATGCGATGCGATGTACATAAGATGCGATAACAAGCGATGTCGTGCGTATGTGACGGCGAAGTGACTCAATCCGCATGCGATGCGATGCACAAAAGATGCGTTATCAAGCGATGCCATGCGCATGTGACGGGATGTGACTCAATACGCATTCGATGCGATGCATCTAAGATGCGATATCAGGAGATGCCATGCAAATGTGACGCGATATGAATCAATGCGCATGCGATGCGATGCACATTAGATCGATGTCGAGCGATGCCATGCGCGTGTGATGAGATGTGACTCAATGCTCATGCGATGCGATGCACAAAAAATGCGGTGTCGAGCGATGTCATGCGCATATGGTGCGACATGACTCAATGCGCATGCGATGCGTTGCAGATAAGATGCCATATCTAGCGATGCCTTGCGCATGTGACGCGACGTGTCTCAATGCGCATGCGATGAGATGCACATAAGATGCGATATCAAGCGATGCCATGCGCAAGTGACGCGACGTGACTCAATGCGCAAGCGATGCGACGCACAGAAGATGCGATATCAAGCGATCCCATGCGCATGTGACGAGAGATGACTTAATGCGCATGCGATGCGATGCACAAAAGATGCGATGTCGAGCGATGCCATGAGCGTGTGATGCGATGTGGCTCAATGCTATGCGATGCACATAAGATGCGATGTCGAGCGATGTCATGCGCATGTGGTGCGACGTGACTCAATGCGCATGCGATGCGATGCAGATAAGATGCGATAATAAGCGATGCCATGCGCATGTGACGCGACGTGGCTCAATGCGCATGCGACGAGATGCACATAAGAAGCGATATCAAGCGATGCCATGCGCATGTGACGTGATGTGACTCAATCCGCATGCGATGCGATGCACATAATATGCGATATCAAGCGATGCCATGCGCATGTTGCGTAATGTGACTCAATGCGCTGCGATGCGATGCATATAAAATGCGATATCAAGCGGTGCCATGCGCATGTGACGCGATGTGACTCATTGCGTATAAGATGCACATAAGTTGCAATTTCGAGCGATGCATGCGCATGTGACGCGATGTGTCTCAATGCGCATGCGATGCGATGCACGTAAGATGCGATGTCGAGCAATGTCATGCGCATGTGGTGGGACGTGAGTAGATGCGCATGCGAGGCACATAAGATGCGATATCAAGCGATGCCCTGCGCATATGACGCGACGTGTCTCAATGCGAATGCGATGCACACAAGATGCGATAACAAGGGATGCCACGCGCATCTGACGCGAAGTGACTCAATGCGCATGCGATGCGATGCACATTAGATGCGATATCAGGTGATGCCAGCCGCATGTGAGGCGATGTGACTCGTTGCGCATGCGATGCGACACACATAAGATGCGATATCAAGCGACGCCATGCGTAATGCGACGCGACATGACGATGACTCAATGCAAATGCGATGCGATGCACAAAAGATGCGATAGCAAGGGATGCCACGCGCATGTGACGCGAAGTGACTCAATGCGCATTCGATGCGATGCACATTAGATGCGATATCAGGTGATGCCAGCCGCATGTGACGCGATGTGGCTCAATGCGCATGCGATGCGATGCACATAAGATGCGATCTCGAGCGATGCCATAGGCGTGTGATGCGAGGTCACTCAATGCGCATGCGAGGCACATAAGTTGCGATATCAAGCGATGCCAGGCGCATGTGACGCGATGTGACTCAATGCCCATGCGATGCGATGCACAAAAGATGCGGTGTCGGGTGATGTCATGCGAATGTGGTGCGACTTGACTCAATGCGCAAGCGATGCGATGCACATAAGATGCGATATTAAGCGATGCCATGCGAATGTGACGCGACGTGGCTCAATGCGCATGCGATACAATGCACATAAGATGCGATATCAAGCTATGCCATGCGCATGTGACGTGACGTGACTCAATGCGAATGCGATGCCTTGCACAAAAATTGCGGGGTCGAGCGATGTCATGCGCATGTGGTGCGACATGACTCCATGCGCATGCGATGCGATGCAGATAGGATGCGATATCAAGCGAAGCCATGCGGATATGACGCGACGTGACTCAATGCGCATGCGATGAGATGCACATAGGATGCGATATCAAGCGATGCCATGCGCATGTGACGCGACGTGACTCATTCCGCAAGCGATGCGATGCACATAAGATGCGATATCAAGCGATGCCATGCGCATGTGACGCGACGTGCCTCAATGCGCATGCGAAGCGACGCACAGAAGCTGCGATATCAAGCGATGCCATGCGCATGTGCCGCAAAGTGACTCAATGCGCATGCGATGCGATGCACATAAGATGCGATATCAAGCGATACCATGCACATGTGACGCGATGTGACTCAATACGAATACGATGCAATGCACATAGGATGCGATACCAAGCGATGCCAAGCGCATGTGACGCGATGTGACTCAATACGAATACGATGCGATGCACATAAGATGCGATAACAAGCGATGCCATGCGCATGTGACGCGACGTGACTCAATGCGCATGCGATGCGATTCACATAAGATGCGATATCAAGCGATGCCATGCGCATGTGACGCGACGTGACTTAATGTGAATACGATGCGATGCACCTAAGATGCGATAACAAGCGATGCCATGCGCATGTGACGCAAAGTGACTCAATGCGCATGCGATGCGATGCACATAAGATGCGATATCAAGCGATGCCATGCGCATATGACGCGACGTGACTCAATGCGCATGCGATCAGATTCACATAAGATGCGATAACAAGCGATGCCATGCGCATGTGACGCGACGTGGCTCAATGCGCATGGGTTGCGATACACATAAGATGCGATATCAAGCGAGGCCATGCGCATATGACGCGACGTGACTCAATGCGAATGCAAGATGCGATAACAAGGGATGCCACGCGCATGTGACGCGAAGTGACTCAATGCGAATGTTATGCGGTGCACATAAGATGCGATATCAGGTGATGCCATTCGCATGTGACGCGATGTGACTCAATGCGCATTTGATGCACATAAGATGCAATATCAAGAGATGCCATGCGCATGTGAAGCGACGTGACTCAGTGCGCATGCGATGCGATGTACATAAGATGCGATATCAAGCGATGCCATGCGTATGTGACGGCGAAGTGACTCAATCCGCATGCGATGCGATGCACAAAAGATGCGTTATCAAGCGATGCCATGCGCATGTGACGGGATGTGACTCAATACGCATTCGATGCGATGCATCTAAGATGCGATATCAGGAGATGCCATGCAAATGTGACGCGATATGACTCAATGCGCATGCGATGCGATGCACATTAGATCGATGTCGAGCGATGCCATGCGCGTGTGATGAGATGTGACTCAATGCTCATGCGATGCGATGCACAAAAAATGCGGTGTCGAGCGATGTCATGCGCATATGGTGCGACATGACTCAATGCGCATGCGATGCGTTGCAGATAAGATGCCATATCTAGCGATGCCATGCGCATGTGACGCGACGTGTCTCAATGCGCATGCGATGAGATGCACATAAGATGCGATATCAAGCGATGCCATGCGCAAGTGACGCGACGTGACTCAATGCGCAAGCGATGCGATGCACATAAGATGCGATATCAAAGGATGCCATGCAAATGTGACGAGAGATGACTTAATGCGCATGCGATGCGATGCACAAAAGATGCGATGTCGAGCGATGCCATGAGCGTGTGATGCGATGTGGCTCAATGCTATGCGATGCACATAAGATGCGATGTCGAGCGATGCATGCGCATGTGACGCGATGTGACACAATGCGATGCGATGCGATGCTCACAAGATGCGATATCAAGCGAAGCCATTGGCATGTGACGCGATGTGACTCAATGCGCATGCGCTGCGATGCACATTAAATGCGATGTCGACCGATGTCATGCGCAGCTGGTGCGACGTGACTCAATGCGCATGCGATACGATGCAGATAAGATGCGATGTCGAGCGATGCCATGCGCGTGTGATACGATGTGACTCAATGCGCATGCGATGCACATAAGATGCGATTTCGAGCAATGCATGCGCATGTGACGCGATGTCAGTCAATGCGCTGCGAAGCGCTGCACATAAGAGTCGATATCAAGCGATGCCATGCGCATGTGACGCGATGTGACTCAATGCGCATGCGATTCGATACAGATGAGATGCGATTTAGAGCGATGTCATGCGCATGTGGTGGGACGTGACTAGATGCGCATGCGATGCACATAGGATGCGATATCAAGTGATGGCATGCGCCGATGATGCGACGTGACTCAATGCGCATGCGGTGAGATGCACATAAGATGCGATATCAAGCCATGCCATGCGCATGTGACGCGACGTGACTCAATGCGCATGCGGTGAGATGCACATAAGATGCGATATCAAGCGAATCCATGCGTATGTGACCGCGAAGTGACTCAATGCGCATGTGATGCGGTGCACTTAAGATGCGATAGCAAGCGATGCCACGCGCATGTGACGCGATGTGACTCAATTGGCATGCGATGCACATAAGATGCGATTTCGAGCGATGCATGATGCGATGCACAGAAGATGCGATATCAAGCGATGCCATGCGCAGGTGACGCGACGTGACTTAATGTGAATACGATGCGATGCACCTAAGATGCGATAACAAGCGATGCCATGCGCATGTGACGCAAAGTGACTCAATGCGCATGCGATGCGATGCACATAAGATGCGATATCAAGCGATACCATGCACATGTGACGCGATGTGACTCAATACGAATACGATGCAATGCACATAGGATGCGATACCAAGCGATGCCATGCGCATGTGACGCGATGTGACTCAATACGAATACGATGCGATGCACATAAGATGCGATAACAAGCTATGCCATGCGCATGTGACGCGACGTGACTCAATGCGCATGCGATGCGATTCACATAAGATGCGATATCAAGCGATGCCATGCGCATGTGACGCGACGTGACTTAATGTGAATACGATGCGATGCACCTAAGATGCGATAACAAGCGATGCCATGCGCATGTGACGCAAAGTGACTCAATGCGCATGCGATGCGATGCACATAAGATGCGATATCAAGCGATACCATGCACATGTGACGCGATGTGACTCAATACGAATACGATGCAATGCACATAGGATGCGATACCAAGCGATGCCATGCGCATGTGACGCGATGTGACTCAATACGAATACGATGCGATGCACATAAGATGCGATAACAAGCGATGCCATGCGCATGTGACGCGACGTGACTCAATGCGCATGCGATGCGATTCACATAAGATGCGATATCAAGCGATGCCATGCGCATGTGACGCAAAGTGACTCAATGCGCATGCGATGCGATGCACATAAGATGCAATATCAACCGATGCCATGCGCATGTGAAGCGATGTGACTCAATGCGCATGCGATGCGATGCAAATAGGATGCGATAACAAGGGATGCCATGCGCATGTTACGCGACGTGACACAATGTGCATGCGATGCGATGCACATAAGATGCGATATGAAGCGATGCCATGCGTATGTGACGTAATGTAACTCATTCCGCGTGCGGTGCGATGCACATAAGGTGCAATTTCGAGCGATGCATGCGCATGTGGCGCGATGTGGCTCAATGCGCTGCGAAGCGATGCACATAAGATGCGATATCAAGCGATGCCATGCAAATGTGACGCGAGATGAATATATGCGCATGCGATGCGATGCACATAAGATACGATGTCAAGCGATGCCTTGCAAATGTGACGCGACGTGACTAAATGCGCATGCAATGCGATGCACATAAGATACGATATCAAGCGATGCCTTGCAAATGTGACGCGACGTGACTCAATGCGCATGCGATGCTATGTACATAAGATGCGATATCAAGCGATGCCATGCGCATGTGACGAGACATAACTTAATGCGCATGCGATGCGATTCACATAAGATGCGATGTCGAGCGATGCCATGCGCGTGTGATTCGATGTGTTTCACTATGCATGCGATGCACATAAGATGCGATGTCGAGCGATGCATGCGGATGTGATGCATTGTGACACAGTGCGCTGCGATACGATGCACATAAGATGCGATATCAAGCTATGCCATGGGCATGTGATTCGACGTGACTCAATGCGCATGCGATGCACATAAGATGCGATATCAAGCGATGCCATGCAAATGTGACGCGACGTGACTCAATGCATATGCGATGCGATGCACATATGATCCGATCTCAAACGATGCCATGCGCATGTGACGCGATGTGACAATGCGCTGCGATGCGATGCACAGAAGATGCGATATCAAGCGATGCCATTCGCATGTGACGTGACTCAATGCGCATGCGATGCGATGCACATAAAATGCGATGTCTAGCGATGTCATGCGCATGTGGTGCGACGGTACTCAGCGCGCATGCGATGCGATGCACATAACATGCGATATCAAGCGATGCCATGCGCATCTGACGCGATGTGACTCAGTACGCATGCGGTGCGATGCACATAGGGTGCGATATCAAGCGATGCCATGCGCATGTGACAAGATGTGACTCAATGCGCATGCGATGCTATGCGATGCACACAAGATGCGATGTCGAGCGATGCTATGAGCATATGACGCGACGTGACTCAATGCGCATGCGATGAGATTCACATAAGATGCGATAACAAGCGGTGCCATGTGCATGTGACGCGACGTGTCTCAATTGCATGCGATGCGATGCACATAAGATGCGATATCAAGCGAAGCCATGCGCTTTTGACGCGACGTCACTCAATGCGAATGCGATGCGATGCACACAAGATGCGATAACAAGGGATGCCACGCGCATGTGACGCGAAGTGACTCAACGCGCATGCGATGCGATGCACATAAGATGCGATATCAAACGATGCCATGCGCATGTGGCGTGATATGACTCAATGCGCTGCGATGCGATGCACATAAGATGCGATATCAAACGATGCCATGCGTATGTGACGTGATCTGACTCAATCCGCATGTGATGCGATGCACATAAGGTGCGATCTCGAGCGATGCATGCGCATGTGGCGCGATGTGACTCAATGCGCTGCGAAGCGATGCACGTAAGATGCGATATCAAGCGATGCCATGCTCATGTGACGCTATGTGGCTCAACGCGCATGCGATGCAATGCACATAAGTTTCGATATCAAGCGATCCCATGCAAATGTGACGCGACGTGGCTCAATGCGCTTGCAATGCGATGCACATAAGATGCGATGTCGAGCGATGCCATGCGAATGTGATGCGATGTGACTCGATGTGCATGCGATGCACATAAGTTGCGTTGTCGAGCGATGAATGGGCATGCGACGCGACGGGACTCAATGCACATTCGATTCGATGCACATAAGGTGGGACATAAAGCGATGCCATGCGCATGTGACGCGACCTGTCTCAATGCGCATGCGATGCGATGCACATAAGATGCGATATCAAGCGATGCCATGCGCATCTGACGCGATGTGGCTCAATGCGCAATCGATGCGATGCACATAATATGCCATATCTAGCGATGCCATGCGCATGTGACGCGACGTGTCTCAATGCGCATGCGATGAGATGCACATAAGATGCGATATCAAGCGATGCCATGCGCAAGTGACGCGACGTGACTCAATGCGCAAGCGATGCGATGCACATAAGATGCGATATCAAACGATGCCATTACGCATGTGACGCGACGTGACTCAATGCGCAAGCGATGCGACGCACAGAAGATGCGATATCAAGCGATCCCATGCGCATGTGACGAGACGTGGCTCAATGCGCATGCGATGCGATGCACATAAGAGGCGATATCAAAGGATGCCATGCAAATGTGACGAGAGATGACTTAATGCGCATGCGATGCGATGCACAAAAGATGCGATGTCGAGCGATGCCATGAGCGTGTGATGCGATGTGGCTCAATGCTATGCGATGCACATAAGATGCGATGTCGAGCGATGCATGCGCATGTGACGCGATGTGACACAATGCGATGCGATGCGATGCTCACAAGATGCGATATCAAGCGAAGCCATTGGCATGTGACGCGATGTGACTCAATGCGCATGCGCTGCGATGCACATTAAATGCGATGTCGACCGATGTCATGCGCAGCTGGTGCGACGTGACTCAATGCGCATGCGATACGATGCAGATAAGATGCGATGTCGAGCGATGCCATGCGCGTGTGATACGATGTGACTCAATGCGCATGCGATGCACATAAGATGCGATTTCGAGCAATGCATGCGCATGTGACGCGATGTCAGTCAATGCGCTGCGAAGCGCTGCACATAAGAGTCGATATCAAGCGATGCCATGCGCATGTGACGCGATGTGACTCAATGCGCATGCGATTCGATACAGATGAGATGCGATTTAGAGCGATGTCATGCGCATGTGGTGGGACGTGACTAGATGCGCATGCGATGCACATAGGATGCGATATCAAGTGATGGCATGCGCCGATGATGCGACGTGACTCAATGCGCATGCGGTGAGATGCACATAAGATGCGATATCAAGCCATGCCATGCGCATGTGACGCGACGTGACTCAATGCGCATGCGGTGAGATGCACATAAGATGCGATATCAAGCGAATCCATGCGTATGTGACCGCGAAGTGACTCAATGCGCATGTGATGCGGTGCACTTAAGATGCGATAGCAAGCGATGCCACGCGCATGTGACGCGATGTGACTCAATTGGCATGCGATGCACATAAGATGCGATTTCGAGCGATGCATGATGCGATGCACAGAAGATGCGATATCAAGCGATGCCATGCGCAGGTGACGCGACGTGACTTAATGTGAATACGATGCGATGCACCTAAGATGCGATAACAAGCGATGCCATGCGCATGTGACGCAAAGTGACTCAATGCGCATGCGATGCGATGCACATAAGATGCGATATCAAGCGATACCATGCACATGTGACGCGATGTGACTCAATACGAATACGATGCAATGCACATAGGATGCGATACCAAGCGATGCCATGCGCATGTGACGCGATGTGACTCAATACGAATACGATGCGATGCACATAAGATGCGATAACAAGCTATGCCATGCGCATGTGACGCGACGTGACTCAATGCGCATGCGATGCGATTCACATAAGATGCGATATCAAGCGATGCCATGCGCATGTGACGCGACGTGACTTAATGTGAATACGATGCGATGCACCTAAGATGCGATAACAAGCGATGCCATGCGCATGTGACGCAAAGTGACTCAATGCGCATGCGATGCGATGCACATAAGATGCGATATCAAGCGATACCATGCACATGTGACGCGATGTGACTCAATACGAATACGATGCAATGCACATAGGATGCGATACCAAGCGATGCCATGCGCATGTGACGCGATGTGACTCAATACGAATACGATGCGATGCACATAAGATGCGATAACAAGCGATGCCATGCGCATGTGACGCGACGTGACTCAATGCGCATGCGATGCGATTCACATAAGATGCGATATCAAGCGATGCCATGCGCATGTGACGCAAAGTGACTCAATGCGCATGCGATGCGATGCACATAAGATGCAATATCAACCGATGCCATGCGCATGTGAAGCGATGTGACTCAATGCGCATGCGATGCGATGCAAATAGGATGCGATAACAAGGGATGCCATGCGCATGTTACGCGACGTGACACAATGTGCATGCGATGCGATGCACATAAGATGCGATATGAAGCGATGCCATGCGTATGTGACGTAATGTAACTCATTCCGCGTGCGGTGCGATGCACATAAGGTGCAATTTCGAGCGATGCATGCGCATGTGGCGCGATGTGGCTCAATGCGCTGCGAAGCGATGCACATAAGATGCGATATCAAGCGATGCCATGCAAATGTGACGCGAGATGAATATATGCGCATGCGATGCGATGCACATAAGATACGATGTCAAGCGATGCCTTGCAAATGTGACGCGACGTGACTAAATGCGCATGCAATGCGATGCACATAAGATACGATATCAAGCGATGCCTTGCAAATGTGACGCGACGTGACTCAATGCGCATGCGATGCTATGTACATAAGATGCGATATCAAGCGATGCCATGCGCATGTGACGAGACATAACTTAATGCGCATGCGATGCGATTCACATAAGATGCGATGTCGAGCGATGCCATGCGCGTGTGATTCGATGTGTTTCACTATGCATGCGATGCACATAAGATGCGATGTCGAGCGATGCATGCGGATGTGATGCATTGTGACACAGTGCGCTGCGATACGATGCACATAAGATGCGATATCAAGCTATGCCATGGGCATGTGATTCGACGTGACTCAATGCGCATGCGATGCACATAAGATGCGATATCAAGCGATGCCATGCAAATGTGACGCGACGTGACTCAATGCATATGCGATGCGATGCACATATGATCCGATCTCAAACGATGCCATGCGCATGTGACGCGATGTGACAATGCGCTGCGATGCGATGCACAGAAGATGCGATATCAAGCGATGCCATTCGCATGTGACGTGACTCAATGCGCATGCGATGCGATGCACATAAAATGCGATGTCTAGCGATGTCATGCGCATGTGGTGCGACGGTACTCAGCGCGCATGCGATGCGATGCACATAACATGCGATATCAAGCGATGCCATGCGCATCTGACGCGATGTGACTCAGTACGCATGCGGTGCGATGCACATAGGGTGCGATATCAAGCGATGCCATGCGCATGTGACAAGATGTGACTCAATGCGCATGCGATGCTATGCGATGCACACAAGATGCGATGTCGAGCGATGCTATGAGCATATGACGCGACGTGACTCAATGCGCATGCGATGAGATTCACATAAGATGCGATAACAAGCGGTGCCATGTGCATGTGACGCGACGTGTCTCAATTGCATGCGATGCGATGCACATAAGATGCGATATCAAGCGAAGCCATGCGCTTTTGACGCGACGTCACTCAATGCGAATGCGATGCGATGCACACAAGATGCGATAACAAGGGATGCCACGCGCATGTGACGCGAAGTGACTCAACGCGCATGCGATGCGATGCACATAAGATGCGATATCAAACGATGCCATGCGCATGTGGCGTGATATGACTCAATGCGCTGCGATGCGATGCACATAAGATGCGATATCAAACGATGCCATGCGTATGTGACGTGATCTGACTCAATCCGCATGTGATGCGATGCACATAAGGTGCGATCTCGAGCGATGCATGCGCATGTGGCGCGATGTGACTCAATGCGCTGCGAAGCGATGCACGTAAGATGCGATATCAAGCGATGCCATGCTCATGTGACGCTATGTGGCTCAACGCGCATGCGATGCAATGCACATAAGTTTCGATATCAAGCGATCCCATGCAAATGTGACGCGACGTGGCTCAATGCGCTTGCAATGCGATGCACATAAGATGCGATGTCGAGCGATGCCATGCGAATGTGATGCGATGTGACTCGATGTGCATGCGATGCACATAAGTTGCGTTGTCGAGCGATGAATGGGCATGCGACGCGACGGGACTCAATGCACATTCGATTCGATGCACATAAGGTGGGACATAAAGCGATGCCATGCGCATGTGACGCGACCTGTCTCAATGCGCATGCGATGCGATGCACATAAGATGCGATATCAAGCGATGCCATGCGCATCTGACGCGATGTGGCTCAATGCGCAATCGATGCGATGCACATAATATGCGATATCAAGCGATGCCATGCGCATGTGATTCGACGTGACTCAATGCGCATGCGATGCACATAAGATGCGATATCAAGCGATGCCATGCAAGTGTGACGCGACGTAACTCAATGCGCATGCGATGCGATGCACATATGATGCGATATCGGGCCATGCCATGCGCATGTGACGCGATGTGACAATGCGCTGCGATGCGATGCACATAAAATGCGATATCAAGCGATGCCATGCGCATGTGACGCGACGTGGCTCAATGCGCATGCGATGCGGTGAACATAAGATGCGATATCAAGCGATGCCATGCGCATGTGGCGTGATGTCACTCAATGCGCTGCGATTAGATGCACATAAGATGCGATATCAAGCGATGCCATGCGCAATGGGCGCGACGTGACTCAATGCGCATGCGATGCGATGCACATAAGATGCGATATCAAGCGATGCCATGCGCATGTGACGCCATGTGCCTCAATACGCAAGCGATGCGAGGCACATAAGATGCGATATCAAGCGATGCCATTCGCATGTGGCTTGACTCAATGCGCATGCGATGCGATGCACATAAAATGCGATGTCGAGCGATGTCATGCGCATGTGGTGTGACGGTACTCTGCGCGCATGCGATGCACATAACATGCGATATCAAGCGATGCCATGCGCATGTGGCGTGATGTCACTCAATGCGCTGCGATCTGATGCACATAAGATGCTATATCAAGCGATGCCATGCGCATGTGACGCGACGTGACTCAACGCATGCGATGCGATGCACATAAAATACGATATCAAGGGATGCCATAGCGCATGTGACGCGACGTGACTCAATGCGCATGCGATGCGATGCACATAAATGCGATATCAAGCGATGCCATGCGCATGTGACGCGATATGGCTCAATGCGCATGCGATGCGATGCACATAAGATGCGATAACAAGCGATGCTATGCGCATGTGACGCGACGCGACACAATGTGTATTCGATGCGATGCACATAAGATGCGATATCAAGCGATGCCATGCGTATGTGACGTGACGTGACTCAATCCGCATGAGATGCGATGCACATAAGGTGCGATTTCCAGCGATGCATTTGCATGTGACGCGATGTGACCCAATGCGCTGCGAAGCGATGCACATAAGGTGCGATATCAAGCGATGCCATTTGCATGTGATGCGATGAGACACGATGCGCATGCGATGCACATAAGATGCGATGTCGAGCGATGCATGGGCATGCGACGCGACGTGACTCAATGCGCATGCGATGCGATGCACATAAAATACGATATCAAGCGATGCCATGCGCATCTGACGCGATGTGGCTCAATGCGCAATCCATGCGATGCACATAAGATGCGATATCAAGCGATGCCATGCGCATGTGATGTGACTTGACTCAATGCGCATGCGATGCGATGTACATAAGATGCGATTTCAAGCGATGCCATATGCATGAGACGCGACGTGACTCAATGCGCATGCAATGCGATGCACAAAAGATAAGATATCAAGCGCTGCAATGCAAATGTGACGCGACGTGTCTCAATGCGCATGCTTTGCGATGCACATAAGGTGCGATATCAAGCGATCCCATGCAAATGTGACGCGACGTGGCTCAATGCGCTTGCAATGCGATGCACATAAGATGCGATGTCGAGCGATGCCATGCGCGTGTGATGTAATGTGATTCACTACGCATAAGATACACATAAGATGCGATGTCGAGCGATGCATGCGCATGTGACGCGATGTGACACAATGCGCTGCGATGCGATGCACATAAGATGCGGTAACAGGCGATGCCATGCGCATGTGACGCGACGTGACTCAATGCGCATGCGATGCGATGCACATAAGATGCGATATCAAACGATGCCATGCGCATGTGGCGTGATGTGACTCAATGCGCTGCCATGAGATGCACATAAGATGCCATATCAAGCGATGCAATGCGCATGTGACGCGATGTGACTCAGTACGCATGCGATGCGATGCACATAAGGTGCGATATCAAGCGATGCCATGCGCATGTGACATGATGTGACTCAATGCGCATGCGATGCCATGCACACAAGATGCGATGTCGATCGATGCCATGAGCATGTGACGCGACGTGAGTTAATGTGAATACGATGCGATGAACATAAGATGCGATAACAAGCGATGCCATGCGCAAGTGACGCGACGTGACTCAATGCGCATGCGCTGCGATGCGCATAAGATGCGCTAGCAAGCGATCCCATGCGCATTTGACGCGACGTGACACAATGTGCATGCGATGCACATAAGATGCGATATCAAGCGACGCCATGCGCATATGACGCGACGTGACTCAATGCGCATGCGATGAGATTTACATAAGATGCGATAACAAGCGGTGCCATGTGCATGTTCCGCGACGTGATTCAATTGCATGCGATGCGATGCACATAAGATGCGATATCAAGCGAAGCCATGCGCATGTGACGCGACGTGACACAATGTGCATGCGATGCGATGCACATAAGATGCGATATCAAGCGATGCCATAAGCATATGACGCGACGTGACTCAATGCGCATGCGATGAGATTCACATAAGATGCGATAACAGGCGGTGCCATGTGCATGTGACGCAAAGTGTCTCAATTGCATGCGATGCGATGCACATAAGATGCGATATCAAGCGAAGCCATGCGCTTTTGACGCGACGTCACTCAATGCGAATGCGATGCGATGCACACTAGATGCGATAACAAGGGATGCCACGCGCATGTGACGCGAAGTGACTCAATGCGCATGCGATGCGATGCACATAAGATGCGATATCAAACGATCCATCTGCATGTGGCGTGATATGACTCAATGCGCTGCGATGCGATGCACATAAGGTGCGATAGCAAGCGAAGCCATGCGTATGTGACGTGATCTGACTCAGTCCGCATGTGATGCGATGCACATAAGGTGCGATCTCGAGCGATGCATGCGCATGTGGCGCGATGTGACTCAATGCCCTGCGAAGCGATGCACGTAAGATGCGATATCAAGCGATGCCATGCTCATGTGACGCTATGTGACTCGATGCGCATGCGAAGCACATAAGTTGCGTTGTCGAGCGATGAATGGTCATGCGACGCGACGTGACTCAATGCGCATTCGATGCGATGCACATAAGGTGCGACATAAAGCGATGCCATGCGCATGTGACGCGACCTGACTCAATGCGCATGCAATGCGATGCACATAAGATGCGATATCAAGCGATGCCATGCGCATCTGACGAGATGTGGCTCAATGCGCAATCGATGCGATGCACATAATATGCGATATCAAGCGATGCCATGCGCATGTGATTCGACGTGACTCAATGCGCATGCGATGCACATAAGATGCGATATCAAGCGATGCCATGCAAATGTGACGCGACGTAACTCAATGCGCATGCGATGCGATGCACATATGATGCGATATCAGGCGATGCCATGCGCATGTGACGCGATGTGACAATGCGCTGCAATGCGATCCACATAAGATGCGATATCAAGCGATGCCATGCGCAATGGGCGCGACGTGACTCAATGCGCATGCGATGCGATGCACATAAGATGCGATATCAAGCGATGCCATGCGCATGTGACGCGATGTGCCTCAATACGCAAGCGATGCGAGGCACATAAGATGCGATATCAGGCGATGCCATTCGCATGTGACTTGACTCAATGCGCATGTTATGCGATGCACACAAGATGCGATGTCGATCGATGCCATGAGCATGTGACGCGACGTGAGTTAATGTGAATACGATGCGATGAACATAAGATGCAATAATAAGCGATGCCATGCGCAAGTGCCGCGACGTGACTCAATGCGCATGCGATGCGATGCACATAAGATGCGATATCAAGCGATGCCATGCGCATATGACGCGACGTGACTCAATGCGCATGCGATGAGATTTACATAAGATGCGATAACAAGCGGTGCCATGTGCATGTTACGCGACGTGACTCAATTGCATGCGATGCGATGCACATAAGATGCGATATCAAGCGAAGCCATGCGCATGTGACGCGACGTGACTCAATGCGAATGCGATGCGAATGCGATGCGATGCACACAAGATGCGATAACACGGGATGCCACGCGCATGTGACGCGAAGTGACTCAATGCGCATGCCATGCACATAAGATGCGATATCAAACGATGCCAGGCGCATGTGGCGTGATGTGACTCAATGCGCTGCGATGCGATGCACATAAGATGCGACTACAAGCGATGCAATGCGCATTTGGCGCAATGTGACTCAATACGCTTGCGATGCGATGCACCTAAGATGCGATATCAAGCGATGCCATGCGCATGTGACGCGATATGACTCAATGCGCATGCGATGCGATGCACATAAAATGCGATGTCGAGCGATGCCATGCGCATGGGACGCGACGTGACTCAATCCGCATGCGATGCGATGCACATAAGATGCGATATCAAGCGAAGCCATGCGCATGCGACGCGCCGTGACGATGACTCAATGCGAATGCGATGCGATGCACACAAGATGCGATAACAAGGGATGCCACGCGCATGTGACGCGAAGTGACTCAATGCGCATTCGATGCGATGCATATTAAATGCGATATCAGGTGATGCCAGCCGCATGTGACGCGATGTGGCTCAATGCGCATGCGATGAGATTCATATAACACGCGATAACAAGCGATGCCATGCGCATGCGACGTGACGTGTCTCAATGCGCTTGCGATGCAATGCACATAAGATGCGAGATCAAGCGAAGCCATGCGCATGCGACGTGAACTGACTCAATGCGCATGCGATGCGATGTACAATAGATGCGATATCAGGTGATGCCAGCTGCATGTGACGCGAAGTGACTCAATGCGCATGCGATGCGATGCACATTAGATGCGATATCAAACGATGCCATGCGCATCTGACGCGACGTGAAACAATGTGCATGCGATGCGATGTACAATAGATGCGATATCAGGTGATGCCAGCTGCATGTGACGCGAAGTGACTCAATGCGCATGCGATGCGATGCACATAAGATGCGATATCAAGCGAAGCCATGCGCATGCGACGCGACGTGACTCAATCCGCATGCGATGCGATGCACATAAGATGCGATATCAAGCGAAGCCATGCGCATGCGACGCGCCGTGACGATGACTCAATGCGAATGCGATGCGATGCACACAAGATGCGATAACAAGGGATGCCACGCGCATGTGACGCGAAGTGACTCAATGCGCATTCCATGCGATGCATATTAGATGCGATATCAGGTGATGCCAGCCGCATGAGACGCGATGTGGCTCAATGCGCATGCGATGCGATTCACATAAGATGCGATATCAAGCGATGCCATGCGTATGTGACCGCGAAGTGACTCAATGCGCATGCGATGTGGTGCACATAAGATGCGATATCAAACGATGCCATGCGCATGTGACGTGATTTGACTCAATGCGCTGCGATTTGATGCACATAAATGAGAGATCAAGCGATGCCATGCGTATGCGACGCGACATGACGATGACTCAATGCGAATGCGATGCGATGCACACAAGATGCGATAACAAGGGATGCCACGCGCATGTGACGCGAAGTGACTCAATGCGCATTCAATGCGATGCATATTAGATGCGATATCAAGTGATGCCAGCCGCATGTGACGCGATGTGGCTCAATGCGCATGCGATGCGATGCACATAAGATGCGATATCAAGCGATGCCATGCGTATGTGACCGCGATGTGGCTCAATGCGCATGCGATGCGATGCACATAAAATACGATATCAAACGATGACTTGCGCATGTGACGGGACGTGACTCAATGCGCATGCGATGCGATGTACATAAGATGCGATATCAAGCGATGCCATGAGCATGTGACGCGACGTGACTCAATGCTAATACGATGCGATGCACATAGGATGCGATAACAAGTGATGTCATGCGCATGTGACGCGACGTGACTCAATGCGCATGCGTTGCGATGCACATAAGATACGATATCAAGAGATGCAATGCGCATGTGAAGCGACGTGACTCAATGCGCATGCCATGCGATGCACATAACATGCGATATCAAGGGATGCCATGCGCATGTGACGCGATTTGACTCAATGCGCATGCGATGCGATGCACATAAGATGCGATATCAAGCGATGCCATGCGTATGTGACGTGATGTGACTCAATCCGCATGCGATGCGATGCACATAAGATGCGATATCAAGCGATTCCATGCGCATGTGGCGTGATGTGACTCAATGCGCTGCAATGCGATGCACATAAGGTGCAACATCAAGCGATGCCATGCACATGTGACGTGATGTGACTTAATACGCATGCGAAGCGAAGCACATAAGATGCGATATCAGGCGGCGCCGTGGCCGAGCGGTTAGCGCGCTCGCCTACCACCTAGGCGGCCCGGTTTCGATGCCAGGGACCCACATGTGGTATTCGTGGTGAACGAAGCGGCGTAAGGGCGGATTTTCTCCGGGTACTCCGGTTTCCCCCGCCATCTCATTCCACCGTTGCTCTATCTTTATTCCATGTTTCATCAGTGTCACCGCCTGCGGTGCCGTAGTAGTAAAAGTGGGCGTTAAACACTGCAAACAATGTGATATCAAGCGATGCCATGCGCATGTGACGCCATGTGACTCAATGCGGATGCGATGCGATTCATATAGTATGCGATTTCGAGCGATGAAATGCGCGTGTGATACGATGTGACTCAATGCGCTTACGATGCACATAACATGCGATTTCAAGCGATGCATGCGCATGTGACGCGATGTGACTCTATGCGCCTGCGATGCGATGCACCTAAGATGCGATATCAAGCGATGCCATGCGCATGTGACGCGATATGACTCAATGCGCATGCGATGCGATGCACATAAAATGCGATGTCGAGCGATGCCATGCGCTTGTGATGCGATGTGCCTGAAGGCGCACCCCTCCGAAGGAGTGTCGCCTTGTCGTGGCGGAGGGGCTCAGTACCTGAACCAGACGGCCTACTAAGTGGTCTGTCGACTACTGGTAGGCAAGAGGTGAGGGGAAGCAAAGAACATTCCAAACGGGTAGATGAGGCTCGTTAGTCTTGGTCGACGACTCATCTAGGAGAAGAGGACTCCGAAATCAAACTCCCCCAGGGGCTCCTACTACGGTAGGTACGGGTTTGGCGTACCCGGGGCCCCGAGCCATACTCTCGATTGGGTTCCTCCAAGAGGTGAGAGGGCATATGCCAAACGCCCAATCAACTTTGGTCCACTTTTGTGTTTGACCTCCCACCTGTTACCTCCCTGTACACAGTCTGATGGATAACCTACGCGCGGGTCGTCTTAGGATGGGGTGACGCAAGGGGTGACTGGGTAATCGCGTAAGTCCCAGCCCCTGGTTGTCATGTAGGATCTGTGTGCGTATCCGCTGATAAAGGTCAGTCCCGGGGAGGGGCCATTGCATGAGCTGATGCACTCCTGAAGGCGATTGGCTCCCTCTGTCTATGCATTGGGAGGTGAGACCCTAGGGTGAGCAAGGTCCAGGCCAGGACTCTCACCTAAGCCGGGGTGGCGCCCAGGATGTGAGCATGCCATCGGAGACATTTGCAATGGTGGAGGATGACATCGCCATGAGTTCTCAAAAAACTCAAAACAAAAAAAATATAAAAGTTTGTGTAAAGGAAGTAGCAGAGTTGAGTGGTCCTCGCTACTTAGTAATATCAAAAACTGAGGGAGACAAGAAATTTTTATCGGTGAGCCCATTTACCATACAAAAGGGTTTGGATAACTTTGCTGGTCCTGTAAAGTCATGCACTAGATCTCGCAATGGCACGCTCCTGGTTGAAGCACATTCAGCTACCCAGGCAGCTAAAATACTGAAAGCGAATATACTAGCAAGTTATCCTGTCAGCGTTCAGATGCACAGAACTTTGAACTCCTCGCGCGGCGTGATAAACACCCGTGCATTGGATGATTTAAGCAATGAGGAGATTCAAGAAAATCTTATGGAACAAGGCGTTACAAATGTTTACCGGGTTCAACGCAAAGAAGGTGGTGAACTGAAGCCAACACGTACCCTGTTCCTGACCTTTGATCGGGTAGATCTCCCGCAAAGGATTAAGGCAGGGTATGAGTCCATCGAAGTTAGGCCGTTCATCCCAAACCCGCTGAGATGTTTTAAATGCCAGCGCTTTGGGCATACAAATGAATTTTGCAAGGGACAAGCTACATGCCCTCAATGTGGAGATGAATTCCACGATGGTGCATGTACAGCAGCTCCGTCATGTGTGAACTGCAGAGGTGAACATCCATCCAGTTCCCGAGATTGCCCCCGCTTTGTAGAGGAAAGAGCGATCCAAGAGATACGGGTCAAAGAGAAGGTGCCCTTCTCAGAAGCCCGGAAGCTCTTGCGTACACGCCAACCCTCTGTTCCAAGGTCCGGGACCTATAGCTCAGTTGTAGCTAAACCGGTACCGAGCAGAGAGATCGCAACCCAGACCAGCGATTTCAATGGGGCAACAATATCTGAAAAGACACTTGTAGCCCGTAGCTCTACTCCAAAGCCTTCAACATCAGCGCGCACATCTGTGTCAACGTCAACGTCTACAAAATCCGCAAGCGCAAAAAACATTAGCGTTACATCACCATCAAGAGCATCAAGATCAGCACAAAAAGCTAGCAAGCCCGTAAGATATGAAGCCTCACCGATCAAATTTAAAAAGAGTTACTCAAAGACCGACTTCCTCAAGGAAAATAAAATGTCTAGTCCCAGTACATCGAAGGGATGTAAGAGTCCCCGAACATCTCCTCGAAGATCTCGAAAATCCTCTTCTGGAGAATCTTCAGGGGTGGACTCAGACCGGCGTCTTTCATCTTCGCCGGTCCCCATTAGCAACCGGTTCGAGACACTCGAACCCAAGTTTGCTGTGGGAAGACGCACGTCCTCGGCAGAGGACATGGATTTGGACCAATCTGCCCACACTGGGAGACCCCCAGTTGAAAAGAGGCGCGAAAAAGCGTCCGAAAGGAACGTCAGCCCAAGAGAGAAAAGGGCTAAATTAGTTCGACAACCGCCTGCTCCAAAGTAATGAAGAGTTACCTTGGAATTACCTATCCCATACACAATGCAATATGACTATCCTACAATGGAACGTACGTGGCATTCAAACTCAAAGGCCAGAACTTGAGCTCTTGCTCAAAGAAAACGAACCTCTGGTCGCATGTTTGCAAGAGACTAAGCTGCGTCCTCGAGACGCTTTCCATCTAAGGCGATACACCCCAGTACGGTGCGATGTTACACCAGAAGAGGGTGTACCGGCACATGGCGGCGCTATGATACTTGTCAGAGATGACGTATATATGCAAACTCTACCTTTGCACTCTGATATACAATCAGTTGCTGTATGGATTAAACTGCCAAACATACATTTCACTATCTGTAATGTTTATTTGCCTCCGTCCCATGACTTCTCGCACATTGATTTAGAAGATCTAGTTTCCCAGTTGCCAACACCGTTTCTGTTGGTGGGAGACTTCAATGCGCACCACCCACTTTGGGGTTCAAGTCGCGCTTGTGCGAGAGGTACACTCATTTCCGATTTTTTGGACAGTCACAACCTAGCTCTCCTCAACACTGGAGAGCCTACATTCATTTCGGACTCTCATAACAGCTTCTCACACCTTGACCTTGCAGTTTGTTCACCTCAGTTGGCAGTCTCCCTACAATGGAATGTCATCTCTGATTTACACTCTAGTGACCATTTCCCATGTCTTATTAGTCTCTTGACGCAACATACACACTCCACACGTATGCCCAGCTGGCGTCTGGACCATGCCAACTGGAACCTTTACACCCAGTTGGCTGTCTTTACCTACAACGAGCACGACTCAGTAAATAATTTGGCGCAGCATCTCACGGAGACGATTCTCTCTGCTGCTGAACAATCGATTCCGCGGTCGACTACACACCGCCGTCGATTTCCCGTCCCCTGGTGGACGGAAGAATGTCGGAATGCCATTCGTGCTCGAAGGCGTGCACTTAGGGTTTTCCAACGTCATCCTACTTTGGAAAACCTGATTGAATACAAGAAAATACGCGCCAGGTCCAGACAAGTCATTAAGGATAGCAAAAAGTCATCATGGAGCAAATTTGTAGCTTCATTTAACCGACACACACCTTCCTCGGTTGTGTGGGATAGATTAAGGCGTGTTGCAGCTAAATCGACCCAAATACCAATAGCGGGACTAAAAACAGCCACAGGAGCTGTTGTTGATTCATTTGAAGTGGCCAATACCTTTGGCAGTGCTTTCGCACAAGTGTCTAGCTCGGAAAACTACTCCCCTGAGTTCCTTCCATTTAAAACTCAGGTGGAATCTCAAGGCTTCACGTTTCGTTCTAGAAACGTAGAAGATTACAATCGCCTTTTCACCATGGCGGAGCTGGAGCATTCCCTGAAATCTTCGCGATGTTCAGCACCAGGACCGGACGGTATTCATGTACAAATGTTACAACAGCTCTCTCCTGAAGGTAAGGCATTCCTGCTTGAGGTCTATAATCGTGTTTGGGTTGACAGTATACTCCCAGAAAATTGGCGGGAGGCCACCGTTATTCCCATCTTGAAGGCTGGGAAGGACCGTCATCTTCCCTCCAGCTATCGTCCTATTTCCCTCACCAGTTGCGTTTGCAAGGTGATGGAACGCATGATCAATGTACGACTGGTATAGTGGTTAGAAAGTCGTAACCTACTGACTAACATCCAGTGTGGTTTTCGACGACGCCGTTCAACTGTTGACCATCTTGTGTCAATATCGACACAGATAATGGACGGCTTTATGAAGAACTGTCAAACCGTTGGCATATTTTTCGATCTTGAGAAGGCTTATGATACGTGCTGGCGAGCAGGGATTCTACGTTCCCTGTATGCCTGGAACATACGTGGACGCCTACCACTTTTCATTCAGGAGTTTATGAAGGACCGCTTTTTCCGAGTAAGGGTCGGCTCGGTTTTTTCTAATTCTTTTGTTCAGGAGGAGGGAGTACCTCAGGGTTCGGTGCTAAGTGTCACGCTCTTTGCTATAGCAATTAACTCCATCTGGAAATGTGTTCCACCTGGAGTTTCGTCATGCCTATTCGTAGACGACTTCGCTGTCTATTGCACTTCTCGGCGCACGGCGTTCTTACAACGGCGCCTGCAGCAATGTTTGGACAACCTTAGAGAATGGAGCGTGAGAAACGGCTTCCGTTTCTCAACTGAGAAGACAATCTGCGTTAATTTCTGGCGCCGTAGGAGACGATTACCACCTTCGCTCCGTTTTGGTCCAGATGTACTTCCCTTCGCAGAAGAGACGCGCTTCCTGGGTTTGATCTTGGACAGGAAGCTTAGTTGGTCGTCGCATATTGCACAGCTAAGAGCGAGATGTGACCGTTCCCTAAATATTATGCGAGTACTGAATGGCAAATCGTGGGGAGCGGATCGGACAATTTTGTTGCGAATATATCGCGCATTGGTCCGATCCAAGCTAGACTATGGGTGTATTATTTATTCGTCAGCACGGCCATCTGTGCTGAGAAGATTAGACGTGGTCCATAATAGGGGCATCCGCATTGCAACAGGAGCTTTTCCAACAAGCCCAGTGGTGAGCCTTTACGCCGAGTCCGCAGAACCTCCTCTGCAATATAGGCGTGAGATTCTCTTGGCAAATTATGGTTGTGCGCTTAGATGTATGCCTAAGCACCCAACGTTCGCTTCTTTTTTCTCCACCACGCTAAGAGAACGATATAGAAATAGCACCCTTAATCCAAAGCCTGCGGGGTTCCGTTTCCAAGAGCTCCTAGTGAAGCTTGGAGTGGAACTGCCTGTGATGTTCGCCAAGGGCGAGAGGCTTTACACCCTTTGGCTATCTGGTACGCCCCATGTAGATCTTGGGATGACCATACACCAGAAGTCCACGATGCCTGTTTCAAGTATCCGCACGTGTTTCTTAGAATTTTTGTCAGGTTACTCTGACCGTAGATATATTTACACCGATGGATCAAAGAACACCAACGGTGTTGGATGTGCTTATGTTTATGGAACCGAACCATATACATTCGGTTTTCCAAATAGCACTTCCATTTTTACTGCAGAGCTTTATGCAATTTATCGAGCCGTTTTGTATGTTCGCCGTCGTAAATTAGGTGACTGCCTGATTTTGAGCGATTCCCTTAGTGCACTGCAGAGCCTTTGTCAGTTGTACAACCCCCACCCTATTGTACAACGTATCCAGGATGCCCTCCATGTTTTACACGCTTCTGGTGTTGATGTGGTGTGTGCATGGATTCCTGGTCACGTAGGTTTGCCTGGGAATGAAATGGCAGATTTAGCAGCAAAGACGGCAACTACTGAACCCAGAATTATCATCTCACGTGTTACTTCGGAAGACTTTAGGCTTGAAGTGCGGAGAGCGGTGCTGTCGTCCTGGCACGACGAGTGGTCAGCTCTCCGCGGTAATAAGCTTAGAGAAGTGAAAGAACTTCCGATAAACTGGGTAACTTCCTGTCGCACATCTCGTCGCGAGGAGGTTAGTTTCGCTCGATTAAGAATAGGGCACTGCAATTTTTCGCACGGTTACCTATTTAAAAGTGACCCTGCGCCTCTATGTCCGCTGTGTGACAACGTTTTGTCGGTTCGCCATGTCCTGCTAGAGTGTTACTCTCTAGCGCACCTTCGGGATTCTCTGCAGCTACCTGCCAGACTTGCAGAGGTCCTAGCGGACGACTAAACAGCGGTTGATAGAGTTTTTAATTTTTTTGCGCAGTGCAATATAAATTTGAGGATTTAAAATTTTTAATTGTCTGTTTCTGATTTTGGACATATTTATCACCTTGTTTCATATCTGGCTATTGCCACTGCTTTTTACCTTTGTATATTTTTCTTGTTGCTAGTATTTTTATTTTTTGAGTGAAATTTATATCTGGCTATTGCCATGAGTCTGTTAAGGGCGCTGATGACCTAGAAGTTGAGCGCCCTTAAACCAAATCCATCCATTTTACTGAAGGCGCATGCGAAGCGATGCGTTAAAAGATGCGGTGTCGAGCGATGTCATGCGCATGTGGTGCGACGTGACTCAATGCGCATGCGATGCGATGCAGATAAGATGCGATAATAAGCGATGCCATGCGCATGTGACGCGACGTGGCTCAATGCGCATGCGATGAGATGCACATAAGATACGATATCAAGCGATGCCATGCGCATGTGACGCCACGTGACTCAATGCGCATGCGATGCGATGCACATAAGAAGCGATATCAAGCGATGCCATGCGCATGTGACGTGATGTGACTCAATCCGCATGCGATGCGATGCACATAATATGCGATATCAAGCGATGCCATGCGCATGTTGCGTAATGTGACTCAATGCGCTGCGATGCGATGCATATAAAATGCGATATCAAGCGGTGCCATGCGCATGTGACGCGATGTGACTCATTGCGTATGCGATGCACATAAGTTGCGATTTCGAGCAATGCATGCGCATGTGACGCGATGTGTCTCAATGCGCATGCGATGCGATGCACATAAGATGCGATGTCGAGCAATGTCATGCGCATGTGGTGGGACGTGAGTAGATGCGCATGCGATGCACATAAGATGCGATATCAAGCGATGCCCTGCGCATATGACGCGAAGTGACTCAATGCGAATGCGATGCACACAAGATGCGATAACAAGGGATGCCACGCGCATCTGACGCGAAGTGACTCAATGCGCATGCGATGCGATGCACATTAGATGCGATATCAGGTGATGCCAGCCGCATGTGACGCGATGTGACTCGTTGCGCATGCGATGCGACTCACATAAGATGCGATATCAAGCGATGCCATGCGTATGCGACGCGACATGACGATGACTCAATGCGAATGCGATGCGATGCACGCAAGATGCGATAACAAGGGATGCCACGCGCATGTGACGCGAAGTGACTCAATGCGCAGTCGATGCGATGCACATTAGATGCGATATCAGGTGATGCCAGCCGCATGTGACGGGGTTTGTGGCTCAATGCGCATGCGATGCGATGCACATAAGATGCGATATCAAGCGATGCCATGCGCATGTGACGCGATATGACTCAATGCGCATGCGATGCGATGCACATAGAATACGATATCAAACGATGACTTGCGCATGTGACGGGACGTGACTCAATGCGCATGCGATGCGATGTACATAAGATGCGATATCAAGCGATGCCATGAGCATGTGACGCGACGTGACTCAATGCTAATACGATGCGATGCACATAGGATGCGATAACAAGTGATGCCATGCGCATGTGACGCGACGTGACTCAATGCGCATGCGTTGCGATGCACATAAGATACGATATCAAGAGATGCCATGCGCATGTGAAGCGACGTGACTCAATGCGCATGCCATGCGATGCACATAACATGCGATATCAAGGGATGCCATGCGCATGTGACGCGATGTGACTCAATGCGCATGCGATGCGATGCACATAAGATGCGATATCAAGCGATGCCATGCGTATGTGACGTGATGTGACTCAATCCGCATGCGATGCGATGCACATAAGATGCGATATCAAGCGATTCCATGCGCATGTGACGTGATGTGACTTAATACGCTGCAATGCGATGCACATAAGATGCAACATCAAGCGATGCCATGCACATGTGACGTGATGTGACTTAATACGCATGCGAAGCGAAGCACATAAGATGCGATATCAGGCGGCGCCGTGGCCGAGCGGTTAGCGCGCTCGCCTACCACCTAGGCGGCCCGGTTTCGATGCCAGGGACCCGCATGTGGTATTCGTGGTGGACGAAGCGGCGTAAGGGCGGATTTTCTCCGGGTACTCCGGTTTCCCCCGCCATCTCATTCCACCGTTGCTCCATCTTTATTCCATGTTTCATCAGTGTCACCGCCTGCGGTGCCGTAGTAGTAAAAGTGGGCGTTAAACACTACAAACAATGCGATATCAAGCGATGCCATGCGCATGTGACGCCATGTGACACAATGCGGATGCGATGCGATTCACATAGTGTGCGATTTCGAGCGTTGAAATGCGCGTGTGATACGATGTGACTCAATGCGCTTACGATGCACATAACATGCGATTTCAAGAAATGCATGCGCATGTGACGCGATGTGACTCTATGCGCCTGCGATGCGATGCACCTAAGATGCGCTATCAAGCGATGCCATGCGCATGTGACGCGATATGACTCAATGCGCATGCGATGCGATGCACATAAAATGCGATGTCGAGCGATGCCATGCGCGTGTGATGCGATGTGACTGAAGGCGCATGCGAAGCGATGCGCCAAAGATGCGGTGTCGAGCGATGTCATGCGCATGTGGTGCGACGTGACTCAATGCGCATGCGATGCGATGCAGATAAGATGCGATAATAAGCGATGCCATGCGCATGTGACGCGACGTGGCTCAATGCGCATGCGAAGAGATGCACATAAGAAGCGATATCAAGCGATGCCATGCGCATGTGACGTGATGTGACTCAATCCGCATGCGATGCGATGCACATAATATGCGATATCAAGCGATGCCATGCGCATGTTGCGTAATGTGACTCAATGCGCTGCGATGCGATGCATATAAAATGCGATATCAAGCGGTGCCATGCGCATGTGACGCGATGTGACTCATTGCGTATAAGATGCACATAAGTTGCAATTTCGATCGATGCATGCGCATGTGACGCGATGTGTCTCAATGCGCATGCGATGCGATGCACATAAGATGCGATGTCGAGCAATGTCATGCGCATGTGGTGGGACGTGAGTAGATGCGCATGCGATGCACATAAGATGCGATATCAAGCGATGCCCTGCGCATATGACGCGACGTGTCTCAATGCGAATGCGATGCACACAAGATGCGATAACAAGGGATGCCACGCGCATCTGACGCGAAGTGACTCAATGCGCATGCGATGCGATGCACATTAGATGCGATATCAGGTGATGCCAGCCGCATGTGACGCGATGTGACTCGTTGCGCATGCGATGCGACACACATAAGATGCGATATCAAGCGACGCCATGCGTAATGCGACGCGACATGACGATGACTCAATGCAAATGCGATGCGATGCACACAAGATGCGATAACATGGGATGCCACGCGCATGTGACGCGAAGTGACTCAATGCGCATTCGATGCGATGCACATTAGATGCGATATCAGGTGATGCCAGCCGCATGTGACGCGATGTGGCTCAATGCGCATGCGATGCGATGCACATAAGATGCGATATCAAGGGATGCCATGCGTATGTGACGCGATATGACTCAATGGGCATTCGATGCGATGCACATAAGATGCGATTTCGAGCGATGCCATAGGCGTGTGATGCGAGGTCACTCAATGCGCATGCGAGGCACATAAGTTGCGATAGCAAGCGATGCCAGGCGCATGTGACGCGATGTGACCCAATGCGCATGCGATGCGATGCACAAAAGATGCGGTGTCGGGTGATGTCATGCGAATGTGGTGCGACTTGACTCAATGCGCAAGCGATGCGATGCACATAAGATGCGATATTAAGCGATGCCATGCGAATGTGACGCGACGTGACTCAATGCGCATGCGATGAGATGCACATAAGATGCGATATCAAGCGATGCCATGCGCATGTGATGCGACGTGGCTCAATGCGCATGCGATACAATGCACATAAGATGCGATATCAAGCTATGCCATGCGCATGTGACGTGACGTGACTCAATGCGCATGCGATGCGATGCACAAAAATTGCGGGGTCGAGCGATGTCATGCGCATGTGGTGCGACATGACTCCATGCGCATGCGATGCGATGCAGATAGGATGCGATATCAAGCGAAGCATGCGGATATGACGCGACGTGACTCAATGCGCATGCGATGAGATGCACATAGGATGCGATATCAAGCGATGCCATGCGCATGTGACGCGACGTGACTCATTCCGCAAGCGATGCGATGCACATAAGATGCGATATCAAGCGATGCCATGCGCATGTGACGCGACGTGCCTCAATGCGCATGCGAAGCGACGCACAGAAGCTGCGATATCAAGCGATGCCATGCAAATGTAACGAAAGATGACTCAATGAGCATGCGATGCGATGCACATAAGATGCGATGTCGAGCGATGCCATGCGCGTGTGATGCGATGTGACTCAATGCGCATGCGATGCACAAAAGATGCGATATCAAGCGATGCCATTCGCAAGTGACGCGATGTGACTCAATGCGCATGCGATGCGATGTACAAAAGATGCGATGTCGAGCGATGCCATGCGCGTGTGATACGATGTGACTCAATGCGCATGCGATGCACATAAGATGCGATTTCGAGCGATGCATGCGCATGTGACGCGATGTGACTCAACGCGCATTCGATGCGATGCACATAA
Organism: Tenodera sinensis; assembly: GCA_030765045.1. Classification (NCBI taxonomy): domain Eukaryota; kingdom Metazoa; phylum Arthropoda; class Insecta; order Mantodea; family Mantidae; genus Tenodera; species Tenodera sinensis. The sequence goes on from CM060973.1 coordinate 50,431,757, forward strand.
GATGCGATATAGAGCTATGTCATGCGCATGTGGTGGGACGTGACTAGATGGGCATGCGATGCGATGCACATAAGATGCGATATCAAGCGATGCCATGCGCATGTGACGCGACGTGGCTCAATGCGCATGGGTTGCGATACACATAAGATGCGATATCAAGCGAAGCCATGCGCATATGACTCGACGTGACTCAATGCGAATGCAAGATGCGATAGCAAGGGATGCCACGCGCATGTGACGCGAAGTGAGTCAATGCGAATGTTATGCGGTGCACATAAGATGCGATATCAGGTGATGCCATTCGCATGTGACTCAATGCGCATTTGATGCACATAAGATGCAATATCAAGAGATGCCATGCGCATGTGAAGCGACGTGACTCAGTGCGCATGCGATGCGATGTAAATAAGATGCGATATCAAGCGATGCCTTGCGTATGTGACGGCGAAGTGACTCAATCCGCATGCGATGCGATGCACAAAAGATGCGTTATCAAGCGATGCCATGCGCATGTGACGGGATGTGACTCAATACGCATTCGATGCGATGCATCTAAGATGCGATATCAGGAGATGCCATGCAAATGTGACGCGATATCACTCAATGCGCATGCGATGCGATGCACATTAGATCGATGTCGAGCGATGCCATGCGCGTGTGATGAGATGTGACTCAATGCTCATGCGATGCGATGCACAAAAAATGCGGTGTCGAGCGATGTCATGCGCATATGGTGCGACATGACTCAATGCGCATGCGATGCGTTGCAGATAAGATGCCATATCTAGCGATGCCATGCGCATGTGACGCGACGTGTCTCAATGCGCATGCGATGAGATGCACATAAGATGCGATATCAAGCGATGCCATGCGCAAGTGACGCGACGTGACTCAATGCGCAAGCGATGCGATGCACATAAGATGCGATATCAAACGATGCCATTACGCATGTGACGCGACGTGACTCAATGCGCATGCGATGCGACGCACAGAAGATGCGATATCAAGCGATCCCATGCGCATGTGACGAGACGTGGCTCAATGCGCATGCGACGCGATGCACATAAGAGGCGATATCAAAGGATGCCATGCAAATGTGACGAGAGATGACTTAATGCGCATGCGATGCGATGCACAAAAGATGCGATGTCGAGCGATGCCATGAGCGTGTGATGCGATGTGGCTCAATGCTATGCGATGCACATAAGATGCGATGTCGAGCGATGCATGCGCATGTGACGCGATGTGACACAATGCGATGCGATGCGATGCTCACAAGATGCGATATCAAGCGAAGCCATTGGCATGTGACGCGATGTGACTCAATGCGCATGCGCTGCGATGCACATTAAATGCGATGTCGACCGATGTCATGCGCAGCTGGTGCGACGTGACTCAATGCGCATGCGATACGATGCAGATAAGATGCGATGTCGAGCGATGCCATGCGCGTGTGATACGATGTGACTCAATGCGCATGCGATGCACATAAGATGCGATTTCGAGCAATGCATGCGCATGTGACGCGATGTGAGTCAATGCGCTGCGAAGCGCTGCACATAAGAGTCGATATCAAGCGATGCCATGCGCATGTGACGCGATGTGACTCAACGCGCATGCGATTCGATACAGATGAGATGCGATTTAGAGCGATGTCATGCGCATGTGGTGGGACGTGACTAGATGCGCATGCGATGCACATAGGATGCGATATCAAGTGATGGCATGCGCCGATGATGCGACGTGACTCAATGCGCATGCGGTGAGATGCACATAAGATGCGATATCAAGCCATGCCATGCGCATGTGACGCGACGTGGCTCAATGCGCATGGGTTGCGATACACATAAGATGCGATATCAAGCGAAGCCATGCGCATATGACGCGACGTGACTCAATGTGAATGCAAGATGCGATAACAAGGGATGCCACGCGCATGTGACGCGAAGTGACTCAATGCGAATGTTATGCGGTGCACATAAGATGCGATATCAGGTGATGCCATTCGCATGTGACGCGATGTGACTCAATGCGCATGCGATGCGTAGCGATGCACATAAAATGCGATATCAAGCGAATCCATGCGTATGTGACCGCGAAGTGACTCAATGCGCATGTGATGCGGTGCACTTAAAATGCGATATCAAACGATGCCATGCGCATGTGACGTGATGTGACTCAATCCGCATGCGATGCGATGCACATAAGATGCGATATCAAGCGATGCCATGCGCATGTGGCGTGATCTGGCTCAATGCGGTGCGATGCGATGCACATAAGATGCGACATCAAGCGATGCCATGCGCATTTGACGCGACGTGACTCAATACGCCTGCGATGGGATGCACCTAAGATGCGATATCAAGCGTAGCCATGCGCATGTGACGCGATATGACTCAACGCGCATTCGATGCGATGCACATAAGATGCGATTTCGAGCGATGCCATAGGCGTGTGATGCCAGGTGACTCAATGCGCATGCGAGGCACATAAGTTGCGATATCAAGCGATGCCATGCGCATGTGACTCGATGTGACGCAATGCGCATGCGATGCCATGCACATAAGATGCGATATCAAGCGATGCCATGCGTATGTGACGTAATGTGACTCAATCCGCATGCGATGCGATGCATCTAAGATGCGATATCAGGAGATGCCATGCAAATATGACGCGATATGACTCAATGCGCATGCGATGCGATGCACATTAGATCGATGTCGAGCGATGCCATGCGCATGTGACGCGACGTGACTCAATGCGCATTTGATGCACATAAGATGCAATATCAAGAGATGCCATGCGCATGTGAAGCGACGTGACTCAGTGCGCATGCGATGCGATGTACATAAGATGCGATATCAAGCGATGCCATGCGTATGTGACGGCGAAGTGACTCAATCCGCATGCGATGCACAAAAGATGCGTTATCAAGCGATGCCATGCGCATGTGACGGGATGTGACTCAATTCGCATTCGATGCGATGCATCTAAGATGCGATATCAGGAGATGCCATGCAAATGTGACGCGATATGACTCAATGCGCATGCGATGCGATGCACATTAAATCGATGTCGAGCGATGCCATGCGCGTGTGATGAGATGTGACTCAATGCTCATGCGATGCGATGCACAAAAAATGCGGTGTCGAGCGATGTCATGCGCATATGGTGCGACATGACTCAATGCGCATGCGATGCGTTGCAGATAAGATGCCATATCTAGCGATGCCATGCGCATGTGACGCGACGTGTCTCAATGCGCATGCGATGAGATGCACATAAGATGCGATATCAAGCGATGCCATGCGCAAGTGACGCGACGTGACTCAATGCGCAAGCGATGCGATGCACATAAGATGCGATATCAAACGATGCCATTACGCATGTGACGCGACGTGACTCAATGCGCATGCGATGCGACGCACAGAAGATGCGATATCAAAGGATGCCATGCAAATGTGACGAGAGATAACTTAATGCGCATGCGATGCGATGCACAAAAGATGCGATGTCGAGCGATGCCATGAGCGTGTGATGCGATGTGGCTCAATGCTATGCGATGCACATAAGATGCGATGTCGAGCGATGCATGCGCATGTGACGCGATGTGACACAATGCGCTGCGATGCGATGCTCACAAGATGCGATATCAAGCGAAGCCATTGGCATGTGACGCGATGTGACTCAATGCGCATGCGCTGCGCTGCACATTAAATGCGATGTCGACCGATGTCATGCGCAGCTGGTGCGACGTCACTCAATGCGCATGCGATACGATGCAGATAAGATGCGATGTCGAGCGATGCCATGCGCGTGTGATACGATGTGACTCAATGCGCATGCGATGCACATAAGATGCGATTTCGAGCAATGCATGCGCATGTGACGCGATGTGAGTCAATGCGCTGCGAAGCGCTGCACATAAGAGTCGATATCCAGCGATGCCATGCGCATGTGACGCGATGTGACTCAACGCGCATGCGATTCGATGCAGATGAGATGCGATTTAGAGCGATGTCATGCGCATGTGGTGGGACGTGACTAGATGCGCATGCGATGCACATAGGATGCGATATCAAGTGATGGCATGCGCCTATGATGCGACGTGACTCAATGCGCATGTGGTGAGATGCACATAAGATGCGATATCAAGCGATGCCATGCGCATGTGACGCGACGTGACTCAATGCGAATGCGTAGCGATGCACATAAGATGCGATATAAAGTGATGCCATGCACATGTGACGCGATGTAACTCAATCCGCATGCGATATGATGCACATAAGATGCGATATCAAGCGATGCCATGCCCATGTGGCGTGATGTGACTCAATACGCATGCGATGCGATGCACGTAAGATGCGATATCAAGCGATGCCGTGCAAATGTGACACGATATGTCTCAATGCGCATGCGATGCGATGCACATTAAATGCGATGTTGAGCGATGCCATGCGCGTGTGATGAGATGTGACTCAATGCGCATGCGATGCGCATAAGATGTGATATCAAGCGATGGCAAGCACATGTGACGCGATTAGACTCAATGCGCATGCGATAGAATGCACAAAAAATGCGGTGTCGAGCGATGTCATGCGCATGTGGTGCGACGTGACTCAATGCGCATGCGATACGATGCAGATAAAATGCGAAGCCAAGGGATGACATGCGCTTATGGCGTGATGTCACTCAATGCGCTGCGATGCGATGCACATAAGATGCGATATCAAGAGATGCCATACGCATGTTACGGGACGTGACTCAATGCGTATGCGATGGGATGCACATAAGATGCGACATCAAGCGATGCAATGCGCATGTGACGCGATGTGGCTCAAAACGAATGCGATGCGATGCAAATAAGATGCGATATCAAGCGATGCCATTCGCAAGTGACGCGATGTGACTCAATGGGCATGCGATGCGATGTACAAAAGATGCGATGTCGAGCGATGCCATGCTCGTGTGATACGATGTGACTCAATTCGGATGCGATGCACATAAGATGCGATTTCGAGCGATGCATGCGCATGTGACGCGATGTGACTCAATGCGCTGGGAAGCGCTGCACATAAGATGTGATATTAAGCGATGCCATGCGCATGTGACGCGATGTGACTCAACGCGCATGCGATGCGATGCACATAAGATGCGATATAGAGCGATGTCATGCCCATGGGGTGGGACGTGACTAGATGCGCATGCGATGCACATAAGATGCCATGTCGAGCGATGCCATGCGCATGTGACGCGACGTGACCCAATGCGCATGCGATGCGATGCACATAATATGCGATATCAAGCGAGGCCATGCGCCTGTGACGCGACGTGACTCAATGCGAATGCGTATGCGATTCGATGCACATAAGATGCCATAACATGGGATGCAACGCGCATGTGACGCGAAGTGACTCAATGCGCATGCGATGCGATGAACATAAGATGCGATATCAAGTGATGCCATGCACATGTGACGCGATGTGACTCAATGCGCTTGCGATGCGATGTACATAAGATGCGATATCAAGCGATGCCATGCGTATGTGATCGCGAACTGACTCAATGCGCATGCGATGCGGTGCACATTAGATGCGATATCAAACGATGCCATGCGCATGTGACGTGATGTGACTAAATCCGCATGCGGTGCGATGCAAATAAGATGCGATATCAAGCGATGCCATGCCCATGTGGGGTGATGTGACTCAAAGCGCTGCGATGCGATGCACATAAGATGCAACATCAAGCGATGCCATGCGCATGTGACGGGATGTGACTCAATTAGCATGCGATGCGATGCACATTAGATGCGATGTCGAGCGATGCCAAGCGCAAGTGACGCGATGTGACTCAATGCGCATGCGATGCGATGCACAAAAAATGCGGGGTCGAGCGATGTCATGCGCATGTGGTGCGACAATACTCCATGCGCATGCGATGCGATGCAGATAGGATGCGATATAAGGCGATGCCATTCGTATATGACGCGACGTGACTCAATGCGCATGCGATGAGATGCACATAGGATGCGATATCAAGCGATGCCATGTGCATGTGACGTGACGTGACTCATTCCGCAAGCGAGGCGATGCACATAAGATGCGATATCAAGCGATGCCATGCGCATGTGACGCGACGTGAATCAATGCGCATGCGAAGCGACGCACAGAAGCTGCGATATCAAGCGATGCCATGCAAATGTGACGAAAGATGACTCAATGCGCATGCGATGCGATGCACATAAGATGCGATGTCGAGCGATGCCATGCGCGTGTGATGCAATGTGACTCAATGCGCATGCGATGCACAAAAGATGCGATATCAAGCGATGCCATTCGCAAGTGACGCGATGTGACTCACTGCGCATGCGATGCGATGTACAAAAGATGCGATGTCGAGCGATGCCATGCGCGTGTGATACGATGTGACTCAATGCGCATGCGATGCACATAAGATGCGATTTCGAGCGATGCATGCGCATGTGACGCGATGTGACTCAACGCGCATGCGATGCGATGCACATAAGATGCGATATAGAGCTATGTCATGCGCATGTGGTGGGACGTGACTAGATGCGCATGCGATGCGATGCACATAAGATGCGATATCAAGCGATGCCATGCGCATATGACGCGACGTGACTCAATGCGCATGCGATCAGATTCACATAAGATGCGATAACAAGCGATGCCATGCGCATGTGACGCGACCTGGCTCAATGCGCATGGGTTGCGATACACATAAGATGCGATATCAAGCGAAGCCATGCGCATGTGACGCGACGTGACTCAATGCGAATGCAAGATGCGATAACAAGGGATGCCACGCGCATGTGACGCGAAGTGACTCAATGCGAATGCGATGCGGTGCACACAAGATGCGATATCAGGTGATGCCATTCGCATGTGACGCGATGTGGCTCAATGCGCATGCGATGCGTAGCGATGCACATAAAATGCGATATCAAGCGAATCCATGCGTATGTGACCGCGAAGTGACTCAATGCGCATGTGATGCGGTGCACTTAAAATGCGATATCAAACGATGCCATGCGCATGTGACGTGATGTGACTCAATCCGCATGCGATGCGATGCACATAAGATGCGATATCAAGCGATGCCATGCGCATGTGGCGTGATCTGGCTCAATGCGGTGCGATGCGATGCACATAAGATGCGACATCAAGCGATGCCATGCGCATTTGACGCGACGTGACTCAATACGCCTGCGATGGGATGCACCTAAGATGCGATATCAAGCGTAGCCATGCGCATGTGACGCGATATGACTCAACGCGCATTCGATGCGATGCACATAAGATGCGATTTCGAGCGATGCCATAGGCGTGTGATGCCAGGTGACTCAATGCGCATGCGAGGCACATAAGTTGCGATATCAAGCGATGCCATGCGCATGTGACTCGATGTGACGCAATGCGCATGCGATGCCATGCACATAAGATGCGATATCAAGCGATGCCATGCGTATGTGACGTAATGTGACTCAATCCGCATGCGATGCGATGCATCTAAGATGCGATATCAGGAGATGCCATGCAAATATGACGCGATATGACTCAATGCGCATGCGATGCGATGCACATTAGATCGATGTCGAGCGATGCCATGCGCATGTGACGCGACGTGACTCAATGCGCATTTGATGCACATAAGATGCAATATCAAGAGATGCCATGCGCATGTGAAGCGACCTGACTCAGTGCGCATGCGATGCGATGTACATAAGATGCGATATCAAGCGATGCCATGCGTATGTGACGGCGAAGTGACTCAATCCGCATGCGATGCACAAAAGATGCGTTATCAAGCGATGCCATGCGCATGTGACGGGATGTGACTCAATTCGCATTCGATGCGATGCATCTAAGATGCGATATCAGGAGATGCCATGCAAATGTGACGCGATATGACTCAATGCGCATGCGATGCGATGCACATTAAATCGATGTCGAGCGATGCCATGCGCGTGTGATGAGATGTGACTCAATGCTCATGCGATGCGATGCACAAAAAATGCGGTGTCGAGCGATGTCATGCGCATATGGTGCGACATGACTCAATGCGCATGCGATGCGTTGCAGATAAGATGCCATATCTAGCGATGCCATGCGCATGTGACGCGACGTGTCTCAATGCGCATGCGATGAGATGCACATAAGATGCGATATCAAGCGATGCCATGCGCAAGTGACGCGACGTGACTCAATGCGCAAGCGATGCGATGCACATAAGATGCGATATCAAACGATGCCATTACGCATGTGACGCGACGTGACTCAATGCGCATGCGATGCGACGCACAGAAGATGCGATATCAAGCGATCCCATGCGCATGTGACGAGACGTGGCTCAATGCGCATGCGATGCGATGCACATAAGAGGCGATATCAAAGGATGCCATGCAAATGTGACGAGAGATAACTTAATGCGCATGCGATGCGATGCACAAAAGATGCGATGTCGAGCGATGCCATGAGCGTGTGATGCGATGTGGCTCAATGCTATGCGATGCACATAAGATGCGATGTCGAGCGATGCATGCGCATGTGACGCGATGTGACACAATGCGCTGCGATGCGATGCTCACAAGATGCGATATCAAGCGAAGCCATTGGCATGTGACGCGATGTGACTCAATGCGCATGCGCTGCGCTGCACATTAAATGCGATGTCGACCGATGTCATGCGCAGCTGGTGCGCCGTCACTCAATGCGCATGCGATACGATGCAGATAAGATGCGATGTCGAGCGATGCCATGCGCGTGTGATACGATGTGACTCAATGCGCATGCGATGCACATAAGATGCGATTTCGAGCAATGCATGCGCATGTGACGCGATGTGAGTCAATGCGCTGCGAAGCGCTGCACATAAGAGTCGATATCCAGCGATGCCATGCGCATGTGACGCGATGTGACTCAACGCGCATGCGATTCGATGCAGATGAGATGCGATTTAGAGCTATGTCATGCGCATGTGGTGGGACGTGACTAGATGCGCATGCGATGCACATAGGATGCGATATCAAGTGATGGCATGCGCCTATGATGCGACGTGACTCAATGCGCATGTGGTGAGATGCACATAAGATGCGATATCAAGCGATGCCATGCGCATGTGACGCGACGTGACTCAATGCGAATGCGTAGCGATGCACATAAGATGCGATATAAAGTGATGCCATGCACATGTGACGCGATGTAACTCAATCCGCATGCGATATGATGCACATAAGATGCGATATCAAGCGATGCCATGCCCATGTGGCGTGATGTGACTCAATACGCATGCGATGCGATGCACGTAAGATGCGATATCAAGCGATGCCGTGCAAATGTGACACGATATGTCTCAATGCGCATGCGATGCGATGCACATTAAATGCGATGTTGAGCGATGCCATGCGCGTGTGATGAGATGTGACTCAATGCGCATGCGATGCGCATAAGATGTGATATCAAGCGATGGCAAGCACATGTGACGCGATTAGACTCAATGCGCATGCGATAGAATGCACAAAAAATACGGTGTCGAGCGATGTCATGCGCATGTGGTGCGACGTGACTCAATGCGCATGCGATACGATGCAGATAAAATGCGAAGCCAAGGGATGACATGCGCTTATGGCGTGATGTCACTCAATGCGCTGCGATGCGATGCACATAAGATGCGATATCAAGAGATGCCATACGCATGTTACGGGACGTGACTCAATGCGTATGCGATGGGATGCACATAAGATGCGACATCAAGCGATGCAATGCGCATGTGACGCGATGTGGCTCAAAACGAATGCGATGCGATGCAAATAAGATGCGATATCAAGCGATGCCATTCGCAAGTGACGCGATGTGACTCAATGGGCATGCGATGCGATGTACAAAAGATGCGATGTCGAGCGATGCCATGCTCGTGTGATACGATGTGACTCAATTCGGATGCGATGCACATAAGATGCGATTTCGAGCGATGCATGCGCATGTGACGCGATGTGACTCAATGCGCTGGGAAGCGCTGCACATAAGATGTGATATTAAGCGATGCCATGCGCATGTGACGCGATGTGACTCAACGCGCATGCGATGCGATGCACATAAGATGCGATATAGAGCGATGTCATGCCCATGGGGTGGGACGTGACTAGATGCGCATGCGATGCACATAAGATGCCATGTCGAGCGATGCCATGCGCATGTGACGCGACGTGACCCAATGCGCATGCGATGCGATGCACATAATATGCGATATCAAGCGAGGCCATGCGCCTGTGACGCGACGTGACTCAATGCGAATGCGTATGCGATTCGATGCACATAAGATGCCATAACATGGGATGCAACGCGCATGTGACGCGAAGTGACTCAATGCGCATGCGATGCGATGAACATAAGATGCGATATCAAGTGATGCCATGCACATGTGACGCGATGTGACTCAATGCGCTTGCGATGCGATGTACATAAGATGCGATATCAAGCGATGCCATGCGTATGTGATCGCGAACTGACTCAATGCGCATGCGATGCGGTGCACATTAGATGCGATATCAAACGATGCCATGCGCATGTGACGTGATGTGACTAAATCCGCATGCGGTGCGATGCAAATAAGATGCGATATCAAGCGATGCCATGCCCATGTGGGGTGATGTGACTCAAAGCGCTGCGATGCGATGCACATAAGATGCAACATCAAGCGATGCCATGCGCATGTGACGGGATGTGACTCAATTAGCATGCGATGCGATGCACATTAGATGCGATGTCGAGCGATGCCAAGCGCAAGTGACGCGATGTGACTCAATGCGCATGCGATGCGATGCACAAAAAATGCGGGGTCGAGCGATGTCATGCGCATGTGGTGCGACAATACTCCATGCGCATGCGATGCGATGCAGATAGGATGCGATATAAGGCGATCACATTCGGATATGACGCGACGTGACTCAATGCGCATGCGATGAGATGCACATAGGATGCGATATCAAGCGATGCCATGTGCATGTGACGTGACGTGACTCATTCCGCAAGCGAGGCGATGCACATAAGATGCGATATCAAGCGATGCCATGCGCATGTGACGCGACGTGAATCAATGCGCATGCGAAGCGACGCACAGAAGCTGCGATATCAAGCGATGCCATGCAAATGTGACGAAAGATGACTCAATGCGCATGCGATGCGATGCACATAAGATGCGATGTCGAGCGATGCCATGCGCGTGTGATGCAATGTGACTCAATGCGCATGCGATGCACAAAAGATGCGATATCAAGCGATGCCATTCGCAAGTGACGCGATGTGACTCACTGCGCATGCGATGCGATGTACAAAAGATGCGATGTCGAGCGATGCCATGCGCGTGTGATACGATGTGACTCAATGCGCATGCGATGCACATAAGATGCGATTTCGAGCGATGCATGCGCATGTGACGCGATGTGACTCAACGCGCATGCGATGCGATGCACATAAGATGCGATATAGAGCTATGTCATGCGCATGTGGTGGGACGTGACTAGATGCGCATGCGATGCGATGCACATAAGATGCGATATCAAGCGATGCCATGCGCATATGACGCGACGTGACTCAATGCGCATGCGATCAGATTCACATAAGATGCGATAACAAGCGATGCCATGCGCATGTGACGCGACCTGGCTCAATGCGCATGGGTTGCGATACACATAAGATGCGATATCAAGCGAAGCCATGCGCATGTGACGCGACGTGACCCAATGCGAATGCAAGATGCGATAACAAGGGATGCCACGCGCATGTGACGCGAAGTGACTCAATGCGAATGCGATGCGGTGCACACAAGATGCGATATCAGGTGATGCCATTCGCATGTGACGCGATGTGGCTCAATGCGCATGCGATGCGTAGCGATGCACATAAGATGCGATATCAAACGAATCCATGCGTATGTGACCGCGAAGTGACTCAATGCGCATGTGATGCGGTGCACTTAAGATGCGATATCAAACGATGCCATGCGGATGTGACGTGATGTGACTCAATCCGCATGCGATGCCATGCACATATGATGCGATATCAAGCGATGCCATGCGCATGTGGCGTGATCTGACTGAATGCGGTGCGATGCGATGCACATAAGATGCGACATCAAGCGATGCCATGCGCATTTGACGCGACGTGACTCAATACGCCTGGGATGGGATGCACCTAAGATGCGATATCAAGCGATGCTATACGCATGTGACGCGATATGACTCAATGCGCATTCGATGCGATGCACATAAGATGCGATTTCGAGCGAAGCCATAGGCGTGTGATGCGAGGTGACTCAATGCGCATGCGAGGCACATAAGTTGCGATATCAAGCGATGCCAGGCGCATGTGACGCGATGTGACTCAATGCGCATGCGATGCGATGCACAAAAGATGCGGTGTCGAGTGATGTCATGCGAATGTGGTGCGACGTGGCTCAATGCGCAAGCGATGCGATGCACATAAGATACGACATTAAGCGATGCCATGCGAATGTGACGCGACGTGTCTCAATGCGGATGCGACGAGATGCACATAAGATGCGATATCAAGCGATGCCATGCGCATGTGACGCGACGTGGCTCAATGCGCATGCGATACGATGCACATAAGTTGCGATATCAAGCTATGCCATGCGCATGTGACGCGACGTGGCTCAATGCGCATGCGATGCGATGCACAAAAATTGCGGGGTCGAGCGATGTCATGCTCATGTGGTGCGACATGACTCCATGCGCATGCGATGCGATGCAGATAGGATGCGATATCAAGCGAAGCCATGCGGATATGACGCGACGTGACTCAATGCGCATGCGATGAGATACACATAGGATGCGATATCAAGCGATGCCATGCGCATGTGACGCGACGTGACTCAATCCGCAAGCGATGCGATGCACATAAGATGCGATATCAAGCGATGCCATGCGCATGTGACGCGACGTGACTCAATGCGCATGCGAAGCGACGCACAGAAGCTGCGATATCAAGCGATGCCATGCAAATGTAACGAAAGATGACTCAATGCGCATGCGATACGATGCAGATAAGATCCGATGTCGAGCGATGCCATGCGCGTGTGATACGATGTGACTCAATGCGCATGCGATGCACATAAGATGCGATTTCGAGCAATGCATGCGCATGTGACGCGATGTGACTCAACGCGCATGCGATTCGATGCAGATAAGATGCGATTTAGAGCGATGTCATGCGCATGTGGTGGGACATGAGTAGATGCGCATGCGATGCACATAAGATGCGATAAGAAGTGATGGCATGCGCCTATGATGCGACGTGACTCAATGCGCATGCGGTGAGATGCACATAAGATGCGATATCAAGCGATGCCATGCGCATGTGACGCGAAGTGACTCAATGCGAATGCGTAGCGATGCACATAAGATGCGATATAAAGTGATGCCATGCACATGTGACGCGATGTAACTCAATCCGCATGCGATATGATGCACATAAGATGCGATATCAAGCGATGCCATGCCCATGTGGCGTGATGTTACTCAATACGCATGCGATGCGATGCACGTAAGATGCGATATCAAGCGATGCCCTGCAAATGTGACACGATATGTCTCAATGCGCATGCGATGCGATGCACATTAAATGCGATGTTGAGCGATCCCATGCGCGTGTGATGAGATGTGACTCAATGCGCATGCGATGCACATAAGATGTGATATCAAGCGATGGCAAGCGCATGTGACGCGATTAGACTCAATGCGCATGCGATGCGATGCACAAAAAATGCGGTGTCGAGCGATGTCATGCGCATGTGGTGCGACGTGACTCAATGCGCATGCGATACGATGCAGATAAGATGCGAAGCCAAGGGATGACATGCGCTTATGGCGTGATGTCACTCAATGCGCTGCGATGCGATGCACATAAGATGCGATATCAAGAGATGCCATACGCATGTTACGGGACGTGACTCAATGCGTATGCGATGGGATGCACATAAGATGCAACATCAAGCGATGCAATGCGCATGTGACGCGATGTGGCTCAAAACGAATGCGATGCGATGCAAATAAGATGCGATATCAAGCGATGCCATTCGCAAGTGACGCGATGTGACTCAATGGGCATGCGATGCGATGTACAAAAGATGCGATGTCGAGCGATGCCATGCTCGTGTGATACGATGTGACTCAATTCGGATGCGATGCACATAAGATGCGATTTCGAGCGATGCATGCGCATGTGACGCGATGTGACTCAATGCGCTGGGAAGCGCTGCACATAAGATGTGATATTAAGCGATGCCATGCGCATGTGACGCGATGTGACTCAACGCGCATGCGATGCGATGCACATAAGCTGCGATATAGAGCGATGTCATGCCCATGGGGTGGGACGTGACTAGATGCGCATGCGATGCACATAAGATGCCATCTCGAGCGATGCCATGCGCATGTGACGCGACGTGACCCAATGCACATGCGATGCGATGCACATAATATGCGATATCAAGCGAGGCCATGCGCCTGTGACGCGACGTGACTCAATGCGAATGCGTATGCGATTCGATGCACATAAGATGCGATAACATGGGATGCCACGCGCATGTGACGCGAAGTGACTCAATGCGCATGCGATGCGATGAACATAAGATGCGATATCAAGTGATGCCATGCACATGTGACGCGATGTGACTCAATGCGTTTGCGATGCGATGTACATAAGATGCGATATCAAGCGATGCCATGCGTATGTGATCGCGAACTGACTCAATGCGCATGTGATGCGGTGCACATTAGATGCGATATCAAACGATGCCATGCGCATGTGACGTGATGTGACTAAATCCGCATGCGGTGCGATGCAAATAAGATGCGATATCAAGCGATGCCATGCCCATGTGGGGTGATGTGACTCAAAGCGCTGCGATGCGATGCACATAAGATGCAACATCAAGCGATGCCATGCGCATGTGACGGGATGTGACTCAATTAGCATGCGATGCGATGAACCTAAGATGCGATATCAAGCGATGCCATGCAAATGTGACGCGATATGGCTCAATGCGCATGCGATGCGATGCACATTAGATGCGATGTCGAGCGATGCCAAGCGCAAGTGACGCGATGTGACTCAATGCGCATGCGATGCGATGCACAAAAAATGCGGGGTCGAGCGATGTCATGCGCATGTGGTGCGACAATACTCCATGCGCATGCGATGCGATGCAGATAGGATGCGATATAGGGCGATGCCATTCGGATATGACGCGACGTGACTCAATGCGCATGCTCGACACCGCATCTTTTGCACATCGCTTCGCATGCGCCTTCAGTAAAATGGATGGATTTGGTTTAAGGGCGCTCAACTTCTAGGTCATCAGCGCCCTTAACAGACTCATGGCAATAGCCAGATATAAATTTCACTCAAAAAATAAAAATACTAGCAACAAGAAAAATATACAAAGGTAAAAAGCAGTGGCAATAGCCAGATATGAAACAAGGTGATAAATATGTCCAAAATCAGAAACAGACAATTAAAAGTTTTAAATCCTCAAATTTATATTGCACTGCGCAAAAAAATTAAAAACTCTATCAACCGCTGTTTAGTCCTCCGCTAGGACCTCTGCAAGTCTGGCAGGCAGCTGCAGAGAATCCCGAAGGTGCGCTAGAGGGTAACACTCCAGCAGGACATGGCGAACCGACAAAACGTTGTCACACAGCGGACATAGAGGCGCAGGGTCACTTTTAAATAGGTAACCGTGCGAAAAATTGCAGTGCCCTATTCTTAATCGAGCCAAACTAACCTCCTCGCGACGAGATGTGCGACAGGAAGTTACCCAGTTTATCGGAAGTTCTTTCACTTCTCTAAGCTTATTACCGCGGAGAGCTGACCACTCGTCGTGCCAGGACGACAGCACCGCTCTCCGCACTTCAAGCCTAAAGTCTTCCGAAGTAACACGTGAGATGATAATTCTGGGTTCAGTAGTTGCCGTCTTTGCTGCTAAATCTGCCATTTCATTCCCAGGCAAACCTACGTGACCAGGAATCCATGCACACACCACATCAACACCAGAAGCGTGTAAAACATGGAGGGCATCCTGGATACGTTGTACAATAGGGTGGGGGTTGTACAACTGACAAAGGCTCTGCAGTGCACTAAGGGAATCGCTCAAAATCAGGCAGTCACCTAATTTACGACGGCGAACATACAAAACGGCTCGATAAATTGCATAAAGCTCTGCAGTAAAAATGGAAGTGCTATTTGGAGAACCGAATGTATATGGTTCGGTTCCATAAACATAAGCACATCCAACACCGTTGGTGTTCTTTGATCCATCGGTGTAAATATATCTACGGTCAGTGTAGCCTGACAAAAATTCTAAGAAACACGTGCGGATACTTGAAACAGGCATCGTGGACTTCTGGTGTATGGGCATCCCAAGATCTACATGGGGCGTGCCAGATAGCCAAGGGGGGTAAAGTCTCTCGCCCTTGGCGAACATCACAGGCAGTTCCACTCCAAGCTTCACTAGGAGCTCTTGGTAACGGAATCCCGCAGGCTTTAGACTGAGGGAGCTATTTCTATATCGTTCTCTTAGCGTGGTGGTGAAAAAAGAAGCGAACGTTGGGTGCTTAGGCATACATCTAAGCGCACAACCATAATTTGCCAAGAGAATCTCACGCCTATATTGCAGAGGAGGTTCTGCGGACTCGGCGTAAAGGCTCACCACTGGGCTTGTTGGAAAAGCTCCTGGTGCAATGCGGATGCCCCCATTATGGACCACATCTAATCTTCTCAGCACAGATGGTCGTGCTGACGAATAAACAATACACCCATAGTCTAGCTTGGATCGGACCAATGCGCGATATATTCGCAACTGGATTTTTCCGCTCCCCACGATTTGCCATTCAGTACTCGCATAATATTTAGGGAACGGTCACATCTCGCTCTTAGCTGTGCAATATGCGACGACCAACTAAGCTTCCTGTCCAAGATCAAACCCAGGAAGCGCGTCTCTTCTGCGAAGGGAAGTATATCTGGACCAAAGCGGAGCGAAGGTGGTAATCGTCTCCTACGGCGCCAGAAATTAACGCAGATTGTCTTCTCAGTTGAGAAACGGAAGCCGTTTCTCACGCTCCATTCTCTAAGGTTGTCCAAACATTGCTGCAGGCGCCGTTGTAAGAACGCCGTGCGCTGAGAAGTGCAATAGACAGCGAAGTCGTCTACGAATAGGCATGACGAAACTCCAGGTGGAACACATTTCCAGATGGAGTTAATTGCTATAGCAAAGAGCGTGACACTTAGCACCGAACCCTGAGGTACACCCTCCTCCTGAACAAAAGAATTAGAAAAAACCGAGCCGACCCTTACTCGGAAAAAGCGGTCCTTCATAAACTCCTGAATGAAAAGTGGTAGGCGTCCACGTATGTTCCAGGCATACAGGGAACGTAGAATCCTTGCTCGCCAGCACGTATCATAAGCCTTCTCAAGATCAAAAAATATGCCAACGGTTTGACAGTTCTTCATAAACCCGTCCATTATCTGTGTCGATATTGACACAAGATGGTCAACAGTTGAACGGCGTCGTCGAAAACCACACTGGATGTTAGTCAGTAGGTTGCGACTTTCTAACCACCATACCAATCGTCCATTGATCATGCGTTCCATCACCTTGCAAACGCAACTGGTGAGGGAAATAGGACGATAGCTGGAGGGAAGATGACGGTCCTTCCCAGCCTTCAAGATGGGAATAACGGTGGCCTCCCGCCAATTTTCTGGGAGTATACTGTCAACCCAAACACGATTATAGACCTCGAGCAGGAATGCCTTACCTTCAGGAGAGAGCTGTTGTAACATTTGTACATGAATACCGTCCGGTCCTGGTGCTGAACATCGCGAAGACTTCAGGGAATGCTCCAGCTCCGCCATGGTGAAAAGGCGATTGTAATCTTCTACGTTTCTAGAACGAAACGTGAAGCCTTGAGATTCCACCTGAGTTTTAAATGGAATGGCATTCCGACATTCTTCCGTCCACCAGGGGACGGGAAATCGACGGGGGTGTGTAGTCGACCGCGGAATCGATTTTTCAGCAGCAGAGAGAATCGTCTCAGTGAGATGCTGCGCCAAATTATTCACTGAGTCGTGCTCGTTGTACGTAAAGACAGCCAACTGGGTGTAAAGGTTCCAGTTGGCATGGTCCAAACGCCATCTGGGCATACGTGTGGAATATACAGGTTGCGTCAAGAGACTAATAAGACATGGGAAGTGGTCACTAGAGTGTAAATCAGAGATGACATTCCATTGTAAGGAGACTGCCAACTGAGGTGAACAAACTGCAAGATCAAGGTGTGAGAAGGTGCTGTGAGAGTCCGAAATGAAAGTAGGCTCTCCAGTGTTGAGGAGAGCTAGGTTGTGACTGTCCAAGAAATCGGAAATGAGTGTACCTCTCGCACAAGCGCGACTTGAACCCCAAAGTGGGTGGTGCGCATTGAAGTCTCCCACCAACAGAAACGGTGTTGGCAACTGGGAAACTAGATCGTCTAAATCAATGTGCGAGAAGTCATGGGACGGAGGCAAATAAACATTACAGATGGTGAAATGTATGTTTGGCAGTTTAATCCATACAGCAACTGATTGTATATCAGAGTGCAAAGGTAGAGTTTGCATATATACGTCATCTCTGACAAGTATCATAGCGCCGCCATGTGCCGGTACACCCTTTTCTGGTATAACATCACACCGTACTGGGGTGTATCGCCTTAGATGGAAAGCGTCTTGAGGACGCAGCTTAGTCTCTTACAAACATGCGACCAGAGGTTCGTTTTCTTTGAGCAAGAGCTCAAGTTCTGGCCTTTGAGTTCGAATGCCACGTACGTTCCATTGTAAGATAGTCATATTGCATTGTGTATGGGATAGGTAATTCCAAGGTAACTCTACATTACTTTGGAGCAGGCGGTTGTCGAACTAATTTAGCCCTTTTCTCTCTTGGGCTGACGTTCTTTTCGGACGCTTTTTCGCGCCTCTTTTTCACTGGGGGTCTTCCAGTGTGGGCAGATTCTAGTTCCATGTCCTCTGCCGAGGACGTGCGTCTTCCCATAGCAAACTTGGGTTCGAGTGTCTCGAACCGGTTGCTAATGGGGACCGGCGAAGATGACATTTGCCGGTCTGTAGCCATACCAGAGGATCCCTCTGAAGAGGATCTCCTAGGAGATGGCTTTTTCTTTCCCTTTGATGGCTTGGGAGAAACCTTGCTTGCCTTGAGGAAATCGGATCTTTTATACTCGGTCTTAAACTTGATCGGTGAAGCATCGTATACAATCGGTCTACTTGTCGAGGTCGGCTTCTTTGTTGGTGACCTTCCTGGTCTGTTGGATTGAACTGCGGTGTTTGTAGATGCTCTGGCGGACTTAGGTGATGTCTGAGGCTTTGGATGTGACCTAGCTACAAGAATTTTTTCTGAGATTGTTGCCCCATTTATATCGCTAGTTTGAGTTGCGATTTCCCGACATGGTACTGCTTTAGCTGCAACCGAGCTATAGGTACCGGAGCTCGGGATAGTGGGCTGGGGCAAACGTAAGAGCTTTCGGGCTTCTGAGAAGGACACCTTCTCTCTAACCCGGATCTCCTGGATAGCTCTTTCCTCCACATAACGGGGACATTCTCGGGAGTTTGCTGGATGTTCTCCCCTGCAGTTAATACAACTGGGAGGTGAGGTACAGTCATCGTCATGGGCGATGCCTCCGCAGGTAGCTCTACCACTGGACGTGTCACTTGTATGACCAAAGCGCTGGCATTTATAACATCTAAGCGGGCTCGGAATGTAAGGTCTTACTTCAATGGCCTCGTACCCAGCCTTTATCCTCTGCGGGAGATCTACCCGATTAAAGGTAAGGAAAAGGGTACGGGTAGGCAGATATTCGCCTCCATCTTTTCTCTGAACCCGGTATACTGCTGTTACACCTTGATCTTCGAGGTTCTCCTGAATCTCCTCATTGGACATGCCGTCCAATGCCCGGGTGTTCACAACGCCGCGAGAGGAGTTCAACGTTTTGTGCATCTCTACACGCACCGGATAGCTGGCTAACATGTTTGCTTTTACAATAGTAGCTGCCTGTGCTGCTGAAATAGATTCAACAAGCAGCGTGCCGTTTCGCGATCTTGTGCAGTTCTTCACTGGGCCAGCTATCTTATCGAGACCCTTCTGTATCACGAAAGGATTCACCGATCGGAATGTTTTACCTTCCTCTGTTCTTGATATCACTAAGTAGCGAGGACCACTCAACTCTGCTACTTCCTTTTCACTCGCTTTGGCATGTTTAGTTTTTTGAGTTTTTGGAGAACTCATGGCGATGATATCCTCCACCATTGCAAATGTCTCCGATGGCATGCTCACATCCTGGGCACCACCCCGGCTTAGGTGAGAGTCCTGGCCTGGACCTTGCTCACCCTAGGGTCTCACCTCCCAATGCATAGACAGAGGGACCCAATCGCCTTCAGGAGTGCATCAGCTCATGCAATGGCCCCTCCCCGGGACTGACCTTTATCAGCGGATACGCACGCAGATCCTACATGATAACCAGGGGTGGGACTTACGCGATTACCCAGTCACCCCTTGCGTCACCCCATCCTCCGACGACCCGCGTGTAGGTTATCCGTCAGACTGTGTACAGGGAGGTAACAGGTAGGAGGTCAAACACAAAAGTGGACCAAAGTTGATTGGGCGTTTGGCATGTGCCCTCTCACCTCTTGGAGGAACCCAATCGAGAGTATGGCTCGGGGCCCCGGGTACGCCAAACCCGTACCTACCGTAGTAGGAGCCCCTGGGGGAGTTTGATTTCGGAGTCCTCTTCTCCTAGATGAATTGTCGACCAAGACTACCGAGCCTCATCTACCCGTTTGGAATGTTCTTAGCTTCCCCTCACCTTTTGCCTACCAGTGGTCAAAAGACACTAAATAGGCCGTCTGGTTCGGGTACTGAGCCCCTCCGCCACGACAAGGCGACACTCCTTCGGAGGGGTGTGGCAGTGAAGTGCAGATTACTTGAAATAAGACACGGAACCTCACAACGCCACACGACGACACCATTTCAACACAACGGATAAGTACAACATTCCATTGTATACGGGTTGATTTGCATAACGCAGCAGCATGTTTGGAATAACACTTGCTACATTACTTTCATTGATTTGGTAGAATTGTGTATTATGTATGCTTGATAACCTCATCAGTTTCGAGTAGCCATTTTTTTGCCATTGCCAACGCCATCTGGTTGCCTCTTGGAATAGCACAGAGCACAGCTATTCTTTCAAGCTCGCCCCATCTCTCCAGCCATAAATCAAGACAAATCCACTTAGCTAACAGACCTATTCTTATTCACATAATGACGGCAAAGAACAAGAACTTAAGAAACTTAAACGAAAACTTACCACTCAGCGCAATAATTGTACACGGTTTGCAACATCTTTAAATGGCAGTAATGACTCTACAGATCCAGCTGAGATCGAACACATCAGCGATCGTCTTCAGGATACTTTAAACATGTTACTCACCTTAGATGACTATATTCATGACATGTTAACAGACGAAGAATACGAAGCAGACCCACAGACTTGCGAAGAATATTTAGACAGATGGAAGCGCGCACTTCAGCACGCCAAAACCCTCCTTACAAAGAAGAAAGACAAGCCTGGTGTGCTTTCTACTACTAATAACTATTCTGACGGTCATACAAGGGGTTAAACTACCCACAATACGGCTCGAACCCTTTTCCGGTGATATAGAAACTTGGTGCAGGTTCTGGGAACAGTTCCAGTCCTCAGTTGACAAGAACCCCACAATATCTGACATAAATAAGCACGTGTTTCTAAGAGGATACCTCGAAGGAGAGCCAAAGCGACTCATAGATGGCATAGCAGTGAGCGCAGATACCTATGAACAGACGAAAAAGATACTTGTAGCACGATACGGAGACAAGGATAGAATAATCCAGGCCCACCTTGACTTCCTGGAAAATTTAAGACCTGCTTTGTCGGAAAGTCCTCAAGAGTTGAACTCGACGTACGTGGAGTGTCATCGCAGAGTACAAGCCCTCATAGCCCTAGGGGAAGATGTAAACCTATACGGACGTATATTGGCTCCAAAAATCCTACGAGCTTTTCCAGCTGAAATTTGCAGACGCTGGCTAATACACGCAAAGCGAGAAAACATTAAAGAAGGTCACATGATGTCATTAATGGCGTTTCTCAATGAAGAGGTAGAGGGATCGCTAACAACTGAGAAGATCAGAGGAGAAACCACCACGTCCGCTCCATCCTTCTATACTCCGACAGCGGCCACTCTTCAAATTTCTGCAAAAAGGGAAAAGTCAAAACCGATATGGAAGAAAACCATAAATCCATTCTGCGTCTTTTGTGAAAATAAAGGCCACTGGGCCCAAGAATGTAAAGAAATAACCAACCTGGAAGACAGAATACAAAAGCTCAGACTTTCCACGCGATGTTTTCTTTGCCTTAACAGAGGACACACTGTCCACCAGTGCAACAAGAAAGGAAAAGTTTCTTGCTCAAATTGCAAGCAACTTCATCACATATCCGTCTGTAACGCCAATAACACGCCACCCACTACTGTCAGCAAAATTCAAGTGGCAACATCACATTTATCATTTCTCCAAACTGCTCGTGTGTGGATCAAAGGGCCCACGGGAATTTCTAAACTCACACGATGTATCCTGGATGCTGGAAGTCAATCCAGCTTCATTGCACAGGTTCTAGTAGACACTCTCAAACTAAACGTAACTGACAAGCGAGACCTATCGGTGAAATCATTTGAAGCAACGTCCACTGGTTCCCAACTACGACGGCTTGTTCAGTTTGACATTATCGGATTTTCAACAAGGAAAACCGTCACTCTCACGGCCTTTGAAAGTGACAACACTTATTCATCGCATCCAAGTGTCACCCAGGACTTCAGTAATCTAACGCTTGCTGATCCGGGAACTAACAACGAAGAACTTCCTATTGAGATATTAATAGGTGCTGACCATTACTGGAAGATAGTAAAAATGGAACAGCCAATGCCAATAACGCCTTCACTTGTACTGCTTCCTACAGTCTTCGGCTGGGTTCTGACAGGTAACCGGTCCGGAGCTTCAGTTAATCACGTTACGACCTACCACATCTCAACCACTGACTGCGAAATATCCGATGAATCCATGAGACAGTTCTGGGATCTGGAAACAATTGGTATTCGAGAGACACATGGCAGACAAATGTCCGGGAAAGATGCAACTATCCTACATGAATTCCACAAAACATACTGTATCCAAGACGGTAGAAGAGTTGTATCACTTGCACGTAAAAAGGGCGTAATTTTGTCAAATAACCTGCCAATAGCTGAGAGAAGATTCCAGACTCTTGAGCACCGAATGCAACACGATTCGGTTTTCAAGGCAATGTACCACGCACACATGTTGGACTACATCGTAAAGGAACAAGTCGAAATAGCTCCAACGAACGAGACTCCCGGAAACGTCTTCTATCTACCACATTTTGTCCATGTGTTTTGTGATGCTTCAGAAAGAGCATATGGCGCTGTACTATACGTTCGGTCAACCACTGACAACACTTGCAATGTCAAACTTGTCTTCAGCAAAAATAGATTATCACCTGTGAAGAGAGTAACACTTCCCAGACTGGAATTACTTGCAGCCTTGGTTGGATCACGTCTTCTTCACTACTTCTGCAAGGAAACTGGAATTGATTCCTCTTGTGCCACCTTATGGAGCGACTCGGCCGTCACTTTGGGCTGGATTCGCAACAATCCAAATCGATGGAAAACCTTCGTTTGCAACCGTGTGACCGAAATTCATACGTATACTTTGTCTAGGCAATGGAGACACTGTCCCGGCATCGAGAATCCTGCAGACTACCTCTCAAGAGGACTACAAGCAAAAGAGCTGTCTTTGAAGGATTCATGGTGGAAGGGGCCTTCTTGGCTTGTCCAACATCCTAACTCGTGGCCTCGTGATATCACTGTGCCGGACACGGCTCTACCAGAAGAAAAGAAGATCTCTCAAGTCCTTGTTGTTACAGCCCCAGAAACACTGTTCAGAGCGTCACGCTACAGTTCATACTGGAAAATATTACATGTCACCGCGTGGATTCTTCGCTTTGTAAGATGCATAAAAGAGAACAGAAAGGGATGTGTCAACTATTTATCTGCAGAAGAAATAGAGACAGCAAGGATGTATTGGATACGTCAGGTGCAACGGGAATGCTTCGGTACTGAACTAGCATCCTTGAAGAAAAGTAAACCACTGCCGAAATCTTCCAAGATTTTTCGATTTAATCCCTTCCTGCGTGATGATATTATTCGCCTTGGGGGACGTCTACAATTCGCAGTTCTGACAAATGATGAAAGACATCCAGTGCTTTTAGACGGATCACATGCATTCACATACCTTCTTATCAGACAGACTCACATCAGGCTTCATCACATAGGTGTTCGTGTAACACTAGAAGAGCTTCGCTCGGAATTTTGGATTTTGCGAGCTCGACAGGTGATCAAAAAGGTCTTGCATGAATGTCTACCATGCAAAATATCCCACAAGAAGAGGTGTGAAGAGATCGAAGCCCCATTGCCATTGGATCGTGTTCGTTCTACTCGACCATTTGCCGTGACTGGCATCGACTTTGCCGGCCCACTCTATATCAAATCGGGGAACGAGATGAAGAAAGCTTACATCGTTCTGTTTACATGTGCAACGCTACGAGCTATACACTTAGAACTGGCTACGGACCTATCTACTGACAAATTTTTAATGGCATTCCAGCGATTTGTGGGACGCCGAGGAGTACCACGAATCATATACTCTGACAACGCTCAAACTTTTCAAGCAGCAAATAGAGAGCTTCAACTGTCAAAAGTTCTCACTGATCCGAAGACGCATGAATATCTAGCGCATCACAACGTGACCTGGAAGTTCATAGCTCCACGGGCGGCTTGGTGGGGAGGATGGTGGGAAAGGATGATCGGTTCTACCAAACGCTGTCTCAGAAAGGTACTTGGTCGATCACAGGTCGATGAAGAGGGACTCAACACTGTTCTGATCAGCATCGAAGCCACCCTAAATTCACGTCCCATTGTACAAGACGGGAGCAACCTTGAAGCTCTTACACCTTCCCATTTCCTCAACGGAGAGAAACTCACGACCATTCCGAACGGACCTGAGCCTGACGGAAGAAAAGATCTTACGAAGGAATTCCGAAAGAAGATGAAAATCTCCGAAGACTTCTGGCGAAGGTGGAAAAAGGAATACCTCCTGCAACTGCGGAGTTACCACGAGGTTAAGTGTCCAGCCGGCAAACATCCGAAACTGCGAGTTGGAGACGTCGCCCTCCTGCAAGAAGACGTCCTGCCCAGACACATGTGGAAGAGAGCCCGAGTCGACGAAGTACTACAAGGGAGAGATGGCCGAGTGAGGACAGCCATCCTGCGTCTACCCGATGGTACGAGGATCAGTCGACCGGTACAACTGGTGATTCCACTGGAAATCGACCAGGGTGGGGAGGATGTTGAGGACACAGAGTAGCTGAGGACATCTACCGTCAGTGATTATAACCAAATAGTTGTTGACGCCACCAGATGCGTTTTTGTTCTTGCTTTGTTTTTGTAAAAAATAAAGAGAGTTTAAGTATGGAGACCTAGCTGTTTGTGTACGTTATTTATACTACGACACCATCTATGGAGGGTGCGAAGAATGCCATACCTCCAGCACGTTAGGCCTTCTCTACATCGAAAAATACAGCAACCGTTTGGGTCTTCCTCAGAAAACCGTCCATGATGTTCGTGGATAGTGAGACTAAATGGTCGACCGTTGAACGGAAGCGACGAAAACCGCCCTGAACATTGGACAGCAAATGTTGGGATTCAAGCCACCACGTCAATCGTCCGTTGATCATGCGCTCCATCACCTTGCAGATCACACTGGTGCGGGAGATCGGACGATAGCTGGAAGGTAGATGGCGATCCTTCCCAGGTTTTAAAATCGGGACGATGGTGGCTTCGCGCCAAGCACATGGAAATGCTGCTGTACGCCAGATACGGTTATACACGTCTAAGAGGAAGAGTTTGCCAGCTGATGACAGGTGCTGCAACATTAAAAGATGGACACCATCCGGCCCAGGAGCGGAGGGTTTGGAGGAGCCCAAGGCCCGCTCCAACTCCGGCATGGTGAAAAAGGCGTTGTAACTCTCCCGGTTGGTAGAGTTAAAGCAAAGGTTATGAGATTCGAAGCTATTTTTGATGGGTAGAAAATCCGCGTGGTAGTGCGAAGAGCCTGACACATCAGCAAAGGCGTTGCCGAGAGTGTCAGCGACAGCTCTAGGGCAAACAATGGTGGTGTTCTGGATCCGGCCACACGGCGAAGCTTATCCCAAACAACAGACGAGGGCGTGGATGGATTAAATGACTCAACAAAACGGAGTCAGGATGTCCTCTTACTCGCCTGGATGATGCGACGAGCTCTGGCGCGAGATCGCTTAAAAGCGACCAGATTCTCAAGTGTAGGGTGCCGCCGAAACACCCTCAAAGCCGCCCGTCGCGCACGCACCGCCGCTCGGCATTCGTCGGTCCACCAAGGGACCGGCAAACGTCTCGGGTGCCCAGACAACCGAGGTATGGCACGCTCGGCAGCGGTAACAACGACGGATGTGAGGTGGGCCACCATCTGGTCAATGTCTGCGAAGAAGCGATCGTTAAAAACAGCCAAACGAGTATAAAGGGGCCAGTTCGCTCTGTTCAGTCGCCAGGAGGGTACGCGTGGTGAAGGTACGTGGTGCGACAGGAAGCTGATACTACATGGAAAATGGTCGCTGGAGAAGGTGTCAGAGACGACGTTCCACTCAAAATGATGTGCAAGCTGAGCTGAGCAAATTGAGAGGTCCAGGTGGGAGAGAGTGCCAGTAGAATCAGAAAGGAAAGTAGGTTCACCAGTGTTTAGAAGAGACAGAGATTTCTGTGTGAAAAAATCGACTAGGACGGTCCCCCTTGCGCACGCCCGAGGTGAACCCCAAAGAGGGTGGTGGGTATTAAAGTCTCCCAACAGAAGATAGGGTGTTGGGAGCTGGGACACTAGATGGGACAGGTCCCCTATAGCGAAAGGGGAATTAGGCGGTAGATAAAGGGAACAGAGAGTAAAAGAAAAGCCTGGTAATCTCAGAGTAACAGCAACAGCTTGCAATGGAGTGGTGAGCATGACTGGCTGGTAAAAAACGTCGTTGCCAACGAGGAGCATGACACCTCCATGTGCAGGAGTTCCGGGTTCCGGTGGGAGGTCATAACGCACCGGAATAAACCCAGAAAACGTGAAAGAGTCTTGCTGGCGAAGCTTGGTCTCCTGCAGGCACAGAATAGTAGGGGACAGCGAATTACAAAGTGATGTTAAATCAGCTCTACACGCACGTATGCCACGTATATTCCATTGAATAATGGACATCCTAGGACAAATGGGATAAGCTGTCGTCTAGGGTCACTTGACTCATGGGCTCTTCGGACGGAAGAGGCTCTGTGTCACCAGTAGCAGAGGATAGGACTGTGTACCGGTTGCCTACGGTAACGGGAGTTGGAGAGACCCGTGGCACCCGACTACGCCCTGTGGTGTCCTGAGAGCATGCGAGCCGGGCAGGAGAGGGGGAAGTGGCAGGAAGAGCACACTTCCTACTGGCAGAGGTCGTTGGGTCTTTGAGAAAGTCACTCCGTTTAGGTTCAATTCGGAACTTACGGGTTTGAGGGCTAGTAGGGATAGTCTTGGAGCTGGTACTGGTTGAGGCTGTAGCTGTGGATGGTGCACGAGGTCTGTTGGTGGTGCTGGCTATAGGGAAGGTTTGAGTACCTACATCCCGCTTTGGTACTGGGGTGGACACTACTGAACTACAAGTACCAAATTTGAGTATCGACGGCTGCCGAGCAAGGTGATGTTTGCGGGCCTCAGAGAACGATAAGCGCTCTTTGACACGCAGCTCTTGAATAGCCTTCTCGTCCAGGTAACGCGGACAATCGCGGGAAGTCGCCGGATGGGCACCTCTACAGTTAACACAGCTAGGAGCAGATGGACACGCTCCTTCGTGGGCATCTTTGCCACAGGTGACACAAACAGGAACAGAGGTTTTACAAGAGGTCTGAAAATGGCCATATCGTTGGCATTGGAAACACCGCATAGGGCGGGGGATATACGGCCGAACGTTAATGACCTCATAGCCAGCCTTTATCTTCGGAGGGAGATCGAGTCGGTCAAAGGTAAGAAAAAGCGTACGGGTATCTACTAAGGCTCCGTCACGCTTTGTTCGGACTCGAGAAACAGAGGCTACTCCCTGATCAGCCAGGTAACCCTGAATCTCTTCCTCCGGCATACCGTCCAACAAGTGGGTGGTAATGACGCCCTTGGAAGAGTTAAGGCTCCGGTGCTTCTCGACACGGATCGGGTATCCGTGGAGTAGTTTTGCCTTCAGCAACTTGTCGAACTGGGTGGACGTGTAAGTTTCGACAAGTAGTGATCCTGATCGAATACGGGTACATGACTTGACTGGACCGGCTATTTTATCCATACCTAATTGGATGGCAAACGGGTTCACCTTCAAAAAAGACTGTCCCTCTTCCGTCCTACTGATTACTAGGTAACGACCTGTGGACGCTACGCATACCTCCTTTTCATCGTTAACCTGTCGTTTTCTTTTAATGTTTTGGTGTGCCATAGAAAAAAGGCTATAAATTTCATCCCCCAGTGCTCCCCACCCACCACGGAGCCCAACACGGGGTCATCCCACTGGGATGACAGGGCTACACAGGGGATATAGCGGGCTCGCCGTCCCACTCACCCTGGAGTTCAGTGCAATACCTAGTCTTGGCCGATTGACTAGGGGTGGGTTAGTCCCTAGCCTCCCGTTTAGGTGAAGCAGAAACCAAAGCAGTGTATCGGAAATGCGCATCCTCCCCAGATTCAGAAAAGAAACTGTCCCGGGCTCAGATACGCACCCCTCAACCACCAGGATAAACCTTTCCACCGACACGGGTCTCCACGCACGTCCTACACGTGGGTGGGCGATTTGACTGGCTCCCTCACTGCTAAGAGGAACCCACATCGAGGGAGTCAGTTGGCTCGGGGCCCCGGGTGCGCCAAACCCGGACCTACCGTAGTAGGTCCCCCTGGGGAGCATGCGCTTGAATCGCATCGCATTACATGCGCATGGCATGGCTTGACATCGCATCTTATGTGCACCGCATCGCATGCGCATTGAATCACATCGCGTCACATGCGCATTGCATCGCTCGACATCGCATTTTATGTGCACCGCATCCCATGCGCATTGAATCGCATCGCATTACATGCGCATGTCATCGCTTGATATCGCATCTTATGTGCATCGCATCGCATGTGCATTGAGCCACATCGCATCACATGCGCATGGCATCGCTCGACATCGCATCTTGTCATCGCATCGCATGCGCATTGAGTCACATCGCATTACATGCGCATGGCATCGCTCGTCATCGCATCTTATGTCATCGCATCGCATGCGCATTGAGTCACATCGCATTACATGCGCATGGCATCGCTCGTCATCGCATCGTATGCACATTGAGTGACATCGCGTCACATGCGAATGGCATCGTTTGATATAGCATATTATGTGCATCGTATCGCATGCGCATTGAGCCACAACGCATCACATGCGCATGGCATTGCTCGACATCGCATCTTATGTGCATCGCATTGCATGCGCATTGAATCGCATCGCATTACATGCGCATGGCATCGCTCGATAACGCATCTTATGTGCATCGCATCGAATGCGCATTCAGTTACGTCGCGTCACATGCGCATGGCATCGCTTGATATCGCATCTTATGTGCATCGCATGCGCATTGAGTCACGTCGCGTCAATGGCAAATGGCTTCGCTTGATATCGCATCTTATGTTTATCGCATCGCATGCCCATTGAGTCACTAGCGTCACATGCGCTTGGCATCGCAATTTATGTGCATCGCATCGCATGCGCATTAAGTCATGTCGCGTAACATGCGCATGGCATCGCTTGATATCGCATCTTATGTTCATCGCATCGCATGCGCATTGAGTCATGTCGCATCAGACGCGCATGGCATCGCTTGAGTGAGTGAGTAGTGGGGTTTACGGACCCGTCGACAACTAGGCCATGAGGGCCCGAAGTCCAATGTAAAAGCAATCAAAGAAAATAAAACCTCACCCCCTTTAAAGCTAAAAAGTGAAAGTTAAAATACCTAAAAATGAACGTTAAAACCACCAAAAGGAGAGCTAAAACAGGTGAAAAAGGAAAATTAAAAACCAATAAAACCATACTACGAAAACCCTAAACTACTTATACTGTTGAAAGGGGGTAAAAACACGAGTAAAACTTCCTAAAAGTATTTTTCCGCCAAGATAAAAGAAACCTTACACTTGCTTACTAAAATCGATGCGCGCAACAAACCGCAGTACTGTATTTACAGCTGCTGGGTCGTTGCCTAACATGGTGCACAGTGTAAGACCCAGGCCAAAGGACTGGCGCTCACGAGCATACCGCGGACAATCAGTAAGGACATGTGCAACGGAGAGTGGCACATTGCACGTCGCACAGACAGGCTCCGGATCACCGCGCAAAAGGTGTGCATTCGTGGCCCGAGTGTGGCCTATCCTCAGGCGGGTTAAAGTCACCTCCTCACGCCTGGAAACCCTGCAAGATGTTTGCCAGGGCTGTACCGTGTCCTTGATTGTCCGTAACTGAGTGCCAGATAACGCTTCCCAAGATTGTTGCCAGAGAGTAAATAGATGGCGACGGAAGTACTTCTGCACATCTATATAGGGTAGCGTCCGGGTGGAATATTCCGGAAGGCGACATGCAGACTTCGCAGCCGCATCAACCGCCTCGTTGCCCGGAATACCCACATGACCTGGGATCCACGTAAAAACGAACTGGTACCCGCGAGATAACAACTGAGATAAAAGTGTCTGTATTTTAATAATTGATGCCGAGTTGCCAACAAATTGTTGCAGCGCCTGAAGGGCGCTCAGGGAGTCGCAACACACAATAAAATGTCCAGGAACTGAACGGGAGATAAAAAGTAAGAAATAAAATATGGCAAACAGCTCGGCGGTAAAAACTGAACTGGCGTCTGGAAGGCGGTATGTGTGAACCTCACCGTTGTATATAAATGCGGAACCCGTCGTAATTCCCAACTGGGAGCCATCGGTGAATACCGGTGTATAAGTCCGGTATCGGCCCAGAACTGCGGTGAAGAGTTGACGGAACACCGAATAAGGGGTAGCAGTCTTTGGACAGCCCGACAGCTCCAGGTCAAAGCGTGCACGCTGGAGCTGCCAGGGAGGACAGTGGCCAAATAAATGCCGCTCTACAACTGGCAGTCGGAGGGCGTTTGCGACAAGTAGTTCTTGAAACCTGATACCACTTGGACGGGAGATTGTTTTATGCCGCATATAACGGTGCGCGAGGTCTGGACACAATACAGGTGGAAACGAAGGATGACCTGGATGAGCGGCCAACCTTGCCACATAAGAACAAAGTAACAATGGGCGTCGAACAGACAGTGGAGGTTCGCCAGAATCAGCATACAGACAATCCGCTCTACTTGTGCGGAAAGCCCCAGTAGCGAGACGGATACCAGTGTGATGAATTGTGTCTAAAAGACGGAGTTTAGAGGCTGATGCAGAGCCATAGATAAAACAGCCGTAGTCTAATTTGGACCGGACCAGTGAGCGATACAACCTCAACATTACCGTGCGATCGCCGCCCCAAGATGCCCCAGACAGGACCCTGAGTACCCGAAGCGAACGACCGCAGGAAGCACGAAGGTGACGTATATGGCGCTCCCATGTGAGTTTGCTGTCGAGGTGTAAGCCCAAGAATTTCAGGTGCGGAACAAATGGAAGACGTGTGCCACGCAAATGAAGATCAGGAGGAGCGTGTACACCACGGAGTCGGTGAAAGAGGAGACACTGTGTTTTCGTAGGGGAAAACCGAAAGCCGGTGCGAGACGCCCACTCGGCGATGGATGTTATGATCATCTGCAGTTGACGCTCTATGTACTCCAAACTATAAGAGCGATAGTATATCGCAAAGTCGTCAACATACAGCGACATCGGGATTCCGCTACGAACAGCGCTGGTGATGCCATTAATGGCAACGGCGAAAAGCGTAACGCTGAGAATCGACCCTTGGGGTACACCATTCTCCTAAACATTCTCTTGGGAGAGCGTGTTGCCTATTCGGACACGAAAACGGCGAATTAGTAAAAAGTTAAAAATAAAAAACGACAAGTTACCGCGTAAACCATAACCGTGTAGAGTACGGAGAATGCCATAGCGCCATGTAGTGTCGTATTCCTTCTCCAGATCAAAGAAGACACCCACGACATGCTGCTTCAAGAGAAATGCATTCTGTATGTAGGCCTCCATGCTTGTCAGATTGTCGACACTGGAGCGATGGCGACGAAAACCGCACTGGACATTACTCAGCAGGTTATTCGTCTCTAGCCACCACACTAAACGAGTGTTGATCATACGTTCGAGGGTCTTGCAAACGACACTCGTTAGGCAAATAGGGCGGTAGCTAGAGGCAAGTCCTCGGTCTTTCCCGGGCCGAGGTATAGGGATGACGATACCCTCGCGCCAGGAAGACGGATAAACGAGCTGGAGCCAGATTCGGTTATAGATGCTCAGCAGGAAGGAAAGAGCCTGAGGTGGTAGATGAAGCAACATTTGTCGGTGGATGTCATCCGGACCGGGAGAAGAGTCGTGCGCCAGAGACAAGGAGTGCATCAGCTCTGCTATGCTAAAAGGCGTGTTGTATGGTCCACTACAGTCGCTGTTAAAATTAAGAACTATCCGCACCGCAGATTCCTTGATAGCTAAAAACGACCTATCGTAACTTTGGGTTTGGCTGGTAGCAGAGAAAGATTCGACAAGGGCGTCGGCGATCGCCTGCTCGTTGGTGTAATAAGAGCCCTGTACGGCAAGACCGGGAATAATCGTCCGGCGACACTTGCCGTAAATACGCCGAACCGCAGTCCACACCCTTTGTGTTGAAGTGCGTCGAGAGAGGGAAGAGACGTAAGTTACCCAGGATGTGCGTTTTGCACTGCGAAGTACAAAACGCGCCCGGGCACGCACACGCTTAAAGGCAATGAAGTTCTCTTCCGTAGGATGTGCACTGAAAACCCGCAGAGCCCGTTTGCGGGCTTTAACAGCCAAACGACATTCCTCGGACCACCAAGGCACGGGAACATGACGAGGTGTAGTAGCAACGCGAGGAATGCTGGAATTTGCTGCAAGCAGGACAGAACATGTAAAATACTCCACCATGTTGTCAATGGTGGTAAAACCATCGTCCGTAAGGTGAATGAGGGAACGGAATTTCCCCCAGTCAGCCTTGGAAATAATCCAGTGAGGGTATCGTGTTGGAGTAGGATGGAAATCGGTAATGTGAATGTTAATGGGAAAATGATCACTGCCAAAGAGGTCGGAGAGCACCGACCAATCAATAAGTGGTACCAGTGACGGGCTACAGAAGCTAACGTCTAAGGCGGAATTGGTACCATAAGCAGATGATAAGAAGGTAGGGGCACCAGTGTTCAACAAAAGGAGGCCGGACATATCGCAAACATCTGCTACAAGGCACCCACGAGCATCGTCAGTGTCGGAGCCCCATAAAGTGTGTTTGGCATTCAGATCACCAAGGAAGATAAGCGGTGGCGGAATCTGAGCCAAAAGAGCCCGAAGGTCGTTCGCGTGTACGACACTGACCGGTGGCAGATAGACATTACAAATTGACAGACTCACGCCCTGCATATGGACACGCACTGCTACAGCTTGCAGCGGTGTGTTTAGCGGGATGCTTGTGGCTGAGATGGTATTCGCCAGCAGAGTAGCAACACCACCGCTTGCTCGTCTATCAGCTGCAGAGTCATGTCTAAATGCCGAAAAACCACGAAGATGTAAGGTGTGGTTAAGCTTCAGATGGGTTTCTTGTAGACAGACGATTGAAGGCGAATGGTGCCAAGCTAAGTGTTGTATGTCCGGGGCAGGGGCCCGGTACCCATTAAGATTCCACTGAATTATTTCCATAATAAAAAGGTTAAGGCATAGTCTTTATCTTTTTCTTCATCTTAACCTTGGCGCACTTGGGACCAATGATGGGCCTTTCACCGTCCTCAGGCGACTCCTCGGAACTTCGGGAGTCAGAAGATCCCCGGCGGCTCGCGGAGCGGGAGCGGGACTTCGTGGAGGTACGACTACTCGCCCGATGTTTAGGTCGCGAACGATTCGTGGGAACAGGCAATACGTTGTAGCCTCTGCTTGTGGACGGCTGGTGAGCGTGTGTCTGCACAGCGGAAGATGTAGTTGCTGGTGCAGTTTTATCACGACGCGGTGGAGAGGTGCTCGCCGGTAAATCTGTTTGTGTCGAAGCATCTGCGACGGGTACATGCTGTATAGCAACAGTGTTCACAGGAGGGCGACGAACAGCGGATGCAAAACCTGTGGTGGTAGCAGGTTGCAGTTGTTGAAAGCGACGGCGCGCTTCAACAAACATCAGGCGTTCTTTCACGCACAGCTGCTGGATACACTTTTCCTCGAGAAACTTCGGACACTGTCGCGAGCTGGATGGATGACTCCCTTCACAGTTAACGCAGTAAGGGTCTCGGGTGCAAGCCGTGCCCTCATGGTATGGTAGTCCACAACGCTCACAAGTAGCAGGATGGGTGCACGAAAGCTTAGTATGACCGAACTTCTGACACTGAAAACAGCGCATAGGGTTCGGTACATACTGCCGAACTGCGGCACGCTCGTAGCCGCAGAAGATGTACTCGGGTAACTGAGTGCCCTTAAATGTCAAAAACACAGTGCGTAAATCGATCACTTTTCCATCTGTTTTCGAGTGAGAGGGTACGCCTGACACACCCGTTGATCTGATAGGCAGGTGACTATCTCCTCATTAGACAGACCATCAAGGCTGGAGGTGGTGACAACTCCTCTGCAAGTATTCAGTGTTTTATGTGGGACTACCCGGATAGGGTAGGAGCCCAATAAACTCGCTTTCAGTAGTTTCTGCGACTGGTCTGCAGTAATCACCTCTATCAATAGCGTACCGTCGCGTATTCTGGTCGCATTTTTTACAGGGCCACAGATTCGGTTAACTTCCCGTTTAGTATAGAAGGGGCTAAGATCCTTTACCGTTTTCCCGTCACAAGCCAAAGTCAAAACCACAAACGTGTCGAATGAGGAGCGTTTGCGCGGATGCATTATGAATTGGACCCCCATCCGGAACCGTCGGCGTCAGCCTGCCATCCGGGGGTCAAAAGATAAAAGACACCAAAATCTCCTCGGTCTGTGCCGCCATGGAGACCCCTCCATGACTGACCTCAAGGCGTACTTCAGAGGAGCTACCCTCCGATCTCCACTGCTTGTCCGCATGGGTAAACCGTTCACCACATGACAACCCGGTTTTATGCCCCCACCAAAGGAATAACCGCCTGTGGCTCCCCGCTTTAGCACACGCTGCCTCATCGGAGTCAGCGTGGATTCAGGGGACTTCGGGTTGATTACACCGGGGCTCCGTCAGCGGTAACACGTCCGGCCGGTGATACTAACCCGACGGCACGCGGCCGTCGGGAGATTAACACCGGCCGTGCCCTCAAGGAGCTACGTGGGTGTACATGACGTGTGCACGGGCTCCGCACCTAAGGCTACACATGGGGGCAGTGTGAAGGGTCCGCACAACCTTCGCGCCTGAGACCTCCGAAGAGCACACAAGTCGGGGGCCGCGCTGAAAACCGTGGGACAGGACCACGGAGATAGGAAAGATCCCTGCTGGTGAGACAGGAGTTATAAATCTAGGAACTTACAAACTAATAATCAGAATAAGCCTAGAAGAGGAAGAGGGTGATATAAAAAAGAAACATAAAACGCTGCACGTGGCACAGTTAATGAAGGTGGAGGGGGTGAAGTGATAGTGAGCAGCTCGGGGCCCCGGGTGCGCCAAACCCGGACCTACCGCGGTAGGTTCCCCTGGGGGAGTTTGATTTCGGAGTCCTCTTCTCCTAGATGAGTCGTCGACCAAGACTAACGAGCCTCATCTACCCGTTTGGAATGTTCTTAGCTTCCCCTCACCTCTTGCCTAACAGTGGTCACGAAGACTCACTTAGTAGGCCGTCTGGATCGGGTACTGAGCCCCTCCGCCACGGCAAGGCGACACTCCTTCGGAGGGGGCATCGCTTGATATCGCATCTTATGTGCATGGCATCGCTTGAGCATTGAGTCAGATCGCGTCACACGCGAATGGCATCGCTTGAAATCGCATCTTATGTGCATCGCATCGCATGCGTATTGAGTCACTAGCGTCACATGCGCTTGGCATCGCTTGATATCGCATCTTACGTGCATCGCATCGCATGCGCATTGAGTCACTTCGCGTCACATGGGCATGGCATCGCTTGATATCGCATCTTATGTGCATCGCATCGCAAGCACATTGAGTCACGTAGCATCACATGCGCATGGTTGCGCTTGATATCGCATTTTATGTGCATCGCGTCGTATGCGCATTGAGTCCCATCGCGTCACATGCACTATGTATCGCTTGATATCGCATCTCATGTGCATCGCATCGCATGCGCATTGAGTCACGTAGCATCACATGCGCTTCATATCGCATCTTATGTGCGTCGCATCGCATGCGCATTGAGGCACATCGCGTCACATGCACTATGTATCGCTCGACATCGCATCTTATGTGCATCGTATGCACATTGAATCGCATCGCATTACATGCGCATTGCATCGCTTCACATCACATCTTATGTGCATCGCATCGCATGCGTTTTGAGTCACATCGTATCACATGCGCATGGCATCGCTTGATATCGCATCTTATGTGCATCGCATCGAATGCGCATTGAGTCACATGGCATCACATGCGCATGGCATTGCTCGACATCGCCTCTTATGTGCATCGCATTGCATGCGCATTGAGTCGCAACGCGTCACACGCGAATGGCATCGCTTGAAATCGCATCGTATGCGTATTGAGCCACTAGCGTCACATGCACATGGCATCGCTTGATATCGCATCTTATGTGCATCACATCGCATGCGCATTGAGGCACTTCGCGTCACATGGCCATGGCATCGCTTGATATCGCATCTAATGTGCATCGCATCGCAAACACATTGAGTCACGTAGCATCACATGCGCATGGCAGCGCTTGACATCGCATCTTTTTTGCACCGCATCGAATGCGCGTTGAAGCACATCGCGTCACATGCGCATTGCATCGCTCGACTTCGCATCTTATGTTAATCGCATCGCATGCGCAATGAATCGCATCGCATTACATGCGCATGACATCGCTTGATATTGCATCTTATGTTCATCGCATCGCATGCGCATTGAGTCACGTCGCGCAGCATGCGCATGGAATCGCTTGATATCGCATCTTATGTGCATCGCATTGCATGCGCATTGAGTCACGTCGCGTCACATGCGCATGGCATCGCTTGATATCGCATCTTATGTTCATCGCATCGCATGCGCATTGAGCCACGTCGCATCACACGCGCATTGCATCGCTTGATAGCGCATCTTATGTGCATCGCATCACATCCGCATTGAGTCATATCGCGTCACATGCGCATTGCATCGCTTGATATCGCATCTTATGTGCATCGTATCGCATGCGCATTGAGTCACATCGCTTCACGTGCGAATGGCATCGCTTGAAATCGCATCTTATGTGCATCGCATCGCATGCGTATTGAGTCACACGCGTCACAATCGCATACCATCGCTTGATATCGCATCTTATGTACTTCGCATCGCATGCGCATTGAGTCACTTCGCTTCACATGGGCATGGCATCACTTGATATCGCATCTTATGTGCATCGCATCGCATGCGCATTGAGTCACGTCGCATCACATGCGCATGGCATCCCTTGATATCGTATCTTATGTGCATCGCATCGCATGCGCTTTTAGTCACATCGCGTCACATGCGCATTGCATCGCATGATATCGCATCTTATGTGCATCGCATGCGCATTGAGGCACATCACATCACATGCGCATGGCATAAATAAATAAATAAAAATAGGAATTCGGGTTATGGTAAAGTTGGGGTAAATTTTCATTCCCAGGCTTCTTAGGGTTTATCCCTCTTAAGCCTAGTGAAAAGAATTTTTAACTTGTTGTGTGCGCAGAGATGTTTTCGTCATGTGCGTACTCGTAGGGCAGATTGTCATGTGTTTTGTTATACGATGGTATGTTGATAAGATAAAATATGTGTAAATATGTCTGTGTGTTTATTATTGTGTATATGTATTAATATATTTTTTTCCTTGTTTTATGATTTATTTTGTTTTTTGTTTTGTTCTTTTTTGTGTTTTTTTAATATATATATTTTTTTTTCTAAATGACAGATTTACACATTTACAATTTGAATTAATGTCGGTAAGGGTCCGGGTCCCATAACCTGCCGCCGTCTCTTCTCTTCTTCTGCCTGAAGACGTTTTCTCCGATGCGACGTGCTTTATTTGTTCGCCGCTGCAACTGAGCTCTGTATTATTTGTTTTATGGGTTTTCTATTTGCTTGTAGTGGGAGGGTGATTATATGTTCAATAGTGCCTGTAGATATTGTTCGACTTGTTCTTTTTGTAGTTCCTGGTGTTGGTCGTAGATGTATATTAGGGTTAGCAGACGTGGATTTTCGTGCTGTTTTTCTGGTGGGAGTGTTCGCATAGTTTGGGCTGTTCGTATTAGTGTTCTCCTGTGGGGTCTTGTATGTGCGTTGTGGATGTAGGTGAGCATTAGGTAGGCAATGTGTTTATCGATGGGGATTATTTTGGCATATTCATGGATCATCGTGTTCTTAAAGTTGGGGAAAAGTTTGTTTGCAGTGCGTAGGCATTTGCGCTCGAATGCTTGGATGCTCGTCATTGTTGTTTTGGTTATGAGGGGCATTAGGGCGACCCCACCATACGTCAGGCATGGGCGTATGAGGCATTTATATAGTTTGGTGCGTATTTGCGTGTTGAGTCCCGTCTTGTTTAGCTTTGCAAGGAATGTGAGGGTGGAGTATATGGCTCTTGTATTGTTCAGTAGGGCCTTGTAGTGGGGTTTTACTGTCAGTTGGGTATTGATTTGTATTCCGAGGTATTTCACGGATTTGGCACATTTTATGGTTGTTTTGTTGAGTTTTAGGGTCAGGTTGTTGTGGAGGTATTTGCTCTTCTTTCGGATGACGATGGCTTGAGTTTTTTCCGTGTTGATTGATATGCGGCATTTTTTGGTCCAGTCTATATATGTCTTCAGTTGAAGTTCTAATTTATGTTTTGCTTTTTCTGTCCGGGGGCTTGTGCACCGGTACGCAGTATCGTCGTCGTACTGGGCGAGCTGGATGCTGGGGTGTATTGGTTGGGGTGTGTTTGCCGTGTATATAATGTAGAGGAGGCCTCATATTGCGCTCCCCTGGGGTGTGCCTGCATGTAGTGTGATGGGTCTGGATAATGTGTTGTCTAGTTTGATGTTTGCTGTTCTGCCGGTTAGAAAGCTGGCGATCCATCTTACAATTCGGGAGTGTATTTTGAAGTCGGTGAGCTTATACAGCAGACCATTAATCCAGCATTTATCAAAGGCCGCTTCCACGTCGAGAAATGCTGCGACCGTTGTATAGCCTATATTGTGACCGTTTTTGAATTGCGACATCATCCGAACCAGCTGGTCCTGGATGGTGATGTCGCTGCAGTAACCTGCCTGTGTCATTGGGAGTAGATGTTTTTCGTTGCAGAATATCGCATCTTATGTGCATCGCATCGCATGCACATTGAGCCACGTAGCAACACAGGCGCATGGCATCGCTTGATATCGCATCTTATGTGCATCGCATCGCAAGCGCATTTAATCGCATCGCATTACATGCGCATGGCATCGCTTCACATCGCATCTTATGTGCATCTAGTCGCATGCGCTTGAATCGCATCGCATTACATGCGCAAGGCATCGCTTGACATCGCATCTTATGTGCATTGCATCGCATGTGCATTGAGCCACATCGCATCACATACGCATGGTCTCGCTCGACATCGCATCTTATGTGCATCGCATTCGCATTGAGTCACATCGCATTACATGCGCATGGCATCGCTCGACATCGCATCTCATGTGCATCGCATCGTATGCACATTGAGTGACATCGAGTCATATGCGCATGGCATCGCTGGATATAGCATCTTATGTGCATCGCATCGCACACGCATTGAGTCACATCGCATCACATGCGCATGGCACTGCTCGACATCGTATCTTATGTGCATCGCATTGCATGGGCATTGAGTCGCATCGCGTCAAACGCGAATGGCATCGCTTGAAATCGCATCGTATGCGTATTGAGCCACTAGCGTCCCATGCACATGGCATCGCTTGATATCGCATCTTATGTGCATCACATCGCATGCGCATTGAGTCACTTCGCGTCACATGGCCATAGCATCGCTTGATATCGCATCTTATGTGCATCGCATCGCAAACACATTGAGTCACGTAGCATCACATGCGCATGGCAGCGCTTGACATCGCATCTTATTTGCACCGCATCGAATGCGCGTTGAAGCACATCGCGTCACATGCGCATTGCATCGCTCGACTTCGCATCTTATGTTCATCGCATCGCATGCGCATTGAATCGCATCGCATTACATGCGCATGACATCGCTTGATATCGCATCTTATGTGCATCGCATCGCATACGCATTTAATCGCATCGCATAACATGCGCATGGCATCGCTTGATATCGCATCTTATGTGCATCGCATCGCATGGCCATTGAGTCACATCGCATCACACGCGCATGGCATCGCTCGACATCGCATCTTATGTGCATCGCACCGCATGCGCACTGAATCGCATCGCATCACACGCGCATGGCATCGCTCGACATCGCATCTTATGTGATTCGCATCGCATGCACATTGAGCCACGTAGCAACACAGGCGCATGGCATCGCTTGATATCGCATCTTATGTGCATCGCATCGCATGCGCATTTAATCGCATCGCATTACATGCGCATGGCATCGCTTCACATCGCATCTTATGTGCATCTAGTCGCATGCGCTTGAATCGCATCGCATTACATGCGCAAGGCATCGCTTGACATCGCATCTTATGTGCATTGCATCGCATGTGCATTGAGCCACATCGCATCACATGCGCATGGTATCGCTCGACATCGCATCTTATGTGCATCGCATTCGCATTGAGTCACATCGCATTACATGCGCATGGTATCGCTCGACATCGCATCTTATGTGCATCGCATCATATGCACATTGAGTGACATCGAGTAATATGCGCATGGCGTCGCTGGATATAGCATCTTATGTGCATCGCATCGCATACGCATTGAGTCACATCGCATCACATGCGCATGGCATTGCTCGACATCGCATCTTATGTGCATCGCATTGCATGCGCATTGAGTCACATCGCATCACACGCGAATGGCATCGCTTGAAATCGCATCGTATGCGTATTGAGCCACTAGCGTCACATGCACAAGGCATCGCTTGATATCGCATCTTATGTGCATCACATCGCATGCGCATTGAGTCACTTCGCGTCACATGGCCATGGCATCGCTTGATATCGCATCTTATGTGCGTCGCATGGCAAACACATTGAGTCACGTAGCATCACATGCGCATGGCATCGCTCGACATCGCATCTTATGTGCACCGCATCGCATGCGCATTGAATCACATCGCATTACATGCGCATGGCATCGCTTGATATCGCATCTTATGTGCATGGCATCGCATGCGCATTTAGTCACATCGCATAACATGCGCATGGCATCGCTTGATATCGCATCTTATGTGCATCGCATCGCATGGCCATTTAGTCACATCGCATCACACGCGCATGGCATCGCTCGACATCGCATCTTATGTGCATCGCACCGCATGCGCACTGAATCGCATCGCATCACACGCGCATGGCATCGCTCGACATCGCATCTTATGTGATTCGCATCGCATGCACATTGAGCCACGTAGCAACACAGGCGCATGGCATCGCTTGATATCGCATCTTATGTGCATCGCATCGCATGCGCATTTAATCGCATCGCATTACATGCGCATGGCATCGCTTCACATCGCATCTTATGTGCATCTAGTCGCATGCGCTTGAATCGCATCGCATTACATGCGCAAGGCATCGCTTGACATTGCATCTTATGTGCATTGCATCGCATGTGCATTGAGCCACATCGCATCATATGCGCATGGTATCGCTCGACATCGCATCTTATGTGCATCGCATTCGCATTGAGTCACATCGCATTACATGCGCATGGCATCGCTCGACATCGCATCTTATGTGCATCGCATCGTATGCACATTGAGTGACATCGAGTCATATGCGCATGGCATCGCTGGATATAGCATCTTATGTGCATCGCATCGCATACGCATTGAGTCACATCGCATCACATGCGCATGGCACTGCTCGACATCGTATCTTATGTGCATCGCATTGCATGCACATTGAGTCGCATCGCGTCACACGCGAATGGCATCGCTTGAAATCGCATCGTATGCGTATTGAGCCACTAGCGTCCCATGCACATGGCATCGCTTGATATCGCATCTTATGTGCATCACATCGCCTGCGCATTGAGTCACTTCGCGTCACATGGCCATAGCATCGCTTGATATCGCATCTTACGTGCATCGCATCGCAAACACATTGAGTCACGTAGCATCACATGCGCATGGCAG
Source organism: Tenodera sinensis (assembly GCA_030765045.1). NCBI lineage: Eukaryota > Metazoa > Arthropoda > Insecta > Mantodea > Mantidae > Tenodera > Tenodera sinensis. The sequence goes on from CM060973.1 coordinate 50,474,644, forward strand.
CGCTTGACATCGCATCTTATTTGCACCGCATCGAATGCGCGTTGAAGCACACCGCGTCACATGCGCATTGCATCGCTCGACTTGGCATCTTATGTTCATCACATCGCATGCGCATTGAATCGCATCGCATTACATGCGCATGACATCGCTTGATATCGCATCTTATGTGCATCGCATCGCATACGCATTTAATCGCATCGCATTACATGCGCATGGCATCGCTTGACATCGCATCTTATGTGCACCGCATCGCATGCGCATTGAATCACATCGCATTACATGCGCATGGCATCGCTTGATATCGCATCTTATGTGCATGGCATCGCATGCGCATTTAGTCACATCGCATAACATGCGCATGGCATCGCTTGATATCGCATCTTATGTGCATCGCATCGCATGGCCATTGAGTCACATCGCATCACACGCGCATGGCATCGCTCGACATCGCATCTTATGTGCATCGCACCGCATGCGCACTGAATCGCATCGCATCACACGCGCATGGCATCGCTCGACATCGCATCTTATGTGATTCGCATCGCATGCACATTGAGCCACGTAGCAACACAGGCGCATGGCATCGCTTGATATCGAATCTTATGTGCATCGCATCGCATGCGCATTTAATCGCATCGCATTACATGCGCATGGCATCGCTTCACATCGCATCTTATGTGCATCTAGTCGCATGCGCTTGAATCGCATCGCATTACATGCGCAAGGCATCGCTTGACATCGCATCTTATGTGCATTGCATCGCATGTGCATTGAGCCACATCGCATCATATGCGCATGGTATCGCGCGACATCGCATCTTATGTGCATCGCATTCGCATTGAGTCACATCGCATTACATGCGCATGGCATCGCTCGACATCGCATCTTATGTGCATCGCATCGTATGCACATTGAGTGACATCGAGTCATATGCGCATGGCATCGCTGGATATAGCCTCTTATGTGCATCGCATCGCATACGCATTGAGTCACATCGCATCACATGCGCATGGCACTGCTCGACATCGTATCTTATGTGCATCGCATTGCATGCGCATTGAGTCGCATCGCGTCACACGCGAATGGCATCGCTTGAAATCGCATCGTATGCGTATTGAGCCACTAGCGTCCCATGCACATGGCATCGCTTGATATCGCATCTTATGTGCATCACATCGCATGCGCATTGAGTCACTTCGCGTCACATGGCCATAGCATCGCTTGATATCGCATCTTATGTGCATCGCATCGCAAACACATTGAGTCACGTAGCATCACATGCACATGGCAGCGCTTCACATCGCATCTTATTTGCACCGCATCGAATGCGCGTTGAAGCACACCGCGTCACATGCGCATTGCATCGCTCGACTTGGCATCTTATGTTCATCGCATCGCATGCGCATTGAATCGCATCGCATTACATGCGCATGACATCGCTTGATATCGCATCTTATGTGCATCGCATCGCATACGCATTTAATCGCATCGCATTACATGCGCATGGCATCGCTTGACATCGCATCTTATGTGCACCGCATCGCATGCGCATTGAATCACATCGCATTACATGCGCATGGCATCGCTTGATATCGCATCTTATGTGCATGGCATCGCATGCGCATTTAGTCACATCGCATAACATGCGCATGGCATCGCTTGATATCGCATCTTATGTGCATCGCATCGCATGGCCATTGAGTCACATCGCATCACACGCGCATGGCATCGCTCGACATCGCATCTTATGTGCATCGCACCGCATGCGCACTGAATCGCATCGCATCACACGCGCATGGCATCGCTCGACATCGCATCTTATGTGATTCGCATCGCATGCACATTGAGCCACGTAGCAACACAGGCGCATGACATCGCTTGATATCGAATCTTATGTGCATCGCATCGCATGCGCATTTAATCGCATCGCATTACATGCGCATGGCATCGCTTCACATCGCATCTTATGTGCATCTAGTCGCATGCGCTTGAATCGCATCGCATTACATGCGCAAGGCATCGCTTGACATCGCATCTTATGTGCATTGCATCGCATGTGCATTGAGCCACATCGCATCACATGCGCATGGTATCGCGCGACATCGCATCTTATGTGCATCGCATTCGCATTGAGTCACATCGCATTACATGCGCATGGCATCGCTTGACATCGCATCTTATGTGCACCGCATCGCATGCGCATTGAATAACATCGCATTACATGCGCATGGCATCGCTTGATATCGCATCTTATGTGCATGGCATCGCATGCGCATTTAGTCACATCGCATAACATGCGCATGGCATCGCTTGATATCGCATCTTATGTGCATCGCATCGCATGGCCATTGATTCACATCGCATCACACGCGCATGGCATCGCTCGACATTGCATCTTATGTGCATCGCACCGCATGCGCACTGAATCGCATCGCATCACACGCGCATGGCATCGCTCGACATCGCATCTTATGTAATTCGCATCGCATGCACATTGAGCCACGTAGCAACACAGGCGCATGGCATCGCTTGATATCGAATCTTATGTGCATCGCATCGCATGCGCATTTAATCGCATCGCACTACATGCGCATGGCATCGCTTCACATCGCATCTTATGTGCATCTAGTCGCATGCGCTTGAATCGCATCGCATTACATGCGCAAGGCATCGCTTGACATCGCATCTTATGTGCATTGCATCGCATGTGCATTGAGCCACATCGCATCACATGCGCATGGTATCGCGCGACATCGCATCTTATGTGCATCGCATTCGCATTGAGTCACATCGCATTACATGCGCATGGCATCGCTTGACATCGCATCTTATGTGCACCGCATCGCATGCGCATTGAATAACATCGCATTACATGCGCATGGCATCGCTTGATATCGCATCTTATGTGCATGGCATCGCATGCGCATTTAGTCACATCGCATAACATGCGCATGGCATCGCTTGATATCGCATCTTATGTGCATCGCATCGCATGGCCATTGATTCACATCGCATCACACGCGCATGGCATCGCTCGACATCGCATCTTATGTGCATCGCACCGCATGCGCACTGAATCGCATCGCATCACACGCGCATGGCATCGCTCGACATCGCATCTTATGTAATTCGCATCGCATGCACATTGAGCCACGTAGCAACACAGGCGCATGGCATCGCTTGATATCGAATCTTATGTGCATCGCATCGCATGCGCATTTAATCGCATCGCACTACATGCGCATGGCATCGCTTCACATCGCATCTTATGTGCATCTAGTCGCATGCGCTTGAATCGCATCGCATTACATGCGCAAGGCATCGCTTGACATCGCATCTTATGTGCATTGCATCGCATGTGCATTGAGCCACATCGCATCACATGCGCATGGTATCGCGCGACATCGCATCTTATGTGCATCGCATTCGCATTGAGTCACATCGCATTACATGCGCATGGTATCGCTCGACATCGCATCTTATGGGCATCGCATCGTATGCACATTGAGTGACATCGAGTCATATGCGCATGGCATCGCTGGATATAGCATCTTATGTGCATCGCATCGCATACGCATTGAGTCACATCGCATCACATGCGCATGGCATTGCTCGACATCGCATCTTATGTGCATCGCATTGCATGCGCATTGAGTCGCATCGCATCACACGCGAATGGCATCGCTTGAAATCGCATCGTATGCGTATTGAGCCACTAGCGTCACATGCACATGGCATCGCTTGATATCGCATCTTATGTGCATCACATCGCATGCGCATTGAGTCACTTCGCGTTACATGGCCATGGCATCGCTTGATATCGCATCTTATGTGCATCGCATGGCAAACACATTGAGTCACGTAGCATCACATGCGCATGGCAGCGCTTGACATCGCATCTTATTTTCACCGCATCGAATGCGCGTTGAAGCACATCGAGTCACATGCGCATTGCATCGCTCGACTTCGCATCTTATGTTCATCGCATCGCATGCGCATTGAATCGCATCGCATTACATGCGCATGACATCGCTTGATATCGCATCTTATGTGCATCGCATGGCATACGCATTTAATCGCATCGCATTACATGCGCATGGCATCGCTTGACATCGCATCTTATGTGCACCGCATCGCATGCGCATTGAATCACATCGCATTACATGCGCATGGCATTGCTTGATATCGCATCTTATGTGCATGGCATCGCATGCGCATTTAGTCGTATCGCATCACACGCGCATGGCATCGCTCGACATCGCATCTTATGTGCTTCGCATCGCATGCACATTGAGCCACGTAGCAACACACGCGCATGGCATCGCTTGATATCGCATCCTATGTGCATCGCATCGCATGCGCATTTAATCGCATCGCATTACATGCGCATGGCATCGCTTCACATCGCATCTTATGTGCATCTAGTCGCATGCGCTTGAATCGCATCGCATTACATGCGCAAGGCATCGCTTGACATCGCGTCTTATGTGCATTGCATCGCATGTGCATTGAGCCACATCGCATCACATGCGCATGGTATCGCTCGACATCGCATCTTATGTGCATCGCATTCGCATTGAGTCACATCGCACTACATGCGCATGGCATCGCTCGACATCGCATCTTATGTGCATCGCATCGTATGCACATTGAGTGACATCGAGTCATATGCGCATGGCATCGCTGGATATAGCATCTTATGTGCATCGCATCGCATACGCATTGAGTCACATTGTGTCACATGCGCATGGCATTGCTCGACATCGCATCTTATGTGCATCGCATTGCATGCGCATTTAGTCGCATCACGTCACACGCGAATGGCATCGCTTGAAATCGCATCGTATGCGTATTGAGCCACTAGCGTCACATGCACATGGCATTGCTTGATATCGCATCTTATGTGCATCACATCGCATGCGCATTGAGGCAATTCGCCTCACATGGCCATGGCATCGCTTGATATCGCATCTAATGTGCATCGCATCGCAAACACATTGAGTCACGTAGCATCACATGCGCATGGCAGCGCTTGACATCGCATCTTACTTGCACCGCATCGAATGCGCGTTGAAGCACATCGCGTCACATGCGCATTGCATCGCTCGACTTCGCATCTTATGTTCATCGCATCGCATGCGCATTGAATCGCATCGCATTAAATGCGCATGACATCGCTTGATATTGCATCTTATGTGCATCGCATCGCATACGCATTTAATCGCATCGCATTACATGCGCATTGCATCGCTCGACTTCGCATCTTATGTTCATCGCATCGCATGCGCATTGAATCGCATCGCATTACATGCGCATGACATCGCTTGATATCGCATCTTATGTGCATCGCATGGCATACGCATTTAATCGCATCGCATTACATGCGCATGGCATCGCTCGACATCGCATCTTATGTGCATCGCATCGTATGCACATTGAGTGACATCGAGTCATATGCGCATGGCATCGCTGGATATAGCATCTTATGTGCATCGCATCGCATACGCATTGAGTCACATCGCATCACATGCGCATGGCATTGCTCGACATCGCATCTTATGTGCATCGCATTGCATGCGCATTGAGTCGCATCGCATCACACGCGAATGGCATCGCTTGAAATCGCATCGTATGCGTATTGAGCCACTAGCGTCACATGCACTTGGCATCGCTTGATATCTTTTCTTATGTGCATCGCATCGCATGCGCATTGAGTCACATCGAGTCACATGCCCATGGCATCGCTTGATATCGCATCTTATGTGCATCGCATCGCATGCGCTTTTGAGTCACGTCGCGTCACATTCGCAAGGCATCGCTTGATATCGCATCTTATGTGCATCGCATCGCATGCGCATTAGGTCACGTCGCGTCACATGCGCATGGCATCCCTCGACATCGCATCTTATTCGCATAGAATCGCATGCGCATTGAGTCACATCGCGTCACATGCCCATGGCATCGCTTGATATCGCATCTTATGTGCATCGCATCGCATGCGCATTGAGTCACGTCGCGTCACATGCGCATGGCATCGCTTGATATCGCATCTTATGTGCATCGCACCGCATGCGCATTCAGACACGTCGCGTCACATGCGCATGGCATCGCTTGAAATCGCATCTCATGTGCATCGCATCGCATGCGCATTGAGCCGCGTCGTATACATGCGCATGGCAACGCTTGATATCGCATCTTATATGCATCGCATCGAATGCGCTTTGAGTCACGTCGCGTCGCATTCGCAAGGCATCGCTTGATATCGCATCTTAAGTGCATCGCATCGCATGCGCATTTAGTCACGTCGCCACACATGCACATGGCATCGCTTGATATTGCAACTCATGTGCATTGCATCGCATGCGAATTGAGTCACGTCGCGTCACATTCGCATGGCATCGCTTGATATCGCATCTTATGTGTATCGCATCGCATGCGCTTTGAGTCACGTCGCGTCACATGCGCAGGGCATCGCTTGTTATCGCATCTTACGTGCATCGCATCGCATGCGAATTGAGTCACACATCGTCACAGGCGCATGGCATCACTTGATATCCCAGCTTATGTGCATCGCATCGCATGCACATTGAGTCTCAAGGCATCACATGCGCAAGGCATCGCTATATATCGCATCCTTTGTGCAATGCAGCGTATGCGCATTGAGTCACATCGCATCACATGCGCATGGCATCGCTGGACAACGCATCTTATGTGCCTCGCATCACATGCGCATTGAGCGATTTCAGGTCACATTTGCATGGCATCCCTTGATATCGCATCTTATGTGCATCGCATCGCATGCGCATTGAGTCACGTCGCGTCACATGCGCATGGCATCGCTTGATATCGCATCCTATGTGCATCGCATCGCATGCGCATTCAGACACGTCGCGTCAGATGCGCATGGCATCGCTTGATATCGCATCTCATGTGCATCGCATCGCATGCGCATTGAGTCGCGTCGCATCACATGCGCATCGCATCGCTTGATATCGCATCTTATATGCATCGCATCGCATGCGCATTGAGTCACGTCGCGTCGCATTCGCATGGCATCGCTTGATATCGCATCTGAAGTGCATCGTATCGCCTGCGCTTTTCAGTCACATCACGTCACATGCGCATGGCATCGCTTGATATCGCATCTTATAGACACCGCGTCACATGCGGATTGAGTCACGTCGCGTCACATACACATGGCATCGCTTGATATCGCATCTCATGTGCATCGCATCGCATGCGCATTGAGTCACGTCGCATCACATGCGCTGGCATCGCGTGATATCGCATCCTATGTGCATCGCATCGCATGTGCATTGAGTCACGTCGCGTCACATACGCAAGGCATCGCTTGATATCGTATCTTATGTGCATCGCATCGCATGCGCAGTGAGTCACGTCGCGTCACATGCGCATGGCATCCCTAGACAACGCATCTTTTGTGCATCGCATCGCATGCGCATTGAGCCATTTCTCGTCACATTTGCATGTCATTGCTTGTTATCGCATCTTATGTGCATCATATCGCATGCGCAAGGAGTCACGTCGCATCACATGCGAATGGCATCACTTGATATCGCATCTTATGTGCATCGCATCGCATGCGCATTGAGTCATGTCTCGTCACATTTGCATGGCATCGCTTGATATCGCATCTTGTGTGCATCGCATCGCATGCGCATTGAGTCACGTCGCATCACATGTGCATGGCATTGCTTGATATCGCATCTTATGAGCATCGCATCGCATGCTCATTGAGTCACGTCGCGTAACATGCGCATGGCACCGCTTGATATCGCATCTCATGTGCATCGCATCGCATGCGCATTGAGTCACGTTGCATCACATGCGCTTGACATCGCTTGATTTCGCATCTTATGTGCATCGCTTCGCATGCGCATTGAGTCGCGTAGAATTCGCATGGCATTGCCTGATATCGCATCTTATGTTCATCGCATCGCATGTGCATTGAGTCACGTCGCACCACATGCGCATGAGATCGCTAGATATGGCATCTTTTGTGCATCGCATCGCATACGCATTGAGTGACATCGCGTCATATGCGCATGGCATCGCTTGATATCGCATCATATGTGCATCGCATCGCAGCGCATTGAGTCGCATCGCGTCACATACGCATGCATCGCTCGACATCGCGTCTTGTGTGCATCGCATGCGCATTGAGTCACGTTGGGTCACATGCGCATGGCATCGCTTGATGTCGTATCTTATGTGCATCGCATCGCATGTGCATTAAGTCACGTCGCGTTATAGGCGCATGGCATCGCTTGATATCGCATCTTATGTGCATCGCATCGCCTAGGCATTTAGTCACGTCGCCCCCCATGCGCATGGCATGGCTTGATATCGAATTTTATGTGCATCGCATCGCATGCGCATTGAGCCACGTCGCGTCACATGCGCATGACATCGCTTGATATCGCATATTATGTGCATCGCATCGCATGCGCATTGAGTCACGTCGCATCACATGCGCATGCCATCGTTTGATATCGCATCTAATGTGCATCGAATGCGCATTGAGCCACATCGCATCACATGCGCATTGCGTCGCTCGACAACGCATATTATGTGCATCGCATCGCATGCGCATTGAGTCATGGCTCCTCACATTTCCATGGCATCGCTTGATATCGCATCTTATGTGCATCGCATCGCATGCGCATTGAGTCACGTCGCGTCACATGCGCATGGCATCGCTTGATATCGCATCTTATGTTCATCGCATCGCATGTGCATTGAGTCACGTCGCACCACATGCGCATGACATCGCTCGTTATCGCATCATTTGTGCATCGCATCGCATGCGCATTGAGTGACATCGCGTGATATGCGCATGGCATCGCTTGATATCGCGTCTTATGTGCATCGCATCGCATGCGCTTTTGTGTCACATCACGTCACATGCGCATGGCATCGCTTGATATCGCATCTTATGTTCATCGCATCGCATGCGCTTTTGAGTCATGTCTCGTCACATTTGCATGGCATCGCTTAATATCACATCTTATGTGCATCGCATGCGCATTGAGTCACATCGCATCACACGCGCATGGCATCGCTCGATATCGCATCTTATGTGCATCGCATCGCATGCGCATTGAGTCACATCGCGTCAGATGCACATGGCATCGCTTGATATCGCATCTTATATGCATCACATCGCATGCGCTTTTGAGTCACATCACGTCACATGCGCATGGCATCGCTTGATATCGCATCTTATGTGCATCGCATGCGCTTTTGAGTCACATCACGTCACATGCGCATGGCATCGCTTGATATCGCATCTTATGTGCATCGTATCGCTTGCGAATTGAGTCACAGCGCGTCACATGCGCATGGCATCACTTGATATCGCACCTTATGTGCATCGCATCGCATGCGCATTGAGTCACTTCGCATCACATGCGCATGGCATCGGTATATATCGCATCTTATGTGCATCGCATCGTATGCGCATCGAGTCACATCGCATCACATGCGCATGGCATCGCTCGAGAACGCCTCTTATGTGCATCGCATCGCAAGTGCATTGAGCCATGTCAGGTCACATTTGCATGGCATCGCTTGATATCGCATCTTATGTGCATCGCATCGCATGCGCATTGAGTCACGTCGGGTCACATGCGCATGGCATCGCTTGATATCGCATCTTATGTGCATCGCACCGCATGCGCATTCAGACCCGTCGCGTCACATGGGCATGGGATTGCTTGATATCGCATCTAATGTGCATCGCATCGGATGCGCATTGAGTCACATCGCACCACATGCGCAGGGCATCGCTTGATATCGCATCTTAAATGCATCGCATCGCATGAGCTTTGAGTCACGTCGCGTCGCATTCGCATGGCATTGCTTGATATCGCAACTTATGTTCATCGCATCGCATATGCATTGAGTCACGTCGCACCACATTCGCATGTCATCGCTCGATATCGCATCTTTTGTGTATCTCATCGCATGCGCATTGTGTGACATCGCGTCATTTGCGCATGGCATCGCTTGATATCGCATCTTATCTGCATCGCATCGCAGTGCATTGAGTGTAATACGCATGCATCGGTCGACATCGCATCTTATCTGCATCGCATGCGCATTGAGTAACTTCGCATCACACGCGCATGGCACCGCTGGACATCGCATCTTATGTGCATCGCATCGCATGCGCATTGAGTCACATCGCTTCACATGCGCATAACATCGCTTGATATCGCATCTTAAGTTCATCGCATCGCATGCGCTTTTGAGTCACATCAGGTCACATGCGCATGGCATCGTTTCATATCGCATTTTATAGACATCGCGTCCCTTGCGCATTGAGTCACGTCGCGTCACATACACATGGCATCGCTTGATATCGCATCTCATGTGCATCGCATCGCATGCGCTTTGAGTCACGTCGCATCACATGCGCATGGCATCGCGTGATATCGCAACCTATGTGCATCGCATCGCATGTGCATTGAGTCACGTCGCGTCACATGCGCAAGGCATCGCTTGATATCGCATCTCATGTGCATCGCATCGCATGCACAGTGAGTCACGTCGCGTCACATGCGCATGACATCGCTTGATATGGCATCTTATGAGAATCGAATCGCATGCTTATTGAGTGACGTCACGTCACATGCGCACGGCATCACTTGATATCGCATCTTATGTGCATTGCATCGCATGCTCATTGTGTCACTTCGCATTTCATGGACATGACATTGCTTGATATCAAATCTTATGTGCATCGCATCGCATGCGTATTGAGCCATTTCAGGTCACATTTGCATGGCATCGCTTGATATCGCATCTCATGTGCATCGCCTCGCATGCGCATTGAGCCACGTCGCGTCGCATTCGCATGGCATTCTATGATATCGCATCATATGATCATCGCATCGCATGTGCATTGCGTCACGTCGCACCACATGCGCAAGACATAGCACGTTATCGCATCTTTTGTGCATCGCATCGCATGCGCATTGAGGGACATCGCGTCATATGCGCATGGCATCGCTTGATATCGCATCTTATGTGCATCGCATAGCAGCGCATTGACTCACATCGCGTCACACACGCATGCATCGCTCGACATCGCATCTTATGTCCATCGCATGCGGATTGAGTCACGTTGCGTCACGTGCGCATGGCATCGATTGATATCGCCTCCTATCTGCATCATATCGCATGCGCAATGAGTCATTTCTCGTCACATTTGCATGTCATCGCTTGTTATCGCATCTTATGTGCATCGCATCGCATGCTCATTGAGTCACAGCGCGTCACATGCGCATGGCATCACTTGATATCGCATCTTATATGCATCGCATCGCATGCGCATTGAGTCACGTCGCGTCGCATTCGCATGGCATTGCTTGATATTGCAACTTATGTTCATCGCATCGCATGTGCATTGAGTCACGTCGCACCACATCCGCATGTCATCGCTCGATATGGCATCTTTTGTGCATCTCATCGCATGCGCATTGAGTGACATCACGTCATATGCGCATGGCATCGCTTGATATCGCATCTTAATTGCATCGCATCGCAGCGCATTGAGTCTTATACGCATGCATCGCTCGACATCGCATCTTATGTGCATCGCATGCGCATTGAGTCACTTCGCATCATACGCGCGTGGCACCCCTGGACATCGCATTTTATGTGCATCGCATCGCATGCGCATTGAGTCACATCGCGTCACATGCGCATGCCATCGGTTGATATCGCATCTTAAGTGCCTTGTATCGCATCCGTTTTTGAGTCACGTCGCATCACATGCGCATGGCATCGCGTGATATCGAATCCTATGTGCATCGCATCGCATGTGCATAGAGTCTCGTCGCGTCACATGCGCAAGCCATCGCTTGATATCGCATCTTAAGTGCATCGCATCGCATGCGCAGTGAGTCACGTCGCGTCACATGCGCATGGCATCGCTTGATATGGCATCTTATGAGAATCGCGTCGCATGCTTGTTGAGTCACGTCGCGTCACATGCGCACGACATCACTTGATATCGCATCCTATGTGCATCGCATCGCATTCGCATTGAGTCACAAGGCGTCAGATACGCATGGCAGTGCTTGATATCGCATCTTATGTTAATCGCATCGCATGCGCATTGAGTCACATCGCATCACATGCGCAAGCCATCGCTAGACAACGCATCTTATGTGCATCGCATCGCATGCGCATTGAGCCACGTCGCATCACGTGCGCATGGCATCGCGTGATATCGCATCCTATGTGCATCGCATCGCATGTGCATTGAGTCACGTCGCGTCACAGGCGCAGGGCATCGCTTGATATCGCATCTTATGTGCATCGCATCGCATGCGCAGTGAGTCACGTCGCGTCACATGCCTATGGTATCGCTTGATATGGCATTTTATGAGCATCGCATCGCATGCTTATTGAGTCACGTCGCGTCACATGCGCATGGCATCACTTGATATAGCATTTTATGTGCGTCGCATCGCATGCGCATTGAGTCACAAGGCATCACATGCGCATGGCATCACTTGATATCGCATCTTATGTGCATTGCATCGCATGCGCATTGAGTCACTTCGCATCTCATGCACATGGCATTGCTTGATATCGCATCTTATGTGCATCGCATCGCATGCGTATTGAGCCATTTCAGGTCACATTTCCATGGCATCGCCCCTCCGAAGGAGTGTCGCCTTGCCGTGGGGGAGGGGCTCAGTACCCAAACCAGACAGCCTGCTACGTGTGTCTTTGTGACCACTGGTAGGCAAGAGGTGAGGGGAAGCTAAGAACATTCCAAACGGGTAGATGAGGCTCGGTAGTCTTGGTCGACAACTCATCTAGGAGAAGAGGACTCCGAAATCAAACTCCCCCAGGGGAACCTACCACGGTAGGTCCGGGTATGGCGCTCCCGGGGCCCCGAGCCACTCACAATCATTTCACCCCCTCCACCTTCATTAACTGTGCCACGTGCGTTTTATGTTGCTTTTTTTTATATCACCCTCTTCCTCTTCTAGGTTTATTCTGATTATTAGTTTGTAAGTTCCTAGATTTATAACTCCTGTCTCACCAGCAGGGATCTTTCCTATCTCCGTGGTCCTGTCCCACGGTTTTCGGCGCGGCCCCCGACTTGTGTGCTCTTCGGAGGTCTCAGGCGCGAAGGTTGTGCGGACCCTTCGCACTGCCCCCATGTGTAGCCTTAGGTGCGGAGCCCGTCCACACGTCATGTACACCCACGTAGCTCCTTGAGGGCACGGCCGGTGTTAATTTCACGACGGCCGCGTGCCGTCGGGTTTGTATCACCGGCCGGACGTGTTACCGCTGACGGAGCCCCGGTGTAATCAACCCGAAGTCCCCTGAATCCACGCTGACTCCGTTGAGGCAGCGTGTGCTAAAGCGGGGAGCCACAGGCGGTTATTCCTGTGGTGGGGGCATAAAATCGGGGTGTCACGTGGTGAACGGTTTACCCATGCGGACAAGCAGTGGAGATCGGAGGGTAGCTCCTCTGAAGTACGCCTTGAGGTCAGTCATGGAGGGGTCTCCTTGGCGGCACAGACCGTGGAGATTTTGGTGTCTTTCTTTTCTTTGACCCCCGGATGGCAGGCTGACGCCGACGGTTCCGGATGGGGGTCCGATTTCAACATGCATCCGCGCAAACCCTCCCATTTCGACAGTTTTCTAGTCATGAACTTGGCCAGTGAAAGGAAAACGATGAAGGATCTGAGCCCCTTTTACATAAAAAAAGAACTCGACAGGATCTGTGGCCTTGTTAAAAACGCCACCCGAGTACGAGACGGTACGCTTTTGGTAGAAGTGACCACCGCAGACCAGTGCCAGAAATTGTTGAAAGCCACTTTGTTGGGCTCCTACCCCATCCGGGTAGCCCCACATAAATCTCTAAACTCATGCAGAGGAGTTGTCACCACATCCAGTCTGGACGGTCTGTCAAACGAGGAGATTGTTACTTGCCTCTCCGACCAGCGGGTGTGTCAAGCGTACCGTCTGACAAGAAAGCAGGATGGTAAAGTGATTGATTTACGTACGGTTTTCCTCACTTTTAAGGGCACACAGTTGCCAGAATACATCTTCTGCGGGTACGAGCGTGCCGCCGTACGAAAATATGTCCCGAACCCTATGCGCTGTTTTCAGTGTCAGAAGTTCGGACATACTAAGACCGCGTGTAACCATCCTGCCGTTTGTGAGCGTTGTGGCCTATCACCTCATGAGGGCACGGCTTGTACCCGTGACCCTCATTGTGTTAACTGTGGAGCCGGTCATCCATCTAGCTCGCGTCAGTGTGCGAAGTTTCTGGATGAAAAATGTATACAGGAGCTACGCGTGAAAGAACATCTTACATTTCCAGAGGCGCGTCGTCGCTTTGAGCAGCTGCAACCTGCGACCACCACAGGTTATGCCTTGGCTGCCCGACGCGCTCCTGTTAACACCGTAGCGATACAGCATGTCCCTGTATCAGATGCCTCCACACAGACAGACCTACCAGCGAGTATTGTTCCACTGTCTCGTGCCACACCTGCAAAAGCTACAACATCTACAGCCGTGCAGACACCAGCTCACAAGGCGTCCACAAGTCGTAACCAGCCTGTTGATAGCCATTCCTCTAGGCCTGATGTTCGCGCCAGCAGCCACACGTCATCAATGAAGTCCCGCTCCCGCTCCCGTTCCGCGAGCCGCAGGGGATCTTCAGACTCCCGTACATCCGAGGAGTCACTAGGGGATGACGAAATTAACCTACCCCGTCCAAAGTCGGTTAAGGTAAAGATGAAAAAGAAAAAGATGAAGACGAATCACTAATTTTTCTTTACCATGGAAATAATCCAGTGGAATGTTAATGGGTTCCGGGCACGTGTTCCGGACATACAGCATCCCGTTGCGCAACGCTCTCCATCAATCGTCTGCCTACAAGAAACACATTTGCACGCAAATCACGCATTACATCTTCGTGGCATGACTCTGCAGCTGATCGACGAGCAAGCGGAGGAGTTGCTACTTTGGTGGCGCATACCATCTCTGCCACAAGCATCCCGCTAAACACGCCGCTGCAAGCTGTGGCTGTGCGTGTCCAGTTGCAGGGCTTAAGTCTGTCAATTTGCAATGTCTATCTGCCGCCGGTCAGTGTTGTACACGAGAACGACCTTCGAGCTCTTTTGGCTCAGATTCCGCCACCCTTTATCTTCCTTGGTGATCTGAATGCCAAACACTCTTCATGGGGCTCCGACACTGACGATGCTCGCGGATGCCTTGTAGGAGACGTATGCGATATGTCCGGCCTCCTTTTGTTGAACACTGGTGCCCCTACCTTTTTATCATCTGCCTATAGTACGTTCTCCGCCTTAGACGTTAGCTTCTGTAGCCCGTCATTGGTACCACTCATTGATTGGTCGGTGCTCTCCGACCTCTTTGGCAGTGATCATTTTCCCATTAACATTCACATATCTGGTTTCCATACTATTCCAACACGATACCCTCACTGGATTATTTCCAAGGCTGACTGGGGGAAATTTCGTTCCCTCATTCACCTTACCGACGATGGTTTTACCACCATCGACAACATGGTGGAGTATTTTACATGTTCTGTCCTGCTTGCAGCAAATTCCAGCATTCCTCGCGGTTCTACTACACCTCGTCATCTTCCTGTGCCTTGGTGGACCGAGGAATGTCGTTTGGCTGTTAAAGCCCGCAAACGGGCCTTGCGAGTTTTCAGTGCACATCCTACGGAAGAGAACTTTATTGCGTTTAAGCGAGTGCGTGCCCGGGCGCGTTTTGTACTTCGCAGTGCAAAACGCACATCCTGGGTAACTTACGTCTCTTCCATCTCTCGACGCACTTCAACACAAAGGGTGTGGACTGCGGTTCGGCGTATGTACGGCAAGTGTCGCCGGACGATTATTCCCGGCCTTGCCGTACAGGGCTCTTATTACACTAGCGAGCAGGCTATCGCCGATGCCCTTGCCGATTTCTTCTCGGCTACCAGCCAAACCCAAAGTTACGATAGGTCGTTTTTAGCTATCAAGGAATCTGCGGAGCGGATAGCTCTTAATTTTAACAGCGACGGTAGTGAGCCATACAACCCGCCTTTTAGCATAGCAGAGCTGATGCACTCCTTGTCTCTCGCGCACGATTCTTCTCCCGGTCCTGATGACATCCACCGACAAATGTTGCTTCATCTTCCACCTCAGGCTCTTTCCTTCCTGCTGAGCATCTATAACCGAATCTGGCTCCAGCGGGTTTACCCGTCTTCCTGGCGCGAGGGTATCGTCATCCCTGTACCTCGGCCCGGGAGAGACCGGGTACTTGCCTCTAGCTACCGCCCTATTTGCCTAACAAGTGTCGTTTGCAAGACCCTCGAACGTATGATCAACACTCGTTTAGTGTGGTGGCTAGAGACGAATAACCTGCTGAGTAATGCCCAGTGCGGTTTTCGTCGCCATCGCTCCAGTGTCGACAATCTGACAAGCATGGAGGCCTACATACAGAATGCATTTCTCTTGAAGCAGCATGTCGTGGGTGTCTTCTTTGATCTGGAGAAGGCCTACGACACTACATGGCGCTATGGCATCCTGCGTGCTTTGCACAGTTATGGTTTACGCGGTAACTTGTCGTTTTTTATTTTTAAATTTTTACTAATTCGCCGCTTTCGTGTCCGCATAGGTAACACGCTCTCCCAAGAGAAGGTTCAGGAGAATGGCGTACCCCAGGGGTCGATTCTCAGCGTTACGCTTTTCGCCGTTGCCATTAATGGCATCGTAGCCATCGTAGCGTTCGTAGCGGAATCCCGATGTCGCTGTATGTTGACGACTTTGCGATATACTATCGCTCTTATAGTTTGGAACACATAGAGCGTCAACTGCAAATGACCATAACATCCATCGCCGAGTGGGCGTCTCGCACCGGCTTTCGGTTTTCTCCTACGAAAACACAGTGTCTCCACTTTCACCGACTCCGTGGTGTACACCGCGCTCCTGATCTCCATTTGCGTGGCACACGTCTTCCATTTGTTCCGCACCTGAAGTTCTTGGGCTTACACCTCGACAGCAAACTCACATGAGTAGAGTAAATATACCGCTTTAAAACCACTCAAAGGGATGCCGCTAATTGGTTAATTGGTTAACAATGGGCGCTAATTGGATTACACGTGTTTTCACACTCCATTGTCTTTGTCGGTGAAAAGCCGACAATGGGTCGACCCTCATCATCTGTCAGATTACCATCGATAAGGGTTGACAAGGGTTGACAGGTTAATTACCCGTCACAGTCGAGCCCCTTAAACATGACGTCACAACCAGGACAATATTTTAAAACCACTCAAGCCACGCCCACCTGGCACGCGACCATGAATGACGTCACAGTCGAGCCCCTTAAACATGACGTCACAACCAGGACAATATTTTATAATCACTCAAGCCACGCCCACCTGGCACGCGACCCTGAATGACGTCACAGTCGAGCCCCTTAAACATGACGTCACAACCAGGACAATATTTTAAAACCACTCAAGCCACGCCCACCTGGCACGCGACCATGAATGACGTCACAGTCGAGCCCCTTAAACATGACGTCACAACCAGGACAATATTTTAAAATCACTCAGGCCACGCCCACCTGGCACGCGACCATGAATGACGTCACATAATCGACCCTCTTAACGAAGACGTCACACCCAGCACAACATTTTCAAATCACTCAAAGGAGCCGCTAATTGGCTAACAAAGGGGGGCTAATTGGATTACACATGTTTTCACACCTCTAAGCCACGCCCACCTGGCACGCGACCATGAATGACGTCACATAATCGACCCTCTTAACGAAGACGTCACACCCAGCACAACATTTTCAAATCACTCAAAGGAGCCGCTAATTGGCTAACAAAGGGGGGCTAATTGGATTACATTTTCAAATCACTCAAAGGAGCCGCTATGTTCCTTTAAACCCACTCAAAGGGATGCCGCCAATCAATTAACAAATGCGCTAATTAGATATTAATTAGCGGCATTGCTATCCACTGTGTATGTGTTTGTGTCTGTGTGTATGTCCGTGTATGTGTGTGGCGTGAAAGTGTGTGTGTCTGTGTGTGTATGTGTGTAAGTGTGTGTGTGCGGTGTGAAAGTATTAAAATGATAAACATTTACCTTGTTTAAACTTTAAAAAAATGTGGGGAAATGCATGTTAACGTTGAACTAGCAAATAAAAAAACGAAGCAAGTTAATCTTGACTCACGTAGTTTCCTGATTATATACATTTAAATACAAACTTAATCTTGAATGCGTAGTCGTTTATAAGGTGGGTTCAGTTGAGAGGAATGTGTTTGTTACTTAAAAGATACATAACAAACGTTTCGCTTCTTAATTCGATGTTGGATTTGTTACCGTCATAAAAGTATAAAAAATCTGTAGAATGTACGTTTTAGTACTGATTGAAGCCGCTATAAGGCGCTGCAAGCGTGATCGATTTGACAATCGAAACATTCGCAGGAAAAACCGAATGCTCGGATTTACCCTGTCCTCTTCACCACTATGTTACATCATTAACAAGTCTTGACTTGAAATGTTTAAAGTAGTATTTCTTCAATATTAAATAATACATTTAATAAAAAGGTCCTACGCTGAGGGTGATAGCCAACTTCACCAACATGACTGTTTTGAGGGCGTGTATAATATATACGGGGTTATTCTAATGTAGGCCTCAGACAGTTCGCTTATTATCATTTGAACTCGTCTCATAGCATATAGGCATTTGACAAATGAAACATTAGCTATCTTTAGACAAGTTTTCCCAAAATCAATGCAATGGTCCTCTGTCTTCGCCAGGAAAAAAACAACCTTTCTTTTGACAGTGACAAGGTAATAAACTTTGTCAGGGAAGGAAGAAAGCATCTTACTAATGGTGCAATCCGATAACATCTTTAGGGTCTTTCCGAAACACGAAAGAATAAGAATTGTAATTTTTCCTGTTTAAACATTGAGATTGCGAGAAACCCTTTTTAAATGATCAATGTGTCCAGGTGCCTAGCTGAATACATTGTTAATAAGGGTCACTCGAAGGGGACAATGTGTTTACATCTCAGAGGATCTTTATCTATCTATATAACAAAACCCCTTTGTCTAAGTCATTTAAAAGACATATGTATTCATTTGAGCGGTCTTTGCTGCAGACCTTTTAAAGGATAAGTATATTTTGATGAAGCCTTTTCACTGTAAACTTATGTTTTGACGAGGAAAATACCACAGCGTCCAGGTGCATAGCTGAATACATTGCTAAATAAGGGTCTCTTGAAGGGGACGATGTGTTTACATCTCAGAGGATCTTTATCTATCTATATAACAAAAGCCATTTGTCTAAGTCATTTAAAAGACATATGTATTCAATTGAGCGGTCTTTGCTGCAGAACTTTTAAAGGATAAGTATATTTTGATGTAGCCTTTTCACTGTAAACTTATGTTTTGACGAGGAAAATACCGATATAAGAAAACAAAATATATTCTTTTTAGCTAAAAGCATCTTACTAATGGTGCAATCCGATAAAATCTTTAGGGTCTTTCCGAAACACGAAAGAACGAGTATTGCAATTTTTACTGTTTAAACGAGCCAGTTGCCAGAAATAGGGTTGTCCATGTCCTAGGGACATCTTACCGCCCCCCTCCCCCTCAACATCTTAAGGTGGAGAGATATTTCCTCTAAAACCAATGAAAAAAGTTTATTTCACTAGCCAATCACAAAGATTTTGAAAAATTAAATAGCCAATCATATCAATGAAGACCTGCTATTATGCGCATGCGCGAAATCTTGGATAATTATTGTGTTTATACACGCCTCCTCCAGAAGTCGTATAAAAGCACCTGAAAAAAAAATCAAGAACTCCACCGTTTCGAAAGAAATTGACTTGTGTCTACTGTAACTGAAGCTAGTCGTAAAGTGGAAGATTTTCACAAGTAGTCTTCGCTGCAAGTGAAATCATCAACTCATCGAAAATGACTGGTAAGTTTTACATACATTTTTTATCTATTTGCTTATTTTTGTTCTATTAAGATGGTGCTTTATATATATATATATATATATATATATATTTTTTTTTTTTTCAATTAACCCGAGCTTTTATTGCCCTTCACACGTTGAATACAGTGTGTGCTTTTTATTATGTTTTAACTTCCGTATGTGATTACTTGTAATTGTTTGATACCCGAAATATAAGAATACTTAAATTGCAAGCTCGCACGCTATATGCTTAAAATGCCGAAGGGTGACGACACTGACGGCAATAATATTTGCATTTAAGCACGCGTGGAGGTCAACAATGGTGTTAAATTCCCAGGCGTCTACCACAAAACCACATTTAAAGATTTTCGTGCTAATGAGCTTCCGTTCCCAGAGCCATTTAATTCCCACACGTGTGTTTTTTGCAGACCTTGACCGATTCCATTCCACCCCTGCGCCAAGGGGAGAACGATGAAGTTCTGAATGGAGGTAAGAATGTTTACAATGTATTTGTACAATTAAATATACTTATTGTTCCTGACCTTCTATATGTTTAGGTATAAGGGAAATATGGGAAAAGAACGAGCTTTGAGTATTACTCCGATGTTTAGTTATTATGTGTTTTACTTATTATGTGTTTTAGGTACAAGGGAAATATGGGAAAAGAACACGTTTCAAGTATTAGTCAAATGTTTACTTATCATTATTATTATCATCATCATCATTATTATTATTATTATTATTATTATTATTATTATTATTATTATTATTATTATTATTATTATTATTATTATTATTATTATTATTATTATTATTATTATTATTATTATTATTATTATTATTAACATTATTATTAACATTACAGGAGATTCTTTGTCAATAGGGAGCGGACTATCAGGCACCTATTTTGGTGGAGTATTGAGGGATAGAAACGATTTTGATTAAAATGACATACTTAAGATATTTTTATGACAAAGGAAATGAGTATTTTGAAATTACTGGCCATAGCTTATGTAGTCGTCTTTACTCTCGACAACTTTTGAATAACTCGTTAACCGTAAGAGACACACAAAATCTTGCTAAACAATAATGTAGATCTCGCTAAAACACAAAATTTATGTTCAAATAATTATTTTTTATAGATGGAATAACTTGGGCAAATGTTTATCTCAACTAACATGATGAAGATATATAAGTAAGACTTTGTAAGAATGGCTAGTACAAGAGTAGAGAAAGTCAAGTGAGGGCAACATATATATGTTTTTGTTTTTTTGTTATATGACCCGTCATTCACAGAAAAACTATTTCTTCTTTGAATGCCAGTTATCATTCTTCTTTCACTACTACTACTACTACTACTACTACTACTACTACTACTACTACTACTACTACTACTACTACTACTACTACTACTACTACTACTACTACTACTACTGCTACTGATACTGATACTACTACTATTACTGATACTATTACTGTTACTATTACTGCTACTACTACTACTATTACTGCTACTACTACTACTACTATTACTACTACTACTACTACTACTACTACTACTACTACTACTACTACTACTACTACTACTACTACTACTACTATTACTATTACTACTACTGCTACTACTACTACTACTAAACCTTGCTCAACACTCAAGACATCGCAAATGCTATAGTGCCTATCAAAATCCACAACAATCATCTTGTTCCAGCAGTCTAGACACCTCTGCCGGCGTTTCAGGACGCCTTCGATCGACTCCCAGCGCAACCAAACAAGGGCAACAACAACAGCTATCGGAGCGATGCCTCGACATCGTCTTCAGTACAAATCATCCCGAATTCGCCGGCCATCTGCTTCAGCGACCCGTGCAATACTTCTTCGGTGCAGGTGGTTTTCCCCGACGACCATCATCATCATCTCCAGCCAGAGCTATCCCCGGTCCCGGATTCCACCGGTAGCGACCAGCACAGTTTAAGGGCTTCTTTCGTCTCCACATCCTCTTTCTCCTCCGATGATAATGGATATTTTTCCAGCCGTCTCCTAAACACTGCGTATGCAGGAGCTACGCCGCCTCTCCCATGGTTTCCGCAGGAACCCTCCCCGTCATATTCTCCTTCAATCTCTATCCATCCTCATCCTCCTCCCGTAACTTCCACTCCAATTTCTTTCGCCGCTTCACCTGTCCCAAACATTCCTGGCTCATCGCATCCGGTGTCCCTGGATCATATCCAGGATCAACTTTTTTCTCCCCATTCCCCTTCATTTCCTCCTCCTCCTCCATCCATATACAACTTAACCTCTTCTTCCGTGTCAGTTTTCTCGTACTCTCCTACTGTCTTCTTTAATCCTCGAGCACGGCGGAACCTATTTCCACGGTGGGATAGACCTACACTTGTGCTCCAATACAGCAGCGGTTGGCACGAGTCCGGTGGGTGCGCTGACGACGGGTGGGACGTGACACTCGCCAATATCCCGGAGTTGGAGAAACACAATCAACAACAAGAACAAGAAGAAGACATAACCGATCTCGCACTCCCTCATCTAGTGCCCATTACCAAAGAGGCACGGCTGCGGGTGGCCGCGCTAGCCAGCAAAAGAAACGTCGCACAAGCGCCTGATCGTTTACCAAAGAAACCTCGGAGATCTTCTTAGGTAAAATCCTCCAGCAGTGTCCACTAATTCCTTTGTAAATACTACTGCACATGATGATTTCCAATGAGTGTTTTTTATATTTAATAATGTTTTTCCCTCTCAAATTGTACTTTAAATTATATATATATTATGTCGTGAGGGTTTTATATTGTAAATACTTCTCAGTTTTGATCAATTATATTTCTCGAATAGGAATAATCTAATCAATAGGGATTTATTCAAAAATAAAACTCAGATACAAACAGAAAATATTTTCTTTTTATTGATATTAGTTTCCTTACATTACATCAAATCCTCTTTATTTATCCACTGAGTATTTGGAAAACCATACCATTTTACCAGAACCCGATTTCCTTGTTTACGTATAACCTTTTCTATTAAATAAGTGTTAGGATAGTTAGTCCTTTTCAGTTCATGTCCGTAAAACACACCCTTTATCTCCTCTCCATCCTTGTCCTTCAGTAGATATGTAGTAGGATTGGTATTTTTCACGTGAGCAACTTGAAATATTTCAACACTCCAGTTAGATTCAAATCCTTTTTCAAAATGTCCTTTATGTTTAGATACCCTAACATAATCACCCACACTAAACATCTTAGCACCTCTCTTCTCTCCTCGGTCTTGATTGTAGTTGTACACAGTCAAAAGAAGATCGTTGTTCTTTACTTCATTGGGTTTCATGCGAATAGTAGAATGAAATGTATTATTGTATTTTTCAATAACACAGGGTAAGAGATCTAACCACTTGTACGAACCTCGGATTAAAAACTCCCGATACATTATATTCTTCAAGGTTCGAATTAAACGTTCTACAGCTGCAGCCTTCACATTACTATAGGTACTGTAGTGGTTAATATTATTCCTTTCCATTAAGCTTTTAAAGAATTTATTGTAAAATTCTTTCCCATTATCACTTTGAATGTTCCTGGGTGGCGCCTCCAATTGTTGTAGTATATCTTCCATAGCCTTTGCAACGCTAGCTCCGGTCTTGTCCTTTAATGGCCTTGCATAGGCCATTTTCGAGTAGAAGTTGATGGCAACCAGTATGTATTTGAAATTTTTGTTGATTCTTGCATATGGTATCATTTCAACCAAGTCAATTTGTAACAAGTCATTCAATCCCTTGCTAACGATTTTCCGGCGTAAGAAATTCCTTCTTGCTGGAGCATGAAGCTCTTTAGCAATATTCTGCTTGGCTGTCATGCTATAACTTTAGATGTTTTTAGCTCTCGAATTATTTCTTCAATTTCTTGCTCGTGGCTATTATTACCTGCGTCTCTCGATGCAATGAGGAGTCTTAGCCTGTTCACTAGGGTGTTGGGGTTTCTCCAGAATACGTAGTCGACCTTCTTTTCGGGATGATGCTCTTTCCACTCAAGCCCGAGGCCTGAATGTTTAGTGAGTAGGGGTCTTATTATATTCTTATATTTATACGATTTACCGGATTTCAAACGTCCCGATCGTTTGTATCCACTTCTATGAAGAAAAGTGTCTTTCATGATCTTGGCGTAAGTATCTAGGTCTTCACTGGTGTATGCAGACATCTGTGGAATTCGTTTAAATATGAGCTCATTCAATCCTGGAGTAGACTCATAAGTATCATCTCCAATCATTATTTGATTATTTATAAAATGAATATCTTTATTCCCTAGCTTAAAACTACCATCCTGATATGTCACACCGTATACTGTATCAATGTGATCCTTACCCTTTGAGCGTACTAGTTGCAGATAAGTAGAAATACTCGTATCTTCATCTTCATTCTGTCTTTCCTTATCTTCCACTGCTGCTTTTCCCTGTTTATTCAGTATTTCCTGTAGCGGCTTCGTTACAGGTTTCAGAGCTTCCGACATTACATGTTGAGTTTCAAATGTGAGTCCTTTTAAAGCTCTTAGTTTTTCTTTTACAGCCCTGGTATGTCTAGCTACAGACTCTTTAAGTCTTATACTTTCGCTATCCATCCTGGCAATGATGGTAAATAAGAGATTACATCTAATTTATAGCTTGCGCTGAAGTTGAATTCTCAGAGAATCAACAGTCTTGGCCATCACCTCAATTGAGCTTTTCAGCTTTGCAATTTCTTTCTTGTATTCCTGAGTCTGCGACTTGAACGCTTCAGCGAAGATTCCCGTATTGGCATATTGGCTTCTGCTTGATTCTTCTAGTGCTGAAATTTGACTACTCTGTTTCTTGTAATTTTCCAACAATATGTTTGTAATCATATCTGATGAATTTCCTTTCACATATTCTAAATTTGATTGGAAGGAATTAACAGCACTTGACTTTAACTGGTTAATTGCTGACGATAAAGTTGACAGACGATTCATTATCAACGCTTCCAAGGTATTAACTTTCTGATTACATGCATTTTGGAGGTCTGTTCTCTCCCTGTCGAGAGCCTCGGTCAGGTACTTATTGAAATATTCTGTCACGTACTTTCTGTTCGGTACATCATGTTCGTGTATAGGTGCTAGTAATACTTTCAATCTAGCTTTGTCGAGAATAATGTTGTGTGCGTTATCTCTCTTGAAAATGTATTTTGTAATCAGATCACTAATCATCTTCTTAACCATAACCTCAATTTGTTTAGCACTTTCCCTCGTGAAATCACGTATCCTATTCTCAATTCCATCCACGTAACTCTTGTTGGAAGCATCATTATCTTCTTCGGGGTCGTGAACATTACACAATCTTCTGTTCCTAAATTGATAGTTTCCTTTCGCATCTTTATTTATTATATAGCGATCGAACACTCCTCTAACAGGAGTAGCTCTCTGGGAACCGAACCTGTCGATACTCATGATTCACTGTGAATGACCGTCTTCTCTTTTACCTACTTTAATATATACATCAAATCCTTTTCTATAACGACCTTCATCCATGTAAAACTCTGGAACTATCACAACAAAAGGTCTTCCTTCCGAAGGGCTCTCCCACACCGATTTACACAAATCTTTAAATTCTTTGTAGGTCATGTCAGTGTTTACATAATCCTTATAAATGTGTTTCAGGTTTAAGTTGTCTTGTCTGAAGAGTATAATCATATTTGTATTATCGCGAATTAAATGTTTTGGCACTTTGGCATAGGACTGTGCCAGATATAGAGAGTCCACATTGCGATGTCTGCCCATGCTGTAAAATGCTGCAATTTTCCCCTGTTTTTCAGTAATGACATCATCAAATACAAAGACAGAATTTTCTTTCACCTCAGATGGGTCCATAACAGCTTCTCCATCGCTGAAGGTATTCACTTCTATTCCATCAATGTTTTCGAGTACTTTCAATAGGTATTGATACTTTGGCTGGTAGAGCGACTTTGAATAAATATACAGGTTTTCAAGGCGTACTCCATTCTCGTGTAGTAACATATTGAGTAATACATTTGTTTTCCCTGCATTTGAGCTGCCTAAAATAAGAGCCCTGACATTAGGGGGAAAGAGCTTTCCGTGTCGATTACACCTAAAGTCACTTTCAAAGTCCAATACCTGGATAGGAAGAGAGCACTCTTGCTTCTCAAGCTCCATCTTAACAACTATCTCTTAAAAGACGTGCATGGTGATTATATACATTCTGAAAAAAAAAAAAAAATAAGTAGAAACTAGACTAGCTTAGACACCAAAGGGAAGATATAAAAGGAAGAATGTACATAGGCACGCATTAGTATATCATGAGAGCCCAGAGAGGGAAGACAACGCCTTATAAGATAGGCTCGGGAATTATTAATTCAATAATTAATTCACTACCCTTTGAAGTTCACTTGCCTGGATATAGATACTGCGGTCCTGGAACAAAACTAGAAAAGCGCCTGCAAAGAGGAGACCCAGGAGTCAACGAATTAGACCAGGCCTGTAAGCTACACGACATAGCCTACGCTAAGCATAAAGACCTAGCGTCGAGACACTTGGCTGATAAGATTCTTATAGAGAAGGCCTGGAGACGTGTTCATTCATCGGACTCATCTTTCGGCGAGAGGCTAGCAGCCAGGATAGTAGCTGCAATCATGAAAGGCAAGGTTGCATTGGGTGCTGGAAAGAGAAAGAAGAGAGGAGGGTTTCTACCATTAATACCTATCATTGCTGCTTTAGGCGCTGCGGCCGGGGGTGCGGCACAAATTGCCACAGCAGTCAATAAGAAGAAGGCCGCTGATAGACAACTTGCAGAAATGGCAAGACACAACAAGATGATGGAGGCTAAAGGAAAAGGTCTTCAAAAGGGAAAGAAGAGGTCCAAGAAGAAGAAAGGAGGGGTTTTACCGTTGAAATCTCTAATGCCATCTTTGGCCGCGGTTTCTAAAATTGTCAAGAATTTAAAAAAGAAAAAAGGTTCTAAAGGGAAGGGAATCAAGAAAAGGTCAAAAAACTGTGGAAAAGGGCTGTACATTTACCGGAAGAAGCCTTGAGTAATATAGACATAGAAGTATATGCTAAACGTTTACAAATTCCTTATTTTAGAGGAGTATATATGATTGATAAACTACCTGCAAAGCCTCATTTCAAAGAGAGGATTATTGTTAACCTCGACACTTCTGATAATGAAGGAACGCATTGGGTTGCTGTAAGGAAGGAAGGTGATGTGGCATACTATTTCGACAGTTTTGGTAACTTGAAACCTCCTCCGGAGATTGAGAGCTATCTACAAGGTGTTAAGGTTCTGTATAATATGGAGAGATACCAACTTTTTGATTCAGTCATCTGCGGACACTTGTGCCTGCAATTTCTAGTAAGTTAAGAGGCGCTTCGTTGTCAATATGAGTTATACAGTTACATTGAGCGGGTCAGATGCTGTTATTTCAACATATCTAAACCCTCCTCTAAATTTAGATCCTTCAGGTCATTATGAAGTTGCTCTCCTGAATTTTGAAACATTCTACTCAATACCAAACGTCGACGAAAGTAATAATAGGTTTCATTATATTCGTAATGGCAAACCCGAAACTATTGTCATCCCCCATGGAACCTATGAGATTGCCGATATCAACACATTTCTAAAGGATAAACTAGGATTGAATGATGAAGTGTTTTTCTTAAGACCTAATAATAATACAATGAAAGCTGAAGTTAAATGTCCTTATACAATAAATTTTTCTAAGGATGGCTCCATAGGTTCTCTTCTAGGATTTGACTCTAAAATGATTCCTGCTGGAGAAGTGCATGAATCTGATGATCTTGTGAATATATTTAAAGTGAGCATCATCCGTGTGGAGTGCAGTATTGCGACAGGTTCCTTCATTGACGGTAAAAGCGGACACTCACTCTACGAGTTTTTCCCTTCTGTACCACCAGGATATCACATCTCGCAAGAACCGTCAAACCCTATATATCTACCAGTCATAGATACAGACTATAGAGATCAAATCACCATTCGAGTGGTGGACCAGCACGGCAAGGCAATCGACTTCAGGAACGAGGTTATAACTACAAGACTTCACATAAGACGCAATGGTAATACATTTTAAAAGACAACGCAAATACTATAATAGACGACGTAGAACACATTTGAGACGTACTGTCTCTCCGGTCGTCGAGGAGTTAACATATACTAATCGCAAGTTCCTCGAGAGGTTAGGCTACAAAGTGCTATGATGGATATCCTGAACGTAACCGAGGTTCCTGTCTTTGACGACAAAATCACCAAAGAAGAGGAACATGTATTTCTGCCATACAACACATCAGCTCTAGGTGAAAATGACGAAATTAGAATACCCTGCCAAGCTGAAGATTTGTATACACTTCCTAACAGAAGTTATCTTTACATCGAGGGAGCTCTAACCAAACCCGATGGATCTCCTACCACAGCCAAGCTTTCTAATAATGCTATAGCATTCATGTTTGACGAGATTCGTCTAGATATGAATGGTTCAACAATAGACAGAACAAGAAATCCTGGAATAACTACAACTATACGCAATTATGTGTCTCTCAACCCTATGGAATCTAATCGTTTGCTGAATGCTGGATGGAGTTATCCCGGTGAGGAGGTTGATATAGTGCATGCTACGAATGGCGCATTCAATGCTATAGTCCCTCTATGGATGCTTCTTGGATTCGCTGATGATCACAAAGAACTCATTATCAATAGCAAGTTTGAATTGGTTCTCATAAGATCCAAGGATTCTAAAAACTGCGTACAGTCTTCAGATGGACAGGCAGCTAATTTGAGGTTAAATAGAATCGAGTGGAGGATTCCCGTAATTCGCCTTTGTGATGCTGAAAAGGTTCAGATTCTAAAAATTGTAAAGGCTGATAAACCTCTGCATATCGCATTCCGTTCCATGAACCTTCACACACAGCCTGCTGTGCCTCAGTCTAGATCCTTCACCTGGAATGTGGCTACAACGTCGAAACTTGAGAAGCCGCGCTTCGTCATAGTAGGAGCACAGACTGCAAGATTGGGTGATTATAAAAAAAATAGTTCTGAGTTTGATCACTGCAACATTATGAACCTCAGACTATTCCTGAATAGTGAATGCTACCCTTACCATGACTTGAACTTGGACTTTAGGAATTCGAAGTTTGCTTCATTATATGAAATGTACTGTAAATTTCAGAGTTCATATTATGATAGAGATAATTACCCTCTCTTGAAGAGAAAAGATTTTTTTCAACGAGCGCCATTATTTGTGATAGACTGTTCTCATCAACCCGACGAGGCTATAAACGGATCTGTTAACATCAGACTTGAGATTCAAGCGGCTGAAAATATTCCAGCACACACGTCTCTGTATTGCCTGATTCTTCATGACAAGGTGTTTACTTATACTCCGCTCACCCATGTGATGCAGACAATCATATAATTATATGTGTAAGGATTGTGGACTATGATTATTATAGGTTTTGGAAATGTATGTTGGGAAGGATTGTATTTGGATAATTTGTTAAAATAATAAATTGAATATATATCCTATAACACTGTTTTATTGATTTGATTATACATTTCAATCATTTTCCTTCTACTATTCCTACTACCTGAAAAGCTGGATGATCCTGGCATGAAAAATTCATTTAAATGACTAAAGTGTCTTTGAATGTATGGCAGTATATAGCCTAGATTTTTTATAGCCTCAGCGTTTAAAGATACTCCAAGGTCATTTAAACACGTATTTTTGAAATATATTGCTTTATCAAGATATACAATAACGTTGTATGCATATATTATGTTGCCACAATAACTGAAATATTTGGATTCCTTTTCTTGATATAGATATTCCTCAATTCTTTGAAAGTTTTTAAATATTATGTCATAGTCTTGTTTTGTAATATACGCAAATGACTTTTCACTTTCACTCTTAATGCACAACACTGGAATGTCATAGAATAGTCCAACATTCACATGCTGTGTTGCAGATATGGTGATGTCTTCAAGCATGAAATTGTTCATTTTGAGAGGCTTGGATGCTGCGATTCTTCTTCAATAAATACGTATATCACCTGTTCATCGCTTGGCATCTTCTTCTTCCTACATATGCGTTTCTGCTTTTTATGCGGTGTCTCATTATGTCTCTTCTTTCGTTCTCTCCTTGTAGCTCTGTAACATAGTTCAATGAAATCTTAGATATGCGTGTTATGCCATTTTGCCTGAAAGAGAATATATTTTGTTAGAGAATTCCCTGTATAATATTTAGATTACTTTAAAAAGATATGACTTACTCACTTCATTGACATCGACGGCTCAGGATGTATCTCAGGGGAACAATCAGGCGTCTTTGGAATTAGAATCTGATCAATTTCCATATCATCATGTGCATCATAAACACCAGAAGTTGAAGCACAGCCTCCATCAACTGGTAGAGCAAAATGCTCTGAGCTAGAAACAGCACAATCAGACACTGAAGCGGTATTCTCATCATCAATCGGTAGAGTATCCTGCTGTGAGATAGAAGCAATCCAATCAGCTACTGAAGTGACATTCTCGCGAATGGGACATCCACTTCATCAAAATCGTTTCTATCCCTCAATACTCCACCAAAATAGGTGCCTGATAGTCCGCTCCCTATTGACAAAGAATCTCCTGTAATGTTAATAATAATGTTAATAATAATAATAATGTTAATAATAATAATAATAATAATAATAATAATAATAATAATAATAATAATAATAATAATAATAATAATAATAATAATAATAATAATAATGATAATAATAATAATAATAATAATAATAATAATAATAATAATAATAATAATAATAATAATAATAATAATAATAATAATAATAATAATAATAATAATAATAATAATAATAATAATAATAATAATAATAATAATAATAATAATAATAATAATAATAATAATAATAATAATAATAATAATGATGATGATGATAATAATAATGATAAGTAAACATTTGACTAATACTTGAAACGTGTTCTTTTCCCATATTTCCCTTGTACCTAAAACACATAATAAGTAAAACACATAATAACTAAACATCGGAGTAATACTCAAAGCTCGTTCTTTTCCCATATTTCCCTTATACCTAAACATATAGAAGGTCAGGAACAATAAGTATATTTAATTGTACAAATACATTGTAAACATTCTTACCTCCATTCAGAACTTCATCGTTCTCCCCTTGGCGCAGGGGTGGAATGGAATCGGTCAAGGTCTGCAAAAAACACACGTGTGGGAATTAAATGGCTCTGGGAACGGAAGCTCATTAGCACGAAAATCTTTAAATGTGGTTTTGTGGTAGACGCCTGGGAATTTAACACCATTGTTGACCTCCACGCGTGCTTAAATGCAAATATTATTGCCGTCAGTGTCGTCACCCTTCGGCATTTTAAGCATATAGCGTGCGAGCTTGCAATTTAAGTATTCTTATATTTCGGGTATCAAACAATTACAAGTAATCACATACGGAAGTTAAAACATAATAAAAAGCACACACTGTATTCAACGTGTGAAGGGCAATAAAAGCTCGGGTTAATTGAAAAAAAAAAATATATATATATATATATATATATATATATATATATATATATATATATATATATATATATATAAAGCACCATCTTAATAGAACAAAAATAAGCAAATAGATAAAAAATGTATGTAAAACTTACCAGTCATTTTCGATGAGTTGATGATTTCACTTGCAGCGAAGACTACTTGTGAAAATCTTCCACTTTACGACTAGCTTCAGTTACAGTAGACACAAGTCAATTTCTTTCGAAACGGTGGAGTTCTTGATTTTTTTTTCAGGTGCTTTTATACGACTTCTGGAGGAGGCGTGTATAAACACAATAATTATCCAAGATTTCGCGCATGCGCATAATAGCAGGTCTTCATTGATATGATTGGCTATTTAATT
Source organism: Tenodera sinensis (assembly GCA_030765045.1). NCBI lineage: Eukaryota > Metazoa > Arthropoda > Insecta > Mantodea > Mantidae > Tenodera > Tenodera sinensis. The sequence continues at coordinate 50,506,611 of CM060973.1, forward strand.
TTTCAAAATCTTTGTGATTGGCTAGTGAAATAAACTTTTTTCATTGGTTTTAGAGGAAATATCTCTCCACCTTAAGATGTTGAGGGGGAGGGGGGCGGTAAGATGTCCCTAGGACATGGACAACCCTATTTCTGGCAACTGGCTCGTTTAAACAGTAAAAATTGCAATACTCGTTCTTTCGTGTTTCGGAAAGACCCTAAAGATTTTATCGGATTGCACCATTAGTAAGATGCTTTTAGCTAAAAAGAATATATTTTGTTTTCTTATATCGGTATTTTCCTCGTCAAAACATAAGTTTACAGTGAAAAGGCTACATCAAAATATACTTATCCTTTAAAAGTTCTGCAGCAAAGACCGCTCAATTGAATACATATGTCTTTTAAATGACTTAGACAAATGGCTTTTGTTATATAGATAGATAAAGATCCTCTGAGATGTAAACACATCGTCCCCTTCAAGAGACCCTTATTTAGCAATGTATTCAGCTATGCACCTGGACGCTGTGGTATTTTCCTCGTCAAAACATAAGTTTACAGTGAAAAGGCTTCATCAAAATATACTTATCCTTTAAAAGGTCTGCAGCAAAGACCGCTCAAATGAATACATATGTCTTTTAAATGACTTAGACAAAGGGGTTTTGTTATATAGATAGATAAAGATCCTCTGAGATGTAAACACATTGTCCCCTTCGAGTGACCCTTATTAACAATGTATTCAGCTAGGCACCTGGACACATTGATCATTTAAAAAGGGTTTCTCGCAATCTCAATGTTTAAACAGGAAAAATTACAATTCTTATTCTTTCGTGTTTCGGAAAGACCCTAAAGATGTTATCGGATTGCACCATTAGTAAGATGCTTTCTTCCTTCCCTGACAAAGTTTATTACCTTGTCACTGTCAAAAGAAAGGTTGTTTTTTTCCTGGCGAAGACAGAGGACCATTGCATTGATTTTGGGAAAACTTGTCTAAAGATAGCTAATGTTTCATTTGTCAAATGCCTATATGCTATGAGACGAGTTCAAATGATAATAAGCGAACTGTCTGAGGCCTACATTAGAATAACCCCGTATATATTATACACGCCCTCAAAACAGTCATGTTGGTGAAGTTGGCTATCACCCTCAGCGTAGGACCTTTTTATTAAATGTATTATTTAATATTGAAGAAATACTACTTTAAACATTTCAAGTCAAGACTTGTTAATGATGTAACATAGTGGTGAAGAGGACAGGGTAAATCCGAGCATTCGGTTTTTCCTGCGAATGTTTCGATTGTCAAATCGATCACGCTTGCAGCGCCTTATAGCGGCTTCAATCAGTACTAAAACGTACATTCTACAGATTTTTTATACTTTTATGACGGTAACAAATCCAACATCGAATTAAGAAGCGAAACGTTTGTTATGTATCTTTTAAGTAACAAACACATTCCTCTCAACTGAACCCACCTTATAAACGACTACGCATTCAAGATTAAGTTTGTATTTAAATGTATATAATCAGGAAACTACGTGAGTCAAGATTAACTTGCTTCGTTTTTTTATTTGCTAGTTCAACGTTAACATGCATTTCCCCACATTTTTTTAAAGTTTAAACAAGGTAAATGTTTATCATTTTAATACTTTCACACCGCACACACACACTTACACACATACACACACAGACACACACACTTTCACGCCACACACATACACGGACATACACACAGACACAAACACATACACAGTGGATAGCAATGCCGCTAATTAATATCTAATTAGCGCATTTGTTAATTGATTGGCGGCATCCCTTTGAGTGGGTTTAAAGGAACATAGCGGCTCCTTTGAGTGATTTGAAAATGTAATCCAATTAGCCCCCCTTTGTTAGCCAATTAGCGGCTCCTTTGAGTGATTTGAAAATGTTGTGCTGGGTGTGACGTCTTCGTTAAGAGGGTCGATTATGTGACGTCATTCATGGTCGCGTGCCAGGTGGGCGTGGCTTAGAGGTGTGAAAACATGTGTAATCCAATTAGCCCACCTGGCACGCGACCACCTTTGAGTGATTTGAAAATGTTGTGCTGGGTGTGACGTCTTCGTTAAGAGGGTCGATTATGTGACGTCATTCATGGTCGCGTGCCAGGTGGGCGTGGCTTAGAGGTGTGAAAACATGTGTAATCCAATTAGCCCCCCTTTGTTAGCCAATTAGCGGCTCCTTTGAGTGATTTGAAAATGTTGTGCTGGGTGTGACGTCTTCGTTAAGAGGGTCGATTATGTGACGTCATTCATGGTCGCGTGCCAGGTGGGCGTGGCTTGAGTGATTTTAAAATATTGTCCTGGTTGTGACGTCATGTTTAAGGGGCTCGACTGTGACGTCATTCATGGTCGCGTGCCAGGTGGGCGTGGCTTGAGTGGTTTTAAAATATTGTCCTGGTTGTGACGTCATGTTTAAGGGGCTCGACTGTGACGTCATTCATGGTCGCGTGCCAGGTGGGCGTGGCTTGAGTGATTTTAAAATATTGTCCTGGTTGTGACGTCATGTTTAAGGGGCTCGACTGTGACGTCATTCATGGTCGCGTGCCAGGTGGGCGTGGCTTGAGTGGTTTTAAAATATTGTCCTGGTTGTGACGTCATGTTTAAGGGGCTCGACTGTGACGGGTAATTAACCTGTCAACCCTTGTCAACCCTTATCGATGGTAATCTGACAGATGATGAGGGTCGACCCATTGTCGGCTTTTCACCGACAAAGACAATGGAGTGTGAAAACACGTGTAATCCAATTAGCGCCCATTGTTAACCAATTAACCAATTAGCGGCATCCCTTTGAGTGGTTTTAAAGCGGTATATTTACTCTACTCACATGGGAGCACCATATACGTCACCTTCGTGCTTCCTGCGGTCGTTCGCTTCGGGTTCTCAGGGTCCTATCTGGGGCATCTTGGGGAGGCGATCGCACGGTAATGTTGAGGTTGTATCGATCACTGGTCCGGTCCAAATTAGACTACGGCTGTTTTATCTATGGCTCTGCATCAGCCTCTAAACTCCGCCTTTTAGACACAATTCATCACACTGGTATCCGTCTCGCTACTGGGGCTTTCCGCACAAGTAGAGTGGATTGTCTGTATGCTGATTCTGGCGAACCTCCACTGTCTGTTCGACGCTCGTTGTTACTTTGTTCTTACGTGGCAAGGTTGGCCGCTCATCCAGGTCATCCTTCGTTTCCACGTGTATTGCGTCCAGACCTCGCGCACCGTTATATGCGGAATAAAACAATCTCCCGTCCAAGTGGCATCAGGTTTCGAGAACTGCTTGTCGCAAACGCCCTCCGACTGCCAGTTGTAGAGCGGCATTCACTTGGCCACTGTCCTCCCTGGCAACTCCAGCGTGCACGCTTTGACCTGGAGCTGTCGGGCTGTGCAAAGACCGCTACCCCTCCTTCGGTGTTCCGTCAACTCTTCACCGCAGTTCTGGGCCGATATCGGACTTATACTCCGGTATTCACCGATGGCTCCCAGTTGGGTAGTACGACGGGTTCCGCATTTATATACAACGGTGAGGTTCACACATACCGCCTTCCAGACGCCAGTTCAGTTTTTACCGCCGAGCTGTTTGCCATCTTTTATTTCTTACTTTTTATCTCCCGTTCAGTTCCTGAACATTTTATTGTGTGTTGCGACTCGCTGAGCGCCCTTCAGGCGCTGCAACAATTTGTTGGCAACTCGGTATTAATTATTAAAATACAGGCACTTTTATCTCAGTTGTTATCTCGCGGATACCAGTTCGTTTTTACGTGGATCCCAGGTCATGTGGGTATTCCGGGCAACGAGGCGGTGGATGCGGCTGCGAAGTCTGCATGCCGCCTTCCGGAATATTCCACCCGTACGCTACCCTATATAGATGTTCAGAAGTACTTTCGTCGCCATCTATTTACTCTCTGGCAACAATCTTGGGAAGCGTTAGCTGGCACTCAGCTTCGGACAATCAAGGACACGGTACAACCCTGGCAAACATCTTGCAGGGATTCCAGGCGTGAGGAGGTGATTTTAACCCGCCTGAGGATAGGCCACACTCGAGCAACGAATGCACACCTTTTGCGCGGTGATCCGGAGCCTGTCTGTGCGACGTGCAATGTCCCACTCTCCGTTGCACATGTCCTTACTGATTGTCCGCGGTATGCTCGTGAGCGCCAGTCCTTTGGCCTGGGTCTTACACTGTGCACCGTGTTAGGCAACGATCCAGTAGCTGTAAATACAGTACTGCGGTTTGTTGCGCATATCGATTTTGGTAAGCAAATGTAACGTTTCTTTTATCTAGGCGGAAATATACTTTTAGGATGTTTTACTCGTGTTTTTAGCCCTTTTTAACAGTAGCCAGTTTTATGTCTTTAGTAATTTAAGTGTTTATCGGTTTTAATTTTCCGTTTTTAGCTGTCTTAGCTCTATTTTTAGTAATTATAATGTTCATTTTTAGGTATTTTAACTTTCACTTCTTAGCTTTAAAAGGGTGAGGTTTTATTTCTTTGTTTTTATTTTTGGACTTCGCGCCCTAATGACCAAGTTGTCGACGGGCCCGTAAACCCCACTACTCACTCACTCCATGGCATCGCTTCATATCCCATCTTATGTGCATCGCATCGCATGCGCATTGAGCCACGACGCGTCCCATTCGCATGGCATTCTATGATATCGCATCATATGATCATCGCATCGCATGTGCCTTGAGTCACGTTTCACCACATGCGCACGGCATCGCTCGACATCGCATCTTATGTCCATCGTATGCAGATTGAGTCACGTTGCGTCACGTGCGCATGGCATCGCTTGATATCACATCTTATGTGGATCATATCGCATGCGCATTGAGTCATTTCTCGTCACATTTGCATGTAATGGCTTGTTATCGCATCTTATGTGCATCGCATCGCATGCTCATTGAGTCACGTCGCGTCACATAGGCATGGCATCGCTTGACATGGCTTCTTATGTGCACCGCATCGCATGCTTACTGATTCACGTCGCGTCACATGCGCATGGCATCCCTTGATATCGCACCTTACGTGCATCGCATCGCGTGCGCATTGAGTCACTTCGCATCACATGCGCATGGCATCGCTCGACAGCGCATCTTATGTGCATGGCATCGCATGCGCATTGAGCCATTTCAGGTCACATTTGCATGGCATCGCTCGATATCGTATCTTTTGCTTATCGCATGCAGATTGAGTCACGTTGCGTCACGTGCGCATGGCATCGCTTGATTTCGCATCTTATGTGCATCATATCGCATGCGCATTGAGTCACGTCACATCACATGCGCATGGCATCGCTTGATATAGCATCTTATGTGCATCGCATCGCATGCGCATTGAGTCACATCGCGTCACATGTACATGGCATGGCTTGATATCGCATCTTATGTGCATCGCATCGCATGTGCTTTTGAGTCACATCACGTCACATGCGCATGGCATCGCTTGAAATCCCATCTTATGTGCTTCGCATCGCATGCGCATTGAGTCACGTCGCCACACATGCACATGGCATCGCCTGATATCGCATCTCATGTGCATTGCATCGCATGCGCATTGAATCACGTCGGGTCACATTCGCATAGCATCGCTTGATATCGCATCTTATGTGCATCGCATCGCATGGGCTTTTGAGTCATGTCTCGTCACATTAGCATGGCATCGCTTGATATTGCATCTTATGTGCATCGCATCGCATGCGCATTGAGTCACATTGCGTCACATGCACATGGCATGCCTTGATATCGCATCATTTATACATCGCATCGCATGCGCATTGGGTCACGTCGCGTCCCATTCGCATGGCATCGCTTGATATCGCATTTTATGTGCATCGCATCGCATGCGCATTGAGCCACGTCGCGTCACATGCGCATGGCATCGCTTGATATCGCATATTATGTGCATCGCATCGCATGCGCATTGAGTCACGTCGCATCACATGCGCATGGCATCGTTTGATGTCGCATCTAATTTGCATTGAGTCACATCGCATCACATGTGCATGGCATCGCTCGACAACGCATCCTATGTGCATCGCATCACATGCGCATTGAGTCATGTCTCCTCACATTTCCGTGGCATCGCTTGATATCGCATCTTATATGCATCGCACCGCATGCGCATTCAGTTACGTCGCGTCGCATTCGCATGGCATTGCTTGATACCGCATCTTATGTTCATCGCATCGCATGTGCATTGAGTCACGTCGCACCACATGCGCATGACATCGCTCGTTATCGCATCCTTTGTGCATCGCATCGCATGCGCATTGAGTGACATCGCGTGATATGCGCATGGCATCGCTTGATATTGCATCTTATGTGCATCGCATGCGCATTGAGCCACGTCGCATCACACGCGCATGAAAACGCATCTTATGTGCATCGCATCGCATGCGCATTGAGTCACATCGCGTCACATGCACATGGCATCGCTTGATATCGCATCTTATATGCATCGCACCGCATGCGCATTCAGGCACGTCGCGTCACATGCGCATGGCATCGCTTGATATCGCATCTCATGTGCATCGCATCGCATGCGCATTGAGTCACGTCGCATCACATGCGCATGGCATCGCTTAATATCGCATCATATATGCCACGCATCGCATGAGCATCGAGTCACGTCGTGTCGTATTCGCAAGGCATTGCTTGATATCGCAACTTATGTTCATAGCATCGCATGCGCATTGAGTGACATCGCGCCATATGCGCATGGCATCGCTTGATATCGCATCTTATGTGTATCGCATCGCAGCGCATTGAGTCACGTACGCATGCATCGCTCGACATCGCGTCTTATGTGCATCGCATGCGCATTGAGTCACTTCGCATCACACGCGCATGGCACCGCTGGACATTGCATCTTTTGTGCATCGCATCGCATGCGCATTCAGTGACATCGCTTCACATGCACATGGCATCCCTTGATATCGCATCTTAAGTGCATCGCATCGCATGCGCTTTTGAATCACATCACGTCACATGCGCATTGCATCGCTTGATATCGCATCTCATGTGGATCGCATCGCATGCGCATTGAGTCACGTCGCATCACATGCGCATGGCATCGCGTGATATCGCATCCTATGTGCATCGCATCGCATGTGCAATGAGTCACGTCGCGTCACATGCGCATGGCATCGCTTGATGTCGCATCTTATGAGCATCGCATCGCATGCTTATTGAGTCACGTACGTCACATGCGCATGGCATCACTTGATGTCGCAACTTATGTGCATCGCATCGCATGCGCATTGAGTCACAAGGCGTCACATGCGCATGGCATCACTTGATATCGCATCTTATGTGCATCGCATCGCATGCGCATTGAGTCACAACGCGTCACATGCGCATGGCATCACTTGATATCGCATCTTATGTGCATCGCATCGCATGCGCATTGAGTCACTTCGCATCACATGCACATGGCATTGCTTAATATCGCATCTTATGTGCATCGCATCGCATGCACATTAAGTCACATCGCGTCATATGCGCATGGTATCGCTTTATATCGCATCTTATGTGCATCGCTTCGCAGCGCATTAAGTCACATCGCGTCACATAGGCATGCATCGCTCGACATCGCATCTTATGTGCATCGCATGCGCATTGAAACACGTCGCGTCACATTCGCATGGCACCGCTTGATATCGCATCTTATGTGCCCCATATCGCATGCGCATTGAGTCACGTCGCATCACATGTGCATGGCATATCTTGATATCGCATCTTATGTGCATCGCATCGCATGCGCATTGAGCCGCTTCGCATCGCATGCGCATGGCATCGCTTGATATACCATCTTATGTTAATCGCGTCGCATGCGCATTGAGTCACGTCGCGTCACATGCGAATGGCATCGCTTGATATCGCATCTAACGTGCATTGCATGGCATGCTCATTGAGTCACGTCGCGTCACATGCGCATTGAGCCACGTCGCGTTACATGCCAATGGCATCGCTTGATATCGCATCTTATGTGCACCGCATCGCAGCGCGTTGAGTTACGTCGCGTCACATCGAGATGCATCGCACGACATCGCATCTTATGTGCATCGCATGCGCATTGAGCCACATCGCATCACACGCGCATGGCATCTCTCGACATCACATCTTATGTGCATCGCATTCATGCGCATTGAGTCACATCACGTCACATGAACATGGCATCGCTTGATATCGCATCATATGTGCATCGCATCCCATGCGCTTTTGAGTCACATTACGTCACATGCGCATTTCATGGCTTGATATCGCCTCATATGTGCATCGCATCGCATGCGCAGTGAGTCACGTCGCGTCACATACGGATGCATCGCTCGACATAGCGTCTTATGTGCATCGTATGCGCATTGAGCCACGTCGCGTCACACGCGCATGGCATCGCTTGATATCGCATCTTATTTGCATCGCATCGCATGCGCATTGAGTCACGTCTTGTTACATGCGCATGCCATCGCTTGATATCGCATCTTATGTGCACCGAATCGCATGCGCATTGAGTCACGTCGCACCACATGTGCATGACATCGCTTGACATCGCATCGTTTGTGCATCGCAACGCATGCGCATTGAGTGACATCGCGTCATATACGCATGGCATCGCTTGATATGGCATCTTATGTGCGTCGCATCGCAGCGCATTGAGTTACATCGCGTCACATACGAATGCATCGCTCGACATCGCATCTTATGTGCATCGCATCGCATGCGCATTGAGTCACATCGCGTCACATGCACATGGCATCGCTTGATATTGCATCTTATGTGCATCGCATTGCATGCGCATTGAGCCACGCCGCATCAGATGCGCATGGCATCGCTTGATATCGCATCTTATGCGCATCCCATCGCATTCGCATTCAGTCACGTCGCGTCGCATGCGCATGGCATTGGCTGATATCGCATCTTATGGTCATCGCATCGCATGTGCATTGAGTTACGTCGCACCACAGGCGAATGACATCGCTCGATATCGCATCTTTTGTGCATCGCATCGCATGCGCATTGAGTGACATCGCGTCATATGCGCATGGCATCCCTTGATATAGCATCTTATGTGCATTGCATCGCATGTGCATTGAGTCGCGTCGCGTTACATGCGCATGGCATCGCTTGATATCGCATTTTATGTGCATCGCATCGCATGCGCATTGAGTCACAACGCGTCACATATCTTATATGCATCGCATCGCAGCGCATTGAGTCACATCGCGTCACATGCGCATGCATCGCTCTACATCGCGGCTTATGTGCATCGCATGCGCATTGAGCCACGTCGCGTCAAATGCGCATGGCATCGCTTGATATTGCATCTTATGTGCATCGCATGGCATGTGCGTTGAGTCACGTCGCGTTACATGCGCATGGCATCGCTTGATATCGCATCTTATGTGCATCGCATCGCATGCGCATTGAGTCACATCGCATCACACGCGCATGGCATCGCTCGACATCGCATCTTTTGTGCATCGCATCGCATGCGCATTGTGTCACATCGCGTCACATGCACGTGGCATCGCTTGATATCGCATCTTAAGTGCATCACATCGCATGCGCTTTTGAGTCACATCACGTCACATGCGCATGACATCGCTTGATATCGCATCTTATTTGCATGGCACCGCATGCGCATTCAGCCACGTCACCTCACTTGTGCACGGCATCGCTTGATATCGCATCTAATGTGCATCGCATGCGCATTTAGCCACGTCGCATCACATGCGCATGGCATCGCTTGATATCGCATCTTATGTGCATCGCATCGCATGTGCATTGAGTCACGTAGCACCACATGCGCATGACATCGCTCGATATCGCATCTTTTGTGAATCGCATCGCATGCGCATTGAGTGACATTGCGTGATATGCACATGGCATCGCTTGATATCGCATCTTATGTGCATCGCATCGCAGTGCAATGAGTCACATACGCATGCATCGCTCGACATGGCATCTTATGTGAATCGCATGCGCATTGAGTCACATCGCATCACACGCATACGGCATCGCTCGACATCGCATCTTATGTGCATCGCATCGCAGGCGCAATGAGTCACATTGCTTCACATGCGCATGGCATCGCTTGATATCGCATTTCATGTGCATCGCACCGCATGCGCTTTTGAATCACATCACGTCACATGCGCATGGCATGGCTTGATATCGCATCTTATGTGCATCGCGTCGCATACTCATTGAGTCACGTCGCGTCACATGCGCATGGCATCCCTTGATATCGCATCTCATGTGCATCGCATCGCATGCGCTTTGAGTCACATCGCATCACATGCGCATGGCATCGCTTGATATCGCATCTAATGTGCATCGCAACGCATGCGCATTGAGGTACGTCGCAAAGCATAAGCATGGCGTTGCCTGATATCCCATCTTATGTTCATCGCAACGTATGTGCATTGAGCCACGTCGCACCACATGCGCATGACATCGCTCGATATCGCATCTTTTGTGCATCGCATCGCATGCGCATTGAGTGAGATCGCGTCATATGCGCCTCGCATCGCTTGATATCGCATCTTATGTGCATCGCATCGCAGCGCATTGAGTCACATCGCGTCACATACGTATTCATCGCTCGACATCGCGTCTTATGTGCATCGCATGCGCATTGAGTCACGTCGCGTCACATGCGCATGGCATCGCTTGATATCGCATCTTATGTGCATCGAATCGCATGCGCATTGAGTCACGTCGCATCGCATGCGCATGGCATTGCCTGGTATCGCATCTTATGTTCTTCTCATCGCATGTGCATTGAGCCACGTCGCACCACATGCGCATGACATCGCTCGACATCGCATCTTTTGCGCATCTCATTCCATGTGCATTGAGTGGCATCGCGTCATATACGCATGGCATCGCTTGATATCGCATCTTATGTGCATCGCATCGCAGCGCGTTGAGTTATATCACGTCACATAGGCATGCATCGCACCACATCGCATCTTATGTGCATCGCATGCGCATTGAGCCACATCGCATTAAACGCGCATGGGATCGCTCGACATCGCATCTTATGTGCATCATATCGCATGCGCATTGAGTCACGTCGCATCACGTGTGCATGGTATCGCTTGATATCGCATAATATGTGCATCGAATCGCATGCGCATTGAGTCACGTCGCATCGCATGCGCATGGCATTGCCTGATATCGCATCTTATGTTCCTCTCATCGCATGAGCTTTTGAGCCACATCACGTCACATGCGCATGGCATCGCTTGATATCGCACCTTATGTGCATCGAATCGCATGCGCATTGAGTCACTTCGCAACACATGCACATGGCATCGCTCGACATCGCATCTTATGTGCCTCGCATGCGCATGAGTCACGTCGCGTCACATGCGCATGGCATCGCTTGATATCGCAAGTTATGTGCATCGCATCGCGTGCGCATTGTGTCACGTCGCGTCACATGCGCATGGCATAGCTTTATATCGCATCTTGTGGGCATCATATCGCATGCGCATTGAGTCACGTCGCATCACATGCGCATGGCATCGCTTGATATCGCATCTTATGTGCATCGCTTCGCATGCGCATTGAGTCACGTCCCATCGCATGCGCATGGCATTGCTTGAGATCGGATCTTATGTTCATCTAATCGTATGTGCATTCAGTTACGTCGCACCACTTGCGGATGACATCGCTCGACATCGCATCTTATGTTCATCGCATCGCATGCGCATTGAGTCACATCGCGTCACATGCAGGTGGCATCGCTTGATATCGCATCTTATGTGCATCGCTTCGCATGCGCTTTTGAGTCACATCACGTCACATGCGCATGGCATCGCTTGCTATTGCATCTTATATATTAGAATTACAATATACGGGATTATCAGTTGATTTTGATGCAAGAAACCTAACAGAAGCTATTAATCTAGCGGTATCAAGATCTGTTCCGAAATTAAAGATTTTTAATACTAAAGAGAAAATCTGGACAAATAAGTTACAGAAGCAAAGGTCAATAACCAGGAAATTGAGAAGAATTTATCAAAAATCGAACATATATATGGAAAGAGAAGAAAATTTGAGGAAATATAGGGAAGCCAAAAATAAATATAAATTATTATTAGAAGATACAAGAAAACAATACTGGGAGAAATTTGTTGAGCAAAACTTAAAAACGGATATCTGGGGACAACCATATAAAATCATCATGGATAAAATCAAGAAACCGGAAATATTAACAACTTTAGATAAAGGAAATGGACAAATGACAGAAAGTGGGGAAGAATCGGTAAAATTATTGTTACATACGTTACTGCCAGATGATAATCAGGAAGAGGATAATGATATTCATGTGGCAAGAAGAAATCAGATGAATTTGCGGTATAAAGGAAGTGTTGTTTATCCATTTGATTTGATGGAAATAAAATTAATTCTTGAAAAATTGAAAAAGAAAAAGGCACCTGGTCCAGATGGTATTATAAATGAAGTCTTATATAATCTACGGGAAGAAATAATTTTATTTTTGTATTTTTTATTTAATGACTGTTTAGTAAGGGGAAGATTTCCAAATATTTGGAAGGAAGCCAAAGTTGTGATCTTAAGTAAAGGAGCAGATAAAGATAGAACACAACCAAAATCATTTAGACCAGTATGCTTGCTAAATTCTTTAGGAAAAATATTTGAACAATTAATTTATAAAAGGATGATGGAATTTAGAATAATGATAGGGATGAATATGAAACAGTTTGGATTCAGGAAAGGATATTCAACTGAGGATGCTATTTTAAAAGTACAAGATATTGTGTTAAAAAGCTCAAAAATTATGTAATTGGAATATCTGTGGATATATCTGGTGCTTTTGATAATTTATGGTGGCCGTATTTTTTTGGCATCTTAAGAGAGAAGGAATATCCAGGTACCATATATAATTTATTAAAAGATTATTGCCTAAATAGAGAAGCATACATTGGAGGCTCAAATTACGACACTAGGAAGCAAATTACTAAAGGCTGTCCTCAGGGTTCTATTTTGGGGCCCCTTTTTTGGGATATTTTGTCAGAAAGTCTCTTGGAACAATTGGAAAATGATGGAAATGTTTTAGATATAATTGCGTATGCTGATGATATTGTGATAATGGTGGATGGGCAAAGCAGAAGGGAATTGGAAATTAAAGCGAAGGAAGTTACTGCAAAATTATCAAATTGGTGTGAAATAACCAAATTAAAAATTGCACCAAATAAATCAAATTATTTGCTCTTAAAAGGAAACTTAAAAAGGGATCCAACAATAAAAATTAATAATCAAAATATTCGAAGAGTAAAAGAAGTTAGATATTTGGGGATAATGTTGGATGAAAAATTTAATTTCAGAAAACATACAGATTATATTAGGCAGAAATCTGAGAAAATAATGTTAAAATTGGCAAGAATTACAAAATTAAATTTTGTACTTCCCTTACAGACCATACAAATTTATCACAATACAATCTTTGCCTCAATTATTACTTATGCTGCAGCAGTTTGGGCGGAAAAAATGGATAATGTGCAAATTAAAATGCTGCTAAGAAGAACCCAAAGAAAGATCTTATTAAGGCTAACAGGAGCAGTAAATACAACACCCACAATGGCACTGTTAGTCTCTACAGCAATATGGCCCATTGATCTATTGGTAAAATTAAAGGGAGCAAAATTCTGGCTAAAGAAAGGAAATTTAGAAAAGGTTTATAAAATTAGTGGTGTAAGAACAGATAAAATTTGGGAAGTAAAAAATGCTTTGAAAAATAAATGGCAAAATGAATGGTCGGAATGTGCTGTAGGTAGAAGAGTTTATGGATTTTTCCAGAATATTAGAGAAAGATTAAAATTAAATTTCATTCAACCAACAAAAGGATTCATTCATTATATAACTGGACATGGACCATATAAAACATATTGGAAAAAAATAAAAAAAACGAATTCTGAAATATGTAATATCTGTCAAGTACAAGATAACCCGGAGCATGCGATCTTTGAATGCGAAAGGTATGAAACTATGAATGTAGAAGAAAGGCATCAATTAGGAGGATATTATATAAATGATATAATTAGAAATCCAAATTTAATTGAAAAACTACAGTTTTTAACCAATTATGTTAGTAAAAAAGCTTGGGAAACTGAAAACATCGAGGTAGAATGGATTGAAAATGAACAAATTGAAATAGATGAGATAAGAAGATCTTCTAGATTACGAGACAGGCAGAGAAGAGGAAACGTAGCAATAGAAGGCATCGAAGAAGAAGGAGGAGTAGGCCAACAAAGAGAACAGATAGAAATTGAACAATAAATAGAGAGAAATAATTTAAATCAAGTAAATAGAAGAAGATATTTTGTAGTCTTAACGGGTAAGCAAGAATGGGCAGAAAGAAGAAGGATAAGATCAAGAAGAAGAGAGGGAGAAGCATATGCCGACTATCGTAGGAGACTGCAAGAGGAATGAGGCGGAAGTAATGTGTGAGAGAAGTTTGCTGTTGCAGGAGAAGGAGGAGTCCAGCCAGGGGAAGATGTAAATGAACTTATTTATACAAATGTAAATAAATTTTTAATATATAGTGCTGGTTACCAGTATGGTATTTTGCTTATAAGATAGCTGGAAGTTTTTTTTTTTTTTTTAACCAGTTGTCCAGTCGCTGGAAACCAGTGGCATAGAGTTAGGTTTATTTAAATTAATGTTTTCTTGTTTAGAATAGTGTAGATGTCTTAGTTATTTTCTTGTTAGAAGAATTAGATTTGCTGGAAACCAGTAACTTTAGGAAATTTTTATGTTTTTGTTGTAGTTTTCTTTTGTTTTGTAGCTAGAAATTCTGAAACATAAATTATAATGATGATTGTATATAAATAATTTTGGTTAAATAAATAGAAAATTTGAATAAATGCCCCGGTATAGTTGTCAAGGTGCCGGGGTATAATATTCAGATTTTATTTTATTTTATTTTATTTTTATTTTTTATTTTTTATTGCATCTTATGTGCTTCGCATCGCATGCGCATTGAGTCACGTCGCGACACATGCACATGGCATCGCTTGATATCACATCTCATGTGCATCGCACCGCATGCGCATTGAGCCACGTCGCGTCACATGCACATGGCATCGCTTGATATCGCATCTTATGTGCATTGCAGCGCATGTGCATTGAGTGACGTCGCGTTACATGCGCATGGCATCGCTTGATATCGCATCTTATGTGCATCGCATCGCATGCGCATTGAGTCACGTACGTCACATGCGCATGACATCGCTTGATGTCGCATCTTATTTGCATCGCACCGCATGCGCATTCAGCCACGTCACCTCACATGCGCATGGCATCGCTTGATATCGCATCTCATGTGCATCGCATGCGCATTGAGCCACGTCGCTTCATATGCGCATGGCATCGCTTGATATCGCATCTTATGTGCATCGCATCGCATACCCATTGAGTCACGTCGCGGCACATGCGCATGGCATCGCTTGATATCGCATCTCATGTGCATCGCATCGCATGCACATTGAGTCACGTCGCATCACATGTGAATGGCATCGCTTGATATCGCATCTTATGTGCATCGCATCTCATGCGCATTGAGTCATGTCTCGTCACATATGCATGGCATTGCTTGATATCGCATCTTATGTTCATTGCATCGCATGTGCATTGAGTCACGTAGCACCACATGCGGATGACATCGCTCGATATCGCATCTTTTTGTGAATCGCATCGCATGCGCATTGAGTGACATCGCGTCATATGCGCATGGCATCGCTCGACATCGCATCTTATGTGAATCGCATGCGCATTTAGTCACATCGCATCACACGCGCATGTCATCGCTCGACATCGCATCTTATGTGCATCGCATCGGAGGCGCATTGAGTCACATTGCTTCACATGCGCAAGGCATCGCTTGATATCGCATTTTATGTGCATCGCATCGCAGGCGCATTGAGTCACATTGCTTCACATGCGCAAGGCATCGCTTGATATCGCATCTTATGTGCATCGCGTCGCATGCGCATTGACTCACATCGGGTCACATGCGAATGGCATCGCTTGATATCGCATCTTATGTGCATCGCATCGCATACTCATTGAGACACGTCGCGTCACATGCGCATGGCATCGCTTGATATCGCATCTCATGTGCATCGCATCGCATGCGCATTGAGTCACGTCGCATCAGATGCGCATGGCATCGCTTGATATCGCATCTTATGTGCATCGTATCGCATGCGCATTGAGTCACGTCGCAACGCAATAGCATCGCATTACCTGATATCGCATCTTATGTTCATCGCAACGTATGTGCATTGAGCCACGTCGCACCACATGCGCATGACATCGCTTGATATCGCATCTTTTGTGCATCGCATCCCATGCGCATTGAGTGACATCGCGTCATATGCGCCTCGCATCGCTTGATATCGCATCTTATGTGCATCGCATGCGTATTCAGTCACGTCGCGTCACATGCGCATGGCATTGCCTGATATCGCATCTTATGGTCATCGCATCGCATGTGCAGTGAGTCACGTCGCAACGCAATAGCATGGCATTGCCTGATATCGCATCTTATGTTCATCGCATCGCATGTGCATTGAGCCACGTCGCCGCACATGCGCATGACATCGCTCGATATCGCATCTTTTGTGCATCGCATCGCATGCGCATTGAGTGACATCGCGTCATATGCGCATGGCATCGCTTGATATCGCATCTTATGTGCATCGCATCGCATGTGCATTGAGTCACGTCACTTTACATGCGCATGGCATCGATTGATATCGCATCTTATGTGCATCGCATCGCATGCGCATTGAGTCACAACGCGTCACATATCTTATATGCATCGCATCGCAGCGCATTGAGTCACATCGAGTCACATGCGCATGGCATCGCTTGATAACGCATCTCATGTGCATCGCATGCGCATTGAGCCACGTCGCATCACATGCGCATGGCATCGCTTGATATCGCACCTTATGTGCATCGCATCGCATGCGTATTGAGTCATGTCTCGTCACATTTGCATAGCATTGCTTAATATCGCACCTTATGTTCATCGCATCGCATGTGCATTGAGTCACGTAGCACCACATGCGCGGACAACGCTAGATATCGCATCTTTTGTGAATCGCATCGCATGCGCATTGAGTGACATCGCGTCATATGCGCATGGCATCGCTTGATATCGCATCTTATGTGCATCGCATCGCAGCGCAATGAGTCACATACGCATGCATCGCTCGACATCGCATCTTATGTGAATCGCATGCGCATTGAGTCACATCGCACCACACGCGCATGGCATCGCTCGACATCGCATCTTATGTGCATCGCATCGCAGGCGCATTGAGTCACATTGCTTCACATGCGCAAGGCATTGCTTGATATCGCATCTTATGTGCATCGCATCGCAGGCGCATAGAGTCACATTGCTTCACATGCGCAAGGCATTGCTTGATATCGCATCTTATGTGCATCGCATCGCATGCGGATTGAGTCACATCACGTCACATGCGCATGGCATCGTTTGATATCGCATCTTAAGTGCACCGCATCACATGCGCATTGAGTCACGTCGCGTCACATGCGCATGGCATCGCTTGATATCGCATCTTATGTGCATCGCATCGTATTCGTATTGAGTCACATCGCGTCACATGTGCAAGGCATCGCTTGATATCGCATCTTATGTGCATCGCATCGCATGCCCATTGAGCCACGTCTCGTCACATGCGCATGGCATCGCTTGATATCGCATCTTATGTACATCGCATCGCATGCGCATTGAGTCACGTCGCGTCACATGCGCATGGCATCGCTTGATATCGCATCTTATGTGCATCGCATCGCATACGCATTCAGCCACATCGCGTCACATGCGCATGGCATCGCTTGATATCCCATCTTAAGTGCATCGCATCGCATGCGTATGGAGTCACATCGCGTCACAAGCACATGGCATCGTTTGATATCGCATCTTATGTTCACTGCATCGCATGCGCATTGAGTCACATCTCGTCACATGCGCATGGTATCGCCCGATACCGCATTTTTTGTGCGTCGCATCGCATGCGCATTGAGCCACGTCGCGTCAGATGCGCATGGCATCGCTTGATATCGCATTTATGTGCATCGCATCGCATGCGCATTGAGTCACGTCGCGTCACATGCGCATGGCATAGCTTGATATCGCATCTTATGTGCATCGTATCGCATGCGCATTGAGCCACGTCGCGTCACATGCGCATGGCATCGCCTAATATCGAATCTTATGTGCATCGCATCGCTTGCGCATTGAGTCACGTCGCACCACATTCGCATGACATCACTCGACACCGCATCTTTTGTGCATCGCATCGCATGCGCATTGAGTCACATCGCGTCACATGCGCCTGGCATCGCTTGATATCGCAACTTATGTGCCTCGCATGCGCATTGAGTCACCTCGCATCACACGCCTATGGCATCGCTCGAAATCGCATCTTATGTGCATCGCATCGAATGCGCATTGAGTCATATCGCGTCACATGCGCATGGCATCGCTTGATATCGCATCTTAGGTGCATCCCATGGCAGGCGTATTGAGTCACGTCGCGTCAAATGCGCATGGCATCGCTTGATGTCGCATCTTATGTGCATCGCATCGCACCGCATTGAGTCAGATCACGCCACATGCGCATGGCATCGCTTGATATCGCATCTTATGTGCATCGCATCGCATGCGGATTGAGTCACAACACGTCACATGCGCATGGCATCGTTTGATATCGCAACTTAAGTGCACCGCATCACATGCGCATTGAGTCACTTCGCGGTCACATACGCATGGATTCGCTTGATATCGCATCTTATGTGCATCGCTACGCATCGCATGCGCATTGAGCCACATCGCGTCACATGAGAATGGCATCACCTGATATCGCATCTTATGTGCACCGCATCGCATTCGCATTGAGTCACTTCGCGTCACATGCGCATGGCTTCGCTTGATATCGCATCCTATGTATATCGCAACCCATGCGCATTGAGCCACGTCGCGTCACATGCGCATGGCATCGCTTGTTATCGCATCTTATGTGAATGTGATCGCAGGCGCATTGAGTCACGTCGCGTCATATGCGCATAGCATCGCTTGATATCGCATCTTATGTGCATCGCACCGCATGCGCATCTAGTCACGTCCCACCACATGCGCATGACATAGCTCTATATCGCATCTTATGTGCATCGCATCGAATGCGCGTTGAGTCACATCGCGTCACATGCGCATGCATCGCTCGAAATCGCATCTTATGTGCATCGCATGCGCATTGAGTCACATCGTATCACACGCGCATGGCATCGCTCGACATCGCATCTTTTGTACATCGCATCGCATGCGCATTGACTCACATCGCGTCACTTGCGAATGGGATCGCTTGATATCGCATCTTTTGTGCATCGCATGCGCATTGAGTCACATCGCATCACACGCGCATGGCATCGCTCAACATCGCATCTTATGTGCATCGCATCGCATGCGCATTGAGTCATCTTTCGTTACATTTGCATGGCATCGCTTGATATCGCAGCTCCTGTGCGTCGCTTCGCATGCGCATTGAGTCACGTCGCGTCACATGCGCATGGCATCGCTTGATATCGCATCTTATGTGCATCGCATCGCTTGCGGAATGAGTCACGTCACGTCACATGCGCATGGCATCGCTTGATATCGCATCCTATGTGCATCTCATCGCATGCGCATTGAGTCACGTCGCGTCATATCCGCATGGCTTCGCTTGATATCGCATCCTATCTGCATCGCATCGCATGCGCATGGAGGCATGTCGCACCACATGAGCATGACATCGCTCGACCCCGCAATTTTTGTGCATCGCATCCCATGCGCATTGAGCCACGTCGCGTCACATGCGCATGGCATAGCTTGATTTCGCATCTTATGTGCATCGAATCGCATGCGCATTGAGCCACGTCGCGTCACATTCGCATGGCATCGCTTCATATCGCATCTTATGTGCATCTCGTCGCATCCGCATTGAGTCACGTCGCGTCACATTCGCATGGCATCGCTTAATATCGTATCTTATGTGCATCGCATCGCTTGCGCATTGAGCCACGTCGCACCACATTCGCATGACATCACTCGACACCGCATCTTTTGTGCATCGCATCGCATGCGCATTGAGTCACATCGCGTCACATGCGCCTGGCATCGCTTGATATCGCAACTTATGTGCCTCGCATGCGCATTGAGTCACCTCGCATCACACGCCTATGGCATCGCTCGAAATCGCATCTTATGTGCATCGCATCGAATGCGCATTGAGTCATATCGCGTCACATGCGCATAGCATCGCTTGATATCGCATCTTAGGTGCATCCCATCCCAGGCGTATTGAGTCACGTCGCGGCAAATGCGCATGGCATCGCTTGATGTCGCATCTTATGTGCATCGCATCGCACCGCATTCAGTCAGATCACGCCACATGCGCATGGCATCGCTTGATATCGCATCATATGTGCATGGCATCGCATGCGGATTGAGTCACATCACGTCACATCCGCATGGCATAGTTTGATATCGCATCTTAAGTGCACCGCATCACATGCGCATTGAGTCACTTCGCGGTCACATACGCATGGATTCGCTTGATATCGCATCTTATGTGCATCGCTACGCATCGCATGCGCATTGAGTCACATCGCGTCACATGCGAATGGCATCACCTGATATCGCATCTTATGTGCACCGCATCGCATTCGCATTGAGTCACTTCGCGTCACATGCGCGTGGCATCCCTTGTTATCGCATCTTGCATTCGCATTGAGTCACGTCGCGTCACATGCGCATGGCTTCGCTTGATATCGCATCTTATGTGTATCGCAACCCATGCGCATTGAGCCACGTCGCGTCACATGCGCATGGCATCGCTTGTTATCGCATCTTATGTGAATCTGATCGCATGCGCATTGAGTCACGTCGCGTCATATGCGCATGGCATCGCTTGATATCGCATCTTATGTGCATCGCATCGCATGCGCATCTAGTCACGTCCCACCACATGCGCATGACATAGCTCTATATCGCATCTTATGTGCATCGCATCGCATGCGCGTTGAGTCACATCGCGTCACATGCGCATGCATCGCTCGAAATCGCATCTTATGTGCATCGCATGCGCATTGCGTCACATCGTATCACACGCGCCTGGCATCGCTCGACATGCATCTTTTGTACATCGCATCGCATGCGCAGTGAGTCACATCGCGTCACTTGCGAATGGCATCGCTTGATATCGCATCTTTTGTGCATCGCATGCGCATTGAGTCACATTGCATCACACGCGCATGGCATCGCTCGACATCGCATCTTATGTGCATCGCATCGGATGCGCATTGAGTCATCTTTCGTCACATTTGCATGGCATCGCTTGATATCGCAGCTTCTGTGCGTCGCTTCGCATGCGCATTGAGTCACGTCGCGTCACATGCGCATGGCATCTCTTGATATCGCATCTTATGTGCATCGCATCGCTTGCGGAATGAGTCACGTCACGTCACATGCACATGGCATCGCTTGATATCGCATCCTATGTGCATCTCATCGCATGCGCATTGAGTCACGTCGCGTCATATCCGAATGGCATCGCCTTATATCGCATCCTATCTGCATCGCATCGCATGCGCATGGAGTATTGTCGCACCACATGCGCATGACATCGCTCGACCCCGCATTTTTTGTGCATCGCATCGCATGCGCATTGAGCCACATCGCGTCACTTGCGCTTGGCATCGCTCGACATCGCATCTAATGTGCATCGCATCGCATGCGCATTGAGCCATATCGCGTCACATTTGCATGGCATCGCTTGATATCGCATCTTAGGTTCATCGCATCGCATGCTAATTGAGTCACATCCCGTCACATGCGCATGGCATCGCTTGATGTTGCATCTTATGTGCATCGCATCGCAGCGCTTTGAGTCACATCACCCCACATGGGCATGGCATTGCTTGATATCGCATCTTATTTGCATCGCACCGCATGCGGATTTAGTCACATCACGTCACATGCGCATGGCATCGTTTGATATCGCATCTAATGTGCACCGCATCGCATGCGCATTGAGTTAGTTCGCGATCACATACGCATGGCATCGCTTGATATCGCATCTTATGTACATCGCATCGCAAGCGCATTGAGTCACATCGCGTCACATGTGCATGGCATCACTTGATATCGCATCTTATGTTCATCGCATCGCATGCGCATTGAGTCACTTCGCGTCACATGCGCGTGGCATCCCATGTTATCGCATCTTATGTGCATCGAATCGCATACGCATTCGCATTGAGTCACGTCGCGTCACAGGCGCATGGCCTCGCTTGATATCACATCTTATGTGCATCGCATGCGCATTGAGTCACATCTCATCACACGCGCATGGCATCGCTCAACATCGCATTTAATGTGCATCGCATCGCATGCGCATTGAGACATATCGTGTCACATTTGCACGGCATCGCTTGATATCGCATCTTACGTGCATCGCATCGCATGCCTATTGAGTCACATCACGCCACATGGGCATGGCATCGCTTGATATCGCATCTTATGTGCATCATATCGCATGCGGATTGAGCTACATCGCGTCACATGTGCATGGCATCACTTTATCTCGCATCTTATGTGCATCGCTACGCATTCGCATTGAGTCACGTCGCGTCACATGCGCATGGCATCGCTTGATATCGCATCTTATGTGCATCTCACCGCATGCGCATTGAGTCACGTCGCATCATAGGCGCATGCCATCACTTGATATCGCAGCTTCTGTGCGTCGCTTCGCATGCGCATTGAGTCACGTCGCGTCACATGCGCATGGCATCGCTTGATATCGCATCTTATGTGCATCGCATCGCTTGTGGATTGAGTCACGTCGCGTCACATGCGCATGGCATCGCTTGATATCGCATCCTATGTGCATCTCATCGCATGCGCATTGAGTCGTGCGCGTCATATCCGCATGGCTTCGCTTGATATCGTATCCTATCTGCATCGCATCGCATGCGCATGGAGTCATGTCGCACCACATGAGCATGACATCGCTCGACCCCGCAATTTTTGTGCATCGCATCGCATGCGCATTGAGCCACGTCGCGTCACATGCGCATGGCATAGCTTGATATCGCATCTTATGTGCATCGTATCGCATGCGCATTGATCACGTCGCGTCACATGCGCATGGCATCGCTTGATATCGCATCTTATGTGCATCTCGTCGCATCCGCATTGAGTCACGTCGCGTCACATTCGCATGGCATCGCTTAATATCGTATCTTATGTGCATCGCATCGCTTGCGCATTGAGCCACGTCGCACCACATTCGCATGACATCACTCGACACCGCATCTTTTGTGCATCGCATCGCATGCGCATTGAGTCACATCGCGTCACATGCGCCTGGCATCGCTTGATATCGCAACTTATGTGCCTCGCATGCGCATTGAGTCACCTCGCATCACACGCCTATGGCATCGCTAGAAACCGCATCTTATGTGCATCGCATCGAATGCGCATTGAGTCATATCGCGTCACATGCGCATAGCATCGCTTGATATCGCATCTTAGGTGCATCCCATCCCAGGCGTATTGAGTCACGTCGCGTCAAATGCGCATGGCATCGCTTGATATCGCATCTTATGTGCATCGCATGCGCATCTAGTCACGTCCCACCACATGCGCATGACATCGCTCTAAATCGCATCTCATCTGCATCGAATCGCATGCGCGTTGAGTCACATCGCGTCACATGCGCATGGCATCAGTTGATATCGACTCTTATGTGCATCGCATGCGCATTGACTCACATCGCGTCACATGCGCATGCATTGCTCGAAATCGCATCTTATGTGCATCGCATGCGCATTGAGTCACATCGTATCACACGCGCATGGCATCGCTCGACATCGCATCTTATCTGCATCGTATCGCATGCGCATTGAGTCACGTCGCACCAGCTGCACATGACATCGGTCGACATCGCATTTAATGTGCATCGCAGCGCATGCGCATTGAGTCACATCGCGTCACATGCCAATGGCTTCGCTTGATATCGCATCTTGTGAGCATCGCATCGCAGCGCATTGTGTCACATCGCGTCACATGCGCATGCATCGCTCGACATCGCATCTTATGTGCATCGCATAGCATTGAGCCACGTCGCGTCACATGCGCATGGCATCGCTTGTTATCGCATCTTATGTGAATCTGATCGCATGCGCATTGAGTCACGTCGCGTCATATGCGCATGGCATCGCTTGATATCGCATCTTATGTGAATCGCATCGCATGCGCATCTAGTCACGTCCCACCACATGCGCATGACATAGCTCTATATCGCATCTTATGTGCATCGCATCGCATGCGCGTTGAGTCACATCGCGTCACATGCGCATGCATCGCTCGAAATCGCATCTTATGTGCATCGCATGCGCATTGAGTCACATCGTATCACACGCGCCTGGCATCGCTCGACATGCATCTTTTGTACATCGCATCGCATGCGCAGTGAGTCACATCGCGTCACTTGCGAATGGCATCGCTTGATATCGCATCTTTTGTGCATCGCATGCGCATTGAGTCACATTGCATCACACGCGCATGGCATCGCTCGACATCGCATCTTATGTGCATCGCATCGGATGCGCATTGAGTCATCTTTCGTCACATTTGCATGGCATCGCTTGATATCGCAGCTTCTGTGCGTCGCTTCGCATGCGCATTGAGTCACGTCGCGTCACATGCGCATGGCATCTCTTGATATCGCATCTTATGTGCATCGCATCGCTTGCGGAATGAGTCACGTCACGTCACATGCACATGGCATCGCTTGATATCGCATCCTATGTGCATCTCATCGCATGCGCATTGAGTCACGTCGCGTCATATCCGAATGGCATCGCCTTATATCGCATCCTATCTGCAACGCATCGCATGCGCATGGAGTATTGTCGCACCACATGCGCATGACATCGCTCGACCCCGCATTTTTTGTGCATCGCATCGCATGCGCATTGAGCCACATCGCGTCACTTGCGCTTGGCATCGCTCGACATCGCATCTAATGTGCATCGCATCGCATGCGCATTGAGCCATATCGCGTCACATTTGCATGGCATCGCTTGATATCGCATCTTAGGTTCATCGCATCGCATGCTAATTGAGTCACATCCCGTCACATGCGCATGGCATCGCTTGATGTTGCATCTTATGTGCATCGCATCGCAGCGCTTTGAGTCACATCACCCCACATGGGCATGGCATTGCTTGATATCGCATCTTATTTGCATCGCACCGCATGCGGATTTAGTCACATCACGTCACATGCGCATGGCATCGTTTGATATCGCATCTAATGTGCACCGCATCGCATGCGCATTGAGTCAGTTCGCGATCACATACGCATGGCATCGCTTGATATCGCATCTTATGTACATCGCATCGCAAGCGCATTGAGTCACATCGCGTCACATGTGCATGGCATCACTTGATATCGCATCTTATGTTCATCGCATCGCATGCGCATTGAGTCACTTCGCGTCACATGCGCGTGGCATCCCATGTTATCGCATCTTATGTGCATCGAATCGCATACGCATTCGCATTGAGTCACGTCGCGTCACAGGCGCATGGCCTCGCTTGATATCACATCTTATGTGCATCGCATGCGCATTGAGTCACATCTCATCACACGCGCATGGCATCGCTCAACATCGCATTTAATGTGCATCGCATCGCATGCGCATTGAGACATATCGTGTCACATTTGCACGGCATCGCTTGATATCGCATCTTACGTGCATCGCATCGCATGCCTATTGAGTCACATCACGCCACATGGGCATGGCATCGCTTGATATCGCATCTTATGTGCATCATATCGCATGCGGATTGAGCTACATCGCGTCACATGTGCATGGCATCACTTTATATCGCATCTTATGTGCATCGCTACGCATTCGCATTGAGTCACGTCGCGTCACATGCGCATGGCATCGCTTGATATCGCATCTTATGTGCACCTCACCGCATGCGCATTGAGTCACGTCGCATCATAGGCGCATGCCATCACTTGATATCGCAGCTTCTGTGCGTCGCTTCGCATGCGCATTGAGTCACGTCGCGTCACATGCGCATGGCATCGCTTGATATCGCATCTTATGTGCATCGCATCGCTTGCGGATTGAGTCACGTCGCGTCACATGCGCATGGCATCGCTTGATATCGCATCCTATGTGCATCTCATCGCATGCGCATTGAGTCGTGCGCGTCATATCCGCATGGCTTCGCTTGATATCGTATCCTATCTGCATCGCATCGCATGCGCATGGAGTCATGTCGCACCACATGAGCATGACATCGCTCGACCCCGCAATTTTTGTGCATCGCATCGCATGCGCATTGAGCCACGTCGCGTCACATGCGCATGGCATAGCTTGATATCGCATCTTATGTGCATCGTATCGCATGCGCATTGATCACGTCGCGTCACATGCGCATGGCATCGCTTGATATCGCATCTTATGTGCATCTCGTCGCATCCGCATTGAGTCACGTCGCGTCACATTCGCATGGCATCGCTTAATATCGTATCTTATGTGCATCGCATCGCTTGCGCATTGAGCCACGTCGCACCACATTCGCATGACATCACTCGACACCGCATCTTTTGTGCATCGCATCGCATGCGCATTGAGTCACATCGCGTCACATGCGCCTGGCATCGCTTGATATCGCAACTTATGTGCCTCGCATGCGCATTGAGTCACCTCGCATCACACGCCTATGGCATCGCTAGAAACCGCATCTTATGTGCATCGCATCGAATGCGCATTGAGTCATATCGCGTCACATGCGCATAGCATCGCTTGATATCGCATCTTAGGTGCATCCCATCCCAGGCGTATTGAGTCACGTCGCGTCAAATGCGCATGGCATCGCTTGATATCGCATCTTATGTGCATCGCATGCGCATCTAGTCACGTCCCACCACATGCGCATGACATCGCTCTAAATCGCATCTCATCTGCATCGAATCGCATGCGCGTTGAGTCACATCGCGTCACATGCGCATGGCATCAGTTGATATCGACTCTTATGTGCAGCGCTTCGCAGCGCATTGACTCACATCGCGTCACATGCGCATGCATTGCTCGAAATCGCATCTTATGTGCATCGCATGCGCATTGAGTCACATCGTATCACACGCGCATGGCATCGCTCGACATCGCATCTTATCTGCATCGTATCGCATGCGCATTGAGTCACGTCGCACCAGCTGCGCATGACATCGGTCGACATCGCATTTAATGTGCATCGCAGCGCATGCGCATTGAGTCACATCGCGTCACATGCCAATGGCATCGCTTGATATCGCATCTTGTGAGCATCGCATCGCAGCGCATTGTGTCACATCGCGTCACATGCGCATGCATCGCTCGACATCGCATCTTATGTGCATCGCATAGCATTGAGCCACATCGCATCACACGCTCATGGCATCGCTCGACATCGCATCTTTTGTGCATCGCATCGCATGCGCATTAAGTCATCTCTCGTCACATGCGCATGGGATCGCTTGATATCGCATCTTCTGTGCGTCGCATCGCATGCGCATTGAGTCACGTCGCGTCACATGCGTAATGGCATCGTTTGATATCGCATCTTATGTGCATCGCATCGCTTGCGCATTGAGTCACGCCGCGTCACTTGCGCATGGCATCGCTTGATATCGCATCTTATGTGCATCTCATCGCATGCGCACTGAGACACGTCGCGTCACATGCGCATGGCATCGCTAGATATGGCATCTTACCTGCAACGCATCGCATGCGCATTGAGTCATGTCGCACCATATGCGCATGACATCGCTCGACACCGCATTTTTTGTGCATCGCATCGCATGAGCATTGAGTCACATCTCATCACACGCGCATGGCATCGCTCGACATCGATCTAATGTGCATCGCATCGCATGCGCATTGATTCATATCGCGTCACATTTGCATGGCATCTCCTGATATCGCATCTTAGATGCATCGCATCGAATGCGTATTGAGTCACATCCCGTCACATGCGCATGGCATCGCTTGATAACGCATCTTTTGTGCATCGCATCGCATGCGGATTGAGTCACTTCGCCGTCACATACGCATGACAGCGCTTGTTATCGCATCATATGTACATCGCATCGCATGCGCACTGAGTCACGTCCCACCACATGCGCATGACATAGCTCTATATCGCATCTTATGTGCATCGCATCGAATGCGCATTAAGTCATCTCTCGTCACATGCGCATGGGATCGCTTGATATCGCATCTTCTGTGCGTCGCATCGCATGCGCATTGAGTCACGTCGCGTCACATGCGTAATGGCATCATTTGATATCGCATCTTATGTGCATCGCATCGCTTGCGCATTGAGTCACGTCGCGTCACTTGCGCATGGCATCGCTTGATATCGCATCTTATGTGCATCTCATCGCATGCGCATTGAGACACGTCGCGTCACATGCGCATGGCATCGCTAGATATGGCATCTTATCTGCAACGCATCGCATGCGCATTGAGCCATGTCGCACCATATGCGCATGACATCGCTCGACACCGCATTTTTTGTGCATCGCATCGCATGAGCATTGAGTCACGTCGCGTCACATGCGCATGGCATCGCTCGACATTTATCTAATGTGCATCGCATCGCATGCGCATTGAGTCATATCGCGTCATATTTGCATGGCATCTCCTGATATCGCATCTTAGATGCATCGCATCGCATGCGGATTGAGTCACATTACGTCACATACGCATGGCATCGCTTGATATCGCATCTTATGTGCATGGCATCGCATGCGCATTGCGTCACATGGAGTCACATGCGCATGCAATCGCTTGATAACGCATCTTATGTGCATCGCGTCGCATGCGCATTGAGTCACGTCGCTTCACATGCGCATGGCATCTCTTGATATTGCATCTTATGTGCAACACATGCGCATTGAGTCACGTCGCGTCACATGCGCATGACATCGCTCGACATCGCATCTTATGTGCATCGCAGGCATGCGCACTGAGTCACATTGCGTCACATGCGCATGGCATCGCTTGATATCGCATTTTATGTGCATCGCATCGCATGCGCATTGAGCCACGTCGCGTCACATGCGCATGGCATAGCTTGATATCGCATGTTATGTGCATCGTATCGCATGCGCATTGAGTCACATCGCGACACATGCGCCTGGCATCGCTTGATATCGCAACTTATGTGCATCGCATCGAATGCGCATTGAGTCATATCGCGTCACATGCGCATGGCTACGCTTGATATCGCATCTTAGGTGCATCCCATCGCAGGCGTATTGAGTCACGTCGCGTCAAATGCGCATGGCATCGCTTGATGTCGCATCTTATGTGCATCGCATCGCACCGCATTGAGTCAGATCACGCCACATGCGCATGGCATCGCTTGATATCGCATCTTATGTGCATCGCATCGCATGCTGATTGAGTCACATCACGCCACATGCGCATGGCATCGTTTGATATCGCATCTTAAGTGCACCGCATTACATGCGCATTGAGTCACTTCGTGGTCACATACGCATGGATTCGCTTGATATCGCATCTTATGTGCATCGCTACGCATCGCATGCGCATTGAGTCACATCGCGTCACATGCGAATGGCATCACCTGATATCGCATCTTAGGTGCACCGCTTCGCATTCGCATTGAGTCACTTCGCGTCACATGCGCGTGGCATCCCTTGTTATCGCATCTTGCATTCGCATTGAGTCACGTCGCGTCATATGCGCATGGCTTCGCTTGATATCGCATCTTATGTGAATCGCAACCCATGCGCATTGAGCCACGTCGCGTCACATGCGCATGGCATCGCTTGTTATCGCATCTTATGTGAATCTGATCGCATGCGCATTGAGTCACGTCGCGTCATATGCGCATGGCATAGCTTGATATCGCATCTTATGTGCATCGCAACGCATGCGCATCTAGTCACGTCCCACCACATGCGCATGACATAGCTCTATATCGCATCTTATGTGCATCGCATCGAATGCGCGTTGAGTCACATCGCGTCACATGCGCATGCATCGCTCGAAATCGCATCTTATGTGCATCGCATGCGCATTGAGTCACATCGTATCACACGCGCATGGCATCGCTCGACATCGCATCTTTTGTACATCGCATCGCATGCGCATTGAGTCACATCGCGTCACTTGCGAATGGCATCGCTTGATATCGCATCTTTTGTGCATCGCATGCGCATTGAGTCACATCGCATCACACGCGCATGGCATCGCTCGACATCGCATCTTATGTGCATCGCATCGCATGCGCATTGAGTCATCTTTCGTTACATTTGCATGGCATCGCTTGATATCGCAGCTTCTGTGCGTCGCTTCGCATGCGCATTGAGGCACGTCGCGTCACATGCGCATGGCATCGCTTGATATCGCATCTTATGTGCATCGCATCGCTTGCGGAATGAGTCACGTCGCGTCACATGCGCATGGCATCGCTTGATATCGCATCCTATGTGCATCTCATCGCATGCGCATTGAGTCACGTCGCGTCACATCCGCATGGCTTCGCTTGATATCGCATCCTATCTGCATCGCATCGCATGCGCATGGAGTCATGTCGCACCACATTCGCATGACATCACCCGACACCGCATCTTTTGTGCATCGCATCGCATGCGCATTGAGTCACATCACGTCACATGCGCCTGGCATCGCTTGATATCGCAACTTATGTGCCTCGCATGCGCATTGAGTCACCTCGCATCACACGCCTATGGCATCGCTCAAAATCGCATCTTATGTGCATCGCATCGAATGCGCATTGAGTCATATCGCGTCACATGCGCATGGCATCGCTTGGTATCGCATCTTAGGTGCATCCCATCGCAGGCGTATTGAGTCACGTCGCGTCAAATGCGCATGGCATCGCTTGATGTCGCATCTTATGTGCATCGCATCGCACCGCATTCAGTCAGATCACGCCACATGCGCATGGCATCGCTAGATATCGCATCTTATGTGCATCGCATCGCATGCGGATTGAGTCACATCACGTCACATGCGCATGGCATCGTTTGATATCGCATGTTAAGTGCACCGCATCACATGCGCATTGAGTCACGTCGCGTCACATGCGCATGGCATCGCTTGATATCGCATCTTATGTGCATCGCATCGTATTCGTATTGAGTCACATCGCGTCACATGTGCAAGGCATCGCTTGATATCGCATCTTATGTGCATCGCATCGCATGCCCATTGAGCCACGTCTCGTCACATGCGCATGGCATCGCTTGATATCGCATCTTATGTACATCGCATCGCATGCGCATTGAGTCACGTCGCGTCACATGCGCATGGCATCGCTTGATATCGTATCTTATGTGCATCGCATCGCATACGCATTCAGTCACATCGCGTCACATGCGCATGGCATCGCTTGATATCCCATCTTAAGTGCATCGCATCGCATGCGTATGGAGTCACATCGCGTCACAAGCACATGGCATCGCTTGATATCGCATCTTATGTTTACTGCATCGCATGCGCATTGAGTCACATCACGTCACATGCGCATGGTATCGCCTGATACCGCATTTTTTGTGCGTCGCATCGCATGCGCATTGAGCCACGTCGCGTCACATGCGCATGGCATCGCTTGATATCGCATCTTATGTGCATCGCATCGTATTCGTATTGAGTCACATCGCGTCACATGTGCAAGGCATCGCTTGATATCGCATCTTATGTGCATCGCATCGCATGCCCATTGAGCCACGTCTCGTCACATGCGCATGGCATCGCTTGATATCGCATCTTATGTACATCGCATCGCATGCGCATTGAGTCACGTCGCGTCACATGCGCATGGCATCGCTTGATATCGCATCTTATGTGCATCGCATCGCATACGCATTCAGTCACATCGCGTCACATGCGCATGGCATCGCTTGATATCCCATCTTAAGTGCATCGCATCGCAGGCGTATGGAGTCACATCGCGTCACAAGCACATGGCATCGCTTGATATCCCATCTTATGTTTACTGCATCGCATGCGCATTGAGTCACATCACGTCACATGCACATGGTATCGCCAGATACCGCATTTTTTGTGCGTCGCATCGCATGCGCATTGAGCCACGTCGCGTCACATGCGCATGGCATCGCTTGATATCGCATTTATGTGCATCGCATCGCATGCGCATTGAGCCACGTCGCGTCACATGCGCATGGCATAGCTTGATATCGCATCTTATGTGCATCGTATCGCATGCGCATTGAGCCACGTCGCGTCACATGCGCATGGCATCGCTTAATATCGCATCTTATGTGCATCGCATCGCATGCGCATTGAGTCACATCGCGTCACATGCGCCTGGCATCGCTTGATATCGCAACTTATGTGCCTCGCATGCGCATTGAGTCATCTCGCATCACACGCCTATGGCCTCGCTCGAAATCGCATTTTATGTGCATCGCATCGAATGCGCATTGAGTCATATCGCGTCACATGCGCATGGCATCGCTTGATATCGCATCTTAGGTGCATCCCATCGCAGGCGTATTGAGTCACGTCGCGTCAAATGCGCATGGCATCGCTTGATGTCGCATCTTATGTGCATCGCATCGCACCGCATTGAGTCAGATCACGCCACATGCGCATGGCATCGCTTGATATCGCATCTTATGTGCATCGCATCGCATGCGTATTGAGTCACATCACGTCACATGCGCATGGCATCGTTTGATATCGCATCTTAAGTGCACCGCATCACATG
This sequence comes from Tenodera sinensis, assembly GCA_030765045.1. Lineage (NCBI taxonomy): Eukaryota > Metazoa > Arthropoda > Insecta > Mantodea > Mantidae > Tenodera > Tenodera sinensis. The sequence continues at coordinate 50,539,517 of CM060973.1, forward strand.
CGCATTGAGTCACTTCGTGGTCACATACGCATGGATTCGCTTGATATCGCATCTTATGTGCATCGCTACGCATCGCATGCGCATTGAGTCACATCGCGTCACATGAGAATGGCATCACCTGATATCGCATCTTATGTGCACCGCATCGCATTCGCATTGAGTCACTTCGCGTCACATGCGCGTGGCATCCCTTGTTATCGCATCTTGCATTCGCATTGAGTCACGTTGTGTCATATGCGCATAGCATCGCTTGATATCGCATCTTATGTGCATCGCATCGCATGCGCATCTAGTCACGTCCCACCACATTCAAATGACATAGCTCTATAACGCATCTTATGTGCATCGCATCGAATGCGCGTTGAGTCACATCGCGTCACATGCGCATGCATCGCTCGAAATCGCATCTTATGTGCATCGCATGAGCATTGAGTCACATCGTATCACACGCGCATGGCATCGCTCGACATCGCATCTTTTGTACATCGCATCGCATGCGCATTGAGTCACATCGCGTCACTTGCGAATGGGATCGCTTGATATCGCATCTTTTGTGTATCGCATGCGCATTGAGTCACATCGCATCACACGCGCATGGCATCGCTCGACATCGCATCTTATGTGCATCGTATCGCATGCGCATTGAGTCATCTTTCGTTACATTTGCATGGCATCGCTTGATATCGCAGCTTCTGTGCGTCGCTTCGCATGCGCATTGAGTCACGTCGCGTCAATTGCGCATGGCATCGCTTGATATCGCATCCTATGTGCATCTCATCGCATGCGCATTGAGTCACGTCGCGTCATATCCGCATGGCTTCGCTTGATATCGCATCCTATCTGCATCGCATCGCATGCGCATGGAGTCATGTCGCACCACATGAGCATGACATCGCTCGACCCCGCAATTTTTGTGCATCGCATCGCATGCGCATTGAGCCACGTCGCGTCACATGCGCATGGCATAGCTTGATATCGCATCTTATGTGCATCGTATCGCATGCGCATTGAGCCACGTCGCGTCACATGCGCATGGCATCGCTTGATATCGCATCTTATGTGCATCTCGTCGCATCCGCATTGAGTCACGTCGCGTCACATTCGCATGGCATCGCTTAATATCGTATCTTATGTGCATCGCATCGCTTGCGCATTGAGCCACGTCGCACATCATTCGCATGACATCACTCGACACCGCATCTTTTGTGCATCGCATTGCATGCGCATCTAGTCACGTCCCACCACATGCGCATGACATAGCTCTATATCGCATCTTATGTGCATCGCATCGCATGCGCGTTGAGTCACATCGCGTCACATGCGCATGCATCGCTCGAAATCGCATCTTATGTGCATCGCATGCGCATTGAGTCACATCGTATCACACGCGCATGGCATCGCTCGACATCGCATCTTTTGTACATCGCATCGCATGCGCAGTGAGTCACATCGCGTCACTTGCGAATGGCATCGCTTGATATCGCACCTTTTGTGCATCGCATGCGCATTGAGTCACATTGCATCACACGCGCATGGCATCGCTCGACATCGCATCTTATGTGCATCGCATCGCATGCGCATTGAGTCATCTTTCGTCACATTTGCATGGCATCGCTTGATATCGCAGCTTCTGTGCGTCGCTTCGCATGCGCATTGAGTCACGTCGCGTCACATGCGCATGGCATCGCTTGATATCGCATCTTATGTGCATCGCTTCGCTTGCGGAATGAGTCACGTCACGTCACATGCACATGTCATCGCTTGATATCGCATCCTATGTGCATCTCATCGCATGCGCATTGAGTCACGTCGCGTCATATCCGAATGGCATCGCCTTATATCGCATCCTATCTGCATCGCATCGCATGCGCATGGAGTATTGTCGCACCACATGCGCATGACATCGCTAGACCCCGCATTTTTTGTGCATCGCATCGCATGCGCATTGAGTCACATCGCGTCACTTGCACTTGGCATCGCTCGACATCGCATCTAATGTGCATCGCATCGCATGCGCATTGAGCCATATCGCGTCACATTTGCATGGCATCGCTTGATATCGCATCTTAGGTTCATCGCATCGCATGCTAATTGAGTCACATCCCGTCACATGCGCATGGCATCGCTTGATGTTGCATCTTATGTGCATCGCATCGCAGCGCTTTGAGTCACATCACCCCACATGGGCATGGAATCGCTTGATATGGCATCTTATTTGCATCGCACCGCATGCGGATTTAGTCACATCACGTCACATGCGCATGGCATCGTTTGATATCGCATCTAATGTGCACCGCATCGCATGCGCATTGAGTCAGTTCGCGATCACATACGCATGGCATCGCTTGACATCGCATCTTATGTACATCGCATCGCAAGCGCATTGAGTCACATCGCGTCACATGTGCATGGCATCACTTGATATCGCATCTTATGTTCATCGCACCGCATGCGCATTGAGTCACTTCGCGTCACATGCGCGTGGCATCCCATGTTATCGCATCTTATGTGCATCGAATCGCATACGCATTCGCATTGAGTCACGTCGCGTCACAGGCGCATGGCCTCGCTTGATATCGCATATTATGTGCATCGCATCGCATGCGCATTGGGTCACGTCCCGTCACATGCGCATGGCATCGCTCGACATGGCATCTTATGTGCATCGCATGCGCATCTAGTCACGTCCCACCCCATGGGCATGACATCGCTCTATATCGCATCTTATGTGCATCGCATCGCATGCGCGTTGAGTCACATCGCGTCACATGCGCATGGCATCGTTTGATATCGCAACTTAAGTGCACCGCATCACATGCGCATTGAGTCACTTCGCGTCACATGCGCGTGGCATCCCTTGTTATCGCATCTTGCATTCGCATTGAGTCACGTCGCGTCACATGCGCATGGCTTCGCTTGATATCGCATCTTATGTGTATCGCAACACATGCGCATTGAGCCACGTCGCGTCACATGCGCATGGCATCGCTTGTTATCGCATCTTATGTGAATCTGATCGCATGCGCATTGAGTCACGTCGCGTCATATGCGCATGGCATCGCTTGATATCGCATCTTATGTGCATCGCATCGCATGCGCATCTAGTCACGTCCCACCACATGCGCATGACATAGCTCTATATCGCATCTTATGTGCATCGCATCGCATGCGCGTTGAGTCACATCGCGTCACATGCGCATGCATCGCTCGAAATCGCATCTTATGTGCATCGCATGCGCATTGAGTCACATCGTATCACACGCGCATGGCATCGCTCGACATCGCATCTTTTGTACATCGCATCGCATGCGCAGTGAGTCACATCGCGTCACTTGCGAATGGCATCGCTTGATATCGCATCTTTTGTGCATCGCATGCGCATTGAGTCACATTGCATCACACGCGCATGGCATCGCTCGACATCGCATCTTATGTGCATCGCATCGCATGCGCATTGAGTCATCTTTCGTCACATTTGCATGGCATCGCTTGATATCGCAGCTTCTGTGCGTCGCTTCGCATGCGCATTGAGTCACGTCGCGTCACATGCGCATGGCATCGCTTGATATCGCATCTTATGTGCATCGCATTTCTTGCGGAATGAGTCACGTCACGTCACATGCACATGGCATCGCTTGATATCGCATCCTATGTGCATCTCATCGCATGCGCATTGAGTCACGTCGCGTCATATCCGAATGGCATCGCCTTATATCGCATCCTATCTGCATCGCATCGCATGCGCATGGAGTATTGTCGCACCACATGCGCATGACATCGCTCGACCCCGCATTTTTTGATCATCGCATCGCATGCGCATTGAGTCACATCGCGTCACTTGCGCTTGGCATCGCTCGACATCGCATCTAATGTGCATCGCATCGCATGCGCATTGAGCCATATCGCGTCACATTTGCATGGCATCGCTTGATATCGCATCTTAGGTTCATCGCATCGCATGCTAATTGAGTCACATCCCGTCACATGCGCATGGCATCGCTTGATGTTGCATCTTATGTGCATCGCATCGCAGCGCTTTGAGTCACATCACCCCACATGGGCATGGCATCGCTTGATATCGCATCTTATTTGCATCGCACCGCATGCGGATTTAGTCACATTACGTCACATGCGCATGGCATCGTTTGATATCGCATCTAATGTGCACCGCATCGCATGCGCATTGAGTCAATTCGCGATCACATACGCATGGCATCGCTTGATATCGCATCTTATGTACATCGCATCGCAAGCGCATTGAGTCACATCGCGTCACATGTGCATGGCATCACTTGATATCGCATCTTATGTTCATCGCATCGCATGCGCATTGAGTCACTTCGCGTCACATGCGCGTGGCATCCCATGTTATCGCATCTTATGTGCATCGAATCGCATACGCATTCGCATTGAGTCACGTCGCGTCACAGGCGCACGGCCTCGCTTGATATCGCAGATTATGTGCATCGCATCGCATGCGCATTGGGTCACGTCGCGTCACATGCGTATGGCATCGCTTGATATCGCATGTTGTGTGCATCGCATCGCATGCGCATTGAGTCACGTCGCGTCACATGCGCATGCATCGCTCTATATCGCATCTTATGTGCATCGCATCGCATGCGCGTTGAGTCACATCGCGTCACATGCGCATGGCATCGCTTAATATCACATCTTATGTGCAGCGCTTCCCAGCGCATTGAGTCACATCGCGTCACATGCGCATGCATCGCTCGAAATCGCATCTTATGTGCATCGCATCCGAATTGAGTCACATCGTATCACACGAGCATGGCATCGCTCGACATCGCATCTTTTGTACATCGCATCGCATGCCCATTGAGTCACATCGCGTCACTTGCGAATGGCATCGCTTGATATCGCATCTTATTTGCATCGCATCGCATTCGTTTTGAGCCACATCGCGTCACATGCGCATTGCATCGCTTGATGTCGCATCTTATGTGAATCCCATCGCATACGCATTGAGTCACGTCCCGTAACATGCGTATGGCATCTCTTGATATCGCATCTTATGTGCATCGCATCGCAGCGCATTGAGTGACATCACGCCATAAGCGCATGTCATCCCTTGGCTTCGCATCTTATCTGCATCGTATCGCATGCGCATTGAGTCACGTCGCACCACATGCGCATGACATCCCTCGACACCGCATTTTTTGTGCATCGCATCGCATGCGCATTGAGTCTAATCGCGTCACATGCGCTTGCCATCGCTTGATATCACATCTTATGTGCATCGCATGCGCATTGAGTCACATCTCATCACACGCGCATGGCATCGCTCAACATCGCATTTAATGTGCATCGCATCGCATGCGCATTGAGACATATCGTGTCACATTTGCACGGCATCGCTTGATATCGCATCTTACGTGCATCGCATCGCATGCGTATTGAGTCACATCACGCCACATGGGCATGGCATCGCTTGATATCGCATCTTATGTGCATCATATCGCATGCGGATTGAGTTACATCGCGTCACATGTGCATGGCATCACTTTATATTGCATCTTATGTGCATCGCTACGCATTCGCATTGAGTCACGTCGCGTCACATGCGCATGGCATCGCTTGATATCGCATCTTATGTGCATCTCACCGCATGCGCATTGAGTCACGTCGCATCATAGGCGCATGCCATCACTTGATATCGCATCTTATGTGCATCGCATGCGCATCTAGTCACGTCCCACCACATGCGCATGACATCGCTCTAAATCGCATCTTATCTGCATCGAATCGCATGCGCGTTGAGTCACATCGCGTCACATGCGCATGGCATCGCTTGATATCGACTCTTATGTGCAGCGCTTCGCAGCGCATTGACTCACATCGCGTCACATGCGCATGCATTGCTCGAAATCGCATCTTATGTGCATCGCATGCGCATTGAGTCACATCGTATCACACGCGCATGGCATCGCTCGACATCGCATCTTATCTGCATCGTATCGCATGCGCATTGAGTCACGTCGCACCAGTTGCGCATGACATCGGTCGACATCGCATTTAATGTGCATCGCAGCTCATGCGCATTGAGTCACATCGCGTCACATGCCAATGGCTTCGCTTGATATCGCATCTTGTGAGCACCGCATCGCAGCGCATTGTGTCACATCGCGTCACATGCGCATGCATCGCTCGACATCGCATCTTATGTGCATCGCATAGCATTGAGTCACATCGCATCACACGCTCATGGCATCGCTCGACATCGCATCTTTTGTGCATCGCATCGCATGCGCATTAAGTCATCTCTCGTCACATTTGCATGGGATCCTTTGATATCGCCTCTTATATGCATCGCATCGCATGCGCATTGAGCCACGTCTCGTCACATGCGCATGGGATCGCTTGATATCGCATCTTCTGTGCGTCGCATCGCATGCGCATTGAGTCACGTCGCGTCACATGCGTAATGGCATCGCTCGACATCGATCTAATGTGCATCGCATCGCATGCGCATTGAGTCATATCGCGTCACATTTGCATGGCATCTCCTGATATCGCATCTTAGATGCATCGCATCGAATGCGTATTGAGTCACATCCCGTCACATACGCATGGCATCGCTTGATATCGCATCTTATGTACATCGCATCGCATGCGCACTGAGTCACGTCGCTTCACATGCGCATGGCATCTCTTGATATTGCATCTTATGTGCATCACATGCGCATTGAGTCACGTCGCGTCACATGGCCATGGCATCGCTCGACATCGATCTAATGTGCATCGCATCGCATGCGCATTGAGTCATATCGCGTCATATTTGCATGGCATCTCCTGATATCGCATCTTAGATGCATCGCATCGCATGCGGATTGAGTCACATTACGTCACATACGCATGAATTCGCTTGATATCGCATCTTATGTGCATGGCATCGCATGCGCATTGCGTCACATCGAGTCACATGCGCATGGCATCGCTTGATGTCGCATCTTATGTGCATCGCGTCGCATGCGCATTGAGTCACGTCGCTTCACATGCGCATGGCATCTCTTGATATTGCATCTTATGTGCATCACATGCGCATTGAGTCACGTCGCGTCACATGCGCATGACATCGCTCGACATCGCATCTTATGTGGATCGCAGGCATGCGCACTGGGTCACATTGCGTCACATGCGCATGGCATCGCTTGATATAGCATTTTATGTGCATCGCATCGCATGCGCATTGAGTCACGTCGCGTCACATGCACATGGCATCGCTTGATATCACATCTCATGTGCATCGCATCGCATGCGCATGTAGTCACGTCGCATCACATGCGTATGGCATCGCTTGATATCGCATGTTGTGTGCATCGCATCGCATGCGCATTGAGTCACGTCGCGTCACATGCGCATGCATCGCTCGAAATCGCATCTTATGTGCATCGCATGCCAATTGAGTCACATCGCGTCACATGCGCGTGGCATCGCTTGCTATCGCATCTTATGTGCCTCGCATCGCATGCGTATTGGGTCACATCGCGTCTTATGCGCATGGCATCACCTGCAATCGCAATTATGTGGCTCGCATCGCAGCGCATTGAGTCACATCACGCAACATGAGTAGGGTATTTGGGGGGAAGCTGGCGCAGTTTTTTATGGGCAAGATGGCCGCCATGCGTGATCTAAGGATTACTAGGTAAGGTGGTAGAGGAAGCAGGACGTTGTAGGTGTTTGAAGCAATCTCTAGGGATAACTTTTATGGCCTATAGCACTGTATGTATGTTTATGAGCGTTCATGGTAGTTGAGTATGTCGTTCACTATATCGGTGTAAACCTCCTAACGCAAGAGCTTTCCATCTTGATTGTATATGATACCCCCCAACATAATGACACCGCCACGCTGACCTAACCTAACCTAACCTAACCTAACCTAACCTAACCTAACCTAACCTAACCTAACCTAGCCTAACCTAACCTAACCTAAGCCCCATACTTCTACTCGTCTAACCTATCTTAACCTAACCTAAGCTCCATACTTCTACATGGCTAACCTAACCTAACCCAGCTCCCACTATTTACTCCCGTCTTTGATAATTTAACCTAAGCCTCATACTTCTACTCATTTAACCTATCCTAATCTAACCTGGCCTAGCCTAACCTAAGGTAGATCCTCTTATTATTATTTATTCTATTCTACTGACATGATACGTTTCTAGACATTCATTCTATCCTCTTATCATCTATCCTATTCCCTCCTCTGCTTATCTATTCTATCCTGTCATACGCTACCCTGATCTCCATCTAGGAATTTCATAATCATTTTGATACTATTTTGAGTCCTCTGATAGATCTTTTTAAACACTTTTAGCATATTCTTGATGCTTTTACAACATATTTAACAACTTTTCAGACAATTTTCAGAGTCATTCAGTAATTTTCATACATTTTTAAGACGTTCCACCCCATTTTGATACTATTTTGAGTCCTCTGATAGATCTTTTTAAACACTTTTAGCATATTCTTGATGCTTTTACAACATATTTAACATCTTTTCAGACAGTTTTCAGAGTTATTCAGTAATTTTCATACATTTTTAAGACGTTTCACCCCATTTTGCTACAATTTTGCACCCTCTGTTAGATCTTTTTAAGCACTTTTAGTATATTCATGCTGCTTTTACAACATATTTAAGAACCTTTCAGACAATTTTCAGAGTTATTCAGTAATTTTCATACATTTTTAAGACGTTTCACCCCATTTTGCTACAATTTTGCACCCTCTGTTAGATCTTTTTAAGCACTTTTAGTATATTCATGCTGCTTTTACAACATATTTAAGAACCTTTCAGACAATTTTCAGAGTTATTCAGCCATTTTCATACATTTTTAAGACGTTTCACCCCATTTGCTACAATTTTACACCCTCTGATAGATCTTTTAGACGCTTTTAGTATATTCAGGGCGCTTTTACAACATATTTAAGAATTTTTCAGAGTTATTCAGTCATTTTCATACATTTTTAAGACATTTCACCCCATTTTACTGCTATTTGCACCCTCTGTTAGATCTTTTAGACGCTTTTAGTATATTCAGAACGCTTTTAACAACATATTTAACAACTTTTCAGACAATTTTCAGAGTTATTCAATCATTTTCATACATTTTTAGGACATTTCACCCCATTTTACTGCTATTTGCACCCTCCTTTATAGAACTTTTAAACTTCCAGTAGAAGATGTCCTAACCATTGATGTTGAAGTTCTTATTACTGCTATTTTTGCCCTCTGTCACAGAATTTTATACAACTGTATGACTCTTTTGCTTGGTTCTGTATGTTCTGGGGGTAACATCTCCAACACGACATGCAGTTTTCTAAGTGTAACCCCACCTATTATGATCTAACCTGCTTATTAAGTGTTCTTTACAGCTTTATTCAACTTTGTTTTCCTAACCCTTTATAGATTTTTAAACTTATCACTAAAAGATGATCTATCCGCAGATGTTGAGGTACTTATAGCTCAATATTTTTAAGAGATATTCAGCAATACCTTTGATAGTATTTTAACACAATCTTCTGTTTATATAAAGTTAATGAGGGTATACTTACTTTAAGGTAGTAGGGTATACGCCTCTCCTCTTTTATCTGGGCTGGAGACCAGCACTAGAGTTAAAGTCTAGTGGCAGAGTTAACGCCTCCCTTTATAATTTCTATTTTTCTTCTTTCTTCGACAAGTTTCATGAGAAGCACGGAGAAGCCAGGTGAGTAATTTTTTTATTTTTTCTTCTTTCTTCGTCAGACTTCATTTGAGGCGTGGAGGAGTCAGTTGATTAAACTTTCATTTTCTACAGGAGACGTAACGGAGAAAATAATCATCTTGAGATCTAAGTTGCATTCTCTTATGCATGGTTTGCAACGTTGTAATGCCCGTACGCATACGTTGATATTCCATCCTCTGCAATTACTCTCTTGTCATCATGAGGCGACAGAGCTATTTTATTAGATTCAACTGTAGAAACATTATGACGTTGGGATAGGATTAAATTCATCGGAGTTCTAACAATTTTCAAAGTTTTAAGGCACTCCATATAGCTATTGAAGCTAATGTATTGCTTAATGGCGCTATGTTTTATGCCTTTGATCTTTTTTATCACAGAGCCATCAATATCGAGAGCATACATTTTAGGTCTGAGACCAACGAAACGGCGAATGATTTTACCACTTGCTTCATCTTTAAACTTTCCCAAAACTTTCTTGTTTTGTGTAGAATAGCATATATGGTTAGCAGAGTAATCCGCTGTATCCAGATGTTCAAGCATGTGTAATTTATCCTGGTATATATCAGCTGTAGTCACTCGATGGATGAAGGAATCTGTATCCGTATACAACAGTTTAAGATTCTCAGCTCCATAATATGGAAGTAACACATCGTATTGATACGAATACATTAGCGTCTTGGAGATGTCTAGTACGCTCATACCAATGTATATAGGCTTGTTGAACACTATTTTACGAGAAGCCATATGAACAGCTGCAAGATTAGGACCGTATATAGTTCGATCGATAAATGTAGGCTTGGCTATCAGTTTTTCTAATGTTTTGCTGTTTGCCACAAGACGTATATCCATACGATTACGAATATTTTCCATAGTTTTTCCAAACATCGCATTATTGAAAAGTTTGTACAAATCCTTCTCGAAATCATTTCTAGCTTGTTGTCGCAGGCGATTATTAAATTCGACGTAAGGCTTTAACCAACAAGACTGACGGAATTTTAGTGCTCGATGAATCTTTATTAGTCGTAGACCATGACTAAGAGCCTGTTTCAAGGACATGTAATGAACCACATACTTCTTTCGGGATCCAAGATGGGCAATTAGTTTCTTTGAAGAGGATTCCCCCGGTTTCATACTCTCAGGCAGGAAGGGCAAATCATTATGAAGATCGTGGAGCTCGACAGGATATTCGACATCGACTTCTAAGATGTATCCAAGTGGGTCATCTTCCTTCAATAATTCCAGGTCTATGTCTTCAGGAGAAACCCATTTAAACCCTCCATAAGGAAGGGCCTTACACATTCCCCATCCATATTGGTTGTTTGCATCTTCGTATGTAATAAACTGGGAAGGTTTACGAGAGTCATACTGTTCCATATATATGTTGTTAGCCTCCGCATACCGGTGAGAAACCTGACATAACCCTCCTCTTATGCCAGATTCAACCATGAGTAGCTGATCGTAATCAAGAAGCAATTCCAACTCGATTCCAGTATACAGCAGCATAGCATCCCATGTAAGTCCTGGAGAGGTAAAATAATGGGCAGGATCGACTTTATGAGTTTTCAGAGTTTGGTCTCTAAATGTTTCAAAGACATCCGTAAGGAGAAGAACATCAGAAGTTAAGTAAATATCACTGTATTCACCTAAGTTTTCCACATTAAACTGCTTCCATACGTTTCTAGCATGCTCATAGTCATCGTCGGTAATTTCTTCTTCATTTAATTTATTGTAGAATGCTTCTCTTGGAGGCAGCTGAGTCTCGTTCAAAACATCCCATGAAGTAAGGTAATCGTAGGGGAACACTCCCTTACGAGTCATCAAGCCAATCTTCTCTTCTCCGAAGTACTTCGTTGTTTCAGGATGCGTTTCAAGGTTCTTTGCAAGCTTCTCCAAACTCGTACTGAGGAAGCGGAAAGTATCCACAAACCGGAGTTTAATATCCCCAACATACTTGGAGAATGATATATAACTTTCCTCTGAATTTGGTATAACCTCTACTCTTTCGCTAGTACACCCCAGTTCCTTAACAATGAAATGAGAGTCATTCCCACTCAGGTTATGCATGAAGACAGGTATATAATTAGGTATTTTACAAGCCAGGTTACATTTATTATGTAAAGATGCTCTATACATCCCGGAAACATGATCGTGATCGCGAACCTTCCAATTATCTTCTGTAAATTCATGTTCACACAGCTAGCATATTGTAGAAGCATCGAATGATTCTTGTTCTTCAGCTGTAAGATTAAGAGGTTTAGCAGATTTGTATAAGTCACTAATTTTATTGGCCAGATCCATCAAGCATTCCATAAACTTCTGTGCAGCGTCAGGCCCTCGGTAAACATACGGTTCAGTAGGAAGAGTTGTTTCTAGTTGTTCAACACTGGACGACGGTTTCACATAAACGCAAAAGCTCATAGGAGAATGACTTTGATAGGGAGTTGTGTAGGAGGTTTCAGGATTAGGGGCACAGGTATAGTAAGGAGCGAGAATGCTCTCAAAATCGGCGTAGATGACATAAGGAAGTTTCAACATTCGCTCGACGTTTTTGAATCTGACGATAGAGTTTTCCTTTGTAGGCATAACGCATCTAGCAATACCATGTTGTCTACATATTTCTCGGTGCTCTTCTAATTTTTTCATTCCACTTCGTCCATGTCGGTCATCAAAATGACGAAAACATCTTTTACATACATAAATTCGTTCTTTATGCTTAGTTTTCTGCCCACGAATAAGCTTCTCAAAATCCTTTATATACACATAGTGATGTTTGTCAGCTGAATCACTCAACAGAAGAAGGTCGCGGTGATCAGTTAATTCTTCATCAACCACCTTTATGGGAAATACTTCACATTTATCATCAACTCCAAACACATTTATGGACATATTATTGAGTTTTTCAAATTTAGCGATTTCGCCCAAGCTCGTAGGAAACGAAACACATGAGAAATCATATTTTTCTTGGTAATCCTTGTACTTCCTTACACGCTGAGCATCCTTTCGAATGAACTTAGCAAGAACAGCGTACATAAAGCATTTCTCATCGCTGTAGTTCTGAGGGTTTATACAGGCTTTTCTAGCATCCAAAGATGACGGTAGAGGAATATAGGTGCTCCCTCGAAGAAGATTGTACTTGTTAATACGCAGTCGAACACCATCAACAGCCAGTAGAGCCCAATTACTACCTTTCAGTTTACTTTCCTCCATTTCAACACGAAGCTTCTCGAATTTGTTTTCCAAGATGGCATCCAAGTCGCTATCTAAAAACACAGCCTGATTACGCGTTTTGAAGGCTTTGTTAGTAGTGTCTCCAACGGCATTCACAAATTTGCATTCAGCCATAATGTTAATTTTCAAACTTTTATGAGCCCGCAGTTCCTTCTGAACGGCATGAACTATGCGCTGCTTAGCCTGCTGCAGGTATGAATTTAAATCCTGACTTGCTGGGCATTGGATGAAACACGATTTCAGCCGATCCTGAAAAGCTGTTTCATATTCTACAACATCATCTTCATCAGGAGACATTAACAATAATTTATGCTTAGTAGGTTCGAATTTGACTTTCTTAGCATCTTTAGCCCTCTCACAGCGCCCTTCATGTACATCCCTTCGATTTTCAGTACCGTAAACATCACCACAATGTCTACACTCGAAAAACTCACCACATATCAGCTCATGCCTCTTTTTATGGTAGTCGCCACTGGAGTAGAGTAATTACGAGAAGGCTAGGGGCTCTGACCACGTCCCACCAATATGTCTTGTATACCCCTGACGAAAAGTAGGTGTGGCTGTGCCGATAGAGGGGGAGGGGATGCCAAATGTAGGCGCGGTATGTACACCCCTGGCGAAAGAGGAGGTGTGGTTATGACGTCATTGACTGTCGCGTGCCAGATGGGCGTGTTTATGACGTCATTCATGGTCGCGTGCCAGGTGGGCGTGACCACGTCAGGGGTGTACAAAAGTTGAAAACGAATGTGAACATGACGTCACTGGGGGTGTGTCCGTGACGTCACTGTATTTAGAACTCTCATACTTATAAGGAGGGGGGCGTGGTCATGACGTCACTGTATTTAGAACTCTCGTATTTATAAGGAGGGGGGCGTGGTCATGACGTCACTGTATTTAGAACTCTCGTTATTACTCTACTACCAACTTTGAAAATCTGTGTACATCAATCTTTTTATAATTGGAATAATTCCTGCCCTTGGGTCCCTCGGTCGATCCCTGTGCAAATGAAGAATTATTATTGGAATAACTCCTAAACTATGAGTGATAAAAACTTCGAATAAATTTTATTAAATTGATACTGTTATGGGCTTTCCTCTGTGTTGTATACGGGATCCTGGAGTCTTGGGTTAGTATCCTGATTTGGTAAATTTAATTATTTCGAAAACCACTTGTGTTGGAAGACTGAAATAAACTTTATATGATAATACTTGTTAAGGACGATTATTTTCTAACATGTTAGAGTTAACGTATCGTAGGTTCGATCCCTATCTTGTGGATAATTATTGAAATTTGCTCTATATCGCTATTTTTACACTTGGAATAGTAATGGAAAGATAAATTAGGGTAACTTGGCATATAAAATGATATACTAGACAATTTTATCCCTAGGACTCATAGTTCGATTACCGGGACGGGGAAATTACTTCAAGTCGATTTATTCGCGAATCAATAAAGTTAGTGTGATGAAATAAAAAGTTAAACACTTCAGTTAAATATCTGCTCTTGAATTATTGATAAAAATGGTAGCTTTTGTACTGTGGGGTCTAGTTCGAAACTCTAAGTGTCCATTTAAATAGTTTGCAAACTAGGGTCTTAGAGATCTGTAATAAAGTTTAAATTGGTGTTATTACTTACAAAATCAATTATAAAATGCTGTTATTGAGAGAAACATTGCCTCGTGTTGATTCTAGAAGCTTAAATCTTGCATAACACGGAAAAAGTCGGTTTAGATATAATTGACGGAGAATGCTGTTATTTTATTTTAATATTTAAGGTAATAACGTCAAAATTACGCGTATATTCCCTGTTAGCATGAAGGATAATGAGAATATAAGCAGAAGAATAAGAAAAAGAACAAGAAGAAGCAGAGGAAGAGATTTTATTTTATATTTCAGCTAATAACCTTCAGTTCGCGTATATTCCCTGGTAGCATGAAGGAGAATGAGAATATATGAAGAAGAAGAAAAAGAAGAAGAAGAAGAAGAAGAAGTACTGTGATTTATAAGTACTTGTAAAAATATGGAGAAAATATGCCTAAGATGTCTAAAAGCATTCTCGAGTGCGCTCTGATCGAAGGTTTCCAGCTTACTGCAGACCTGGTTATAATGTCGACGCCTGTATTTGAGGCTAGGGTTTTCCTTCCGCTAATGACAATGTGATACTTTTACCTGATGGGACATGTTTTTAGAGAGGTTTACACCTGTGTTTGAGGCTAGAGTTTCTCAACTAATGACATGGTGACGATTTTACCTGTTGGGACACGTTTAAAAGAGGTTCAGTTGAGAGATTGTAACATATAGTATGTTAGCGTGTTAAGACGCGTGCAAATAGGTTTATTTCGTGGTGATAGTTAAAATTAATGTCTTTGTTGTTGAAATGATGGTACTTAGAAACATAATCATCTTTTCATGTTTTAATTTGACGCTTGATTCGTCTTAAAGTGAATAAAAATGGAGAAAGAATTATAAAAATACGAGGTATTTGTTTCTTTAAGCGTTTAAATAATGTTTAGATGGTTCCATTACTGTCATCCGATATCGATAAAAGAAATGTTACTTAAAGATACATAACCGCCGTTTCGCGTCTTAATGTTTCTGTCGGATTCGTCGCAAAGTACGTAAAAACGGTGGAAAACCATAAAAAAATGATAATTTGAGGGCTAATATATAATTTACCGTCATAAAGAGTATAGAAATCTGTCGAATGTGCACTTTAGTACTGATTGAAGCCGCTATGAGTCGCTGCAATCGTGATCTTGAATTATCGTGAGTCATCTCATATTGATAAAAGTAATGTTTCTTAAAGATACATAACCGCCGTTTCGCGTCTTAATTTTTCTGTTGGATTCGTTTTAAAGTGCGTAAAAGACGAGAAAAAGTCATAAAAATAGGAAGGTTTGATGAAATATAGCAGAAATTTGGTTTTTTTAAGCGTTTAAATATTGCTTAGATGGTTCCATTACTGTCATCCGATATCGATTAAAGAAATGTTACTTAAAGATACATAACCGCCGTTTCACGTCTTAATTTTGCGAGCGCGCGTGTGTGAGTGTGTGTGTGTGTGTGTGTGTGTGTTCGGCATGGAAGTATTAAAATTATAAACATTTATTTCTATAAATACAGTGGTTGAAATATAATTTACCTTGTTTAAACTTTAAAAATGAGGGGAAATGCATGTTAACGTTGAACTGGCAAATAAAAATGAAACAAGTTAATCTTGACTCACGTAGTTTAATGATATACATTTTAAAAATACAAACTTAATCTTGAATCGCGTAGTCATTTATAAGGTACGTGCTAGTGGAATAAGTAGGGTTTGCTTGAGCTTACATAGTTATTCAGTAATTAACCTTCGAGTCGAGCATATCAGCTTCTCCTAGCGAGATTACCGTTCAATAGCTTTGATAAGTTATCGAGGCGAGTCAGTGGAAAGTGCTATAAGCATTTATTGACTTATATAATTTACAAGTGTTGCACTACATATTATAAAGATGTGGAATGGTGGAGTAATGGAATCGGTTCTGAGTGCTATACCAGATTATAGGTGCTGCAAATGTGAAAAGAGTTTTCTACGCGACTACCATAAAAGGAGGCATGAGCTGATATGTGGTGAGTTTTTCGAGTGTAGACATTGTGGTGATGTTTACGGTACTGAAAATCGAAGGGATGTACATGAAGGGCGCTGTGAGAGGGCTAAAGATGCTAAGAAAGTCAAATTCGAACCTACTAAGCATAAATTATTGTTAATGTCTCCTGATGAAGATGATGTTGTAGAATATGAAACAGCTTTTCAGGATCGGCTGAAATCGTATTTCATCCAATGCCCAGCAAGTCAGGATTTAAATTCATACCTGCAGCAGGCTAAGCAGCGCATAGTTCATGCCGTTCAGAAGGAACTGCGGGCTCATAAAAGTTTGAAAATTAACATTATGGCTGAATGCAAATTTGTGAATGCCGTTGGAGACACTACTAACAAAGCCTTCAAAACGCGTAATCAGGCTGTGTTTTTAGATAGCGACTTGGATGCCATCTTGGAAAACAAATTCGAGAAGCTTCGTGTTGAAATGGAGGAAAGTAAACTGAAAGGTAGTAATTGGGCTCTACTGGCTGTTGATGGTGTTCGACTGCGTATTAACAAGTACAATCTTCTTCGAGGGAGCACCTATATTCCTCTACCGTCATCTTTGGATGCTAGAAAAGCCTGTATAAACCCTCAGAACTACAGCGATGAGAAATGCTTTATGTACGCTGTTCTTGCTAAGTTCATTCGAAAGGATGCTCAGCGTGTAAGGAAGTACAAGGATTACCAAGAAAAATATGATTTCTCATGTGTTTCGTTTCCTACGAGCTTGGGCGAAATCGCTAAATTTGAAAAACTCAATAATATGTCCATAAATGTGTTTGGAGTTGATGATAAATGTGAAGTGTTTCCCATAAAGGTGGTTGATGAAGAATTAACTGATCACCGCGACCTTCTTCTGTTGAGTGATTCAGCTGACAAACATCACTATGTGTATATAAAGGATTTTGAGAAGCTTATTCGTGGGCAGAAAACTAAGCATAAAGAACGAATTTATGTATGTAAAAGATGTTTTAGTCATTTTGATGACCGACATGGACGAAGTGGAATGAAAAAATTAGAAGAGCACCGAGAAATATGTAGACAACATGGTATTGCTAGATGCGTTATGCCTACAAAGGAAAACTCTATCGTCAGACCCCTCCGAAGGAGTGTCGCCTTGTCGTGGCGGAGGGGCTCAGTACCTGAGCCAGACGGCCTACTAAGTGTCATTTTGATTACTGGTAGGCAAGAGGTGAGGGGAAGCAAAGAACATTCCAAACGGGTAGATGGGGCTCGTTAGTCTTGGTTGACGACTCATCTAGGAGAAGAGGACTCCGAAATCAAACTCCCCCAGGGGCTCCTACTATGGTAGGTACGGGTTTGGCGTACCCGGGGCCCCAAGCCATACTCTCGATTGGGTTCCTCCAAGAGGTGAGAGGGCACATGCCAAACGCCCAATCAACTTTGGTCCACTTTTGTGTTTGACCTCCCACCTATTACCTCCCTGTACACAGTCTGACGGATAACCTACGCGCGGGTTGGAGGATGGGGTGACGCAAGGGGTGACTGGGTAATCGCGTAAGTCCCAGCCCCTGGTTATCATGTAGGATCTGTGTACGTATCCGCTGATAAAGGTCAGTCCCGGGGAGGGGCCATTGCATGAGCTGATGCACTCCTGAAGGCGATTGGGTCCCTCTGTCTATACATTGGGAGGTGAGACCCTAGGGTGAGCAAGGTCCAGGCCAGGACTCTCACCTAAGCCGGGGTGGCGCCCAGGAAGTGAGCATGCCATCGGAGACATTTGCAATGGTGGAGGATATCATCGCCATGGGACATCCCAAACCAAATACAAAAAACCAGAAAACGATTGGAAAGGAAGTAGCAGAGTTGAGTGGTCCTCGCTACTTAATATTTACTAGAACTGAGGAAGGAAGGAAATTTACATCGGTGAACCCATTTGTCATCCAAAAGGGTCTTGATAAAATAGCTGGCCCAGTGAAGAACTGCACAAGGTCTCGCAACGGCACGCTCCTGGTTGAAGCTAATTCAGCATCCCAGGCGGCTACTTTGCTTAAGGCGAATATGTTAGCTAGCTATCCGGTACACGTAGAACTGCATAGGACTTTGAACTCCTCCCGTGGAGTTGTGAATACCCGGGCATTGGACGGCATGTCCAATGAGGAGATTCAGGAGAACCTCGAAGATCAAGGTGTAACAGCAGTATACCGGGTTCAGAGAAAAGATGGAGGCGAATATCTGCCTACCCGTACCCTTTTCCTTACCTTTAATCGGGTAGATCTCCCACAAAGGATAAAGGCTGGGTACGAGGCCATTGAAGTAAGACCATATATTCCGAACCCGATTAGATGCTACAAATGCCAGCGCTTTGGTCATACAAGTGACACATGCAGTGGTAGAGCTACCTGCGTGAACTGTGGAGGCATCGCCCATGACGATGACTGTACATCACCTCCCAGTTGTATTAACTGCAGGGGAGAACATCCAGCAAGCTCTCGAGAATGTCCCCGTTATGTGGAGGAAAGAGCTATCCAGGAGATCCGGGTTAGAGAGAAGGTGTCCTTCTCAGAAGCCCGAAAGCTCTTACGTTTGCGACAGCCCACTATCCCGAATTCCGGTACCTATAGCTCGGTTGTAGCTAAACCAGTACCGTGTCGGGAAATCGCAACTCAAACTAGCGATGAATGCGGGGTAACAATTTCAGATAAGATTCTCGTAGCTAGGTCACCTCCAAAGCCTCAGACATCACCTAAGTCCGCCAGAGCATCTACAAGCACCGCAGTTCAATCCAGCAGACCAGGAAGGTCGCCAACAAAGAAGCCGAGCTCTAAAAGTAGACCGATTGTATACGAAGTGTCACCGATGAAGTTTAAGACCCAGTATCAAAGATCTGATTTCCTCAAAGAGCGTGAGAAACGGCTTCCGTTTCTCAACTGAGAAGACAATCTGCGTTAATTTCTGGCGCCGTAGGAGACGATTACCACCTTCGCTCCGCTTTGGTCCTGATATACTTCCCTTCGCAGAAGAGACGCGCTTCCTGGGTTTGATCTTGGACAGGAAGCTTAGTTGGTCGTCGCATATTGCACAGCTAAGAGCGAGATGTGACCGTTCCCTAAATATTATGCGAGTACTGAATGGCAAATCGTGGGGAGCGGATCGAACAACTTTGTTGCGAATATATCGCGCATTGGTCCGATCCAAGCTAGACTATGGGTGTATTGTTTATTCGTCAGCACGACCATCTGTGCTGAGAAGATTAGACGTGGTCCACAATAGGGGCATCCGCATTGCAACAGGAGCTTTTCCAACAAGCCCAGTGGTGAGCCTTTACGCCGAGTCCGCAGAACCTCCTCTGCAATATCGGCGTGAGATTCTCTTGGCAAATTATGGTTGTGCGCTTAGATGTATGCCTAAGCACCCAACGTTCGCCTCTTTTTTCACCAGCACGCTAAGAGAACGATATAGAAATAGCTCCCTTAATCCTAAGCCTGCGGGGTTCCGTTTCCAAGAGCTCCTAGTGAAGCTTGGAGTGGAACTGCCTGTGATGTTCGCCAAGGGCGAGAGACTTCACCCCCCTTGGCTATCTGGTACGCCCCATGTAGATCTTGGGATGACCATACACCAGAAGTCCACGATGCCTATTTCAAGTATCCGCACGTGTTTCTTAGAATTTTTGTCAGGTTACTCTGACCGTACATATATTTACACCGATGGATCAAAGAACACCAACGGTGTTGGATGTGCTTATGTTTATGGAACCGAACCATATACATTCGGTTTTCCAAATAGCACTTCCATTTTTACTGCAGAGCTTTATGCAATTTATCGAGCCGTTTTGTATGTTCACCGTCGTAAATTAGGTGACTGCCTGATTTTGAGCGATTCCCTTAGTGCACTGCAGAGCCTTTGTCAGTTGTACAACCCCCACCCTATTGTACAACGTATCCAGGATGCCCTCCATGTTTTACACGCTTCTGGTGTTGACGTGGTGTATGCATGGATTCCTGGTCACGTAGGCTTGCCTGGGAATGAAGTGGCAGATTTAGCAGCAAAGACGGCAACTACAGAACCTAGTATTACCATCTCACGTGTTACTTCGGAAGACTTCAGGCTTGAAGTGCGGAGAGCGGTGCTGTCGTCCTGGCACGACGAGTGGTCAGCTCTCCGCGGTAATAAGCTTAGAGAAGTGAAAGAACTTCCGATAAACTGGGTAACTTCCTGTCGCACATCTCGTCGCGAGGAGGTTAGTTTGGCTCGATTAAGAATAGGGCACTGCAATTTTTCGCACGGTCACCTATTTAAAAGGGACCCTGCCGCTCTATGTCCGCTGTGTGACAACGTTTTGTCGGTTCGCCACGTGCTGCTAGAGTGTTGCTCTCTAGCGCACCTTCGGGATTCTCTGCAGCTGCCTGCCAGACTTGCAGAGATCCTAGCGGACGACAGAACAGCGGTTGATAGAGTTTTTAATTTTTTAGCGCAGTGTAATATAAATTTGAGGATTTGAATTTTTTAAATTATCTGTTTCTGCTTTTGGACAAATTTATCACCTTGTTTCATATCTGGCTATTGCCACTGCTTTTTACCTTTGTATATTTTGTTGTTTCTAGTATTTTTATTTTTTGAGTGAAATTTATATCTGGCTATTGCCATGAATCTTTTAAGGGCGCTGATGACCTTGAAGTTGAGCGCCCTTAAACCAAATCAAATTCAAAATTCTATCGTCAGATTCAAAAACGTCGAGCGAATGTTGAAACTTCCTTATGTCATCTACGCCGATTTTGAGAGCATTCTCGCTCCTTACTATACCTGTGCCCCTAATCCTGAAACCTCCTACACAACTCCCTATCAAAGTCATTCTCCTATGAGCTTTTGCGTTTATGTGAAACCGTCGTCCAGTGTTGAACAACTAGAAACAACTCTTCCTACTGCAGCCTGACGCTGCACAGAAGTTTATGGAATGCTTGATGGATCTGGCCAATAAAATTAGTGACTTATACAAATCTGCTAAACCTCTTAATCTTACAGCTGAAGAACAAGAATCATTCGATGCTTCTACAATATGCTAGCTGTGTGAACATGAATTTACAGAAGATAATTGGAAGGTTCGCGATCACGATCATGTTTCCGGGATGTATAGAGCATCTTTACATAATAAATGTAACCTGGCTTGTAAAATACCTAATTATATACCTGTCTTCATGCATAACCTGAGTGGGAATGACTCTCATTTCATTGTTAAGGAACTGGGGTGTACTAGCGAAAGAGTAGAGGTTATACCAAATTCAGAGGAAAGTTATATATCATTCTCCAAGTATGTTGGGGATATTAAACTCCGGTTTGTGGATACTTTCCGCTTCCTCAGTACGAGTTTGGAGAAGCTTGCAAAGAACCTTGAAACGCATCCTGAAACAACGAAGTACTTCGGAGAAGAGAAGATTGGCTTGATGACTCGTAAGGGAGTGTTCCCCTACGATTACCTTACTTCATGGGATGTTTTGAACGAGACTCAGCTGCCTCCAAGAGAAGCATTCTACAATAAATTAAATGAAGAAGAAATTACCGACGATGACTATGAGCATGCTAGAAATGTATGGAAGCAGTTTAATGTGGAAAACTTAGGTGAATACAGTGATATTTACTTAACTTCTGATGTTCTTCTCCTTACGGATGTCTTTGAAACATTTAGAGACCAAACTCTGAAAACTCATAAAGTCGATCCTGCCCATTATTTTACCTCTCCAGGACTTACATGGGATGCTATGCTGCTGTATACTGGAATCGAGTTGGAATTGCTTCTTGATTACGATCAGCTACTCATGGTTGAATCTGGCATAAGAGGAGGGTTATGTCAGGTTTCTCACCGGTATGCGGAGGCTAACAACATATATATGGAACAGTATGACTCTCGTAAACCTTCCCAGTTTATTACATACGAAGATGCAAACAACCAATATGGATGGGGAATGTGTAAGGCCCTTCCTTATGGAGGGTTTAAATGGGTTTCTCCTGAAGACATAGACCTGGAATTATTGAAGGAAGATGACCCCCTTGGATACATCTTAGAAGTCGATGTCGAATATCCTGTCGAGCTCCACGATCTTCATAATGATTTGCCCTTCCTGCCTGAGAGTATGAAACCGGGGGAATCCTCTTCAAAGAAACTAATTGCCCATCTTGGATCCCGAAAGAAGTATGTGGTTCATTACATGTCCTTGAAACAGGCTCTTAGTCATGGTCTACGACTAATAAAGATTCATCGAGCACTAAAATTCCGTCAGTCTTGTTGGTTAAAGCCTTACGTCGAATTTAATAATCGCCTGCGACAACAAGCTAGAAATGATTTCGAGAAGGATTTGTACAAACTTTTCAATAATGCGATGTTTGGAAAAACTATGGAAAATATTCGTAATCGTATGGATATACGTCTTGTGGCAAACAGCAAAACATTAGAAAAACTGATAGCCAAGCCTACATTTATCGATCGAACTATATACGGTCCTAATCTTGCAGCTGTTCATATGGCTTCTCGTAAAATAGTGTTCAACAAGCCTATATACATTGGTATGAGCGTACTAGACATCTCCAAGACGCTAATGTATTCGTATCAATACGATGTGTTACTTCCATATTATGGAGCTGAGAATCTTAAACTGTTGTATACGGATACAGATTCCTTCATCCATCTAGTGACTACAGCTGATATATACCAGGATAAATTACACATGCTTGAACATCTGGATACAGCGGATTACCCTGCTAACCATATATGCTATTCTACACAAAACAAGAAAGTTTTGGGAAAGTTTAAAGATGAAGCAAGTGGTAAAATCATTCGCCGTTTCGTCGGTCTCAGACCTAAAATGTATGCTCTCGATATTGATGGCTCTGTGATAAAAAAGATCAAAGGCATAAAACATAGCGCCATTAAGCAATACATCAGCTTCAATAGCTATATGGAGTGCCTTAAAACTTTGAAAATTGTTAGAACTCCGATGAATTTAATCCTATCCCAACGTCATAATGTTTCTACAGTTGAATCTAATAAAATAGCTCTGTCGCCTCATGATGACAAGAGAGTAATTGCAGAGGATGGAATATCAACGTATGCGTACGGGCATTACAACGTTGCAAACCATGCATAAGAGAATGCAACTTAGATCTCAAGATGATTATTTTCTCCGTTACGTCTCCTGTAGAAAATGAAAGTTTAATCAACTGACTCCTCCACGCCTCAAATGAAGTCTGACGAAGAAAGAAGAAAAAATAAAAAAATTACTCACCTGGCTTCTCCGTGCTTCTCATGAAACTTGTCGAAGAAAGAAGAAAAATAGAAATTATAAAGGGAGGCGTTAACTCTGCCACTAGACTTTAACTCTAGTGCTGGTCTCCAGCCCAGATAAAAGAGGAGAGGCGTATACCCTACTACCTTAAAGTAAGTATACCCTCATTAACTTTATATAAACAGAAGATTGTGTTAAAATACTATCAAAGGTATTGCTGAATATCTCTTAAAAATATTGAGCTATAAGTACCTCAACATCTGCGGATAGATCATCTTTTAGTGATAAGTTTAAAAATCTATAAAGGGTTAGGAAAACAAAGTTGAATAAAGCTGTAAAGAACACTTAATAAGCAGGTTAGATCATAATAGGTGGGGTTACACTTAGAAAACTGCATGTCGTGTTGGAGATGTTACCCCCAGAACATACAGAACCAAGCAAAAGAGTCATACAGTTGTATAAAATTCTGTGACAGAGGGCAAAAATAGCAGTAATAAGAACTTCAACATCAATGGTTAGGACATCTTCTACTGGAAGTTTAAAAGTTCTATAAAGGAGGGTGCAAATAGCAGTAAAATGGGGTGAAATGTCCTAAAAATGTATGAAAATGATTGAATAACTCTGAAAATTGTCTGAAAAGTTGTTAAATATGTTGTTAAAAGCGTTCTGAATATACTAAAAGCGTCTAAAAGATCTAACAGAGGGTGCAAATAGCAGTAAAATGGGGTGAAATGTCTTAAAAATGTATGAAAATGACTGAATAACTCTGAAAAATTCTTAAATATGTTGTAAAAGCGCCCTGAATATACTAAAAGCGTCTAAAAGATCTATCAGAGGGTGTAAAATTGTAGCAAAAATGGGGTGAAACGTCTTAAAAATGTATGAAAATGGCTGAATAACTCTGAAAATTGTCTGAAAGGTTCTTAAATATGTTGTAAAAGCAGCATGAATATACTAAAAGTGCTTAAAAAGATCTAACAGAGGGTGCAAAATTGTAGCAAAATGGGGTGAAACGTCTTAAAAATGTATGAAAATTACTGAATAACTCTGAAAATTGTCTGAAAGGTTCTTAAATATGTTGTAAAAGCAGCATGAATATACTAAAAGTGCTTAAAAAGATCTAACAGAGGGTGCAAAATTGTAGCAAAATGGGGTGAAACGTCTTAAAAATGTATGAAAATTACTGAATAACTCTGAAAATTGTCTGAAAAGATGTTAAATATGTTGTAAAAGCATCAAGAATATGCTAAAAGTGTTTAAAAAGATCTATCAGAGGACTCAAAATAGTATCAAAATGGGGTGGAACGTCTTAAAAATGTATGAAAATTACTGAATAACTCTGAAAATTGTCTGAAAAGTTGTTAAATATGTTGTAAAAGCATCAAGAATATGCTAAAAGTGTTTAAAAAGATCTATCAGAGGACTCAAAATAGTATCAAAATGGGGTGGAACGTCTTAAAAATGTATGAAAATTACTGAATAACTCTGAAAATTGTCTGAAAAGTTGTTAAATATGTTGTAAAAGCATCAAGAATATGCTAAAAGTGTTTAAAAAGATCTATCAGAGGACTCAAAATAGTATCAAAATGTTTATGAAATTCCTAGATGGAGATCAGGGTAGCGTATGACAGGATAGAATAGATAAGCAGAGGAGGGAATAGGATAGATGATAAGAGGATAGAATGAATGTCTAGAAACGTATCATGTCAGTAGAATAGAATAAATAATAATAAGAGGATCTACCTTAGGTTAGGCTAGGCCAGGTTAGATTAGGATAGGTTAGATGAGTAGAAGTATGAGGCTTAGGTTAAATTATCAAAGACGGGAGTAAATAGTGGGAGCTGGGTTAGGTTAGGTTAGCCATGTAGAAGTATGGAGCTTAGGTTAGGTTAAGATAGGTTAGACGAGTAGAAGTATGGGGCTTAGGTTAGGTTAGGTTAGGCTAGGTTAGGTTAGGTTAGGTTAGGTTAGGTTAGGGTGGCGGTGTCATTATGTTGGGGGGTATCATATACAATCAAGATGGAAAGCTCTTGCGTTAGGAGGTTTACACCGATATAGTGAACGACATACTCAACTACCATGAACGCTCATAAACATACATACAGTGCTATAGGCCATAAAAGTTATCCCTAGAGATTGCTTCAAACACCTACAACGTGCTGCTTCCCCTACCACCTTACCTAGTAATCCTTAGATCACGCATGGCGGCCATCTTGCCCATAAAAAACTGCGCCAGCTCCCCCCAAATACCCTACTAACATGCGCATGGCATCGCTTAATATCGAATCTTATGTGCATCGCAACGCTTGCGCATTGAATCACGCCGCCTCACATGCGCATGGCATCGCTTGATATGGCATCTTATGTGCATCGCATCGCATGCTTATTGAGTCACGTCGCGTCACATGCGCATGGAATCGCTTGATGTCGCATCTTTTGTGCATCGCATCGCATGCGCCTTGAGTCACATCGCGTCACATGCGCATGGCATCGCTTGATATCGCATCTTATGTACGTCGCATCGCATGCGCATTGAGTCACGTCGCGTCTATTGCGCATGGCATCCAGGAGTCCAGGAGTGAGTACTAGTCGTCTGGGTTAACCCAGGCGGATGGTAAGGTGGCCACGCTACCTATCCGTTCAAATACGGATTTACCCGTGTGGTGGTATAGGTTGGTATATGTTACAGGCTTTTTGTCTTTGTAATGTCTGATGGTGCAGGGTGGGTTCCTGTATTGTCACTGGCGGCGGGATCTGTCGGATCTTGGATATCTAGCCATCCAAGCGACCATTTCCCTACTGATTATTTCGTCAGCCATGGCCGACGAGCAATGCAGTGCCAGTGACAGGAAACCGAAGGGAATAGGTGATAGGTGTGGAGGATGATGAAGGCAAAGCGGTACCTACCAGCCAAGGGCGTCCTTGGGTAGACGGTAGCTCTGTCTCCGCCTAGGGAGGCGATGGTCATATTGCCCCAGGGTGTTCACCAGCTGGTTTGGGTGAGGTGTGAGTTTGTCATACATTGTGCGAGTCCTGTCCCGCACTACGTCCACAATGTATGGGATGCCGGAATGAGTGTGAAGGATGTGTGATGGAAACCTACGGTCGGTACCGTAGATCATCCTAAGCGCCCTATTCTGCACGGTCTGCATCGCTTGATATCGCATCTTATGTGCATCGCATCGCATGCGCATTGATACACGTCGCGTCGCATGCGCATGGCATTGCTTGATATCGCATCTTATGTTCATCGCATCGCTAGTGCATTGAGTCACGTCGCACCACATGCGCATGACATCGCTTGATATCGCATCTTATGTGCATCGCATCGCATGCGCATTGAGTCACGTCACATCACATGCAAATGGCATCGCTCGACATCGCATGTAGTGTGCATCGCATGCGCATTGAGTCACATGCGCATGGCATCGCTTGATATCGCATCTTATGTGCATCGCATCCCGTGCGCATTGAGTAACGTCGCGTCACATGCGCATGGCATCGCTTGATATCGCATCTTATGTGCACTGTATCGCATGCGCATTGAGTCACTTCGCGTCACATACGCATGGCATCGCTTGATGACGCATCTCATGTGCATCGCATCGCATGCGCATTGAGTCACGTCGCGTCACATGCGCATGGCATCACTTGACATCGCATCTTAAGTGCAATGCATCCCATGCGCATTGAGTCACATCGCGACACATGCGCATAACATCGCTTGATATGGCATTTTATGTGCATTACATCCCATGCGCAGTGAGTCACGTGGCGTCACAATCGCATGGCATCGCTTGATATGGCATCTTATGTGCATCGCATCGCATGCTTATTGAGTTACGTCGCGTCACATGCGCATGGCATCGCTTGATATCGCATCTTATGTGCCCCGCATTGCATGCGTATTGGGTCACATCGCGTCTTATGCGCATGGCATCGCTTGCAATCGCAATTATGTGGCTCGCATCGCAGCGCATTGAGTCACATCACGCAACATGCGCATGGCATCGCTTGATATCGCATCTTATGTGCATCGCATCGCTTGCGCATTGATTCACGTCGCGTCACATGCGCAAGGTATCGCTTGATATCGCATCTTATGTGCATCACAATGCATGCGCATTGAATCACGCCGCGTCACATGCGCATGGCATCGCTTGATATCGCATCTTATGTGCATCGCATCGCATGCGCATTGAGTCACGTCGCATCACATCCAAATGGCATCGCTCGACATCGCATGTAGTGTGCATCGCATGCGCAATGAGTCACATGCGCATGGCATCGCTTGATATCGCATCCTATGTGCATCGCATCGCGTGCACATTGAGTGACGTCGCGTCACATGCGCATGGCATCACTTGATATCGCATCTTATTTGCACTGCATCGCATGCGCATTGAGTCACTTCGCATTACATGGGCATGGCATCGCTTGATATCGCATCTTATGTGCATCGCATCGCATGCGCATTGAGTCACGTCGCGTCACATGCGTACGGCATCTCTTGATATCGGTTCTTATGTGCATCGCATACGCATTGAGTCACGTCATGTGACATGCGCATGACATCACTCGACATTGCATCTTTTGTGCATCGCGTCCCATGAGCATTGAGTAACGTCGGGTCACATGCGCATGGCATCACTTGATATCGCATCTTATGTGCAATGCATCGCATGCGCAATGAGTCACATCGCGTCACATGCGCATGGCATTGCTTGATATCGCATCTTTTGTGCATCGCGTCGCATGCGCATTTAGTCACGTCGCATCACATGCGCAAGGCATCGCTTGATATCGCATTTTATGTGCATCGAATCGCATACGCATTGAGTCACATCGCACCACATGCGCATGGCAATGCTCGACAACGCAGCTTAGGTGCATCGCATCGCATGCGCCTTGAGACGCATCGCGTCACATGCGCATGGCATCGCTTGATATCGCATCCTATGTACATCGCATCGCATGCGCATTGAGTCACGTCGCGTCACATGCGCATGGAATCGCTTGATATCGCATCTTATGTGCATCGCATCGCATACGCAGTGAGCCACGCCGCGTCAATTGCGCATGGCATCGCTTGATATCGCGTCTCATTTGCATCGCATCGCATGCGCATTGAGTCACGTCGCGTCGCATGCGCATGGCATTGCTTGATATCGCATCTTATGTTCATCGCATCGCTAGTGCATTGAGTCACGTCGCACCACATGCGCATGGCATCGCTTGATATCGCATCTCATGTGTATCGCATCGCATGCGCATTCAGCCGCAACACATTCGCATGGCATCGCTTGATATCGCATCTTATGTGCATGGCATCGCATGCGCATTAGCCACGTCACGTCACATGCGCATGGCATCGCTTGATATGGCATCTTATGGGCATCGCATCGCATGCGCAGTGAGTCACGTCGCGTCACATGCGCATGGCATCGCTTGATATGGCATCTTATGTGCGTCGCATCTCATGCTTATAGATTCACGTCGCGTTACATGCGCATGGCATCGCTTGATATCGCTTCTTATGTGCATCGAATCGCATGCGCATTGAGTCACAGCGCGTCACATGCGCATGTAATCACTTGATTACGCATCTTATGTGCATCGAATCGCATGCGCATTGAGTCACATCGCACCACATGCGCATGGCAATGCTCGACAACGCAGCTTAGGTGCATCGCATCGCATGCGCCTTGAGACGCATCGCGTCACATGCGCATGGCATCGCTTGATATCGCATTCTATCTACATCGCATCGCATGCGCATTGAGTCACGTCGCGTCACATGCGCATGGAATCGCTTGATATCGCATCTTATGTGCATCGCATCGCATACGCAGTGAGCCACGCCGCGTCACATGCGCATGGCATCGCTTGATATCGCGTCTCATTTGCATCGCATCGCATGCGCATTGAGTCACGTCGCGTCGCATGCGCATGGCATTGCTTGATATCGCATCTTATGTTCATCGCATCGCTAGTGCATTGAGTCACGTCGCACCACATGCGCATGGCATCGCTTGATATCGCATCTTATGTGCATGGCATCGCATGCGCATTAGCCACGTCACGTCACATGCGCATGGCATCGCTTGATATGGCATCTTATGGGCATCGCATCGCATGCGCAGTGAGTCACGTCGCGTCACATGCGCATGGCATCGCTTGATATGGCATCTTATGTGCGTCGCATCTCATGCTTATAGATTCACGTCGCGTTACATGCGCATGGCATCGCTTGATATCGCTTCTTATGTGCATCGCATCGCATGCGCATTGAGTCACAGCGCGTCACATGCGCATGTAATCACTTGATTACGCATCTTATGTGCATCGCATCGCATGCGCATTGAGTCACTTCGCATCACATGCGCAGGGCATCACTTGATATCGCATGTTATGTGCATCGCATCGCATGCGCATTGAGTCACCTCGCATCACATGCACATGGCATCGCTTGATATCGCATCTTATGTGCATCGCATCGCATGCGCATTGAGTCACAACGCGTCATATGCGCATGGCATCGCTTGATATCGCATCTTACGTGCTTCGCATCGCATGCGCATTGAGTCACGTCGCGACACAAGCACATGGCATCGCTTGATATCGCATCTCATGTGCATCGCATGGCATGCGAATTGAGTCAAGTCGCGTCACATGCGCATGGCATCGCTTGATATCGCATCTCATGTGCATCGCATCCCATGCGCATTGAGTCACAGCGCGTCACATGCGCATGTAATCACTTGATTACGCATCTTATGTGCATCGCATCGCATGCGCATTGAGTCACTCCGCATCACATGCGCAGGGCATCACTTGATATCGCATCTTATGTGCATCGCATCTCATGGGCATTGAGTCACAACGCGTCATATGCGCATGGCATCGCTTGGTATCGCATCTTATGTGCATCGCTTCGCAGCGCATTGAGTCACATCGCGTCACATACGCATGCATCCCTCGACATCGCATCTTGTGTGCATCGCATGCGCATTGAGTCACGTGGCGTCATATGCGCATGGCATCGCTTGATATCGCATCTTATGTGCATCGCATCGCATGCGCATTGAGTTACGTCGTGTCACATGCGCATGGCATCGCTTGATATCGCATATTATGTGCATCATATCGCATGCGCAATGAGTCACGTCGCATCACGTTCGCATGGCATCGCTTGATATCGCAACTTATGTGCATCGCATCGCATGCGCATTAGTCACGTCGCTTCACATGCGCATGGCATCGCTTGATATCGCATCTTATGTGCATCGCATCGCATGCGCAGTGAGTCACGTCGCGTCACATACGCATGCCATCGCTTGATATCGCATCTTATGGGCATCGCATTGCATTTGCATTGAGCTACAGCGCGTCACATGCGCATGTAATCACTTGATTACGCATCTTATGTGCATCGCATCGCATGCGCATTGAGCCACTTCGCATCACATGCGCATGGCATCGCTTGATATCACATCTTATGTGCATCGCATCGCATGCGCTTTTGAGTCAAATCACTTCACATGCGCATCACATCGCTTGATATCGCATCTTATGTGCATTGCATCGCATGCGCATTGATTTACGTCGCATCGCATGCGCATGGCATTGCTTGATATCTCATCTTATGTTCATCTCATCGCATGTGCATTGGGTCACGTCGCACCACATGCGCATGACACCGCTCGACATCGCATCCTTTGTGCATCGCATCGCATGCGCATTGAGTGACATCGCGTCACATACGCATGCATCGCTCGACATCGCATCTTATGTGCATCGCATGCGCATTGAGACACATCGCATCACACGCGCATGGCATTGCTCGCAATCGCAACATATGTGCATCGCATCGCATGCGCATTGAGTCACATCGCGTCACATGTACATGGCATCGCTTGATATCGCATCTTATGTGCATCGCATCGCATGCGCTTTTGAGTCACATCACGTCACATGCGCATGGCATCGCTTGATATCGCATCTTATGTGCATCGGTTCGCATGTGCTTTTGAGTCACATCACGTCACATGCGCATGGCGTCGCTTGATATCGCATCTTATGTGCTTCGCATCGCATGCGCATTGAGCCACGTCGCGACACATGCACATGGCATAGCCTGATATCGCATCTCATGTGTATCGCATCGCATGCGCATTGAGCCGCAACATATTCGCATTGCATCGCTTGATATCGCATCTTGTGTGCATCGCATCGCATGCGCATTAGTCACGTCGCGTCACATGCGCATGGCATCGCGAGATATCGCATCTTATGGGCATCGCATCGCATCCGCAGTGAGTCACGTCGCGTCACATGCGCATGGCATCCCTTGATATGGCATCTTATGTGCGTCGCATCTCATGCTTATAGATTCACGTCGCGTCACATGCGCATGACATCGCTTGATATCGCTTCTTATGTGCATCGCATCGCATGCGCATTGAAACACTTCGCATCACATGCGCATGGCATCGCTTGATATCGCATCTTACGTGCTTCGCATCGCATGTGCATTGAGTCACGTCGCGACACATGCACATGGCATTGCTATATATGGCATCTTATGTGCGTCGCATCTCATGCTTATAGATTCACGTCGCGTCACATGCGCATGGCATCGCTTGATATCGCTTCTTATGTGCATCGCATCGCATGCGCATTGAGTCACAGCGCGTCACATAAGCATGTAATCACTTGATTACCCATCTTATGTGCATCGCATCGCATGCGCATTGAGTCACTTCGCATCACATGCGCATGGCATCGCTTGATATCGCACCTTATGTGCTCCGCATCGCATGTCCATTGAGTCACGTCGCGACACATGCACATGGCATCGCTTGATATCGCATCTCACGTGCATCGCATGGCATGCGCATTGAGCCACGTCGCGTCACATGGGCATGGCATCGCTTTATATCGCATCTCATGTGCATCCCATCGCATGTGCATTGAGTCACGTCGCTTCACATGCGCATAGCATCGCTTGATATCACATCTTTTGTGCATCGCATCGCATCTGCATTGAGTCACGTCGCGTTACAAGAGCATGGCATCGCTTGATATCGCATCTTATGTGCGCCGCATCGCATGCGCAGTCAGTCACGTCGCGTCACATGCGCATGGCACCGCTTGATATGGCATCTTAAGAGCA
Organism: Tenodera sinensis; assembly: GCA_030765045.1. NCBI lineage: Eukaryota > Metazoa > Arthropoda > Insecta > Mantodea > Mantidae > Tenodera > Tenodera sinensis. The sequence continues at coordinate 50,572,525 of CM060973.1, forward strand.
TTGCATCGCATGCGCATTGAGTCACCTCGCATCACATGCACTTGGCATCGCTTGATATCGCATCTTATGTGCATCGCATCGCATGCGCATTGAGTCACAACGCGTCATATCGCGCATGGCATCGCTTGGTATCGCATCATATGTGCATGGCTTCGCAGCGCATTGAGTCACATCGCGTCACATACGCATGCATCCCTCGACATCGCATCTTATGTGCATCGCATGCGCATTGAGTCACGTCGCGTCATATGCGCATGGCATCGCTTGATATCGCATCTTATGTGCATCGCATCGCATCCGCATTGAGTTACGTCGTGTCACATGCGCATGGCATCGCTTGATATCGCATATTATGTGCATCATGTCGCATGCGCAATGAGTCACGTCGCATCACGTTCGCATGGCATCGCTTGATATCGCAACTTATGTGCATCGCATCGCATGCGCATTAGTCACGTCGCTTCACATGCGCATGGCATCGCTTGATATCGCATCTTATGTGCATCGCATCGCATGCGCAGTGAGTCACTTCGCGTCACATGCGAACGGCATCGCTTCATATGGCATCTTATGTGCGTCGCATCTCATGCTTATAGATTCACGTCGCGTCACATACGGATGGCATCGCTTGATATCGCATCTTATGTGCATCGCATCGCATGCGCATTGAGCCACTTCGCATCACATGCGCATGGCATCGCTTGATATCGCACCTTATGTGCTCCGCATCGCATGTCCATTGAGTCACGTCGCGACACATGCACATGGCATCGCTTGATATCGGATCTCATGTGCATCGCATGGCATGCACATTGTGTCACTTCGCATCACATGCGCATGGCATCGCTTGCTATCGCATCTTATGTGCTCCGCATCGAATGCGCATTGAGTCACGTCGCGACACATGCACATGGCATCGCTTGATATCGCATCTCATGTGCATCGCATCGCATTGGCATTGAGTCACGTCGCATCACATGCGCATGGCATCGCTTGATATCGCATCTTATGTGCTTCGCATCGCATGCGCATTGAATCACGTCTCGACACATGCACATGGCATCGCTTGATATCGCATCTCATGTGTATCGCATCGCATGCGCATTCAGGCGCAACACATTCGCATGGCATCGCTTGATATCGCATCTTATGTGAATCGCATCGCATGCGCATTAGCCACGTCACGTCACATGCGCATGGCATCGCCTGATATCGCATCTTATGGGCATCGCATCGCATGCGCAGTGAGTCACGTCGCGTCACATGCGCATGGCATCCCTTGATATATCATCTTATGTGCGTCGCATCTCATGCTTATAGATACACGTCACGTTACATGCGCATGGCATCGCTTGATATCGCTTCTTATGTGCATCGCATCGCATGCGCATTGAGTCACAGCGCGTCACATGCGCATGTAATCACTTGATTACGCATCTTATGTGCATCGCATCGCATGCGCATTGAGTCACTTCGCATCACATGCGCATGGCATCGCTTGATATCGCATCTTATGTGCATGGCATCGCATGCGCATTGAGTCACAACGCGTCATATGCGCATGGCATCGCTTGGTATCGCATCTTATGTGCATCGCTTCGCAGCGCATTGAATCACATCGCGTCACATACGCATGCATCCCTCGACATCGCATCTTATGTGCATCGCATGCGCATTGAGCCACGTCGCGTCATATGCGCATGGCATCACTTGATATCGCATCTTATGTGCATCGCATCGCATGCGCATTGAGTTACGTCGTGTCACATGCGCATGGCATCGCTTGATATCGCATATTATGTGCATCATATCGCATGCGCAATGAGTCACGTCACATCACGTTCGCATGGCATCGCTTGATATCGCAACTTATGTGCATCGCATCGCATGCGCATTAGTCACGTCGCTTCACATGCGCATGGCATCGCTTGATATCGCATCTTATGTGCATCGCATCGCATGCGCAGTGAGTCACGTCGCGTCACATGCGAATGGCATCGCTTGATATATCATCTTATGTGCGTCGCATCTCATGCTTATAGATTCACGTCGCGTTACATGCGCATGGCATCGCTTGATATCGCATCTTATGTGCATCGCATCGCATGCGCATTGAGTCACAGCGCGTCACATGCGCATGTAATCACTTGATTACGCATCTTATGTGCATCGCATCGCATGCGCATTGAGTCACTTCGCATCACATGCGCATGGCATCGCTTGATATCGCACCTTTTGTGCATCGCATCGCATGCGCTTGTGAGTCACATTGATTCACAAGCGCATGACATAGCTTGATATCGCGTTTTATGTGCTTCGCATCGCATGCGCATTGAGTCACGTCGCGACACATGCACATGGCTTTAATTGATATGGCATCTTATGTGCGTCTCATCTCATGCTTATAGATTCACGTCGCGTCACATGCGAATTGCATCGCTTGATATCGCTTCTTATGTGCATCGCATCGCATGCGCATTGACTCACAACGCGTCACATGCGCAGGTAATCACTTGATTACGCATCTTATGTGCATCGGATCGCATGCGCATTGAGTCACTTCGCATCACATGCGCATGGCATCGCTTGATAGCGCATCTCACGTGCATCGCATTCCATGCGCATTGAGTCACTTCGCATCACATGCGCATGGAATCGCTTGATATCGCATCTTATGTGCTCCGCATCGCATGCGCATTGAGTCACGTCGCGACACATGCACATGGCATCGCTTGATATCGCATCTCATATGCATCGCATGGCATGTATATTGAGCCACCTCGCGTCACATGCGCATGGCATCGCTTTATATCGCATCTCATGTGCATCGCATCGCATGCGCATTGAGTCACGTCGCATCACATGCGCATGGCATCGCTTGATATCGCATCTCATGTGCATCGCATCCCATGCGCATTGAGTCACGTCAAGTCACATGCGCATGGCATTGCCTGATATCGCTTCTTATGTTCATCGCGTCGCATGTGCATTGAGTCACGTATCACCACATGCGCATGACATCGCTCGATATCGCATCTTTTGTGCATCGCATCGCATGCGCATTGAGTAACATCGCGTCATATGCGCATGGCATTGCTCGATATCGCATCTTATGTGCATCGTATCGCATGCGTCTTGAGTCACATCATGTCATCGCTTGATATGGCATCTTATGAGCATCGCATCGCATGCGCATTGAGTCACAACGCGTCACATGCGCATGGCATCACTTGATATCACATCTCATGTGCATCGCATCGCATGTGCATTGAGTCACGTCGCGTTACATGCGCATGGCATCGCTTAATATCACATCTTATGTGCATCGCATCGCATGTGCATTGAGCCACGTCGCGTTACAAGCGCATGGCATCGCTTGATATCGCATCTTTTGTGCACCGCATCGCATGCGCAGTGAGTCACGTCGCGTCACATGCGCATGGCATCGCTTGATATGGCATCTTAAGAGCATCGCAACGCATGCGCATTGAGTCACAGCGCGTCACATGCGCATGTAATCACTTGATTACGCATCTTATGTGCATCGCATCGCATGCGCGTTGAGTCACTTCGCATCATATGCGCATGGCATCGCTTGATATCGCACCTTATGTGCATCGCATCGCATGCGCTTTTGAGTCACATCGATTCACATGCGCATGACATAGCTTGACATCGCGTCTTATGTGCTTCGCATCGCATGCGCATTGAGTCACGTGGCGACACATGCTCATGGCATTGCTTGATATGGCATCTTATGTGCGTCGCATCTCATGCTTATAGATTCACGTCGCGTCACATGCGCATGGCATCGCTTGATATCGCTTCTTATGTGCATCGAATCGCATGCGCATTGAGTCACAGCGCGTGACATGCGCATGTAATCACTTGATTACGCATCTTATGTGCATCGCATCGCATGCGCATTGAGTCACTTCGCATCACATGCGCATGGGATCGCTTGATATTGCATCTTATGTGCTTCGCATCGCATGCGCATTATGTCACGTCACGACACATGCACATGGCATCGCTTGATATCGCATCTCATGTGCATCGCATGGCATGCGCATTGAGCAAAGTCGCGTCACATGCGCATGGCATCGCTTGATATCGCATCTCATGTGCATCGCATCCCATGCGCATTGAGTCACGTCGCATCACATGTGCATGGCATCGCTTGATATCGCATCTTATGTGCATCGCATCGCATGCGCATTGAGTCACGTCGCGTCACATGCGCATGGCATTGCCTGTAATCGCTTCTTATGTTCATCGCGTCGCATGTGCATTGAGGCACGTCGCACCACATGCGCATGGCATTGCTTGATATCGCATCTTATGTGCATCGTATCGCATGCGCATTGAGTCACATCGCGTCATATACGCATGGCATCGCTTGATATGGCATCTTATGAGCATCGCATCGCATGCGCATTGAGTCACAACGCGTCACATGCGCATGGCATCTCATGATATCACATCTTGTGTGCATCGCGTCGCATGTGCATTGAGTCACGTCGCGTTACATGCGCATGGCATCGCTTGATATCACATCTTATGTGCATCGCATCGCATGTTCATTGAGTCACGTCGCTTCACATGCGCATAGCATCGCTTGATATCACATTTTATGTGCCTCGCATCGCATGTGCATTGAGTCACGTCGCGTTACAAGCGCATGGCATCGCTTGATATCGCAACTTATGTGCATCGCATCGCATGCGCATTAGTCACGTCGCTTCACATGCGCATGGCATCGCTTGATATGGCATCTTAAGAGCATCGCATCGCATGCGCATTGAGTCACAACGCGTCACATGCGCATGGCATCACTTGATATCGCATCTTATGTGCATCGCATCGCATGCGCATTGAGTCACTTCGCATCACATCCACATGGCATCGCTTCATATCGCATCTTATGTGCATCGCATCGCATGCGCATTGAGTCACAACGCGTCATATGCGCATGGCATCGCTAAATATCGCATCTTATGTGCATCGCTTCGCAGCGCATTGAGTCACATCGCGTCACATACGCATGCATCCCTCGACATCGCATCTTATGTGCATCGCATGCGCATTGGGTCACGTCGCGTCACATGCGCATGGCTTCGCCTGATATCGCATCTTATGTGCATCGCATCGCATGCGCATTAAGTTACGTCGCGTCACATGCGCATGCCATCGCTTGATATCGCATATTATGTGCATCATATCGCATGCGCAATGAGTCACGTCGCATCAAGTTCGCATGGCATCGCTTGATATCGCATCTTATGTGCATCGCATCGCATGCGCATTAGTCACGTCGCTTCACATGCGCATGGCATCGCTTTATATCCCATCTTATGTGCATCGCATCGCATGCGCAGTGAGTCACGTCGCGTCACATGCGCATGGCATCGCTTGATATGGCATCTTATGTGCGTCGCATCTCATGCTTATAGATTCACGTCGCGTCACATGCGCATGGCATCGCTTGATATCGCATCTTATGGGCATCGCATCGCATGCGCATTGAGTTACAGCGCGTCACATGCGCATGTAATCACTTGATTACGCATCTTATGTGCATCGCATCGCATGCGCATTGAGCCACTTCGCATTACATGCGCATGGCATCGCTTGATATCGCATCTTATGTGCACCGCATCGCATGCGCTTTTGAGTCAAATCACTTCACATGCGCATGACATCGCTTGATATCGCATCTTATGTGCATTGCATCGTATGCGCATTGATTTACGTCGCATCGCATGCGCATGGCATTGCTTGATATCTCATCTTATGTTCATCTCAACGCATGTGCATTGAGTCACGTCGCACCACATGCGCATGACATCGCTCGACATCGCATTTTTGTGCATCGCATCGCATGCGCATTAAGTGACATCGCGTTACATACGGATGCATCGCTCGACATCGCATCTTATGTGCATCGCATGCGCATTGAGGCACATCGCATCACACGCGCATGGCATTGCTCGCAATCGCATCTTATGTGCATCGCATCGCATGCGCATTGAGTCACAACGCGTCATATGCGCATGGCATCGCTTGATATCGCATCTTATGTGCATCGCTTCGCAGCGCATTGAGTCACATCGCGTCACATATGCATGCATCCCTCGACATCGCATCTTATGTGCATCGCATGCGCATTGAGTCACGTCGCGTCACATGCGCATGGCTTCGCTTGATATCGCATCTTATGTGCATCGCATCGCATGCGCATCGAGTTACGTCGTGTCACATGCGCATGGCATCGCTTGATATCGCATATTATGTGCATCATATCGCATGCGCAATGAGTCACGTCGCATCACGATCGCATGGCATCGCTTGATATCGCATCTTATGTGCATCGCATCGCATGCGAATTAGTCACGTCGCTTCACATGCGCATGGCATCGCTTGATATCGCATCTTATGTGCATCGCATCGAATGCGCAGTGAGTCACGTCGCGTCACATGCGCATGGCATCGCTTGATATGGCATCTTATGTGCGTCGCATCTCATGCTTATAGATTCACGTCACGTCACATGCGCATGGCATCGCTTGATATCGCATCTTATGGGCATCGCATCGCATGCGCATTGAGTTACAGCGCGTCACATGCGCATGTAATCACTTGATTACGCATCTTATGTGCATCGCATCGCATGCGCATTGAGCCACTTCGCATCACATGCGCATGGCATCGCTTGATATCGCATCTTATGTGCATCGCATCGCATGCGCTTTTGAGTCAAATCACTTCACATGCGCATGACATCGCATCTTATGTGCATTGCATCGCATGCGCATTGATTTACGTCGCATCGCATGCGCATGGCATTGCTTGATATCTCATCTTATGTTCATCTCATCGCATGTGCATTGAGTCACGTCGCACCACATGCGCATGACATCGCTCGACATCGCATCTTTTGTGCATCGCGTCGCATGCGCATTAAGTGACATCGCGTTACATACGCATGCATCGCTCGACATCGCATCTTATGTGCATCGCATGCGCATTGAGGCACATCGCATCACACGCGCATGGCATTGCTCGCAATCGCATCTTATGTGCATCGCATCGCATGCGCATTGAGTCTCATCGCGTCACATGTACATGGCATCGCTTGATATCGCATCCTATGTGCATCGCATCGCATGCGCTTTTGAGTCACATCACGTCACATGCGCATGGCATCGCTTGATATCGCATCTTATGTGCATCGCATCGCATGCGCTTTTGGGTCACATCACGTGACATGCGCATGGCGTCGCTTGATATCGCATCTTATGTGCATCGCATCGCATGCGCGTTGAGTCACATCGCGTCACATGTACATGGCATCGCTTGATATCGCATCTTATGTGCATCGCATCGCATGCGCTTTTGAGTCACATCACGTCACATGCGCATGGAATCGCTTGATATCGCATCTTATGTGCATCGCATCGCATGCGCTTTTGAGTCACATCACGTCACATGCGCATGGCGTCGCTTGATATCGCATCTTATGTGCATCGCATCGCATGCGCATTAGTCACCTCGCGCCACATGCGCATGGCATCGCGTGATATCGCATCTTATGGGCATCGCATCGCATGCGCAGTGAGTCACGTCGCGTCACATGCGCAAGGCATCCCTTGATATGGCATCTTATGTGCGTCGCATCTCATGCTTATAGATTCACGTCGCGTCACATGCGCATGGCATCGCTTGATATCGCTTCTTATGTGCATCGCATCGCATGCGCATTGAGTCACAGTGCGTCACAGGCGCATGTAACCACTTGATTTTACATCTTATGTGCATCGCATCGCATGCGCAATGAGTCACTTCGCATCACATGCGCATGGCTTCGCTTGATATCGCATCCTATGTGCTTCGCATCGCATGCGCATTGAGTCACGTCGCGAGACATGCACATGGCAATGCTTGATATGGCATCTTATGTGCGTCGCATCTCATGCTTATAAATTCACGTCGCGTCACTTGCGCATGGCATCGCTTGATATCGCTTCTTATGTGCATCGCATCGCATGCGCATTGAGTCACAGCGCGTCACATAAGCGTGTAATCACTTGATTACGCATCTTATGTGCATCGCATCGCATGCGCATTGAGTCACTTCGCATCACATGCGCATGTAATCACTTGATTACGCATCTTATGCGCATCGGATCGCATGCGCATTGAGTCAAGTCGCGTCACATGCGCATGGCATCGCTTGATATCGCATCTCATGTGCATCGCATCCCATGCGCATTGAGTCACGTCGCATCACAGGTGCATGGCATCGCTTGATATCGCATCTTATGTGCATCGCATCGCATGCGCATTGAGTCACGTCGCGTCACATGCGCATGGCATTGCCTGTAATCGCTTCTTATGTTCATCGCGTCGCATGTGCATTGAGGCACGTCGCACCACATGCGCATGGCATTGCTTGATATCGCATCTTATGTGCATCGTATCGCATGCGCATTGAGTCACATCGCGTCATATACGCATGGCATCGCTTGATATGGCATCTTATGAGCATCGCATCGCATGCGCATTGAGTCACAACGCGTCACATGCGCATGGCATCTCATGATATCACATTTTATGTGCATCGCATCGCATGTGCATTGAGTCACGTCGCGTTACATGCGCATGGCATCGCTTGATATCACATCTTATGTGCATCGCATCGCATGTTCATTGAGTCACATCGCTTCACATGCGCATAGCATCGCTTGATATCACATTTTATGAGCCTCGCATTGCATGTGCATTGAGTCACGTCGCGTTACAAGCGCATGGCACCGCTTGATATCGCAACTTATGTGCATCGCATCGCATGCGCATTGGTCACGTCGCTTCACATGCGCATGGCATCGCTTGATATGGCATCTTAAGAGCATCGCATCGCATGCGCATTGAGTCACAACGCGTCACATGCGCATGGCATCACTTGATATCGCATCTTATGTGCATCGCATCCCATGCGCATTGAGTCACTTCGCATCACATCCACATGGCATCGCTTCATATCGCATCTTATGTGCATCGCATCGCATGCGCATAGAGTCACAACGCGTCATATGCGCATGGCATCGCTTGATATCGCATCTTATGTGCATCGCTTCGCAGCGCATTGAGTCACATCGCGTCACATACGCATGCATCCCTCGACATCAAATCTTATGTGCATCGCATGCGCATTGAGTCACGTCGCGTCACATGCGCATGGCTTCGCCTGATATCGCATCTTATGTGCATCGCATCGCATGCGCATTGAGTTACGTCGTGTCACATGCGCATGGCATCGCTTGTTATCGCATATTATGTGCATCATATCGCATGCGCAATGAGTCACGTCGCATCACGTTCGCATGGCATCGCTTGATATCGCATCTTATGTGCATCGCATCGCATGCGCATTGAGTTACGTCGTGTCACATGCGCATGGCATCGCTTGATATGGCATCTTATGTGCGTCGCATCTCATGCTTATAGATTCACGTCGCGTCACATGCGCATGGCATCGCTTGATATCGCATCTTATGGGCATCGCATCGCATGCGCATTGAGTTACAGCGCGGCACATGCGCATGTAATCACTTGATTACGCGTCCTATGTGCATCGCATCGCATGCGCATTGAGCCACTTCGCATCACATGCGCATGGCATCGCTTGATATCGCATCTTATGTGCATCGCATCGCATGCGCTTTTGAGTCAAATCACTTCACATGCGCATGACATCGCTTGATATCGCATCTTATGGGCATCGCATCGCATGCGCATTGAGTTACAGCGCGTCACATGCGCATGTAATCACTTGATTACGCATCTTATGTGCATCGCATCGCATGCGCATTGAGCCACTTCGCACCACATGCGCATGACATCGCTCGATATCGCATCTTTTGTGCATCGCATCGCATGCGCATTGAGTAACATCGCGTCATATGCGCATGGCATTGCTCGATATCGCATCTTATGTGCATCGTATCGCATGCGCCTTGAGTCACATCGCGTCATATACGCATGGCATCGCTTGATATGGCATCTTATGAGCATCGCATCGCATGCGCATTGAGTCACAACGCGTCACATGCGCATGGCATCACTTGATATCACATCTTATGTGCATCGCATCGCATGTGCATTGAGTCACGTCGCGTTACATGCGCATGGCATCGCTTAATATCACATCTTATGTGCATCGCATCGCATGTGCATTGAGTCACGTCGCGTTACAAGCGCATGGCATCGCTTGATATCGCATCTTTTGTGCACCGCATCGCATGCGCAGTGAGTCACGTCGCGTCACATGCGCATGGCATCGCTTGATATGGCATCTTAAGAGCATCGCATCGCATGCGCATTGAGTCACAGCGCGTCACATGCGCATGTAATCACTTGATTACGCACCTTATGTGCATCGCATCGCATGCGCATTGAGTCACTTCGCATCATATGCGCATGGCATCGCTTGATATCGCACCTTATGTGCATCGCATCGCATGCGCTTTTGAGTCACATCGATTCACATGCGCATGACATAGCTTGATATCGCGTCTTATGTGCTTCGCATCGCATGCGCATTGAGTCACGTCGCGACACATGCTCATGGCATTGCTTGATATGGCATCTTATGTGCGTCGCATCTCATGCTTATAGATTCACGTCGCGTCACATGCGCATGGCATCGCTTGATATCGCTTCTTATGTGCATCGCATCGCATGCGCATTGAGTCACAGCGCGTGACATGCGCATGTAATCACTTGATTACGCATCTTATGTGCATCGCATCGCATGCGCATTGAGTCACTTCGCATCACATGCGCATGTAATCACTTGATTACGCATCTTATGCGCATCGGATCGCATGCGCATTGAGTCACTTCGCATCACATGCGCATGGGATCGCTTGATATTGCATCTTATGTGCTTCGCATCGCATGCGCATTATGTCACGTCACGACACATGCACATGGCATCGCTTGATATCGCATCTCATGTGCATCGCATGGCATGCGCATTGAGTCAAGTCGCGTCACATGCGCATGGCATCGCTTGATATCGCATCTCATGTGCATCGCATCCCATGCGCATTGAGTCACGTCGCATCACATGTGCATGGCATCGCTTGATATCGCATCTTATGTGCATCGCATCGCATGCGCATTGAGTCACGTCGTGTCACATGCGCATGGCATTGCCTGTAATCGCTTCTTATGTTCATCGCGTCGCATGTGCATTGAGGCACGTCGCACCACATGCGCATGGCATTGCTTGATATCGCATCTTATGTGCATCGTATCGCATGCGCATTGAGTCACATCGCGTCATATACGCATGGCATCGCTTGATATGGCATCTTGTGAGCATCGCATCGCATGCGCATTGAGTCACAACGCGTCACATGCGCATGGCATCTCATGATATCACATCTTATGTGCATCGCACCGCATGTGCATTGAGTCACGTCGCGTTACATGCGCATGGCATCGCTTGATATCACATCTTATGTGCATCGCATCGCATGTTCATTGAGTCACATCGCTTCACATGCGCATAGCATCGCTTGATATCACATTTTATGTGCCTCGCATCGCATGTGCATTGAGTCACGTCGCGTTACAAGCGCATGGCACCGCTTGATATCGCAACTTATGTGCATCGCATCGCATGCGCATTAGTCACGTCGCTTCACATGCGCATGGCATCGCTTGATATGGCATCTTAAGAGCATCGCATCGCATGCGCATTGAGTCACAACGCGTCACATGCGCATGGCATCACTTGATATCGCATCTTATGTGCATCGCATCCCATGCGCATTGAGTCACTTCGCATCACATTCACATGGCATCGCTTCATATCGCATCTTATGTGCATCGCATCGCATGCGCATAGAGTCACAACGCGTCATATGCGCATGGCATCGCTTGATATCGCATCTTATGTGCATCGCTTCGCAGCGCATTGAGTCACATCGCGTCACATACGCATGCATCCCTCGACATCAAATCTTATGTGCATCGCATGCGCATTGAGTCACGTCGCGTCACATGCGCATGGCTTCGCCTGATATCGCATCTTATGTGCATCGCATCGCATGCGCATTGAGTTACGTCGTGTCACATGCGCATGGCATCGCTTGTTATCGCATATTATGTGCATCATATCGCATGCGCAATGAGTCACGTCGCATCACGTTCGCATGGCATCGCTTGATATCGCATCTTATGTGCATCGCATCGCATGCGCATTGAGTTACGTCGTGTCACATGCGCATGGCATCGCTTGATATGGCATCTTATGTGCGTCGCATCTCATGCTTATAGATTCACGTCGCGTCACATGCGCATGGCATCGCTTGATATCGCATCTTATGGGCATCGCATCGCATGCGCATTGAGTTACAGCGCGGCACATGCGCATGTAATCACTTGATTACGCGTCCTATGTGCATCGCATCGCATGCGCATTGAGCCACTTCGCATCACATGCGCATGGCATCGCTTGATATCGCATCTTATGTGCATCGCATCGCATGCGCTTTTGAGTCAAATCACTTCACATGCGCATGACATCGCTTGATATCGCATCTTATGGGCATCGCATCGCATGCGCATTGAGTTACAGCGCGTCACATGCGCATGTAATCACTTGATTACGCATCTTATGTGCATCGCATCGCATGCGCATTGAGCCACTTCGCACCACATGCGCATGACATCGCTCGATATCGCATCTTTTGTGCATCGCATCGCATGCGCATTGAGTAACATCGCGTCATATGCGCATGGCATTGCTCGATATCGCATCTTATGTGCATCGTATCGCATGCGCCTTGAGTCACATCGCGTCATATACGCATGGCATCGCTTGATATGGCATCTTATGAGCATCGCATCGCATGCGCATTGAGTCACAACGCGTCACATGCGCATGGCATCACTTGATATCACATCTTATGTGCATCGCATCGCATGTGCATTGAGTCACCTCGCGTTACATGCGCATGGCATCGCTTAATATCACATCTTATGTGCATCGCATCGCATGTGCATTGAGTCACGTCGCGTTACAAGCGCATGGCATCGCTTGATATCGTATCTTTTGTGCACCGCATCGCATGCGCAGTGAGTCACGTCGCGTCACATGCGCATGGCATCGCTTGATATGGCATCTTAAGAGCATCGCATCGCATGCGCATTGAGTCACAGCGCGTCACATGCGCATGTAATCACTTGATTACGCACCTTATGTGCATCGCATCGCATGCGCATTGAGTCACTTCGCATCATATGCGCATGGCATCGCTTGATATCGCACCTTATGTGCATCGCATCGCATGCGCTTTTGAGTCACATCGATTCACATGCGCATGACATAGCTTGATATCGCGTCTTATGTGCTTCGCATCGCATGCGCATTGAGTCACGTCGCGACACATGCTCATGGCATTGCTTGATATGGCATCTTATGTGCGTCGCATCTCATGCTTATAGATTCACGTCTGGTCACATGCGCATGGCATCGCTTGATATCGCTTCTTATGTGCATCGCATAGCATGCGCATTGAGTCACAGCGCGTGACATGTGCATGTAATCACTTGATTACGCATCTTATGTGCATCGCATCGCATGCGCATTGAGTCACTTCGCATCACATGCGCATGTAATCACTTGATTACGCATCTTATGCGCATCGGATCGCATGCGCATTGAGTCACTTCGCATCACATGCGCATGGGATCGCTTGATATTGCATCTTATGTGCTTCGCATCGCATGCGCATTATGTCACGTCACGACAGATGCACATGGCATCGCTTGATATCGCATCTCATTTGCATCGCATGGCATGCGCATTGAGTCAAGTCGCGTCACATGCGCATGGCATCGCTTGATATCGCATCTCATGTGCATCGCATCCCATGCGCATTGAGTCACGTCGCATCACATGTGCATGGCATCGCTTGATATCGCATCTTATGTGCATCGCATCGCATGCGCATTGAGTCACGTCGTGTCACATGCGCATGGCATTGCCTGTAATCGCTTCTTATGTTCATCGCGTCGCATGTGCATTGAGGCACGTCGCACCACATGCGCATGGCATTGCTTGATATCGCATCTTATGTGCATCGTATCGCATGCGCATTGAGTCACATCGCGTCATATACGCATGGCATCGCTTGATATGGCATCTTATGAGCATCGCATCGCATGCGCATTGAGTCACAACGCGTCACATGCGCATGGCATCTCATGATATCACATCTTATGTGCATCGCATCGCATGTGCATTGAGTCACGTCGCGTTACATGCGCATGGCATCGCTTGATATCGCATCTTATGTGCATCGCTTCGCAGCGCATTGAGTCACATCGCGTCACATACGCATGCATCTCTCGACATCGCATCTTATGTGCATCGCATGCGCATTGAGTCACGTCGCGTCACATGCGCATGGCTTCGCCTGATATCGCATCTTATGTGCATCGCATCGCATGCGCATTAAGTTACGTCGTGTCACATGCGCATGGCATCGCTTGATATCGCATATTATGTGCATCATATCGCATGCGCAATGAGTCACGTCGCATCACGTTCGCATGGCATCGCTTGATATCGCATCTTATGTGCATCGCATCGCATGCGCATTAGTCAAGTCGCTTCACATGCGCATGGCATCGCTTTATATCGCATCTTATGTGCATCGCATCGCATGCGCAGTGAGTCACGTCGCGTCACATGCGCATGGCATCGCTTGATATGGCATCTTATGTGCATCGCATCGCATGCGCTTTTGAGTCAAATCACTTCACATGCGCATGACATCGCTTGATATCGCATCTTATGTGAATTGCATCGCATGCGCATTGATTTACGTCGCATCGCATGCGCATGGCATTGCTTGATATCGCATCTTATGGGCATCGCATCGCATGCGCATTGAGTTACAGCGCGTCACATGCGCATGTAATCACTTGATTACGCATCTTATGTGCATCGCATCGCATGCGCATTGAGCCTCTTCGCATTACATGCGCATGGCATCGCTTGATATCGCATCTTATGTGCATCGCATCGCATGCGCTTTTGAGTCAAATCACTTCACATGCGCATGACATCGCTTGATATCGCATCTTATGTGAATTGCTTCGCATGCGCATTGATTTACGTCGCATCGCATGCGCATGGCATTGCTTGATATCTCATCTTATGTTCATCTCAACGCATGTGCATTGAGTCACGTCGCACCACATGCGCATGACATCGCTCGACATCGCATCTTTTGTGCATCGCATCGCATGCGCATTAAGTGACATCGCGTTACATACGCATGCATCGCTCGACATCGCATCTTATGTGCATCGCATGCGCATTGAGTCACGTCGCGTCACATGCGCATGGCTTCGCCTGATATCGCATCTTATGTGCATCGCATCGCATGCGCATTAAGTTACGTCGTGTCACATGCGCATGGCATCGCTTGATATCGCATATTATGTGCATCATATCGCATGCGCAATGAGTCACGTCGCATCACGTTCGGATGGCATCGCTTGATATCGCATCTTATGTGCATCGCATCGCATGCGCATTGAGTTACGTCGTGTCACATGCGCATGGCATCGCTTGATATGGCATCTTATGTGCGTCGCATCTCATGCTTATAGATTCACGTCGCGTCACATGCGCATGACATCGCTTGATATCACATCTAATGTGCATTGCATCGCATGCGCATTGATTTACGTCGCATCGCATGCGCATGGCATTGCTTGATATCTCATCTTATGTTCATCTCATCGCATGTGCATTGAGTCACGTCGCACCACATGCGCATGACATCGCTCGACATCGCATCTTTTGTGCATCGCATCGCATGCGCATTAAGTGACATCGCGTTACATACGCATGCATCGCTCGACATCGCATCTTATGTGCATCGCATGCGCATTGAGGCACATCGCATCACACGCGCATGGCATTGCTCGCAATCGCATCTTATGTGCATCGCATCGCATGCGCATTGAGTCACAACGCGTCATATGCGCATGGCATCGCTTGATATCGCATCTTATGTGCATCGCTTCGCAGCGCATTGAGTCACATCGCGTCACATACGCATGCATCCCTCGACATCGCATCTTATTGCATCGCATGCGCATTGAGTCACGTCGCGTCACATGCGCATGGCTTCGCTTGATATCGCATCTTATGTGCATCGCATCGCATGCGCATCGAGTTACGTCGTGTCACATGCGCATGGCATCGCTTGATATCGCATCTTATGTGCATCGCATCGCATGCTCAGTGAGTCACGTCGCGTCACATGCGCATGGCATCGCTTGATATGGCATCTAATGTGCGTCGCATCTCATGCTTATAGATTCACGTCGCGTCACATGCGCATGGCATCGCTTTATATCGCATCTTATGGGCATCGCATCGCATGCGCATTGAGTTACAGCGCGTCACATGCGCATGTAATCACTTGATTACGCATCTTATGTGCATCGCATCGCATGCGCATTGAGCCATTTCGCATCACATGCGCATGGCATCGCTTGATATCGCATCTTATTTGCATCGCATCGCATGCGCTTTTGAGTCAAATCACTTCACATGCGAAGGACATCGCTTGATATCGCATCTTATGTGCATTGCATGGCATGCGCATTGATTTACGTCGCATCGCATGCGCATGGCATTGCTTGATATCTCATCTTATGTTCATCTCATCGCATGTGCATTGAGTCACGTCGCACCACATGCGCATGACATCGCTCGACATCGCATCTTTTGTGCATCGCATCGCATGCGCATTAAGTGACATCGCGTTACATACGCATGCATCGCTCGACATCGCATCTTATGTGCATCGCATGCGCATTGAGTCACGTCGCGTCACATGCGCATGGCTTCGCCTGATATCGCATCTTATGTGCATCGCATCGCATGCGCATTAAGTTACGTCGTGTCACATGCGCATGGCATCGCTTGATATCGCATATTATGTGCATCATATCGCATGCGCAATGAGTCACGTCGCATCACGTTCGCATGGCATCGCTTGATATCGCATCTTATGTGCATCGCATCGCATGCGCATTGAGTTACGTCGTGTCACATGCGCATGGCATCGCTTGATATGGCATCTTATGTGCGTCGCATCTCATGCTTATAGATTCACGTCGCGTCACATGCGCATGACATCGCTTGATATCACATCTAATGTGCATTGCATCGCATGCGCATTGATTTACGTCGCATCGCATGCGCATGGCATTGCTTGATATCTCATCTTATGTTCATCTCATCGCATGTGCATTGAGTCACGTCGCACCACATGCGCATGACATCGCTCGACATCGCATCTTTTGTGCATCGCATCGCATGCGCATTAAGTGACATCGCGTTACATACGCATGCATCGCTCGACATCGCATCTTATGTGCATCGCATGCGCATTGAGGCACATCGCATCACACGCGCATGGCATTGCTCGCAATCGCATCTTATGTGCATCGCATCGCATGCGCATTGAGTCACAACGCGTCATATGCGCATGGCATCGCTTGATATCGCATCTTATGTGCATCGCTTCGCAGCGCATTGAGTCACATCGCGTCACATACGCATGCATCCCTCGACATCGCATCTTATTGCATCGCATGCGCATTGAGTCACGTCGCGTCACATGCGCATGGCTTCGCTTGATATCGCATCTTATGTGCATCGCATCGCATGCGCATCGAGTTACGTCGTGTCACATGCGCATGGCATCGCTTGATATCGCATCTTATGTGCATCGCATCGCATGCTCAGTGAGTCACGTCGCGTCACATGCGCATGGCATCGCTTGATATGGCATCTAATGTGCGTCGCATCTCATGCTTATAGATTCACGTCGCGTCACATGCGCATGGCATCGCTTTATATCGCATCTTATGGGCATCGCATCGCATGCGCATTGAGTTACAGCGCGTCACATGCGCATGTAATCACTTGATTACGCATCTTATGTGCATCGCATCGCATGCGCATTGAGCCATTTCGCATCACATGCGCATGGCATCGCTTGATATCGCATCTTATTTGCATCGCATCGCATGCGCTTTTGAGTCAAATCACTTCACATGCGAAGGACATCGCTTGATATCGCATCTTATGTGCATTGCATGGCATGCGCATTGATTTACGTCGCATCGCATGCGCATGGCATTGCTTGATATCTCATCTTATGTTCATCTCATCGCATGTGCATTGAGTCACGTCGCACCACATGCGCATGACATCGCTCGACATCGCATCTTTTGTGCATCGCATCGCATGCGCATTAAGTGACATCGCGTTACATACGCATGCATCGCTCGACATCGCATCTTATGTGCATCGCATGCGCATTGAGGCACATCGCATCACACGCGCATGGCATTGCTCGCAATCGCAGCTTATGTGCATCGCATCGCATGCGCATTGAGTCTCATCGCGTCACATGTACATGGCATCGCTTGATATTGCATCCTATGTGCATCGCATCGCATGCGCTTTTGAGTCACATCACGTCACATGCGCATGGCATCGCTTGATATCGCATCTTATGTGCATCGCATCGCATGCGCTTTTGAGTCACATCACGTGACATGCGCATGGCGTCGCTTGATATCGCATCTTATGTGCATCTCATCGCATGCGCGTTGAGTCACATCGCGTCACATGTACATGGCATCGCTTAATATCACATCTTATGTGCATCGCATCGCATGTGCATTGAGTCACGTCGCGTTACAAGCGCATGGCATCGCTTGATATCGCATCTTTTGTGCACCGCATCGCATGCGCAGTGAGTCACGTCGCGTCACATGCGCATGGCATCGCTTGATATGGCATCTTAAGAGCATCGCATCGCATGCGCATTGAGTCACAGCGCGTCACATGCGCATGTAATCACTTGATTACGCACCTTATGTGCATCGCATCGCATGCGCATTGAGTCACTTCGCATCATATGCGCATGGCATCGCTTGATATCGCACCTTATGTGCATCGCATCGCATGCGCTTTTGAGTCACATCGATTCACATGCGCATGACATAGCTTGATATCGCGTCTTATGTGCTTCGCATCGCATGCGCATTGAGTCACGTCGCGACACATGCTCATGGCATTGCTTGATATGCCATCTTATGTGCGTCGCATCTCATGCTTATAGATTCACGTCGCGTCACATGCGCATGGCATCGCTTGATATCGCTTCTTATGTGCATCGCATAGCATGCGCATTGAGTCACAGCGCGTGACATGCGCATGTAATCACTTGATTACGCATCTTATGTGCATCGCATCGCATGCGCATTGAGTCACTTCGCATCACATGCGCATGTAATCACTTGATTACGCATCTTATGCGCATCGGATCGCATGCGCATTGAGTCACTTCGCATCACATGCGCATGGGATCGCTTGATATTGCATCTTATGTGCTTCGCATCGCATGCGCATTATGTCACGTCACGACAGATGCACATGGCATCGCTTGATATCGCATCTCATGTGCATCGCATGGCATGCGCATTGAGTCAAGTCGCGTCACATGCGCATGGCATCGCTTGATATCGCATCTCATGTGCATCGCATCCCATGCGCATTGAGTCACGTCGCATCACATGTGCATGGCATCGCTTGATATCGCATCTTATGTGCATCGCATCGCATGCGCATTGAGTCACGTCGTGTCACATGCGCATGGCATTGCCTGTAATCGCTTCTTATGTTCATCGCGTCGCATGTGCATTGAGGCACGTCGCACCACATGCGCATGGCATTGCTTGATATCGCATCTTATGTGCATCGTATCGCATGCGCATTGAGTCACATCGCGTCATATACGCATGGCATCGCTTGATATGGCATCTTATGAGCATCGCATCGCATGCGCATTGAGTCACAACGCGTCACATGCGCATGGCATCTCATGATATCACATCTTATGTGCATCGCATCGCATGTGCATTGAGTCACGTCGCGTACATGCGCATGGCATCGCTTGATATCGCATCTTATGTGCATCGCTTCGCAGCGCATTGAGTCACATCGCGTCACATACGCATGCATCTCTCGACATCGCATCTTATGTGCATCGCATGCGCATTGAGTCACGTCGCGTCACATGCGCATGGCTTCGCCTGATGTCGCATCTTATGTGCATCGCATCGCATGCGCATTAAGTTACGTCGTGTCACATGCGCATGGCATCGCTTGATATCGCATATTATGTGCATCATATCGCATGCGCAATGAGTCACGTCGCATCACGTTCGCATGGCATCGCTTGATATCGCATCTTATGTGCATCGCATCGCATGCGCATTAGTCAAGTCGCTTCACATGCGCATGGCATCGCTTTATATCGCATCTTATGTGCATCGCATCGCATGCGCAGTGAGTCACGTCGCGTCACATGCGCATGGCATCGCTTGATATGGCATCTTATGTGCATCGCATCGCATGCGCTTTTGAGTCAAATCACTTCACATGCGCATGACATCGCTTGATATCGCATCTTATGTGAATTGCATCGCATGCGCATTGATTTACGTCGCATCGCATGCGCATGGCATTGCTTGATATCGCATCTTATGGGCATCGCATCGCATGCGCATTGAGTTACAGCGCGTCACATGCGCATGTAATCACTTGATTACGCATCTTATGTGCATCGCATCGCATGCGCATTGAGCCACTTCGCATTACATGCGCATGGCACCGCTTGATATCGCATCATATGTGCATCGCATCGCATGCGCTTTTGAGTCAAATCACTTCACATGCGCATGACATCGCTTGATATCGCATCTTATGTGAATTGCTTCGCATGCGCATTGATTTACGTCGCATCGCATGCGCATGGCATTGCTTGATATCTCATCTTATGTTCATCTCATCGCATGTGCATTGAGTCACGTCGCACCACATGCGCATGACATCGCTCGACATCGCATTTTTGTGCATCGCATCGCATGCGCATTAAGTGACATCGCGTTACATACGCATGCATCGCTCGACATCGCATCTTATGTGCATCGCATGCGCATTGAGTCACGTCGCGTCACATGCGCATGGCTTCGCCTGATATCGCATCTTATGTGCATCGCATCGCATGCGCATTAAGTTACGTCGTGTCACATGCGCATGGCATCGCTTGATATCGCATATTATGTGCATCATATCGCATGCGCAATGAGTCACGTCGCATCACGTTCGCATGGCATCGCTTGATATCGCATCTTATGTGCATCGCATCGCATGCGCATTGAGTTACGTCGTGTCACATGCGCATGGCATCGCTTGATATGGCATCTTATGTGCGTCGCATCTCATGCTTATAGATTCACGTCGCGTCACATGCGCATGGCATCGCTTGATATCGCATCTTATGGGCATCGCATCGCATGCGCATTGAGTTACAGCGCGTCACATGCGCATGTAATCACTTGATTACGCATCTTATGTGCATCGCATCGCATGCGCATTGAGCCACTTCGCATCACATGCGCATGGCATCGCTTGATATCGCATCTTATGTGCATCGCATCGCATGCGCTTTTGAGTCAAATCACTTCACATGCGCATGACATCGCTTGATATCACATCTAATGTGCATTGCATCGCATGCGCATTGATTTACGTCGCATCGCATGCGCATGGCATTGCTTGATATCTCATCTTATGTTCATCTCATCGCATGTGCATTGAGTCACGTCGCACCACATGCGCATGACATCGCTCGACATCGCATCTTTTGTGCATCGCATCGCATGCGCATTAAGTGACATCGCGTTACATACGCATGCATCGCTCGACATCGCATCTTATGTGCATCGCATGCGCATTGAGGCACATCGCATCACACGCGCATGGCATTGCTCGCAATCGCATCTTATGTGCATCGCATCGCATGCGCATTGAGTCACAACGCGTCATATGCGCATGGCATCGCTTGATATCGCATCTTATGTGCATCGCTTCGCAGCGCATTGAGTCACATCGCGTCACATACGCATGCATCCCTCGACATCGCATCTTATTGCATCGCATGCGCATTGAGTCACGTCGCGTCACATGCGCATGGCTTCGCTTGATATCGCATCTTATGTGCATCGCATCGCATGCGCATCGAGTTACGTCGTGTCACATGCGCATGGCATCGCTTGATATCGCATCTTATGTGCATCGCATCGCATGCTCAGTGAGTCACGTCGCGTCACATGCGCATGGCATCGCTTGATATGGCATCTTATGTGCGTCGCATCTCATGCTTATAGATTCACGTCGCGTCACATGCGCATGGCATCGCTTTATATCGCATCTTATGGGCATCGCATCGCATGCGCATTGAGTTACAGCGCGTCACATGCGCATGTAATCACTTGATTACGCATCTTATGTGCATCGCATCGCATGCGCATTGAGCCATTTCGCATCACATGCGCATGGCATCGCTTGATATCGCATCTTATTTGCATCGCATCGCATGCGCTTTTGAGTCAAATCACTTCACATGCGAAGGACATCGCTTGATATCGCATCTTATGTGCATTGCATGGCATGCGCATTGATTTACGTCGCATCGCATGCGCATGGCATTGCTTGATATCTCATCTTATGTTCATCTCATCGCATGTGCATTGAGTCACGTCGCACCACATGCGCATGACATCGCTCGACATCGCATCTTTTGTGCATCGCATCGCATGCGCATTAAGTGACATCGCGTTACATACGCATGCATCGCTCGACATCGCATCTTATGTGCATCGCATGCGCATTGAGGCACATCGCATCACACGCGCATGGCATTGCTCGCAATCGCAGCTTATGTGCATCGCATCGCATGCGCATTGAGTCTCATCGCGTCACATGTACATGGCATCGCTTGATATTGCATCCTATGTGCATCGCATCGCATGCGCTTTTGAGTCACATCACGTCACATGCGCATGGCATCGCTTGATATCGCATCTTATGTGCATCGCATCGCATGCGCTTTTGAGTCACATCACGTGACATGCGCATGGCGTCGCTTGATATCGCATCTTATGTGCATCTCATCGCATGCGCGTTGAGTCACATCGCGTCACATGTACATGGCATCGCTTGATATCGCATCTTATGTGCATCGCATCGCATGCGCTTTTGAGTCACATCACGTCACATGCGCATGGAATCGCTTGATATCGCATCTTATGTGCATCGCATCGCATGCGCTTTTGAGTCACATCACGTCACATGCGCATGGCGTCGCTTGATATCGCATCTTATGTGCATCGCATCGCATGCGCATTAGTAACGTCGCGCCACATGCGCATGGCATCGCGTGATATCGCATCTTATGGGCATCGCATCGCATGCGCAGTGAGTCACGTCGCGTCACATGCGCAAGCCATCCCTTGATATGGCATCTTATGTGCGTCGCATCTCATGCTTACAGATTCACGTCGCGTCACATGCGCATGGCATCGCTTGATATCGCTTCTTATGTGCATCGCATCGCATGCGCATTGAGTCACAGTGCGTCACATGCGCATGTAACCACTTGATTTTACATCTTATGTGCGTCGCATCGCATGCGCAATGAGTCACTTCGCATCACATGCGCATGGCATCACTTGATATCGCATCTTATGCGGATCGTATCGCATGCGCATTGAGCCACATCGCGTCACATACGCATGCATCGCTCGACATCGCGTCTTATGTGCATCGCATGAGCATTGAGTCACGTCGCGCCACATGCGCATGCCATCACTTGATATCGCATCTTATATGCATCGCATCGCATGCGCATTGAGTCCCGTCGGCGTTACATGCGCATGGCATCCCTTGATATCGCATTTTATATGCACCGCATCGCATGCGCAGTGAGTTACGTCGCGTCACATGCGCATGGCATCGCTTGATATCCCATGTTATCTGTATCGCATCGCATGCGCATTGAGCCATGTCGCATCGCATGCGCATGGCATTGGTTGATATCGCATCTTATGTTCATCTCATCGAATGTGCATTGGGTCACGTCACACCACATGCAAATGACATCACTCGACATCGCACCTTTTACGCATCTCATCGCATGCGCATTGAGTGGCGTCGCGTCATATACGCATGGCATCGCTTGATATCGCATCTTATGTGCATCGCATCGCAGCGCGTTGAGTTACATCTAGTCACATAAGGATGCATCGCACGACATCGCATCTTGTGTGCATCGCATGCGCATTGAGCCACAACGCATCACACGCGCATGGCATCGCTCGACATCGCATCTTATGTGCATCGCATCCCATGCGCATTGAGTCACTTCGCGTCACATGCACATGGCATCGCTTGATATCGCATCTTATGTGCATCGCATCGCATGCGCTTTTGAGTCACATCACGTCACATGCGCATTTCATCGCTTGATATCACATCTTATGTGCATCGCATCGCATGCGCAGTGAGTCACGTCGCGTCACATAGGTATGCATCGCTCGACATCGCGTCTTATGTGCATCGCATGCGCATTGAGCCACGTCGCGTCACATGCGCATGGCATCGCTTGATATGGCATCTTATGTGCTTCGCATTGCATGCGAATTGAGCGTCTTCGCACTAGATGCACATGGCATCGCTTGATATCGCATCTTATGTGCATCACGTCGCATGCGCATTGAGCCACGTCGCGTCACATGCGCATGGCATCGCTTGATATCGCATCTTATGTGCATCGCATCGCATGCGCATTGAGTCACGTCGTGACACATGCGCATGTTATCGCTTGATGGCGCATCTTATGTGCATCACGTCGTATGCGCATTGAGTCACGTTGCATCACATGCGCATGGCATCGCTTGATATCACATTTAGGTGCATCGCCTCGCATGCGCATTGAGTCACGTCGCACCACACGCGCATGGCATCGCTCGACATCGCATCTTTTGTGCATCGCATCGCATGCGCATTGAGCCATATCGCATCACACGCGCATGGCATCGCTATATATCGCATCCTATATGCATCGCATCGCATGCGCTTTTGAGTCACATCACGTCACATGCACATGGCATCGATTGATATCGCATCTTATGTGCATTGCATCGCATGTGCATTGAGTCACGTCGCGTTACATGCGCATGGCATCGCTTGATATCGCATCTTATGTGCATCGCATCGCATGCGCATTCAGTCACAACGCGTCACATATCTTATATGCATCGCATCGCAGCGCATTGAGTTACATCGCGTCACATGCGCATGCATCGCTCGACATCGCGTCTTATGTGCATCGCATGCGCATTGAGGCACGTCGCGTCACATGCGCATGGCATCGCTTGATAGCGCATCTAATGTGCATCGCATCGCATGCGCAGTGAGCCACTTCGTGTCACATGCTTATGGCATCACTTGACATCGCATCTTATGTGCATCGCAGCGCATGCGCATTGAGTCACAACGCGTCACATGCGCATGGCATCACTTGATATCGCATCTTATGTGCATCGCATCGCATGCGCATTGAGTCCCTTCGCAGCACATGCACATGGCATCACTCGACAACGCATCTTATGTGCATCGCTTCACAGTGCATTGAGTTACATCACGTCACATACGCATGCATCGCTCGACATCACATCTTATGTGCATCGCATGCGCATGGGTCACGTCGCGTCGCATGCGCATGGCATCGCTTGATATCGTATAATATGTTCATCTAATCGTATGTGCATTGAGTCACGTCAAACCACATGCGGATGACATCGCTGGACATCGCATCTTTTGTGCATCGCATCGCATGCGCATTTAGTCACTTCGCATAACATGCTCATGGAATCGCTTGATATCGCATCTTATGTGCATCGCATCGCATGCGCATTGAGTTACATCCCATCACATGCACATGGCATCGCTCGACAACGCTTCTTATGTGCATCGCATCGCATGCGCATTGAGTCATGTCTCGTCACATGCGCATGGCATCGCTTGATATCGCATCTTATGTGCATCGCATCGAATGCGCATTGAGTCACGTCGCGTCACATGCGCATGGCATCGGCTGATATCGCATCTTATGTGCATCGCATCGCATGCTCATTGAGTTACGTCGCGTCACATGCGCATGGCATCGCTTGATTTCGCATATTATGTGCATCGCATCGCATGCGCATTGAGTCCCTTCGCATCACATGCACATGGCATCACTCGACAACGCATCTTATGTGCATCGCTTCACAGTGCATTGGGTCACATCACGTCACATACGAATGCATCGCTCGACATCGCATCTTATGTGCCTCGCATGCGCATGAAACACGTCGCGTCACATGCGCATGGTATCCCTTGATATCGCAAGCTATGTGCATCGCATTGCGTGCGCATTGAATCACGTCGCGTCACATGCGCATGGCATAGCTTGATATCGCATCTTATGGGCATCATATCGCATGCGCATTGAGTCACGTCGCATGACATGCGCATGGCATCGCTTGATATCGCATCTTATGTGCATCGCTTCGCATGCGCATTGAGTCTCGTCGCATCACATGCACATGGCATCGCTTGATATCGCATCTTATGTGCATCGCATGGCATGCGCATTGAGTCACGTCGCATCCCATGCGTATGGCATCGCCTGATATCGCATCTTAAGTGCATCGCATCGCATGCGCATTGAGTCACATCCCATCACATGGGCATGGCATCGCTCGACAACGCATCTTATGTGCATCGCATCGCATGCGCATTGAGTCATGTCTCGTCACATGCGCATGGCATCGCTTGATATCGCATCTTATGTGCATCGCATCGAATGCGCATTGAGTCACGTCGCGTCACATGCGCATGGCATCGGCTGATATCGCATCTTATGTGCATCGCATCGCATGCTCATTGAGTTACGTCGCGTCACATGCGCATGGCATCGCTTGATTTCGCATATTATGTGCATCGCATCGCATGCGCATTGAGTCCCTTCGCATCACATGCACATGGCATCACTCGACAACGCATCTTATGTGCATCGCTTCACAGTGCATTGGGTCACATCACGTCACATACGAATGCATCGCTCGACATCGCATCTTATGTGCCTCGCATGCGCATGAAACACGTCGCGTCACATGCGCATGGTATCCCTTGATATCGCAAGCTATGTGCATCGCATTGCGTGCGCATTGAATCACGTCGCGTCACATGCGCATGGCATAGCTTGATATCGCATCTTATGGGCATCATATCGCATGCGCATTGAGTCACGTCGCATGACATGCGCATGGCATCGCTTGATATCGCATCTTATGTGCATCGCTTCGCATGCGCATTGAGTCTCGTCGCATCACATGCACATGGCATCGCTTGATATCGCATCTTATGTGCATCGCATGGCATGCGCATTGAGTCACGTCGCATCCCATGCGTATGGCATCGCCTGATATCGCATCTTAAGTGCATCGCATCGCATGCGCATTGAGTCACATCCCATCACATGGGCATGGCATCGCTCGACAACGCATCTTATGTGCATCGCATCGCATGCGCATTGAGTCATGTCTCGTCACATTTGCATGGCTTCGCTTGATATCGCATCTTATCTGCATGGCATCGAATGCGCATTGAGTCACGTCGCGTCACATGCGCATGGCATCGCTTGATATCGCATTTTATGTGCATCGCAGCGCATGCGCATTGAGTCACTTCGCATCACATGCGCATGGCATCGCTTGATATCGCATCTTATGTGCATCGCATCGCAGCGCATAGAGTTACATCGCGTCACATACGCATGCATCGCTCGACATTGCATCTTATGTGCATCGCATGCGCATTTAGTCACATCGCATCACACGCTCATGGCATCGCTCGACATCGCATTTTATGTGCATCGCATCGCATGCGCATTGGGTCACATCGCGTCACATGCACGTGGCATCGCTTAATATCGCA
Source organism: Tenodera sinensis (assembly GCA_030765045.1). Lineage (NCBI taxonomy): Eukaryota > Metazoa > Arthropoda > Insecta > Mantodea > Mantidae > Tenodera > Tenodera sinensis. Next base: position 50,600,531 of record CM060973.1, read on the forward strand.
TCTTATGTGCATCGCATCGCATGCGCTTTTGAGTGACATCACGTCACATGCGCATGGCATCGCTTGATATCGCATCTTATGTGCATCGCACCGCATGCGCTTTTGAGTCACATCACGTCACATGCGCATGGCATCGCTAGTATCGCATCTTATGTGCTTCGCATCGCATGCGCATTCAGCCACGTCGCGTCACATTCGCATGCCGTCGCTTGATATCGCATCTTATGTGCATCGCGGCGCATGTGCATTGAGTGAGGTCGCGTTACATGCGCATGGCATCGCTTGATATCGCATCTTATGTGCATCGCATAGCATGCGCATTGAGCCACGTCGCGTCACATGCGCACGGCATCGCTTGATATCGCATCTTATGTGCATCGCATAGCATGCGAATTGAGTAACGTCGCGTCACATGCGCATGGCATCACTTGATATCGCATCTTATGTGCATCGCATCCAATGCGCATGGCATTGCCTGATATCGCATCTTATGGTCATTTGATCGCATGCGCATTGAGTCGCATCCCATGACATGTGCATGGCATCGCTCGACAACGCATCTTATGTGCATCGCATCGCATGCGCATTGAGTCATGTCTCGTCACATTTGCATGGCATCGCTTGATATCGCATATTATGTGCATCGCATCGCATGCGCATTGAGTCACGTCACATCACATGCGCATGGCATCGCTTCATATCGCATCTTATGTGCATCGCATCGCATGCGCATTGAGTTGCCTCACATCACATGCGCATGGCATCGCTTGATATCGCATCTTATGTGCAACGCACCGTATGCGCATTCAGTTACCTCGCGTCAAATGCGCATGGCATCGCTTGATATCGCATCTCATGTGCATCGCATCGCATGCGCATTGAGTCACGTCGCACCACATGCGCATGACATCGCTCGATATCGCATCTTTTGTGCATCGCATCGCATGCTAATTGAGTGACATCGCGTCATGTGCACATGGCATCACCTGATTTCGCATTTTATGTGCATCGCATCGCAGCGCATTAAGTAACATTCGCATGCCTCGCTCGGCATCTCATCTAATGTGCATCGCATGCGCATTGAGTCACATCGCATCACACGCGCATGGGATCGCTCAACATCGCATCTTATGTGCATCGCATCGCATGCTTATTGAGTCACGTCGCGCCACATGCGCATGGCATCGCTTGATATCGCATCTTATGTGCATCGCATCGTATGCGCATTGCGTCACATAGCGTCACATGCGCATAGCATCAGTTGATATCGCATCTTAAATGCATCGCGTTGCATGCGCATTGAGTCAGGTCGCGGCATATGCACATGGCGTCGGTTGACATCCCATCTCATGTGCATCGCATCGCATTCGAATTGAGTACGTCGCATCACATACGCATGGCATCGCGTGATATCGCATCTTCTGTGCATGCGCATGCGCATTGAGTCACGTCCCGTCACATGCGAATGGAATCGCTTGATATCGCATCTTGTGTGCATCGCATCGCATGCTTATGGAGTCACGGCGCGTCACATGCGCATGGCATCGCTTGATATCGCATCTTATGTGCAAGGCGGCGCATGTGCATTGAGTGAGGTCGCGTTACATGCGCATGGCATAGCTTGATATCGCATCTTATGTGCATCGCATCGCAAGAGCATTGAGTCACATCGCGTCACATGCGCATGGCATCAGTTGATATCGCATCTCATGTCCATCGCATCGCATGCGCATTGAGTCACGTTGCGTCACATTCGCATGGAATCGCTTGATATCGCATTTTATGTGCATCGCATCGCATGCTTATTCAGTCACGTCGCGTAACATGCGCATGGCATCGCTCGACAACGCATTTTATGTGGATCGCATCGCATGTCTATTGAGTCATGTCTCGTCACATGCGCATGGCATCGCTTGATATGGCATCTTATGTGCATCGCATCGAATGCGCATTGAGTCACGTCGCGTCACATGCGCATGGCATCGCCTGATATCGCATCTTATGTGCATCGCATCGCATGCGCATTGAGTTACGTCGCGTCACATGCGCATGGCATCACTCGACATCGCATCTTATGTGCATCGCATGCGCATTGAGTCACATCGCATCACAAGCGCATGGCATCGCTCGTGTTGCATCTTATGTGCATCGCATCGCATGCGCATTGAGTCACATCGCGTCACATGCACGTGGCATCGCTTGATATCGCATCTTATGTGCATCGCATCGCATGCGCTTTTCAGTCACATCACGTCACATGCGCATCGCATCGCTTGATATCGCATCTTATGTGCGTCGCACCGCATGCGCTTTTGAGTCACATCACGCCACATGCGCATGGCATTGCTTGATATCGCATCTTATGTGCATCGAATCGCATGCGCATTGAGTCACTTCGCATCACATGCACATGGCAGCACTTGACAACGCATCTTATGTGCATCGCTTCGCAGTGCATTGAGTCACGTCACGTCATATACGAATGCATCGCTCGACATCGCATCTTATGTGCCTCGCATGCGCATGAGGCACGTCGCGTCACATGCGCATGGTATCCCTTGATATCGCATCTTATGGGCATCATATCGCATGCGCATTGAGTCACGTCGCATCACATGCGCATGGCATCGCTTGATATCGCATCTTATGTGCATCGCATCGCATGCGCATTGAGTCACTTCGCATCACATGCACATGGCATCGCTTGATATCGCATCTTATGTGCATCGCATGGTATGCGCATTGAGTCACGTCGCATCACATGCGTATGGCATCGCCTGATATCGCATCTTATGTGCATCGCATCGCATGCGCATTGAGTCACATCCCATCACATGGGCATGGCATCGCTCGACAACACATCTTATGTGCATCGCATCGAATGCGCATTGAGTCACGTCGCGTCACGTGCGCATGGCATCGCTTGATATCGCATCTTATGTGCATTGCAGCGCATGCGCATTGAGTTACGTCGCGTCACATGCGCATGGCATCGCTTGATATCGCATATTATGTGCATCGCATCGCATGCGCATTGAGTCACTTCGCATCACATGCGCATGGCATCGCTTGATATCGCATCTTATGTGCATCGCATCGCAGCGCATTGAGTTACATCGCGTCACATACGCATGCATCGCTCGACATCGCATCTTATGTGCATCGCAAGCGCATTGAGTCACGTCGCGACACATGCACATGGCATTGCTTGATATCACATCTCATGTGCATCGCATGGCATGCGCATTGAGCCACGTCGCGTCACATTCGCATGGCGTCGCTTGATATCGCATCTTATTTGCATCGCATCGCAAGAGCATTGAGTCACATCGCGTCACATGCGCATGGCATCGCTTGATATCGCATCTTATGTGCAGCGCATCGCATGCGCATTGAGTCACGTCGCGTCACATGCGCAAGGCATCGCTTGAAATCGCATTTTATGTTCATCGCATCGCATGCGCATTGAGTCACGTCGCATCACATGCGCATGGCGTCAGTTGAGATCGCATCTTATGTGCATCGCATCGCATGCGCATTGAGTCACCTCCCATGACATGCGCATGGCATCGCTCGACAACGCATCTTATGTGCATCGCATCGCATGCTTATTGAGTCACGTCGCGTCACAAGCGCACGGCATCGCTTGATATCGCATCTTATTTGCATCGCATCGCAAGAGCATTGAGTCACATCGCGTCACATGCGCATGGCATCAGCTGATATCGCATTTCATGTGCATCGCATCGAATGCGCATTGAGTTACAGTCCATCACATGCGCATTACATCGCTCGACAACGCATCTTATGTGCATCGCATCGCATGCATATTGAGTCACGTCTCGTCACATTTCCATGGCATCGCTTGATATCGCATATTATGTGCATCGCATCGCATGTGCATTGAGTCACTTCGCATCACATGCGCCTGGCATCGCTTGATATCGCATCTTATGTGCATCGCATCGCATGCGCATTGGGTCACATCGCGTTACATGCACGTGGCATCGCTTAAAATGGCATCTTATGTGCATCGCATCGCATGCGCTTTTGAGTGACATCACGTCACATGCGCATGGCATCGCTTGATATCGCATCTTATGTGCATCGCACCGCATGCGCTTTGGAGTCACATCACGTCACATGCGCATGGCATCGCTAGTATCGCATCTTATGTGCTTCGCATCGCATGCGCATTGAGTCACGTCGCGGCACATGCACATGGCATTGCTTGAAATCGCATCTCATGTGCATCGCATCGCATGCGCATTCAGCCACGTCGCGTCACATTCGCATGGCGTCGCTTGATATCGCATCTTATGTCCATCGCGGCGCATGTGCATTGAGTGAGGTCGCGTTACATGCGCATGGCATCGCTTGATATCGCATCCTATATGCATCGCATCGCATGCGCATTGAGCCACGTCGCTTCACATGCGCACGGCATCGCTTGGTATCGCATCTTATGTGCATCGCATAGCATGCGAATTGAGTAACGTCGCGTCACATGCGCATGGCATCACTTGATATCGCATCTTATGTGCATCGCATCCAATGCGCATTGAGTCACTTAGCATCATATGCGCATGGCATTGCCTGATATCGCATCTTATGGTCATTTGATCGCATGCGCATTGAGTCGCATCCCATGACATGCACATGGCATCGCTCGACAACGCATCTTATGTGCATCGCATGGCATGCGCATTGAGTCATGTCTCGTCACATTTGCATGGCATCGCTTGATATCGCACCTTATGTGCATCGCAACGCACGCGCATTGAGTCACGTCGCGTCACATGCGCATGCCATCGCTTGATATCGCATCTTTTGTGCATCGGATCGCATGCGCATCGAGACACGTCGCGTCACATGCGCATGGCATCGCTCGACAACGCATCTTATGTGCATCGCATCGCATGTGCATTGAGTCATGTCCCGTCACATTTCCATGGCATCTCTTGATATCGCCTCTTATGTGCATCGCATCGCATGCGCTTTTCAGTCACATCACGTCACATGCGCATCGCATCGCTTGATATCGCATCTTATGTGCGTCGCACCGCATGCGCTTTTGAGTCACATCACGCCACATGCGCATGGCATTGCTTGATATCGCATCTTACGTGCATCGAATCGCATGCGCATTGAGTCACTTCGCATCACATGCACATGGCAGCACTTGACAACGCATCTTATGTGCATCGCTTCGCAGTGCATTGAGTCACGTCACGTCATATACGAATGCATCGCTCGACATCGCATCTTATGTGCCTCCCATGCGCATGAGGCACGTCGCGTCACATGCGCATGGTATCCCTTGATATCGCATCTTATGGGCATCATATCGCATGCGCATTGAGTCACGTCGCATCACATGCGCATGGCATCGCTTGATATCGCATCTTATGTGCATCGCATCGCATGCGCATTGAGTCACTTCGCATCACATGCACATGGCATCGCTTGATATCGCATCTTATGTGCATCGCATGGTATGCGCATTGAGTCACGTCGCATCACATGCGTATGGCATCGCCTGATATCGCATCTTATGTGCATCGCATCGCATGCGCATTGAGTCACATCCCATCACATGGGCATGGCATCGCTCGACAACACATCTTATGTGCATCGCATCGAATGCGCATTGAGTCACGTCGCGTCACGTGCGCATGGCATCGCTTGATATCGCATCTTATGTGCATTGCAGCGCATGCGCATTGAGTTACGTCGCGTCACATGCGCATGGCATCGCTTGATATCGCATATTATGTGCATCGCATCGCATGCGCATTGAGTCACTTCGCATCACATGCGCATGGCATCGCTTGATATCGCATCTTATGTGCATCGCATCGCAGCGCATTGAGTTACATCGCGTCACATACGCATGCATCGCTCGACATCGCATCTTATGTGCATCGCATGCGCATTGAGTCACGTCGCGACACATGCACATGGCATTGCTTGATATCACATCTCATGTGCATCGCATGGCATGCGCATTGAGCCACGTCGCGTCACATTCGCATGGCGTCGCTTGATATCGCATCTTATTTGCATCGCATCGCAAGAGCATTGAGTCACATCGCGTCACATGCGCATGGCATCGCTTGATATCGCATCTTATGTGCAGCGCATCGCATGCGCATTGAGTCACGTCGCGTCACATGCGCAAGGCATCGCTTGAAATCGCATTTTATGTTCATCGCATCGCATGCGCATTGAGTCACGTCGCATCACATGCGCATGGCGTCAGTTGAGATCGCATCTTATGTGCATCGCATCGCATGCGCATTGAGTCACCTCCCATGACATGCGCATGGCATCGCTCGACAACGCATCTTATGTGCATCGCATCGCATGCTTATTGAGTCACGTCGCGTCACAAGCGCACGGCATCGCTTGATATCGCATCTTATTTGCATCGCATCGCAAGAGCATTGAGTCACATCGCGTCACATGCGCATGGCATCAGCTGATATCGCATTTCATGTGCATCGCATCGAATGCGCATTGAGTTACATTCCATCACATGCGCATTACATCGCTCGACAACGCATCTTATGTGCATCGCATCGCATGCATATTGAGTCACGTCTCGTCACATTTCCATGGCATCGCTTGATATCGCATATTATGTGCATCGCATCGTTGCGCATTGAGTCACTTCGCATCACATGCGCATGGCATCGCTTGATATCGCATCTTATGTGCATCGCATCGCAGCGCATTGAGTTACATCGCGTCACATACGCATGCATCGCTCGACATCGCTTCTTATGTGCATCGCATGCGCATTGAGTCACATCGCATCACACGCGCATGGCATCGCTCGACATCGCATTTTATGTGCATCGCATCGCATGCGCATTGGGTCACATCGCGTTACATGCACGTGGCATCGCTTAAAATCGCATCTTATGTGCATCGCATCGCATGCGCTTTTGAGTGACATAACGTCACATGCGCATGGCATCGCTTGATATCGCATCTTATGTGCATCGCACCGCATGCGCTTTGGAGTCACATCACGTCACATGCGCATGGCATCGCTAGTATCGCATCTTATGTGCTTCGCATCGCATGCGCATTGAGTCACGTCGCGGCACATGCACATGGCATTGCTTGAAATCACATCTCATGTGCATCGCATCGCATGCGCATTCAGCCACGTCGCGTCACATTCGCATGGCGTCGCTTGATATCGCATCTTATGTCCATCGCGGCGCATGTGCATTGAGTGAGGTCGCGTTACATGCGCATGGCATCGCTTGATATCGCATCCTATATGCATCGCATCGCATGCGCATTGAGCCACGTCGCTTCACATGCGCACGGCATCGCTTGGTATCGCATCTTATGTGCATCGCATAGCATGCGAATTGAGTAACGTCGCGTCACATGCGCATGGCATCACTTGATATCGCATCTTATGTGCATCGCATCCAATGCGCATTGAGTCACTTAGCATCATATGCGCATGGCATTGCCTGATATCGCATCTTATGGTCATTTGATCGCATGCGCATTGAGTCGCATCCCATGACATGCACATGGCATCGCTCGACAACGCATCTTATGTGCATCGCATGGCATGCGCATTGAGTCATGTCTCGTCACATTTGCATGGCATCGCTTGATATCGCACCTTATGTGCATCGCAACGCACGCGCATTGAGTCACGTCGCGTCACATGCGCATGCCATCGCTTGATATCGCATCTTTTGTGCATCGGATCGCATGCGCATCGAGACACGTCGCGTCACATGCGCATGGCATCGCTCGACAACGCATCTTATGTGCATCGCATCGCATGTGCATTGAGTCATGTCCCGTCACATTTCCATGGCATCTCTTGATATCGCCTCTTATGTGCATCACATCGCATGCGCATTGAGTCACGTCGCGTCACATGCGCATGGAATCGCTTGATATCGCATTTTATGTGAATCGCACCGTATGCGCATTCAGTTACGTCGCGTCACATGCGCATGGCATCGCTTGATATCTCATCTCATGTGCATCGCATCGCAGCGCATTGAGTCACGTCTCGTCACATTTGCATGATTTATGTGCAGCGCATCGCATGGTTATTGACTCACGTCGCATCACATACGCATGGCATCGCGTGATATCGCATCTTATGTGCATCGTATCCCATGCGCATTGAGTCACGTCGCGTCACATGCGCCTGGCATCGCTTGATATCGCATCTTATGTGCATCGTATCCCATGCGCATTGAGTCACGTCGCGTCACATGCGCATGGCATTGCTTTATATCGCATCTTATGTTCATCTCATCGCATGAGCATTGAGTACACGTCGCACCACATGCGCATGACATCGCTCGACATCGCTTCTTTTGTGCATCGCATCGCATGCGCATTGAGTGATATCGTGTCGTATACGCAGGGCATTGCTTGATATCGCATGTTATGTGCATCGCATTGCAGCGCATTGAGTTACATCACATCACATGCGCTTGGCATCGCTTGATATCGCACCTTATGTGCTTCGCAACGCATGCGCATTGAGTCACGTAGCGTCACATGCGCATGGTATCGCTTGATATGGCATCTTATGTGCATCGCATCGCATGCTCATTGATTCACGTCGCGTCACATGTGCATGGCATCACTTGTTGTGGCATCTTATGTGCTTCGCATCGCATCCGCATTGAGTCACGTCGCGTCACACGCAAATGGCATCGCTTGATATCGCATCTCATGTGCATCGCATCGCATGCGCATTGAGTTTCGTCGCACCACATGCGCATGACATTGCTCGACATCGCATCTTTTGTGCATCGCATCGCATGCGCATTGAGTGACATCGCGTCATATACGCATGGCGTCGCTTGATATGGCATCTTATGTGCATCGCATCGCATGCTCATTGATTCACGTCGCGTCACATGTGCATGGCATCACTTGTTGTGGCATCTTATGTGCTTCGCATCGCATCCGCATTGAGTCACGTCGCGTCACATGCACATGGCTTCGCTTGATATCGCATCTCATGTGCATCGCATCGCATGCATATTGAGTCACGTCGCATCACATGCGCATGGCATCGCTTGATATTGCATCTTATGTGCATCGCATCGCATGCGCATTGAGTCACATCGCGTCACGTGCACAAAGCATCAGTTGATATGGCATCTTATGTGCATCGCATCGCAAGCGCATTGAGTCACATCGCGTCACATACGCATGGCATTAATCGACATCGCATCGCATGTGCATCGCATCGCATGGCATTGAGTCACGTTGCATCATATGCACGAAATTGCTTCATATCGCATTTTATGTGCATCGCATCGCATGCGCATTGAGCCACATCGCGTCACATGCGCATGGCATCGCTCGATATCGCATCATATGTGCATCGCATCGCATGTGCATTGAGTCACATCGCATCACATGTGCATGGCGTTGCTCGACATCGCATCGCATGCGCATTGAGTCACATCGAGTCACATGCCCAATGCATCGCTGGAGAGCGAATCTTATGTGCATCGCATCGCATGCGCATTGAGCCATGTTGCATCACATGCCCATGAAATCGCTTGATATCGCATCTTATGTGCAACGCAACACATGCGTAATGAGTCACGTCACATCACATGCGCATGACATCGCTTCATATCGCATCTTATGTGCATCGCATTCCATGCGCATTCAGTCACATCGCGTCACACGCGCATGGCATCGCTTGATATCGCATCTTATGTGCATCGCATCGCATGCGCAATTAGCCACATCGCGTCACATGCGCATGGCATTGCTTGATATCGCATCTTATGTGCAACGCATCACATGCGCAAAGAGTCACGTCACATCACATGCGCATGACATCGCTTGATATCACATCTTATGTGCATCGCATCGAATGCGCATTGAGTCACGTCGCGTCACATGCGCATGGCATCGCCTGATATCGCATCTTATGTGCATCGCATCGCATGCGCATTGAGTTACGTCGCGTCACATGCGCATGGCATCGCTCGACATCGCATCTTATGTGCATCGCATGCGCATTGAGTCACATCGCATCACAAGCGCATGGCATCGCTCGTGTTGCATCTTATGTGCATCGCATCGCATGCGCATTGAGTCACATCGCGTCACATGCACGTGGCATCGCTTGATATCGTATCTTATGTGCATCGCATCGCATGCGCTTTTCAGTCACATCACGTCACATGCGCATGGCATCGCTTGATATCGCATCTTATGTGCATCGAATCGCATGCGCATTGAGTTACTTCGCATCACATGCACATGGCATCACTTGACAACGCATCTTATGTGCATCGCTTCGCAGTGCATTGAGTCACGTCACGTCACATACGAATGCATCGCTCGACATCGCATCTTATGTGCCTCGCATGCGCATGAGCCACGTCGCGTCACATGCGCATGGTATCCCTTGATATCGCACGTTATGTGCATCGCATTGCGTGCGCATTGAGCCACGTCGCGTCACATGCGCATGGCATAGCTTGATATCGCATCTTATGGGCATCATATCGCATGCGCATTGACTCACGTCGCATCACATGCGCATGGCATCGCTTGATATCGCATCTTCTGTGCATCGCATCGCATGCGTATTGAGTCACTTCGCATCACATGCACATGGCATCGCTTGATATCGCATCTTATGTGCATCGCATCGCATGCGCATTGAGCCACGTCGCGTCACATGCGCACGGCATCGCTTGGTATCGCATCTTATGTGCATCGCATAGCATGCGAATTGAGTAACGTCGCGTCACATGCGCATGGCATCACTTGATATCGCATCTTATGTGCATCGCATCCAATGCGCATTGAGTCACTTAGCATCATATGCGCATGGCATTGCCTGATATCGCATCTTATGGTCATTTGATCGCATGCGCATTGAGTCGCATCCCATGACATGCGCATGGCATCGCTCGACAACGCATCTTATGTGCATCGCATGGCATGCGCATTGAGTCATGTCTCGTCACATTGGCATGGCATCGCTTGATATCGCACCTTATGTGCATCGCAACGCACGCGCATTGAGTCACGTCTCGTCACATGCGCATGCTATCGCTTGATATCGCATCTTTTATGCATCGGATCGCATGCGCATTGAGACACGTCGCGTCACATGCGCATGGCATCGCTCGACAACGCATCTTATGTGCATCGCATCGCATGTGCATTGAGTCATGTCCCGTCACATTTCCATGGCATCTCTTGATATCGCCTCTTATGTGCATCACATCGCATGCGCATTGAGTCACGTCGCGTCACATGCCCATGGCATCGCTTGATATCGCATCTCATGTGCATCGCATCGCAGCGCATTGAGTCATGTCTCGTCACATTTGCATGATTTATGTGCAGCGCATCGCATGGTTATTGAGTCACGTCGCATACATACGCATGGCATCGCGTGATATCGCATCTTATGTGCATCGTATCCCATGCGCATTGAGTCACGTCGCGTCACATGCGCCTGACATCGCTTGATATCGCATCTTATGTGCATCGCATCGCATGTGCATTGAGTCACGTCGCATCACATGCGCATGGCATCGCTTGATAACGAATCTTATGAGCATCGCATGCGCATTGAGTCACGTCTCATCGCATTCGCATGGCATTGCTTTATATCGCATCTTATGTTCATCTCATCGCATGAGCATTGAGTACACGTCGCACCACATGCGCATGACATCGCTCGACATCGCTTCTTTTGTGCATCGCATCGCATGCGCATTGAGTGATATCGTGTCGTATACGCAGGGCATTGCTTGATATCGCATGTTATGTGCATCGCATTGGAGCGCATTGAGTTACATCACATCACATGCGCTTGGCATCGCTTGATATCGCACCTTATGTGCTTCGCAACGCATGCGCATTGAGTCACGTGGCGTCACATGCGCATGGTATCGCTTGATATGGCATCTTATGTGCATCGCATCGCATGCTCATTGATTCACGTCGCGTCACATGTGCATGGCATCACTTGTTGTGGCATCTTATGTGCTTCGCATCGCATCCGCATTGAGTCACGTCTCATCGCATGCACATGGCTTCGCTTGATATCGCATCTCATGTGCATCGCATCGCATGCATATTGAGTCACGTCGCATCACATGCGCATGGCATCGCTTGATATAGCATCTTATGTGCATCGCATCGCATGCGCATTGAGTCACATCGCGTCACATGCGCAAAGCATCAGTTGATATGGCATCTTATGTGCATCGCATCGCAAGCGCATTGAGTCACATCGCGTCACATACGCATGGCATTAATCGTCATCGCATCGCATGTGCATCGCATCGCATGGCATTGAGTCACGTTGCATCATATGCACGAAATTGCTTCATATCGCATTTTGTGTGCATCGCATCGCATGCGCATTCAGCCACATCGCGTCACATGCGCATGGCATCGCTCGATATCGCATCATATGTGCATCGCATCGCATGTGCATTGAGTCACATCGCATCACATGTGCATGGCGTTGCTCGACATCGCATCGCATGCGCATTGAGTCACATCGAGTCACATGCCCAATGCATCGCTGGAGAGCGAATCTTATGTGCATCGCATCGCATGCGCATTGAGCCATGTTGCATCACATGCCCATGAAATCGCTTGATATCGCATCTTATGTGCAACGCATCACATGCGCAATGAGTCACGTCACATCACATGCGCATGACATCGCTTCATATCGCATCTTATGTGCATCGCATTCCATGCGCATTGAGTCACATCGCGTCACACGCGCATGGCATCGCTTGATATCGCATCTTATGTGCATCGCATCGCATGTGCAATGAGCCACATCGCGTCACATGCGCATGGCATCGCTTGATAACGCATCTTATGTGCAACGCATCACATGCGCAAAGAGTCACGTCACATCACATGCGCATGACATCGCTTGATATCACATCTTATGTGCATCGCATCGCATGCGCATTGAGTCACGTCGAGTCACATGCGCATGCGATTGCATGCGCAGACAGTCACATCGCGTCACATGCGTGTGGCATCGCTTGATATCGCATCTTATGCGGATCGCATGGCAAGCACATTGAGACACGTCGCTTCACATGCGCTCGAAATCGCATCTTATGTGCATCGCATCGCTTGCGTATTGAGTCACGTCGCATCACTTGCGAATGAAATCGCTTCATATTGCATTTTATGTGTACCGCATCGCATGCGCATTGAGTCACATCGGGTTACATGCGCATGGCATCGGATGATATCGCATCATACGTGCATCGCAAGCTCATTGATTCACGTCGCACCAGATGCGCATGGCATTGCTTGATATCGCATTTTATGTGCATCGCATCGAATGCGCATTGAGTTACATCGCGTCACATACGCACGGCATCGCTTGATATCGCATCTTATGTGCAGCGCATCGCATGCGCATTGAGTCACATCGCATTACAAGCGCATGGTATTGCTCGACATCGCATCTTATGTGTATCGCATCGCATGCGCATTGAGTCACATCGCGTCACATTTTTTTTTTTCAAGTGGAGGAAAAATCCATTTACGGAGCCCCATGCGCTGGGAGGCACAGAGGGGGACTATGGGCCTCACCCGAAGGTACTACTCCACTAAAAAACCTCCACCGGTGAATTCAGGAGTGGAAATCCGACAGTACCGCTTATGCACCTGAGGATTGTGGGTGTGGGTTTGTTGGCCGGCCACAAGGGTCTAAGGCAGGGAGAGGTCGCCAGGACGTGAACATTGCCGTGGCCCTGGACACGCCCTTGGGAATTGAGTGAGGGAGTATTGGGTTAGTGATGTCTCCGGATGGAGACGTCTTGTAGTGGTTCTGAAACAAAGAGCATTTAGGGTGAGAATTTTGGTTTAATCAGGCCCCGTGAGGTCTGACGTCTCTCTATATAGTAGTTGTGTTATGCATTCCTGCTAGGAGGAACAGAGTCCGTGGTTATTAATGTGCTAGGTATTTGGTAGAAAATTTTATTGGAATCATGCAGTTGAAGCAATTATGCATTCCTGAAATTAGGAACAAAGTCAGTGGTTATTTATCTGTCAAAGGATTTGTTGGTTTACGCATACCACGTGAGGTCTGACGTCACTTCATGCATTTGATGTATTAATGCATTCCTGAAATTAGGAACAGGGTCAGTGGTTACTTGTCTAAGATAATTTGTTTTTGTTGCTTGTGCTTTCCTGTAATAAGGAGCAGGGTCATTGAATTAATTTACTATTTACAAGTAGAGGCTGGAGAAGCCATTAGAGTAAGTCCGTGGTGGTTGCTGTTGGTCAGTGTCGGGTATCGCCTAAGCCGCCTGCCCAATCAGAGCACAGCTGCACTTAGACCGCACCCTCCCAGTGAGATCCGCCTTGACTACAATGAGCAAGGACTTTCAAGTGCCACTGGCAGAAGGAAAGGAATGGACATGCCATGACTATGTAATTCTGGGTGTTTTATCTAACTAACGCGTCTAAGTATTCTTGGATATTTATTTCCGGTTCCTTCAGGCCAATTGTTCTATCGAACAGCGAGAGAGGTCTTTTGTGCGTATCACGTTCGAGGTTATACACACCTAGTTCTCGAATGAGGTGGTTGTGATTTTTGTCTTTCTTATCGTATAAGTTTGCACTTTGCGCTTTTATGCATTGTTCAATGGAGTGTAGCTTAAGCTCGTTGTGTATAAGACAAGCTGGTGCTACTTGTGGGAGCTTTGCTATTACTCTAACTATTCTGTTTTGTAGAGTTTGCAGCCTATTAATATGTGTTTTGGCGGCATAGCCCCAAACGGGGGCCGCGTATGTTAAGATGGGCCTTATTAGAGATTTGTAAAGCGTAAGGCCCATATTTAGTTGTAATTGGCTGTTTTTATTTATCATAGGGTAGAGTTTATTTAATTGGCCGTTTGCCTTTGCCCTGATGGTATCTATGTGCTTTTTCCAGGTCAGACCTTGGTCCATAGTAACACCTAAGTAGGTGACTTGGTCTTTCCATTCAATTTGCTCGCCTCTGTATACCAGAGGTGGTTGTGAATGCCTGGGGAGCCTGTGCTGTATTCGTTTAGTGAATATGATTGATTGGCACTTAGTGGTGTTTACTTTGATTCTCCACTTTGCAAACCACGGCTCCAGCTCATTTAGAGCGTTCTGCAAGCGCAGGTGGATGATCCGAGGCTGCGTGGATTGCGTTACTAAGGCTGTATCGTCCGCATATATGTATTTATCAGTACGCGTGAATTCTGGCATATCGTTAATATATAGATTAAAAAGCGTCGGCCCAATTAAACTTCCTTGTGGGACTCCTGCCCTAATGGGCCTTAGAGAGGAGGAGCAGTCCTCCACTACCACCCGGAAGTGTCTTGTGCTTAAATAGTCTTTGACTAGCGCGATCATTGAATCGGAGAAATTGTAAGTTTTTAGCTTATGGAGTAGGCCCGAATGCCAAACTTTATCAAAAGCGCGCTCAATATCCAGAAAGATGGCGCCAGCTGATTTATTGGTGTTATAGCCTTTCGTAATTTGCTCTGTTAGTCGTAGTAGTTGAAGTGTTGTGGAATGTTGCGATCTAAAGCCGAATTGTTCCGCAATTAGTAAATTGTTTTTGACGATGTGGGCGTTAATTCTTTTGAGGATTATTTTCTCAAGTACCTTGCCTATTGAGTTTAATAGGCTAATTGGCCTGTAGTTGGCCGGTAACGAAAGATTTTTCTTTGGCTTAGGAAGCATGACAATCTTTGCCTCTTTCCATTTAGGTGGGAATCTACCTTTGTCCAGAGTGTAGTTGAAAATTTTTGCAAGCAGCCGAAGAACTGCTTGCGGGAGATTTTTAAGTACCGCATTTGGTATTTTGTCCGGCCCCGGGGCCTTTCTATGCGCATGGCATCGCTTGATATATCATCTTATGTGCATCGCAAAGCATGCGCATTGAGTCACATCGTGTCACATGCGCATGGCATCGCTCGACATCGCATCTAATGCGCATCGCATCGCATGCGCATTGAGTCACATCGCGTCACATGCGCATGACATCGCTTGATATCGCATCTTCTGTGCATCGCATGCGCATTGAGTCACATCGCGTCACATGCGCATGGCATCGCTTGATATATCATCTTAGGTGCATCCCATCATGTGCGCATTGAGTCACATGCGCATGTGATCGCTTGATATCGCAACTTATGTGCATCGCATCGCATGCGCATTGAGTCAGGTCGCGCTACATGCGCATGGGATCGCTTGATATCGCATCTTATGTGCATCGCATCGCATGCTTATTGAGTCACGTCGCATCACATGCGCATGGCATCGCTTGATATCGCATCTCATGTGCACAGCATCGCATGCGCATTGAGTCACATCGCATCACATGCGCATGGCATCGCTTGATATCGCATTTTATGCGCATCGCATCGCATGCGCATTGAGTCACGTCGCATCACATGCGCATGGCATCGCTTGATATCGCATTTTATGAGCATCGCATCGCATGCGCATTGAGTCACGTCGCATCACATGCGCATGGCATCGCTTGATATCGCATCTCATGTGCATCGCATCGCATGCGCTTTGAGTCACGTCGCATCACATGCGCATGGCATCGCTTGATATCGCATCTCATGTGCATCGCATCGCATGCGCATTGAGTCACGTCGCATCACATGCGCAGGGCATCGCTTGATATCGCATCTCATGTGCATCGCATCGCATGCGCATTGAGTCACGTCGCATCACATCCGCATGGCATCGCTTGATATCGCATCTTATCTGCATCGCATCGCATGCGCATTGAGTCAGGTCGCGTCACATGCGCATGGGATCGCTTGATATCGCATCTTACGTGCATCGCATCGCATGCTTATTGAGTCACGTCGCATCACATGCGCATGGCATCGCTTGATATCGCATCTCATGTGCATCGCATCGCATGCGCATTGAGTCACGTCGCATCACATGCGCATGGCATCGCTTGATATCGCATTTTATGAGCATCGCATCGCATGCGCATTGAGTCACGTCGCATCACATGCGCATGGCATCGCTTGATATCGCATTTTATGAGCATCGCATCGCATGCGCATTGAGTCACGTCGCATCACATGCGCATGGGATCGCTTGATATCGCATCTTATGTGCATCGCATCGCATGCGCATTGAGTCACGTCGCATCACATGCACATGGGATCGCTTGATATCGCCTCTTATGTGCATCGCATCGCATGCTTATTGAGTCACGTCGCATCACATGCGCATGGCATCGCTTGATATCGCATCTCATGTGCATCGCATCGCATGCGCATTGAGTCACGTCGCATCACATGCGCATGGGATCGCTTGATATCGCATCTCATGTGCATCGCATCGCATGCGCTTTGAGTCACGTCGCATCACATGAGCATGGCATCGCTTGATATCGCATCTTATGTGCATCGCATCGCATGCGCATTGAGTCACGTCGCATCACATGCGCATGGCATCGCTTGATATCGCATCTCATGTGCATTGCATCGCATGCGCATTGAGTCACGTCGCATCACATGCGCATGGCATCGCTTGATATCGCATCTTATCGGCATCGCATCGCATGCGCATTGAGTCACGTCGCATCGCATACTCATGGCATTGCTTGATATCGCATCTTATGTTCATCTCATCGCATGTGCATTGAGTCACGTCGCACCACATGGGCATGTCATCGCTCGACATCGCATCTTTTGTGCATGGCATCGTATTCGCATTGTGTGACATCGCGTCATATACGCATGGCATCGCTTGATATCGCATCTTATGAGCATCGCATCGCAGCGCATTGAGTTACATTGCGTCACATACGCAAGCATCGCTCGACATCGCATCTTATGTGCATCGCATGCGAATTGAGACACATCGCATCACACGCGCATGGCATCGAATGAATGCGGGTATTTGGACGTGCAAGCACGCCCGGGCTGCTTAGGGAGCGTTCCCTCTTCAGCCTAGCTTAGTTTTTGTTTTTTAGTGGGGCAGAGATCAGTCAGTTTGGGTGGTGCTGTTTGTTCTTGGTGATTCTTTCTTTTCCAGGTCACACATCCCGGCGTTTCTATTCAAGAAGACGATTTGATTGATGTTTTTTATTTCTAGTTGCTGCTGCAACAGGCTCTTGTCATCTTTTTATTTATGTTTGTTGTGGTTTGTTTGGGGCAATTTGATTCTTTTTTTAAAGATATAAAAATTTTTTTGTATTTTTTTTATTATGTATATTTTTTTATGTATATATATATTTTTTTTATTTATTTTTTTTTTTAGTTAAATGTTTGCTAGATGCTGTAGTAGGTCTTGTAGTTTCTGTTGTTGGTCTTCTTGTTGTTTGTCGTACACACTGATGAGGGTGAGTGGTGGTGGGTTTTTCTCGTTCTGGTTTGGTGGAATGGTTTTCATCTTCTGTACTGTATTAATTAATCGTCGTCTGTGTGGTCGTGTATGGGCATTGTCGATGTATTGGAGCATTAGTTTGGCTATGTGTTGGTCAATGGGCATGGTGTTTGTGTAGTTGTATATGTGGCTGTTTCTGAAGTTGGGTTGGAGTTTGAAGGCGATCCGTAGGCATTTTCTTTCGAAGGATTGTATCTTCTTCATGGATTCTGGTGTGATGAGTGGCATGGTGGCTACTGCAGCATATGTCAGGTTGGGACGGATGAGGGCAATGTAGAGGTGGCGTAGTATTTTTGGTGAGAGGCCGCGTTTATTCAGTTTAGCAAGGTAGGCTATCGTTCCAAGTATTGGCCGAGTTTTTCTCAACATTTCGTTGTAATGTGGTTTTATGGCAAGGGTGTGGTGGATTTTAATGCCTAGATACTTGATGGTTCTCTGGCACTTTATTTCTTGGTTATTGAAGTTTATCGTTACATTTCGGTGTTTTTCTTTTCTTTTTTTTTCTGAAGGTGATTGCTTGGGTTTTCTGGACATTGATTGTTATCCTCCATTTCCTCGTCCACTTTAGGAATTGATTAAGTTGTTGTTGTAGTTTGTTTTTTGCGGCTAGTAGTTGTGCGTGGGTGCACCAATAGGCGGTGTCGTCAGCGTATTGTGCGAGTTGTATTGAGGGGTGTATTGGTTGTGGGGTGTCTGAGGTGAATAGTATGTACAACAGTCCGGATATTACACTTCCGTGTGGTGTACCGGCCTTCATGTGGATTGGGTTTGACGTTTCTCCATTTATTCTTATGTTGGCTGTTCTGTCGGTGAGGAAGTTTGCTATCCAGCGGGTAAGTCGTTGTGAGAGGTTCATATTTGTTAATTTGAACAGCAATCCATTCGTCCAGCATCTGTCGAATGCCGACTGGATGTCCAGGAAGGTTGCGACGGTAGTAAATCCTCTGTTGTATTTGTCTTGTAGTTGCGACATCACTCTTACAAGCTGGTCTTGAATTGTGATGTCATTCTATATCCGGCTTGTGTTGGTGGTATTAGGTTCCTGCTGTGGCATATTTCTGTTATTCGGTGAACTATTATTTTTTCCAGTATTTTAGAGAATGTGGAGGTTAAAGAGATGGGTCGGTAGTTTTTGGGGTCTGTCTTGTCTTTTCCGGGTTTTTCAAGAAGTAGAATGTTTGCTTTCTTCCATATAGTGGGGTGATATCCGTGTTTGATTATTAAGTTATAGATGTTTGCTAGGTGTTGTATGGTGGTCGCTGGTAGTTTCCGAAGCATTACATATGCTATATTATCTGGTCCTGGGGTTGTATTCTTGTTTTTGGGTATTGCGTTTATTACGTCTTGTTCAGTAATGGGTTTTTCAGCATTATTTGCGGGGTCTAATTCTGTTGCGGGGAATTGTGGGGTGTATAGCTGTTGTTGTTGTTGTACATGTCTGTTTATGTGTTGGTAATGTGTTTTGTGAAATTTGGGGTCTTGCGGTGTCTGGAAGATGCTGTCGTAGTGTTTCCGAAATATTTCTAGTTTTTCTTTTGTGTCGTGTATTGTATAGCCGTTGTGTTTAATGGGGTAGTTTGGTGATGCTTTCTTTTTTGTGGTTTTGATCATTCTCCAGAATTTTGCCGGGTCTCGTGTGTGGTTTTGTGTTAATTTGTCGAGCATGTTGTTCCATTTATTGTGGTTGTGATCTTCGATGGCATTTTTTACGTCCTCTTGTAGCTTATTTAGAATTCGTTTGTCTTGTGGGTGATGTGTCTTTATGTATTGGCGGTGGGCTTTTCTCTTCTTCTTTATTAGGTGATTAATGTTGGGTGGAAGTGGTCTACTGTAGGGGTTGATGGTGATTGCTTTTATTGGTACTGCTGCAATGCGGGCTTGAGTGACTATTTCTGTGATGGATGACGCGTATTGTTCTATGTCTTGGCACGATGTGGGTGGTTGTGGTATCAGGTTGTTTGATAGGTGTTCTGCTGTGCGTGTGAATAGTTCCCAGTCGGCGTTCGTGAAGTCGCTTGTTGTTATTGTTCTTCTGCTTTCGGTATTCCATGGATTGGTCCTGATTGTTACAATGATTGGTATGTGGTCTGTGTCTGGTGGTGCGTCGGTTGTTATATCGTCTATTTGGGGGAATGTGAGTTTGGAGGTTAGTATTTTGTCGGGGGAGGTGGGTTGTTGGTTGCCTGTTCCTAGTCTTGTCGGTCCTGGTACTAGGACAAGTTTTAAGTCTGTGTTGTCCAATACTTTCTTCAGCTGTCGTCCGTTTGTGTTTGTGATTTCATCCAGTAGTTCCGTGTTGTTTGCATTCAGGTCTGCTGCGATAATGAGGCGCGGGAAGTTGTCATTGAGGAATTTGAGAGTGTCTGTTGGGAATGTTGCTTGTGGCGGGACGTATAATGTAGCGATGTGAAGTTTCTGTCGTTGAATTTGTATTTCTATTACCAGGAGCTCTTGTTCTCGAAATATGGGGGGCGTGTTGATTTCCTTGGGATTTAATTCTTTCTTAACCATGATCATTACTCCACCTCCAGTTCCTTGGTTTCTGTCTTTTCTGAATATTTGTAGGGGTTGAAAGTTGAAGTGTCTGTTTTTATTTAGTTTGGTTTCATTTACCGTTATAATGTCTGCTTCGTGTTCTGTTATTAGGTTATATAGCTGTTGTCGCTTGATGCTAATTCCGTTGATATTTATATGTAATAGTTTAATATTGTGGCGAATGTGGGTTGTTGTTGTTGTGGCTGCCATTATTAGTTATGTTTTATTTTTATTTTTGTCCTGTTGTTTTTTATTTCCGTAAGTTGTGCATAAATATTGCTAGTTGATTGCCAACTTTGGCGGTATTTACTGCCATTTTTAGTGTTTTTTGCGCGGTTTGGGTTATGTTGTGGAGTAGTCTGGCACGTTGGTGTGGGGGTGTGGCGTCGTAAAGTGGGGGTATTAGGGTGGACAGTATTTGTTGCGTGAGGTTTTGTGCTAACTCTTGGATAAACGTGGTTATTGTTGTGTGGATGTTGTAGATCTGGTTCTGCATTGTTTTTATTTGGTCTTCTGTTTGTGTTATAATGTTTTTTACGGTACTTAGGGTTTCCTTTGGCGTCATTTCCTTCTTATTGCTGGGTATTTGTGGGAAGTTGAGCTCTGGCCATTGTGTTGTAGTTTTGGGTGGTTTAGGGGTTGCTGGGATATTGTGGGGGAAGATATGAGTTTCAGAGATTTGGGTTGCTGTAGTGGGGGGTGTTCTCGGGTACATTGGGCACTTGACTTGGCCTGTGTAATGTCCCGTATTTCTGCATGTCGTGCAGTATGGTCCGTTGTGTTTGCTAGCGTGCATGCATCTCCTGGTGTCTGCATGGTCTCCACAATGGAAGCATACGGGACTTTCGGGACATTGTTCCCGTTGGTGCCCGTATTGCTGACACTGTTTGCACGGCATGTGTCTTTCGGAGTGCCTGGAGGGCTCTGCTCTGAAGATTTGGTTTTGTATTATAGCGCCTTCCGCTAGTATGGTTTGTATGGTGGCGACGCTATTTGTGAAAATTCGCACGAGTGGTGTAGGTTTATCTCTGCTGACGATTCTGATAGTTCTGGTCACTTCTGGGTAGTTTTCCTGTATGTCCTGTAATAGTACTTCATCTTGGATGTCGTACGGGATCCCTTTTAATACGGCAGTTAGTGTTTTTCTTGGTCTGTTTTCTTCAGTGGTTTGTTGTGGTTGGGGTTCTGGTAATTTTGTCGTGTATTCAGCGGTTTTTCCAAAGTGGTGCGGTGGAATGCCCTGCTGAAAAGTTACTGCTGCCTGTTGCGTCTTGAATGTCAGTGCAAACGTATTTTTGGGGGTGTAGATCCTTTGTGCCCTAGTGAGATGTTCGGTATTGTGTTGATGTTTTGACATAAGTGATTTTACCAACCATACGCTTTGTGCCTTTGGGTGACAGTTTGTTACGTACAGTGCGAAACAGCCATGTGGGATAGGGGGGATGCCTGGTGGGTGAGTTCGTGTTTGTTGCTGAGTTTTAGCGAGTGTGTGTAGCCGGTTTCCTAAATCTGTAGTGGATTCTATGCTCGTGTCATGTGTTGTGGTGGAGTATTCACTGCTTTCGCTGATATTGTGTGACCTGGTACTTGTGCTGGGGTTTGTCAAGACGTGGTGGCGTTGGGTGTCAGGGTTTGGAGGGGGTTTGGGAGGTTTAGTCGTCGATGCCTGTATCTTGGGCATTTTCGGACTGGTTAGTTGTAGGGTTTACGGAGTAGCTGCTGAAAAGCACGGTATTTATTGCCCACAGTTGTAAAACTGCCGAAGTGTAGCTCCAAGGAGACTACAGAAATTTCGTTCTTTTGGCTGGAGACAAGTCTCCAGAGGGCGTTAAAAACCTGGCTACCAGGATGGGGGGTTAAGGATTAAGGTTGCGGTAGGCTGTGTGGTAAATAGGCAGGGCCGGTTGACGGTCTTGAAGGTCTCGGAGGTCGCAAGGGCTGAAAGAAAAGGTAGCTCTGTGTCGCATGGCCGCTCGCTTCAGAGTGAAGCCTGCCTCCCTTCCAGCTGTCTCCCGAACTCTGTCGATCTCCGCCGAAGTCCGCCGTCCGTCGCTCAGCCTCTCTGCCGCTGCTTCTGCCCAGGAGTGAGAGAGAAAGTTAGATGTTTCTTCTTCGCTGCCAGCCTGCTATCGCTCGACATCGCATCTTATGTGCATCGCATGCTCATTGATTCACGTCGCTCCACATCCGCATGGCATCGCTTGATGTGGCACCTTATGTGCTTCGCATCGCATCCGCATTGAGTCACGTCGCGTCACATGCAAATGGCATCGCTTGATATCCCATCTTATGTGCATCGCATCGCAGCGCATTGAGTTACATTGCGTCACATACGCATGCATCGCTCGACATTGCAACTTATGTGCATCGCATGCGCATTGAGTCACATCGCACCACACGCGCATGGCATCGCTCGACATCGCATTTTATGTGCATCTCGTCGCATGCGCATTGAGTCACGTCACGTCACATGCACATGGCATCGCTTGATATCGTATCTCATGTGAATCGCATCGCATGTACATTTAGTCACGTCGCATCACATGCGCATGGCATCGCGTGATATCGCATCTTATGTGCATCGAATCCCATGCGCATTGAGTCACGTCACGTCACATGCGCATGGAATTGCTTGATATCGCATCTTATGTGCATCGCATCGCATGCTTATTGAGTCACGCCGCGTCACATGCGCATGGCATCGCTATATATCGCATCTTATGTGCATCGCATCGCATGCGCATTGAGTCACATCGAATCACATGCGCATGGCATTGCTCGACATCGCATCGCATGCGCATTGAGTCACATCGAGTCACATGACCATGGCATCGCTGGAGAGCGCATGTTATGTGCATCGCATCGCATGCGCATTGAGCCATGTTCTATCACATGCGCATGAAATCGCTTGATATCGCATCTTATGTGCAACGCATCACATGCGGAATGAGTCACGTCACATCACATGCGCATGACATCGCTTGATATCGTATCCTATATGCATCGCATTCCATGCGCATTGAGTCACATCGCGTCACACGCGCATGGCATCGCTTGATATCGCATCTTATGTGCATCGCATCGCATGCGCAATGAGCGACATCGCGTCACATGCACATGGCATCGCTTGATATCGCATCTTAAGTGCAACGCATCACATGCGCAATGAATCACGTCACATCACATGCGCATGACATCGCTTGATATCGCATCCTATGTGCATCGCATCGCATGCGCATTGAGTCACGTCGAGTCACATGCGCATGGCATTGCTTGATAACGCATCTTATGTGCAGCGCATGCGCAGACAGTCACATCGCGTCACATGCGTATGGCATCGCTTGATATCGCATCTTACGTGCATCGCATGGCAAGCGCATTGAGTTACGTCGCTTCACATGCGCTCGAAATCGTATCTTATGTGCATCGCACCGCATGCGTATTGAGTCAAGACGCATCACATGCGCATGAAATCGCTTGATATTGCATTATATGTGTACCGCATCGCATGCGCATTGAGTCACATCGGGTTACATGCGCATGGCATCGGTTGATATCGCATCATACGTGCATCGCAAGCGCATTGGGTCGCGTCGCATCAGATGCGCATGGCATCGCTTGATATCGCATTTTATGTGCATCGAATCGAATGCGCATTGAGTCACATCACGTCACATACGCACGGTATCGCTTGATATCACATCTTATGTGCAGCGCATCGCATGCGCATTGAATCACATCGCATTACAAGCCCATGGTATTGCTCGACATTGCATCTTATGTGCATCGCATCGCATGCACATTGAGTCACATCGCGTCACATGCGCATGGCATCGCTTGATATATCATCTTATGTGCATCGCAACGGATGCGCAGTGAGTCACATCGTGTCACCTGCGCATGGCATCGCTCGACATCGCATCAAATGCGCATCGCATCGCATGCGCATTGAGTCACATCGCGTTACATGCGCATGGCATCGCTTGATATCGCTTCTTATGTGCATCGCATGCGGATTGAGTCTCGTCGCGTCACATGCGCCTGGCATCGCTCGACATTGCATCTTATGTGCGTCGCATCGCATGCGCATTGACTCACATCGCGGCACATGCGCATGGCATCGCTTGATATCGCATCTTATGTGCATCGCATCGCATGCGCATTCAGTCACATCGCGTCACATATGCTTGGCATCGCTTGATATCGCATCTTATGTAAATCGCATGCGCATTGGGTCACGTCGCGTCACATGCGCATGGCATCGCTTCAAATCGCATCTTATGTGCATCGCATCGCATGCGCATTGAGTCATGTCTCGTCTCATTTGTATGGCATCGCTTGATATCGCATCTTATGTGCATCGCATCGCATGCGCATTGAGTCACATCGCTTCACATGCGCATGGCATCGCTTGATATCGCATCTTATGTGCATCGCATCGCATGCGCATTGAGTCAGGTCGCGTCACATGCGCATGGCATCGCTTGATACCGCATCTTATGTGCATCGCATCGCATGCGCATTGAGTCACGTCGCATCACATGCGCATGGCATCGCTTGATATCGCATCTCATGTGCATCGCATCGCATGCGCATTGAGTCACGTCGCAGCACATGCGCATGGCATCGCTTGATATCGCATTTTATGAGCATCGCATGCGCATTGAGTCACGTCGCATCGCATACGCATGGCATTGCTTGATATCGCAACTTATGTTCATCTCATCGCATGTGCATTGAGTCACGTCGCACCACATGCGCAGGGCATCGCTCGACATCGCATCTTCTGTACATCGCATCGCAGCGCATTGAGTTACATCGCGTCACATACGCATGCATCGCTCGACATCGCACCTTATGTGCATCGCATGCGAATTGAGACACATCACATCACACGCGCATGGCATCGCTTGATATCGCATCTTAAGTGGATCGCATCGCATGCGCAGTGAGTCACGTAGCTTCACATCCGCATGACATCGCTTGATGTGGCATCTTATGTGCTTTGCATCGCATCCGCATTGAGTCACGTCGCGTCACATGCAAATGGCATCGCTTGATATCGCATCTTATGTGCATCGCATCGCAGCGCATTGGGTTACATTGCGTCACATACGCATGCATCGCTCGACATTGCAACTAATGTGCATCGCAAGCGCATTGAGTCACATCGCATCACACGCGCATGGCATCGCTCGACATCGCATTTTATGTGCATCGCATCGCATGCGCATTGAGCCACATCGCTTCACATGCGCATAGCATCGATTGATATCGCATCCTTTGTGCATTGAGTCGCATGCGCTTTCGAGTCACATCACGTCACAAGCGCATGGCAGCGCTTGATATTGCATCTAATGTGCATCTCGTCGCATGGGCATTGAGTCACGTCGCTTCACATGCACATGGCATCGCTTGATATCGCATCTCATGTGCATCGCATCGCATGCACATTTAGGCACGTCGCTTCACATGCGCATGGCATCGCGTGATATCGCATCTTATGTGCATCGCATCGCATGAGCATTGAGCCACGTCGCGTCACATGCACATGGAATTAATTGATATCGCATCCTATGTGCATCGCATCTCATGCTTATTGAGTCACGTCGCGTCACATGCGCATGGCATCGCTTGATATCGCATCCTATGTGCATCGCATCGCATGCACATTGAGCCATATCGCGTCACATGCGCAAGGCATCAGTTGATATGGCATCTTATGTGCATCGCATCGCATGCGCATTGAGTCACTTCACATCACATGCGATTGGCATCGCTTGATAACGCATCTTATGTGCATTGCATCGTAAGCGGATTGAGTCACATCGCGTCACATACGCATGGCATTACTCGACATCGCATCGCATGTGCATCGCATCGCATGCGCATTGAGTCACGTTGCATCATATGCACGAAATCGCTTAATATCGCATTTTATGTGCATCGCATCGCATGCGCATTGAGCCACATCGCGTCACATGCGCATGGCATCGCTCGACATCGCATCTAATGCGCATCGCATCGCATGCGCATTGAGTCACATCGCGTCACATGCGCATGGCATCGCTTGATATCGCATCTTATGTGCATCGCATGCGCATTGAGTCACATCGCATCACATGCGCATGGCATCGCTCGACATTGCATCTTATGTGCATCGCATCGCATGCGCATTGACACACATCGCGGCGCATGCGCATGGCATCGCTTGATATCGCATCTTATGTGCATCGCATCGCATGCGCATTGAGTCACGTCGCATCACATGAGCATGGCATCGCTTGATATCACATCTTATATAAATCGCATGCGCATTGAGCCACGTCGCGTCACATGCGCATGCCATCGCTTGATATCGCATCTCATGTGCATCGCATCGTCTGCGCATTGGGTTACATTGCGTCACATGCGTATGGCATCGCTTGATAGCGCATCTTTTGTGCATCGCATGCGCATTGAGTCACATGGCATCACATGCGCATGGCATCGCTCGACATCGCATCTTATGTGCATCGCATCGCATGCGCATTGACTCACATCGCATTACAAGCGCATGGTATTGCTCGACATCGCATTTTATGTGCATCGCATCGCATGCGCATTGAGCCACATCGCGTCACATGCGCATGGCATCGCTGGAGATGGCATCTTATGTGCATCGATTTCCATGCGCATTGAGTCACATCATATCACATGCGTATGGCATCGCTTGATAGCGCATCTTTTGTGCATCGCATGCGCATTGAGTCACATGGCATCACATGCGCATGGCATCGCTCGACATCGCATCTTATGTGCATTGCATCGCATGCGTATTGACCCACATCGCATTACAAGCGCACGGTATTGCTCGACATGGCATTTTGTGTGCAGCGCATCGCATGCGCATTGAGCCACATCGCTTCACATGCGCATGGCATCGCTTGATATATCATCTTATGTGCATCGCATCATATGCGCATTGAGTCACATGCGCATGTAATCGCTTGAGATCGCATCTTATGTGCATCGCATCGCACGTGCATTGACTCACATCGCGGCACATGCGCATGGCATCGCTTGATATCGTATCTCATGTGCATCGCAGCGCATGCGCATTGAGTCACATCGCATCACATGCGCATGGCATCGCTTGATATCGACTCTTATGTGCATCGCATCGCATGCGCATTGAGTCACGTCCCATCACTTGCGCATGGCATCGCTCGACAACGCATCTTATGTGCATCGCATCGCATTCGCAGTGAGTCACGTCTCGTCTCATTTGCATGGAATCGCTTGATATCGCAACTTATGTGCTTCGCGTCGCATGCGCATTGAGTCAGGTCGCGTCACATGCGCATGGCATCGCTTGATATCGCATCTTATGTGCATCGCATCGCATGCGCATTGAGTCACGTCGCATCACATGCGCATGGCATCGCTTGATATCGCATCTTATGTTCATCTCATCGCATGTGCATTGAGTCACGTCGCACCACATGCGCATGACATCGCTCGACATCGCATCTTTTGTGCATGGCATCGCATGCGCAGAGTGACATCGCGTCATATACGCATGGCATCGCTTGATATCGCATCTTATGTGCATCGCATCGCAGCGCATTGAGTTACATTGCGTCACATACGCATGCATCGCTCGACATCGCATCTTATGTGCATCGCATGCGAATTGAGACACATCTCATCACACGCGCATGGCATCGCTCGACATCGCACCTTATCTGCCTCGCATTGAATGCGCATTGAGTCACGTCGCGTCACATGCAAATGGCATCGCTTGATATCGCACCTTATCTGCTTCGCATTGAATGCGCATTGAGTCACATCGCGTCACATGCAAATGGCATCGCTTGATATGGCATCTTATGTGCATCGAGGTGCGCATTGAGTTACATTGCGTCACATACGCATGCATCGCTCGACATCGCATTTTATGTGCATCGCATCGCTTGCGCATTGAGTCACATCGCTTCACATGCGCATGGCATCGCTTGATATCGCATCCTATGTGCATCGCGTCGCATGCGCTTTTGAGTCACATCACGTCACAAGCGCATGGCAGCGCTTGATATCGCATCTAATGTGCATCTCGTCGCATGCGCATTGAGTCACGTCGCATCATATGAGCATGGCATCGCTTGATAGCGCATCTTTTGTGCATCGCATGCGCATTGAGTCACATGGCATCACATGCGCATGGCATCGCTGCACATCGCATCTTATGTGCATCGCATCGCATACGCATTGACTCATATCGCATTACAAGCGCATGGTACTGCTCGACATCGCATTTGATGTGCATGGCATCGCATGCGCATTGAGCCACATCGCGTCACATGCGCATGGCATCGCTGGACATGGCATTTTATGTGCATCGATTTCCATGCGCATTGAGTCACATTATATCACATGCGCATGGCATCGCTCCACATCCCCTCTTAGGTGCATCGCATCGCATGCGCATTGACCCACATCGCATTACAAGCGCATGGTATTGCTCGACATCGCACTTTATGTGCATCGCATCGCATGCGCATTGAGCCACATCGCGTCACATGCGCATGGCATCGCTTGATATATCATCTTATGTGCATCGCATCATATGCGCATTGAGTGACATATCAATGTAATCGCTTGAGATCGCATCTTATGAGCATCGCATCGCATGCGGCTTGAGCCACATCGCGTCACATGGGCATGGCATCGCTTGATATCGCATCTTATGTGCATCGCATCGCATGCGCATTGAGCCACATCGCGTCACATGCCCATGGAATCGCTTGATATCGCATCTTATGTGCATTGCATGCGCATTGAGTCACGTCACGTCACATGCGCATGGCATCGCTTGATATATCATCTTATGTGCATCGCATCGCATGCGCATTGAATCACCTCGCCTCGCGTCACATGCGCATGGCATCGCTCGACATCGCATCTAATGTGCAACGCATCGCATGCCCATTGAGTCGGATCGCGTCACATGCGCATGGCATTGCTCGACATCGCATCTAATGTGAATCGCATCGCATGCCCATTGAGTCGGATCGCGTCACATGCGCATGGCATTGCTCGACATCGCATCGCATGTGAATCGCATCGCCTGCGCATAGAAACACATCGCGTCAAATGCCCATGGCATCGCTGGAGAGCGCATCTTATGTGCATTGCATCACATGCGCATTTAGTCACGTGACATGCGAATGAAATCGCTTGATATCGTATCTTATGTGCATCGTATCGCATGCGCGTTGAGTCACATAGCGTCACAAGCGCATGGCATTGCTTCATAACACAACTTCTGTGCAGCGCATGCGCAGACTGTCACATCGCGTCACATGCGTATGGCATAGCTTGATATCGCATCTTATGTGAATCGCATGGCATGCGCATTGAGTCACGTCGCTTCACATGCGCTCGACATCGCATCTTATGTGCATCGCCTGCGTATTGAGTCACGTCGCATCACATGCGCATGAAATCGCTTGATATTGCATCTTATGTTCATCTCATCGCATGCGCATTGAGCCACGCCTGCGTCGCAAGCGCATGCCATTGCTTGATAATACATCTTATGTGCAGCGCATGCGCAGACAGTCACATCGCGTCACATGCGTATGGCACCGCTTATTATCGCATCTTATGTGAATCTCATGGCATGCGCATTGAGTCACGTTGCTTCACATACGCTCGACATCGCATCTTATGTGCATCGCATCGCAAGCGCACTGAGTCACGTCGCATCAGATGCGCATGGCATCGCTTGATATCGCATTTTATGTGCATCGCAACGCATGCGCATTGAGTCACATCGTGAAACAAGCGCATGCCATCGCACGACGTGGCATCTAATGTGCATCGCATCGCATGCGCATTGAGTCACATCGCGTCACATTCTCGTGGCATCGCTTTATATCGCATCTAATATGCATCGCATCACATGCGTATTGAGTCACATCGTGTCACATGCCCATGGAATCACTCGACATCCCATCTTACGTGCATAGCATCGCATGCGCATTGAGTCACATCGCGTCACATACGCATGGCATCGCTTGATATATCATCTTATGTGCATCCCATCGCATGCGCATTGAGTCTCATCACGTCACATGCGCATGGCATCGCTTGAGATCGCTTCTTAAGTGCATCGTATCGCATGCGCATTCAGTCACTTCGCGTCACATGCTGATGGCATTGCTTGATATCGCATATTATGTGCATCGCATCGCATGCGCTTGAGTCACGTCGCTTCACATGCGCATGGCATCGTTCGACATTGCATTTTATGGGCACCGCATCGCATGCGTAGTGAGCCACATCTTGTCACATTCCCATGGAATCGCTTGATGTCGCATGTTATGTGCATCGCATCGTATTCGCATTGAGTCTCTACGCCTCACATGCCCATAGCATCGCTTGATATCGCATTTCATGAGCATCGCATCATATGCGCATTGAGTCACGTCGCGTCACATGCGCATGTCATCGCTTGATATCGCATCTTATGAGCATCGCATCTAATGCGCAATGAGTCACGTCGCATCACATGCGCATGAAATCGCTTGATATCGCATCTTATGTGCACCGCATCGGATGCGCATGGCATCGCTCGACATCGTATCTTATGTGCATCTCATCGCATGCGCATTGAGTCACGTCGCGTCACATGCGCATGGCATTGCTTGATAAGGCATATTATGTGCAGCGCATGCGCAGTGAGACCATCGCGACACATGTGCATGGCATCACTTGATATCGCATCTTATATGCATCACATGCGCATTGTGTCACGTCGCGTCACATGCACATGGCATCGCTTGTTATCGCATCGCATGCGCATTGAATCACATCGCATTACTAGCGCATGGCATCGCTTGATATCGCATCTTATGTGAACCGCTTCGCATACGCCTTGAGACACGTCGCATCAGATACGCATGGCATCGCTTGATATCGCATGTTATGTGCATCGCAACCCATGCGCATTCAGCCAGATCCCGTCACATGCGCATGGTATCCCTCGACATCGCATCTAATATGCATCGCATCGCATGCGCATGGAGTCACATCGCGTCACATGAGCATGGCATCGCTTGATATCGCATCTTATATGCATTACATGCGCATTGTGTCACATCGCGTCACATGCGCTAGGCATCGCTTGAGATCGCATCGTATGTGCATCGCAATGCATCCGCATTCAGTCACAACGCATCAGATGCGTATGGCATCGCTTGACACCGAATCTTATGTGCATCGGATTGCATGCGCATTGAGTCACGTCGCGTCACATGCGTATGGCATCTCTTGATATCGCATCTTATGTGCACCGCATTGCGTGCTCATTGAGTCACGTCGCGTCACGTGCGTATGGCACCGCTTGATATCGCATCTTATGTGCATCACATCGCATGCGCATTGAGTCACGTCACGTCACATGCGCATGGCATCGCTTGTTATCGCATCTAATGTGCATCGCATCGCATTCACATTGATTCACGTCGCGTCAAATGCGCAAGGCACCGCTTTATAACGCAGCTTATGTGCATCTCATCGCATGCGCATTGAGTCACGTCTAATTCGCATGGCATCGCTTGATTTCGCATCTTATGTGTATCGCATAGCATGCGCATTGAGTCTGGTCGCACCACATACGCATGACATAGCTCGACATCGCATCTTATGTGCATCGCAACAAAAGCGCATTGAGTCACATCGCTACACATGCGCATGGCATCGCTAGATATCGCATCTTATGTAAATCGCATGCGCATTGAGTCACGTCGCGTCACATGCGCATGCCATCGCTTGATATCGCATCTTATGTGCACCGTATTGCATGCTCATTGAGTCACGTCGCGTCACATGCGTATGGCACCGCTTGATAACGCAGCTTATCTGCATCTCACCGCATGCGCATTGAGTCAGGTCTAATGCGCATGGCATTGCTTGATTTCGATCTTATGTGTATGGCATAGCATGCGCATTGATTCTGGTCGCACCACATGCGCATGACATCGCTCGACATCGCACCTTATGTGAATCGCATCGCATGCGCATTGAGTCACGTCGCGTCACATGCGCATGGCATCGCTTGATATCACATCTTATGTGCATCGCATCGTATGTGCATTGAGTCACGTCGCGTTACATTCGCATGGCATTGCTTGATGTCGCATCTTATGTGCACCGCATCGCATGCGCATTGAGTCACGTGACATCACATGCGCATGAAATCGCTTGATATCGCGTTATATGTGCATAGCATCGCATGCGCATTGAGTCACATCGCGTCACATGCGCATGGCATCGCTTCATATCGCATATTATGTGCATCGCATCGCATGCGCATTGAGCCACTTCGCGTCACATACGCATGGCCCCGCTTGATATCGAATCTTATGTGCATCGCATCGCATGCGCATTGAGTCACATCGCATTACATGCGCATGGCACCGCTTGAAAATAGCATTTTATGTGCATCGCAACGCATGCCTATTGAGTCACATCCCGTCACATGCGCATGGCATCGCTCGAATATCGCATCTGATGTGCATCGCATCGCATTCACATTGATTCACGTCGCGTCACATGCGCATGGCATCGCTTGATATCGCATCTTACGTGCATCGCATCGCATCCGCATTGAGTCACGTCACGTCACATGTGTATGGCACCGCTTGATAACGCAGCTTATGTGCATCTCATCGCATGCGCATTGAGTCACGTCTAATGCGCATGGCATCGCTTGATTTCGCATCTTATGTGTATCGCATAGCATGCGCATTGAGTCTGGTCGCACCACATGCGCATGACATCGCTCGACATCGCATCTTATGTGCATCGCATCGCATGCTTATTGAGTCACCTAGCGTCACATGCGCATGGAATCGCTTGATATCGCATCTTATGTGCATCGCATCGCAAGCGCATTGAGTCACATCGCGTCACATGCGCATGGCATCGCTAGATATCGCATCTTATGTAAATCGCATGCGCATTGAGTCACGTCGCGTCACATGCAAATGCCGTCGCTTGATATCGCATCTCATGTGCATCGCATCGCATGCGCATTGCGTTACGTCACATCACATGCGC
Organism: Tenodera sinensis; assembly: GCA_030765045.1. Lineage (NCBI taxonomy): Eukaryota > Metazoa > Arthropoda > Insecta > Mantodea > Mantidae > Tenodera > Tenodera sinensis. The sequence continues at coordinate 50,634,608 of CM060973.1, forward strand.
ATGGCATCGCTTGATATCGCATCTTATGTGAATCGCATCGCATGCGCAATGAGTCACATCGCGTCAAATGCGCATGGCACCGCTTGATATCGAATCTTATGTGCATCGCATCGCATGCGCATTGAGTCACGTCGCGTCACATGCGCATGACATCGCTTGATATCGCATAATATGTGTATCGCATCGCATGCGCATTGAGCCACCGCGCGTCACATGCGCATGGCATCGCTTGTTTTCGCATCTTATGTGCATCGCATCGCATGCGCATTGAGTCACATCGCGTCACATGCGCATGGCATCTCTTGATATCGAATCTTCTGTGCATCGCCTCGCATGCGCATTGAGCCACGTCCCGTCACATGCGTATGACATCTCTCGATATCGCATCTTATGTGCATCGCATCGAATGCGCATTGACTCACGTCGCGCCACATTCGAATGGCATCCCTTGTAATCGCATCTTATGTGCATCGCATCGCATTCACATTTATTCACGTCGCGTCACATGCGTATGGCACCGCTTGATAACGCAGCTTATGTGCATCTCATCGCTTGCGCATTGAGGCACGCCTAATACGCATGGCATCATTTGATTTCGCATCTTATGTGTATCGCATAGCATGCGCAATGAGTCAAATCGCACCACATGCGCATGACATCGCTCGACATCGCATCTTGTGTGCATCGCATCGCATGCGCATTGAGTCACATCGCGTCACATGCGCATGGCATCGGTAGATATCACATCTTATATAAATCGCATGCGCATTGAGTCACGTCGCGTCACATGCGCATGCCATCACTTGATAACGCATCTCATGTGCATCGCATCACATGCGCATTGAGTCACGTCACATCACAGGCGCATAACATCGGTTGATATCATACCTTATGTCCATCGCATCGCATGCGCATTGAGCCACATCGCATCACATGCGCATGGCACTGCTTGATAGCGCATTTTATGTGCATCGCATGCGCATTCAGCCACATGGCATCACATTAGCATGGCATTGCTCGACATTGTATCTTATATGCATCGCAACGCACGAGCTTTGACTCACATCGCGGCACATGCGCATGGTAAAGCTTGATATCACATATTATGTGCACCGCATCACATGCGCCTTGAATTACTTCGCGTCACGTACGCATGGCACCGCTTGATAGCGCATTTTATGTGCATCGCATGCGCATTCAGCCACATGGCATCACATTAGCATGGCATTGCTCGACATTGTATCTTATATGCATCGCAACGCACGAGCTTTGACTCACATCGCGGCACATGCGCATGGTAAAGCTTGATATCACATATTATGTGCACCGCATCGTATACGCATTGAGTCACGTCCCGTTACATGCGCATGGCATCCCTTGATACCGCATCTTATGTGCATCGCATCGCATGCGTATTGAGTCACGACTTGTCACATGCACATGGCATCGCTTGTAATCGCATCCTATGTGCATCGCATCTCATGCGCATTGAGCCACGTCGCATCACATACGCAAGGCATCGCTTGATATCGCATCTTATGTGCATCGCATAGAATGCGCATTGAGCCACATCGCGTCACATGCCCATCGAATCGCTTGATATCGCATTATATGTCCATCGGATGCGCATTGAAATACATCGCATCACATGCGCATGGCATCGCTTGATATCGCATCTTGTGTGCATCGCATGCGCATTGAGTCACGTCCCGTCACATGCGCATGCATCGCTCGAAATCGCATCTTACGTGAATCGCATGCGCATTGAGTCACATCGCATCACATGCGCATGGCATCGCTCGACATCGCATCTTATGTGCATCGCATCGCAGCGCAATTAGCCACATCACGCCACATGCGCATGGCATCGCTTGATATCGCATCTTATGTGCATCGCATCGCATGCGGATTGAGTCATGTCGCGTCACATGCGTACTGCATCTCTTGATATCGCATCTTATGTGCATCGCATCGCTTGCGCATCGACTCACATGGCGTCACATGCGCATCGCATCGCTTGACACCGAATCTTATGTGCATCGGATCGCATGCGCATTGAGTCACGTCGCGTCACATGCGTATGGCATCGCTTGATATCTCACCTTATGTGCATCGCATCGCATGCGCATTGAGTCACGTCGCGTCACATGCGTACTGCATCTCTTGATATCGCATCTTATGTGCATCGCATCGAATGTGCATTGAGTCACGTCGCGTCACATGCGTATTGCATCTCTTGATATCGCATCTTATGTGCATCGCATCGCATTCACAGTTATTCACGTCGCGTCACAGGCGCATGGCATCGCCTGATATCGCATCTTATGTGCATCGCATCACATGCGCATTGAGTCACGTCGCGTCACATGCGTATGGCACCGCTTGATATCGCATCTTATGTGCATCGCATGGCATGCGCATTGAGTCACACCGCGTCACATGCGCATCGCATCGCCAGATATCGCATCTTATATAAATCGCATGCGCATTGAGTCACGTCGCATCACATGCGCATGCCATCGCTTGATAACACATCTCATGTGCATCGCATCGCATGCGCATTGAGTCACGTCACATCACATGCGCATAACATCGCTTGATATCATATCTTATGTCCATCTCATCGCTTGCGCATTGAGCCACCTCGCGTCACATGCGCATGGCATCGCTTGATATCGCATCTTATGTGCATCGCATCGCATGCGCATTGAGTCACACCGCGTCACATGCGCATCGCGTCGCCAGATATCGCATCTTATATAAATCGCATGCGCATTGAGTCACGTCGCGTCACATGCGCATGCCATCGCTTGATAACACATCTCATGTGCATCGCATCGCATGCGCATTGAGTCACGTCACATCACATGCGCATAACATCGCTTGATATCATATCTTATGTCCATCGCATCGCATGCGCATTGAGCCACATCGCATCACATGCGCATGGCATCGCTTGATATCGCATTTTTTGGGCATCGCATCGGAGCGCATTGAGTCACATTACGGCACATCCGCATGGTAAAGCTTGATATCGCATATTATGTGCATCGCATCGCATGCGCATTGAGCTACTTCGCGTCACGTACGAATGGCACAGCTTGATATCGCATCTTATGTGCATCGCATCGCATGCGCATTGAGTCACGACTCGTCACATACGCATGGCATCGCTTGTAATCGCATCTTATGTGCATCGCATCGTATACGCATTGAGTCACGTCTCGTCCAATGCGCATGGCATCGCTTGTTATCGCATCTTATCAGCATCGCATCGGATGCGCATTCAGTCACATCGCGTCAACATGCGCATGGCATCGCTTGTTATCGCATCTTATGTGCATCGCATCATATTCCATTGAGTCATGTCGCGACATATGCGCATGGCATAGCTTGATATCGCATCTTATGTGCATCGCATCGCATGCGCATTGAGTCATATCGCGTCACAGGCGCACGCTATCGCTTGATATCGCATCTTATGAGCATCGCATGCCCATTGAGTCACATCGCGTCACATGCGCATGGCATCGCTTGATATCGCATCTTATGTGCATCGCATCGCATGCGCATTGAGTCATATCGCGTCACAGGCGCACGCTATCGCTTGATATCGCATCTTATGAGCATCGCATGCCCATTGAGTCACATCGCGTCACATGCGCATGGCATCGCTTGATATCGCATCTTATATAAATCGCATCCCTTTTGAGTCGCGTCCGTCACATGCGCATGGCATCTCTTGATTTCGCATCTTATGTGCATCGCATCGCATGCGCATTGAGGCACGTCGCTTCACATGCGCATGGCATCCCTTGATATCGCATTTTATGTGCATCGCATGGCATTCGCATTAACTAACATCGCGTCACATGCGCATGGCATCGCTTGATTTCGCATCTTATGTGGATCGCATCTCATGCACATTGAGGCACGTTGCGTCACATGCGCATGGCATCTCTTGATATCGCATCTTATGTGCACCGCATCGCATGCGCATTGACTCACGTCGCGTCACATGCGCATGGCATGGCTTTTTACCGAATCTTATCTGCATCGCATCGCACTCACATTGGTTCACGTCGCGTCACATGCGCATGGCATCGTTTAATATCGCATCTTATGTGCATCTCATCGCATGCGCATTGAGTCACGTCGCGTGTAATGCGCATGGCATCGCTTGATATAGCATTTTATGTGCATCGCATCGCAGCGCATTGAGTCACATCATGCCACATGCACATGGCATCGCTTGATATCGCATCTTATGTGCATCGCATCGCATGCGCATTGAGTCCCATCGCGTCACATGCGCATGGATCGCTCGACATCGCATCTTACGTGCATACAATGCGCATTGAATCACATCACACCACATGCGCATGGCATCGCACGACATCGCATCTTATGTGCACCTCATCGCAGGCGCATTGAGTCCCATCGCGTCATATGCGCATGGATCGCTCGACATCGCATCTTACGTGCATCGAATGCGCATTGAGTCACATCGCAACACATGCGCATGGCATCGCTTGATATCGCATCTTATGTTCATCGCATCGCATTCACATTGATTCACATCGCGTCACATGCGCATGGCATCGCTTGATATCGCATCTTATGTGCATCGCATCGCATGCGCATTGAGTCACGTCGCGTCTAATGCGCATGGCATCGCTTGATATCGCATCTTATGTAAATCCCATTTGCATTGAGTCTCGTCGCGTCACATGCGCATGCCATCGCTTCATATCGCATCTCATGTGCATCGCAGCGCATGCGCAATGAGTCACGTCGCATCACATGCGCATGGCATCGCTTGATATCGCATCTTATGTGCATCGCATCGCATGCGCATTGAGTCACGTCGTGTCACATGCGCATGGCATCGCTTTATATCGTATGTTATGTGATTCGCACCGCATTCCATTGAGTCACGTCGTGTTACATGCGCATGGCATCGCTTGATATCGCATCTTATGTGCATCGCATCTTATGCGCATTGAGCCACGTCGCGTCACATGCGCATGGCATCGCTTGATATCGCAACTTATGTGCATCGCATACGCATTCAGTCACATTGCGTCATCATTCGCATGGCATCGCTTGATATCGCATCTAATGTGCATCGCATCGCATGCGCATTGAGTCACGTCGTGTCACATGCTCATGGCATCTCTTGTAATCGCATCTAATGCTCGTCGCATCGCATGCGCATTGAGTCACGTCGCGTCACATGCGCTCGGCATCGCTTGTTATCGCATCTTATGTGCATCGGATCGCATTCCATTGAGTCACCTCGCGTCACATGAGAATGGCATCGCTTGATAACGCATCTTATGTGCATCTCATCACATGCGCATTGAGTCACGTCGCACCAATTGCGCATGACATCGCTCGATATCGCATATTGTGTGCATCGCATCGCAGCGCATTGAGTCACATCGAGTCACATGCGCATGCATCGCCCGACATCGCATCTTATGTGCATCGCATTGCATGCGTATTGAGTCACGTCGTGTCACATGTGCATGGCATCGCTTGATATCGCATCTTATGTAAATCGAATGCGCATTGGGTCACGTCGCGTCACATGCGCATGGCATCGCTTCATCTCGCATCTTATGTGCATCGCATCGCATGCGCATTGAGTCACCTCGCGTCACATGCGCATGGCATCGCTTGTTATCGCATCTTATGTGCATCGCATCGCATGGCATGCGCATTGAGTCACGTCGCTTCACATGCGCATGGCATCGCTTGATAACGCATCTTATGTGCATCTCATCATATGCGCATTGAGTCACGTTGCACCAATTGCGCATGACATCGCTCGATATCGCATATTATGTGCATCGCATCGCAGCGCATTGAGTCACATCGCGTCACATGCGCATGCATCGCCCGACATCCCATCTTATGTGCATCGCATTGCATGCGTTTTGAGACACGTCGTGTCACATGTGCATGGCATCGCTTGATATCGCATCTTATGTAAATCGAATGCGCATTGGGTCACGTCGCGTCACATGCGCATGGCATCGCTTCATCTCGCATCTTATGTGCATCGCTTCGCATGCGCATTGAGTCATCTCGCGTCTCATGCGCATGGCATCGCTTGTTATCGCATCTTATGTGCATCGCATGGCATGCGCATTGACTCACATCGCATCACATGCGCATGGCATCGCTCGACATCGCATCTTATGTGCACCTCATCGCAGGCGCATTGATGCACATCGCGTCACATGCGCATGGCATCGCTTGATATCGCAGGTTATGTTCATCGCATCGCATGCGGTTTGAGTCACATCACGTCACATCCGCATGGCATCGCTTGATGTCGCATATTATGTGCATCGCATCGCAGCGCATTGACTCACATCGCGTCACATGCGCATGCATCGCTCGAAATCGCATCTTATGTGCATCGCATCGCATGCGCATTGAGTCACGTCGCGTCACATGTGCATGGCACCGCTTGATATCGCATCTTATGTAAATCGCATGCGCATTGAGTCACGTCGCGTCACATGCGCATGCCATCGCTTGATATCGCATCTCATGTGCATCTCATCGCAGGCGCATTGAGTCACGTCGCACCAATTGCGCATGACACCGCTCAATATCTCATATTATGTGCATCGCATCGGAGCGCATTGAGTCCCGTCGCGTCACATGCGCATGGATCGCTCGAAATCGCATCTTACGTGCATCGAATGCGCATTGAGTCACATCGCATCACATGCGCATGGCATCGCTTGATAACGCATCTTATGTGCATCTCATCACATGCGCATTGAGTCACGTCGCACCAATTGCGCATGACACCGCTCATTATCTCATATTATGTGCATTTCATCGGAGCGCATTGAGTCACATCGCGTCACATGCGCATGCAACGCTCGACATCGCAACTTATGTGCATCGCACTGCATGCGCATTGATTCACGTCGCGTCACATGCGCATGCCATCGATTGATATCGCACTTCATGTGCATCGCAGCTCATGCGCAATGAGTCACGTCGCATTACATGCGCATGGCATCGCTTGATATCGCATCTTATGTGCATCGCTCCGCATGCGCATTGAGCCACGTCACGTCACATGCGCATGGCATCGCTTGATATCGCATCTTATGTGCATCGAATGTGCATTGAGGGACGTCGCGTCAAATGCGCTTGGCATCGCTTGTTATCGCATCTAATGTGCATCGCATCGCATGCGCATTGAGTCACGTCGCGTCACATGCGCATGGCATCGCTTGATATCGCATTTTATGCGCGTCGCATCTCATGCGCATTGAGTCACGTCGTGTCACATGCGCATGGCATCGCTTGATATCGCATCTTATGTGCATCGCTGCGCATGCGCATTGAGACACGTCGCGTCACATGCGCATGGCATCGCTTGATATCGCATCTTATGTGCATCGCATGCGCATTGAGGGACGTCGCGTCAAATGCGCTTGGCATTGCTTGTTATCGCATCTAATGTGCATCGCATCGCATGCGCATTGAGTCACGTCGCGTCACATGCGCATGGCATCCCTTGATATCGCATCTTATGCGCGTCGCATCGCATGCGCATTGAGTAACGTCGCGTCACATGCGCATGGCATCCCTTGATATCGCATCTTATGCGCGTCGCATCGCATGCGCATTGAGTCACGTAGCGTCACATGCGCTTGGCGTCGCTTGTTATCGCATCTTATGTGCATCGCATCGCATTCCATTGAGCCACGTCGCGTAACATGCGCATGGCATCGCTTGATATCGCATCTTATGTGCATCGCATGCGCATTCAGTCACATCGGGTCAACATTCGCATGGCATCGCTTGATATCGCATCTTATGTGCATCGCATGCGCATTGAGGCACGTCGCGTCACATGCGCTTGGCATCGCTTGTTATCGCATCTAAAGCGCATCGCATCGCATCGCATGCGCATTGTGTCACGTCGCGTCACATGCGCATGGCATCCCTTGATATCATATGTTATGCGCGTCGCATCGCATGCGCATTGAGTCACGTCGCGTCACATGCGCATGCCATCCCTTGATATCGCATCTTATGTGCATCGCATCGCATTCCATTGAGTCACGTCGCGTAGCATGCCCATGGCATCGCTTGATATCGCATCTTATGTGCATCGCATGCGCATTCAGTCACATCGGGTCAACATTCGCATGGCATCGCTTGATATCGCATCTAATGTGCACCGCATCGCATGCGCATGGAGTCACGTCGCGTCAGATGCGCATGGCATCTCGTGATATCGCATGTTATGCGCGTCGCATCGCATGCGCATTGAGTCACGTCGCGTCACATGCGCTTGGCATCGCTTGTTATCGCATCTTATGTGCATCGCATCGCATGCGCATTGAGTAACGTCGCTTCACATGCGCATGGCTTCGCTTGATTACGCATCTGATGTCCATCTCATCACATGCGCATTGAGTCACATCACGTCACATGCGCATGGCATCGCTAGATATCGCATCTCATATAAATCGCATGCGCATTGAGTCACGTCGCGTCACATGCGCATGCCATCGCTTGATATCGCATCTTATGTGCATCGCATCTCATTCCATTGAGTCACGTCGTGTCACATGCGCATGGCATCGCTTGATATCGCATCTTATGTGCATCGCATCGCATGCGCATTGAGTCACATTGCGTCACATGCGCATGATATCGCTTGATATCGCATCTTATGTGCATTGCCTGCCCATTGAGTCAGATCATGTCACATGCGCATGGCATTGCTTGATATCGCATCTTATATAAATCGCATGCGCATTGAGTCACGTCGCGTCACATGCGCATGTCATCGCTTGATATCGCATCTCATGTGCATGGCATCGCATGCGCATTGAGTTACGTCGCATCACATGCGCATGGCATCGCTTGATATCATATCTTATGTCCATCGCATCGCATGCGCATTGAGCCACATCGTGTCACATACGCATGACACCGCTTGATATCGCATCTTATGTGCATCGCATCGCATGCGCATTGAGTATCGACTCCTCACATGCGCATCGAATCGCTTGTAATCGCAACCTATGTGCATCGCATTGCATACGCATTGAGTCGCGTCGCGTCACATGCGCACGGCATCTCTTGATTTCGCATCTTATGTGCATCGCATCGCATGCGCATTGAGGCACGTCGCGTCACATGCGCATGGCATCTCTTGATATCGCATTTTATGTGCATCGAATTGCATGCGCATTGACTAACATCGCGTCACATGCGCATGGGATCGCTTGATTTCCCATCTTATGTGGATCGCATCTCATGCGCATTGAGGCACCTCGCGTCTCATTCGCATGGCATCTCTTCATATCGCATCTTATGTGCACCGCATCGCATGCGCATTGACTCACGTCGCGTCACATGCGCATGGCATGGCTTTTTACCGCATCTTATCTGCATCTAATCGCATTCACATTGGTTCACGTCGCGTCACATGCGCATGGCATCGCTTGAAACCGCATCTTATGTGCATCACATGTGCATGCAGTCACATGGCACCACATGAGCATGGCATCGCTTGACATGGCATTTTATGTGCATATCATCGCACGCGCATTTACTCACAACGCGGAACATGCGCATGGCATCGCTTGATATCGCATCTTATGTGCCTCGCATCGGAGCGCATTGAGTCACATCACGCCACATGTGCATGGTATCGCTTGATATCGCATATTATGTGCATCGCATCACATGCACATTGAGTCACTTCGCATCACATACGCATGGCACCGCTTGATATCGCATCTTATGTGCATCGCATCGCATGCGCAATGAGTATCGACTCCTCACATGCGCATCGAATCGCTTGTAATCGCAACTTATGTGCATCGCATTGCATACGCATTGAGTCACGTCGCGTCACATGCGCATGGCATCCCTTGATATCGCATCTTATGTGGATCGCATCGCATTCCATTGAGTCACGTCGCGTAACATGCGCATGGCATCGCTTGATTCCGCATCTTGTGTGCATCGCATGGCATGCGCATTAAGGCACGTCACGTCACATGCGCATGGCATGGCTTGTTATCACATGTTAGCTGCATCGCATCGCATTCACATTGATCCACGTCGCGTCACATGCGCATGGCATCGTTTGATATCGCACCTTATGTGCATCTCATCGCATGCGCATTGAGTCACGTCGCGTCAGATGTGCATGGCATCTCTTGATATCGCAACTTATGCGCGTCGCATCGCATGCGCATTGAGTCACGTCGCGTCACATGCGCTTTTTATCGCTTATTATCGCATCTTATGTGCATCGCATCGCATACCATTGAGTCACATAGTGTCACATGCGCATGGCATCGCTTGATATCGGATCTTATGTGCATCGCATCGCATGCGCATTGAGTATCGACTCCTCACATGCGCATCGAATCGCTTGTAATCGCAACTTATGTGCATCGCATTGCATACGCATTGAGTCACGTCGCGTCACATGCGCATGGCATCGCTTGATTTCGCATCTTGTGTGCATCGCATGGCATGCGCATTGAGGCACGTCGCGTCACATGCGCATGGCATGGCTTATTATCGCATGTTATCTGCATCGCATCGCATTCACATTGATTCACGTCGCGTCACATGCGCATGGCATCGTTTGATATCGCATCTTATGTGCATCTCATCGCATGCGCATTGAGTCACGTCGCGTCTAATGCGCATGGCATCGCTTGATGTCGCATCTTATGTTCATCGCATCGCATGCGGATAGAGTCACATCATGTCACATGCGCATGGCATGGCTTGATATCGCATATTATGTGCATCGCATCGTATTCAAATTGATTCACGTCACGTCACATGTGCATGGCATCGCTTAATATCGCATCTTATGTGAATCGCATCGCATTCACATTGATTCACGTCGCGTCACATGCGCATGGCATCGCTTGATATCGCATCTTATGTGCATCGCATCGCATGCGCATTGAGTCACGTCGCGTCACATGCGCATGGCATCCCTTGATATCGCATCTTATGTGGATCGCATCGCATTCCATTGAGTCACGTCGCGTAACATGCGCATGGCATCGCTTGATTCCGCATCTTGTGTGCATCGCATGGCATACGCATTGAGGCACGTCACGTCACATGCGCATGGCATGGCTTGTTATCGCATGTTAGCTGCATCGCATCGCATTCACATTGATCCACGTCGCGTCACATGCGCATGGCATCGTTTGATATCGCACCTTATGTGCATCTCATCGCATGCGCATTGAGTCACGTCGCGTCAGATGTGCATGGCATCTCTTGATATCGCAACTTATGCGCGTCGCATCGCATGCGCATGGAGTCACGTCGCGTCACATGCGCTTTTCATCGCTTATTATCGCATCTTATGTGCATCGCATCGCATACCATTGAGTCACATCGTGTCACATGCGCATGGCATCGCTTGATATCGGATCTTATGTGCATCGCATCGCATGCGCATTGAGTCACTTCGCGTCACATACGCATGGCACCGCTTGATATCGCATCTTATGTGCATCGCATTGCATGCGCATTGAGTATCGACTCCTCACATGCGCATCGAATCGCTTGTAATCGCAACTTATGTGCATCGCATTGCATACGCATTGAGTCACGCCGCGTCACATGCGCATGGCATCGCTTGATTTCGCATCTTGTGTGCATCGCATGGCATGCGCATTGAGGCACGACGCGTCACATGCGCATGGCATGGCTTGTTATCGCATGTTATCTGCATCGCATCGCATTCACATTGATTCACGTCGCGTCACATGCGCATGGCATCGTTTGATATCGCATCTTATGTGCATCTCATCGCATGCGCATTGAGTCACGTCGCGTCTAATGCGCATGGCATCGCTTGATATCGCATCATATGTGCATCGCATCGCAGCGCATTGAGTCACATCACGCCTCATGCGCATGGCATCGCTTGATATCGCATCTTATGTGCATCGTATGGTATGCGCATTGAGTCCCATCGCGTCACATGCGCATGCATCGCTCGACATCGCATCTTATGTGCACCGCATCGCAGGCACATAGAGTCAGATCGCATCACATGCGCATGGCATCGGTTGATGTCGCATCTTATGTTCATCGCATCGCATGCGGATAGAGTCACATCATGTCACATGCGCATGGCATGGCTTGATATCGCATATTATGTGCATGGCATCGTATTCAAATTGATTCACGTCGTTCACATGTGCATGGCATCGCTTAATATCGCATCTTATGTGAATCGCATCGCATTCACATTGATTCACGTCGCGTCACATGCGCATGGCATCGCTTGATATCGCATCTTATGTGCATCGCATCGCATGCGCATTGAGTCACGTCGCGTCACATGCGCATGGCATCTCTTTATAACGTATCTTATGTGCAACACATCGCATGCGCATTGAGTCACGTCGCGTCTAATGCGCATGGCATCGCTTGATATGGCAAATTATGTAAATCCCATGCGCATTGATGTCTCGTCGCGTCACATGCGCATGCCATCGCTAAATATCGCATCTTATGTGCATCGCATCTCATTCCATTGAGTCACGTCGTGTCACATGTGCATGGCATCGCCTGATATCGCATCTTATGTGCATCGCATCGCATGCGCATTGAGTCACATTGCGTGACATGCGCATGCTATCGCTTGATATCGCATCTTATGTGCATTGCATGCCCATTGAGTCACATCGCGTCACATGCGCATGGCATTGCTTGATATCGCATCTTATATAAATCGCATGCGCATTGAGTCACGTCGCGTCACATGCGCATGTCATCGCTTGATATCCCATCTCATGTGCATGGCATTGCATGCGCATTGAGTTACGTCGCATCACATGCGCATGGCATCGCTTGATATCATATCTTATGTCCATCGCATCGCATGCGCATTGAGCCACATCGCGTCACATGCGCATGGCATCGCTTGGAACCGCATCTTATGTGCATTGCATGCGCATTCAGTCACATGGCACCACATCCACATGGCATCGCTCGACATCGCATTTTATGTGCATATCATCGCACGCGCATTTACCCACAACGCGGCACATGCGCATGGCATCACTTGATATCGCATCTTATGTGCCTCGCATCGGAGCGCATTGAGTCACATCACGCCACATGCGCATGGTATCGCTTGATATCGCATATTATGTGCATCGCATCACATGCACATTGAGTCACATCGCGTCACATACGCATGGCACCGCTTGATATCGCATCTTATGTGCATCGCATCGCATGCGCATTGAGTATCGACTCCTCACATGCGCATCGAATCGCTTGTAATCGCAACTTATGTGCATCGCATTGCATACGCATTGAGTCACGTCGCGTCACATGCGCATGGTATCGCTTGATTCCGCATCTTGTGTGCATCGCATGGCATGCGCATTGAGGCACGTCGCGTCACATGCGCATGGCATGGCTTGTTATCGCATGTTAGCTGCATCGCATCGCATTCACATTGATTCACGTCGCGTCACATGCGCATGGCATCGTTTGATATCGCACCTTATGTGCATCTCATCGCATGCGCATTGAGTCACGTCGCGTCTAATGCGCATGGCATCGCTTGATATCGCATCATATGTGCATCGCATCGCAGGGCATTGAGTCCCATCATGCCACATGCGCACGGCATCGCTTGATATCGCATCTTATGTGCATCGCATGGTATGCGCTTTGAGTCCCATCGCATCACATGCGCATGCATCGCTCGACATCGCATCTTACGTGCATCGAATGCGCATTGAGTCACATCGCATCACATGCGCATGGCATCGCTCGACATCGCATCTTATGTGCACCGCATCGCAGGCACATAGAGTCACATCGCGTCACATGCGCATGGCATCGCTTAATATCGCATCTTATGTAAATCCCATGCTCATTGAGTCTCGTCGCGGCACATGCGCATGCCATCGCTTCATATCGCATCTTATGTGCATCGCATCGCATGCGCATTGAGTCACGGGGCGTCACATGTGCATGGCATCCCTTGACATAGCATCTTATGCGCGTCGCATCGCATGCGCATTGAGTCACGTCGCGTCACATGCGCTTGGCATAGCTTGTCATCGCATCTTATGTGCATCTCATCGCATTCCATTGAGTCACGTAGCGTCACATGCGCATGGCATCGCTTGATATCGCATCTTATATGCATCGCATCGCATGGCATGCGCATTGAGTCACGTCGCTTCAAATGTGCATGGCATCGCTTGATAACGCATCTTATGTGCATCTCATCACACGCGCATTGAATCACGTCGCACCAATTGCGCATGACACCGCTCGATATCGCATACTATGTGCATCGCATCGCAGCGCATTGAGTCACATCGCGTCAAATGCGCATGCATCGCTCGACATCGCATCTTATGTGCATCGCATCGCATGCGCATTGAGTCACGTCGCGTCACATGTGCATGGCAACGCTTGATATCGCATCTTATGTAAAAAGCATGCGCATTGGGTCACGTCGCGCCACATGCGCATGGCATCGCTTCATCTCGCATCTTATGTGCATCGCATCGCATGCGCATTGAGACACCTCGCGTCACATGCGCATGGCATCGCTTGTTATCGCATCTTATGTGCATTGCATGGAATGCGCATTGACTCACATCGCGTCACATGCGCATGGTATCGCTTGATTTCGCATCTTATGTGCATCGCATCGCATGCGCATTGAGGCACGTCGCATCACATGCGCATGGCATCTCTTGATATATCATCTTATGTGCATCGCATCGCATGCGCATTGAGTTACGTCGCGTCACATGCGCATGGAATGGCCTGATATCGCATCTTTTCTGCATCGCATCGCATTCGCATTGATTCACGCCGCGTCACATGCGCATGTCATCGTTTGATATCGCATCTTATGTGCATCGCATCGCATGCGCATTGAGTCCCATCGCGTCACATGCGCATGCATCGCTCGACATCGCATCTTACGTGCATCGAATGCGCTTTGAGTCACATCGCAGCACATGCGCATGGCATCGCTCGAAATCGCATCTTATGTGCATCGCATCGCAGGCGCCTTGAGTCACATCGCGGCACATGCGCATGGCATCGCTTGATATCGCATCTTATTTTCATCGCATCGCATGCGGATTTAGTCACATCACGTCACATGCGCATGGCATCGCTTGATATCGCATATTATGTGCATCGCATCGCATTCACATTGATTCACGTCGGGTCACATGCGCATGGCATCGCTTGATACCGCATCTTGTGTGCATCGCATGCTTATTGAGTCACGTCGCATCACATGCGCATGGCATCGCTTGATATCGCATGTTATGTGCATCGCATGCGCATTGAGGCACCTCGCGGCACATGCGCATGGCATCGCTTGATATCGCATCTCATGTGCATCGCATCGCATGCGCATTGAGTTACACCCCATCACATGCGCATGGCATCGCTTGATATCGCATCTTGTGTGCATCGGATGCTTATTGAGTCACGTCGCATCACATGCGCATGGCATCGCTTGATATCGCATCTCATGTGCATCGCATCGCATTGAGTAACATCGCGGCACATGCACATGCAACGCATGACATCGCATCTTACGTGCATCGCATGCGCATTAAGTCACATCGCATCACATGCGCATGGCATCGCTCGACATCGCATCTTATGTCAATCGCATCGCAGCGAATTGAGTAACATCGCGTCACATGCGCATGCAACGTTCGACATCGCATCTTGCGTGCATCGCAAGCGCATTAAGGCACATCGCATCACATGCGCATGGCATCGCTCGATATCGCATCTTATGTGCATCGCATCGCATTGAGTAACATCGCGGCACATGCGCATGCAACGCATGACATCGCATCTTACGTGCATCGCATGCGCATTAAGTCACATCGCATCACATGCGCATGGCATCGCTCGACATCGCATCTTATGTCAATCGCATCGCAGCGAATTGAGTAACATCGCGTCACATGCGCATGCAACGTTCGACATCGCATCTTGCGTGCATCGCAAGCGCATTAAGGCACATCGCATCACATGCGCATGGCATCGCTCGATATCGCATCTTATGTGCATCGCATCGCCGCGCAATTAGCCACATCACGCCACATGCGCACGGCATCGCTTTATATCGCATCTTATGTGCATCGCATCGCATGCGGATTGAGTCACTTCGCGTCACATACGCATGGCACCGCGAAGATATCTTTGGTTTGGTTTGGTTTAAGGGCGCTCAACTTCTAGGTCATCAGCGCCCTTAAAAGATCCATGGCAATAGACTGCTAGATATCGAATTTTATGTGCATCGCATCGCATGCGCATTGAGTCACGACTCGTCACATGCGCATGGTACCGCTATTAATCGCATCTTATGTGCTGCGCATCGCATGCGCATTGAGTCACGTCGCGTCACATGCGCATGGCATCGCTTGATATCGCATCATATCTGCATCGCATCGCATGCGCATTGAGTCACCTCGCGTCCCATGCGCATGTCATCGCTTGTTATCGCATCTTATGTGCATCGCATCGCATGCGCATTGAGTCACGTCGCGTCATATGCGCACGGCATCTCTTGATATCGCATCTTATGTGCATCGCATCGCATTCACATTGATTCACCTCGCGTCACATGCGTATGGCATCGCTTTATATCGCATCATATGGGCATCGCATCGCATGCGCATTGAGTCACGTCGCCTCACATGCGCATGGCATCGCTTGATAACGTATCTTATGTGCATCTCATCGCATGCGCATTGAGTCACGTCGCCTCTAATGTGCATGGCATCGCTTGATATCGCATCTAATGTGCATCGCATCGCATGCGCATTGAGTCACACAACGTCACATGCGCTTGGCATCGCTTGATATCGCGTCTTATGTGCATCGCATCGCATGCGCATTGAGTCACATCGCGTCACATGCGCATGCTATCGCTTGATATCGCATCTTATATAAATCTTAAACGCATTGAGTCACGTCACGTCACATGCGCATGCCATCGCTTAATATCGCATTTCATGTGCATCGCATCTCATGCGCATTGAGTTACGTCGCATCACACGCGCATATCATCGCTTGATATCATATCTTATGTCCATCGCATCGCATGCGCATTGAGCAACATCGCGTCACATGCGCATGGCATCGCTTGATACCGCATCTTATGTGCATCGCATGCGCATTCAGTCACATGGCATCACATGCGCATTGCATCGCTCGACATCGCATCTTATGTGCATCGCATCGCACGCGCATTGACTCACAACGCGGCACATGCGCATGGAATCGCTTGATATCGCATCTTATGTGCCTCGCATCGGGGCGCATTGAGCCACATCACGCCAATTGCGCATGGCACCGCTTGATATCGCATCTTACGTGCATCGCATCGCATACGCATTCAGTCACGTCGCGTCTCATGCGCATGGCATCCCTTGATATAGCATCTTATGTGGATCGCATCGCATGCGCATTGAGTCACGTCGCGTCCAATGCGCATGGCATCGCTTGTTATCGCATCTTAACAGCACCACATCGCATGGGCATTCAGTCACATCGCGTCAACATGCGCACGGCATCGCTTGATATCGCACCTTATGTGCATCGCATCGCATGCGCATTGAGTCGTGTGGCGTCACATGCGCATTGCATCTCTTGATATCGCATCTTATGCGCGTCGCATTGCATGCGCATTAAGTCACGTCGCGTCACATGCGCTTGCCATCGCTTGTTAGCGCATCTTATGTGCATCGCATCGCATTCCACTGAGTCACGTCGCGTCACATGCGCATTGCATCGCTTGATATCCCATCTTATGTGCATCGCATCGCATGGCATGCGCATTGAGTCACGTCGCTTAACATGCGCATGGTATCGCTTGACAACGCATCTTATGTGCATCTCATCACATGCGCATTGAGTCACGTCGCACCAATTGCGCATGACACCGCTCGTTATCGCATATTATGTGCATCGCACCGCATGCGCATTGACTCACATCGCGGCACATGCGCATGGCATCGCTTGATATCGCATCTTATGTGCCTCGCATCGCAGAGCATTGAGTCACCTCACGCCACATGCGCATGGTATCGCTTGATAATGCATCTTATGTGCATCGCAACGCATGCGGATTGAGTCACATCACGTCACATGCGCATGGCAACGCTTGAAATCGCTTATTATGTGCATTGCATCGCATGCGCATTGAGTCACTTTGCGTCACATATGCTGATGGTATTGCTTGATATCGCATCTTATGTGCACCACATGCGCATTGAGTCACGTCACGTCACATGCGCATGGCATCGCTTGTTATCGCATCTGGTGTGCATCGCATGCTTATTGAGTCACGTCGCGTCACATGCAAATGGCATCGCTTGATATCGCATCTTATGTGCATCGCATGCTCATTGAGGCACCTCGCGGCACATGCGCATGGCATCGCTTGATATCGCATCTCATGTGCATCGCATCGCATTCGCATTGAGTTACATCGCATCACATGCGCATGGCATCGCTTGATACCGCATCTTGTGTGCATCGCATGCTTATTGAGTCACGTCGCATCACATGCGCATGGCATCGCTTGATATCGCATGTTATGTGCATCGCATGCGCATTGAGGCACCTCGCGGCACATGCGCATGGCATCGCTTGATATCGCATCTCATGTGCATCGCATCGCATGCGCATTGAGTTACACCCCATCACATGCGCATGGCATCGCTTGATATCGCATCTTATGTGCATCGCATGCTCATTGAGGCACCTCGCGGCACATGCGCATGGCATCGCTTGATATCGCATCTCATGTGCATCGCATTGCATGCGCATTGAGCCGCATCCCGTCACATGCGCATGGCATCGCTTGTTATCGCATCTTATGTGCATCGCATCGCATTGAGTAACATCGCGGCACATGCGCATGCAACGCATGACATCGCATCTTACGTGCATCGCATGCGCATTAAGTCACATCGCATCACATGCGCATGGCATCGCTCGACATCGCATCTTATGTCAATCGCATCGCAGCGAATTGAGTAACATCGCGTCACATGCGCATGCAACGTTCGACATCGCATCTGGCGTGCATCGCAAGCGCATTAAGGCACATCGCATCACATGCGCATGGCATCGCTCGATATCGCATCTTATGTGCATCGCATCGCAGCGCAATTAGCCACATCACGCCACATGCGCACGGCATCACTTTATATCGCATCTTATGTGCATCGCATCCCATGCGGATTGAGTCACTTCGCGTCACATACGCATGGCACCGCGAAGATATCTTTGGTTTGGTTTGGTTTAAGGGCGCTCAACTTCTAGGTCATCAGCGCCCTTAAAAGATCCATGGCAATAGACTGCTAGATATCGAATTTTATGTGCATCGCATCGCATGCGCATTGAGTCACGTCGCGTCACATGCGCATGGCATCGCTTGATATCGCATCATATCTGCATCGCACCGCATGCGCATTGAGTCACCTCGCGTCCCATGCGCATGTCATCGCTTGTTATCGCATCTTATGTGCATCGCATCGCATGCGCATTGAGTCACGTCGCGTCATATGCGCACGGCATCTCTTGATATCGCATCTTATGTGCATCCCATGGCATGCGCATAAAGTCACGTCGCATCACATGCGCATGGCATCTCTTGATATCGCATCTTATGTGCATCGCATCGCATGCGCATTGAGTCACGTCGCGTCATATGGGCATGGCAGGGCTTGTTATCGCATCTTATCTGCATCGCATCGCAGGCGCATTGAGTCACATCGCGTCACATGCGCATGGCATCGCTTGATAACGCACCTTATTTGCATCTCATCGCATGCGCATTGGGTCACGTTGCACCTAATGCGCATGGCATCGCTTGACATCGCATCTTATGTGCATATCATCGCAGCGCATTGAGTCACATCACGCCACATGCGCATGGCATCGTTTGATATCGCATCTTATGTGCATCGCATCGCATGCGGATTGAGTCACATCACGTCACATGCGCATGGTATCGCTTGATATCGCATATTATGTGCATCGCATCGCATTCACATTGATTCACGTCGCGTCACATGCGCATGGCATCGCTTGATATCGCATCTTATGTGCATCGCTATGCATGCGCATTGAGTCACGTCGCGTCACATGCGCATGGCATCACTTGATATCGTATCTTATGTAAATCCCATGCGCATTGAGTCTCGTCGCGTCACATGCGCATGCCATAGCTTGATATTACATCTCATGTGCATCGCAGCGCATGCGCAATGAGTCACGTCGCATCATATGCGCAGAGCATCGCTTGATATCGTATCTTATGTGCATCGCATTGCAGGCGCATTCAGCCACGTCGCGTCACATGCGGTTGGCATCGCTTGATATCGCATCTTATGTGCAACGCACCGCATGCGCATTGACTCAAATAGCGTCAAATGCGCATGGCATCACTTGATATCTCATCTTATGTGCATCGGATCGCATGCGCATTGAGTCACATCGCGTCACATGCGCTTGGCATCGTTTGATATCGCATCTTATGTAAATCCCATGCGCATTCAGCCTCGCCGCGTCACATGCACATGCCTTTGCTTGATATCGCATCACATGTGCATCGCAGCGCATGCGCAATGAGTCACGTCGCATCACATGCCCATGGCATCGCTTCATATCGCATCTTATGTGCATCGCATGCGCATTGAGGCACATCGCATCGCATCCGCATGGCATCGCTCGACATCGCATCTTATGGGCATCGCACCGCATGCGCATTGACTCACATTGAGGCACCTGCGCATGGTATCTCTTGATATCGCATCTTATGTGCCTCGCATCGCAGAGCATTGAGTCACATCACGCCACATACGCATGGTATCGCTTGATAATGCATCTTATGTGCATCGCAACGCATGGGGATTGAGTCACATCACGTCACATGCGCATTGCATCGCTTCATATCGCTCATTATGTGCATCGCGTCGCATGCGCATTGAGTCCCGACTCGTCACATGCACATGGCATCGCTTGTAATCGCATCTTATGTGCTTCGCATCGCATGCGCATTGAGTCACGTCGTTTCACATGCGTATGGCATCGCTTGATATCGCATCTTATGTGCATCGCATCGCATGCGCATTGAGCCACATCGCGTCACATGCCCATCGAATCGCTTGATATCGCATTTTATGTGCATCGCATGCGCAATGAGTCACGTCACGCCACATGCGCATGGCATCGCTTGATATCGCATCTTGTTGTCATCGCGTGCTTATTGAGTCACGTCGCATCACATGCGCATGGCATCGCTTGATACCGTATCTTATGTAAATCCCATGCGCATTGAGTCTCGTCGGGTCACATGCGCATGGCGTCGCTTGATATCGCATCTCATGTGCATCGCATCGCATGCGCATTGAGCCACATCGCGTCACATGGTCATGGCATCGCTTGATATCGCATCTTATGTGCATCCCATCGCATACGCATTAAGTCACATCCCATCACATGCGCATGGCATCGCTCGACATCGCATCTTATGTGCATCGCATCGCAGCGCATTGAGTAACATCGCGTCACATGCGCATGCAACGCTCGACATCGCATCTAGCGTGCATCGCAAGCGCATTAAGGCATATCGCATCACATGCGCATGGCATCGCTCGATATCGCATCTTATGTGCATCGCATCGCAGCGCAATTAGCCACATCACGCCACATGCGCATGGCATCGCTTTATATCGCATCTTATGTACATCGCATCGCATGCGGATTGAGTCACTTCGCGTCACATACGCATGGCACCACGAAGATATCTTTGGTTTGGTTTGGTTTAAGGGCGCTCAACTTCTAGGTCATCAGCGCCCTTAAAAGATCCATGGCAATAGACTGCTAGATATCGAATTTTATGTGCATCGCATCGCATGCGCATTGAGTCACGACTCGTCACATGCGCATGGTACCGCTTGTAATCGCATCTTATGTGCTGCGCATCGCACGCGCATTGAGTCACGTCGCGTCACATGCGCATGGCATCGCTTGATATCGCATCATATCTGCATCGCATCGCATGCGCATTGAGTCACCTCGCGTCCCATGCGCATGTCATCGCTTGTTATCGCATCTTATGTGCATTGCATCGCATGAGCACTGAGTCACGTCGCGTCACATGCGCATGGCATCTCTTGATATCGCATCTTATGCGCATCGCATCGCATGCGCATTGAGTCACGTCGCGTCATATGCGAATGGCATGGCTTGTTATCGCATCTTATCTGCAACGCATCGCAGGCGCATTGAGTCACATCGCGTCACATGCGCATGGCATCGCTTGATAACGCACCTTATGTGCATCTCATCGCATGCACATTGAGTCACGTTGCACCTAATCTTATGTGCATATCATCGCAGCGCATTGAGTTACATCACGCCACATGCGCATGGCATTGTTTGATATCGCAACTTATGTGCATCGCATCGCATGCGGATTGAGTCACATCACGTCACATGCGCATGGCATCGCTTGATATAGCATATTATGTGCATCGCATCGCATTCACAGTGATTCACGTCGCGTCACATGCGCATGGCATCGCTTGATATCGCATCTTATGTGCATCGCATCGCATTCACATTGATTCACGTCGCGTCACATGCGCATGGCATCGCTTGATATCGCATCTTATGTGCATCGCATCGCATGCGCATTGAGTCACGTGGCGTCACATGTGCATGGCATCAGTTGATATCGTATCGTATGCAAATCCCATGCGCATTGAATCTCGTCGCGTCACATGCGCATGCCATCGCTTGATATCACATCTCATGTGCATCGAAGCGCATGCGCAATGACTCACGTCGCATCACATGCGCAGAGCATCGCTTGGTATCGTATCTTATGTGCATCGCATCGCATGCGCATTGAGTCACATCGCGTCACATGCGGTTTGCATCGCTTGATATCGCATCTTATGTGCATCGCATCGCATGCGCATTGAGTCACATCGCGTCACATGCGCTTAGCATCGGTTGATATCGCTTCTTATGTGCAACGCACCGCATGCGCATTGACTCACATAGCGTCAAATGCGCATAGCATCGCTTGATATCCCATCTTATGTGCATCGCATCGCATGCGCATTGAGTCACATCGCGTCACATGCGCGTGGCATCGTTTGATATCGCATCTTATGTAAATCCCATGCGCATTGAGCCTCGTCGCGTCACTTGCACATGCCTTTGCTCGATATCGCATCTCATGTGCATCGCAGCGCATGCGCAATTAGTCACGTCGCATCACATGCGCATGGCATCGCTTCATATCGCAACTTATGTGCATCGCATGCGCATTGAGGCACATCGCATCGCATCCGCATGGCATCGCTCGACATCGCCTCTTATGGGCATTGCACCGCATGCGCATTGACTCACATAGCGGCACAAGCGCATGGCATCGCTTGATATCGCATCTTATGTGCCTCGCATCGCAGAGCATTGAGTCACATCACGTCACATGCGCATTGCATCGCTTGATATCGCTTATTATGTGCATCGCATCGCATGCGCATTGAGACAATTCGCGTCACATACGCATGGCACCGCTTGATATCGCATCTTATCTGCATCGCGTCGCATGCGCATTGAGTCCTGACTCGTCATATGCACATGGCATCGCTTGTAATCGCATCTTATGTGCATCGCATCGCATGCTCATTGAGCCACATCGTTTCACATGCTCATGGCATCGCTTGATATCGCATCTAATGTGCGTCGCATCGCATGCGCATTGAGTCACGTCGCGTCATATGCGCATGGCATCTCTGCATATCGCATCTTATGTGCATCCCATCGCATGCGCATTGAGTCACGTCGCGTCACATGCGCATGGCATCTCTTGATATCGCATCTTATGTGCATCGCATCGCATGCGCATTGAGTCACGTCGCGTCACATGCAAATGGCATGGCTTGTTATCGCACCTTATCTGCATCGCATCGCAGGCGCATTGAGTCACATCGCGTCACATGCGCATGGCATCGCTTGATAACGCATCTTATGTGCATCTCATCGCATGCGCATTGAGTCACGTTGCGCCTAATGCGCATGGCATCGCTTGAAATCGCATCTTATGTGCATATCATCATAGCGCATTGAGTCACATCACGCCACATGCGCATCGTTTGATATCGCATCTTATGTGCATCGCATCGCATGCGGATTGAGTCACATCACGTCACATGCGCATGGCATCGCTTGATATCGCATATTATGTGCATCGCATCGCATTCACATTGATTCACGTCGCGTCACATGCGCATGGCATCGCTTGATATCGCATCTTATGTGCATCGCATCCCATGCGCATTGAGTCACGTCGCGGCACATGCGCATGGCATCACTTGATATCGTATCTTATGTAAATCCCATGCGCATTGAGTCTCGTCGCGTCAAATGCGCATGCCATCGCTTGATATCGCATCTCATGTGCATCGCAGCGCATGCGCAATTAGTCACGTCGCATCACATGCGCATGTCATCGCTTGATATCATATCTTATGTCCATCGCATCGCATGCGCATTGAGCCACATCGCGTCACATGCGCATGGCATCGCTTGATAGCGCATCTTATGTGCATATCATCGCAGCGCATTGAGTCACATTACGCCACATGCGCATCGTTTGATATCGCATCTTATGTGCATCGCATCGCATGCGGATTGAGTCACATCACGTCACATGCGCATGGCATCGCTTGATATCGTATCTTATGTGCTTCGCATCGCATGCGCATTGAGCCACGTCGCGTCACATGCGGTTGGCATCCCTTGATATCGCATCTTATGTGCATCGCATCGCATGCGCATTGAGTCACATCGCGTCACATGCGCTTGGCATCGGTTGATATCGCATATTATGTGCATCGCATCGCATTCACGTTGATTCACGTCGGGTCACATGCGCATGCCATCGCTTGTAATCGCATCTTATGTGCATCGCATCGCATGCGCATTGAGACACGTCACATCACATGCGCATGGCATCGCTTGATATCGCATCTTATGTGCATCGCATCGCATGCGCATTGAGTCACATCGCGTCACATGCACATGTTATCGCTTGATATCGCATCTTATGTGCATCGCATGCGCATTGAGTCACATCGCGTCACATGCGCATGGCATCGCTTGATATCGCATCTTATATAAATCGCATGCGCATTGAGTCTCGTGGCGTGACATACGCATGCCATCGCTTGATATCGCATCTCATGTGCATCGCATCGCATGCGCATTGAGTCACGTCGCATCACATGCGC
Source organism: Tenodera sinensis (assembly GCA_030765045.1). Lineage (NCBI taxonomy): Eukaryota > Metazoa > Arthropoda > Insecta > Mantodea > Mantidae > Tenodera > Tenodera sinensis. Next base: position 50,659,990 of record CM060973.1, read on the forward strand.
ATGGCATCGCTTGATATCATATCTTATGTCCATCGCATCACATGCGCATTGAGCCACATCGCGTCACATGCGCATGGCATCACTTGACAGCGCATCTTATGTGCATCGCATGCGCAATCAGCCACATGGCATCACATGCGCATGGCAGTGCTCGACATCGCATCTTATGTGCATCGCATCGCACGCGCATTGACTCACATCGCGGCACATGCGCATGGCATCGCTTGATATCGCATCTTATGTGCCTCGCATCGCAGCGCATTGAGCCACTTCGCGTCACATACACATGCCACCGCTTGATATCGCATGTTATGTGCATCGCAGCGCATTGAGGCACATCGCATCACATGCGCAAGGCGTCGCTCGACATCGCATCTTATGTCCATCGCATCGCAGGCGCATTGAGTCACAGCGCGTCACATGCGCATGGCATCGCTTGATATCGCATCTTATGTGCATCGCAACGCAGCGCAATTAGCCACATCACGCCACATGCGCATGGGATCGCTTGATATGGCATCTTATGTGCAACCGATCGCATGCACATTGAGTCACGTCGCGTCACATGTGCATGGCATCGCTTGATATCGCATCTTATGTGCATCGCATCGTAGGCTCATTGAGTCACATCGCGTAACATGCGTATGGCAGCGCTTGATATCGCATCTTATGTGCATCGCATGGCAGCGCAATTAGCCACATCACGCCACATTCGCATGGCATCGCTTTATATCGCATCTTGTTGTCATCGCGTGCTTATTGAGTCACGTCGCATCACATGCGCATGGCATCGCTTGATATCGCATCTCATGTGCATCGCATCGCATGCGCATTGAGCCACATCGCGTCACATGGACATGGCATCGCTTGATATCGCATCTTATGTGCATCGCATCGCATGCGCATTAAGTCACGTCGCGTCATATGCGCATGGCATCTCTTGATATCGCATCTTATGTGCATCCCATCGCATGCGCATTGAGTCACGTCGCGTCACATGCGCATGGCATCTCTTGATATCGCATCTTATGTGCATCGCATCGCATGCGCATTGAGTCACGTCACGCCACATGCGCATGGCATCGCTTGATATCGCATCTTGTTGTCATCGCGTGCTTATTGAGTCACGTCGCATCACATGCGTATGGCATCGCTTGATATCGTATCTTATGGAAATCCCATGCGCATTGAGTCTCGTCGCGTCACATGCGCATGGCATCGCTTGATATCGCATCTCACGTGGATCGCATCGCATGCGCATTGAGCCACATCGCGTCACATGCGCATGGCATCGATTGATATCGCATCTTATGTGCATCGCATCGCATGCGCATTGAGTCACGTCGCGTCATATGCGCATGGCATCTCTTGATATCGCATCTTATGTGCACCCCATCGCATGCGCATTGAGTCACGTGGCGTCACATGCGCATGGCATCTCTTGATATCGCATCTTATGTGCATCGCATCGCATGCGCATTGAGTCCCGTCGCGTCACATGCGAATGGCATGGCTTGTTATCGCAGTTTATCTGCATCGCATCGCAGGCGCATTGAGTCACATCGCGTCACATGCGCATGGCATCGCTTGATAACGCAACTTATGTGCATCTCATCGCATGCGCATTGAGTCACGTTGCGCCTAATGCGCATGGCATCGCTTGAAATCGCATCTTATGTGCATATCAACACAGCGCATTGAGTCACATCACACCACATGCGCATCGTTTGATATCGCATCTTATGTGCATCGCATCGCATGCGGATTGAGTCACATCACGTCACATGCGCATGGCATCGCTTGATATCGCATATTATGTGCATCGCATCGCATTCACATTGATTCACGTCGCGTCACATGCGCATGGCATCGCTTGATATCACATCTTATGTGCATCGCATCGCATTCACATTGATTCACGTCGCGTCACATGCGCATGGCATCGCTTGATATCGCATCTTATGTGCATCGCATCGCGTGCGCATTGAGTCACGTCGCGTCACATGCGCATGGCAACACTCGATATCGTATCTTATGTAAATCCCATGCCCATTGAGTCTCGTCGCGTCACATGCGCATGCCGTCGCATGAAATGGCATCTCTTGTGCATCGCAGCGCATGCGCAATGACTCACGTCGCATCACATGGGCAGAGCATCGCTTGATATCGTATCTTATGGGCATCACATCGCATGCGCATTGAGCCACGTCGCGTCACATGCGGTTGGCATCGCTTGATATCGCATCTTATGTGCATCGCGTCACATGCGCTTGGCATCGGTTGATATCGCATCTTATGTGCAACGCACCGCATGCGCATTGACTCACATCACGTCAAATGCCCATGGCGTCGCTTCATATCCCATCCTTATGTGCATCGCATCGCATGCGCATTGAGTCCCATCACGTCACATGCGCATGGCATCGGTTGATATGGGATCTTGTGTGCATCGCATCGCATGCGGATTGAGCCACATCACGTCACATGCGCATGGCATCGCTTCATATCGCATATTATGTGCATCGCATCGCATGCGCATGGAGTCACATCGCGTCACATGCGCATGGCATTGTTTGTTATCGCATCTTATATGCATCGCATCGCATGCGCATTGACTCACATCGCGTCACATGCGCATGGCATCGCTTGATATCGAAACTTCTGTGCATCGCATCGCATTTACATTGATTCACGTCGCGTCACATGCGCATGGCATCACTTGATATCGCATCTTATGTGCATCGCATCGCATGCGCATTGAGTCACGTCGCGTCACGTGCGCATGGCACCGCTTGATAACGCAGCTTATGTGCATCTCATCGCATGCGCATAGAGTCACGTCTAATGAGCATGGCTTCGCTTGAATTCGCATGTTATGTGTATCGCATAGCATGCGCATTGAGTCACGTCGCACCACATGCGCATGACATCGCTTGACGTCGCATCTTATGTGCATCGCATCGCATGCGCACTCAGTCACCTCGCGCCACATGCGCATGGCATCGCTTGATATCGCATCTTTTGTGCATCGCATGCTTATTGAGTCACGTCTCATCAAATGCGCATGGCATCGCTTGATACCGCGTATTATCTGCATCGCATCGCAATCACATTAAGTCCCATCGCGTCACATGCGCATGCATCGCTCGACATCGCTTCTTACGTGCATCGAATGCGCATTGAGTCACATCGCATCACATGCGCATGGCATCGCTCGACATCGCATCTTATGTCCATCGCATCGCAGGCGCATTGAGTCACATCCCGTCATATGCGCATGGCATCGCTTGTTATCGCATCTTATGTGCATCGCATCGCATTTACATTGAATCACGTCGCGTCACATGCACATGGCATCGCTTGATATCGCATCTTATGTGCATCGCATCGCATGCGCATTGAGTCACGTCTAATGCGCATGACTTCGCTTGAATTCGCATGTTATGTGTATCGCATAGCATGCGCATTGAGCCACGTCGCACCACATGCGCATGACATCGCTTGACGTCGCATCTTATGTGCATCGCATCGCATGCGCACTCAGTCACCTCGCGCCACATGCGCACGGCATCGCTTGATATCGCATCGCATGCGCAGTTAGTCACCTCGCGCCACATGCGCATGGCATCGCTTGATATCGCATCTTATGTGCATCGCATCGCATGCGCATTGAGTCACATCGCGTCAAATGCGCATGGCATCGCTAGATATCGCATCTTATGTAAATCGCATGCGCATTGAGTCACGTCGAGTCACATGCGCATGCCATCGCTTGATATCGCATCTCATGTGCATCGCATCGCATGCGCATTGAGACACGTCACATCACATGCGCATGGCATCGCTTGATATCGCACCTTATGTGCATCGCATCGCATGCGCATTGGGTCACATCGCGTCACATGCACATGTTATCGCTTGATATCGCATCTTATGAGCATCGGATGCGCATTCAGTCACATCGCGTCACATGCGCATGGCATCGCTTGATATTGCATCTTATATAAATCAGATGCGCATTGAGTCTCGTGGTGTGACATACGCATGCCATCGCTTGATCTCATGTGCATCGCATCGCATGCGCATTGAGTCACTTTGCGTCACATACGCATGGCACCGCTTGATATCGCATCTAATGTGCATCGCGTCGCATGCGCATTGAGTCACGTCGCATCACATACGCATGGCATCGCTCGATATCGCATCCTATGTGCATCGCATCGTATGCGGATTGAGCCACATCGCATCGCATGCCCATCGAATCGCTTGATATCGCATCTTGTGTGCATCGCATGCTTATTGAGTCACGTCTCATCACATGCGCATGGCATCGCTTGATACCGCGTATTATCTGCATCGCATCGCATTCACATTAAGTCCCATCGCGTCACATGCGCATGCATCGCTCGACATCGCTTCTTACGTGCATCGAATGCGCATTGAGTCACATCGGATCACATGCGCATGGCATCGCTCGACATCGCATCTTATGTGCATCGCATCGCAGGCGCATTGAGTCACATCGCGTCACATGCGCATGGCATCGCTGGATAAGGCATCTTATGTGCATCTCATCGCATGCGCACTGAGTCACGTCGCGTCTAATGCACACGGTATCGCTTGATATAGCATCTTATGTGCATCGCATCGCAGCGCATTGAGTCACATCACGCCACATGCACATGGCATCGCTTGATATCGCACCTTATGAGCATCGCATCGCATGCGGATTGAGTCAAATCACGTCACATGCGCATGGCATCGCTTTATAACGTATCTTATGTGCATCACATCGAATGCGCATTGAGTCACCTCGTGTCACATGCGCATGGCATCGCTTTATAGCGTATCTTATGTGCATCTCATCGCATGCGCATTTAGTCACGACGCGTCTAATGCGCATGGCATCGCTTGATATCGCATCTAATGTGCATCGCAGCGCATGCGCAATAAGTCACGTCGCGTCACATGCGCATGGCATCGCTTGATATCGCATCTTATGTGCATCGCATCGCATGCGCATTGAGACACATCGCTTCACATGCGCTTGGCATCGGTCGATATCGCATCTTATGTGCATCGCACCGCATGCGCATTGACTCAGTCCGCGTCACATGCGCATGGCATCGCTTGATATCGCATCTTATGTGCATCGCATCGCATGCGCATTGAGTCACATCGCGTCACATGCCCTTGGCATCGCTTGATATCGCATCTTATGTAAATCCCATGCGCATTGAGTCTCGTCGCGTCACATGCGCATGCCATCGCTTGATATCGCATCTCATGTGCATCGCAGCGCATGCGCAATGAGTCACGTCGCATCACATGCGCATGGCGTCGCTTAATATCGCATCTTATGTGAATCGCATGCGCATTGAGTCACATCGCAACGCATGCGCATGGCATCGCTCGACATCGCCTCTTATGTGGATCACACCGCATGCGCATTGACTCACATCACGCCACATGCGCATGGTATCGCTTGATAATGCATCTTATGTGCATCGCAACGCATGCGGATTGAGTCACATCACGACACATGCGCATGGCATCGCTTGATATCGCTTATTATGTGCATCGCATCGCATGCGCATTGAGTCACTTCGCGTCACATGCGCATTGCACCGCTTGATATCGCATCTTATGTGCATCGCGTCGCATGCGCATTGAGTCACGTCGCATCACGTACGCATGGCATCGCTTGATATCGCATCTTATGTGCATCGCATCGCATGCGCATTGAGTTACATCGCCTCACATGCGCATGGCATCGCTTGATATCGCATCTTATGTGCATTGCATCGCATGCGCATTGAGCCACATTGCGTCACATGCACATGCCATCGCTTGATATCGCATCTTATGTGCATCGCAGCGCATTGAGGCACATCGCATCACATGCGCAAGGCGTCGCTCGACATCGCATCTTATGTCCATCGCATCGCAGGCGCATTGAGTCACATCGCGTCACATGCGCATGGCATCTCTTATATCGCATCTTATGTGCATCGCAACGCAGCGCAATTAGCCACATCACGCCACATGCGCATGGGATCGCTTGATATGGCATCTTATGTGCATCGCATCGCATGCGGATTGAGTCACGTCACGCCACATGCGCATGGCATCGCTTGATATCGCTTCTTGTTGTCATCGCATGCTTATTGAGTCACGTCGCATCACATGCGCATGGCATCGCTTGATATCGTATCTTATGTAAATCGCATGCGCATTGAGTTACATCGCATCACATGCGCATTGCATCGCTTGATATCGCATCTTATGTGCATCGCACCGCAGCGCCATGAGTCACATCGCGTCACATGCGCTTGCATCGCTCGACATCGCATCTTACGTGCATCGCATGCGCATTGAATCACATTGCATCACATGCGCATGGCATCGCTCGACATCGCATTTTATGTGCATCGCATCGCAGGCGGATTGAGTAACTTCGAGTCACATGGGCATGGCATCGCTTGATATCGCATTTTATGTGCATCGCATCGCAGCGCAATTAGCCACATCACGCCACATGCGCATGGCATCGGTTGATATGGGATCTTGTGTGCATCGCATCGCATGCGGATTGAGTCACATCACGTCACATGCGCATGGCATCGCTTCATATCGCATATTATGTGCATCGCATCGCATGCGCATGGAGCCACATCGTGTCACATGCGCATGGCATTGTTTGTTATCGCATCTTATATGCATCGCATCGCATGCGCATTGACTCACATCGCGTCACATGCGCATGGCATCGCTTGATATCGCAACTTCTGTGCATCGCATCGCATGCGCATTGAGACACGTCACATCACATGCGCATGGCATCGCTTGATATCGCATCTTATGTGCATCGCATCGCATTCGCATTGAGTCACATCGCGTCACATGCACATGTTATCGCTTGATATCGCATCTTATGTGCAGCGCATGCGCGTTCAGTCACATCGCGTCACATGCGCATGGCATCGCTTCATATTGCATCTTATATAAATCGCATGCGCATTGAGTCTCGTGGTGTGACATACGCATGCCATCGCTTGATCTCATGTGCATCGCATCGCATGCGCATTGAGTCACTTTGCGTCACATACGCATGGCACCGCCTGATATCGCATCTACTGTGCATCGCAGCGCATGCGCATTGAGTCACGTCGCATCACATACGCATGGCATCGCTTGATATCGCATCCTATGTGCATCGCATCGCATGCGCATTGAGCCACATCGCGTCACATGCCCATCGAATCGCTTGATATCACATCTTTTGTGCATCGCATGCTTATTGAGTCACGTCTCATCACATGCGCATGGCATCGCTTGATACCGCGTATTATCTGCATCGCATCGCATTCACATTAAGTCCCATCGCGTCACATGCGCATGCATCGCTCGACATCGCTTCTTACGTGCATCGAATGCGCATTGAGTCACATCGCATCACATGCGCATCGCATCGCTCGACATCGCATCTTATGTGCATCGCATCGCAGGCGCATTGAGTCACATCCCGTCATATGCGCATGGCATCGCTTGTTATCGCATCTTATGTGCATCGCATCGCATTTACATTGATTCACGTCGGGTCACATGCGCATGGCATCGCTTGATATCGCATCTTAGGTGCATCGCATCGCATGCGCATTGAGTCACGTCGCGTCACGTGCGCATGGCACCGCTTGATAACGCAGCTTATGTGCATCTCATCGCATGGGCATTGAGTCACGTCTAATGCGCATGGCTTCGCTTGAATTCGCATGTTATGTGTATCGCATAGCATGCGCATTGAGTCACGTCGCACCACATGCGCATGACATCGCTCGACATCGCATCTTATGTCCATCGCATCGCAGGCGCATTGAGTCACATCGCGTCACATGCGCATGGCATCGCTTATATCGCATCTTATGTGCATCGCAACGCAGCGCAATTAGCCACATCACGCCACATGCGCATGGGATCGCTTGATATGGCATCTTATGTGCATCGCATCGCATGCGGATTGAGTCACGTCACGCCACATGCGCATGGCATCGCTTGATATCGCTTCTTGTTGTCATCGCATGCTTATTGAGTCACGTCGCATCACATGCGCATGGCATCGCTTGATATCGTATCTTATGTAAATCGCATGCGCATTGAGTTACATCGCATCACATGCGCATTGCATCGCTTGATATCGCATCTTATGTGCATCGCACCGCAGCGCCATGAGTCACATCGCGTCACATGCGCTTGCATCGCTCGACATCGCATCTTACGTGCATCGCATGCGCATTGAATCACATTGCATCACATGCGCATGGCATCGCTCGACATCGCATTTTATGTGCATCGCATCGCAGGCGGATTGAGTAACTTCGAGTCACATGGGCATGGCATCGCTTGATATCGCATTTTATGTGCATCGCATCGCAGCGCAATTAGCCACATCACGCCACATGCGCATGGCATCGGTTGATATGGGATCTTGTGTGCATCGCATCGCATGCGGATTGAGTCACATCACGTCACATGCGCATGGCATCGCTTCATATCGCATATTATGTGCATCGCATCGCATGCGCATGGAGCCACATCGCGTCACATGCGCATGGCATTGTTTGTTATCGCATCTTATATGCATCGCATCGCATGCGCATTGACTCACATCGCGTCACATGCGCATGGCATCGCTTGATATCGCAACTTCTGTGCATCGCATCGCATGCGCATTGAGACACGTCACATCACATGCGCATGGCATCGCTTGATATCGCATCTTATGTGCATCGCATCGCATTCGCATTGAGTCACATCGCGTCACATGCACATGTTATCGCTTGATATCGCATCTTATGTGCAGCGCATGCGCGTTCAGTCACATCGCGTCACATGCGCATGGCATCGCTTCATATTGCATCTTATATAAATCGCATGCGCATTGAGTCTCGTGGTGTGACATACGCATGCCATCGCTTGATCTCATGTGCATCGCATCGCATGCGCATTGAGTCACTTTGCGTCACATACGCATGGCACCGCCTGATATCGCATCTACTGTGCATCGCAGCGCATGCGCATTGAGTCACGTCGCATCACATACGCATGGCATCGCTTGATATCGCATCCTATGTGCATCGCATCGCATGCGCATTGAGCCACATCGCGTCACATGCCCATCGAATCGCTTGATATCACATCTTTTGTGCATCGCATGCTTATTGAGTCACGTCTCATCACATGCGCATGGCATCGCTTGATACCGCGTATTATCTGCATCGCATCGCATTCACATTAAGTCCCATCGCGTCACCTGCGCATGCATCGCTCGACATCGCTTCTTACGTGCATCGAATGCGCATTGAGTCACATCGCATCACATGCGCATCGCATCGCTCGACATCGCATCTTATGTGCATCGCATCGCAGGCGCATTGAGTCACATCCCGTCATATGCGCATGGCATCGCTTGTTATCGCATCTTATGTGCATCGCATCGCATTTACATTGATTCACGTCGGGTCACATGCGCATGGCATCGCTTGATATCGCATCTTAGGTGCATCGCATCGCATGCGCATTGAGTCACGTCGCGTCACGTGCGCATGGCACCGCTTGATAACGCAGCTTATGTGCATCTCATCGCATGGGCATTGAGTCACGTCTAATGCGCATGGCTTCGCTTGAATTCGCATGTTATGTGTATCGCATAGCATGCGCATTGAGTCACGTCGCACCACATGCGCATGACATCGCTTGACGTCGCATCTTATGTGCATCGCATCGCATGCGCACTCAGTCACCTCGCGCCACATGCGCACGGCATCGCTTGATATCGCATCGCATGCGCAGTTAGTCACCTCGCGCCACATGCGCATGGCATCGCTTGATATCGCACCTTATGTGCATCGCATCGCATGCGCATTGAGTCACATCGCGTCACATGCGCATGGCATCGCTAGATATCGCATCTTATGTAAATCGCATGCGCATTGAGTCACGTCGAGTCACATGCGCATGCCATCGCTTGATATCGCATCTCATGTGCATCGCATCGCATGCGCATTGAGACACGTCACATCACATGCGCATGGCATCGCTTGATATCGCATCTTATGTGCATCGCATCGCATGCGCATTGAGTCACATCGCGTCACATGCACATGTTATCGCTTGATATCGCATCTTATGTGCATCGCATGCGCATTCTGTCACATCGCGTCACATGCGCATGGCATCGCTTGATATCGCATCTTATATAAATCGCATGCGCATTGAGTCTCGTGGTGTGACATACGCATGCCATCGCTTGATCTCATGTGCATCGCATCGCATGCGCATTGAGTCACTTTGCGTCACATACGCATGGCACCGCTTCATATCGCATCTAATGTGCATCGCGTCGCATGCGCATTGAGTCACGTCGCATCACATACGCATGGCATCGCTTGATATCGCATCCTATGTGCATCGCATCGTATGCGGATTGAGATACATCGCGTCACATGCCCATCGAATCGCTTGATATCGCATCTTGTGTGCATCGCATGCTTATTGAGTCACGTCTCATCACATGCGCATGGCATCGCTTGATACCGCGTATTATCTGCATCGCATCGCATTCACATTAAGTCCCATCGCGTCACATGCGCATGCATCGCTCGACATCGCTTCTTATGTGCATCGAATGCGCATTGAGTCACATCGGATCACATGCGCATGGCATCGCTCGACATCGCATCTTATGTGCATCGCATCGCAGGCGCATTGAGTCACATCGCGTCACATGCGCATGGCATCGCTGGATAACGCATCTTATGTGCACCTCATCGCATGCGCACTGAGTCACGTCGCGTCTAATGCGCATGGTATCGCTTGATATAGCATCCTATGTGCATCGCATCGCAGCGCATTGAGTCACATCACGCCACATGCACATGGCATCGCTTGATATCGCACCTTATGAGCATCGCATCGCATGCGGATTGAGTCAAATCACGTCACATGCGCATGGCATCGCTTTATAACGTATCTTATGTGCATCGCATCGAATGCGCATTGAGTCACCTCGTGTCACATGCGCATGGCATCGCTTTATAACGTATCTTATGTGCATCTCATCGCATGCGCATTTAGTCACGACGCGTCTAATGCGCATGGCATCGCTTGATATCGCATCTAATGTGCATCGCAGCGCATGCGCAATAAGTCACGTCGCATCACATGCGCATTGCATCGCTTGATATCGCATCTTATGTGCATCGCATCGCATGCGCATTGAGCCACGTCGCGTCACATGCGCATGGCATCGCTTGATATTGCATCTTATGTGCATCGCATCGCATGCGCATTGAGACACATCGCTTCACTTGCGCATGGCATCGGTCGATATCGCATCTTATGTGCATCGCACCGCATGCGCATTGACTCACTCCGCGTCACATGCGCATGGCATCGCTTGATATCGCATCTTATGTGCATCGCATCGCATGCGCATTGAGTCACATCGCGTCACATGCGCTTGGCATCGCTTGATATCGCATCTTATGTAAATCCCTTGCGCATTGAGTCTCGTCGCGTCACATGCGCATGCCATCGCTTGATATCGCATCTCATGTGCATCGCAGCGCATGCGCAATGTGTCACGTCGCATCACATGCGCATGGCATCGCTTAATATCGCATCTTATGTGAATCGCATGCGCATTGAGTCACATCGCAACGCATGCGCATGGCATCGCTCGACATCGCCTCTTATGTGGATCACGCCGCATGCGCATTGACTCACATCACGCCACATGCGCATGGTATCGCTTGATAATGCATCTTATGTGCATCGCAACGCATGCGGATTGAGTCACATCACGACACATGCGCATGGCATCGCTTGATATCGCTTATTATGTGCATCGCATCGCATGCGCATTGAGTCACTTCGCGTCACATGCGCATTGCACCGCTTGATATCGCATCTTATGTGCATCGCGTCGCATGCGCATTGGGTCACGTCGCATCACGTACGCATTGCATCGCTTGATATCGCATCTTATGTGCATCGCATCGCATGCGCATTGAGTTACATCGCCTCACATGCGCGTGGCATCGCTTGATATCGCATCTTATGTGCATTGCATCGCATGCGCATTGAGCCACATCGCGTCACATGCACATGCCATCGCTTGATATCGCATCTTATGTGCATCGCAGCGCATTGAGGCACATCGCATCACATGCGCATGGCATCGCTCGACATCGCATCTTATGTCCATCGCATCGCAGGCGCATTGAGTCACATCGCGTCACATGCGCATGGCATCGCTTGATATGGCATCTTATGTGCATCGCATCGCATGCGGATTGAGTCACATCACGTCGCATGCGCATGGCATCGCTTCATATCGCACTATATGTGCATCGCATCGCATGCGCATTGAGTCACTTCGCGTCACATGCGCATGGCATCGCTTGTTATCGCATCTTATGTGCATCGCATCGCATGCGTATTCAGTCACGTCGCGTCACATGCTCATGGCATCGCTTGATATCGCATCTTATGTGGATCGCATCGCATGCGCATTGAGTCACGTCGCGTCACATGCGCATGGCATCGCTTGATATCGTATCTTATGTGCATCTCATCGCATGCGCATTGAGCCACGTTGCGTCACATGCGCATTGCATCGCTTGATATCGCATCTTATGTGCATCAGTAGGGTAGTTGAGGGAAGGCTGGCACACTTTTTTATGGGCAAGATGGCCGCCATGCGTAATCTAAGGATTATTAGGTAGGAGGATAGAAGGACGCAGGATGTAGGTGTTTGAATGAGCCTCTAGGAATAACTTTTAAAGCCTATAGCAGTGTATACTAGTTTATGAGCGTTCATGGTGCCTGAGTATGTCGTTCACTATATTGATGTATGCCACCTAACGCAGGAGCTTTCTATCTTGATTGAATATATTACCCCAACATAATGTTGCCTAGCCCCACATTGCCCGACTAACCTAACCTAACCTAACCTAACCTAACCTAACCTAACCTAACCTAACCTAACCTAACCTAACCTAACCTAATCTATCCTAACCTAAGCCCCATACTTCTACTCGTCTAACCTATCTTAACCTAACCTAAGCTCCATACTTCTACATTGCTAACCTAACCTAACCCAGCTCCCACTATTTACTCCGGTCTTTGATAATTTAACCTAAGCCTCATACTTCTACTCATCTAACCTATCCTAATCTAACCTGGCCTAGCCTAACCTAAGGTAGATCCTCTTATTATTATTTATTCTATTCTACTAACATGATACGTTTCTAGACATTCATTCTATCCTCTTATCATCTATCCTATTCCCTCCTCTGCTTATCTATTCTATCCTGTCATACGCTACCCTGATCTCCATCTAGGAATTTCATAAACATTTTGATACTATTTTGAGTCCTCTGATAGATCTTTATAAACACTTTTAGCATATTCTTGATGCTTTTACAACATATTTAACAACTTTTCAGACAATTTTCAGAGTTATTCAGTCATTTTCATACATTTTTTAAGACGTTTCAACCCATTTTAATACTATTTTGAGTCCTCTGTTAGATCTTTTAGACGCTTTTAGTATATTCATGCTGCTTTTACAACATATTTAACAACTTTTCAGACAATTTTCAGAGTTATTCAGTAATTTTCATACATTTTTAAGACGTTTCACCCCATTTTGCTACAATTTTGCACCCTCTGTTAGATCTTTTTAAGCACTTTTAGTATATTCATGCTGCTTTTACAACATATTTAAGAACCTTTCAGACAATTTTCAGAGTTATTCACCCATTTTCATATATTTTTAAGACGTTTCACCCCATTTTTGCTACAATTTTACACCCTCTGATAGATCTTTTAGACGCTTTTAGTATATTCAGGGCGCTTTTACAACATATTTAAGAATTTTTCAGAGTTATTCAGTCATTTTCATACATTTTTGAAGACGTTTCAACCCATTTTGCTAGAATTTTGCACCCTCTGTTAGATCGTTTAGACGCTTTAAGTATATTCATGCTGCTTTTTTACAACATATTTAACAACTTTTCAGACAATTTTCAGAGTTATTCAGTCATTTTCATACATTTTTAAGACATTTCACCCCATTTTTTACTGCTATTTGCACCCTCTGTTAGATCTTTTAGACGCTTTTAGTATATTCAGAACGCTTTTAGCAACATATTTAACAACTTTTCAGACAATTTTCAGAGTTATTCAATCATTTTCATACATTTTTAGGACATTTCACCCCATTTTACTGCTATTTGCACCCTCCTTTATAGAACTTTTAAACTTCCAGTAGAAGATGTCCTAACCATTGATGTTGAAGTTCTTATTACTGCTATTTTTGCCCTCTGTCACAGAATTTTATACAACTGTATGACTCTTTTGCTTGGTTCTGTATGTTCTGGGGGTAACATCTCGAACACACCGAGTAGTTTTTCTAAGTCTAACCCCACCTATTATGATCTAACCTGCTTTTAAAATGTTCTTTACAAATTTATTCAACATTGTTTTTTCTAGCCCTTTATAGAGCTTTAAAATATTACTAAAAGATGTTCTATCCGCTGATGTTGAAGTACTTATAGCTCAGTATTTTTAAGATATATTCAGCAATATCTTTGATAGTATTTTAACACAATCTTCTGTTTATATAAACTTAATCAGGGTATACTTACTTTAAGGTAGTAGGATAGACGCCTCTCCTCTTTTATCTGTGCTGGAGACCAGCACTAGAGTTAAAGTCTAGTGGCAGAGTTAACGCCTCCCTTTATAATTTCTATTTTTCTTCTTTCTTCGACAAGCATCGTGGGAAGCACGGAGAAGCCACGTGAGTAATTTTTTTATTTTTTCTTCTTTCTTCGTCAGACATCATCGGAGGCGTGGAGGAGTCAGTTGATTAAATTTTCATGTTCTACAGGAGACGTAATGGAGAAAATACTTATCTCGAGATCTAAGTTGCATTCTCTTACGTATGGGTTGCAACGTTGTAATGTCCGTACGCATACGTTGATATTCCACCGTCTGGAATTACTCTCTTGTCATCATGAGGCGACAGAGCTATTTTATTAGATTCAACTGTAGAAACATTATGAAGTTGGGATAGGATTAAGTTCATAGGCGTTCTTACGATTTTCAAAGTTGTAAGGCACTCCATATAGCTGTTGAAGCTGATGTATTGCCTAATGGCACTATGTTTTATGCCTTTGATCTTTTTTATCACAGAGCCATCAATATCGAGAGCATACATTTTAGGCCTGAGACCAACGAAACGGCGAATGATTTTACCACTTGCTTCATCTTTAAACTTTCCCAACACTTTCTTGTTTTTTGTAGAATAGCATATATGGTTAACAGGGTAATCCGCTGTATCCAGATGTTCAAGCATGTGTAATTTATCCTGGTATATATCAGCTGTAGTCACTCGATGGATGAAGGAATCTGTATCCGTATACAGCAGTTTAAGATTCTCAACTCCATAATATGGAAGTAACACATCGTATTGATACGAATACATTAGCGTCTTGGAAATGTCTAGGACACTCATGCCAATGTATATAGGCTTGTTGAACACTATTTTACGAGTAGCCATATGAACAGCTGCAAGATTAGGACCGTATATAGTTCGATCGATAAATGTAGGCTTAGCTATTAGTTTTTCTAATGTTTTGCTGTTTGCTACAAGACGTATATCCATACGATTACGATTATTTTCCATTGTTTTTCCGAACATCGCATTATTGAATAGTTTATAAAGGTCCTTCTCAAAATCATTTCTAGTTTGTTGTCGCAGACGGTTATTAAACTCGACGTAAGGTTTTAGCCAACACGACTGATGAAACTGAAGTGCTCGATGAATCTTTGTTAATAGTAGACCGTGACTAAGAGCTTGTTTCAAGGACATGTAATGTACCACATACTTCTTTCGGGATCCAAGATGGGCAATTAGTTTCTTTGAAGAGGATTCCCCCGGTTTCATACTCTCAGGCAGGAAGGGCAAATCATTATGAAGATCGTGGAGCTCGACAGGATATTCGACATCGACTTCTAAGATGTATCCAAGGGGGTCATCTTCCTTCAATAATTCCAGGTCTATGTCTTCAGGAGAAACCCATTTAAACCCTCCATAAGGAAGGGCCTTACACATTCCCCATCCATATTGGTTGTTTGCATCTTCGTATGTAATAAACTGGGAAGGTTTACGAGAGTCATACTGTTCCATATATATGTTGTTAGCCTCCGCATACCGGTGAGAAACCTGACATAACCCTCCTCTTATGCCAGATTCAACCATGAGTAGCTGATCGTAATCAAGAAGCAATTCCAACTCGATTCCAGTATACAGCAGCATAGCATCCCATGTAAGTCCTGGAGAAGTAAAATAATGTCCAGGATCCACTTTATGAGTTTTCAGGGTTTGGTCTCTAAATGTCTCAAAGACATCCGCTAGGAGAAGAACATCCGAAATTAAGTACAAATCGCTGTACTCGCCAAGGTTTCGGACGTTAAAGTGCTTCCACACGTTCAGAGCATGATCATAGTCCTCACTGCTGATTTCTTTGCTGCTTAACCTGTTGTAGAAGGCATCCCTAGGAGGCAAACATGTATCGTTCAAGGCATCCCACGATGTTACGTAATCATAAGGAAATACCCCCTTACGAGTCATCAAGCCAATATTCTCTGCTCCAAAGTACTTCGCTGTTTCAGGATGCGTTTCAAGGTTCTTTGCAAGCTTCTCCAAGCTCGTACTGAGGAAGCGGAAAGTATCCACAAACCTGAGTTTAATATCCCCAACATACTTGGAGAATGATATATAACTTTCCTCTGAATTTGGTATAACCTCTACTCTTTCGCTTGTGCAACCTAACTCCTTAACAATGAAATGAGAGTCATACCCACTCAGATTATGCATGAAGACAGGTATATAATTAGGTGTTTTACAAGCCAGGTTACATGTATTGTGTAAAGATCCTCTATACATCCCGGAAACATGATCGTGATCGCGAACCTTCCAATTATCTTCTGTAAATTCATGTTCACAAAGGTAGCATATTGTAGAAGCATCAAATGATTCTTGTTCTTCAGTGGTAAGATTAAGAGGTTTAGCAGATTTGTATAAGCCACTAATTTTATTGGCCAGATCCATCAGACATTCCATAAACTTCTGTGCAGCGTCAGGCCCTCGGTAAACATACGGATCAGCAGGAAGAGTTGTTTCTAGTTGTTCAACACTAGACGACGGTTTCACATAAACACAAAAGCTCATAGGAGAATGACTTTGATAGGGAGTTGTGTAGGAGGTTTCAGGATTAGGGGCACAGGTATAGTAAGGAGCGAGAATGCTCTCAAAATCGGCGTAGATGACATATGGCAGTTTCAACATCCCCTCAACATTCTTGAATTTAACGATAGAGTTATCCTTTGTAGGCATAACGCATCTAGCAATACCATGTTGTCTACATATTTCGCTGTGCTCTTGCAATTTTCCCATTCCACTTCGTCCATGTTGGTCATCAAAATGGCTGAAGCAACACGTATGATGGTTAGTTTTCTGACGACGAATAAGCTTCTCAAAATCCTTTATATACACATAGTGATGCCTGTCAGTAGCATCACTCAACAGAAGAAGGTCGCGGTGATCATCTAATTCTTCATCAATCACCTTTATTGGAAACACTTCATGTTTATCATCCACTCCAAACACATTTATGGATATATTATTGAGTTTTTCAAATTTAGCGATTTCGCCCAAGCTCGTAGGAAACGAAACGCATGAGAAGTCGTATTTTTCTTGATGATCCTTGTACTTCCTTACACGCTGAGGATTCTTTTGAATGAACTTAGCAAGCACAGCATACATAAAGCATTTCTCGTCGCTATAGTTCTGAGGGTTTATACAGGCTTTTTTCACATCCAAAGATGACGGTAGAGGAATATAGCTGCTCCCTCGAAGAAGATTATACTTGTTAATACGTAGTCGAACGCCATCAACACTCAGAAGAGCCCAATTACTGCCTTTCAACTTACTTTCCTCCATTTCAACACGAAGTTTCTCGAATTTTTTTTCCAATATGACATGCAAGTCACTGTCTAAAAACACGGCATGATTACGCGTTTTGAAGGCCTTGTTAGTGATGTCCCCAACAGCATTCACAAACTTACATTCAGCCATAATGTTAATTTTCAAACTTTTATGAGCTCGCAGCTCCTTCTGAACAGCATGAATTATGCGTTGCTTAGCCTGCTGCAGGTATGAATTTAGATCCTGACTTGCTGGGCATTGGATGAAATACGATTTCAGCCGATCCTGAAAAGCCGTTTCATATTCTACAATATCATCCTCATCAGGAGACATTAACAATAATTTATGCTTAGTAGGTTCGAATTTGACTTTCTTAGCATCTAGAGCCCTATCACAGCGCCCTTCATGTACATCCCTTCGATTTTCAGTACCGTAAACGTCACCACAATGCCTACACTCGAAAAACTCGCCACATATGAGCTCATGCCTCTTCTTATGGTAGTCGCGTAGAAAATTCTTTTCACATTTGCTGCACCTATAATCTGGTATAGCATTCAGAACCGATTCCATCATTTCACCACTCCACATTTTTATACTATGTAGTGGAACACTTGTAAATTATATAAATGAATAAATGCTTATAGCACTTTCCAATGACTCGCCTCGATAACTTATCAAAGCTATTGAACGGTAATCTCGCTAAGAGAAGCTGATGTGCTCGACTCGAAGGTTAATTACTGAATAACTATGTAAGCTCAAGCAAACCCTACTTATTCCACTAGCACGTTCCTTATAAATTACTACGCGATTCAAGATTAAGTTTGTATTTTTAAAATATATATCATTAACTACGTGAGTCAAGGATCAACTTGTTACATTTTTATTTGCCAGTTCAACGTTAACATGCATTTCCCCTCATTTTTAAAGTTTAAACAAGGTAAATTAAATTTCAACCACTGTATTTATAGAAATAAATGTTTATAATTTTAATACCTTCATGCCGAACACACACACACACACACACACACACACACACGCGCGCGCGCGCGCGCGCAAAATTAAGACGTGAAACGGCGGTTATGTATCTTTAAGTAACATTTCTTTTATCGATATCGGATGACAGTAATGGAGCCATCTAAACAATATTTAAACGCTTAAAAAAGACAAATTTCTGCTATATTTCATCAAACCTTCCTATTTTTATTACTTTTTCTCGTCTTTTACGCACTTTGAAACGAATCCATCAGAAAAATTAAGACGCGAAACGGCGGTTATGTATCTTTAAGTAACATTACTTTTATCAATATCAGATGACTCACGATAATTCAAGATCACGATTGCAGCGACTCATAGCGGCTTCAATCAGTACTAAAACGCACATTCGACAGATTTTATACTTTTATGACGGTAAATTATATATTAGCAGCCAAATTTTCATTCTTTTTTATGATTTTTCTCCGTTTTTACGTACTCTGAGACAAATCCAACATCGAATTAAGAAGCGAAACGGTTGTTATGTATCGTTTAAGTAACAAACACATTCCTCTCAACTGAACCCACCTTATAAACGACTACGCATTCAAGATTAAGTTTTGTATTTAAATGTATATAATCAGGAAACTACGTGAGTCAAGATTAACTTGCTTCGTTTTTATTTGATAGTTCAACGTTAACATGCATTTCCCCCACATTTTTTAAAGTTTAAACAAGGTAAATGTTTATAATTTTAATACTTTCACGCAGACACTCACATACGCAGACACACACAGACACACACACAGACACACACCCATACACACAGACACACAAACACACACAGATACACAGACACAGACACACACACACATACACATACACACACATAAAACACACATACACAAACACACACACAAACACACAGACACACGCATGCGCAGACACACACATACACAGACGCACACATACGCAGACACGTACATACGCAGACACATACAGACACACACACAGACACACACACATACACACAGACACACACAGACACACACATAAAACACACACATACACACATACACACAGACACACACACTCACACACACATACACACACATACGCAAAATTAAGAAGCGAAACGGATGTATAATATCTTTTAAGTAACAAACACATTCCTCTCAACTGAACAATACAAGAAATAGCAGGTATAGACTTGTCCTCACATTAACGGAAAAACCCTAGCCTCACACAAAGGCGTCGATTTATAACATTAGAGGAGAAACTAGCCTCAAATACAGGCGCCGGCATTATAACCATGTCATCAGCAAGCTTGAAAGCCCTCAGAGCAATCATATACCACATAAACACTGAACAATGCTTTTAGGCACCTTCAGCATATTTTTCTTCTTCTTCTTCTTCTTCTTCTTCTTGTTCTTTTTCTTATTCTTCTGCTTATATTCTCATTATCCTTCATGCTAACAGGGAATATACGCGTAATTTTGACGTTATTACCTTAAATATTAAATAAAATAACAGCATTCTCCGTCAATTATATCTAAACCGACTTTTTCCGTGTTATGCAAGATTTAAGCTTCTAGAATCAACACAAGCAATGTTTCTCTCAATAACAGCATTTTTTATAATTGATTTTGTAAGTAATAACACCAATTTAAACTTTATTACAGATCTCTAAGACCCTAGTTTGCAAAGTATTTAAATGGACCCTTAGAGATTCGAACTAGACCCCACAGTACAAAAGCTACCATTTTTTTATCAATAATTCAAGAGCAGATATTTAGCTGAAGTGTTTAACTTTTTATTTCATCACGCTAACTTTATTGATTCGCGAATAAATCGACTTTGAAGTAATTGCCCCGTCCCGGTAATCGAACTATCAGTCGTAGGGATAAAATTGTCTAGTATATCATTTTATATGCCAAGTTACCCTAATTTGTCTTTGCATTACTATTCCAAGTGTAAAAATAGCGATATAGAGCAAATTTCAATAATTCTCCACAAGATAGGGATCGAACCTACGATACGTTAACTCTAGCATGTTATAAAATAATCGTCCTTAACAAGTATTATCATATAAAGTTTATTTCAGTCTTCCAACACAAGCGGTTCTCGAAATAATTAAATTTACCAAATCAGGATTGGAACCCAAGACTCCAGGATACCAAGCATACCACAGAGGAAAGCCCATAACAATACCAATTTAATAAAATTTATTTGAAGATTTTATCATTAATAGTTTAGGAGTTATTCCAATAATAATTCATAATTTGCACGGGGATCGAACGCTAGAGAATATAAGCAGAAGAATAAGAAAAAGAACAAGAAGAAGAAGAAGAAGAAAAATATGCTGAAGGTGCCTAAAAGCATTGTTCAGTGTTTATGTGGTATATGATTGCTCTGAGGGCTTTCAAGCTTGCTGATGACATGGTTATAATGCCGGCGCCTGTATTTGAGGCTAGTTTCTCCTCTAATGTTATAAATCGACGCCTTTGTGTGAGGCTAGGGTTTTTCCGTTAATGTGAGGACAAGTCTATACCTGCTATTTCTTGTATTGTTCAGTTGAGAGGAATGTGTTTGTTACTTAAAAGATATTATACATCCGTTTCGCTTCTTAATTTTGCGTATGTGTGTGTATGTGTGTGTGAGTGTGTGTGTCTGTGTGTATGTGTGTGTTTTATGTGTGTGTCTGTGTGTGTCTGTGTGTATGTGTGTGTGTCTGTGTGTGTGTGTCTGTATGTGTCTGCGTATGTACGTGTCTGCGTATGTGTGCGTCTGTGTATGTGTGTGTCTGCGCATGCGTGTGTCTGTGTGTTTGTGTGTGTGTGTTTGTGTATGTGTGTTTTATGTGTGTGTATGTGTATGTGTGTGTGTCTGTGTCTGTGTATCTGTGTGTGTTTGTGTGTCTGTGTGTATGGGTGTCTGTCTGTGTGTGTCTGTTTGTGTCTGCGTATGTGAGTGTCTGCGTGAAAGTATTAAAATTATAAACATTTACCTTGTTTAAACTTTAAAAAATGTGGGGGAAATGCATGTTAACGTTGAACTATCAAATAAAAACGAAGCAAGTTAATCTTGACTCACGTAGTTTCCTGATTATATACATTTAAATACAAAACTTAATCTTGAATGCGTAGTCGTTTATAAGGTGGGTTCAGTTGAGAGGAATGTGTTTGTTACTTAAACGATACATAACAACCGTTTCGCTTCTTAATTCGATGTTGGATTTGTCTCAGAGTACGTAAAAACGGAGAAAAATCATAAAAAAGAATGAAAATTTGGCTGCTAATATATAATTTACCGTCATAAAAGTATAAAATCTGTCGAATGTGCGTTTTAGTACTGATTGAAGCCGCTATGAGTCGCTGCAATCGTGATCTTGAATTATCGTGAGTCATCTGATATTGATAAAAGTAATGTTACTTAAAGATACATAACCGCCGTTTCGCGTCTTAATTTTTCTGATGGATTCGTTTCAAAGTGCGTAAAAGACGAGAAAAAGTAATAAAAATAGGAAGGTTTGATGAAATATAGCAGAAATTTGTCTTTTTTAAGCGTTTAAATATTGTTTAGATGGCTCCATTACTGTCATCCGATATCGATAAAAGAAATGTTACTTAAAGATACATAACCGCCGTTTCACGTCTTAATTTTGCGCGCGCGCGCGCGCGCGCGCGTGTGTGTGTGTGTGTGTGTGTGTGTGTTCGGCATGAAGGTATTAAAATTATAAACATTTATTTCTATAAATACAGTGGTTGAAATATAATTTACCTTGTTTAAACTTTAAAAATGAGGGGAAATGCATGTTAACGTTGAACTGGCAAATAAAAATGTAACAAGTTGATCCTTGACTCACGTAGTTAATGATATATATTTTAAAAATACAAACTTAATCTTGAATCGCGTAGTAATTTATAAGGAACGTGCTAGTGGAATAAGTAGGGTTTGCTTGAGCTTACATAGTTATTCAGTAATTAACCTTCGAGTCGAGCACATCAGCTTCTCTTAGCGAGATTACCGTTCAATAGCTTTGATAAGTTATCGAGGAAAGTCAGTGGAAAGTGCTATAAGCATTTATTCATTTATATAATTTACAAGTGTTCCACTACATATTATAAAAATGTGGAGTGGTGAAATGATGGAATCGGTTCTGAATGCTATACCAGATTATAGGTGCAGCAAATGTGAAAAGAGTTTTCTACGCGACTACCATAAGAAGAGGCATGAGCTCATATGTGGCGAGTTTTTCGAGTGTAGGCATTGTGGTGACGTTTACGGTACTGAAAATCGAAGAGATGTACATGAAGGGCGCTGTGATAGGGCTCTAGATGCTAAGAAAGTCAAATTCGAACCTACTAAGCATAAATTATTGTTAATGTCTCCTGATGAAGATGATATTGTAGAATATGAAACGGCTTTTCAGGATCGGCTGAAATCGTATTTCATCCAATGCCCAGCAAGTCAGGATCTAAATTCATACCTGCAGCAGGCTAAGCAACGCATAATTCATGCTGTTCAGAAGGAGCTGCGAGCTCATAAAAGTTTGAAAATTAACATTATGGCTGAATGTAAGTTTGTGAATGCTGTTGGGGACATCACTAACAAGGCCTTCAAAACGCGTAATCATGCCGTGTTTTTAGACAGTGACTTGCATGTCATATTGGAAAAAAAATTCGAGAAACTTCGTGTTGAAATGGAGGAAAGTAAGTTGAAAGGCAGTAATTGGGCTCTTCTGAGTGTTGATGGCGTTCGACTACGTATTAACAAGTATAATCTTCTTCGAGGGAGCAGCTATATTCCTCTACCGTCATCTTTGGATGTGAAAAAGCCTGTATAAACCCTCAGAACTATAGCGACGAGAAATGCTTTATGTATGCTGTGCTTGCTAAGTTCATTCAAAAGAATCCTCAGCGTGTAAGGAAGTACAAGGATCATCAAGAAAAATACGACTTCTCATGCGTTTCGTTTCTTACGAGCTTGGGCGAAATCGCTAAATTTGAAAAACTCAATAATATATCCATAAATGTGTTTGGAGTGGATGATAAACATGAAGTGTTTCCAATAAAGGTGATTGATGAAGAATTAGATGATCACCGCGACCTTCTTCTGTTGAGTGATGCTACTGACAGGCATCACTATGTGTATATAAAGGATTTTGAGAAGCTTATTCGTCGTCAGAAAACTAACCATCATGGAAAAATATATACGTGTAAACGTTGCTTCAGCCATTTTGATGACCAACATGGACGAAGTGGAATGGGAAAATTGCAAGAGCACAGTGAAATATGTAGACAACATGGTATTGCTAGATGCGTTATGCCTACAAAGGATAACTCTATCGTTAAATTCAAGAATGTTGAGGGGATGTTGAAACTGCCATATGTCATCTACGCCGATTTTGAGAGCATTCTCGCTCCTTACTATACCTGTGCCCCTAATCCTGAAACCTCCTACACAACTCCCTATCAAAGTCATTCTCCTATGAGCTTTTGTGTTTATGTGAAACCGTCGTCTAGTGTTGAACAACTAGAAACAACTCTTCCTGCTGATCCGTATGTTTACCGAGGGCCTGACGCTGCACAGAAGTTTATGGAATGTCTGATGGATCTGGCCAATAAAATTAGTGGCTTATACAAATCTGCTAAACCTCTTAATCTTACCACTGAAGAACAAGAATCATTTGATGCTTCTACAATATGCTACCTTTGTGAACATGAATTTACAGAAGATAATTGGAAGGTTCGCGATCACGATCATGTTTCCGGGATGTATAGAGGATCTTTACACAATACATGTAACCTGGCTTGTAAAACACCTAATTATATACCTGTCTTCATGCATAATCTGAGTGGGTATGACTCTCATTTCATTGTTAAGGAGTTAGGTTGCACAAGCGAAAGAGTAGAGGTTATACCAAATTCAGAGGAAAGTTATATATCATTCTCCAAGTATGTTGGGGATATTAAACTCAGGTTTGTGGATACTTTCCGCTTCCTCAGTACGAGCTTGGAGAAGCTTGCAAAGAACCTTGAAACGCATCCTGAAACAGCGAAGTACTTTGGAGCAGAGAATATTGGCTTGATGACTCGTAAGGGGGTATTTCCTTATGATTACGTAACATCGTGGGATGCCTTGAACGATACATGTTTGCCTCCTAGGGATGCCTTCTACAACAGGTTAAGCAGCAAAGAAATCAGCAGTGAGGACTATGATCATGCTCTGAACGTGTGGAAGCACTTTAACGTCCGAAACCTTGGCGAGTACAGCGATTTGTACTTAATTTCGGATGTTCTTCTCCTAGCGGATGTCTTTGAGACATTTAGAGACCAAACCCTGAAAACTCATAAAGTGGATCCTGGACATTATTTTACTTCTCCAGGACTTACATGGGATGCTATGCTGCTGTATACTGGAATCGAGTTGGAATTGCTTCTTGATTACGATCAGCTACTCATGGTTGAATCTGGCATAAGAGGAGGGTTATGTCAGGTTTCTCACCGGTATGCGGAGGCTAACAACATATATATGGAACAGTATGACTCTCGTAAACCTTCCCAGTTTATTACATACGAAGATGCAAACAACCAATATGGATGGGGAATGTGTAAGGCCCTTCCTTATGGAGGGTTTAAATGGGTTTCTCCTGAAGACATAGACCTGGAATTATTGAAGGAAGATGACCCCCTTGGATACATCTTAGAAGTCGATGTCGAATATCCTGTCGAGCTCCACGATCTTCATAATGATTTGCCCTTCCTGCCTGAGAGTATGAAACCGGGGGAATCCTCTTCAAAGAAACTAATTGCCCATCTTGGATCCCGAAAGAAGTATGTGGTACATTACATGTCCTTGAAACAAGCTCTTAGTCACGGTCTACTATTAACAAAGATTCATCGAGCACTTCAGTTTCATCAGTCGTGTTGGCTAAAACCTTACGTCGAGTTTAATAACCATCTGCGACAACAAACTAGAAATGATTTTGAGAAGGACCTTTATAAACTATTCAATAATGCGATGTTCGGAAAAACAATGGAAAATATTCGTAATCGTATGGATATACGTCTTGTAGCAAACAGCAAAACATTAGAAAAACTAATAGCTAAGCCTACATTTATCGATCGAACTATATACGGTCCTAATCTTGCAGCTGTTCATATGGCTACTCGTAAAATAGTGTTCAACAAGCCTATATACATTGGCATGAGTGTCCTAGACATTTCCAAGACGCTAATGTATTCGTATCAATACGATGTGTTACTTCCATATTATGGAGTTGAGAATCTTAAACTGCTGTATACGGATACAGATTCCTTCATCCATCGAGTGACTACAGCTGATATATACCAGGATAAATTACACATGCTTGAACATCTGGATACAGCGGATTACCCTGTTAACCATATATGCTATTCTACAAAAAACAAGAAAGTGTTGGGAAAGTTTAAAGATGAAGCAAGTGGTAAAATCATTCGCCGTTTCGTTGGTCTCAGGCCTAAAATGTATGCTCTCGATATTGATGGCTCTGTGATAAAAAAGATCAAAGGCATAAAACATAGTGCCATTAGGCAATACATCAGCTTCAACAGCTATATGGAGTGCCTTACAACTTTGAAAATCGTAAGAACGCCTATGAACTTAATCCTATCCCAACTTCATAATGTTTCTACAGTTGAATCTAATAAAATAGCTCTGTCGCCTCATGATGACAAGAGAGTAATTCCAGACGGTGGAATATCAACGTATGCGTACGGACATTACAACGTTGCAACCCATACGTAAGAGAATGCAACTTAGATCTCGAGATAAGTATTTTCTCCATTACGTCTCCTGTAGAACATGAAAATTTAATCAACTGACTCCTCCACGCCTCCGATGATGTCTGACGAAGAAAGAAGAAAAAATAAAAAAATTACTCACGTGGCTTCTCCGTGCTTCCCACGATGCTTGTCGAAGAAAGAAGAAAAATAGAAATTATAAAGGGAGGCGTTAACTCTGCCACTAGACTTTAACTCTAGTGCTGGTCTCCAGCACAGATAAAAGAGGAGAGGCGTCTATCCTACTACCTTAAAGTAAGTATACCCTGATTAAGTTTATATAAACAGAAGATTGTGTTAAAATACTATCAAAGATATTGCTGAATATATCTTAAAAATACTGAGCTATAAGTACTTCAACATCAGCGGATAGAACATCTTTTAGTAATATTTTAAAGCTCTATAAAGGGCTAGAAAAAACAATGTTGAATAAATTTGTAAAGAACATTTTAAAAGCAGGTTAGATCATAATAGGTGGGGTTAGACTTAGAAAAACTACTCGGTGTGTTCGAGATGTTAC
Organism: Tenodera sinensis; assembly: GCA_030765045.1. Taxonomy (NCBI): domain Eukaryota; kingdom Metazoa; phylum Arthropoda; class Insecta; order Mantodea; family Mantidae; genus Tenodera; species Tenodera sinensis. The sequence continues at coordinate 50,687,360 of CM060973.1, forward strand.
CCCCAGAACATACAGAACCAAGCAAAAGAGTCATACAGTTGTATAAAATTCTGTGACAGAGGGCAAAAATAGCAGTAATAAGAACTTCAACATCAATGGTTAGGACATCTTCTACTGGAAGTTTAAAAGTTCTATAAAGGAGGGTGCAAATAGCAGTAAAATGGGGTGAAATGTCCTAAAAATGTATGAAAATGATTGAATAACTCTGAAAATTGTCTGAAAAGTTGTTAAATATGTTGCTAAAAGCGTTCTGAATATACTAAAAGCGTCTAAAAGATCTAACAGAGGGTGCAAATAGCAGTAAAAAATGGGGTGAAATGTCTTAAAAATGTATGAAAATGACTGAATAGCTCTGAAAATTGTCTGAAAAGTTGTTAAATATGTTGTAAAAAAGCAGCATGAATATACTTAAAGCGTCTAAACGATCTAACAGAGGGTGCAAAATTCTAGCAAAATGGGTTGAAACGTCTTCAAAAATGTATGAAAATGACTGAATAACTCTGAAAAATTCTTAAATATGTTGTAAAAGCGCCCTGAATATACTAAAAGCGTCTAAAAGATCTATCAGAGGGTGTAAAATTGTAGCAAAAATGGGGTGAAACGTCTTAAAAATGTATGAAAATGGGTGAATAACTCTGAAAATTGTCTGAAAGGTTCTTAAATATGTTGTAAAAGCAGCATGAATATACTAAAAGTGCTTAAAAAGATCTAACAGAGGGTGCAAAATTGTAGCAAAATGGGGTGAAACGTCTTAAAAATGTATGAAAATTACTGAATAACTCTGAAAATTGTCTGAAAAGTTGTTAAATATGTTGTAAAAGCAGCATGAATATACTAAAAGCGTCTAAAAGATCTAACAGAGGACTCAAAATAGTATTAAAATGGGTTGAAACGTCTTAAAAAATGTATGAAAATGACTGAATAACTCTGAAAATTGTCTGAAAAGTTGTTAAATATGTTGTAAAAGCATCAAGAATATGCTAAAAGTGTTTAAAAAGATCTATCAGAGGACTCAAAATAGTATCAAAATGTTTATGAAATTCCTAGATGGAGATCAGGGTAGCGTATGACAGGATAGAATAGATAAGCAGAGGAGGGAATAGGATAGATGATAAGAGGATAGAATGAATGTCTAGAAACGTATCATGTTAGTAGAATAGAATAAATAATAATAAGAGGATCTACCTTAGGTTAGGCTAGGCCAGGTTAGATTAGGATAGGTTAGATGAGTAGAAGTATGAGGCTTAGGTTAAATTATCAAAGACCGGAGTAAATAGTGGGAGCTGGGTTAGGTTAGGTTAGCCATGTAGAAGTATGGAGCTTAGGTTAGGTTAAGATAGGTTAGACGAGTAGAAGTATGGGGCTTAGGTTAGGATAGATTAGGTTAGGTTAGGTTAGGTTAGGTTAGGTTAGGTTAGGTTAGGTTAGGTTAGGTTAGGTTAGGTTAGTCGGGCAATGTGGGGCTAGGTAACATTATGTTGGGGTAATATATTCAATCAAGATAGAAAGCTCCTGTGTTAGGTGGCATACATCAATATAGTGAACGACATACTCAGGCACCATGAACGCTCATAAACTAGTATACACTGCTATAGGCTTTAAAAGTTATTCCTAGAGGCTCATTCAAACACCTACATCCTGCGTCCTTCTATCCTCCTACCTAATAATCCTTAGATTACGCATGGCGGCCATCTTGCCCATAAAAAAGTGTGCCAGCCTTCCCTCAACTACCCTACTTGCATCGCATCGCATGCGCGTTGAGTCGCGTCGCACCACATGCGCATGACATCGCTCGACATAGCATCTTATGTGCATCTCATCGCATGCGCATTGAGTCACTTTGCGTCACATACGCATGGCACCGCTTGATATCGCATCTAATGTGCATCGCGTCGCATGCGCATTGAGTCACGTCGCATCACATACGCATGGCATCGCTTGATTTCGCATCCTATGTGCATCGCATCGTATGCGGATTGAGCCACATCGCGTCACATGCCCATCGAATTACTTGATATCGCATCTTGTGTGCATCGCATGCTTATTGAGTCACGTCTCATCACATGCGCATGGCATCGCTTGATACCGCGTATTATCTGCATCGCATCGCATTCACATTAAGTCCCATCGCGTCACATGCGCATGCATCGCTCGACATCGCTTCTTACGTGCATCGAATGCGCATTGAGTCACATCGGATCACATGCGCATGGCATCGCTCGACATCGCATCTTATGTGCATCGCATCGCAGGCGCATTGAGTCACATTGCGTCACATGCGCATGGCATCGCTAGATAACGCATCTTATGTGCATCTCATCGCATGCGCACTGAGTCACGTCGCGTCTAATGCGCATGGTATCGCTTGATATAGCATCTTATGTGCATCGCATCGCAGCGCATTGAGTCACATCACGCCACATGCACATGGCATCGCTTGATATCGCACCTTATGAGCATCGCATCGCATGCGGATTGAGTCAAATCACGTCACATGCGCATGGCATCGCTTTATAACGTATCTTATGTGCATCGCATCGAATGCGCATTGAGTCACGTCGTGTCACATGCGCATGGCATCGCTTTATAACGTATCTTATGTGCATCTCATCGCATGCGCATTTAGTCACGACACGTCTAATGCGCATGGCATCGCTTGATATCGCATCTAATGTGCATCGCAGCGCATGCGCAATAAGTCACACCGCATCACATGCGCATTGCATCGCTTGATATCGCATCTTATGTGCATCGCATCGCATGCGCATTGAGCCAAGTCGCGTCACATGCGCATGGGGTCGTTTGATATCGCATCTTATGTGCATCGCATCTCATGCGCATTGAGACACATCGCTTCACATGCGCTTGGCATCGGTCGATATCGCATCTTATGTGCATCGCACCGCATGCGCATTGACTCAGTCCGCGTCACATGCGCATGGCATCGCTTGATATCGCATCTTATGTGCATCGCATCGCATGCGCATTGAGTCACATCGCGTCACATGCGCATGGCATCGCTTGATATCGCATCTTATGTGCATCGCAACGCAGCGCAATTAGCCACATCACGCCACATGCGCATGGGATCGCTTGATATGGCATCTTATGTGCATCGCATCGCATGCGGATTGAGTCACATCACGTCACATGCGCATGGCATCGCTTCATATCGCACTATATGTGCATCGCATCGCATGCGCATTGAGTCACTTCGCGTCACATGCGCATGGCATCGCTTGTTATCGCCTCTTATGTGGATCTTATCGCATGCGCATTGAGTCACGTCGCGTCACATGCGCATGGCATCGCTTGATATCGTATCTTATGTGCATCTCATCGCATGCGCATTGAGCCACGTTGCGTCACATGCGCATTGCATCGCTTGATATCGCATCTTATGTGCATCGCATCGCATGCGCGTTGAGTCCCGTCGCACCACATGCGCATGGCATCGCTTGATATCGCATCTTGTGTGCATTGCTTCGCAACGCATTGAGTCACATCGCGTCACATGCGCATGCATCGCTCGAAATCGCAACTTATGTGCATCGCATGCGCATTCAGTCACATCGTATCACACGCGCATAGCATCGCACGATATCGCATCTTGTGTGCATCGCATCGCAGCGCATTGAGTCACATCACGCAACATGCGCATGGCATCGGTCGACATCGCATCTAATGTTCATCGCATCGCATGCGCATTGAGTCACATCGCGTCACATGCGCATGGCATCGCTTGACATCGCATCTTATGTGCATCGCATGCGCTTTGAGCCACATCGCATCACACGCGCATGGCATCGCTCGACATCGCATTTTATGTGCATCGCATCGCATGCGCATTGAGTCATGTGTCGTCACATTTGCATGGCATCGCTTAATATGGCATCTTATGTGCATCGCATCGCATGCGCATTGAGTCACGTCGCGTCACATTCGCATGGCATCGCTTGATATCGCATCTTATGTGCATCGCATCGTATGCGGATTGAGCCACATCGCGTCACATGCCCATCGAATCCCTTGATATCGCATCTTGTGTGCATCGCATGCTTATTGAGTCACGTCTCATCACATGCGCATGGCATCGCTTGATACCGCGTATTATCTGCATCGCATCGCATTCACATTAAGTCCCATCGCGTCACATGCGCATGCATCGCTCGACATCGCTTCTTACGTGCATCGAATGCGCATTGAGTCACATCGGATCACATGCGCATGGCATCGCTCGACATCGCATCTTATGTGCATCGCATCGCAGGCGCATTGAGTCACATCGCGTCACATGCGCATGGCATCGCTAGATAACGCATCTTATGTGCATCTCATCGCATGCGCACTGAGTCACGTCGCGTCTAATGCGCATGGTATCGCTTGATATAGCATCTTATGTGCATCGCATCGCAGCGCATTGAGTCACATCACGCCACATGCACATGGCATCGCTTGATATCGCACCTTATGAGCATCGCATCGCATGCGGATTGAGTCAAATCACGTCACATGCGCATGGCATCGCTTTATAACGTATCTTATGTGCATCGCATCGAATGCGCATTGAGTCACGTCGTGTCACATGCGCATGGCATCGCTTTATAACGTATCTTATGTGCATCTCATCGCATGCGCATTTAGTCACGACGCGTCTAATGCGCATGGCATCGCTTGATATCGCATCTAATGTGCATCGCAGCGCATGCGCAATAAGTCACACCGCATCACATGCGCATTGCATCGCTTGATATCGCATCTTATGTGCATCGCATCGCATGCGCATTGAGCCAAGTCGCGTCACATGCGCATGGGGTCGCTTGATATCGCATCTTATGTGCATCGCATCTCATGCGCATTGAGACACATCGCTTCACATGCGCTTGGCATCGGTCGATATCGCATCTTATGTGCATCGCACCGCATGCGCATTGACTCAGTCCGCGTCACATGCGCATGGCATCGCTTGATATCGCATCTTATGTGCATCGCATCGCATGCGCATTGAGTCACATCGCGTCACATGCGCATGGCATCGCTTGATATCGCATCTTATGTGCATCGCAACGCAGCGCAATTAGCCACATCACGCCACATGCGCATGGGATCGATTGATATGGCATCTTATGTGCATCGCATCGCATGCGGATTGAGTCACATCACGTCACATGCGCATGGCATCGCTTCATATCGCACTATATGTGCATCGCATCGCATGCGCATTGAGTCACTTCGCGTCACATGCGCATGGCATCGCTTGTTATCGCCTCTTATGTGGATCTTATCGCATGCGCATTGAGTCACGTCGCGTCACATGCGCATGGCATCGCTTGATATCGTATCTTATGTGCATCTCATCGCATGCGCATTGAGCCACGTTGCGTCACATGCGCATTGCATCGCTTGATATCGCATCTTATGTGCATCGCATCGCATGCGCGTTGAGTCCCGTCGCACCACATGCGCATGGCATCGCTTGATATCGCATCTTGTGTGCATTGCTTCGCAACGCATTGAGTCACATCGCGTCACATGCGCATGCATCGCTCGAAATCGCAACTTATGTGCATCGCATGCGCATTCAGTCACATCGTATCACACGCGCATAGCATCGCACGACATCGCATCTTGTGTGCATCGCATCGCAGCGCATTGAGTCACATCACGCAACATGCGCATGGCATCGGTCGACATCGCATCTAATGTTCATCGCATCGCATGCGCATTGAGTCACATCGCGTCACATGCGCATGGCATCGCTTGACATCGCATCTTATGTGCATCGCATGCGCTTTGAGCCACATCGCATCACACGCGCATGGCATCGCTCGACATCGCATTTTATGTGCATCGCATCGCATGCGCATTGAGTCATGTGTCGTCACATTTGCATGGCATCGCTTAATATGGCATCTTATGTGCATCGCATCGCATGCGCATTGAGTCACGTCGCGTCACATTCGCATGGCATCGCTTGATATCGCATCTTATGTGCATCGCATTGCATGCGCAATGAGTCACGTCGCATCACATGCGCATGACATCGCTTGATATCGCATCTCATGTGAATCGCATGCGCATTGAGTCACATCGCACCACATGCGCATGACATCGCTCGACATAGCATCTTATGTGCATCTCATCGCATGCCTATTGAGTCACATTGCGTCACATGCACATGGCATCGCTTGATATCCCATCTTATGTGCACTGCATCGCATGCGCATTAAGTCACATTGCGTAACATGCCCATGCATTGCTCGATAGGGCATCTTATGTGCATCGCATGCGCATTGAGTCACATCGCATCACATGCGCATGGCATCGCTCGACATCGCAACTTATGTGCATCGCATCGCATGCGCATTGAGTCACATCGCGTCACATGCGCATGGCATCGCTTGATATCGCATCTTATGTGCATCGCATCGCATGCGTATTGAGTCACATCGCGTCACATGCGCATGGCATTGCTTGATATCGGAGTTTATGTGCATCGCATCGCAGCGCATTGAGTCACATCACGCAACATGCGCATGGAATCGCTTGATATCGCATCCTATGTGCGTCGCATCGCATGCGGATTGAGTCACATCACGTCACATGCGCATGGCATCGCTTGATATCGCATCTTATAAGCATCGCATCGCTTGCGCATTGAGTCACTCGCGAAACAGACGCATGGCATCGCTTGATATCGCATCTTATGTGCATCGCATCGCATGCGCATTGAGCCACGTCTCGTCACATGCGGATGGTATCGCTTGATATCGCATCTTCTGTGCGTCGCATCGCATGAGCATTGAGTCACGTCGCATCACATGCAAATGTCATCTCTTGATATCGCATCTTATGTGCATCGCATCGCTTGCGCATTGAGCCACGTCGCGTCACATGCGCATGGCATCGCTTGATATCGCATCTAATGTGCATCTCGTAGCATTCGCAATGAGTCACGTCGCGTCTCATGCTCATGGCATCGCTTGATATCGCATCTTATCTGCATCGCATCGCATGCGCATTGAGTCATGACGCAACACATGCGCATGACATCGCTCGACACCTCATTCTTTGTGCATCGCATCGCATGCGCATTTAGTCACATCGCGTCACATGCGCTTGGCATCGCTTGATATCACATCTTATGTGCATCGCATGCGCGTTGAGTCACATCTCATCACACGCGCATTTCATCGCTGGCTGTCGCATCTGATGTGCATCGCATGGCATGCGCACTGAATCACGTCGCGTGACATGCGCATGGCATCGCTTGATATCGCATCTTATGTGCAGCGCTTCGCAGCTTATAGAGTCACATGGCGTCACATGCGCATGCATCGCTCGAAATCGCATGTTATGTGCATCGCATGCGCATTGAGTCACATCGTATCACACGCGCATGGCATCGCTCGACATCGCATCTTTTGTACACGCATCGAATGCGCATTGAGTCACATCGCGTCACTTGCGAATGGCATCGCTTGATGTCGCATCTGATGTGCATCGCATGGCATGCGCATTGAGTCACGTCGCGTGACATGCGCATGGCATCTCTTGATATCGCATCTTATGTGCGTCGCATTGCTGCTCATTGAGTGACATCACGCCACATGCGCATGGCATCGCTTGATATCGCGTCTTATGGGCATCGCATCGCATGCGCATTGAGTCACGTGGTGTCACATGCGCATTGAATCGCTTGACATCGCATCTTGTCTGCATCGTATAGCATGCGCATTGAGTCACGTCGCACCACATGCGCATGACATCGGTCGACATCGCATCTAATGTGCATCGCATCAGAATTGAGTCACATCGTATCACACGCGCATGGCATCGCTCGACATCGCATCTTTTGTACATCGCATCGCATGCCCATTGAGTCACATCGCGTCACTTGCGAATGGCATCGCTTGATATCGCATCTTACTTGCATCGCATCGCATTCGTATTGAGCCACATCCAGTCACATGCGCATTGCATCGCTTGATGTCGCATCTAATGTGCATCCCATCGCATGCGCATTGAGTCACGTCGCGTCACATGCGTATGGCATCTCTTGATATCGCATCTTATCTGCATCGCATCGCAGCGCATTGAGTGACATCACGACAAATGCGCATGGCATCGCTTGACATCGCATCTTATCTGCACCGTATCGCATGCGCATTGAGTCACATCGCACCACATGCGCATGACATCGGTCGACATCGCATCTAATGTGCATCGCATCGCAGCGCATTGTGTCACTTCGCGTCACACGCGCATGGCATCGCTCGACATCACATCTTATGTGCATCGCATCGCATGCGCATTGAGTCATGTCTCGTCACATTTGCATGGCATCGCTTGATATCTCATCTTATGTGCATGCGCATTGAGCCACGTCTCGTCACATGCACATGGTATCGCTTGATATCGCATCTTCTGTGCGTCGCATCGGGGGTTGGACGTTGACTGCCTTCCCCCCTTAAGGTGCGACTTGCGTGTGTACGCGGCGCTTATTGTTTGTGATTCAAGATTTTATTCCTTACGCAGCCAACACGCACCCGTGTCCTCGTCCCCGAACCCTGGGCAAAGGATATTATTCCGGCGAAGAGGTGCTAAATAAATTAGAGAGAGAGGGAATCTGAAATGCTAAGAACTCCTGAGAAAGGCACCCCTCAACGAGGGAGGAGCATAGTAAAAGAGCATGGAAGTGCCTCTAGTGTTAACACTAGTGTTAACACAAATCTGGATAGGTGTTTTAGTAATATAGATTTTACAGAAGAAGTAGAGGAGATAGAGAACATGGTGACAACCGGGGAAAGAATCACGAGGGATAACATTGGTGTAATACAGAGAAAGTTAATGAGCTTAGCCAGCAAGTTAAACCTGTCAACGGGTCGAATATATGAATTAGAAAAAGAAAACGACCGGTTGCGGAAGGAAAATGATAATTTAAAAATGGGGGTAAATAAACCTAGCTATGCCGCGGTAACCGTCCCAACCACCTTGAAAGGGAATGTTGGGAAAGACCATAAGATCCAAAACGCGATAAATCGTAAAACCGCTACGTTGTTTATCTCGACCGTGGGCAAAACATCTACGGAAACATATAAACGTATCGGAGAAGTAATCAACCCAGCTAAAGAGCGAATTCATTTTAAATCAATAAAACCATTAAAAGAAAAAAAGGATGTTGTAGTTGAGGTAGAATCTGAAGGTGATATCGATAAAATTATAAACCATCCAATTTTTTCAAAAGAAATGATAATAGAAAAACCTAAAAGGTTCTTACCACGAATAATTTTGTATGATGTACCTAAATTGATCGACAATGAAAAGCTTCTAGATCTCATATATGAACAGAATCTAGCCGATGAATTAGGAAGGGATCAATATGATCAATTGATCAAACATAGATTTTTAACTGGTCCAAGAAGGGAGGATGTAGTGCACCACGTGTTAGAGGTTGATAAAAAACTCAGAAAGATAATTTTAGATAAGGGTAGATTATTCATTGACTTTGTATGTATCACAGCCAAGGATTTCCTCGTGGTTCCCAGATGTAATAATTGCCAAGATTTGGGTCATGTCGGGAAAAATTGTCTAGCAAAGAAAAAGGTGTGTGGGCACTGTGGTGAGCAAGACCATATAAAAAAGGAATGCGAAAAGAAGCGTATGCCAGGGGTCTGCATAGCATGTATTAACAGGAACAAAAAAGATAAATGTAAAAAACCCAATACAATAGATTGTGAAGTATATAAGACACTTTTGCAGAGACAGATACAAAGAACTGACTATGGACAGTAACGGGCATAGCAAAAGTTGTAGTTTTTTAATGTGTGTGGTTTTATACTTCATTTTTATAGTTTTTACCCTTGTTTATTTTAGCTTGGAGCATCCAGTGGTTTATCTTAAAGCAGTGTTTTATGTACATGTTTTAATTATGACCATATATCCCTTTTACCTGTCGATTTTATTTTGTGTATATTGTTTTATATGTATGGGTGGTAATTTTTATAGATTTTATTGGTTTTATATGTTCACGCAGTTTTTTAAATTTTATTATTATTTAATTTTAGTCTTTAACCGCATGTGTTTTTACAATTTTCACGTAGTAGTTTTATCTTTAGATTTTAACAATACTTTTTACATTTTTTTCATACCCATTTTTTATGTAACTGATTTTATAATACATAAATCACGTCCTGCTGGCCTCTTTACCTTTGTACATGCTGGAATAAATTGTTCATTTTTTAGGGATCGGCTTTTAGACAATTTTATTAGTCCTTATTTTACTCTTGGATATAGACGGTTTTTGTTTTATTTTAATGGCTAATTTTAATTTTAATATTAAAATCGGACAATTAAATTGTGCAAGATCCAAGCATGTAACTCAAGAGATCAGAAAGGTGGCGGAGGATCTATCACTGGACGTTCTTTGCTTGCAAGAGCCGTATTCCAGGGGTGGGATTGTTCCGCGCATGCCCGCTAATAGTAATATCATTGTACATAACGATAACCCCATGAGTTGTGTGGTAATTTTAAATAAAAATGTTAAAATAATTAAAATAGACAAATATTGTAATAATTTTTGTAATTGCATAGAGATACATTCAGAAGGATTTAATTTAATCATCGTAAATATGTACTGCCAACCAAGTAGAGAAATAGGAGAGGGGTTATCGATATTAAAAAATATTTTTAGAACCTATAAGGACATGCCTGTTATTTTAACTAGTGACATAAATGCCAAGTCACACCTTTGGCACAGTGGTAGGGCCGACGACAGGGGTGAGAAGGTTGAGGAACTCATAATGGAACAAGATCTTGTAGTGCACAACCAACCTGGAAGCCCTCCCACATACATAGGGCGCGTAGGCGCAAATGCCAATATTGATATCACCGCCAGTAACAATAGAGCACAAGAGCTGGTTAACGAATGGCTTGTCACACAAAATATGACCAACAGGGACCACAACCTCATCACCTTCAAAATAAGTACAAATATCCCCGTGGAAATAGTTACGAAATTTAACTACAAGAAAGCAAACTGGAACAAACTGAGAGACATTTATCATGCACCGCCACCCATACAGGAAGGTCAGAATATTAATATTGCCGCAACCAACTTAAGCAAAAGCATCACATCTGCCATGCAAGAATGCATCCCCAAAACCAGACAGAAACACAAACCAAGCAACTCACCCTGGAGCGACGTTCTCCAACGTCTCAGACGAGTATGTAGGAAAACCAGGCGACTATACCAAAAATCCCTAAACCCGATAGAGCGTGATATTAGACTTACCATTTACCGTAGAAACAAACAAAAGTATGAAACAGCATTACTAAGACACAGAACAAACACATGGAACAAGTTTACTACGGATTGTTTGGAAAAGGACGCGTGGGGTGTTCCATACAAGATTATAAGAGAAAAATTTGCCCATAACACAATGTCCACCATTTTGAAGGAAGACGGCACACATACCAACAACGCCTTGGACACATATAGTAATCTTCTGCACAATCTACTTCCGGACGATGATCTCACAATAGAAACACAACAACACACAGATATTAGGAACAACATTATTCACCCACCTCTCAGACAAACACCAGTGACACCAACCACAGCAAGAGAAATAGTTAGGATAATTACACTAATGAAACGCAGGAAAGCACCCGGACCCGACAACATAACAATAGAGATACTCCAGGCAATAACCGAGAAAATAGTCGAATCACTAGTCAGTCTTTTCAACGAATGCTTAAGACAATGTAAAGTGCCGGACATATGGAAGAAGTCCAATCTGATTGTACTTAAAAAAGCACCGGACAAAGACCCCAAGCTCTTGAAATCATATAGACCAATCTGCCTTTTAAACACGATCGCCAAAGTTTTCGAGAAGGTTATATGCTCAAGACTAACAGACCTCATAGAAGACAAATTATACACGCATCAGTACGGGTTTAGGCAGGGCAAATCTGCAGATGATGCTTTAAATTACGCTGTTTCATTGGTGGATACAACAGATAGGAAATATGTGATAGGCATATCAATAGATATTGATGGAGCATTTGACAATCTATGGTGGCCTTCCCTATTTAACACACTTATTAAATACGACTGTCCTCAAAATCTGTATAATATTTTAATTAATTATTGTGAAAATAGGCATGTAAATTTTAGAGTTAATAACTACAGTTTTAACAAAATTTTAACCAAAGGCTGTCCGCAGGGATCTGTGTGCGGACCCACCCTATGGAATATTGGTTTTAACGAATGTTTAAAGTTTTTAAATAGGCTAGATAATGTATATGGAGTGGTGGCGTACGCTGATGACATACTTTTAATAATCCAAGCGGATACACGTAGAGAACTTGAATCCAGTGCCAATAACATACTGAACGCGATTTTGGACAGTTTCTCCTCAAACAAATTAAAAATTTCCGTTTCTAAAACAAAATATGTGTTGCTAAAAGGCTCGCTACAAAGATCTCCCATTTTAAAAATTAATAATTTAACAATCTCCAGAGTAAGTAGCATAAAATTTTTAGGGGTATATTTCAATGAAAAACTAAAGTTTAAAAGTCATGTAGATAACATCGCGACCAAAGCGTTTAAAATTTTAAGTAAAGTCGTGAGACTTACTTTTAACAACGGTAAAATCCCCTATAACGCTGTAAAATTGTACAATAGCGCCATATTAACTGGCATTGTAGCCTACGGGGCAAGTTGCTGGGGCGAGCGTGTGTTCCTCGAAGGAGCAAAGAATAAATTAAGAAGTATGCAAAGAAAAATTTTAATTCGTATGACAGGAGCATTCTCCACCACTCCAACCGATGCACTATACGTTATATTAGGTATTTTACCCATAGACTTAGACATTCGGAAAAGGGCTGCCCGTTACTGGCTCCGGAAGGGTAATAATGCAAGAGCCTCACAAATGGCAGGTTTCATGATAGATGACGAAACAGAGTTAAAAGAAAAAATACTAAATATTTGGCAAGATGAATGGCATGCTAGCTCTACTGGTCGCAGAACTTTTCAATTCTTTCCTAACGTAATTGAACGAATAAAAACTAGATATCTGAAACCATCACAAGGCCTTGTACATTACCTTTCCGGGCATGGGCCTTATCCAGAGTATTTGTATAGGTTTGGCCTAAAAGAAACAAATAGATGTCTCTGCAATAACATAGGTACCCCTGAGCATGCATTGTTTGAATGCCCACACACCGCAGACTTAAGACAAACGCACCAAACACGACTTCAAGGCAATAACATTTTTAACATTCTAAGGAATAAGAGACTTTGGAGGGTGTTAAGCATTATGGCAAACAAGTATTCTAAATTGAAGTTTGAGGAATTTTATCGTAGACAGTAGCTTTTTATGCGTATATAATTTTAAGTGTATTTGGGTGTATTGTTTTAATTGTGTATATTTTAGCGGTCATAACTCTCATTTTATTGTTTATCATTGATCGTAGAAACTAAATATTTAACTATTTATTTTATTTATGTAGTTTTATGTAAATTTTTTAAGTAGTTGGATGTTTTTTAATCAATTTTTAATCAATTTTTATTAATATTATTATCTTTTATTTACTTAACATTTTATACTTATGCATGACTAAGTATATTTTATAATTAGTTTTACCTCATATACGTACACATCCTGTATGTCTCTTATTCTGCTTTTTAATGGTTGTCAGCATGTTGGTTTTTAATGTGGTTTTAATGTGGTTTTAATATGGTTTTAATGTGTTGTTTATTAACTCCCCTTAATATATTTTTTGATCTATGTATTTATAATATTAAACTCCCATAATTATCTGTAATATTTTATATTGTATTAAATGTCAATTTATAAAAACGTGTATTGGACTCGGTCAAAATGTTAGATACCGAGTCATTTAAAAATGGGGAGCCCCCTAGTCCGCGGTTGCGCGGGCTAGGGGGCTTCTTTTTTTTTTAATGTGCGTCGCATCGCATGCTCATTGAGTCACGTCGCGTCACATGCGCATGGCATCGCTTGATATCCCATCTTATGTGCATCGCATCGCTTGCGCATTGAGACACGTCGCGTCACATGCGCATGACATCGCTTGATATCGCATCTTATGTGCACCTCATCGCATTCGCATTGAGTCACGTTGCGTCACATGTGCCTGGCATCGCTTGATATCGCATCTTAACTTCATCGCATCGCATGCGCATTGAGTCATGTCGCACCACATGCGCATGACATCGCTCGACACCGCGTTTTTTGTGCATCGCATCGCATGCGCATTGAGTCACATCGCGTCACATGCGCTTGGCATCGCTTGATATCACATCTTATGGGCATCGCATGCGCATTGAGTCACATTTCATCACACGCGCATGGCATCGCTCAACATCGCATCTAATGTGCATCGCATCGCATGCGCATTGAGACATATCGCGTCACATTTGCATGGCATCGCTTGATATCGCATCTTACGTGCATCGCATCGCATGCGTATTGAGTCACATCACGCCACATGAACATGGCATCGCTTGATATCGCATCTTATGTGCATCACGTCGCATGCGGATTGAGCCACATCGCGTCACATGTGCATGGCATCACTTTTTATCGCATCTTATGAGCATCGCATCCCATGCGCATTGAGTCACTTCGGGTCACATGCGCGTGGCATCCCTTGTTATCGCATCTTATGTGCATCGCTACGCATTCGCATTGAGTCACGTCGCGTCCCATGCGCATGGCCTCGCTTGATATCGCATCTTATGTGCATCGCATTGCATGCGCAATGGGTCACGTCGCGTCACATGCGCATGGCATCGCTTGATAGCGCATCTTATGTGCATCTCACCGCATGTGCATTGAGTCACGTCGCATCATAAGCGCATGGCATCGCTTGATATCGCATCTTATGTGCATCGCATGCGCATCTAGTCACGTCCCACCACATGCGCATGACATCGCTCTATATCGCATCTTATGTGCATCGCCTCGCATGCGCGTTGAGTCACATCGCGTCACATGCGCATGGCATCGCTTGATATCGCATCTTATGTGCAGCGCTTCGCAGCGCATTGAGTCACATCGCGTCACATGCGCATGCATGCTCGAAATCGCATCTTATCTGCATCGCATGTGCATTGAGTCACATCGTATCACACGCGCATGGCATCGCTCGACATCGCATCTTATCTGCATCGTATCGCATGCGCATTGAGTCACGTCGCACCAGATGCGCATGACATCGGTCGACATCGCATTTAATGTGCATCGCATCGCATGCGCATTGAGTCACATCGCGTCACATGCGCTTGGCATCGCTTGATATCACATCTTATGTGCATCTCATCGCATGCGCATTGAGTCACGTCGCATCATATGCATATGGCATCGCATGATATCGCATGTTATGTGCATCGCATGCGCATCTAGTAACGTTCCACCACATGCGCATGACATCGCTCTATATCGCATTTTATGTGCATCGCATCGCATGCGCGTTGAGTCACATCGCGTCACATGCGCATGGCATCGCTTGATATCGCATCTTATCTGCATCGCATCGCATGCGCATTGAGTCATGTCGCACCACATGCGCATGACATCGTTCGACACCGCATTTTTTGTGCATCGCATCGCATGCGCATTGAGTCACGTCGCGTCACATGCGCTTGGCATCGCTTGATATCACATCTTATGTGCATCGCATACGCATTGAGTCACGTCTCATCACACGCGCATGGCATCGCTCAACATCGCATCTAATGCGCATCGCATCGCATGCGCATTGAGTCATATCGCGTCACATTTGCATGGCATCGCTTGATGTTGCATCTTAGGTGCATCGCATCGCATGCGTATTGAGTCACATCACGCCACATGGGCATGGCATCGCTTGATATCGCATCTTATGTGCATCGCATCGCATGCGGATTGAGTCACATCACGTCACATGGGCATGGCATCGTTTGATATCGCATCTTATGTGCAACGCATCGCATGCGCATTGAGTCACTTCGCGGTCACATATGCATTGCATCGCTTGATATCGAATCTTATGTGCCTCGCATCGCAGAGCATTGAGTCACATAACGCCACATGCAGATGGTATCGCTTGAAAATGCATTTTATGTGCATCGCAACGCATGCGGATTGAGTCACATCACGTCACATGCGCATGGCATCGCTTTAAATCGCATCTTATGTGCATCGCATCGCATGCGCATGGAGTCACGTCGCGTCACATGCGCATGGCATCACTTGATAACGTATCTTATTTGCATCGCATCGCATGCGCATTGAGTCACTTCGCGCCACATACGCATGGCACCGCTTGATATCGCATCTTATGTGCATCGCGTCGCATGCGCATTGAGTCCCGACTCGTCACATGCACATGGCATAGCTTGTAATCGCCTCTTATTTGCATCGCATCGCATGCGCATTGAGTCACGTCGCTTCACATGCGCATGGCATCGCTTGATATCGCATCTTATGTGCATCGCATTGAATGCGCATTGAGCCACATCACGTCACATGCCCATCGGATCGCTTGATATCGCATTTCATGTGCAGCGCATGCGCATTGAGTCACGTCACGCCACATGCGCCTGGCATCGCTTGATATCGCAACTTATGTGCATCGCATGCGCATTGAGGCACGTCGCGTCACATGCTCATGGCATCGCTTGATATCGCATCTCATGTGCATCGCATCGCATGCGCATTGAGTTACCTCGCATCACATGCGCATGGCATCGTTTGATATCGCATCTTATGTGCATCGCATCGCATGCGCATTTAGCCACATCGCGTCATATGCACATGGCATCGCTTGATATCGTATCTTATGTACATCGCATGCGCATTGAGGCACGTCGCGTCACATGCGCATGGCATCGCTTGATATCGCATCTCATGTGCATCGCATCGCATGCGCATTGAGTTTCGTCGCATCACATGCGCATGGCAGCGCTTGATATCGCATCTTATGTGCATCGCATGCGCATTGGGTCACATCGTATCACACGCGCATGGCATCGCTCGACATCGCATCTTTGTACATCGCATCGAATGCGCATTGAGCCACATCGCGTCACTTGCGAATGACATCGCTTGATGTCGCATCTGATGTGCATCGCATGGCTTGCGCATTGACTCACGTCGCGTGACATGCGCATGGCATCTCTTGATATCGCATCTTATGTGCGTTGCATGGCAGCGCATTGACTGACATCACGCCACATGCGCATGGCATCGCTTGATATCGCATCTTATGCGCATCGCATCGCAGCGCATTGTGTCAAGTCGCGTCACATGCGCATGCATCGCTCGACATCGCATCTTATTGTCATCGCATGCGCATTGAGTCACGTCGCGTCACATGCGCATGGGATCGCTTTACATTGCACCTAATGTGCATCCCATCGCATGCGCATTGAGTCACGTCGCGTCACATGCGCATGGCATCGCTTGATATCGCATCTTATGTGCATCGCATCGCATGCGCATTGAGTCACGTCGCGTCAGATGCGCATGGCATCGCTTGATATCGCATCTTATGTACATCGCATCGCATGCGCATTGAGTCACATCGCGTCACATGCGCATGGCAACGCTTGATATCGCATATTATGTGCATCGCATCGCATTCACATTGATTCATGTCGCGTCACATGCGCATGGCATCGACTCATATCGCATCTTATGTGCATCGCATCGCATTCGCATTGATTCACGTCGCGTCACATGCGCATGGCATCGCTTGATATCACATCCTATGTGCATCGCATCGCATGCGCATGGAGTAACGTCGCGTCACATGCGCATGGCATTACTTAATAGGGTATCTTATGTGCCTCGCATCGCAGCGCATTGCGTCACATCACGCCACATGGGCATGGCATCGCTTGATAACGCATCTTATGTATATCCCATGCGCATTGAGTCTCGGCGCGTCACATGCGCATGCCATCGCTTGATATCGCATCTCATGTGCATCGCAGCGCATGCGCAATGAGTCATGTCGCATCACATGGGCATGGCATCGCATGATATCGCATCCGATGTGCATCGCATCGCATGCGCATTGACTCACATCGCGTCACATGCGCTTGGCATCGCTTGATATCGCATCTTATGTAAATTCCATGCGCATTGAGTCTCGTCGCGTCAGTTGCGCATGCCATCGCTTGATATCGCATCTCATGTGCATCGCAGTGCATGAGCAATGAGTCACGTCGCATCACATGCGCATGGCATCGCTTGATATCGCATCCTATGTGCATCGTATCGCATGCGCATTGAGCCACGTCGCGTCTCATGCGCATGGCATCGCTTCATATCGCATCTTATGTGCATCCTATGCGCATGGAGGCACATCGCATCGCATGCGCATGGCATCGCTCGACATCGCATCTTATGGGCATTGCACTGCATGCGCACTGAGTCACGTCACATCACATGCGCATGGCATCGCTTGACATCGCATCTTATGTGCATCGCACCGAATGCGCATTGTCTCACATCGCGGCACATGCGCATGGCATCGCTTGGTATCGCATCTTGTGTATATCGCAACGCATGCGGATTGAGTCACATCACGTCACATGCGCATGGCATCGCTTGATATCGCTTATTATGTGCATCGCATGCGCATTGAGCCACGTCGCGTCACATGCGCATGCCATCGCTTGATATCGCATCTCATGTGCATCGCATCCCATGCGAATTGAGTCACGCCACATCACATGCGCATGGCATCGCTTGATATCGCATCTTGTGTGCATCGCAACGCATGCACATTGAGTCACTTCGCGTCACATACGCATGGCACCGCTTCATATCATATCTTTAGTCAATCGCATTGCATGCGCATTGAGCCACATCGCGTCACATGCGCATGGCATCGCTTGATAGCGCATCTTATGTGCATCGCATGCGATATCAGTCACATGAGATCACATGCGCATGGCATCGCTCGACATCGCATCTTATGTGCATCGCATCGCACGCGCCTTGACTCACATCTCGGCACATGCGCATGGCATCGCTTGATATCGCATCTTATGTGCCTCGCATCGCAGAGCAGTACGTCACATCACGCCACATGGGCATGGCATCGCTTGATAACGCATCTTATGTCCATCTCATCGCATGCGCATTGAGTCACGTCGCGTCTAATGCGCATGGCATCGCTTGATATCGCATCTTATGTGCATCGCATAGCATCGCAGCGCATTGAGTCACATGACGCCACATGCGCATGGCATCGCTTGATATCGCATCTTATGTGCATCGCATCGCATGCGGATTGAGTCACATCACGTCACATGCACATGGCATCGCTTGCTATCGCATATTATGTGCATCGCATCGCATTCACATTGACTCACGTCGCGTCACATGCGCATGGCATCGCTTGATATCGCATCTTATGTGCTTCGCATCGCAGTGCATTGTGTCACATAGCGTCACATGCGCATGCATCGCTCGACATCGCATCTTATGTGCATCGCATGCGCATTGAGTCATATGGCATCACACGCGCATGACATCGCTCGACATCCCATTTTATGTGCATCGCATCGCATGCGCATTGAGCCATGCCGTGTCACATTTGCATGGCATCGCTTGATATCGCATCTTATGTGCATCGCATTTCATGCGCATTGAGTCACGTCGCGTCACATTTGCATGGCATCGCTTGATATCGCATCCTATGTGAATCGCATCGCATGCGCATTGAATCACATCGCGCCACGTTTGCATGGCATCGCTTGATATCGCATCTAATGTGAATCGCATCGCATGCGCATTGAATCACATCGCGTGACATGCACATGGCCTCGCTTGATATCGCATTTTATGTGCTTCGCATCGCAGTGCATTGTGTCACATAGCGTCACATGCGCATGCATCGCTCGACATCGCATCTTATGTGCATCGCATGCGCATTGAGTCATATGGCATCACACGCGCATGACATCGCTCGACATCCCATTTTATGTGCATCGCATCGCATGCGCATTGAGCCATGCCGTGTCACATTTGCATGGCATCGCTTGATATCGCATCTTATGTGCATCGCATTTCATGCGCATTGAGTCACGTCGCGTCACATTTGCATGGCATCGCTTGATATCGCATCCTATGTGAATCGCATCGCATGCGCATTGAGTCACGTCGCGCCACGTTTGCATGGCATCGCTTGATATCGCATCTTATGTGTATCGCATCGCATGCGCATTGAGTCACGTCGCGTCACATGCGCAAGAAATCGCTTGATATCTCATCTCATGTTCATCGCATCGCATGCGCATTGAGTCGCATCGCGTCACATGCCCATGCATCGCTCGACATCGCATCTTATGTGCATCGCATGCGCATTGAGTCACATCGCATCACATGCACATGGCATCGCTCGACATCGCAACTTATGTGCATAGCATCGCATGCGCATTGAGTCACATCGCGTCACATGCGCATGTCATCGCTTGATATCGCATCTTATGTGCATCGCATCGCATGCGTATTGAGTCACATCGCGTCACATGCACATGGCATCGCTTGATATCACATCTTATGTGCACTGCATCGCATGCGGATTGAGTCACATCACGTCACATGCGCATGGCATCGCTTGATACCGCATCTTATGTGCATCGCATCACATGCGCATTGAGTCACGTCGTACCACATTCGCATGGAATCGCTCGACATCGCATCTTTTGTACATCGCATCGCATTTGCATTGAGTCACATCGCGTCACACGCGAATGGCATCGCTTGATATCACATCTTATGGGCATCGCATCGCACGCGTATTGAGCCACATCGCGTCACATGCGCATGGCATCGCTTGATATCCAATCTTATGTGCATCGCATCGCATGCGCATTGAGTCACGTCGCGTCACATGCCCATGGCATCTCTTGATATCGCATTTTATGTGCTTTGCATCGCAGCGCATTGAGTGACATCACGCCACATGCGCATGGCATCGCTTGCTATCGCATATTATGTGCATCGCATCGCATTCACATTGACTCACATCGCGTCACATGCGCATGGCATCGCTTGATATCGCATCTTATGTGCATCGCATCGCATTCACATTGACTCACGTCGCGTCACATGCGCATGGTATCGCTTGATATCGCATCTTATGTGCATCGCATCGCATGCGCATAGAGTCACGTCGCGTCACATGCGCATTGCATCACTTGATAACGTATCTTATGTGCATCGCATCGCATGCGCGTTGAGTCACATCGCGTCACATGCGCTTGGCATCGCTTGATATCGCATCTTATGTAAATTCCATGCGCATTGAGTCTCGTCGCGTCACATGCGCATGCCATCGCTTGATATCGCATCTCATGTGCATCGCAGCGCATGCGCAATGATTCACGTCGCATCACATGCGCATGGCATCGCTTGTAATCGCATCTTATGTGCATCGCATCGCATGCTTATTGAGTCACGTCGCATCACATGCGCATGGCATCGCTTGATATCGCATCTTATGTGCATCGCATGCGCATTGAGGCTCGTCGCGTCACATGCGCATGGCATCGCTTGATATCTCATCACATGTGCATCGCATCGCATGCGCATTGAGTTACATCGCATCACATGCGCATGGCATCGTTTGATATCGCATCTTATGTGCATCGCATCGCAGGCGCATTGAGTCACATCGCGTCACATGGGCATAGCATCGCTTGATATCGCATCTTATGTGCATCGCATGCGCATTGAGGCACGTCGCGTCACATGCGCATGGCATCGCTTGATATCGCATCTCATGTGCATCGCATCGCATGCGCATTGAGTTACATCGCATCACATGCGCATGGCAGCGCTTGATATCACATCTTATGTGCACCGCATCGCAGGCGCATTGAGTCACGTCGCGTCACATGCGCACGGCATCGCTTGTTATCGCATCTTATGCGCATCGCATCGCATTTACATTGATTCACGTCGCGTCACATGCGCATGGCATCGCTTGATATCGCATCTTATGTGCATCGCATCGCATGCGCATTGAGTCACGTCGCGTCACGTGCGCATGGCACCGCTTGATAACGCAGCTTATGTGCATCTCATCGCATTGGCATTGAGTCACGTCTAATGCACATGGCATCGCTTGATTTCGTATGTTATGTGTATCGCATAGCATGCGCATTAAGTCACGTCGCACCACATGCATATGACATCGCTTGATATCGCATCTCATGTGCATCGCATTTCATGCGCATTGAGTCACGTCACATCACATGCGCATGACATCGCTTGATATCGCATCTTATGTGCATCGCACCGCATGCGCATTGTCTCACATCGCGGCACATGCGCATGGCATCGCTTGATATCGCATCTTGTGTGCATCGCATCCCATGCGCATTGAGTCACGTAACATCACATTCGCATGGCATCGCTTGATATCGCACTTTTGTGTGCATCGCGAAGCATGCGCATTGAGTCAGTTCGCGTCACATACGCATGGCACCGCTTGATATCATATCTTTAGTCAATCGCATCGCATGCGCATTGAGCCACATCGCGTCACATGCGCATGGCATCGCTTGATAGCGCATCTTATGTGCATCGTATGCGCAATCAGTCACATGAGGCCACATGCGCATGGCATCGCTCGACATCGCATCTTATGGGCATCGCATCGCACGCGCATTGACTCACATCGCGGCACATGCGCATGACATCGCTTGATATCGCATCTTATGTGCCTCGCATCGCAGCGCATTGTGTCACAGCACGTCACATGCGCATGGCTTCGATTGATATCGCATCTTATGTGCGTCTCATCGCATGCGCATTGAGTCACGTCGCGTCAGATGCGCATGGCATCGCTTGATATCGCATTTTATGTACATCGCATCGCATGCGCATTGAGTCACGTCGCATCGTATGTGCATGGCATCGCTTGATATCGCATCTTATGTGCATCGCATTGCATTCGCATCTAGTTACGTCCCACCACATGGGCATGACATCGCTCGACATCGCATCTTATGTGCATCGAATCGCATGCGCTTTGAGCCACATCGCGTCACATGCGCATGGCATCGCTTGATATCGCATCTTATGTGCATCGCATCGCATGCGCATTGAGTCACATCGCGTCACATGCGCATGGCATCGCTTGATATCGCACCTTATGTGCATCGCATCGCATGTGTATTGAGTCACAACGCGTCACATGCGCATGGCATCGCTTGATATCGCATCTTATGTGCATCACATCGCAGCGCATTGAGTCAATTCACGCAACATGCGCATGGCATCGGACGACATCGCATCTAATGTGAATCGCATCGCATGCGCATTGAATCACATCGCGTGACATGCACATGGCCTCGCTTGATATCGCATTTTATGTGCTTCGCATCGCAGTGCATTGTGTCACATAGCGTCACATGCGCACGCATCGCTCGACATCGCATCTTATGTGCATCGCATGCGCATTGAGTCATATGGCATCACACGCGCATGACATCGCTCGACATCGCATTTTATGTGCATCGCATCGCATGCGCATTGAGCCATGCCGTGTCACATTTGCATGGCATCGCTTGATATCGATTCTTATGTGCATCGCATTTCATGCGCATTGAGTCACGTCGCGTCACATTTGCATGGCATCGCTTGATATCGCATCCTATGTGAATCGCATCGCATGCGCATTGAGTCACGTCGCGCCACGTTTGCATGGCATCGCTTGATATCGCATCTTATGTGCATCGCATCGCATGCGCATTGAGTCACGTCGCGTCACATGCGCAAGAAATCGCTTGATATCTCATCTCATGTTCATCGCATCGCATGCGCATTGAGTCGCATCGCGTCACATGCCCATGCATCGCTCGACATCGCATCTTATGTGCATCGCATGCGCATTGAGTCACATCGCATCACATGCACATGGCATCGCTCGACATCTCAACTTATGTGCATCGCATCGCATGCGCATTGAGTCACATCGCGTCACATGCGCATGTCATCGCTTGATATCGCATCTTATGTGCATCGCATCGCATGCGTATTGAGTCACATCGCGTCACATGCGCATGGCATCGCTTGATATCGCATCTTATGTGCATCGCATCACATGCGCATTGAGTCACGTCGCACCACGTTCGCATGGAATCGCTCGAAATCGCATCTTTTGTACATCGCATCGCATTTGCATTGAGTCACATCGCGTCACACGCGAATGGAATCGCTTGATATCACATCTTATGGGCATCGCATCGCACGCGTATTGAGCCACATCGCGTCACATGCGCATGGCATCGCTTGATATCCAATCTCATGTTCATCGCATCGCATGCGCATTGAGTCGCATCGCGTCACATGCCCATGCATCGCTCGACATCGCATCTTATGTGCATCGCAGCGCATTGAGTGACATCACGCCACATGCGCATGGCATCGCTTGATATCGCGTCTTACGTGCAACGCATCGCATGCGCATTGAGCCACGTCGCGTCACATGCGCATGGCATCCCTTGAATTCGCTTCTTATCTGCATCGTATCGCATGCGCATTGAGTCACATCGCATCACATGCGCATGGCATGATTCGATATCGCAACTTATGTGCATCGCATCGCAAGCGCATTGAGTCACATTGCGGCATATGCGCATGGCATCGCTTGATATCGCATCTTATGTGCATCGCATCGCAGGCGCATTGAGTCACATCGCATCACATGCGCATGGGATCGCTTGATATCGCAGCTTCTGTGCGTCGCTTCGCATGCGTATTGAGTCACGTCGCGTCACATGCGCATGGCATCGCTTGAAATGGCATCTTATGTGCATCGCATCGCTTGCCCATTGAGTCACGTCGCGTCACATGCGCATGGCATCGCTTGATATCGCATCCTATGTGCATCTCATCGCATGCGCATTGAGTCACGTCGCGTCATATCCGCATAGCATCGCTTGATATCGCATCCTATGTGAATCGCATCGCATGCGCATGGAGTCCTGTCGCACCACGTGCGCATGACATCGCTCCACACCACATTTCTTGTGCATCGCATCGCATGCGCATTGAGCCATATCGCGTCACATTTGCATGGCATCGCTTAGTATCGCATCTTATGTGCATCGCATCGCACCGCTTTGAGCCACATCACGCCAGATGGCCATGGCTTTGCTTGATATCCCATCTTATTTGCATCGCATCTTATTCGCATTGAGTCACTTCGCGATCACATACGCATGGCATCGCTTGATATCGCAGCTTATGTGCATCGCTTCGCAGCGCATTGAGTCACATCCCGTTGCATGCGCATGCATCGCGCGAAACCGCATCTCATGTGCTTCGCGTGCGCATTGAGTCACATCATATCGCAGGCGCATGGCATCGCTCGACGTCACATCTTTTGTACATCGCATCGCATGCGCATTGAGTCACATCGCGTCACATGCGAACGGCTTCGCTTGATATCGCATCTTATGTGCATCGCATCGCTTGCGTAATGAGCCACATCGCGTCACATGCCCATGGCATCGCTTGATATCGCATCTTATGTGCATCGCATCCCATGCGCATTGAGTCGCGTGGCGTCACATGCCCACAGCATCACTTGATATCGCATCTTATGTGCATCGCATGCGCAGTGAGTCACATCGCAATACACGCGCATGGCATCGGTCGACATCGCATCTTATGTGAATCGCATCGCATGCGCGTTGAGACAAGTCTCGCCACATTTGCATAGCATCGCTTGATTTCGCATCTTATGTGCATCGCATTGCAAGCGCATTGAGTCACTTCGCGTCACATGCGCATGGCATCGCTTGATATCGCATCTTATGTACATAGCATCGCATATGCATTGAGTCACGTCGCGTCACATTTGCATGGCATCGCTTGATATCAAATCTTATGTGCATCGCATCGCATGCGCATTGAGTCACCTCGCGTCACATTTGCATGGCATCGCTTGATATCGCGTCTTATGTGCATCGCATCGCATGCGCATTGAGTCACGTCGCATCACATGCGCATGGCATCGCTTGATATCGCATTTTTGTGCATCGGATCGACAGCGCATTGAGCCACATCGCGTCAGATGCGCATGGCATCGCTTGATATCGCAGCTTATGTGCATCGCATCGCATGCGCATTGAGCTACGTCGCGTCATATGTGCATGGGATCGCTTTATATCGCACCTTATGTGCATCGCATCGCATGCGCATTGAGTCACGTCGCGTCACATGCGCATGGCATCGCTTGACATCGCATCTTATGTGCATCGCATGGCATGCGCATTTAGTCACATCGCATCGCATGCGCATGGCATCGCTCGACATCGCAACTTACGTGCATTGCATCGCATGCGCTTTTGAGTCACAGCACGTCACATGCGCATGGCTTCGATAGATATCGCATCTTATGTGCGTCTCATCGCATGCGCATTGATTCACGTCGCGTCAGATGGGCATGGCATCGCTTTACATCGCATCTTATGTGCATCTCATCGCATGCGCATTGAGTCACTTCGCATCATATACGCATGGCATCGCCTGATATCGCATCTTATGTGCATCGCATCGCATGCGCGTTGAGTCACATCTAGTCATATGCGCATGGCATCGCTTGATATCGCATCTTATCTGCAGTACTTCCCAGCGCATTGAGTCACATCGCGTCACATGCGCATGCATCGCTCGAAATCGCATCTTATGTGCATCGCATGCGAATTGAGTCACATCGTATCACACGCGCATGGCATCGCGCGACATCGCATCTTTTGTACATCGCATCGCATGCCCATTGAGTCACATCGCGTCACTTGCGAATGGCATCGCTTGATATCGCATCTTATTTGCATCGCATCGCATTCGTATTGAGCCACATCGCGTCAAATGCGTATGGCATCTCTTGATATCGCATCTTATGTGCATCGCACCGCAGCGCATTGTGTGACATCATGCCATGTGCGCATGTCATCGCTTGACATCGCATCCTATGTGCATCGCATCGCATGCGCATTGAGTCATGTCTCGTCACATTTGCATGGCATCGCTTGATATCTCATCTTATGTGCATCGCATCGCATGCGCATTGAGCCACGTCTCGTCACATGCACATGGTATCGCTTGATATCGCATCTTCTGTGCGTCGCATCGCATGCTCATTGAGCCACGTCGCGTCACATGCGCATGGCATCGCTTGCTATCCCATCTTATGTGCATCGCATCGCTTGCGCATTGAGTCTCGTCGCGTCACATGCGCATGGCATCGCTTGATATCGCATCTTATCTGCATCGCATCGCAGGCGCATTGAGTCATGTCGCACCACATGCGCATGACATCGCTCGACACCGCATTTTTTGTGCATCGCTTCGCATGCGCATTGAGTCACATCGCGTCACATGCGCTTGGCATCGCTTGATATCACATCTTATGTGAATCGCATGGGCATTGAGTCAGATCTCATGACACGCGCATGGCATCGCTCAACATCGCATTTAATGTGCATCGCATCGCATGCGCATTGAGACATATTGCGTCACATTTGCACGGCATCGCTTGATATCGCATCTTACGTGCATCGCATCGCAAGCGTATTGAGTAACGTCGCGTCACATGCGCATGGCATCGCTTGATATCGCATCTTATGTGCATCGCATGTCATGCGCATTGAGTCACACGCGTCAGGTGCGCATGGCATCGCTTGTTATCGCATTTTATGTGCATCGCATCGCAGCGCATTGTGTCACATCGCGTCACATGCGCATGCATCTCTCGACATCGCATCTTATGTACATCGCATTCGCATTGAGTCACATCGCATCACACGCGCATGGCATCGCTCGACATCGCATCTTATGAGCATCGCATCGCATGCGCGTTGAGCCATGTCTCGTCAGATCTGCATGGCATCGCTTGATATCGCATCTTATGTGCTTCGCAGCGCAGGCGCATTGAGTCAAGTCCTGTCACATGCGCATGGCATCGCTTGATATCGCATCTTATGTGCATCGCATCGCATGCGCATTGAGTCACGTCGCGTCACATGAGCATGGCATTGCTTGATATCACATCTTATGTTCATCGCATCGCATGTGCTTTGAGTCACGTCGCACCACACGCGCATGGCATCGCTCGACATCGCATCTTATGTGCATCGCATCGCATGCGCATTGAGTCACATCGTATCACATGCGCATGGCATCACTTGATATCGCACCTTATGTGCATCGCATCGCATTCGCAGTGAGCCACGTTGCGTCACATGCGCATGGCATCGCTTTATATCGCCTCTCATGTTCATCGCATCGCATGCGCATTGAGTAACATCACGTCATTTTTGCATGGCATCGCTTGATATCGCATCTTATATGCATAGCATTGCATGCGCATTGAGTCACGTCGCGTCACATGCGCATGGCATCGCTAATATCGCCTCTCATGTTCATCGCATCGCATGCGCATTGAGTCACGTAGCATCACATGCGCATGGCATTGCTTGATATCGCATCTTATGTGCATCGCCTCGCATGCGCATTGAGTCACATCGCGTTACGTTCGCATGGCATCCCTTGATATCGCATTTTATGTGCATCGCATCGCAGCGCATTGTGTCACATCGAGTCACATGCGCATGCATCTCTCGACATCGCATCTTATGTACATCGCATGTGCATTGAGTCAGATCGCATCACAAGCGCATGGCATCGCTCGACGTCGCATCTAATGAGCATCGCATCTCATGCGCGTTGAGCCATGTCTCGTCACACTTGCATGGCATTGCTTGATATGGCATCTTATGTGCTTCGCATCGCATGCGCATTGAGTCACGTCCCGTCACATGCGCATGGCATCGCTTGATGTCGCATCTCATGTGCATCGCATCCCATGCGCACTTAGTCACGTCGCCTCACATGCGCATGGCATCGCTTGATATCGCCTCTCATGTGCATCGCATCGTATGCGGATTGAGTCACATCTTGTCACATGCGCATGGCATCGCTTTATATCGCATCATATGTGCATCGCATCGCAACGCATTGAGTCACATCACGTCATATGCGAATGGCTTCGCTTGATATCGCATCTTATGTGCATCGCATCGCATGTGCATTGAGTTACATCGCGTCACATACGCATGCATCGCTCGACATCACATCTTATGTGCATCGCATGCGCATTGAGTCACATCGCATCACACGCGCATGGTATCGCTCGACATCGCATCTTATGTGCATCGCATCGCATGCGCATTGAGTCACATCGCGTCACATGCGCATAAAATCGCTTGATATCGCATCTTATGTGCATCGCATCGCATGTGCATTGAGTCACGTCGGGTTACATGCGCTTGGCATCGCTTGATATCGCATTTTAAGTGCACCGCTTCGCATGCGCGGTGAGTCAATTCGTGTCACATGCGCATGGCATCGCTTGATATGGCATCTTATGTGCATTGCATCGCAAGCGCAGTGAGTCACTTCGCATCACATGCACATGGCATCACTCGACAACGCATCTTATGTGCATCGCTTCCCAGTGCACTGAGTCACATCACGTCACATACGGATGCATCGCTCGACATCGACTCTTATGTGCATCGCATGCGCATGAGTCACGTCGCGTCAAATGCGCATGGCATCGCTTGATATCGCACGTTATGTGCATAGCATCGCGTGCACATTGATTCACGTCGCGTCACATGCGCATGGCATAGCTTGATATCGCATCTTATGTGCATCATATCGCATGCGCCTTGAGTCACGTCGCATCACATGCGCATGGAATCGCTTAATATCGCATCTTATGTACACCGCATCGCAGCGTATTGAGTTACATCGCGTCACATACGCATGCATCGCTCGACATCGCATTTATATGCATCGCTTCGCATGCGCATTGAGTCACGTCGCATCGCATGCGCATGGCATTGCTTGAGATCGCATCTTATGTTCATCTAAACGTATGTGCATTGAGTCACGTCGCACCACATGCGGATGACATCGCTCGACATCGCATATTTTGTGCATCGCATCGCTTGCGCTTTGAGTCACGTCGCATCACATGCGCATGGCATCGCTTAATATCGCATCTCACGTGCATCGCTTCGCATGCGCATTGAGTCACGTCGCAACGCATAAGCATGGCATTGCCTGATATCGTATCTTATATTGATCGCTACGTATGTGCATTGAGTCATGTCGCACCACATGCGCATGACATCGCTCAATATCGCATCTTTTGTGCATCGCATCGCATGCGCATTGAGTGACATCACGACATATGCGCATCGCATCGATTGATATCGCATCTTATGTGCATCGCATCGCAGCGCATTGAGTCACATCGCGTCACATACGCATGCAACGCTCGACATCGCGTCTTATGTGCATCGCATGCGCATTGAGTCACGTCGCGTCACATGCGCATGGCATCGCTTGATATCGCATCTTATGTGCATCGCATCGCATGCGCATTGAGTCACTTCGCGTTACATGCGATTGGCATCGCTTGAAATAGCATCTTATATGCACCGCATCGCATGCGCAGTGAGTCGCGTCGCATCGCACGCGCATGGCATCGCTTGATATCGCATTTTATGTGCATCGCATCGCATGCGCATTGAGCCACATCGCGTCACATGCACATGGCATCGCTTGATATCGCATATTATGTGAATCGCATCGCATGCGCATTGAGTCACGTCGCGTTACATGCGCATGGCATCGCTTGATATCGCATCTTATGAGCATTGCGTCGCATGCTTATTGAGCCACGTCGCGTCACATGTGCATGGCATCGTTTGATATCGCATCTTATGTGCATCGCATCGCAGCGGCATTGAGTCACATTGCTTCACATGCGCATGGCATCGCTTGATATCGCATCTTATGTGCATCGCATCGCATGCGCTTTTGAGCCTCATCACGTCACATGCGCATGGCATCAGTTGATATAGCATCTTATGTGCATCGCATCGCATGCGCATTGCGTAGCTTCGCATCACATGCGTTTGGCATCGCTTGATATCGCATCCTATGTGCATCGCATCGCATGCGCATTGAGACAAATCACGTCACATGCGCATGGCATCGCTTGATATCGTATCTTATGTCCATGGCATTTCATGCGCATTGAGTCAGGTCGCGTCACATGCGCATGGCATCGCTTGATATCGCATCTTATGTGCATCGCATTGCATGCGCATTGAGTCACATCGCGTCACATGCGCATGGCATCGCTTGATATCGCATTTTATGCGCATCGCATCGCATGCGTATTGAGTCACGTCGCATCACATGCGCACGGAATCGCAGCGCATCACATGCTTATTGAGCCACGTCGTGTCACATGCGCATGGCTTCGCTTGATATCGCATCTTATGTGCATCGCGTCGCATGCGCATTTAGTCACATCGCGTCACATGCGCATGGCATCAGTTGATATAGCATCTTATGTGCATCGCATCGCATGCGCATTGCGTAGCTTCGCATCACATGCGTATGGCATCGCTTGATATCGCATCCTATGTGCATCGCATCGCATGCGCATTGAGCCACATCACGTCACATGCGCATGGCATCGCTTGATATCGTATCTTATGTGCATGGCATCTCATGCGCATTGAGTCACGTCGCGTCACATGCGCATGGCATCGCTTGATATCGCATCTTATGTGCATCGCATTGCAAGCGCATTGAGTCACATCGCGTCACATGCGCATGGCATCGCTTGATATCGCATCTTATGTGCATCGCATCGCATGCGCATTGAGTCACATCGCGTCACATGCGCATGGCATCGCTTGATATTGCATCTTATGTGCATCACATCGCATGTGCATTGAGACACGTCGCACTACATGCGCATGACATCGCTCGACATCGCATCTCTTGTGCATCGCATCGCATGCGCATTGAGTGACATCGCGTCATATGCGCATGGCATCGCTTGATATCGCATCTTATGTGCATCGCATCGCAGCGCATTGAGTCACATCGCGTCACATCTGCATGCATCGCTCGACATCGCGTAAAATTTGCATCGCATGCGCATTGAGTCACGTCGCGTCACATGCGCATGGCATCGCTTGAGATCGCATCTTATGTGCATCGCATCGCATGTGCATTGAGGCACGTCGCGTTACATGCGCATGGCATCGCTTGATACCCCATCTTATGTGCACCGCATCGCATGCGCAGTGAGTCACTTCGTGTCACATGCGCATGGCATCGCTTGATATCGCATCTTATGTGCATCGCATCGCATCGCATACGCATTGAGTCACTTCGCATCACATGCACATGGCATCACTCGACAACGCATCTTATGTGCATCACTTCGCAGCACATTGAGTCACATCACGTCAAATACGGATGCATCGCTCGACCTCGCAACTTATGTGCATCGCATTCGCATGTGTCACGTCGCGTCACATCCGCATGGCATCGCTTGATATCGCACGTTATGTGCATCGCATCGCGCGCGAATTGAGTCACGTCGCGTCACATGCGCATGCAACAGCTTGATATCGCATCTTATGTGCATCATATCGTATGCGCTTTGAGTCACGCCGCATCGCATGCGCATGGCATTGCTTGAGATCGCATCCTATGTTCATCTAATCGTATGTGCATTGAGTCACGTCGCACCACATGCGGATGACATCGCTCGACATCGCATCTTTTGTGCATCGCATCGCTTGCGCATTGAGTGACATCGCGTTATATGCGCATCGCATCGCTTGATATCGCATGTTATGTGCATCGCATCGCAGCGCATTCAGTCACATCGCGTCACATACGCATGCATCGCTCAACATCGCGTCAAATGTGCATCGCATGCGCATTGAGTCACGTCGCGTCACATGCTCATGGGCATCGCTTGATATCGCATTTTATGTGCATCGCAGCGCATGTGCATAGACTGACGTCGCGTTACATGCGCATGGCATTTCTTGATATCGCATCTTATGTGCATCGCATCGCATGCGCATTGAGCCACGTCGCGTCACATGCGCATGGCATCGCTTGATATCGCATCTTATGTGCATCGCATCGCATGCGCACTGAGTCACTTCGAATCACATGCACATGGCATCACTCGACAACGCATCTTATTTGCATCGCTTCGCAGCGCATTGAGTCACATCACGTCACATACGGATGCATCGCTCGACATCGCAACTTATGTGCATCGCATTCGCAAGTGTCATGTCGCGTCACATCCGCATGGCATCGCTTGATATCGCACGTTATGTGCATCCCATCGCGTGCGCATTGAGTCACGTCGCGTCAAATGCGCATACAACAGCTTGATATCGCATCTTATGTGCATCATATCGTATGCGCTTTGAGTCACGCCGCATCGCATGGGCATGGCATTGCTTGAGATCGCATCTTATGTTCATCTAATCGTATGTGCATTGAGTCACGTCGCACCACATGCGGATGACATCACTCGACATCGCATCTTTTGTGCATCGCATCGCTTGCGCATTGAGTGACATCGCGTTATATGCGCATCGCATCGCTTGATATCGCATGTTATGTGCATCGCATCGCAGCGCATTCAGTCACATCGCGTCACATACGCATGCATCGCTCGACATCGCGTCTTATGTGCATCGCATGCGCATTGAGTCACGTCGCGTCACTTGCGCATGGCATCGCTTGATGTCGCATCTCATGTGCATCGCATGCGCAATGAGCCACGTCGCGTCACATGCGCATGACATCGCTTGATATCGCATCTCATGTGCATCGCATGCGCATTGAGTCACGTCGCGTCACATGCGCATGGCATCGCTTGATATCGCATTTTATGTGCATCGCAGCGCATGTGCATAGAGTGACGTCGCGTTATATGCGCATGGCATTTCTTGATATCGCATCTTATGTGCATCGCATCGCATGCGCATTCAGCCACGTCACTTCACATGCGCATGGCATCGCTTGATATCGCATCTCATGTGCATCGCATGCGCATTGAGTCACGTCGCGTCAAATGCGCATGGCATCGCTTGATATCGCATCTAATGTGCATCGCATCGCATGCGCAGTGAGTCACGTCGTGTCACATGCGCATGACATGGCTTGATATCGCATCTTATTTGCATCGCACCGCATGCGCATTCAGCCACGTCACTTCATATGCGCATGGCATCGCTTGATATCGCATCTCATGTGCATCGCATGCGCATTGAGCCACGTCGCGTCACATGCGCATGGCATCGCTTGATATCGCATCTCATGAGCATCGCATG
Organism: Tenodera sinensis; assembly: GCA_030765045.1. Taxonomy (NCBI): domain Eukaryota; kingdom Metazoa; phylum Arthropoda; class Insecta; order Mantodea; family Mantidae; genus Tenodera; species Tenodera sinensis. The sequence goes on from CM060973.1 coordinate 50,721,642, forward strand.
CGCATTGAGCCACGTCGCGTCACATGCGCATGGCATCGCTTGATATCGCATCTTAGGTGCATCGCATCGCATGTGCATTGAGTCACGTAGCACCACATGCCCATGACATCGCTCGATATCGCATTTTTTTGTGAATCGCATCGCATGCGCATTGAGTGACATCGCGTCATATGCGCATGGCATCGCTCGACATCGCATCTTATGTGAATCGCATGCGCATTAAGTCACATCGCATCACACGCGCATGGCATCACTTGATATCGCATCTTATGTGCATTGCATCGCATGCGTATTGAGTCACGTCGCGTCACATGCGAATGGCATCGCTTGATATCGCATCTTATGTGCATTGCATCGCATACTCATTGAGTCACGTCGCGTCACATGCGCATGGCATCGCTTGATATCGCATCTCATGTGCATCGCATCGCATGCGCATGGAGTCACGTCGCATCACATGCGCATGCCATCGCTTGATATCGCATCTTATGTGCATCGCATCGCATATGCATTGAGTCACGTCGCAACGCATAAACATGGCATTGCCTGATATCGCGTCTTATGTTCATCGCAACGTATGTGCATTGAGCCACGTCGCACCACAGGCGCATGACATCGCTCGATATCGCATATTTTGTGCAGCGCATCGTATTGAGCCACGTCGCGTCACATGCGCATGGCATCGCTTGATGTCGCATCTCATGTGCATCGCATGCGCATTGAGCCGCGTCGCGTCACATGCGCATGACATCGCTTGATATCGCATCTCATGTGCATCGCATGCGCATTGAGCCACGTCGCGTCACATGCGCATGGCATCGCTTGATATCGCATCTCATGTGCATCGCATGCGCATGGAGCCACGTCGCGTCACATGCGCATGGCATCGCTTGATATCGCATCTTATGTGCATCGCATCGCATGCGCATTGAGTCATGTCTCGTCACATTTGCATGGCATCGCTTGATATCGCATCTTATGTGCATCGCGTGCGCATTGAGTCACGTCGCGTCACATGCGCATGCAATAGCTTGATATCGCATCTTATGTGCATCATATCGTATGCGCTTTGAGTCACGGCGCATCGCATGCGCATGGCATTGCTTGAGATTGCATCTTATGTTCATCTAATCGTATGTGCATTGAGTCACGTAGCACCACATGCGGATGACATCGCTCGACATCGCATCTTTTGTGCATCGCATCGCTTGCGCATTGAGTGACATCGCGTCATATGCTCATCGCATCGCTTGATATCGAATGTTATGTGCATCGCATCGCAGTGCATTCAGTCACATCGCGTCACATACGCATGCATCGCTCGACATCGCGTCTTATGTGCATCGCATGCGCATTGAGCCACGTCGCGTCACATGCGCATGGCATCGCTTGATATCGCATCTCATGTGCATCGCATGCGCATGGAGCCACGTCGCGTCACATTTGCATGGCATCGCTTGATATCACATCTTATGTGCATCGCGTGCGCATTGATTGACGTCGCGTCACATGCGCATGCAATAGCTTGATATCGCATCTTATGTGCATCATATCGTATGCGCTTTGAGTCACGCCGCATCGCATGCGCACTTCATTGCCTGATATCGCATCTTATGGTCATCGGATCGAGTGTGCATTGAGTTAAGTCGCACCACATGCGCATGACATCGCTCGATATCGCATCTTTTGTGCATCGCATCGCATGCGCATTGAGTTACATCGCGTCATATGCGCATGGCATCGCTTGATATCGCATCTTATGTTCATCGCATCGCATGTGCATTGAGTCACGTCGCGTTACATGCAAATGGCATCGCTTGATATCGCATCTTATGTGCATCGCATGCGCATTGAGTGGCTACGCATCACATGCACATGGCAGCGCTTGATATCGCATCTTATGTGCATCGCATCGCATGCGCATTGAGTTACATCGCGTCATATGCGCATGGCATCGCTTGATATCGCATCTTATGTGCATCGCATCGCATGCGCAGTGAGTCACGTCGCGTCGCATGCGCATGGCATTGCCTGATATCGCATCTTATGGTCATCGGATCGCATGTGCATTGAGTTAAGTCGCACCACATGCGCATGACATCGCTCGATATCGCATCTTTTGTGCATCGCATCGAATGCGCATTGAGCTACATCGCGTCATATGCGCATGGCATCGCTTGATATCGCATCTTATGTGCATCGCATCGCATGTGCATTGAGTCACGTCGCGTTACATGCGCATGGCATCGCTTGATATCGCATCTTATGTGCATCGCATCGCATGCGCATTGAGTGGCTACGCATCACATGCACATGGCAGCGCTTGATATCGCATCTTATGTGCATCGCATCGCATGCGCATTGAGTTACATCGCGTCATATGCGCATGGCATCACTTGATATCGCATCTTATGTGCATCGCATCGCATGCGCAGTGAGTCACGTCGCGTCACATGCGCATGGCATCGCTTGATATCGCATCTTATGTGCATCGCATCGCATGCGCATTGAGTCACATCGCGTCATATGCGCATGGCATCGCTGGATATCGCATCTTATGTGAATCGCATCGAATGCGGATTGAGCCACATTGCGTCACATGCACATGGCAGCGCTTGATATCGCATCTAGTGTGCATCGCATCGCATGCGCATTGAGTCACTAGGCATCACATGCACATGGCTTCGCTTGATATCGCATCTTATGTGCATCGCATCGCATGCGCATTGAGTCACATCGCGTCACATTCACATGGCAGCGCTTGATATCGCATCTTATGTGAATCGCATCGAATGCGGATTGAGCCACATCGCGTCACATGCACATGGCAGCGCTTGATATCGCATCTAGTGTGCATCGGATCGCATGCGCATTGAGTCACTAGGCATAACATGCGCATGGCATCGCTCGACATCGCATGTTATGTGCTTCGCATGCGCATTGAGTCACATCGCATTACACGCGCATGGCATCGCTTGATATCGCATCTTATGTGCATCGCATCGCATGCGCTTTTGAGTCACATTACGTCACATGCGCATGGCATCGCTTGATATCGCATCTTATGTGCTTCGCATCGCATGCGCATTGAGTCACATCGCGACACATGCACATGGCATCGCTTGATATCACATCTCATGTGCATCGCATCGCATGCGCATTGAGCCACGTCGCGTCACATTCGCATGGCATGGCTTGATATCGCATTTTATGTGCATCGCAGCGCATGTGCATAGAGTGCTGTCGCGTTTCATGCGCATGGCATCGCTTGATATCGCATCTTATGTGCATCGCATCCAATGCGCATTGAGTCACTTAGCATCACATGCGCTTGGCATTGCTTCATATCGCTTCTCATGCGCATGGCATCGCTGGACGTCGCATTTTATGTGCATCGCATCGCATGGACATTGAGCCATGTCACCTCACATTTGCATGGCATCGCTTGATATCGCATCTTATGTGCATCTCATCGCATGCGCATAGAGTCACGTACGTCACATGCGCATGACATGGCTTGATATCGCATCTTATTTGCATCGCACCGCATTCGCATTCAGCCACGTCACGTCATGCGCTTGGCATCGCTTGATATCGCATCTCATGTGCATCGCATACGCATTGGGCCACGTCGCATCACATGCGCATGGCATCGCTTGATATTGCATCTTATGTGCATCGCGTCGCATGCGCATTGAGTCACGTCGCGTCACATGCACATGGCATTGCTTGATATCGCATCACATGTGCATCGCTTCGCGTGCGCATTGAGTCACGTCGCATGACATGCGCATGGCATCGCTTGATATCGCTTCTCATGTGCATTGCACCGCATGCGCATTGAGTCACGTCGCAACGCATAAGAATGGCATTGCCTGATATCGCATCTTATGTTCATCGCAACGTATGCACATTGAGCCACGTCGCACCACATGCGCATGACATCGCTCGATATCGCATCTTTTGTGCATCGCATCGCATGCGCATTGAGTGACATCGCGTCATATGCGCATCGCATCACTTGAAATCGCATCTTATGTGCATCGCATCGCAGCGCATTGAGTCACATCGTGTCACATACGCATGGCATCGCTTGTTATCGCATCGTATGTTCATCGAATCGCATGCGCATTGAGTCACGTCGCATCGCATGCGCATGGCATTGCTTGATATCACATCTCATGTGCATCGCATTGCATGCGCATTGAGCCACGTCGCGTCACATTCGCATGGCATCGCTCGATATCACATTTTATGTGCATCGCACCGCATGTGCATAGAGTGCTGTCGCGTTACTTGCGCATGGCATCGCTTGATATCGCATCTTATGTGCATCGCAGCACATGTGCATAGAGAGACGTCGCGTTACATGCGCATGGCATCACTTGATATCGCATCTTATGTGCATCGCACCGCATGCGCTTTTGAGTCACATCACGTCATATGCGCATGGCACCGCTTGATATCGCATCTAATGTGCATCGCGTCGCATGCGCATTGAGTCACGTCACGTCACATGCACATGGCATTGCTTGATATCGCATCTTATGTGCATCGCATCGCAGCGCATTGAGTCACATCGTGTCACATACGCATGGCATCGCTTGATATCGCATCGTATGTTCATCGAATCGCATGCGCATTGAGTCACGTCGCATCGCATGCGCATGGCATTGCTTGATATCGCATCTTATGTTCATCTCATCGCATGTGCATTGAGTCACGTCGCATCACATGCACATAGCATCACTCGACATTGCATCTTATGTGCGTCGCTTCGCAGCGCATTGAGTCACATCACGTCACATACGTATGCATCGCTCGACATCGCATCTTATGTGCATCGCATGCGCATGAGTCACGTCGCGTCACATGCGCATAGCATCGCTTGATATCGCACGTTATGTGCATCGCATCGCGTGCGCAATGAGTGACGTCGCGTCACATGCGCATGGCATAGCTTGATATCGCATCTGATGTGCATCAAATCGCATGCGCTTTGAGTCACGTCGCATCGCATGCGCATGGCATTGCTTGAGATCGCATCTTATTTCATCTAATCGTATGTGCATTGAGACACGTCGCACCACATGCGGATGACATCGCTCGACATCGCATCTTTTGTGCATCGCATCGCTTGCGCATTGAGTGGCATCGCGTCATATGCGCATCTTATCGCTTGATATCGCATCTTATGTGCATCGCATCGCAGCGCATTGAGTCACATCGCGTCACATACGCATGCATCGCTCGAAATCGCGTCTTATGTGCATCGCAAGCGCATTGAGTCACGTCGCGTCACATGCGCATCGCATCGCTTCATATCGCATTTTATGTGCAACGCATCGCATGCGCATTGAGTCACTTCGCGTTACATGCGCATGGCATCGCTTGATATCGCATCTTATATGCACTGCATCGCATGCACATTGAGTGACATCGCGTCACATACGCATGCATCGCTCGACATCAGATCTTATGTGCATCGCATGCGCATTGAGTCACATCACATCACACGCGCATGGTATCGCTCGACATCGCATTTTATGTGCATCGCATCGCATGCGCATTGAGTCACATCGCCTCAGATGCACATGGCATCGCTTGGTATTGCATCTTATGTGCATCACTTCGCATGCGCATTGAGCCACGTCGCATCACATGCGCATGGCATCGCTTGATATCGCATCTTATGCGCATCGCATTTTATGCGCTTTGAGTCACGTCGCGTCGCATGCGCATGGCATTGCCTCATATCGCATCTTATGGTCATTGGATCGCATGTGCATTGAGTTACATCGCACCACATGCGCATGACATCGCTCGATATCGCATCGTTTGTGCATCGCATCGCATGCGCATTGAGTGACATCGCGTCATATGAGCATCGCATCGCTTGATATCGCATCTTATGTGCATCGCATCGCAGCGCATTGAGTCACATCGTGTCACATACGCATGGCATCGCTTGATATCGCATCGTATGTTCATCGAATCGCATGCGCATTGAGTCACGTCGCATTGCATGCGCATGGCATTGCTTGATATCGCATCATATGTGCATCTCATCGCATGTGCATTGAGTCACGTCGCATCACATGCACATGGCAGCGCTTGATATCGCATCTTTTGTGCATCGCATCGCATGCGCATTGAGTTACATCGCGTCATATGCGCAAGGCATCGCTTGATATCGCATCTTATGTGCATCGCATCGCATGTGCGTTGAGTCACGTCGCGTTACATGCGCATGGCATAGCTTGATATCGCATCTTATGTGCATCGCATCGCATGCGTATTGAGTCACTTCGCATCACATGCACATGGCATCACATGACAACGCATCTTATGTGGATCGCTTCGCAGCGCATTGAGTCACATCACGTCACATACGGATGCATCGCTCAACATCGCATCTTATGTGCATCGCATGCGCATGAGTCACGTAGCGTCACATGCGCATGGCATCGCTTGATGTCGCACGTTATGTGCATCGCATCGCGTGCGCAGTGAGTCACGTCGCGTTACATTCGCATGGCATCGCTTGATATCGCATCTTATGTGCATCGCATGCGCATTGAGTGAATACGCATCACATGCACATGGCAGCGCTTGATATCGCATATTATGTGCATCGCATCGCATGCGCATTGAGTCACATCGCGTCATGTGCGCATGGCATCGCTTGATATCGCATCTTATGTGCATGGCTTCGCAGCGCAATGAGTCACGTCGCATCGCATGCGCATGGCATTGTTTGAGATCGCATCTTATGTTCATCTAATCGTATGTGCATTGAGTCAGGTCGCACCACATGCGGATGACTTCGCTCGACATCGCACCTTTTGTGCATCGCATCGCATGCGCATTGAGTCACTTCGCATCACATGCACATGGCATCGCTTGATATCGCATCTTATGTGCATCGCACCACATGCGCATTGAGTCACGTCGGTTCACATGCGTATGGCATCGCTTAACATCGCATCTTATGTGCATCGCATCGCATGCGCATTGAGTCAAATCCCAGCACATGCGCATGGCATCGCTCGACAATGCATCTTATGTGCATCGCATCGCATGCGCATTGAGTCACGTCGCGTCACATGCGCATGGTATAGCTTGATATCGCATCTTATGTGCATCATATCGCATGCGCTTTGAGTCACGTCGCATAACATGCGCATGGCATCGCTTGATATCGCATCTTATGTGCATTGCTTCGCATGCGCATTGAGTCACGTCGCATCGCATGCGCATGGCATTGTTTGAGATCGCATCTTATGTTCATCTAATCGTATGTGCATTGAGTCACGTCGCACTACATGCGGATAACTTCGCTCGACATCGCATCTTATGTGCATCGCATCGCATGCGCATTGAGTCACAACGCGTCACATGGGCATGGCATCACTTGATATCGCATCTTATATGCTTCGCATCGCATGCGCATTGAGTGTCTTCGCATCACATGCACATGGCATCGCTTGATTACGCATCTTATGTGCATCGCTTCCCATGCGCATTGAGTCACGTCGCATCGCATGCGCATGACATTGTTTGAGATCGCATCTTATGTTCATCTAATCGTATGTGCATTGAGTCACGTCGCACTACATGCGGATGACTTCGCTCGACATGGCATATTTTGTGCATCGCATCGCTTGCGCATTGAGTCACTTCGCATCACATGCACATGGCATCGCTTGATATCGCATCTTATGTGCATCGCACCACATGCGCATTGAGTCACGTCGCATCACATGCGCATGGCATCGCTCGACATCGCATCTTATGTGCTTCGCATGCGCATTGAGTCACATCGCATTACACGCGCATGGCATCGCTCGACATCGCATCTTATGTGCATCGCATCGCATGCGCAATGAGTCACATCGCGTTACATGCACGTGGCATCGCTTGATATCGCATCTTATGTGCATCGCATCGCATGCGCTTTTGAGTTACATCACGTCACATGCGCATGGCATCGCTTGATATCGCATCTTATGTGCATCGCATCGCATGCGCTTTTGAGTCACATCACGTCACATGCGCATGGCATCGCTTTATATCGCATCTTATGTGCTTCGCATCGCATGCGCATTGAGTCACGTCGCGACACATGCACATGGCATCGCTTGATATCACATCTCATGTGCATCGCATCGCATGCGCATTGAGCCACGTCGCGTCACATTCGCATGGCATCGCTTGATATCGCATTTTATGTGCATCGCAGCGCATGTGCATAGAGTGCTGTCGCGTTACATGCGCATGGCATCGCTTGATATCGCATCTTATGTGCATCGCAGCGCATGTGCATAGAGAGACGTCGCGTTACATGCGCATGGCATCACTTGATATCGCATCTTATGTGCATCGCATCGCATGCGCATTGAGTGACATCGCGTCATATGCGCATGGCATCGCTTGATATGGCATCTTATGTGCATCGCATCGCATGCGCATTGAGTCACAACGCGTTACATGCGCATGGGATCACTTGATATCGCGTCTTATGTGCATCGCATCGCATGCGCATTGAGTCACTTCGCATCACATGCACATGGCATCACTCGACATTGCATCTTATGTGCGTCGCTTCGCAGCGCATTGAGTCACATCACGTCACATACGTATGCATCGCTCGACATCGCATCTTATGTGCATCGCATGCGCATGAGTCACGTCGCGTCATATGCGCATGGCATCGCTTGATCTCGCACGTTATGTGCATCGCATCGCGTGCGCATTGAGCCACGTCGCGTCACATTCGCATGGCATCGCTTGATATCGCATTTTATGTGCATCGCAGCGCATGTGCATAGAGTGCTGTCGCGTTACATGCGCATGGCATCGCTTGATATCGCATCTCATGTGCATCGCATCGCATGCGCATTGAGTCACGTCGCACCACATGCGCATGGCATCGCTTGATATCGCATCTTATGTGCATCGCATCGCATGCGCATTGACTCACGTCGCAGCGCATAAGAATGGCATTGCCTGATATCGCATCCTATGTTCATCGCAACGTATGTGCATTCAGCCACGTCGCACCACATGCGCATGACATCGCTCGATATCGCATCTTTTGTGCATCGCATCGCATGCGCATTGAGTGACAAAAAAAAAAAAATAAATAAAAAAAAAATTAAAAAAAAAATAAATAAAAATCTGCATACTGGACCCCGGCACCTAATTTCTTAAACCGGGGTCAATATTCAGATCTTTATTATTTTATTACAAATATAAAACAAATATACACTTCACAAAATTTACAGATTAACAAAATAAAATAAAAATAAAATAATTTAAAACACAACATTTTAACATCCTAAAACCACACCTCTTCTAACTAAAATTAAGAGAAAAAAAACCCAATAAATTACCAAAATAAAATCTAAAAATTTCCATCTCATCCCTAATCATACCTATTCAAAACTTTTATAAATTTAATAAAAAATCTATAAAAATTTTAAAAAATCACCTCTTTAAACACAAGCTCTTATAAATTATAAAATAACTTATAAGAACCTTAACTTTCAAAATCAAAATTTATAAAAAAAAAAAAAATATTTTAAATAAAATATTACTGGTATCCAGTAATAAAATAAATAACTGGTAACCAGTTACTACTAAATCTACAAATATAAAAAATCCATAACAAAACAAAATATGACCGCCGGAATCCGGCGGCCATCTTGGTACTGGTACCCAGCACCAAAACTCCTTTACTCCACACTACAACTCAATTACACTCATGCATAATTATATAATAAACAATAATCAAAGTAACTATTGAACATAATCAAATTACACATTTAAAAATATACACATAAACATCATACAACACAAACATTACAACATTCAAAGTCTTCAGAACCTCAATTAAATAACTCAAAAATACAAATTATCTTCAGACCTCCAAAATAATCAACAAATCCTTCAAATTTCTTAATCTTAGACCTCCAAAATAAACAACAAATCCTTCAAATTTCTTAATCTACTAAAGCTTTAAAACATTTGAGTTTATTTAATAAAATAAAATATTGCATTAAATTTAAATCAAATATTAAAATTTCAAATTCAGATTTATATATTAAATATTACAAAAAATTTTTGATCCCTAAATTCAGAAAGCATTTAAAACTATTTAAACTCTATACTACAACACAAATACACTCGTACATAATTATATAAAATGCGAGACATAATAATCAAAATGACAATTAAATATAAACAAAATTGCACATATTTAAGATAATACACTAAAACATCATCTAACATAAAAATACAACAGTTAAACATTTTCAGAACCTCATTTTCATAAAAATTTCAAACATTTCTTTATTGTCGGTATTTATATCTTATTGGTCATCTTGTGTATCAGATAAACCAATATCAATATTATTTCTGTGCTGTTGATTTTGTATCCTCTCGGATCGTCTTATTAATGGGTCCTGATGTTGAATATTTATTTGCCTTGGCAGAGTTTTGGTCTCGATGGCAGATTTGCTGATGGTATTAGCCATTGTCTCTAGGTGGTGGAGTAAATCCTTATCCCTTACGATGTTGCAGATTTGGTGTCCTTGTAATGGTGTCCGATGTTCTTCTGTCAGGTGTGCATATTTTGGACATTCAAAGAAAACATGTTCAGGAGTGTCTTGGATGTTGCATATATCACATATATCGGTTAATTGTTTATTAATCTTTAGCCAGTAGGTTCCATACGGGCCGTGCCCGGTTAGGAAATGTATTGTACCTTTTGTATAATTAAAACTTTTATACTTCTTTTGTAATCTTTCTCTAATGTTACCGAAAATTGAGTAAGTTCTCCTGCCTTCTTCTATTAAATCCCACTCTTCTTGCCAGATTTGTAATAGTTTATTTTTGACGTCTCGTTTCTTGTAATAAAAACCATCCATTATTTCGAAAACTTTTCCTTGATCTCCTTTTTTCATCCAAAAGCATGCACCCCTGTATCGTAGGGTAAGGTCAATAGGCCAAATTCCCAGGATAACTAGCAAAGCCATGGTTGGTGTTGTGTTCACTGCTCCTGTAAATCGGAGTAGGATCTTCCTCTGTGATCTTCTCAGTAAGGTCTTGACTGTGGTAAGCTTGGCTCTGTGCGCCCACGTTGATGCTGCATAGGTCACTATGGCTCCAAATATGCTCGTATGGTAGGTGGTTATGGTGTTCAAGGGAATTTTGAAATCAAATTGTGCTAAACGGGAAAGTTTCAGCATTACTTTTTCTGCTTTAACCCTCACATAATCAGTATGAAATTTGAAATTTAGTCTTTCGTCCAGAAATATGCCCAGATATTTTACTTGTATTGAACGTTTAATATGGTTATTTTCAAATTTAATAATGGGGTCTCGCTTAAATGAGCCTTTAAGTATCATATATGTAGATTTCGCTGATGAGATCTTCATCTTAGCAACCTGGCACCAATTGGATAGCTCTATTAACAATTTGTTGGCCTTTTCTTCCAAAATATTCCTAGTTCTTCCCTCTACCAAAAAGACTACATCATCTGCATATGCCACTACCCTAAGACAGATATTTATACGAGTAATTTGTTCTAATAATGTTTCCAAAATTATGTCCCAAAAAGTGGGCCCGAGAATCGAACCCTGGGGGCATCCCTTGGTGATGTCTTTTGAAATGATTTGGTTCACACCAACAAGTTGTACTTTTCTATTTCTACAGTAATCTTCTAAAATGTTATACAAAGTTCTGGGATAATTTAAATTTCTAAGCCTAGTGAAAAAATGGGGCCACCAAACGTTATCAAAAGCAGCCGAAATATCCACGAAAATAGCCATAACGTATTTTGATTTGGAATTTAGGGTGGCAGTGATAAGGGTATTAATTGCGTCTTCGGTGGATCTCCCTTTCCTGAAACCGTACTGATCATCATTAAGCCCAATAAGTGTCCGATATTCCAAAATACGCTTATTTATTAAAGCTTCAAAAATTTTTCCAATAGTATTCAAAAGACAGATGGGTCTGTAAGATTTACAGTCCATCGGATCTTTATCAGCACTTTTCTTCAAAACAGTTAATTTTGCAACTTTCCAATTGTTGGGAAATTTTCCTTGCCACAAACAATTATTATATAAATTACAAAGTATTGGGATTAATGATTCTGCAGTATTTATAAGAATTTCGTTCTTGATGTTATCGGGTCCTGCTGCTTTTTTCTTTTTTAGTCCTCTAATTATCTGTCGTATTTCCGATTTGTCAAAAGGATATATAACGTTAGAATTCGGATACGGCACTTCCAAATTTCTTCTAATTTGTGTGTTTTCATCAGTGTCTGTCTCCTGGCTGTCGTCGGGTAGTAGTTTTTGTAACAGTTCCTGTGTAGTTTCGGTCCAGTTTTGGGTTAAAGTCCCATCATCCCTTCTAATGGTATTTAAAATTTCCGGTTTCCTGATTTTTTCCATAGTGATTTTATAAGGTGCTCCCCATATATTATGCATAGAATTGGTTTCAACAAAACTTTTCCATGATCTACTTCTTGTTTCAAATAATTCTTTCTTAAATTTTTCTTTGGCTTTCCTATAGATTTCTAAATTTCTATTTCTCTCTTCTATTACAATAGTCTTCTGATAAATTCTCCGACATTTTCGAGCTTTTCTCCGTAAATTTTGTAATGTATCGGTCCAAACATCATCTTTAAATTTTTTGAGTCTCCTTTTAGGAATATATTTAAGCATAGTGGATTTTAAAATGTGTTCTAATTTAGTCGCTTCGTGATTAGCTTCAGCTCCTATATGTCCTAGTTGTCTGTTCTGTAGTGTCCTATTGAAGTCTTTCCAATTTGCAGCATTAAAATTAAAACTTGGTACTGTATAACTTCTATCCCATCTTGAAATTTTAATAATATAGTTGAATAGGATCAAATTGTGGTCACTGGAGGTGTAATCCTGTCCAACTTTCCAGTTTTGGATTTTGGGTATAATTCTACTATTTCCTAAAGTGATGTCAATATTGGACATTGCTCCTGCACGATTTTGGAAAGTAGGAGGATTATTAGGTTTATTAAAAATATATAAATTAAGTTCCGAAATGAGATCTTCCAGTTTCTCACCCCTGTCATCTTTTATACCGCTATGCCACCAATGGGATTTGGCGTTAGCGTCTAGAGTATTAATAGTTTCATAATCCCGATATTTGATATGTATTTGTCTAATTAATTCCAAATATTGGTCAATTTCTTGGCTATACTGGCAGTAATGATTAGATAGGATAAAATTCCCCTTTTCCATATTGATCTGAATACAGTTATTGTGTGTATCGTTAAAATTAGTTATTTTGGTCACTTGTAAATTTGGATTCACAATTATAATGGCCGCCATTGGATTTTCGCCAGTGCAGATTACTCTTGCCATAGTTGGAGTTATCGTGAGTTTGTTTTTAAAGGTATACGGCTCTTGAAGGCATAAAAGGTCCATATCTAGTTCGTCAATTAATTTCCTAAGTTCAGTCATCACCATTTTCGAGCGCTGCGCATTTATTTGACCAATTTTGATCGTCTGGGTCTTCTCTGTCTGAAAATGATTCGTGTCCGTCTTGTCTGACTTGCGTAACGTAACCTCTGTTTGCGAAAAAGCGCTCCTTTGATGTTATGTCTGGAATTATTGCAGTCACCTCGCGTAAGTATTTATATCCCCTAGTGGGCCTAATGGATTTTCTTGTTTTGCTTGTCTTTTTAGTGGAAGTTGCCTTCATAATCTGTACTTTATTTTTATCCTGTTTAACAAGTTCTTTTGTCACTGTAGCAATAATATTATCATTCTTATGTTTCGATTGTATTTTACTGTACTTTTGTGGATTATGTTTATTTTTCTTGTATGATTCTTTTGTTAGATGGGCTTTGTGTGAGAAAGTATCTTCCGATTTGTGGCTTGATTCGGCCGGAAAAATAGGGGAAATGGTTGTTTTTGGTGTATATATTTTGGGGTAGTCTAGTGAGTCGTGTCTGGTGACTACGTAGCAATATGGCCATTTTTGCGTTCCATCAAAAGCTAATCTGCCGTAGCATAAGACAAAATGCCTATATACTTCATCTAGATCTAAGTTTTCATTGCGTCTACTATATACCTTTTCAACAAGCTCAAGAAGCTCTTTTGGATCTGTTGTTATATTTAGAGTTTTTAATTCCATACGGTCAATAGCATCTGGTACTGGAAAGATAATTTTGTCCCCGTTTTGATGTAGTTTTCTAATAATATGTCTTAATGCTGCCATTAAATTATTTCGTTCTTCGAGGCGACTCAGCTGTAGGGTCTGGTCAAAGTCATTGTACAGCAAAGCCGCATTACTGCTGACTTGCATCTCTGTTTCCACGTGGACAGGAGTAACGACCAGACTTTCACAGCTGGCCAAATCGCTTGCTTTCGGTTCTAAAACCGGGTTATCTTCCTTCGCTTGCTTAAAATTCATCATACGATACTTCCAAAGTTTTGTTAAGAAATTTTGATTTACCTTATCACCATGTTCCTGAGTATCCTCTTCATCACTCGTGCCAGTAATTGCCTCATAATTTACATTTATTTTAGTCTTTTTTGTCTTCTTATTTTCTTCCGGATTACTTATTAATTTTTTACTTTCATTTTCTAATAAATTTACTACCGATTTATTGTTATTATTTTTCTGATTTAATTCTTTTTTATATTCTGATGATTGGTTGTCTATTATTATTACATTTGGTTCAACGTATTCGGTTCCAAAATATTTTCCTTGATTTAGCTTTAATTTGTGGTTTATGACTCTAATTAAATTTCGTCTTAAACGACTGGGGGTATTTTGCCTGGATCTTCTCTTATAAATATTATTGTATTTATGGTCTAAATTATCCATAATCTATTCTGGAGACAGTTCTTTCCCAGTATAATCTATATGTTGGACAATTATTTTTGCCCCCGCAAGTTTTGTTCCTTTTTGTGCAAGGAATGCAGATGGAAGGGTGATCCCTCTTTTCACAATCTTTGCGTAAATGTGTTTGTTCCCCGCAGTGCCCACAACTTGAGCTCTTTGACTTGCAAGCCTTGGTAGTGTGGCCCAAATCATAACACTTAAGGCAGCGAGCTACAGAAATATAATCCTTTACGGTACAGGATTGGAAGCCCAGAAATATCCTACCTTGTTCCTTCAATATGTTCCTAATTTGTGGGATAACCTCAGCGACATGATGAACATGTGCCCTTTCCCTGGGTCCTGTTTTAAATTTCAAATTGAAGCCTTTTTTAAATTCCTCCTCACTGATCTTTCCATCAAAATTTTGAATAAAAATATTCTCCTTCAGATCCTCCTCTTTCATTCCTGAAGATACGTCATAAATAATCATTAGGGGGTTCCTTTTTCTGGGTGGCTCAATTACCAACTCCTTACCTTCTAAATTCTTAGATTTAATAATTTTATCCATATCTTCACTAGAATCGGTTTCCACAATTACGTTCTTACCTGCTGTTCGTATTTGCCTTATTTTTATTTTTTCTTGGGAGGGTTTTAGATTATTTATCACAATTTTTTGAATCTCCTTTGGATCCTGGTTTGTCTTTGAAGAAATAAAAAGAGTATGTTTGGGAGCGGGAATTACTTTGGGTTGGATAACTTGGCTATTGCTTCCTGCATAGACTGGTGCATGAGGTTTTTGTGCCATTTGAGCATAGGTAACTGTGTTAATTTTAGAACATAATTCTTTAGCTAATTTAGCTTCAGATTTTGCCTTTTCGTATTCAATACGCAATTTAATATAAGCTTGATTAATCTTATCTAGATATCCAAAAAATTCCTTTTTAATATCTACTTTTGTTTTTTCTTTGCCAATGTAATTTTGCAGTTCAAGCATTGCTAGATGAAATTCATCATTACCTGTATCTGCATTATCATTAGACCGCATTTCACTGTCGCGCCTAAAACTTTTTTCAGGGGATCTGGCCAAAGTTTTGGACGGGGTGAACGGGTTATTCTCCGCCATCTTTTCAAGAGGGGAAAAACCCCCTCGGGTTTTTAAATTTAACCAATAACTTTCTACTTCTATTTCTAAATAAATATATACTTAAACAACAGAACGACCCACCACGCGCATATGTTAACACGTCGCATGTAAGGCGAAGCCAATGAACTCGCCTTGCCAACTATATGCTGCCTCTCTAATTACACAGCCAGACCTGCTGTTCAGCCGCACTGATTGCAAATAAATAATAGTTTTTGTACAATTTATAATACTCACAGTTTTTTTTACATTCACTAAACTTTACAGAACACTATTTAAACACTTATGTTCTCACTAGGTGTGGAAATGACACCGGTAGAGGTAAGTGCAACGAGTTTAAAGCACTAAACAACGGAGCACTTAAACAACACGTCTGCCTTGCCCGGTAGCCTGAGCAAGAAGCCGCATTGAGTGACATCGCGTCATATGCGCATCGCATCGCTTGATATCGCATCTTATGTGCATCGCATCGCAGCGCATTGAGTCACATCGCGTCACATACGCATGGCATCGCTTGATATCGCATCTTATGTTCATCTCATCGCATGTGCATTGAGCCACGTCGCATCACATGCGCATGACATCGCTCGAAATCGCATCTTTTGTGCATCGCATCGCATGCGCATTGAGTGACATCGCGTCATATGCGCATGGCATCGCTTGATATGGCATCTTATGTGCATCGCATCGCATGCGCATTGAGTCACAACGCGTTACATGCGCATGGGATCACTTGATATCGCGTCTTATGTGCATCGCATCGCATGCGCATTGAGTCACTTCGCATCACATGCACATGGCATCACTCGACATTGCATCTTATGTGCATCGCTTCGCAGCGCATTGTGTCACATCACGTCACATACGTATGCATCGCTCGACATCGCATCTTATGTGCATCGCATGCGCATGAGTCACGTCGCGTCACATGCGCATGGCATCGCTTGATATCGCACGTTATGTGCATCGCATCGCGTGCGCATTGAGTCACGTCGCGTCACATGCGCATGGCATAGCTTGATATCGCATTTTATGGGCATCATATCGCATGCGCTTTGAGTCACGTCGCATCGCATGCGCATGGCATTGCTTGAGATCGCATCTTATTTCATCCAATCGTGTGTGCATTGAGACACGTCGCACCACATGCGGATGACATCGCTCGACATCGCATCTTTTGTGCATCGCATCGCAGCGCATTGAGTCACATCGCGTCACATACGCATGCATCGCTCGACATCAGGTCTTATGTGCATCGCATGCGCATTGAGTCACGTCGCGTCACATGCGCATGGCATCGCTTGATATCGCATTTTATGTGCATCGCGTCGCATGCGCATTGAGTCACTTCGCGTTACATGCGCATGGCATCGCTTGAGATCGCATTTTATATGCACCGCATCGCATGCGCAGTGAGTCACGTCGCGTAAAACACGCATGGCAACGCTTGATATCGCATCTTATGTGCATCATCTCGCATGCGCATTGAGTCACGTCGCATCACATGTGCATGGCATCGCTTGATATCGCATCTTGTGTGCATCGCATCGCATGCGCATTGAGTCAATTCGCATCGCATGCGCATGGCATTGCTTGATATCGCATCTTATGTTCAGCTCATCGCATGTGCATTGAGTCACGTCGCACCACATCCGCATGACATCGCTCGACAATGCATCTTTTGCGCATCTCATTGCATGCGCATTGAGTGGCATCGCGTCATATACGCAGGGCATCGCTTGATATCGCATTTTATGAGCATCGCATCGCATGCGCATTGAGTCACGTAGCACCACATGCGCATGACATTGCTCGATATCACATCTTTTTGTGAATTGTATCGCATGCGCATTGAGTCAGATCACGTCACATGCGCACTTCATCGCTTGATATCGCATCTTATGTGCATCGCATCGCATGTGCATTGAGTCACGTCGCATCACACGCGCATGTCATCGCTCGACATCGCATCTTATGTGCATCGCATCGCATGCGCATTGAGTCACATCGCGTCACATGCACATGGCATCGCTTGATATCGCATTTATGTGCATCGCATCGCATGCGCATTGAGTCACGTCGCACCACATGCGCATCACATCGCTTCACATTGCATCTTTTGTGCATCGCATCGCATGCGCATTGAGTGACATCGCCTCATATACGCATGGCATCGCTTGATATCGCATCTTATGTGCATCGCATCGCAGCGCATTGAGTTACATCGCGTCACATACGGATGCATCGCTCGACATCAGATATTATGTGCATCGCATGCGCATTGAATCACATCGCATCACACGCGCATGGTATCGCTCGACATCGCATCTTATGTGCATCGCATCGCATTGGCATTGAGTCACATCGCGTCACATGCACATGGCATCGCTTGATATTGCATCTAATGTGCATCGCTTCGTATGCGCAATGAGCCACGTCGCATCACATGCGCATGGCATCGCTTGATATCGCATCTTATGCGCACCGCATCGCATGCGCATTGAGTCACGTCGCGTTGCATGCGCATGGCATTGCCTCATATCGCATCTTATGGTCATTGGATCGCATGGGCATTGAGTTACATCGCACCACATGCGCATGACATCGCTCGATATCGCATCTTTTGTGCATCGCATCGCATGCGCATTGAGTCATATCGCGTCATATGCGCAAGGCATGGCTTGATATCGCATCCTATGTGCATCGCATCAAATGTGCATTGAGTCACGTCGCGTTAGATGCGCACGGCATCGCTTGATATCGCAACCTATGTGTACCGCATCGCATGCACAGTGAGTCACGTCGCGGCACATGCGCATGGCATCGCTTGATATCGCATCTTATGTGCATCGCATCGCATGCGCATTAAGTGGTTACGCATCACATGCACATTGCAGCGCTTGATATCGCATATTATGTGCATCGCATCGCATGCGCATTGAGTCACATCGCGTCATGTGCGCATGGCATCGCTTGATATCGCACCTTATGTGCATCGCATCGCATGCGCATTGAGTCACGTCGCGTCACATGCGCATGACATCGCTTGATATCGCATCTCATGTGCGTCGCATCACATGTGCATTGAGACACGTCGCACCACATGCGCATGACATCATCGCATGCGCATTGAGTCACGTCGCGTCACATGCACATGGCATCGCTTGATATCGCATCTTATGTGCATCGCATCGCATGCGTAGTGAGTCACAACGCGTCACATGCGCATGGCATCACTTGATATCGCATCTTATATGCTTCGCATCGCATGCGCATTGAGTGTCTTCGCATCACATGCACATGGCATCGCTTGATAACGCATCTTATGTGCATCGCCTCCCATGCGCATTGAGTCACGTCGCATCGCATGCGCATGGCATTGTTTGAGATCGCATCTTATGTTCATCTAATCGTATGTGCATTGAGTCACGTCGCACCACATGCGGATGACTTCGCTCGACATAGCATCTTTTGTGAATCGCATCGCATGCGCATTGAGTCACTTCGCATCACATGCACATGGCATCGCTTGATATCGCATCTTATGTGCATCGCACCACATGCGCATTGAGTCACTTCGCATCACATGCGCATGGCGTCGCTTGATATCGCATCTTATGTGCATCGCATCGCAGCGCAGTGAGTTACATCGCGTCACATACGCATGCATCGCTCGACATCGCATCTTATGTGCATCGCATCACATGCGCAATGAGTTACATCGCGTCACATGCACGTGGCATCGCTTGATATCACATCTCATGTGCATCGCATCGCATGCGAATTGAGTCACATGCGCTTGGCATCACTTGATATCGCATCTTATGTGCATCGCGTCCAATGCGCATTGAGTCACTTAGCATCACATGCGCATGGCATCGCTTCATATCGCATCTTATGTGCATCGCATCGTATGCGCACTGAATTACATCGCATCTCATGCGCATGGCATTGCTCGACAACGCATCTTATGTGCATCGCATCGCATGCACACTGAGCCATGTCACGTCACATTTGCATGGCATCGCTTGAAATCGCATTTTATGTGCATCTCATCGCATGCGCATTGAGTCACGTACGTTACATGCGCATGACATGGCTTGATATCGCATCTTATTTGCATCGCACCGCATGCGCATTCAGCCACGTCACGTCACATGCGCATGGCATCGCTTGATATCGCATCTCATGTGCGTCGCATGCGCATTGAGCCACATCGCATCACATGCGCATAGAATCGCTTGATATCGCATCTTATGTGCATTGCATCGCATGCTTATTGAGTCACGTAGCACCACATGCGCATGACATCGCTCGATATCGCATCTTTTTGTGAATCGCACCGCATGCGCATTGAGAGACATCGCGTCATATGCGCATGGCATCGCTTGATATCGCATCTTGTGTGCATCGCATCGCAGCGCAATGAGTCACATACGCATGCATCGCTCGGCATCGCATCTTATGTGAATCGCATCGCAGGCGCTTTTGAGTCACATCACGTCACATGCGCATGGCATCGCTTGATATCGCATCTTGTATGCATCGCGTCGCATGCGCATTGAGTCACGTCGCGTCACATGCACATGGCATCGCTTGATATCGCATCTTTGTGCATCGCTGCGCGTGCGCATTGAGTCACGTCGCATGACATGCGCATGGCATCGCGTGATATCGCATTTTATGTGCATCGCATCGCATGCGTATTGAGTCACGTCCCGTCACATGCGAATGGCATCGCTTGATATCGCATCTGATGTGCATCGCATCGCATACTCATTGAGTCACGTCGCGTCACATACGCATTCCATCGCTTAATATCGCATCTCATGTGCATCGCATCGCATGCGCATTGAGTCACGTCGCATCACATGCGCATGGCATCGCTTGATATCGCATTTTATGTGCATCGCATCGCATGCGCATTGAGTCACGTCGCAACGCATAAGCATGGCATAACCTGATATCACATCTTATATTCATCGCAACGTATGCGCATTGAGTCACGTCGCATCACATGCGCATGGCATCGCTTGATATCGCATCTTATGTGCATCGCATCGCAGCACATTGAGTGACATCGCGTCACATACGCATGCATCGCTCGACATCGCGTCTGATGTGCATCGCATGCGCATTGAGCCACGTCGCGTCACATGCGCATGGCATCGCTTGATATCGCATCTTATGTGCATCGAATCGCATGCGCATTGAGTCACGTCGCATCGCATGCGCATGGCATTGCTTGATATCGCATCTTATGTTCATCTCATCGCATGTGCATTGAGTCACGTCGCATCACATGCGCATGACATCGCTCGAAATCGCATTTTTGTTCATCGCATCGCATGCGCATTGAGTGACATCGCGTCATATGCGCATGGCATCGCTTGATATCGCATCTTATGTGCATCGCATCGCATGTGCATTGAGTCACGTCGCGTTACATGCGCATGGCATCGCATCTTATGTGCACCGCATCGCATGCGCAGTGAGTCACTTCGTGTCACATGCGCATGGCATCGCTTGATATGGCATCTTATGTGCATCGCATCGCATGCGCATTGAGTGACAACGCGTCACATGCGCATGGGATCACTTGATATCGCATCTTATGTGCATCGCATCGCATGCGCATTGAGTCACTTCACATCACATGCACATGGCATCACTCTACAACGCATCTTATGTGCATCGCTCGCAGCGCATTGAGTCACATCACGTCACATACGCATGCATCGCTCGACATCACGTCTTATGTGCATCGCATGCGCATTGAGTCACGTCGCGTCACATGCGCATGGCATCACTTGATATCGCATATTATGTGCATCGCATCGCATGCGCTTTGAGTCACGTCACGTCAAACGCACATGGCGTCGCTTAATATCGCATCTTATGTGCATCGCATCGCATGCGCATTGAGTGGTTAGGCATCACATGCACATGGCAGCGCTTGATATCGCATATTATGTGCATCGCATCGCATGCGCATTGAGTGACGTCGCGTTCCATGCGCATGGCATCGCTTGATATCGCATCTTATGTGCACCGCATCGCATGCGCAGTGAGTTACTTCGCGTTACTTGCGCATGGCATCGCTTGATATCGCATCTTATATGCACCGCATCGCATGCGCAGGGAGTCACGTCGCGTCAAACGCGTATGGCATCGCTTGATATCGCATCTTATGTGCATCATATCGCATGCGCATTGAGTCACGTCGCATCACATGTGCATCGCATCGCTTGATATCGCATCTTAAGTGCATCGCATCGCATGCGCATTGAGTCACTTCGCATCGCATGCGCATGGCATTGTTTGATATCGCATCTTATGTTCATCTCATCGCATGCGCATTGAGTCACGTCGCACCACATGCGCATGACATCGCTCGACATCGCATATTTTGCGCATCTCATTGCATGGGCATTGAGTGGCATCGCGTCATTTACGCATGACATCGCTCGACATCGCATCCTATGTGCATCGCATCGCATGCGCATTGAGTCACATCACGTCACATGCGCACTTCATCGCACGACATCGCATCTTATGTGCATCGCATGCGCATTGAGCCAGATCGCATCACACGCGCATGGCATCGCTCGACATCGCATCTTATGTGCATCGCAACGCATGCGCATTGAGTCACATCGCGTCACATGCACATGGCATCGCTTGATATCTAATCTTATGTGCATTGCATCGCATGCACTTTTGAGTCACATCACGTCACAAGCGCACTTCATTGCTTGATATCGCATCTTATGTGCATCGCATCCCATGCGCCTTGAGTCACATCGCGTCACATGCACATGGCATCGCTTGATATTGCATCTTATGTGCATCGCTTCGCATGCGCATTGAGCCACGTCGCATCACATGCGCATGGCATCCCTTAATATCGCATCTTATGCGCATCGCATCGCATGCGCATTGAGTCACGTCGCGTCGCTTGCGCAAGGCATTGCCTCATATCGCATCTTATGGTCATTGGATCGCATGCGCATTGAGTTACATCGCGTCATATGCGCATGGCATCGCTTGATCTCGCATCCTGTGTGCACCGCATCGCATGCGCAGTGGGTCACGTCGCGTTACATGCGCGTGGCATCGCTTGATATCGCATCCTATGTGCACCGCATCGCATGCGCATTGAGTCACTTCGCGTCATGTGCGCATGACATCGCTTGATATCGCATCTTATGTGCATCGCTTCGCAGCGCATTGAGTCACGTCGCATCGCATGCGCATGGCATTGCTTGATATTGCATCTTATGTTCATCTCATCGCATGTGCATTGAGACACGTCGCACCACATGCGCATGACATCGCTCGACAAGCATCTTTTGTGCATCGCATCGCATGCGCATTGAGTGACATCGCGTCATATAAGCATGCATCGCTTGATATCGTATTTTATGTGCATCACATCGCATGTGGATTGGGTCACGTCACGTTACATACGCATGGATCGCTTGATATCGCATCTTATGTGCATCGCATCGCATGCGCATTGAGTCACTTCGCATCTCATGCACATGGCATCACTCGACAACGCATCTTATGTGCATCGCTTCCCAGCGCATTGAGTCACATCACGTCACATACGGATGCATCGCTCAAGATTGCATCATATGTGCATCGCATGCGCATGAGTCATGTAGCGTCACATGCGCATGGCATCGCTTGATATCGCATCTTATGTGCATCATACCGCATGCGCTTTGAGTCACGGCGCATCACATGCGCATGACATCGCTTGATATCGCATCTTATGTGCATCGCTTCGTATGCGCATTGAGTCACTTCGCATCGCATGAGCATGGCATTGTTTGGATCGCATCTTGTGTTCATCTAATTGTATGTGCATTGGGTCACGTCGCACCACATGCGGATGACTTCGCTCGACATCGCATCTTTTGTGCATCGCATCGCATGCGCATTGAGTCACTTCGCATCACATGCACATGGCATCGCTTGATATCGCACCTTATGTGCATCGCACCACATGCGCATTGAGCCACTTCGCATCACATGCGCATGGCATCGCTTGATATCGCATCCTATGTGCATCGCATTGCAGCGCATTGAGTTACATCGCGTCACATACGCATGCATCGCTCGACATCGCAACTTATGTGCATCGCATGCGCATTGAGTCACATCGCATCACACGCGCATGGCATCGCTCGACATCGCATCTCATGTGCACCGCATCGCATGCGCAATGAGTCACATCGCGTCACATGCACGTGGCATCGCTTGATATCACATCTTATGTGCATCGCATCGCATGCGCTTTTGAGTCACATCACGTCACATGCGCATGACATCGCTTGATATCGCATCTTATGTGCATCGCATCGCATGCGCTTATGAGTCACATCAGGTCACATGCGCATGGCATCGGTTGATATCGCATCTTATGTGCTTCGCATCACATGCGCATTGAGTCACGTCGGGACACATGCACATGGCATCGCTTAATATCACATCTCATGTGCATCGCATCGCATGCGCATTGAGCCACGTCGCGTCACATTCGCATGGCATCCTTTGATATCGCATTTTATGTGCATCGCAGCGCATGTGCATAGAGTGACGTCGCGTTATATGCGCATGGCATCGCTTGATATGGCATCTTATGTGCATCGCAGCGCATGTGCAGAGAGTGACGTCGCGTTACATGCGCATGGCATCGCTTGATATCGCATCTTATGTGCATCGCATAGCATGCGAATTGAGTCAAAGCGCGTCACATGCGCATTGCATCACTTGATATCGCATCTTATGTTTATCGCATCCAATGCGCATTGAGTCACTTAGCACCACATGCGCATGGCATCGCTTAATATCGCATCTTATGTGCATCGCATCGTATGCGCTTTGAGTTACATCGCATCTCATGCGCATTGCATAGCTCGACAACGCATCTTATGTGCATCGCATCGCATGCACATTGAGGCATGTCTTTTCACATGTGCATGGCATCGCTTGATATCGCATATTATGTGCATCTCATCGCATGCGCATTGAGTCACGTACGTCACATGCGAGTGACATGGCTTGATATCGCATCTTATTTGTATCGCACCGCATGCGCATTCAGCCACATTGCTTCACATGCGCATGGCATCGCTTGATATCGCATCTTATGTGCATCGCACCCCATGCGCTTTTGAGTCACATCACGTCACATGCGCATGGCTTCGCTTGATATCGCATCTTATGTGCATCGCGTCGCATGCGCATTGAGTAACGTTCCGTCACATGCACATGGCATCGCTTGATATCGCATCTCATGTGCATCGCTTCGCGTGCGCATTGAGTCACGTCGCATGACATGCGCATGGCATCGCTTGATATCGCATCTTATGTGCATCGCATGCGCTTTGAGCCACGTCGCGTCACATGCGCATGACATCGCTTGATATCGCATCATATGTTCATCTCATCGCATATGCATTGAGTCACGTCGCATCACATGCGCATTATATCGCTCGACATCGCATCTTTTGCGCATCTCAAAGCATGCGCATTGAGTGGCATCGTGTCATATACGCATGGGATCGCTTGATATCGCATCTTATGTGGATCCCTTCGCAGCGCGTTGAGTTACATCGCGTCACATAAGCATGCATCGCGCGACATCGCATCTTATGTGCAATGCATGCGCATTGAGCCACATCGCATCACACGCGCATGGCATCGCTCGACATCGCATCTTATGTGCATCGCATCGCATGCGCATTGAGTCACATCGCGTCACATGCACATGGCATCGCTTGATATCGCATCTTATGTGCATCGCATCGCATGCGCTTTTGAGTCACATCACGTCACATGCGCATTTCATCGCTTGATATCGCATCTTATGTGCATCGCATGGCATGCGCAGAGAGTCACGTCGCGTCACATACGCATGCATCGGTCGACATCGCGTCTTATGTGCATCGCATGCGCATTGAGCTACGTCGCGTCACATGCGCATGTCATCGCTTGATATCTTATATGCAACGCATCGCATACGCAGTGAGTCACGTCGCGTCACATGCGCATGGCATCGCTTGATATGGCATCTTATGTGCAACGCATCGCATACGCAGTGAGTCACGTCGCGTCACATGCGCTTGGCATCGCTTGATATGGCATCTTATGGGCATCGCGTCGCATGCTGATTGAGCCACGTCGCGTCAAATGCGCATTTCATCGCTTGATATCGCATCTTATGTGCATCGCATGGCATGCGCAGAGAGTCACTTCGCGTCACATACGCATGCATCGCTCGACATCGCGTCTTATGTGCATCGCATGCGCATTGAGCTACGTCGCGTCACATGCGCATGTCATCGCTTGATATCGCATCTTATATGCAACGCATCGCATACGCAGTGAGTCACGTCGCGTCACATGCGCATGGCATCGCTTGATCTCGCATCTTATGTGCAACGCATCGCATACGCAGTGAGTCACGTCGCGTCAAACGCGTATGGCATCGCTTGATATCGCATCTTATGTGCATCATATCGCATGCGCATTGAGTCACGTCGCATCACATGTGCATCGCATCGCTTGATATCGCATTTTAAGTGCATCGCATCGCATGCGCATTGAGTCACTTCGCATCGCATGCGCATGGCATTGTTTGATATCGCATCTTATGTTCATCTCATCGCATGCGCATTGAGTCACGTCGCACCACATGCGCATGACATCGCTCGACATCGCATATTTTGCGCATCTCATTGCATGGGCATTGAGTGGCATCGCGTCATATACGCATGACATCGCTCGACATCGCATCCTATGTGCATCGCATCGCATGCGCATTGAGTCACATCACGTCACATGCGCACTTCATCGCACGACATCGCATCTTATGTGCATCGCATGCGCATTGAGCCAGATCGCATCACACGCGCATGGCATCGCTCGACATCGCATCTTATGTGCATCGCAACGCATGTGCATTGAGTCACATCGCGTCACATGCACATATCATCGCTTGATATCTAATCTTATGTGCATTGCATTGCATGCACTTTTGAGTCACATCACGTCACAAGCGCACTTCATTGCTTGATATCGCATCTTATGTGCATCGCATCGCATGCGCAGTGAGTCACGTCGCGTCACATACGCATGCATCGCACGACGTCTCATCTTATGTGCATCGCATGCGCATTGAGCCACATCGCATCACACGCGCATGGCATCGCGAGACATCGCATTTTATGTGCATCGCATCGCATGCGCATTGAGTCACATCGCGTCACATGCACATGGCATCGCTTGATATCGCATCTTATGTGCATCGCATCGCATCCGCATTGATTCACGTCGCGTTACAGGCGCATGGCATCGCTTGATATCGCATTTATGTGCATCGCATCGCATGCGCATTGAGTCACGTCGCACCACATGCGCATCACATCGCTTCACATTGCATCTTTTGTGCATCGCATCGCAGCGCATTGAGTTACATCGCGCCACATACGCATGCATTCCTCGACATCAGATCTTGTGTGCATCGCATGCGCATTGAGTCACGTCGCATCACACGCGCATGGTATCGCTCGACATCGCATCTTACGTGCATCGCATCCCATGCGCATTGAGTCACATCGCGTCACATGCACATGGCATCGCTTGATATTGCAACTTATGTGCATCGCTTCGCATGCGCATTGAGCCACGTCGCATCACATGCGCATGGCATCGCTTAATATCGCATCTTATGCGCATCGCATCGCATGCGCATTGAGTCACGTCGCGTCGCTTGCGCATGGCATTGCCTCATATCGCATCTTATGGTCATTGGATCGCATGCGCATTGAGTTACATCGCGTCATATGCGCATGGCATCGCTTGATCTCGCATCCCATGTGCATCGCATCGCATGCGATTATGAGTCACATCAGGTCACATGCGCATGGCATCGGTTGATATCGCATCTTATGTGCTTCGCATCACATGCGCATTGAGTCACGTCGGGACACATGCACATGGCATCGCTTAATATCACATCTCATGTGCATCGCATCGCATGCGCATTGAGCCACGTCGCGTCACATTCGCATGGCATCCTTTGATATCGCATTTTATGTGCATCGCAGCGCATGTGCATAGAGTGACGTCGCGTTATATGCGCATGGCATCGCTTGATATGGCATCTTATGTGCATCGCAGCGCATGTGCATAGAGTGACGTCGCGTTACATGCGCATGGCATCGCTTGATATCGCATCTTATGTGCATCGCATAGCATGCGAATTGAGTCAAAGCGCGTCACATGCGCATGGCATCACTTGATATCGCATCTTATGTTTATCGCATCCAATGCGTATTGAGTCACTTAGCACCACATGCGCATGGCATCGCTTAATATCGCATCTCATGTGCATCGCATCCGATGCGCTTTGAGTTACATCGCATCTCATGCGCATTGCATAGCTCGACAACGCATCTTATGTGCATCGCATCGCATGCACATTGAGCCATGTCACTTCACATGTGCATGGCATCGCTTGATATCGCATCTTATGTCCATCTCATCGCATGCGCATTGAGTCACGTACGTCACATGCGCATGACATGGCTTGATATCGCATCTTATTTGTATCGCACCGCATGCGCATTCAGCCACGTCACGTCACATGCGCATGGCATCGCTTGATATCGCACCTCATGTGCATCGCATGCGCATTGACCCACGTCGCATTACATGCGCATGGCATCGCTTGATATCGCATCTTATGTGCATCGCACCGCATGCGCATTGAGCCACATTGCTTCACATTGGCATGGCATCGCTTGATATCGCATTTTATGTGCATCGCATCGCAGCGCAATGAGTCACATACGCATGCATCGCTCGACATCGCATCTTATGTGAATCGCATGCGCATTGAGTCACATCGCATCACACGCGCATGGCATCGCTCGACATCGCATCTTATGTGCACCGCATCGCAGGCGCATTGAGCCACATTGCTTCACATGCGCATGGCATCGCTTGATATCGCATCTTATGTGCATCGCACCCCATGCGCTTTTGAGTCACATCACGTCACATGCGCATGGCTTCGCTCTATATCGCATCTTATTAGCATCGCGTCGCATGCGCATTGAGTAACGTTCCGTCACATGCACATGGCATCGCTTGATATCGCATCTCTAGTGCATCGCTTCGCGTGCGAATTGAGTCACGTCGCATGACATGCGCATGGCATCGCTTGATATCGCATCTTATGTGCATCGCATAGCATGGGAATTGAGTCACGTCGCGTCATACGCGCATGGCATCGCTTGATATTGCATCTCATGTGCATCGCATCGCATGCGCATTGAGTCACGTCGCATCACATGCGCATGGCATCGCTTGATATCGCATCTTATGTGCATCGCATCGCATGCGCATTGAGTCACGTCGCAACGCATAAGCATGGCATTGCCTGATATCGCATCTTATGTTCATCGCAACGTATGTGCATTGAGCCACGTCGCACCACATGCGCATGACATCGCTCGATATCGCATCTTTTGTGCATCTCATCGCATGCGCATTGAGTGACATCGCGTCACATACGCATGGCATCGCTTGATGTCGCATCATATGTGCATCGCATGCGCATTGAGCCACGTCGCGTCACATGCACATGACATCGCTTGATATCGCATCTTATGTTCATCTCATCGCATATGCATTGAGGCACGTCGCATCACATGCGCATTATATCGCTCAACATCGCATCTTTTGCGCATCTCAAAGCATGCGCATTGAGTGGCATCGCGTCATATACGCATGGGATCGCTTGATATCGCATCTTATGTGGATCCCATCGCAGCGCGTTGAGTACCATCGCGTCACATAAGCATGCATCGCACGACATCGCATCTTATGTGCAATGCATGCGCATTGAGCCACATCGCATCACACGCGCATGGCATCGCTCGACATCGCATCTTATGTGCATCGCATCGCATGCGCATTGAGTCACATCGCGTCACATGCACATGGCATCGCTTGATATCGCATCTTATGTGCATCGCATCGCATGCGCTTTTGAGTCACATCACGTCACAGGCGCATTTCATCGCTTGATATCGCATCTTATGTGCATCGCATGGCATGCGCAGAGAGTCACGTCGCGTCACATACGCATGCATCGGTCGACATCGCGTCTTATGTGCATCGCATGCGCATTAAGCTACGTCGCGTCACATGCGCATGTCATCGCTTGATATCGCATCTTATGTGCAACGCATCGCATAAGCAGTGAGTCACGTCGCGTCACATGCGCATGGCATCGCTTGATATGGCATCTTATGTGCAACGCATCGCATACGCAGTGAGTCACGTCGCGTCACATGCGCTTGGCATCGCTTGATATGGCATCTTATGGGCATCGCGTCGCATGCTGATTGAGCCACGTCGCGTCACATGCGCATTTCATCGCTTGATATCGCATCTTATGTGCATCGCATGGCATGCGCAGAGAGTCACGTCGCGTCACATACGCATGCATCGCTCGACATCGCATCTTATGTGCATCGCATCGCATGCGCATTGAGACACGTCTCGTCACATTTGCTTGGCATTGCTTGATCTCGCAACTTATCTTCATCGCATCGCATGTACATTGAGTCACGTAGCACCACATGCGCATGTCATCGCTCGATATCGCATCTTTTGTGAAGCGCATCGCATGCGCATTGAGTGACATCGCGTCATATGCGCATGGCATCTCTTGATATCGCATCTTATGTGCATCGCATCGCAGCGCAATGAGTCACATACGCATGCATCGCTCGACAATGCATCTTATGTGAATCGCATGGGCATTGAGTAACATTGCATCACACGCGCATGGCATCGCTCGACATCGTATCTTGTGTGCATCGCATCGCAGCCGCATTGAGTCACATTGCTTCACAGGCGCATGGCATCGCTTGATATCGCATCTTATGTGGAAGGCATCGCATGCGCTTTTGAGTCTCATCACGTCACATGCGCATGGCATCGCTTGATATCGCATCTTATGTCCATCACCTCGCATGCGCATTGAGTCACGTCGCGTCACATGCACATGGCATCGCGTGATGTCGCATCTTATGTGCATCGCATCCCATGCGAATTGAGTGACGTCGCGTTACATGCGCATGGAATCGCTTGATATCGCATTTTATGTGCAGCGCATCACCTGCTTATTGAGTCACATTGCTTCACATGCGCATGGCATCGCTTGATATCGCATCTTATATGGATGGCATCGCATGCGCTTTTGAGTCTCATCATGTCACATGCTCATTTCATCGCTTGATATCGCATCTTATGTGCATCGCATGGCATGCGCAGTGAGTCACGTAGCGTCACATACGCATGCATCGCTCGACATCGCGTCTTATGTGCATCGCATGCGCATTGAGCCACGTCGCCTGACATGCGCATGGCATCGCTTGATGTCACATCTTATGTGCATCGCATCGCATGCGCATTGAGTCACGTTGCGTTACATGCGCATGGCATCGCTTGATATCGCATCTTATGTGCAACACATCGCATGCGCAGTGAGTCACGTCGCGTCACATGCGCTAGGCATCGCTTGATATGGCATCTTATGAGCATCGCGTCGGATGCTTATTGAGCCACGTCGCGTCACATGCGCATGGCATCGCTGGATATCGCTTCTTATGTGCATCGCATCGCATGCGCATTGAGTCACAACGCGTCACATGCGCATGGCATCACTTGATATCGCATCTTATGTGCTTCGCATCTCATGCGCATTGAGTGCCTTCGCATCACATGCACATGGCATCGCTTGACATTCCATATTATGAGCATCGCGTCGCGTGCTTATTGAGCCACATTGCTTCACATGCGCATGGCATCGCTTGATATTGCATCTTATGTGCGTTGCACCGCATGCGCTTTTGAGTCACATCACGTCACATGCGCATGGCATCGCTTGATATCGCATCTTATGCGCATCGCATCGCATGCGCATTGAGTCACGTCGCGTCGCATGCGCATGGCATTGCCTGATATCGCATCTTATGGTCATCGGATCGCATGTGCATTGAGTTACGTCGCACCACATGCGCATGACATCGCTCGATAACGCATTTTTGTGCATCGCATCGCATGCGCAGTGAGTTGCATCGCGTCATATTGCGCATGGCATTGCTTGATATCGCATCTTATGTGCATCGCATCGCATGTGCTTTGGGTCACGTCGCGTTACATGCGCATGGCATCGCTTGATATCGCATCTTATGTGCACCGCATCCTATGCGCAGTGAGTCACGTCGCGTCACATGCGCATGGCATCGCTTGATATCGCATCTTATGTGCATCGCATCGCATGCGCATTGAGTGGCTACGCATCACATGCACAAGGCAGCGCTTGATATCACACCTTATGTGCATCGCATCGCATGCGCATTGAGTCACATCGCGTCATATGCGCATGGCATCGCTTGATATCGCATCTTATGTGCATCGCTTCGCAGCGCATTGGGTCACGTCGCATCGCATGCGCATGGCATTGCTTGATATTGCGTCTAATGTTCATCTCTTCGCATGTGCATTGAGACACGTCGCACTACATGAGCATGACATCGCTCGATATCGCATCTTTTGTGCATCGCATCGCATGCGCATTGAGTTACATCGCGTCATATGCGCATGGCATCCCTTGATATCGCATCTTATGCGCATCGCATCGCATGTGCATTGAGTCACGTCGCGTTACATGCGCATGGCATCGCTTGAACTCGCATGTTATGTGCATCGCATCGCATACGCAGTGAGTCACGTCGCGTCACATACGCATGCATCGCACAACATCGCATCTTATGTGCATCGCTAGCGCATTGAGCCACATCGCATCACACGCGCATGGCATCGCTCGAGATCGCATCTTATGTGCATCGCATCACATGCGCATTGAGTCACGTCGCGTCACATGCGCATGGCATCGCTAGATATGTTATCTTATGAGCATCGCGTCGCATGCTTATTGAGCCACGTCGCGTCACATGCGCATGGCATCGCTTGATAACGCATCTTAAATGCATCGCATCGCATGCGCATTGAGTAACAACGCGTCGCATGCGCATGGCATCACTTGATATCGCATCATATGTGCCTCGCATCGAATGCCCATTGAGTGTCTTCGCATCACATGCACATGGCATCGCTTGATATCGCATCTTATGTGCATGGCATCGCATGCGCATTGAGTCACACCGCGTCATATGCACATGTCATCGCTTGATATTGCATCTTATGTGAATCGCAGCGAATGCGCAGTGAGTCACGTCGCGTCACATACGCGTGCATCGCTAGACATCGCATCTTATGAGAATCGCATGCGCATTGAGTCGCATCGCATCACACGCGCATGGCATCGCTCGACATCGCATCTTATGTGCATCGCATCGCAGGCGCATTCAGTCACATTGCTTCACATGCGCATGGCATCGCCTGATATCGCATCTTATGTGCATCGCACCGCATGCGCTTTTGAGTCACATCAAGTCACATGCGCATGGCATCGCTTGATATCGCATTTATGTGCATCGCATCGCATGCGCATTGAGTCACGTCGCACCACATGCGCATGGCATCGCTTGATATCGCATCTTATGTGCATCGCATCGCATGCGCATTGAGTCACGTCGCAACGCATAAGCATGGCATTGCCTGAAATCGCATCTTATGTTCATCGCAACGTATGTGCATTGAGCCACGTCGCACCACATGCGCATGACATCGCTCGATATCGCATCTTTTGTGCATCTCATCGCATGCGCATTGAGTGACATCGCGTCATATGCGCATGACATCGCTCGACATCGCATCTTTTGCGCATCTCAAAGCATGCGCATTGAGTGGCATCGCGTCATATACGCATGGGATCACTTGATATCGCTACTTATGTGCATCGCATCGAAGCGCATTGAGTCACATCGCGTCACATACGCATGGCATCGCTTGATGTCGCATCTTATGTGCATCGCATGCGCATTGAGCCACGTCGCGTCACATGCGCATGACATCGCTTGATATCGCATCTTATGTTCATCTCATCGCATATGCATTGAGTCACGTCGCATCACATGCGCATTATATCGCTCGACATCACATCTTTTGCGCATCTCAAAGCATGCGCATTGAGTGGCATCGCGTCATATACGCATGGGATCGCTTGATATCGCATCTTATGTGGATCCCATCGCAGCGCGTTGAGTTACATCGCGTCACATAAGCATGCATCGCACGACATCGCATCTTATGTGCAATGCATGCGCATTGAGCCACATCGCATCACACGCGCATGGCATCGCTCGACATCGCATCTTATGTGCATTGCATCGCATGCGCTTTTGAGTCACATCACGTCACATGCGCATTTCATCGCTTGATATCGCATCTTATGTGCATCGCATGGCATGCGTAGAGAGTCACGTCGCGTCACATACGCATGCATCGGTCGACATCGCGTCTTATGTGCATCGCATGCGCATTGAGCTACGTCGCGTCACATGCGCATGTCATCGCTTGATATCGCATCTTATGTGCAACGCATCGCATAAGCAGTGAGTCACGTCGCGTCACATGCGCATGGCATCGCTTGATATGGCATCTTATGTGCATCGCATCGCATGCGCTTTTGAGTCACATCACGTCACATGCGCATTTCATCGCTTGATATCGCATCTTATGTGCATCGCATGGCATGCGTAGAGAGTCACGTCGCGTCACATACGCATGCATCGGTCGACATCGCGTCTTATGTGCATCGCATGCGCATTGAGCTACGTCGCGTCACATGCGCATGTCATCGCTTGATATCGCATCTGATGTGCAACGCATCGCATAAGCAGTGAGTCACGTCGCGTCACATGCGCATGGCATCGCTTGATATGGCATCTTATGTGCAACGCATCGCATACGCAGTGAGTCACGTCGCGTCACATGCGCTTGGCATCGCTTGATATGGCATCTTATGGGCATCGCGTCGCATGCTGATTGAGCCACGTCGCGTCACATGCGCATTTCATCGCTTGATATCGCATCTTATGTGCATCGCATGGCATGCGCAGAGAGTCAAGTCGCGTCACATACGCATGCATCGCTCGACATCGCATCTTATGTGCATCGCATCGCATGCGCATTGAGACACGTCTCGTCACATTTGCTTGGCATTGCTTGATATCGCATCTTATCTTCATCGCCTCGCATGTGCATTGAGTCACGTAGCACCACATGCGCATGTCATCGCTCGATATCGCATCTTTTGTGAAGCGCATCGCATGCGCATTGAGTGACATCGCGTCATATGCGCATGGCATCTCTTGATATTGCATCTTATGTGCATCGCATCGCAGCGCAATGAGTCACATACGCATGCATCGCTCGACAATGCATCTTATGTGAATCGCATGGGCATTAAGTAACATTGCATCACACGCGCATGGCATCGCTCGACATCGCATCTTGTGTGCATCGCATCGCAGCCGCATTGAGTCACATTGCTTCACAGGCGCATGGCATCGCTTGATATCGCATCTTATGTGGAAGGCATCGCATGCGCTTGTGAGTCTCATCACGTCACATGCGCATGGCTTCGCTTGATATCGCATCTTATGTTCATCACCTTGCATGCGCATTGAGTCACGTCGCGTCACATGCCAATGGCATCGCGTGATGTCGCATCTTATGTGCATCGCATCCCATGCGAATTGAGTGACGTCGCGTCACATGCGCATGGAATCGCTTGATATCGCATTTTATGTGCAGCGCATCACCTGCTTATTGAGTCACATTGCTTCACATGCGCATGGCATCGCTTGATATCGCATCTTATGTGGATGGCATCGCATGCGCTTTTGAGTCTCATCATGCCACATGCTCATTTCATCGCTTGATATCGCATCTTATGTGCATCGCATGGCATGCGCAGTGAGTCACGTAGCGTCACATACGCAAGCATCGCTCGACATCGCGTCTTATGTGCATCGCATGCGCATTGAGCCACGTCGCCTGACATGCGCATGGCATCGCTTGATGTCACATCTTATGTGCATCGCATCGCATGCGCATTGAGTCACGTCGCGTTACATGCGCATGGCATCGCTTGATATCGCATCTTATGTGCAACACATCGCATGCGCAGTGAGTCACGTCGCGTCACATGCGCATGGCATCGCTTGATATGGCATCTTATGAGCATCGCGTCGGATGCTTATTGAGCCACGTCGCGTCACATGCGCATGGCATCGCTGGATATCGCTTCTTATGTGCATCGCATCGCATGCGCATTGAGTCACAACGCGTCACATGCGCATGGCATCACTTGATATCGCATCTTATGTGCTTCGCATCTCATGCGCATTGAGTGCCTTCGCATCACATGCACATGGCATCGCTTGATATTCCATATTATGAGCATCGCGTCGCATGCTTATTGAGCCACATTGCTTCACATGCGCATGGCATCGCTTGATATTGCATCTTATGTGCATTGCACCGTATGCGCTTTTGAGTCACATCACGTCACATGCGCATGGCATCGCTTGATATCGCATCTTATGCGCATCGGATCGCATGTGCATTGAGTTACGTCGCACCACATGCGCATGACATCGCTCGATAACGCATTTTTGTGCATCGCATCGCATGCGCAGTGAGTTGCATCGCGTCATATTGCGCATGGCATCGCTTGATATCGCATCTTATGTGCATCGCATCGCATGTGCATTGAGTCACGTCGCGTTACATGCGCATGGCATCGCTTGATATCGCATCTTATGTGCACCGCATCCTATGCGCAGTGAGTCACGTCGCGTCACATGCGCATGGCATCGCTTGATATCGCATCTTATGTGCATCGCATCGCATGCGCATTGAGTCACATCGCATCTCATGCGCATTGCATAGCTCGACAACGCATCTTATGTGCAGCGCATCCCATGCACATTGAGCCATGTCACTTCACATGTGCATGGCATCGCTTGATATCGCATCTTATGTGCATCGCATCGCATGCGCATTGAGTCACATCGCATCTCATGCGCATTGCATAGCTCGACAACGCATCTTATGTGCAGCGCATCCCATGCACATTGAGCCATGTCACTTCACATGTGCATGGCATCGCTTGATATCGCATCTTATGTGCATCGCATCGCATGCGCTTATGAGTCACATCAGGTCACATGTGCATGGCATCGCTTGATAAAGCATCTTATGTGCTTCGCATCACATGCGCATTGAGTCACGTCGGGACACATGCACATGGCATCCCTTAATATCACATCTTATGTGCATCGCATCGCAGCGCATTGAGTTACATCGCGCCACATACGCATGCATTCCTCGACATCAGATCTTGTGTGCATCGCATGCGCATTGAGTCACGTCGCATCACACGCGCATGGTATCGCTCGACATCGCATCTTACGTGCATCGCATCCCATGCGCATTGAGTCACATCGCGTCACATGCACATGGCATCGCTTGATATTGCAACTTATGTGCATCGCTTCGCATGCGCATTGAGCCACGTCGCATCACATGCGCATGGCATCGCTTAATATCGCATCTTATGCGCATCGCATCGTATGCGCATTGAGTCACGTCGCGTCGCTTGCGCATGGCATTGCCTCATATCGCATCTTATGGTCATTGGATCGCATGCGCATTGAGTTACATCGCGTCATATGCGCATGGCATCGCTTGATCTCGCATCCCATGTGCATCGCATCGCATGCGCTTATGAGTCACATCAGGTCACATGCGCATGGCATCGGTTGATATCGCATCTTATGTGCTTCGCATCACATGCGCATTGAGTCACGTCGGGACACATGCACATGGCATCGCTTAATATCACATCTCATGTGCATCGCATCGCATGCGCATTGAGCCACGTCGCGTCACATTCGCATGGCATCCTTTGATATCGCATTTTATGTGCATCGCAGCGCATGTGCATAGAGTGACGTCGCGTTATATGCGCATGGCATCGCTTGATATGGCATCTTATGTGCATCGCAGCGCATGTGCATAGAGTGACGTCGCGTTACATGCGCATGGCATCGCTTGATATCGCATCTTATGTGCATCGCATAGCATGCGAATTGAGTCAAAGCGCGTCACATGCGCATGGCATCACTTGATATCGCATCTTATGTTTATCGCATCCAATGCGCATTGAGTCACTTAGCACCACATGCGCATGGCATCGCTTAATATCGCATGTCATGTGCATCGCATCGTATGCGCTTTGAGTTACATCGCATCTCATGCGCATTGCATAGCTCGACAACGCATCTTATGTGCATCGCATCGCATGCACATTGGACCATGTCACTTCACATGTACATGGCATCGCTTGATATCGCATCTTATGTGCATCTCATCGCATGCGCATTGAGTCACGTACGTCACATGCGCATGACATGGCTTGATATCGCATCTTATTTGTATCGCACCGCATGCGCATTCAGCCACGTCACGTCACATGCGCATGGCATCGCTTGATATCGCACCTCATGTGCATCGCATGCGCATTGAGCCACGTCGCATTACATGCGCATGGCATCGCTTGATATCGCATCTTATGTGCATCGCACCGCATGCGCATTGAGCCACATTGCTTCACATTGGCAAGGCATCGCTTGATATCGCATTTTATGTGCATCGCATCGCAGCGCAATGAGTCACATACGCATGCATCGCTCGACATCGCATCTTATGTGAATCGCATGCGCATTGAGTCACATCGCATCACACGCGCATGGCATCGCTCGACATCGCATCTTATGTGCACCGCATCGCAGGCGCATTGAGCCACATTGCTTCACATGCGCATGGCATCGCTTGATATCGCATCTTATGTGCATCGCACCCCATGCGCTTTTGAGTCACATCACGTCACATGCGCATGGCTTCGCTTGATATCGCATCTTATGTGCATCGCGTCGCATGCGCATTGAGTAACGTTCCGTCACATGCACATGGCATCGCTTGATATCGCATTTCTAGTGCATCGCTTCGCGTGCGCATTGAGTCACGTCGCATGACATGCGCATGGCATCGCTTGATATCGCATCTTATGTGCATCGCATAGCATGGGAATTGAGTCACGTCGCGTCATATGCGCATGGCATCGCTTGATATTGCATCTCATGTGCATCCCATCGCATGCGCATTGAGTCACGTCGCATCACATGCGCATGACATCGCTCGATATCGCATCTTTTGTGCATCTCATCGCATGCGCATTGAGTGACATCGCGTCATATGCGCATGACATCGCTCGACATCGTATCTTTTGCGCATCTCAAAGCATGCGCATTGAGTGGCATCGCGTCATATACGCATGGGATCACTTGATATCGCTACTTATGTGCATCGCATCGAAGCGCATTGAGTCACATCGCGTCACATACGCATGGCATCGCTTGATGTCGCATCTTATGTGCATCGCATGCGCATTGAGCCACGTCGCGTCACATGCGCATGACATCGCTTGATATCGCATCTTATGTTCATCTCATCGCATATGCATTGAGTCACGTCGCATCACATGCGCATTATATCGCTCGACATCGCATCTTTTGCGCATCTCAAAGCATGCGCATTGAGTGGCATCGCGTCATATACGCATGGGATCGCTTGATATCGCATCTTATGTGGATCCCATCGCAGCGCGTTGAGTTACATCGCGTCACATAAGCATGCATCGCACGACATCGCATCTTATGTGCAATGCATGCGCATTGAGCCACATCGCATCACACGCGCATGGCATCGCTCGACATCGCATCTTATGTGCATCGCATCGCATGCGCATTGAGTCACATCGCGTCACATGCACATGGCATCGCTTGATATCGCATCTTATGTGCATCGCATCGCATGCGCTTTTGAGTCACATCACGTCACATGCGCATTTCATCGCTTGATATCGCATCTTATGTGCATCGCATGGCATGCGCAGAGAGTCACGTCGCGTCACATACGCATGCATCGGTCGACGTCGCGTCTTATGTGCATCGCATGCGCATTGAGCTACGTCGCGTCACATGCGCATGTCATCGCTTGATATCGCATCTTATGTGCAACGCATCGCATAAGCAGTGAGTCACGTCGCGTCACATGCGCATGGCATCGCTTGATATGGCATCTTATGTGCAACGCATCGCATACGCAGTGAGTCACGTCGCGTCACATGCGCTTGGCATCGCTTGATATGGCATCTTATGGGCATCGCGTCGCATGCTGATTGAGCCACGTCGCGTCACATGCGCATTTCATCGCTTGATATCGCATCTTATGTGCATCGCATGGCATGCGCAGAGAGTCACGTCGCGTCACATACGCATGCATCGCTCGACATCGCATCTTATGTGCATCGCATCGCATGCGCATTGAGACACGTCTCGTCACATTTGCTTGGCATTGCTTGATATCGCATCTAATCTTCATCGCATCGCATGTGCATTGAGTCACGTAGCACCACATGCGCATGTCATCGCTCGATATCGCATCTTTTGTGAAGCGCATCGCATGCGCATTGAGTGACATCGCGTCATATGCGCATGGCATCTCTTGATATCGCATCTTATGTGCATCGCATCGCAGCGCAATGAGTCACATACGCATGCATCGCTCGACAATGCATCTTATGTGAATCGCATGGGAATTGAGTAACATTGCATCACACGCGCATGGCATCGCTCGACATCGCATCTTGTGTGCATCGCATCGCAGCCGCATTGAGTCACATTGCTTCACAGGCGCATGGCATCGCTTGATATCGCATCTTATGTGGAAGGCATCGCATGCGCTTTTGAGTCACATCACGTCACATGCGCATTTCATCGCTTGATATCGCATCTTATGTGCATCGCATGGCATGCGCAGAGAGTCACGTAGCGTCACATACGCATGCATCGGTCGACGTCGCGTCTTATGTGCATCGCATGCGCATTGAGCTACGTCGCGTCACATGCGCATGTCATCGCTTGATATCGCATCTTATGTGCAACGCATCGCATAAGCAGTGAGTCACGTCGCGTCACATGCGCATGGCATCGCTTGATATGGCATCTTATGTGCAACGCATCGCATACGCAGTGAGTCACGTCGCGTCACATGCGCTTGGCATCGCTTGATATGGCATCTTATGGGCATCGCGTCGCATGCTGATTGAGCCACGTCGCGTCACATGCGCATTTCATCGCTTGATATCGCATCTTATGTGCATCGCATGGCATGCGCAGAGAGTCACGTCGCGTCACATACGCATGCATCGCTCGACATCGCATCTTATGTGCATCGCATCGCATGCGCATTGAGACACGTCTCGTCACATTTGCTTGGCATTGCTTGATATCGCATCTAATCTTCATCGCATCGCATGTGCATTGAGTCACGTAGCACCACATGCGCATGTCATCGCTCGATATCGCATCTTTTGTGAAGCGCATCGCATGCGCATTGAGTGACATCGCGTCATATGCGCATGGCATCTCTTGATATCGCATCTTATGTGCATCGCATCGCAGCGCAATGAGTCACATACGCATGCATCGCTCGACAATGCATCTTATGTGAATCGCATGGGAATTGAGTAACATTGCATCACACGCGCATGGCATCGCTCGACATCGCATCTTGTGTGCATCGCATCGCAGCCGCATTGAGTCACATTGCTTCACAGGCGCATGGCATCGCTTGATATCGCATCTTATGTGGAAGGCATCGCATGCGCTTTTGAGTCACATCACGTCACATGCGCATTTCATCGCTTGATATCGCATCTTATGTGCATCGCATGGCATGCGCAGAGAGTCACGTCGCGTCACATACGCATGCATCGGTCGACGTCGCGTCTTATGTGCATCGCATGCGCATTGAGCTACGTCGCGTCACATGCGCATGTCATCGCTTGATATCGCATCTTATGTGCAACGCATCGCATAAGCAGTGAGTCACGTGGCGTCACATGCGCATGGCATCGCTTGATATGGCATCTTATGTGCAACGCATCGCATACGCAGTGAGTCACGTCGCGTCACATGCGCTTGGCATCGCTTGATATGGCATCTTATGGGCATCGCGTCGCATGCTGATTGAGCCACGTCGCGCCACATGCGCATTTCATCGCTTGATATCGCATCTTATGTGCATCGCATGGCATGCGCAGAGAGTCACGTCGCGTCACATACGCATGCATCGCTCGACATCGCATCTTATGTGCATCGCATCGCATGCGCATTGAGACACGTCTCGTCACATTTGCTTGGCATTGCTTGATATCGCATCTAATCTTCATCGCATCGCATGTGCATTGAGTCACGTAGCACCACATGCGCATGTCATCGCTCGATATCGCATCTTTTGTGAAGCGCATCGCATGCGCATTGAGTGACATCGCGTCATATGCGCATGGCATCTCTTGATATCGCATCCTATGTGCATCGCATCGCAGCGCAATGAGTCACATACGCATGCATCGCTCGACAATGCATCTTATGTGAATCGCATGGGAATTGAGTAACATTGCATCACACGCGCATGGCATCGCTCGACATCGCATCTTGTGTGCATCGCATCGCAGCCGCATTGAGTCACATTGCTTCACAGGCGCATGGCATCGCTTGATATCGCATCTTATGTGGAAGGCATCGCATGCGCTTTTGAGTCTCATCACGTCACATGCGCATGGCATCGCTTGATATCGCATCTTATGTCCATCACCTCGCATGCGCATTGAGTCACGTCGCGTCACATGCACATGGCATCGCGTGATGTCGCATCTTATGTGCATCGCATCCCATGCGAGTTGAGTGACGTCGCGTCACATGCGCATGGAATCGCTTGATATCGCATTTTATGTGCAGCGCATCACCTGCTTATTGAGTCACATTGCTTCACATGCGCATGGCATCGCTTGATATCGCATCTTATGTGGATGGCATCGCATGCGCTTTTGAGTCTCATCATGTCACATGCTCATTTCATCGCTTGATATCGCATCTTATGTGCCTCGCATGGCATGCGCAGTGAGTCACGTAGCGTCACATACGCATGCATCGCACAACATCGAATCTTATGTGCATCGCTAGCGCATTGAGCCACATCGCATCACACGCGCATGGCATCGCTCGACATCGCGTCTTATGTGCATCGCATGCGCATTTAGCCACGTCGCCTGACATGCGCATGGCATCGCTTGATGTCACATCTTATGTGCATCGCATCGCATGCGCATTGAGTCACGTCGCGTTACATGCGCATGGCATCGCTTGATATCGCATCTTATGTGCAACACATCGCATTCGCAGTGAGTCACGTCGCGTCACATGCGCATGGCATCGCTTGATATGGCATCTTATGAGCATCGCGTCGGATGCTTATTGAGCCACGTCGCGTCACATGCGCATGGCATCGCTGGATATCGCTTCTTATGTGCATCGCATCGCATGTGCATTGAGTCACAACGCGTCACATGCGCATGGCATTACTTGATATCGCATCTTATGTGCTTCGCATCTCATGCGCATTGAGTGGCTTCGCATCACATGCACATGGCATCGCTTGATATTCCATATTATGAGCATCGCGTCGCAAGCTTATTGAGCCACATTGCTTCACATGCGCATGGCATCGCTTGATATTGCATCTTATGTGCATTGCACCGCATGCGCTTTTGAGTCACATCACGTCACATGCGCATGGCATCGCTTGATATCGCATCTTATGCGCATCGCATCGCATGCGCATTGAGTCACGTCGCGTCGCATGCGCATGGCATTGCCTGATATCGCATCTTATGGTCATCGGATCGCATGTGCATTGAGTTACGTCGCACCACATGCGCATGACATCGCTCGATAACGCATTTTTGTGCATCGCATCGCATGCGCAGTGAGTTGCATCACGTCATATTGCGCATGGCATCGCTTGATATCGCATCTTATGTGCATCGCATCGCATGTGCATTGAGTCACGTCGCGTTACATGCGCATGGCATCGCTTGATATCGCATCTTATGTGCACCGCATCCTATGCGCAGTGAGTCACGTCGCGTCACATGCGCATGGCATCGCTTGATATCGATTCTTATGTGCATCGCATCGCATGCGCATTGAGTGGCTACGCATCACATGCACAAGGCAGCGCTTGATATCACACCTTATGTGCATCGCATCGCATGCGCATTGAGTCACATCGCGTCATATGCGCATGGCATCGCTTGATATCGCATCTTATGTGCATCGCTTCGCAGCGCATTGGGTCACGTCGCATCGCATGCGCATGGCATTGCTTGATATTGCGTCTAATGTTCATCTCTTCGCATGTGCATTGAGACACGTCGCACTACATGAGCATGACATCGCTCGATATCGCATCTTTTGTGCATCGCATCGCATGCGCATTGAGTTACATCGCGTCATATGCGCATGGCATCCCTTGATATCGCATCTTATGCGCATCGCATCGCATGTGCATTGAGTCACGTCGCGTTACATGCGCATGGCATCGCTTGAACTCGCATGTTATGTGCATCGCATCGCATACGCAGTGAGTCACGTCGCGTCACATACGCATGCATCGCACAACATCGAATCTTATGTGCA
Organism: Tenodera sinensis; assembly: GCA_030765045.1. Lineage (NCBI taxonomy): Eukaryota > Metazoa > Arthropoda > Insecta > Mantodea > Mantidae > Tenodera > Tenodera sinensis. The sequence continues at coordinate 50,766,327 of CM060973.1, forward strand.
TCGCTAGCGCATTGAGCCACATCGCATCACACGCGCATGGCATCGCTCGAGATCGCATCTTATGTGCATCGCATCACATGCGCATTGAGTCACGTCGCGTCACATGCGCATGGCATCGCTAGATATGGCATCTTATGAGCATCGCGTCGCATGCTTATTGAGCCACGTCGCGTCACATGCGCATGGCATCGCTTGATAACGCATCTTAAATGCATCGCATCGCATGCGCATTGAGTAACAACGCGTCACATGCGCATGGCATCACTTGATATCGCATCCTATGTGCCTCGCATCGAATGCCCATTGAGTGTCTTCGCATCACATGCACATGGCATCGCTTGATATCGCATCTTATGTGCATGGCATCGCATGCGCATTGAGTCACAGCGCGTCATATGCACATGTCATTGCTTGATATTGCATCTTATGTGAATCGCAGCGCATGCGCAGTGAGTCACGTCGCGTCACATACGCGTGCATCGCTCGACATCGCATCTTATGAGAATCGCATGCGCATTGAGTCGCATCGCATCACACGCGCATGGCATCGCTCGACATCGCATCTTATGTGCATCGCATCGCAGGCGCATTCAGTCACATTGCTTCACATGCGCATGGCATCGCCTGATATCGCATCTTATGTGCATCGCACCGCATGCGCTTTTGAGTCACATCAAGTCACATGCGCATGGCATCGCTTGATATCGCATTTATGTGCATCGCATCGCATGCGCATTGAGTCACGTCGCACCACATGCGCATGGCATCGCTTGATTTCGCATCTTATGTGCATCGCATCGCATGCGCATTGAGTCACGTCGCAACGCATAAGCATGGCATTGCCTGATATCGCATCTTATGTTCATCGCAACGTATGCGCATTGAGCCACGTCGCACCACATGCGCATGACATCGCTCGATATCGCATCTTTTGTGCATCTCATCGCATGCGCATTGAGTGACATCGCGTCATATGCGCATGACATCGCTCGACATCGCATCTTTTGCGCATCTCAAAGCATGCGCATTGAGTGGCATCGCGTCATATACGCATGGGATCACTTGATATCGCTACTTATGTGCATCGCATCGAAGCGCATTGAGTCACATCGCGTCACATACGCATGGCATCGCTTGATGTCGCATCTTATGTGCATCGCATGCGCATTGAGCCACGTCGCGTCACATGCGCATGACATCGCTTGTTATCGCATCTTATGTTCATCTCATCGCATATGCATTGGGTCACGTCGCATCACATGCGCATTATATCGCTCGACATCGCATCTTTTGCGCATCTCAAAGCATGCGCATTGAGTGGCATCGCGTCATATACGCATGGGATCGCTTGATATCGCATCTTATGTGGATCCCATCGCAGCGCGTTGAGTTACATCGCGTTACATAAGCATGCATCGCACGACATCGCATCTTATGTGCAATGCATGCACATTGAGCCACATCGCATCACACGCGCATGGCATCGCTCGACATCGCATCTTATGTGCATCGCATCGCATGCGCATTGAGTCACATCGCGTCACATGCACATAGCATCGCTTGATATCGCATCTTATGTGCATCGCATCGCATGCGCTTTTGAGTCACATCACGTCACATGCGCATTTCATCGCTTGATATCGCATCTTATGTGCATCGCATGGCATGCGTAGAGAGTCACGTCGCGTCACATACGCATGCATCGGTCGACATCGCGTCTTATGTGCATCGCATGCGCATTGAGCTACGTCGCGTCACATGCGCATGTCATCGCTTGATATCGCATTTCTTGTGCAACGCATTGCATGCGCATTGTGTCACATCGCGTCATATGCGCCTGGTATCGCTTCATAACGCATCTTATGTGGATCGCATCGAACGCGCAGTGAGTCGCGTGGCGTCACAAGCGCATGGCATCGCTTGATATGGCATCTTATGTGCATCCTATCGCATGCTTATTGAGTCACGTCGCGTCACATGCGCATGGTATCGCTATATATTGTATCTTATGTATATCGCATCGCATGCGCAGTCAGTCACATCGAGTTACATGCGCATGCATCGCTTGAATTCGTAACTTATGTGCATCGCATCGCATGCGCATTGAGTCACATCGAGTAATATGCGCATGGCATCGCTTGATATCGCATCTTATGTGCATCCCGTCGCATGCGTATTTAGTCACGTCGCATCACATGCGCATGGCATCGCTTGATATCGCATCTTATGTGCCTCGCATCGCATGCGCATTGAGTCACATCGAGTAACATGCGCATGGCATCGCTTGATATCGCATCTTATGTGCACCGCGTCGCATGCGCATTTAGTCACGTCGCATCACATGCGCATGGCATCGCTTGATATCGCATCTTATGTGCATCGCATCGCATGCGCATTGAGTCACGTCGCGTCACATGCGCTGGCATCGCTTGATATCGGATCTTATGTGCATCGCATCGCATGCGCAGTGAGTCACGTCGCGTCACATGCGCATGGAATCGCTTGATATCGCGTCTCATTTGCATCGCATCGCATGCGTATTGGGTCACATCGCGTCTTATGCGCATGGCATCGCTTGCAATCGCAATTATGTGGCTCCCATCGTAGCGCATTAAGTCACACCACGCAACATGCGCATGGCATCGCTTAATATCGCATCTTATGTGCATCGCATCGCTTGCGCATTGATTCACGATCCGTCACATGCGCATGGTATCGCTTGATATCACATCTTATGTGCATCGCATCGCATGCGCATTGAGTCACATCACGTCACATGCGCATGGCATCGCTTGATATCGCATCTTATGTGCATCGCAGCGCATCCGTATTGAGTCACATCGCGATACATGCGCATGGCATCGCCTGATATCGCATCCTATGTGGATCGCATCGCAGCGCATTGAGTCACATCACGCAACATGCGCATGGCATCGCTTAATATCGCATCTTATGTGCATCGCATCGCTATCGCATTGATTCACGTCGCGTCACATGCGCATGGAATCGCTTGATATCGCATCTTATGTGCATCACATCGCATGCGCATTGAATCACGCCGCGTCACATGCGCATGGCATCGCTTGATATCGCATCTTATGTGCATCGCATCACATGCGCAGTGAGTCACGTCGCGTCGCATGCGCATGGCTTTGCTTGATATCGCATCTTATGTGCATCGCATCGCATGCGCATTGAGTCATGTCGCATCACATGCAAATGGCATCGCTCGACATCGCATGTAGTGTGCATCGCATGCGCATTGAGTCACATGCGCTTGGCATCGCTTGATATGGCATCTTATGTGCATCGCATCGCATGCTTATTGAGTCACGTCGCGTCAATTGCGCATGGAATCGCTTGATATCGCAACTTATGTGCTTCGCATCGCATGCGCCTTGAGTCCCATCGCGTCACATGCGCATGGCATCGCTTGATATCGCATCTTATGTACATCGCATCGCATGCGCATTGAGTCACGTCGCGTCACATGCGCATGGCATCGCTTAATATCGCATCTTATGTGCATCGCATCGCATGCGCAGTGAGTCACGTTGCGTCACATGCGCATGGCATCGCTTGATATCGCGTCTTATTTGCATCGCATCGCATGCGCATTGAGTCACGTCGCGTCGCATGCGCATGGCATTGCTTGATATCGCATCTTATGTTCATCACATCGCTAGTGCATTGAGTCACGTCGCACCCCATGCGTATGACATCGCTTGATATCGCATCTTATGTGCATCGCTTCGCAGCGCAGTGAGTCACATCGCGTTACATGCGCATGAATCGCTCGAAGTCGCATCTTATGTGCATCGCATGCCAATTGAGTCACATCGCGTCACATGCGCATGGGACCGCTTGCTATCGCATCTTATGTGCCTCGCATCGCATGCGTATTGGGTCACATCGCGTCTTATGTGCATGGCATCGCTTGCAATCGCAATTATGTGGCTCGCATCGCAGCGCATTGAGTCACATCACGCAACATGCGCATGGCATCGCTTAATATCGCATCTTTTGTGCATCGCATCGCTATCGCATTGATCCACGTCGCGTCACATGCGCATGGCATTACTCCATATCGCATCTTATGTGCATCGCATCGCATGCGCAGTGAGTCACGTCGCGTCACATGCGCATGGAATCGCTTGATATCGCGTCTCATTTGCATCGCATCGCATGCGTATTGGGTCACATCGCGTCTTATGCGCATGGCATCGCTTGCAATCGCAATTATGTGGCTCGCATCGTAGCGCATTGAGTCACACCACGCAACATGCGCATGGCATCGCTTAATATCGCATCTTATGTGCATCGCTTCGCTTGCGCATTGATTCACGTCCCGTCACATGCGCATGGTATCGCTTGATATCACATCTTATGTGCATCGCATCGCATGCGCATTGAGTCACATCGCGATACATGCGCATGGCATCGCCTGATATCGCGTCTTATGTGGATCGCATCGCAGCGCATTGAGTCAAATCACAACACATCCGCATGGCATCGCTTGATATCGCATCTTATGTGTATCTCATCGCAAGCGGATTGACTCACATCACGTCACATACGCATGGCATCGCTTGAATTCGTAACTTATGTGCATCGCATCGCATGCGCATTGAGTCACATCGAGTAACATGCGCATGGCATCGCTTGATAACGCATCTTATGTGCATCGCGTCGCATGCGTATTTAGTCACGTCGCATCACATGCGCATGGCATCGCTTGATATCGCATCTTATGTGCCTCGCATCGCATGCGCATTGAGTCACATCGAGTAACCTGCGCATGGCATCGCTTGATATCGCATCTTATGTGCACCGCGTCGCATGCGCATTTAGTCACGTCGCACCACATGCGCATGGCATCGCTTGATATCGCATCTTATGTGCATCTCATCGCATGCGCATTGAGTCACGTCGCGTCACATGCGCATGGCATCGCTTGATATCGGATCTTATGTGCATCGCATCGCATGCGCAGTGAGTCACGTCGCGTCACATGCGCATGGAATCGCTTGATATCGCGGCTCATTTGCATCGCATCGTATGCGCATTGAGTCACGTCGCGTAGGATGCGCATGGCATTGCTTGATATCGCACCTTATGTTCATAAGATCGCTAGTGCATTGAGTCACGTCGCACCACATGCGCATGATATCGCTTGATATCGCATCTTATGTGCATCGCGTCGCATGCGCATTGAATCACGCCGCGTCACATGCGCATGGCATCGCTTGATATCGCATCTTATGTGCATCGCATCGCATGCGCATTGAGTCATGTCGCATCACATGCAAATGGCATCGCTCGACATCGAATGTAGTGTGCGTCGCATGCGCATTGAGTCACATGCGCATGGCATCACTTGATATCGCATCTTATGTGCATCGCATCCCGTGCGCATTGAGTAACCTCGCGTCACATGCGCATTGGCATCGCTTGATATCGCATCTTATGTGCATCACAATGCATGCGCATTCAATCATGCCGCGTCACATGCGCATGGCATCGCTTGATATCGCATCTTATGTGCATCGCATCGCATGCGCATTGAGTCACGTCGCATCACATGCAAATGGCTTCGCTCGACATCGCATGTAGTGTGCATCGCATGCGAATTGAGTGACATGCGCATGGCATCGCTTGATATCGCATCTTATGTGCATCACATCGCGTGCGCATTGAGTGACGTCGCGTCACATGCGCATGGCATCGCTTTTATCGCATCTTATGTGCACAGTATCGCATGCGCATTGAGTCACTTCGCGTCACATTCGCATGGAATCGCTTGATGACGCATCTCATGTGCATCGCATCGCATGCGCATTGAGTCACGTCGCGTCACATGCGCATGGCATCACTTGATATCGCATCTTATGTGCAATGCATCCCATGCGCATTAAGTCACATCGCGACACATGCGCATGGCATCGCTTGATATCGCATTTTATGTGCATCGCATCGCATGCGCAGTGAGTCACGTGGCGTCACAAGCGCATGGCATCGCTTGGTATGGCATCTTATGTGCATCGCATCGCATGCGCATGTAGTCACGTCGCATCACATGCGTATGGCATCGCTTGATATTGCATCTTATGTGACTCGCATGGCATGCGCATTGAGTCACATCGCGTCACATGCGCAAGGCATGACTTTATATCGCATCTTATCTGCATCGCATCGCATGTGCATTGAGCCACTTCGCATCACATGCGCATGGCATCTGTTGATATCCCCTCTTATGTGCATCGCATCGCATGCGCAATGAGTCACGTCGTGTCACATGCGCATGTCATCGCTTGATATCGCATCCTATGTGCATCGCATGGCATGCGCATTGAGTCAGGTCGCACCACATGCGCATGACATCGCTCGACATCGCATCTTATGTAGATCGCATCGCATGCGCATTGAGTGACATCGCGTCACATGCGTATGGCATCGCTTGATATCGCATCTTATGTGCATCGCATCGCAGCGCATTGAGTCAAATCACAACACATGCGCATGACATCGCTTGATATCGCATCTTATGTGCATCTCATCGCATGGACATTGAGTCACATCGAGTAACATGCGCATGGCATCGCTTGATATCGCATCTTATGTGCATCGCATCGCATGCGCATTGAGTCTCATCGAGTAACATGCGCATGGAATCGCTTGATATCGCATCTTATGTGCATCGCATCGCATGCGCATTGAGTCACGTCGCGTCACATGCGCATGGCATCGCTTGATATCGCATCTTATGTGCATCGCAACGCATGCTTATTGAGTCACGTCGCGTCACATCCGCATGGCATCGCTTGATATCGCATCTTATGTGCACTGCATCGCATGAGCATTGAGTCACTTCGCCTCACATACTCATGGCATCGCTTGATGTCGCATCTCATGTGCATCGCATCGCATGCGCATTGAGTCACGTCGCATCACATGCGCATGGCATCGCTTGATATCGCATTTCTTGTGCAACGCATTGCATGCGCATTGTGTCACATCGCGTCATATGCGCCTGGTATCGCTTCATAACGCATCTTATGTGGATCGCATCGAACGCGCAGTGAGTCGCGTGGCGTCACAAGCGCATGGCATCGCTTGATATGGCATCTTATGTGCATCCTATCGCATGCTTATTGAGTCACGTCGCGTCACATGCGCATGGTATCGCTTGATATCACACTTTATGTGCCTCGCATCGCATGCGTATTGGGTCACATCGCGTCTTATGCGCATGGCATCGCTTGCAATCGCAATTATGTGGCTCGCATCGCAGCGCATTGAGTCACATCACGCAACATGCGCATGGCATCGCTTAATATCGCATCTTATGTGCATCGCATCGCTTGCGCATTGATTCACGTTGCGTCACATGCAAATGGTATCGCTTGATATCTAATCTTATGTGCATCGCATCGCATGCGCATTGAATCACGCCGCGTCACATGCGCATGGTATCGCTTGATATCGCATCTTAATTGCATCGCATCGCATGGTTATTGAGTAACGTCGCGTCACATGCGCATGGCATCGCTTGATATCGCATCCTATGTGCATCGCATCGCATGCAAATTGAGTCACGTCGCGTCACATGCGCTTGGCATCACTTGTTATCGCATCTTGTGTGAATCGCATCGCATGCGCATTGAGTCACATCGAGTCACATGCGCATGGCATCGCTTGATATCGTATCTTATGTGCATCGCATCGCATGCACATGCAGTCACGTCGCGTCACATGCGCATGGCATCTCTTGATATCGGTTCTTATGTGCATCGCATACGCATTGAGTCACGTCGCGTCACATGCGCATGAGATCACTCGACATCGCATCTTATGTGCATCGCGTCGCATGCGCATTGAGTCACATCACGTCACATGCGCATGGCATCGCTTGATATCGCATCTTATGTGCATCGCTTCTCAGCACATTGAGTCAAATCGCGTTACATGCGCATGCATCGCTCGAAATCGCATCTTATGTGCATGGGATGCCAATTGAGTCACATCGCGTCACATGCGCATGGCATCGCTTGCTATCGCATCTTATGTGCCTCGCATCGCATGCGTATTGGGTCACATCGCGTCTTATAAGCATGGCATCGCTTGCAATTGCAATTATGTGGCTCGCATCGCAGCGCAATGAGTCACATCACGCAACATGCGCATGGCATCGCTTAATATCGCATCTTATGTGCATCTCATCGCTTGTGCATTGATTCACGTCGCGTCACATGCGCATGGTATCGCTTGATATCGCATCTTATGTGCATCACATCTTATGCGCATTGAATCACGCCCCGTCACATGCGCATGGCATCGCTTGATATCGCATCTTATGTGCATCGCATCGCATGCGCAGTGAGTCACGTCGCGTCGCATGCGCATGGCTTTGCTTGATATCGCATCTTATGTGCATCGCATCGCATGCGCATTGAGTCACGTCGCATCACATGCAAATGGCATCGCTCGACATCGCATGTAGTGTGCATCGCATGCGCATTGAGTCACATGCGCTTGGCATCGCTTGATATGGCATCTTATGTGCATCGCATCGCATGCTTATTGAGTCACGTCGCGTCACATGCGCATGGAATCGCTTGATATCGCAACTTATGTGCATCGCATCGCATGCGCCTATAGTCACATCGCGTCACATGCGCATGGCATCGCTTGATATCGCATCTTATGTACATCGCATCGCATGCGCATTGAGTCACGTCGCGTCACATGCGCATGGCATCGCTTGATATCGCATCTTATGTGCATCGCATCGCATGCGCAGTGAGTCACGTTGCGTCACATGCGCAAGGCATTGCTTGATATCGCATCTCATGTTCATCACATCGCTAGTGCATTGAGTCACGTCGCACCCCATGCGTATGACATCGCTTGATATCGCATCTTATGTGCATCGCTTCAAAGCGCATTGAGTCACATCGCGTTACATGCGCATGCATCGCTCGATGTCGCATCTTATGTGCATCGCATGCCAATTGAGTAACATCGCGTCACATGCGCATGGCACCGCTTGCTATCGCATCTTATGTGCCTCGCATCGCATGCGTATTGGGTCACATCGCGTCTTATGCGCATGGCATCGCTTGCAATCGCAATTATGTGGCTCGCATCGCAGCGCATTGAGTCACATCACGCAACATGCGCATGGCATCGCTTAATATCGCATCTTATGTGCATCGCATCGCTATCGCATTGATTCACGTCGCGTCACATGCGCATGGAATCGCTTGATATCGCATCTTATGTGCATCACATCGCATGCGCATTGAATCACGCCGCGTCACATGCGCATGGCATCGCTTGATATCGCATCTTATGTGCATCGCATCGCATGCGCAGTGAGTCACGTCGCGTCGCATGCGCATGGCTTTGCTTGATATCGCATCTTATGTGCATCGCATCGCATGCGCATTGAGTCATGTCGCATCACATGCAAATGGCATCGCTCGACATCGCATGTAGTGTGCATCGCATGCGCATTGAGTCACATGCGCTTGGCATCGCTTGATATGGCATCTTATGTGCATCGCATCGCATGCTTATTGAGTCACGTCGCGTCACATGCGCATGGAGTCGCTTGATATCGCAACTTATGTGCTTCGCATCGCATGCGCCTTGAGTCACATCGCGTCACATGCGCATGGCATCGCTTGATATCGCATCTTATGTACATCGCATCGCATGCGCATTGAGTCACGTCGCGTCACATGCGCATGGCATCGCTTAATATCGCATCTTATGTGCATCGCATCGCATGCGCAGTGAGTCACGTTGCGTCACATGCGCATGGCATCGCTTGATATCGCGTCTCATTTGCATCGCATCGCATGCGCATTGAGTCACGTCGCGTCGCATGCGCATGGCATTGCTTGATATCGCATCTTATGTTCATCACATCGCTAGTGCATTGAGTCACGTCGCACCCCATGCGTATGACATTGCTTGATATCGCATCTTATGTGCATCGCTTCGCAGCGCAGTGAGTCACATCGCGTTACATGCCCATGAATCGCTCGAAGTCGCATCTTATGTGCATCGCATGCCAATTGAGTCACATCGCGTCACATGCGCATGGCACCGCTTGCTATCGCATCTTATGTGCCTCGCATCGCATGCGTATTGGGTCACATCGCGTGTTATGTGCATGGCATCGCTTGCAATCGCAATTATGTGGCTCGCATCGCAGCGCATTGAGTCACATCACGCAACATGCGCATGGCATCGCTTAATATCGCATCTTTTGTGCATCGCATCGCTATCGCATTGATCCACGTCGCGTCACATGCGCATGGCATTACTTGATATCGCATCTTATGTGCATCGCATCGCATGCGCATTGAGTCACAAGGCGTAACATGCGCATGGGATTTTTTATTTATTTTTTTTTTTTTGGACTGGCCCCTCCTCCGCCAGCCCAGGTGACGATCGTCCGAAAGGGATGTACATCGCCTCCCCTACCATGCACTATCTACGCTACAGTGAAGGGTAGGAAAAGTGGTAAGTGGTGTCCGGTACCGCCGAAGCAAACCGAATGTTAGTGGGTGATTTCTAGATAGGCACCTGCATCCAAGAGAGTATGCAGGCAGAGTGGGGATTAGGAACTGATCTTGACCGGAGCCCAGATCAGGGACCTATTGTTAGTAGTGGTACTTCATGCTCATGCAGAAGGAGCGGTTTTGAGGTGTCATGCTTATATGTTATTGTGGGTACTTATCTGAGTCTTGTGGCTTCAACTGGAGTGGGAGTTGACTTCGTGATTCCTCAGCTGGTCGCTGTTGGTCCTGAAACACACAGTGTCTGGGGGGGGGGGGGGAGCATGTACAGAGGGAGATTGGTTGGGACACAATGTATATTTATTCATATTTACACTTCTGGCAATCCTACAGCTGGTCGCTGCTGGTCCTGTAACAATCAAGTGGGGACAACATATACATAGGGAGGGGGTTGTCTACGTGCTACAGAATATATCTGTTTATATGTATTTTAAATGTTTAACATGTATATATTATTTTTTTTAATTGTAATTATTTTTTTTATTATTTTTTTTATTTTTTCATTTTCTTTTTATTACTTTTTTTGTTTTTGTTTTCTTCTTCCTAAGCTAATTATTCCGTTCAAGTCCTTCTATTTTGCCAGGTCATCATTGTGTTGGGGGGCACCCGAGGCCCCCCGGTCCGCCCAGGGAGGGGATGTCATCCTTCCCGGGACTTGCGGGCAACTATGGTGGGACTAAGTTATTAAGGTACTGTCTGATGGCTTCGTCGTCGTCTGTACTGTGCCTGTTCAGGGGGATGGTCCTGTCAAACAGCGATAGTGGTCTTTTATGTTTATCTGCGGAGTGATCGTAATTGCCTAGTGTGCTTATGGCCGCGTTGTGACTTGTTTTTGCTTGCTTGTACATGTTTGCTGCGAGCTTTTTAATAAACTGCTCTAATGTGTGCATTTTCGTGTCCTCATGGAGTATGTCCAATGGGGCCGACTTGGGCACTTTTGTAATTACTCTTAGAGCTCTGTTTTGCATTAGTTGCAATTTCTTGATATGAATCTTAGCGCAGTGGCCCCATGCGGGTGCTGGGTAAGTCATGACTGGCCTAATTAGGCTCTTGTATAGGGTCAGCCCCATTTGCTTGCTTAGTGCACTTTTTCGATTTAGAATGGGATATATTGCGCCAAGTTGCTGGTTTGCTTTTCGCCTCACGTTGGTAGTATGTTCGTTGAATGTGAGCTTGGAGTCCAGCGTAACTCCGAGGTACTTTGCTGTATTTTTCCAGATTATTCTTTCTCCGAATAGCATGATATTTGGCGCTTTGTTTGAGTGGGAGTGTTTTTTGGTGAAGAATACGGCTTGTGATTTGGCTGTGTTTACTTTTATTCTCCATTTTTTCAGCCATGGTTCTAGGACTGTTAGCGCGTTCTGCAGTCTGCGGCCTATCGCGGCGGGCTGCTATGACTGGGCTGCAATTGCAGTGTCGTCCGCGTAGATGGAGAGTTTTGTATCCGGGGTTTTGGGTATGTCGTTTATATATATATATTGAACAGCGTGGGCCCCAGTAAACTACCTTGTGGGACCCCGGCCATAATTTCTCGCGCCTGGGTGCTTTTGCCTTGGAGAGTTACCGTAAAAGTTCTACGGGTAAGGTAGTGCGCGATCAGTTTGACCATGACGTCTGGGAAATTCAGATCTTTCAGCTTGCGTATTAGGCCTGCATGGTACACAGTATCGAAGGCACGTTCCACATCTAGGAATATTACCCCTGTGGATTTGTTTTCGTTGAAACCCCTTGTTATATACTCTATTTTTCGGGTTAATTGCAGCGTTGTGGAATGATTTGCACGAAACCCGAATTGTTCCTCTACTATAATGTTATTCTTTTTAATATGTGAGCTCATGCGTTTCTGTAGCACTTTTTCCGTTTTTAGCAGGCTAATTGGCCTATAGTTGTTTGGTTCAGCTCTGTGTTTGCCTGGTTTTGGGAACATAAGCACATTTGCTTGTTTCCAGCATGTAGGATAGTAGCCTTGTTGCAGGCAGTAATTGCATATGTCGCTTAGGAGCTGTAGCGCTTTGGTCGTGAGGTGTTTTAGTACCAAATTTGGTATTTGGTCTGGCCCTGGAGCTTTGTGGTCTTGAAGGTGTTTGATTATCCACCTCAGCTCTCCTGGGTTGGTTTTCCTGCACCTGTTATGTGCTGGGTTGGCAAGCGTGTCTTTCATTTCGCTCTCCAGAAGGGAGTAAAATTGTATGCCTTGCTGACCGTCATTGGGTGTGCAAGTTCTTTTAAGGGTGTCGGCCAGCACGTTGGCCTTTTCCTCGTCGCTTTCAGCGTAGTTATTTGTGCCCGATTGCTTGAGTGGTGGGATGTTTATTGGTTCTCTTTTTAAAGCCCTTACTAGCTGTCATACCTTATGATTGCCGGGCTGTAGCCGGGCTAGTGTTTGGTCCCATTGATCTTGGGCCTGGGCATTTATACGCGTTTTTATTGCACTGTTTAGTGTTGCCATGTTTACTTTGTGGACTAGGTTTCTGGTTCGCTGCCATCTTCGCCTCTCATGGTCTCTTTCGTGAATGAGAACCATGAGATCCGGCGGGTACGTAATTACGTGTTTCCCCGGGGGTTTTGGTGGCACTGCAATATGAATTGCAGCTTGGATGGCCTCCTCAAGCAGTTCAGCGGCGCGGTCCACTGCTTGATGGTTCGTCAGGGCTACAGGGAGCTCTAGAACTCTGTCTAGGTGTATGGCAAACTTTTCCCAGTTGGCCCTGTTGTAGTTTAATCGTATTGGAGGAGGTTGAAAGATTGGTGGCGCTTCGATGTCTATTTGGACCGCAAAGTGGTCTGAGGCAAGTGCTTCTACCGTTTTCATGGTGTAGCAAAAATCTGTATTTTTAAAGAGGGCGATGTCCAGGGTGCAAGTTGCGTGATTTGGTTGTTGCGGTATGTACATCGGTGTCCCTGGATGATCTATGATGTAGTCATTGTTCAACATATGGTTGAACAATGCTCTCCCTGCAGTATTTGCAGCTTCACAACCCCAAGCTTGGTGCTTAGCATTGAGGTCGCCTGCAGCCACGACTATATTGTCTATTTGTAGGATGATATCTAAGTCTGTGAGGTTTAGGTTCGTTGGCGAGAAGTATATACTTGCCAGTGTGACTGTTCGGTTTTGTATGGTAAGGGAGATAGCCGTGGCTTCCGTTTCTCTTAGTGGTGGAACGTGTTTGTGTTTATGTATTAGGTTTTCATGGACCACTATCGCTGTGCCTCCATGAGGTCTTCCGTCTTGTCTGTCATTTCGGTATATTTTGTAGCCTGGGATGCGGAATCTTGCTTTTGGTGTTAATAGTGTCTCGTTTAGTAATGCTACTGTTATGTTGTGTTGATATAGGTATTGTTTGAGCTCGTTAAGGTGTCGCCGCGCCCCCCTGATGTTCCAGTATGTTATTTTATGTGTAGTTGTTTGTTCATTGTCTGTTGCGTGTGCCATGATTCTGATTAGTGTGTAGGGTGTCTCTCTCTCTTTTTTTTCTCTTTTCTCTGGTTTTGTGTTTCTCCTTTGGCCCTTTACTTATTGCTTGTGGTTGGCTTTAGTGGATACATAATGCATTAGTTTTTTCAACTAGTTCATTGAAGCCTTCTATAAAACAAAGCATGTGCATTTGTCTGTCTTCCACACTCTTCCAGGCGTTGTCTCTGAAAAAGGCCGTGTATGCTTCCATTAGTGTTTCGTACCCTCTCATGTATACTCCGTTACCTAGGAGTAGTAGTGTCATTTTGGCGTTTGGCTGGAGGTTCAGCGCAGGTTGCCCGTCTTTATTTATTTTGAAGTGTAGTGGTCTGTTTGGATAATGCTTTCTTGTCAATCTCTCGTTTTGTGCTTTGATGTCTTCTGGGCGCTTGGAGTTTTGTGGGTTTTCCGCCGTTTGCGCTACTATGCCGGTCTCTGTTTGAGTGCTCGCAGACCGCTTGTTAGTTTTTGCGTTTCTTTCAATGGGTGCGCGGGTTTTTCTCCTATCTTGCCTATCCACTGGGGGGACATTTTGATAGTAACCGCTTCTTTGTTGAAAAATTGCTTGCGCGTTTGGTGGAGGTGCATGGGCCTCTGGTCCATCATACGTGCGTTCTGTAGCAGTTGGATGGTTACCTCTTGTGATATGCGCGAAGGAGCCCCTGTCTTGGGAGTAAATGCCACGGAGATGCGGTGGGATGACACGCCCTGTTGCTTGGGGGGTGGGGTATGCCAGGTTTAGGAAAATTCGGCATCCCCTCCATCTTGCCCCGTGCTCCGATGAGTTGCAGGGCGCGCATCTCCTATGTTCACTGCGGCACTGGCTCATATGGTGGCCGCCTGCACAGCGAGAGCATATTTGTGGTGCTTCAAAGTTTTTTGTAAGATGGCGAAATCGTAGACATCTTCCGCATTGCGGGAAACCACTGGGGTTGCGATAGTCCTCTACTTTTATCTTGCAGTGGAATATTTCGGGTATTCTTTTGATGGCATCAGAGCATTCTTTGTTTGGCTGTTCCACTAGAAAGATCGATATGTAAGTTCTAGTTCTTTTTGAGAACAGCCTGGATACTTTATTTGGCTCCAGCCCCAGCGCCTCAAGTTCTCGCTTGAGTTCTGGTGGGTCTTCACTAGGGTGTAAGCCTTTAACCTTTTCACTGCTACGGGCGAGATATCTCGGGCGCGGAAAGGCTTGCCAGCTGTGCTACGGGCGAGTTATCTCGGACGGAAGTTTGAATGGCGGGCATTTCCAAGGTTTTATTCGTATAAGCGTTTGAACAACACAGGGATGTAGTCTCATCTGTTGGGAAGCATGTGAACTACATTTCTGTTGTCACTCTGTATAGTAATGCCCTCTGCAGGGAAATATTTGAAGGGGGTGCAATGACACAGCTGCATGCACTTGCGGCCACTGCTTGGTCACGTGATCGGCATGGCGTATTCAGGGTTTTCCAACTTAGTGAAAATGGCTTCTTCACATGGTGCGCGGTTGAACCTTAGCGATGCGGAAATGTTAAATGTTTTTGAATCATTACCGTCAGATTTATCCGATATTTCGGAGTTCGCGGATAGTGACAACGACTTTGAAGTGACGGATAATGGTGAAGATACCAGTGAGGGTGAAAATGAGCAACAGGCAATACCAATACAGGTGCTAAAGCGAGCACGAAAGGATATTTCATTGTTCCAGTGGTGCTCTGGAAATTTTACTCCACGTGTGCATGACTTCAACAAGGACAGTTGAGGCATTTCTGTGAATATAGGGGATAACTTCAGTGCACTGGATTATTTCCAGCTCTATTTCTCCCCTCATTTTGTTGAGAATATTGCTGAGGAAACTAATAAATATTATAAGTTTCTCATTCAGAAAGAACAGCCATCTCCCAGCTCTCGTCTTCAGAAGTGGAAGGATGTGACAAAAGAAGAATTGTACGTCTTTTTCGGTATTACTCTGCTTATGGCCAGGGTAAAAAAGTTAACAATTGCAGAAAGCTGGTCAAAACATCCTCTTCTTGCCACCCCACAGTTTACGAACTATATGTCTCGGGATAGATACCTTCTCATTTTGCGTGTGCTGCATTTCAGTGATAATGACAACCAAGTTCAGGGAGAAAGACTTTATAAACTGAGACCAGTAATAGATCACCTCCGAAATGTTTTCAGTGAAGTATTTACCCCCTTTCGTAACATTTGTATTGACGAGAGCCTTGTACTTTTCAAGGGGCGCCTGCAATTTTTACAATATATTCCATCCAAACGACACAGGTTTGGAATAAAACTGTTTGTGATGTGTGACTGTGAAACAGGATACGTTGTTGACTTTATTGTATACACAGGAGCAACTACAGACATAATTCCGGGGCGTCAATTTGGGGTTTCCGGAGCAGTAGTCCAGACATTCATAAATAAATATCTGCACAAAGGGCACAGTGTTTGGCTGGATAACTGGTATTCCAGTCCTCTCCTTTATGATTGGCTTCACAGGAATGGCACTAACGCTTGTGGTACAGTAAGAAAAAACAGGAAGGGAATGCCCAAGATGACGTCCAAATTGAAAAGAGGAGAAGTGGAATCGAGGCACACAAATAATCAGCTGGCATTGAGGTGGATGGATAGGCGAGAAGTGTGTATGCTGACTACAATGCATACAACTGACATGAAGGAAACTGGAAAAGTGAGCAGGACTACAAATACACCAGTAAGAAAACCACAATGTGTAATGGACTACAACAGGAACATGGGTGCAGTGGATAGATCGGATATGATTCTAAGTTCTCTTCACTGTCTTAGAAAGTCACTGAAATGGTACAGAAAATTCTTCTTTCACCTATTGGATATCGTCATACTAAATTCCCAGACGCTGTACAATGTAAAAACTGGCAAGAACATCTCATTGGCTGAATTCCAAATTTCACTAATTACAGAAATTTTTCAGAAATACTATACGCCAAGACCTACCACTTCATCAGGAAGACCATCATCAGGTGACCAACCTCTACGGTTGACAGAAAGGCATTTTCCTTCCAGTGTACCACCCACCCCAAAGAAAGCAAATCCCACGAGGCAATGCTATGTCTGCTCCAATACATCTTTAGGAGAAAAGAAGCGAAGGGAAAGCAGGTATATGTGTGCCAAATGTGGCGTTGGCTTGTGTGTAACACCCTGTTTTGAAAATATCACACGCTTTTAAATTTCTGAGTTGCTGTGCAAAGAAGCGTGTAAGAAAACGAGCAAATGTACTGCGTGAAATGCCTTTTTTTCCCCCAAACATAATTTTTCACATGTATTTTAACTGTTCTTGTTTGGACATCCCTAAGTATGAAGTCAAGTGAAAAATGTAAGTGCAAATATATAATCAATATGTTTATTTTGCAAGTAACTAACCAGTGCATTGACGTTACATAATGCCAGACAGAAAAATGTATACTAGTGGCCCCTTGTGGACAACCCTGTGTTGTGAGTGTTGCATATGCTTCCCAGCATATAATTTAAAAACGACAATTATTACAATGTGGATTATCAAGGACAGTCTAAATCATCTGAGGTGAGTTTCTATGTCATTTACTATAGTTTTTCATGGCATTATCGGTATTTCTCAAATGTTTATGTTTTCTGAAAATAACTTAGCATGGAGGGGTTTGCCCAGGTAATGATATGTCAGCAGTGAAAAGGTGACCACCTTGTAAGTTTTCTGGGCAGTTGGTGTTGTGATGTGGAATGGCACTTTATTATTTTTGCAATAGCGTACAAAGTTGTTGTAATCCTGCAATGTTTGAAATTGGAAATTATGGTACCCATCTCTATACGCTCCTTGGTACGTGTTTGGCCTGTATATTTTATCAAATTCTCCCGTGAGCGAGGCTAAGCTTCTAGGGCAGTAGTCTGCTACAAACACTCTCGGGATATTGTGCCTTTCGTTTGCAAGGTATCAATTTGTGGTGTTATTATTGTTAGTGTGCTCTGCTTCAGTTGCTTGTGTGGCCGTTATCCCTCTAGATGTGCTCGCTATAGGTTCAGGGGGTACTGCAGTTTCTGTTGCATTTCTGCACGCTGCCGTTTCTGTGGGCGCGGCCGTGTCTGTGGTTGTTATGGTTGGAGTCATGCTCGCTACCGTTTCTGAAGGTGCGGCTGTGTCTGGTTCTGCGGTGGTTAGGCTAGTGAACCTGGCATCACTTGATATCGCATCTTATGTGCATCGCATCGCATGCGCATTGAGTCACTTCGCATCTCATGCACATGGCATTGCTTCATATCGCATCTTATGTGCATCCCATCGCATGCGCATTGAGTCACATCGCATCACATGCGCATGGCATCGCTAGACAACGCATCTTATGTGCATCGCATCGCATGCGCATTGAGCCATTTCTCGTCACATTTGCATGTCATCGCTTGTTATCGCATCTTATGTGCATCGCATCGCATGCGCATTGAGTCACGTCGCATCACATGCGCATGGCATCGCTTGAAATCGCATCTTATGTGCATCGCATCGCATGCGCATTGAGCCATGTCTCGTCACATTTGCATGGCATCGCTTGATATCGCATCTTATGTGCATTGCATCGCATGCGCTTTTAGTCACGTCGCGTCATATGCGCATGACATCGCTTGATATCGCATCTCATGTGAGTCGCATCGCATGCGCATTGAGTCACGTCGCATCACATGCGCTTGGCATCGCTTGATATTGCATCTTATGTGCATCGCATCGCATGCGCATTGAGTCACGTCGCGTCGCATTCGCATTGCCTGATATCGCATCTTATGTTCATCGCATCGCATGTGCATTGAGTCACATCGCGCCACATGCGCATGACATCGCTCGATATCGCATCTTTTGTGCATCGCATTGCATGCGCATTGAGTGACATCGCGTCATATGCGCATGGCATCGCTTGATATCGCATCATATGTGCATCGCATCGCAGCGCATTGAGTCGCATCGCGTCACATGCGCATGGCATCGCTTGATATCGCATCTTATGTGCATCTCATCGTATGTGCATTGAGCCACGTCGCGTTACATGCGCATGGCATCGCTTGATACCGCATCTTATGTGCACCGCATCGCATGTGCATTGAGTCACGTCGCATCGCATGCGCATGGCATTGCTTGATATGGCATATAATGTTCATCTCATCGCATGTGCATTGAGCCACGTCGCATCACACGCGCATGGGATCGCTCGACATCGCATCTTGTGCGCATCGCATCGCATGCGCATTGAGTCACGATGCCGACATGCACATGGCATCGCTTGATATTGCATCTCATGTGCATTGCATCGCATGCGAATTGAGTCACGACGCGTCACATTCACATGGCTTCGCTTGATATCGCATCTTATGTGCATCGCATCGCATGCGCATTGAGTCACGTCGCGTCACATGCGCATGGCATCGCTTGTTATCGCATCTTATGTGCATCACATCGCATGCTCATTGAGTCATGTCGCGTCACATGCGCATGGCATCGCTTGATATGGCATCTTATGTGCAACGCATCGCATGCTTATTGATTCACGTCGCGTCACATGCGCATGGCATCGCTTGATATCGCATCTTATGTGCATCGCATCGCATGCGAATTGAGTCACAGATCGTCACATGGGCGGCGCCGTGGCCGAGCGGTTAGCGCGCTCGCCTACCACCTAGGCGGCCCGGGTTCGATCCCAGGGACCCGCATGTGGTATTCGTGGTGGACGAAGCGGCGTCAGGGCGGGTTTTCTCCGGGTACTCCGGTTTCCCCCGCCATCTCATTCCACCGGTGCTCCATCTTCATGTATCATCAGTGTCACCGCCTGCGGTGCCGTAGTAGTAAAAGCGGGCGTTAAACACTACAAACAACGATCGTCACATGCGCTTGGCATCACTTGATATCGCACCTTATGTGCATCGCATTGCATGCGCATTGAGTCACATCGCATCGCATGCGCATGGCATCGCTATATATCGTTCCTATGTGCATCGCATCTTATGCGCATTGAGTCACATCGCATCACATGCGCATGGCATCGCTCGACATCGCATCTTATGTGCATCGCATCGCATGCGCATTGAGCCATGTCAGGTCACATTTGCATGGCATCGCTTGATATCGCATCTTATGTGCATCGCATTGCATGCGCATTGAGTCACGTCGCGTCACATGCGCATGGCATCGCTTGATATCGCATCCTATGTGCGTCGCACCGCATGCGCATTCAGACACGTCGCGTCACATCCGCATGGCATCGCTTGATATCGCAACTTATATGCATCGCATCGCATGCGCATTGAGTCACGTCGCGTCACATTTGCATGTCATTGCTTGTTATCGCATCTTATGTCGATCGCATGCGGATTGAGTCACGTTGCGTCACGTGCGTATGGCATCGCTTGATATCGCATCTCATGTGCATCATATCGCATGCGCATTGAGTCATTTCTCGTCACATTTGCATGTCATCGCTTGTTATCGCATCTTATGTGCATCGCATCGCATGCTCATTGAGCCACGTCGCGTCACATGCGCATGGCATCGCTTGATATCGCATCTTATGTGCATCGCATCGCATGCTCATTGAGTTATCTCGCGTCACATGCGCATGGCATCGCTTGACATGGCATCTTATGTGCACCGCATCGCATGCTTACTGATTCACGTCGCGTCACATGCCCATGGCATCCCTTGATATCGCATCTTATGTGCATCGCATCGCATACGCATTGAGTCACGTCGCATCGCATGCGCATGGTATTGCTTGATATCGCATCTTATGTTCATCTCATCGCATTTGCACTGAGTCAATCGCATCACATGCGCATGACATCGCTCGACATCGCATTTTTGTGCATCGCATCGAATGCGCATTGAGTGACATCGCGTCATATACGCATGGCATCGCTTGATACTTCATCTTATGTGCATCCAATCGCAGCGCACTGAGTTACATCGCGTCACATACGCATGCATCGCTCGACATCGCATCTTATGTGCATCGCATCGCATGCGCATTGGGTCACATCGCGTCACATGCACATGGCATCGCTTGATATCGCATCTTATGTGCATCGCATCGCATGCGCTTTTGAGTCACATCACGTCACATGCGCATGCCATGGCTTGAAATCCCATCTTATGTGCTTCGCATCGCATGTGCATTGAGTCACGTCGCGTCACATTCGCATGGCATCGCTTGATATCGCATCATATATCCATCGCATCGCATGCGCATTGAGTCACGTCGCGTCACATGCGCATGGCATCGCTTGATAACGCATCTTATATGCATCGCTTCGCAGCGCATTATGTCACATCGCGTCACATGAGTATGGCATCGCTTGATATCGCATCTTATGTGCATCGCATCACATGCGTATTGGGTCACATATCATCACATGCACATGGCATCGCTTGATATCGCATCTTATGTGCATCGCATCGCATGCGCTTTTGAGTCACATCACGTCACATGCGCATGCCATCGCTTGAAATCCCATCTTATGTGCATCGCATCGCATGCGCATTGAGCCATTTCTCCTCACATTTCCATGGCATCGCTTGATATCGCATCTTATGTGCATCGCATCGCATGCACATTGAGTACCGTCGCGTCACATGCGCATGGCATCGCTTGATAACGCATCTTATATGCATCGCACCGCATGCGCATTAAGTTACGTCGCGTCGCATTCGCATGGCATTGCTTGATATCTCATCTTATGTTGATCGCATCGCATGTGCATTGAGTCACGTCGAACCACATGCGCATGGCACCGCTTGATATCGCATCCTATGTGCATCGCACCGCATGCGCATTCAGACACGTCGCGTCACATGCGCATGGCATCGCTTGATATCGCATCTTATGTGCATCGCATCGCATGCGCTTTTGAGTCACATCACGTCACATGCGCATGGCATCACTTGATATCGCATCTCATGTTCATCGCATAGCATGCTTATTGAGTCACGTCGCGTCACATGCGCATGGCATCACTTGATATCGCATCTGATGTGCATCGCATCGCATGCGCATTCAGTCACAAGGCGTCACATGCGCATGGCAACACTTGATATCGCATCTTGTGTGCATCGCATCGCATGCGCATGGAGTCACTTCACATCTCATGCACATGGCATGGCTTGATATCGCATCTTATGTGCATCGCATCGCAAGCGCATAGAGTCACATCGAATCACATGCGCATGGTATCGCTGGACAACGCATCTTATGCGCATCGCATCACATCGCATGCGCATTGAGTCATTTCTCGTCACATTTGCATGTCATCGCTTGTTATCGTATCTTCTGTGCATCGCATCGCATGCGCATTGAGTCAAGTCGCATGACATGCGCATGGCATCACTTGATATCGCATCTTATGTGCATCGCATCGCATGCGCATTGAGTCACATCGCGTGACATCCGCATGGCATCACTTGATATCGCATCTTATGTGCATCGCATCGCATGCTCATTGAGTCACGTCCCGTCACATGCGCATGGCATCGCTTGATATCGCATCTCATGTGCATCGCATCGCATGCGCATTGAGTCACGTCGCATCACATGCGCATGGCATCGCTTGATATCGCATCTCATGTGCATCGCATCGCATGTGCATTGAGTCACGTTGCACATCGCTCATGACATCGCTCGATATCGCATCTTATGTGCATCGCATCGCATGCGCATTGAGTCACAACGCGTCACATGCGCATGGCATCACTTGATATCGCATCTTTTGTGCATCGCATCGCATGCGCATTGAGTCACATCGCATCACATGCACTAGGCATTGCTTGATATCGCATCTTATGTGCATCGCTTCGCAGCGCATTATGTCACATCGCGTCACATACGCATGCATCGCTCGACATCGCATCTTATGTGCATCGCATGCGCATTGAGACACCTCGCGTCACATGCGCATGGCACCGCTTGATATCGCATTATATGTGCATCATATCGCATGCGCATTGAGTCACGTCGCATCACATGTGAATGGCATCGCTTGATATCGCATCTTATGTGCATCATATCGCATGCGCATTGAGACACGTGGCGTCACATGCGCATGGCACCGCTTGATAACGCATCTTATGTGCATCATATCGCATGCGCATACAGACACGTCGAATCACATGTGCATGGCATCGCTTGATATTGCATCTTATGTGCATCGCATCGCATGCGCAATGAGCCACGTCGCATCGCATGCGCATGGCATCGCTTGATATCGCATCTTATGTGCATCGCATCGCATGCGCATTGAGGCACGTCGCATCGCATGCGCATGGCATTGCTTGATATCGCATCTTATGTTCATCTCATCGCATGTGCATTGAGTCACGTCGCACAACATGCCCATGAGATCCCTCGACATCGCATCTTTTGTGCATCGCATCGCAGCGCGTTGAGTTACAACGCGTCACATAAACATGCATCGCACGACAACGCATCTCATGTGCACCGCATGCGCATTGAGCCACATCGCATCACACGCGCATGGCATCGCTCGACATCGCATATTATACAATGCGCATTGAGTCACGTCACATCACATGCGCATGGCACCGCTTGTTACGGCATCTCATGTGCGTCGCTTCGCATGCGCATTGAGTCACGTCGCATCAAATGCGCATGGCATCTCTTGATATCGCATCTTATGTGCATCGCATCGAATGCTCATTGAGTCACGTCGCGACACATGCGCATGGCATCGCTTGATATCGCATCTCATGTGCATCGCATCGCATGCGCATTGAGTCACGTCGCATCACATGCGCATGGCATCGCTTGATATCGCATCTTATGTGCATCGCATCGCATGCGCATTGACTCACGTCGCGTCGCATTCGCATGGCATTGCCTGATATTGCATCTTATGTTCATCGCATCGCATGTGCATTGAGTCACGTCGCACCACATGCTCATGACATCGCTCGATATCGCATCTTTTGTGCATCGCATCGCATGCGCATTGAGTCACTTCGCGTCACGTGCGCATGGCACCGCTTGATATGGCATCTTATGAGCATCGCGTCGCATGCTTATTGAGCCACGTCGCGTCACATGCGCATGGCATCGCTTGATTTCGCATCTTATGTGCATCGCATCGCACGCGCATTGAGTCACTTCGCATCCCATGCACATGGCATTGCCTGATTTCGCATCTTATGTGCATCGCATCGCATGCGCATTGAGTCACATCGCGTCATATGCGCATGGTATCGCTTTATATCGCATCTTATGTGCATCGCTTCGCAGCGCATTATGTCACATCGCGTCACATGAGTATGGCATCGCTTGATATCGCATCTTATGTGCATCGCATCACATGCGTATTGGGTCACATATCATCACATGCGCATGGCATCGCTCGGCAACGCATCTTATGTGCATCGCATCGCATGCGCATTGAGTCATGTCTCGTCACATTTGCATGGCATCGCTTGATATCGCATCTTATGTGCACCGCACCGCATGCGCTTTTGAGCCACATCACGTCACATGCGCATGGCATCGCTTGATATCGCATCTTATGTGCATCGCGTCGCATGCGCATTGAGTCACGTCGCGTCACATGCACATGGCATCGCTTGATATCGCATCGCATGTGCATCGCTTCGCTTGCGCATTGAGTCACGTCGCATGACATGCGCATGGCATCGCCTGATATCGCATCTTATGTGCATCGCATCGCATGAGTATTGAGTCACGTCGCGTCACATGCGAATGGCATCGCTTTATATCACATCTTATGGGCATCGAATCGCATACCCATTGAGTCATGTAGCGTCACATGCGCATGGCATCGCTTGATATCGCATCTTAGGTGCATCGCATCGCATGCGCATTGAGTCACGTCGCAAAGCATAAGCATGGCATTGCCTGATATCGCATCTTATGTTCATCGCAACGTATGTGCATTGAGCCACGTCGCACTACATGGGCATGACATCGCTCGATATCGCATCTTTTGTGAATCGCATCGCATGCGCATTGAGTGACATCGCGTCATATCCGCATCGCATCGCTTGATATAGCATCTTATGTGCATCGCATCGCAGCGCATTGAGTCACATCGCGTCACATGCGCATGGCATCGCTCGACAGCGCATTTTATGTGCATCGCATCGCATGCGCATTGAGCCATTTCAGGTCACATTTGCATGGCATCGCTTGATATCGCTTCTTATGTGCATCGCATCGCTGCGCATTGAGTCACATCGCGTCACATACGCATGCATCGCTTGACATCGCATCTTATGTCCATCGCTTGCGGATTCAGTCACGTTGCGTCACGTGGGCATGGCATCGCTTGATATCGCATCTTATGTACATCATATCGCATACGCATTGAATCATGTCACATCACATGCGCATGGCATCGCTTGATATCGCACCTTATGTGCATCGCATCGCATGCGCATTGAGTCACGTCGCATCGCATGCGCATGGCATTGCTTGATATCGCATCTTATGAACATACAATGCGCATTGAGTCACGTCACATCACATGCGCATGGCATCGCTTGATATCGCATGTTATGTTCATCTCATCGCATTGGCATTGAGTCACGTCGCACCACATGCGCATGACATCGCTCAACATCGCATTTTTGTGCATCGCATGGCATGCGCATTGAGTGACATCGCGTCATATACGCATGGCATCGCTTGATATCGCATCTTATCTGCATCGAATCGCAGCGCATTGAGTTACATCGCGTCACATACGCATGCATCGCTCGACATCGCATCTTATGAACATACAACGCGCATTGAGCCACATCGCATCACACGCGCATGGCATCGCTCGACATCGCATCTTATGTGCATCGCATCGCATGGGCATTGAGTCACATCGCGTCACATGCACATGGCATCGCTTGATATCGCATCTTATGTGCATCGCATCGCATGCGCTTTTGAGTCACATCACGTCACGTGCGTATGGCATCGCTTGAAATCGCATCTTATGTGCTTCGCATCGCATGCGCATTGAGTCACGTTGCTACACATGCACATGGCATCGCCTGATATCTTATCTCATGTGCATTGCATCGCATGCGCATTGAGTCACGTCGCCTCACATTCGCATGGCATCGCTTGATATCGCATCTTATGTGCATCGCATCGCATGCGCTTTTCAGTCATGTTTCGTCACATTTGCATGGCATCGCTTGATAATGCATCTTATGTGCATCGCTTGCGCATTGAGCCACATCGCGTCACACGCGCATGACATTGCTCGACATCGCATCTTATGTGAATCGCATCGCATGCGCACTGAGTCCCATCGCGTCACATGCACATGGCATCTATTGATATCGCATCTTATGTGCATCGCACCGCATGCGCATTCAGACACGTCTCGTCGCGTGCACATGGCATCGCTTGATAGCGCATCTTATGTGCATCGCACCGCATGCGCATTCAGACACGTCGCGTCACATGCGCATGGCATCGCTTGATATCGCATCTCATGTGCATCGCATCGCATGCGCATTGAGCCACGTCGCGTCCCATGCGCATGGCATTGCCTGATATCGCATCTTATGTTCATCGCATCGCATGTGCATTGAGTCACGTCGCACCACATGCTCATGACATCGCTCGATATCGCATCTTTTGTGCATCGCATCGCATGCTGATTGACTCATTTCGCGTCACGTGCGCATGGCATCGCTTGATATGGCATCTTATGAGCATCGCGTCGCATGCTTATTGAGCCACGTCGCGTCACATGCCCATGGCATCGCTTGATATCGCATCTTATGTGCATCGCATCGCATGCGCATTGAGTCACAACGCGTAACATGCGCATGGCATCACTTGATATCGCATCTTATGTGCATCGCATCGCATGCGCATTGAGTCACTTCGCATCACATGCACATGGCATTGCTTGATATCGCAACTTATGTGTATCGCATCGCATGCGCATTGAGTCACATCGCGTCATATGCGCATGGTATCGCTTTATTTCGCATCTAATGTGCATCGCTTCGCAGCGCATTAAGTCACATCGCGTCACATACGCATGCATCGCTCGATATCGCATCTTATGTGCATCGCATGCGCATTGAGTCACGTCGCGTCCCATGCGCATGGCATCGCTTGATATTGCATTTTATGTGCATCGCATCGCATGCGCAGTGAGCCACTTCGCGTCACATGCGCATGGCATCGCTTGATATCGCATCTTATGTTAATAGCATTGCATGCGCATTGAGTCACGTCGCGTCACATGTGAATGGCATCACTTGATATCGCATCTTATGTGCATCGCATCGCATGCTCATCGAGTCACGTCGCGTCACATGCGCATGGCATCGCTTGATATCGCATTTTATGTGCATCGCATCGCATGCGCATTGAGCCACGTCGCGTCGCATGCGCATGACATCGCTTAATATCGCATCTTATGTGCATTGCAACGTATGTGCATTGAGTCACGTTGCACCACATGCGCATGACATCGTTCGATATCGCATCTTTTGTGCATCGCATCGCATGCGCAGTAAGTCACGTCGCGTCACATGCGCATGGCATCGCTTGATATCGCATCTTATGTGCATCATATCGCATGCGCATTGAGTCACGTCGCAACACATGTGCATGGCATCGCTTGATATCGCATCTTATCTGCATCGCATCGCATGCGCATTGAGTCACGTCGCAACGCATGGGCATGGCATTGCTTGGTATCGCATCTTATGTTCATCTCATCGCATGTGCATTGAGTCACGACGCACCACATGCGCATGACATCGCTCGACATCGCATCTTTTGCGCATCTCATCGCATGCGCGTTGAGTGGCATCGCGTCATATACGCATGGCATCGCTTGATATCGCATCTTATGTGAATCGCATCGCAGCGCTTTGAGTTACATCGCGTCACATAAGGATGCATCGCACGACATCGCATCTTATGTGCATCGCATGCGCATTGAGCCACATCGCATCACACGCGCATGGCATCGCTCGACATCGCATCTTATGTGCATCGCATGCGCATGAGTCACGTCGCGTCACATGCGCATGGCATCGCTTGATATCGCTTCTTATGTTCATCTAATCGTATGTGCATGGAGTCACGTCGCAACACATGCGGATGATATCGCTCGACATCGCATCTTTTGTGCACCGCATCGCATGCGCATTGAGTCACTTCGCATCACATCCACATGGCATCGCTTGATATCGCTTCTTATGTGCATCGCATCATATGCGCATTGATTCACGTCGCATCACAAGCGTATGGCATCGCTTGATATCGCATCTTATGTGCATCGCATCGCATGCGCATTGAGTCAGGTCGCACCACATGCGCATGACATCGCATGACATCGCATCTTTTGTGCATCGCATCGCATGCGCATTGAGTGACATCGCGTTATATACGCATGGTATCGCTTGATATGGCATCTTATGTGAATCGCATCGCAGCGCATTGAGTTACATCGCGTCACATACGAATGCATCGCTCGACATCACATCCTATGTGCATCGCATGCGTCTTGAGTCACGTCGCATCACACGAGCATGGCATCGCTCGACAACGCATGTTATGTGCATCGCATCGCATGCGCATTGAGTCACTTCGCATCACATGCTCATGGCATCGCTTGATATCGCATTTATGTGCATCGCATCGCATGCGCATTGAGTCACGTCGCACCACATGCGCATGACATCGCATGACATCGCATCTTTTGTGCATCGCATCGCATGCGCATTGAGTGACATCGCGTTATATACGCATGGTATCGCTTGATATGGCATCTTATGTGAATCGCATCGCAGCGCATTGAGTTACATCGCGTCACATACGAATGCATCGCTCGACATCACATCCTATGTGCATCGCATGCGCATTGAGCTACGTCGCATCACATGCGCATGGCATCGCTTGATATCGCATCTTATGCGTATCGCATCGCATGCGCATTCAGGCACGTCGCGTCGCATGCGCATGGCATTGCCTGATATCGCATCTTATGGTCATCGCATCGCATGTGCGTTGAGCTACGTCGCACCACATGCGCAAGACATCGCACGGTATCGCATCTTTTGTGCATCGCATCGCATGCGCATTGAGTGACATCGCGTCATATGCGCATGAGTACGCTCGATATCGCATCTTATGTGCATCGCATCGCATGTGTAATGAGTCACGTCGCGTTACATGCGCATGGCATCGCTTGATATCGCATCTTATGCGCATCGCATCTCATGCGCATTGAGTCACAACGCGTCACATATCTTATATGCATCGTATCGCAGCGCATTGAGTCACATCGCGTCACATGCGCATGCGTCGCTCGACATCGCGTCTTATGTGCATCGCATGCGCATTGAGTCACGTCGCGTCACATGCGCAAGGCATCGCCTGATATCGCATCTTATGTGCAACGCATCGCATGTGCATTGAGTCACGTCGCGTTACATGCGCATGGCATCGCTTGATATCGCATCTTATGTGCATCGCATCGCATGCGCATTGAGTCACGTCGCGTCATATGCGCATGGCATCGCTTGATATCGCATCATATGTGCATCGCATCGCATGCGCATTGAGCCACGTCGCAATACATGCGCATGGCATCGCTTGATATCGCATCTTATGCGAATCGCATCGCATGCGCATTCAGGTACGTCGCGTCGTAAGCTCATGGCATCGCTTGATATCGCATCTTATGTGCATCGCATCGCATGCGCATTGAGCCATTTCAGGTCACATTTGCATGGCATCGCTTGATATCGCATCTTATGTTCATCACATCGCAATCGCATTGAGTCACGTCGCGTCGCATTCGCATGGCATTGCCTGATATCGCATCTTATGATCATCGCATCGCATGTGCATTGAGTCACGTCGCACCAGATGCGCATGACATCGCTCCATATCGCATGTTTTGTGCATCGCATCGCATGCGCATTGAGTGACATCGCGTCATATGCGCATGGCATCGCTTGATATCGCATCTTATGTGCATCGCATCGCAGCGCATTGAGTTACATCGCGTCACATACGCATGCATCGATCGACATCGCATCTTATGTGCATCGCATGCGCATTGAGTCACATCGCATCACACGCGCATGGCATCGCTCGACATCGCATCTTATGTAATTCGCATCGCATGCGCATTGAGTCACATCGCATCACATGCACGTGGCATCGCTTGATATCGCATCTTATGTGCATCGCATTGCATGCGCTTTTGAGTCACATCACGTCACATGCGCATGGCATCGCTTGATATCGCATCTTATGTGCATCGCTTCGCATGCGCATTGAGTCACATCCCATCACATGGGCATGGCATCGCTCGACAACGCATCTTATGTGCATCGCATCGCATGCGCATTGAGTCATGTCTCGTCACATTTGCATGGCATCGCTTGATATCGCATCTTATGTGCATCGCATCGAATGCGCATTGAGTCAAATCGCGTCACATGCACGTGGGATCGCTTGATATCGCATCTTATGTGCATCGCATCGCATGCGCTTTTGAGTCACATCACGTCACATGCGCATGGCATCGCTTGATATCGCATCTTATGTGCATCGCATCGCATGCTCTTTTGAGTCACATCACCTCACATGCGCATGGCAGCGCTTGATATCGCATCTTATGTGCTTCGCATCGCATGCGCATTGAGTCACGTCACGACACATGCAGATGGCATCGCTTGATATGACATCTCATGTGCATCGCATCGCATGCGCATTGAGACACGTCGCGTCACATTCGCATGGCATCGCTTGATATCCCATTTTATGTGCATCGCAGCGCATGTGCATAGAGTGACGTCGCGTTACATGCGCATGGCATTGCTTGAGATCGCATCTTATGTTCATCTAATCGTATATGCATTGAGTCACGTCGCACCATATGCGGATGACATCGCTCGACATCGCATCTTTTGTGCATCGCATCGCTTGCGGATTGAGTGACATCGCGTCGTATGCGCATCGCATCGCTTGATATCGCATCTTATGTGCATCGCATCGCCGCGCATTGAGTCACGTCGCGTCACATACGCATGCATCGCTCGACATCGCGTCTTATGTGCATCGCATGCGCATTGAGTCACGTCCCGTCACATGCGCATGGAATCGCTTGATATCGCATTTTATGTGCTTCGCATCGCATGCGCAGTGAGTCACGTCGCGTCAAACGCGAATGGCATCGCTTGATATCGAAACTTATGTGCATCGCATCGCATGCGCATTGGATGGCATCGCGTCATATACGCATGGAATCGCTTGATATCGCATCTTATGTGCATCGCATCGCATGCGCAGTGAGTCACGTCGCGTCACATACGCATGCATCGCACAACATCGCATCTTATGTGTATCGCATGCGCATTGAGCCACATCGCATCACACGCGCATGGCATCGCTCGACATCGCATCTTATGTGCATCGCATCGCATGCGCATTGAGTCACAGCGCGTCACATGCACATGGCATCGCTTGATATCGCATCTTATGTGCATCGCATCGCATGCGCATTGAGTCACGTCGCGTTACATGCGCATGGCATCGCTTGATATCGCATTCATGTGCATCGCATCGCATGCGCATTGAGTCACGTCGCACCACATGCGCATCACATCGCTTCACATTGCACCTTTTGTGCATCGCATCGCATGCGCATTGAGTCACATTGCGTCACATGCACATGGCATCGCTTGATATCGCATCTTATGTTCATCGCATCGCATGCGCATTGAGTCACGTCGCGTTACACGCGCATGGCATCGCTCGACATCGCATCTTATGTGCATCGCATCGCATGCGCATTGAGTCACATCGCGTCACATGCACATGGCATCGCTTGATATCGCATCTTATGTGCATCGCATCGCATGCGCATTGAGTCACGTCGCGTTACATGCGCATGGCATCGCTTGATATCGCATTTATGTGCATCGCATCGCATGCGCATTGAGTCACGTCGCACCACATGCGCATCACATCGCTTCACATTGCATCTTTTGTGCATCGCATCGCATGCGCATTGAGTGACATCTCGCCATATACGCATGGCATCGCTTGATATCGCATCTTATGTGCATCGCATCGCATGCGCATTGAGCCACGTCGTATCACATGCGCATGGCATCGCTTGATATCGCATCTTATGCGCATCGCACCTTATGCGCATCGCATCGCATGCGCATTGAGACACGTCGCGTCGCATGCGCATGGCATTGCCTCATATCGTATCTTATGGTCATTGGATCGCATGTGCATTGAGTTACATCGCACCACATGCGCATAACATCGCTCGATATCGCATCTTTTGTGCTTCGCATCGCATGCGCATTGAGTGGTTACGCATCACATGCACATGGCAGCGCTTGATATCGCATATTATGTGCATCGCATCGCATGTGCATTGAGTCACGTCGCGTTACATGCGCATGGCATCGCTTGATATCGCATCCTATGTGCACCGCATCGCATGCGCAGTGAGTCACGTCGCGTCACATGCGCATGGCATCGCTTGATATCGCATGTTATGTGCATCGCATCGCATGCGCATTGAGTGGTTACGCATCACATGCACATGGCAGCGCTTGATATCGCATATTATGTGCATCGCATCGCATGTGCATTGAGTCACGTCGCGTTACATGCGCATGGCATCGCTTGATATCGCATACTATGTGCACCGCATCGCATGCGCATTGAGTCACATCGCATCACACGCCCATGGCATCGCTCGACATCGCATTTTATGTGCAACGCATCGCATGCGCTTGAGTCATGTCTCGTCATATTTACATGGCATCGCTTGATATCGCATCTAATGTGCACCGCATCGCATGCGCATTGAGTCACGTCGCGTCGGATGCGCATGGCATTGCTTGATATCGCCTCTCGTCTTCATCGCAACGCATGCGCATTGAGTCACATCGCATCACATGCGCATGGCATCGCTCGACATCGCATCTTAAGTGCATCGCATGCGCATTGAGTCACGTCGCATCACATGCGCATGGCATCGCTTGATATCGCATCTTATGTGCATCGCATCGCAAGCGCAGTGAGTCACGTCGCGTCACATGCGCATGGCATCGCTTGATGTGGCATCTTATGTGCAACGCATCGCATGCTTAATCAGTCACGTCGCGCCACATTCGCATGGCATCCCTTGATATCGCATATTATGTGCATCGCATTCGCATTGAGTCAGAGTGCGTCACATGCGCATGGGATGACTTGATATCGCATCTTATGTGCATCGCATCGCATGTGATCTGAGTGACATCGAATTACATGCGCATGGCAACGCACGACAACGCATCTTATGTGCATTGCATCGCATGCGCATTGAGTTACGTCGCGTCACATGCACATGGCATCGCTTGATTTCGCATCTTATGTGCATCGCATGCGCATTGAGGCACGTCGCATCACATGCGCATGGCATCGCTTGATATCGCATCTTATGTGTATCGCATCGCATGCGCATTGAGTCACGTCGCGTTACATGCGTATGGCGTCGCTTGATATCGCATTATATGTGCACCGCATCGCATGCGCAGTGAGTCACGTCAAGTCACATGCGCATGGCATCGCTTGATAGCGCATCTTATGTGCATCGCATATCATGCGCATTGAGTGGTTACGCATCACATGCACATGGCAGCGCTTGATGTCGCATATTATGTGCATCGCATCGCATGCGCATTGAGTCACTTAGCATCACATGCGCATGGCATCGCTTCATATCGCATCTCATGCGCATGGCATCGCTCGACATTGCATCTTAAGTGCATTGCATGCGCATTGAGTCACATCGCGTCACATGCGCATGGCATCGCTTGATATCGCATCATATGTGCATCGCATCGCATGCGCATTGAGTCACATCACGTCACATGCGCATGGCAGTGCTTGATATCGCATCTTATGTGCATCGCATCGCATGCACAGTGAGTCACGTCGCGTCACATGCGCATGGCATCACTTGATATCGCATTTTATGTGCATCGCATCCCATGCTTATTGAGTCACGTCGCGTCACATGCGCATGACATCGCTTGATATCGGATCTTATGTGCATCGCGTCGCATGCGCATTGAGTCACAGCGCGTCACATGCGCATGGCATCACTTGATATCGTATCGTATGTGCAACGCATCGCATGCGCATAGAGTCACTCCGCATCACATGCTAATGGCATCGCTTGATATCGCAACTTATGTGCATCGCATCGCCTGCGCATTGAGTCACATCGCATCACATGCGCATGGCATCGCTTGATTTCGCATCTCATGTGCATCGCATGCGCATTGAGTCACGTCGCATCACATGCGCATGGTATCGCTTGATATCGCATATTATGTGCATCGCATCGTATGCGTATTGAGTCACATCGCGTCACATGCGCATGGCTTTGCTTGATATCGCATCTTAGGTGCACCGCATTGCATGCGGATTGAGTCACATCACGTCACATGCGCATGGCATGACTTGATAATGCATCTTATGTGCATCGCATCGCTTGCGCATTGAGCGACATCGCGTCACGTGCGCATGGCGTCGGTTGATATCTCATCTTATGTGCATCGCATCGCAGCGCATTATGTCACATCGCGTTACATGCGCATGCATCTCTCTACATCGCATCTTATGTGCTTCTCATCGCATGCACATTGAGTCACGTCCCGTCGCATGCCCATGACATCGCTTGATATCGCATCTTATGTGCATCGCATCGCATGCGCATTGAGTCACGTCTCGTCACATGCGCATGGCATCGCTTGATATCGCATCATATGTGCATCGTAGAACATATGGGTTGAGTCAGATCACGTCACATGCGCATGGCATCGCTTGATATCGCATCTTATGTGCATCCCATCGCATGCGCATTGAGCGACATCGCGTCACGTGCGCATGGCATCGGTTGATATCGCATCTTATGTGCATCGCATCGCAGCGCATTATGTCACATCGCGTTACATGCGCATGCATCTCTCTACATCGCATCTTATGTGCTTCTCATCGCATGCACATTGAGTCACGTCCCGTCGCATGCCCATGACATCGCTTGATATCGCATCTTATGTGCATCGCATCGCATGCGCATTGAGTCACGTCTCGTCACATGCGCATGGCATCGCTTGATATCGCATCATATGTGCATCGTAGAACATATGGGTTGAGTCAGATCACGTCACATGCGCATGGCATCGCTTGATATCGCATCTTATGTGCATCCCATCGCATGCGCATTGAGCCACGTCGCGTCAATTGCGCATGGCATCGCTTGATATCGCACCTTATGTGCATCTCATCGCATGTGCATTGAGTCACGTCGCGTCACATACGCATGGCATCGCTTGATATCGCATCATATGTGCATCGCATCGCAGCGCATTGAGTGACATCACGCCACCTGCGGATAGCAGCGCATGATGTCGCATCTTATGTGCATCGCATCGCTTGCGGATTGAGTCATGTCTCGTCACATTTGCAAGGCATCGCTTGATATCGCATCTTATGTGCATCGAATGCGCATTGAGTCACATTGCATGTCACCGCTGACATCGGGTCTTATGTGCATCGCATCGCAGCGCATTGAGTGACTTCACGCCACATGCGCATAGCATCGCTTGATATCGCATCTTATGTGCATCGTATCACTTATGGATTGAGTCACATCACGTCACATATGCATGGCATCGCTTGATATCGCATCTTATGTGCATCCCATCGCATGCGCATTGAGCCACGTCGCGTCAATTGCGCATGACATCGCTTGATATCGCATCTTATGTGCATCTCATCGCATGCGCATTGAGTCACGTCGCGTCACATGCCCATGGCATCGCTTGATTTCGCATCATATGTGCATTGCATCGCAGCGCATTGAGTGACATCACGCCACATGCGCATAGCACCGCATGATGTCGCATCTTATGTGCATCGCATGCGGATTGAGTCATGTCTCGTCACATTTGCATGGCATCGCTTGATATCGCATCTTATGTGCATCGCATCGCATGCGCATTGAGTCAGGTCGCGTCACATGGGCATGGCATCACTTGTCATCGCATCTTATGTGCATCGCATCGCATGCGCATTGAGTCACATCGAGTCACATGAACATGGCATCGCTTGATATCGCATCTTAAGTGCATCGCGTCGCATGCGCATTTAGTCACGTCGCATCACATGCGCATGGCATCGCTTGAGATCGCATCTTTTGTGCATCGCGTCGAATGCGCATTTAGTCACGTCGCATCACATGCGCATGGCATCGCTTGATATCGCATCTTAGGTGCATCGCGTCGCATGCGCATTGAGTCACGTCGCATCACATGCGCATGGCATCGCTTGATATCGCGTCTTATGTGCATCGCTTCGCACCGCACTGAGTCAAACCGCGTCACATGCGCATGGCATCGCCTGATATCGCATCTTATGTGCATCGCGTCGCATGCGCATTTAGTCACGT
This sequence comes from Tenodera sinensis, assembly GCA_030765045.1. Taxonomy (NCBI): domain Eukaryota; kingdom Metazoa; phylum Arthropoda; class Insecta; order Mantodea; family Mantidae; genus Tenodera; species Tenodera sinensis. The sequence goes on from CM060973.1 coordinate 50,802,864, forward strand.
CGCATCACATGCGCATGGCATCGCTTGATATCGCATCTTATGTGCATCTCATCACATGCGGATTGAGTCACATCACGTCACATACGCATGGCATCGCTTGATATCGCAACTTATGTGCATCGCATCGCATGCGCATTGAGTCACGTCGCGTTACATGCGCATAGCATCACTTGTTATCGCATCTTATCTGCATCAAATCGCATGCGAATTGAGTCACATCACGTCACATGCGCATGGCATCGCTTGATATCGCATCTTATGTGCATCCCATCGCATGCGCATTGAGTCACATCACGTCACATACGCATGGCATCGCTTGATATCGCAACTTATGTGCATCGCATCGCATGCGCATTGAGTCACGTCGCGTTACATGCGCATAGCATCACTTGTTATCGCATCTTATCTGCACCAAATCGCATGCGAATTGAGTCACATAAAGTCACATGCGCATGGATCGCTTGATATCGCATCTTATGTGCATCCCATCGCATGCGCATTGAGTCACGTCGCGACACATGCAAATGGCATCTCTTGATATCGCATCTTATGTGTGTCGCATGCGCATTGAGTCACGTCGTATCACACGCGCATTTCATCGCTCGACATGGGATATTTTGTGAATCGCATCGCATCGGCATTGAGTCTCATCACGTCACATGCGCATGTCATCGCCTGATATCGCATCTTAAGTGCATCGCGTCGCAGCGCATTTAGCCACATCACAACACATGTGCATGGCATCTCTTGATATCGCATCTTATGTGCATTAAATCGCATGCGCATTGAGTCACATCAAGTCACATGCGCATGGCATCGCTTGATATCGCACCTTATGTGCATCGCATCGCATTAGTATTTAGTCACATCGCGTCACATACGCATGACATCGCTCGACATCGCATCTTATGTGCATCGCATCGCATAAGCATTGTGTCACATCGCGTCACATGTGTATAGCATCGCTTGATATCGCATCTTATGTGCATCAGTTCGCAGCGCACTGAGTCACATCGCGTCACATGCGCATGCATCGCTCGAAATCGCTTCTTATGTGCATCGCATGCGCATTGAGTCACGTCGCATCACATGCAAATGGCATCGCTCGACATCGCATGTAGTGTGCGTCGCATGCGCATTGAGTCACATGCGCATGGCATCACTTGATATCGCATCTTATGTGCATCGCATCGCATGCGCATTGAGTCACGTCGCGTCACATGCGCATGGCATCACTTGATATCGCATCTTATGTGCATCGCATCGCATGCGCATTGAGTCACGTCGCGACACATGCGCATGGCATCGCTTGATATCGCATTTTATGTGCATCGCATCGCATGTGCAGTGAGCCACGTGGCGTCACAAGCGCATGGCATCGCTATATCGCATCTTATGTGCAGAGTATCGCATGCGCATTGAGTCACATCGCGTCACATTCGCATGGCATCGCTTGATATCACATCTTTTGTGCATCGCATCGCATCGCATGCGCATGTAGTCACGTCGCATCACATGCGTATGGCCTCGCTTGATATCGCATCTTATGTGCATCGCATCGCATGCGCATTGAGTCACGTCGCGTCACATGTGCATGGCATCGCTTGATATCGCATCTTATGTGACTCGCATCGCATGCGCTTTGAGCCACATCGCGTCACATGCGCATGGCATGACTTGATATCGCATCTTATCTGCATCGCATCGCATGTGCATTGAGCCACTTCGCATCACATGCGCATGGCATCTCTTGATATCGCATCTTATGTGCATCGCATGGCATGCGCATTGAGTGACATCGCTTCGCAGCGAACTGAGTCAAACCGCGTCACATGCGCATGCATCGCTAGTAATCGCATCATATGTGCACCGCATGCGCACTGATTCAAATCGTATCACACGCGCATTTCATCGCTCGACATCATATATTTTGTGAATCGCATCGCATCGGCATTGAGTCACATCACGTCACATGCGCATGGCATCGCTTGATATAGCATCTTATGTGCATCGCAGCGCATCCGTATTGAGTCACATCGAGTAACATGCGCATGGCATCGCTTGATATCGCATCTTATGTGCATCGCATCGCATGCGCATTGAGTCACATCGAGTAACATGCGCATGGCATCGCTTGATATCGCATCTTATGAGCATCGCGTCGCATGCGCATTTAGGCACGTCGCATTACATGCGCATAGCATCGCTTGATATCGCATCTTATGAGCATCGCATCGCATGCTCATTGAGTCACATCGAGTAACATGCGCATGGCATCGCTTGATATCGCACCTTATGTGCATCGCGTCGCATGCGCATTTAGTCACGTCGCATCACATGCGCATGGAATCGCTTGATATCGCATCTTATGTGCATCGCATCGCATGCGCATTGAGTCACGTCACGTCGCGTCACATGCGCATGGCGTCGCTTGATATCGCATCTTATGTGCATCGCAACGCATGCTTATTGAGTCACGTCGCGCCACATCCGCATGGCATCGCTTGATATCGCGTTCTAAGTGTGTCGCATCGCATGCGTATTGAGTCACAACGCGTCACATGCGCATGGCATCGCTTGATATCGAATCTTATGTGCACTGCATCGAATGAGCATTGAGTCACTTCGCCTCAATAACGCATGGCATCGCTTGATGTCGCATGTCATGTGCATCGCATCGCATGCGCATTGTGTCACATCGCGTCACATACGCATGGCATCGCTTGATGTCGCATCTCATGTGCATCGCATCGCATGCGTATTGGGTCACATCGCGTCATATGCGCATGGCATCGCTTGCAATCGCAATTATGTGGCTCGCATCGCAGCGCATTGAGTCACATCACGCAACATGCGCATGGCATCGCTTAATATCGCATCTTATGTGCATCGCATCGCTTGCGCATTGATTCACGTCGCGTCACATGGAAATGGTATCGCTTGATATTTAACCTTATTTGCATCGCATCGCAAGCGCATTGAATCACGCCGCGTCACATGCGCATGGTATCGCTTGATATCGCCTCTTAATTGCATCGCATCGCATGGTTATTGAGTCACGTCACGTCACATGCGCATGGCATCGCTTGATATCGCATGTTATGTGCATCGCATTGCATGCGCATTGAGCCACATCGCATCACCTGCGCATTGCATCGCTTCATATCGCATCCTATGTGCATCGCATTGCATGCAAATTGAGTCACGTCGCGTCACATGCGCTTAGCATCACCTGTTATCGCATCTTGTGTGAATCGCATCGCATGCGCATTGAGTCACATCGAGTCACATGCGCAAGGCATCGCTTGAGATCGCATCTATTGTGCATCGCGTCGAATGCGCATTGAGTCACGTCGCATCACATGCGCATGGCATCGCTTGATATCGCGTCTTATGTGCATCGCTTCGCACCACACTGAGTCAAACCGCGTCACATGCGCATGCATCGCTCGAAATCTCATCTTATGTGCATCGCATGCGCATTGGTTCAAATCGTATCACACGCGCATTTCATCGCTCGACATCCCATATTTTGTGAATCGCATCGCATCGGCATTGAGTCACATCACGTCACATGCGCATGGCATCGCTTGATATCGCATCTTATGTGCATCGCAGCGCAACCGTATTGAGTCACATCGCGTCACATGCGCATGGCATCGCCTGATATCGCATCTTATGTGAATCGCATCGCAGCCCATTGAGTCAAATCACAACACATGCGCATGGCATCGCTTGATATCGCATCTTATGTGCATCTCATCGCAAGCGGATTGAGTCACATCACGTCACATGCGCATGGCATCGCTTGATACCGCATCTTATGTGCATCGCAGCGCAACCGTATTGAGTCACATCGCGTCACATGCGCATGGCATAGCCTGATATCGCATCTTATGTGCATCGCGTCGCATGCGCATTTAGTCACGTCGCATCACATGCGCATGGCATCGCTTGATATCGCATCTTATGTGCATCTCATCGCATGCGGATTGAGTCACATCACGTCACATACGCATGGCATCGCTTGATATCGCAACTTATGTGCATCGCATCGCATGCGCATTGAGTCACGTCGCGTTTCATGCGCATAGCATCACTTGTTATCACATCTTATCTGCATCAAATCGCATGCGAATTGAGTCACATCAAGTCACATGCGCATGGCATCGCTTGATATCGCATCTTATGTGCATCCCATCGCATGCGCATTGAGTCACATCACGTCACATACGCATGGCATCGCTTGATATCGCAACTTATGTGCATCGCATCGCATGCGCATTGAGTCACGTCGCGTTACATGCGCATAGCATCACTTGTTATCGCATCTTATCTGCACCAAATCGCATGCGAATTGAGTCACATAAAGTCACATGCGCATGGATCGCTTGATATCGCATCTTATGTGCATCCCATCGCATGCGCATTGAGTCACGTCGCGACACATGCAAATGGCATCTCTTGATATCGCATCTTATGTGTGTCGCATGCGCATTGAGTCACGTCGTATCACACGCGCATTTCATCGCTCGACATGGGATATTTTGTGAATCGCATCGCATCGGCATTGAGTCTCATCACGTCACATGCGCATGTCATCGCCTGATATCGCATCTTAAGTGCATCGCGTCGCAGCGCATTTAGCCACATCACAACACATGTGCATGGCATCTCTTGATATCGCATCTTATGTGCATTAAATCGCATGCGCATTGAGTCACATCAAGTCACATGCGCATGGCATCGCTTGATATCGCACCTTATGTGCATCGCATCGCATTAGTATTTAGTCACATCGCGTCACATACGCATGACATCGCTCGACATCGCATCTTATGTGCATCGCATCGCATCGGCATTGAGTCACATCACGTCACATGCGCATGGCATCGCTTGATATAGCATCTTATGTGCATCGCAGCGCATCCGTATTGAGTCACATCGAGTAACATGCGCATGGCATCGCTTGATATCGCATCTTATGTGCATCGCATCGCATGCGCATTGAGTCACATCGAGTAACATGCGCATGGCATCGCTTGATATCGCATCTTATGAGCATCGCGTCGCATGCGCATTTAGGCACGTCGCATTACATGCGCATAGCATCGCTTGATATCGCATCTTATGAGCATCGCATCGCATGCTCATTGAGTCACATCGAGTAACATGCGCATGGCATCGCTTGATATCGCACCTTATGTGCATCGCGTCGCATGCGCATTTAGTCACGTCGCATCACATGCGCATGGAATCGCTTGATATCGCATCTTATGTGCATCGCATCGCATGCGCATTGAGTCACGTCACGTCGCGTCATATGCGCATGGCGTCGCTTGATATCGCATCTTATGTGCATCGCAACGCATGCTTATTGAGTCACGTCGCGTCACATTCGCATGGCATCGCTTGATATCGAATCTTATGTGCACTGCATCGAATGAGCATTGAGTCACTTCGCCTCAATAACGCATGGCATCGCTTGATGTCGCATGTCATGTGCATCGCATCGCATGCGCATTGTGTCACATCGCGTCACATACGCATGGCATCGCTTGATGTCGCATCTCATGTGCATCGCATCGCATGCGTATTGGGTCACATCGCGTCATATGCGCATGGCATCGCTTGCAATCGCAATTATGTGGCTCGCATCGCAGCGCATTGAGTCACATCACGCAACATGCGCATGGCATCGCTTAATATCGCATCTTATGTGCATCGCATCGCTTGCGCATTGATTCACGTCGCGTCACATGGAAATGGTATCGCTTGATATTTAACCTTATTTGCATCGCATCGCATGCGCATTGAATCACGCCGCGTCACATGCGCATGGTATCGCTTGATATCGCCTCTTAATTGCATCGCATCGCATGGTTATTGAGTCACGTCACGTCACATGCGCATGGCATCGCTTGATATCGCATGTTATGTGCATCGCATTGCATGCGCATTGAGCCACATCGCATCACCTGCGCATTGCATCGCTTCATATCGCATCCTATGTGCATCGCATCGCATGCAAATTCAGTCACGTCGCGTCACATGCGCTTAGCATCACCTGTTATCGCATCTTGTGTGAATCGCATTGCATGCGCATTGAGTCACATCGAGTCACATGCGCATGGCATCGCTTGAGATCGCATCTATTGTGCATCGCGTCGAATGCGCATTTAGTCACGTCGCATCACATGCGCATGGCATCGCTTGATATCGCATCTTATGTGCATCGCGTCGCATGCGCATTGAGTCACGTCGCATCACATGCGCATGGCATCGCTTGATATCGCGTCTTATGTGCATCGCTTCGCACCGCACTGAGTCAAACCGCGTCACATGCGCATGCATCGCTCGAAATCTCATCTTATGTGCATCGCATGCGCATTGGTTCAAATCGTATCACACGCGCATTTCATCGCTCGACATCCCATATTTTGTGAATCGCATCGCATCGGCATTGAGTCACATCACGTCACATGCGCATGGCATCGCTTGATATCGCATCTTATGTGCATCGCAGCGCAACCGTATTGAGTCACATCGCGTCACATGCGCATGGCATCGCCTGATATCGCATCTTATGTGAATCGCATCGCAGCCCATTGAGTCAAATCACAACACATGCGCATGGCATCGCTTGATATCGCATCTTATGTGCATCTCATCGCAAGCGGATTGAGTCACATCACGTCACATGCGCATGGCATCGCTTGATACCGCATCTTATGTGCATCGCAGCGCAACCGTATTGAGTCACATCGCGTCACATGCGCATGGCATAGCCTGATATCGCATCTTATGTGCATCGCGTCGCATGCGCATTTAGTCACGTCGCATCACATGCGCATGGCATCGCTTGATATCGCATCTTATGTGCATCTCATCGCATGCGGATTGAGTCACATCACGTCACATACGCATGGCATCGCTTGATATCGCAACTTATGTGCATCGCATCGCATGCGCATTGAGTCACGTCGCGTTTCATGCGCATAGCATCACTTGTTATCACATCTTATCTGCATCAAATCGCATGCGAATTGAGTCACATCAAGTCACATGCGCATGGCATCACTTGATATCATATCTAATGTGCATCCCATCGCATGCGCATTGAGTCACGTCGCGTCACATGGAAATGGCATTTCTTGATATCGCATCTTATGTGCGTCGCATGCGCATTGAGTCACGTCGTATCACACGCGCATTTCATCGCTCGACATGGCATATTTTGTGAATCGCATCGCATCGGCATTGAGTCTCATCACGTCACATGCGCATGTCATCGCCTGATATCGCATCTTAAGTGCATCGCGTCGCAGCGCATTGAGCCACATCACAACACATGTGCATGGCATCTCTTGATAACGCATCTTATGTGCACCGCATCGCATGCGGGTTGAGTCACATCACGTCACATACGCATGGCATCGCTTGATATCGCATCTTATGTGCATCGCATCGCATTAGTATTTAGTCACACCGCGTCACATGCAATGAGATCGCTCGACATCGCATCTTATGTGCATCGCATCGCATAAGCATTGTGTCACATCGCGTCACATGCGTATAGCATCGCTTGATATCGCATCTTATGTGCATCAGTTCGCAGCGCACTAAGTCACATCGCGTCACATGCGCATGCATCGCTCGAAATCGCATCTTATGTGCATCGCATGCGCATTGATTCACATCGTATCACACGGTCATTTCATCGCTCAACATGGCATTTTTTGTGAATCGCATCGAATCGGCATTGAGTCACATCACGTCACATGAGCATTGCATCGCTTGATATCGCATCTTATGTGCATTGCATCGCATTAGTATTTTGTCACATCGCGTCAAATCGCATGGCATTACTTGATATCGCATCTTATGTACATCGCATCGCAGCGCATTGGGCAACATCACGACACATGCGCATAGCATCGCTTGATATCGCATCTTATGTGCATCGCATCGCATGCGGCTTGAGTCACATCACGTCACATACGCATGGAATCACTTGTTATCGCATCTTATGTGCATCGCATCGCGTGCGCATTGAGTCACATCGAGTAACATGCGCATTGCATCGCTTGATATCGCATCTTATATGCATCGCATCGCATGCGCATTGAGTCACGTCGCGTCACATGCGCATGGCATCGCTTGATATCACATCTCATGTGCATCGCATCGCATGCGCACGTAGTCACGACGCATCACATGCGTATGGCATCGCTTGATATCGCATCTTATGTGCATCGCATCGCATGCGCATTGAGTCACGTCGCGTCACATGTGCATGGCATCGCTCGATATCGCCTCTTATGTGACTCGCATCGCATGCGCATTGAGCCACATCGCGTCACATGCGCATGGCATGACTTGATATCGCATCTTATGTGCATCGCATCGCATGCGAATTGAGTCACGTCGCGTCACATGCGCTTGGCATCACTTGTTATCGCATCTTATGTATATCGCATCGCATGCGCATTCAGTCACATCGAGTTACATGCGCATGCATCGCTCGAAATCGCATCTTATGCGCATCGCATGCCCATTGAGTAACATCGCGTCACATGCGCATGGCATATCTTGATATCGCATCTTATGTGCCTCGCATCGCATGCGTATTGGGTCACATCGCGTCTTTTGCGCATGGTATCGCTTGCAATCGCAATTATGTGGCTCGCATCGTAGCGCATTGAGTCACACCACGCAACATGCGCATGGCATCGCTTGAGATCGCATCTATTGTGCATCGCCTCGAATTCGCATTTAGTCACGTCGCATCACATGCGCAAGGAATCGCTTGATATCGCATCTTATGTGCATCGCGTCGCATGCGCATTGAGTCACGTCGCATCACATGCGCATGGCATCGCTTGATATCGCGTCTTATGTGCATCGCTTCGCACCGCACTGAGTCAAACCGCGTCACATGCGCATGCATCGCTCGAAATCTCATCTTATGTGCATCGCATGCGCATTGGTTCAAATCGTATCACTCGCGCATTTCATCGCTCGACATCCCATATTTTGTGAATCGCATCGCATCGGCATTGAGTCACATCGCGTCACATGCGCATGGCATCGCCTGATATCGCATCTTATGTGAATCGCATCGCAGCCCATTGAGTCAAATCACAACACATGCGCATGGCATCGCTTGATATCGCATCTTAGGTGCATCTCATCGCAAGCGGATTGAGTCACATCACGTCACATGCGCATGTCATCGCTTGATATCGCATCTTATGTGCATCGCGTCGCATGCGCATTTAGTCACGTCGCATCACATGCGCATGGCATCGCTTGATATCGCATCTTATGTGCATCTCATCGCATGCGGATTGAGTCACATCACGTCACATACGCATGGCATCGCTTGATATCGCAACTTATGTGCATCGCATCGCATGCGCATTGAGTCACGTCGCGTTTCATGCGCATAGCATCACTTGTTATCGCATCTTATCTGCATAAAATCGCATGCGAATTGAGTCACATCAAGTCACATGCGCATGGCATCGCTTGAAATCGCATCTAATGTGCATCCCATCGCATGCGCATTGAGTCACGTCGCGTCACATGCAAATGGCATCTCTTGATATCGCACCTTATGTGCGTCGCATGCGCATTGAGTCACGTCGTATCACACGCGCATTTCATCGCTCGACATGGCATATTTTGTGAATCGCATCGCATCGGCATTGAGTCTCATCACGTCACATGCGCATGTCATCGCCTGATATCGCATCTTAAGTGCATCGCGTCGCAGCGCATTGAGCCACATCACAACACATGTGCATGGCATCTCTTGATATCGCATCTTATGTGCATTGCAGTGCATCCGTATTGAGTCACATCGCGTTACATGCGCATGGCTTCGCCTGATATCGCATCTTATGTGGATCTCATCGCAGCGCATTGAGTCAAATCACAACACATCCGCATGGCATCGCTTGATATCGATCCTTATGTGTATCTCATCGCAAGCGGATTGAGTCACATCACGTCACATACGCATGGCATCGCTTGATATCGTAACTTATGTGCATCGCATCGCATGCGCATTGAGTCACATCGAGTAACATGCGCATGGCATCGCTTGATATCGCATCTTATGTGCATCGCGTCGCATGCGCATTTAGTCACGTCACATCACATGCGCATGGCATCGCTTGAAATCGCATCTTATGTGCATCGCATCGCATGCGCATTGAGTCACATCGAGTAACATGCGCATGGCATCGCTTGATATCGCATCCTATGTGCACCGCGTCGCATGCGCATTTAGTCACGTCGCATCACATGCGCATGGCATCGCTTGATATCGCATCTTATGTGCATCGCATCGCATGCGCATTGAGTCACGTCGCACCACATGCGCATGACATCGCTTGATATCGCATCCTATGTGCATCGCATCGCAAGCGCATTGAGTCACGTCGCATCACATGCAAATGGCATCGCTCGACATCGCATCTTATATGCATCGCATCTCATGCGCATTGAGTCACGTCGCGTCACATGCGCATGGCATCGCTTGATATCACATCTCATGTGCATCGCATCGCATGCGCACGTAGTCACGACGCATCACATGCGTATGGCATCGCTTGATATCGCATCTTATGTGCATCGCATCGCATGCGCATTGAGTCACGTCGCGTCACATGTGCATGGCATCGCTTGATATCGCCTCTTATGTGACTCGCATCGCATGCGCATTGAGCCACATCGCGTCACATGCGCATGGCATGACTTGATATCGCATCTTATGTACATCGCATCGCATGCGAATTGAGTCACGTCGCGTCACATGCGCTTGGCATCACTTGTTATCGCATCTTATGTGCATCGCATCGCATGCGCATTGAGTCACATCGAGTCACATGCGCATGGCATCGCTTGATATTGTATCTTATGTATATCACATTGCATGCGCATTCAGTCACATCGAGTTACATGCGCATGCATCGCTCGAAATCGCATCTTATGCGCATCGCATGCCCATTGAGTAACATCGCGTCACATGCGCATGGCATATCTTGATATCGCATCTTATGTGCCTCGCATCGCATGCGTATTGGGTCACATCGCGTCTTATGCGCATGGCATCGCTTGCAATCGCAATTATGTGGCTCGCATCGTAGCGCATTAAGTCACACCATGCAACATGCGCATGGCATCGCTTAATATCGCATCCTATGTGCATCGCATCGCTTGCGCATTGATTCACGTCCCGTCACATGCGCATGGTATCGCTTGATATCACATCTTATGTGCATCGCATCGCATGCGCATTGAGTCACATCACGTCACATGCGCATGGCATCGCTTGATATCGCATCTTATGTGCATCGCAGCGCATTGAGTCAAATCATAACACATCCGCATGGCATCGCTTGATATCGCATCTTATGTGTATGTCATCGCAAGCGGATGGAGTCACATCACGTCACATACGCATGGCATCGCTTGATATCGTAACTTATGTGCATCGCATCGCATGCGCATTGAGTCACATCGAGTAACATGCGCATGGCATCGCTTGATATCGCATCTTATGCGCATCGCGTCGCATGCGCATTTAGTCACGTCGCATCACATGCGCATGGCATCGCTTGATATCGCATCTTATGTGCATCGCATCGCATGCGCATTGAGTCACATCGAGTAACATGCGCATGGCATCGCTTGATATCGCATCTTATGTGCACCGCGTCGCATACGCATTTAGTCACGTCGCATCACATGCGCATGGCATCGCTTGATATCGCATCTTATGTGCATCGCATCGCATGCGCATTGAGTCACGTCGCGTCACATGCGCATGGCATCGCTTGATATCGGATCTTATGTGCATCGCATCGCATGCGCAGTGAGTCACGTCGCGTCACATGCGCATGGAATCGCTTGATATCGCGTCTCATTTGCATCGCATCGCATGCGCATTGAGTCACGTCGCGTCGCATGCGCATGGCATTGCTTGATATCGCATCTTATGTTCATAACATCGCTAGTGCATTGAGTCACGTCGCACCACATGCGCATGACATCGCTTGATATCGCATCTTATGTGCATCGCATCGCATGCGCATTGAGTCACGTCGCATCACATGCAAATGGCATCGCTCGACATCGCATGTAGTGTGCGTCGCACGCGCATTGTGTCACATGCGCATGGCATCACTTGATATCGCATCTTATGTGCATCGCATCCCGTGCGCATTGTATAACGTCGCGTCACATGCGCATGGCATCGCTTGATATCGCATCTTATGTGCATCACAATGCATGCACATTGAATCACGCCGCGTCACATGCGCATGGCATCGCTTGATATCGCATCTTATGTGCATCGCATCGCATGCGCATTGAGTCACGTCGCATCACATGCAAATGGCATCGCTCGACATCGCATGTAGTGTGCATCGCATGCGCATTGAGTGACATGCGCATGGCATCGCTTGATATCGCATCTTATATTACCCCAATATAATGTTACCTCGCCCCACATAGCCACGCTAACCTAACCTAACCTAACCTAACCTAACCTAACCAAACCTCACCTCACCTCACCTCACCTCACCTAAGTCCCATACCTAACCTAACCTAACCTAACCTAATCTAACCTAGCCTAGCCTAAGCCCCATACTTCTACTTGTCTAACCTATCCTAACCTAACCTAACCTCGCCTAAGCCCCATACTTCTACTCACCTAACCTATCCTAACCTAACCTAACCTCACCTAAGCCCCATACTTCTACTCATCTAACCTATCCTAACCTAATCTAGCCTAACCTAAGCCCCCCATACTTCTACTCGTCTAACCTATCCTAACCTAACCTAACCTTACTTAAGCCCCATGCTTCTACTCGTCTAACCTATCCTACCCTAACCTAGCTCCCACTCTTTTTTACTTTGAACTTTCATAATTTAACATAACCTAAGCCTCATACTTCTACTCGTGTAACCTACCCTAATGTTACTTAATCTAAGTGAGCATAAATCTTCCTATTTGTTAAGATTGACTCAACCCAATCTATTTCATTCCTAGTTAACTTAAGCGTTCTATTCTTCTATAACCTATTCTAACCTATTATGACCTTCACACCGTACCATTTCAGTCTTAGACATCCCGCTTTCTTTTGCAAATTTTTTCCTCAGTAACTTTAGATAGCTACTCCGAAGGTATTATACGCTCGGACATGCGAACCCTAAGTATTTGCCATACTTTTTACGAAACGTTGATGCTTTTTGCGAGTTTAGTTGCTATTTTAGCTGCTTTTGCGGTATTCTGGAGGGGGTTTTTTACGAATTTTTGAAGGTTTGTCCCGATTGTCAGGTATTCTCATGTCTTTAGTATGTTTTAATGCTTTTAAGGGGTATATGGAGCCTTTTTAGGGATTTGTTATGCTTTCATGATCAAATTCCATCCTTTCGTAAGTGTATGATGTTCTCGTCTAGAGAATTGTTTACAGTCTTTCTACGACTAACCTAACTTATCCACAAACCTCTTTAGAGGCATTTCTTCAACGTTATTTAACATTATACATGTTTCTTTTTCTCCTCCCTCGAACTCTTTTTGTAAACTAACATTAGAAGTCGTTGTAACCTTGTTATTGAAATAGCTATTGTATCCGTCTTTGTGGACTGCTCCAGTATGCTACACATGTTAACCTCATTTAACGATTCTTTTGCATAGTTCTGTATGTTCTAATGGTAACATGTCAAACGTTGCACACATTCCTTCTAAGACTATCCTAACCTAACCTAACCTAACTCAACCAACAACCATCATCACCAGCGCCATCTTAACCTGCACGACAACAACCATCGCAGCACCCCACACCTAGGTCATCACCACCGCCGCCATAACCTACACGAACACTACCACCACCACCGCCATCACCACCACCACCATCCTCACCATCACCACCATCGCTACCATCTCTACCATAACCATCACCATTACCACCATCCTCACCATCGCCAGCATCGTTACCATCACACTCGTTACCATCATATCCATCACAGCCATAATCATCACCAACACAACCATCACCAAACCCGCCTATTATAATCTAACCGGTTGTTTTAAAGTATTCTTTTACAGTTTCATTGATGATTATTGTTTTTTATAACCCTTTATAGAGCCTTAAACTAGCACTAAAATATGTTCTAACCAATGATGTTGAAGTACTTATAGTTCAGTATTTCTAAGACACGTACAATATCCTTAATAGTATTTTAACACAATCTTCTGATTATATACAGTTAATCAGGGCAAACTTACTTTAAGGTAGTAGGGTAGACGCCTCTCCTCTTTTATCTGGGCTGGAGACCAGCACTAGAGTTAAAGTCTAGTGGCAGAGTTAACGCCTCCCTTTATAATTTCTATTCTTATTCTTTCTTCGACAAGTATCATGGGGGCGTGGAGAGACCAGATGAGTAAGCTGTTTTATTTTTCTTCTTTCTTCGTGAAGGCGTGGAGGAGTCACGCATATTTTCATTTTCTACAGGAGACGTAACGGAGAAAATAATTATCTTGAGATCTAAGCTGCATTCTCTTACGCATGGGTTGCAACGCTGTAATGACCATACGCATACGTTGATATTCCATCCTCGGCAATTATTCTCTTGTCATCATGAGGCGACAGAGCTATTTTATTAGATTCAACTGTAGAAATATTATGATGCCGGGATAGGATTAAGTTCATAGGAGTTCTTAGGATTTTTAAAGTTTTAAGACACTCCATATAACTATTGAAGCTGATGTATTGCTTAATGGCGCTATGTTTAATGCCTTTGATCTTTTTTATCACAGAACCATCAATATCGAGAGCATACATTTTAGGCCTGAGACCAACGAAACGGCGAATGATTTTACCACTTGCTTCATCTTTAAACTTTCCCAACACTTTCTTGTTTTGTGTAGAATAGCATATATGGTTAGCAGGATAATCCGATGTATCCAGATGTTCAAGCATGTGTAATTTATCCTGGTATATATCAGCTGTAGTCACTCGATGGATGAAGGAATCTGTATCTGTATACAACAGTTTAAGATTTTCAGCTCCATAATATGGAAGTAACACATCGTATTGATACGAATACATTAGCGTCTTGGATATGTCTAGTACACTCATACCAATGTATATAGGCTTGCTGAACACTATTTTACGAGAAGCCATATGCACAGCAGCAAGATTAAGCCCGTATATAGTTCGATCGATAAATGTAGGCTTGGCTATAAGTTTTTCCAGAGTCTTCTCGTTGGTAACAAGGCGTATATCCATTCGATTCCGTATATTCTCCATAGTTTTGCCAAACATAGCGTTGTTGAACAGTTTATACAAATCCTTTTCAAAATCGTTTCTTGCTTGCTGCCGTAGACGATTATTAAATTCGACGTAAGGCTTTAACCAACAACATTGACGGAATTTTAGTGCTCGATGAATCTTTACTAGTCGTAGACCATGACTAAGAGCCTGTTTCAAGGCCATGTAATGTACCACATACTTCTTTCGGGATCCAAGATGGGCAATTAGTTTCTTGGAAGACGATCCCCCCGGTTTCATACCCTCAGGCAGAAAGGGTAAATCGTTATGAAGTTAATGTAGCTCTACAGGATACTCCACGTCAACCTCTAAGATATATCCAAAGGAATCATCCCCCTTCAGGGAACTGAGATGTATACCCTCAGGAGAAACCCACATAAATCCTCCATAAGGAAGAGCGTGACACATAGCCCAGCCGTACTCGTTATTGGCGTCTTCGTACGTAATAAAATGAGAAGGTTTACGAGGATCATACTGTTCCATATAGATATTATTAGCCTCAGCATACCGGTGAGAAACTTGGCATAAACCTCCTCTTATACCAGATTCAACCATGAGTAGCTGATCGTAATCAAGAAGCAATTCCAACTCGATTCCAGTATACAGCAGCATAGCATCCCATGTAAGTCCTGGAGAGGTAAAATAATGGGCAGGATCGACTTTATGAGTTTTCAGAGTTTGGTCTCTAAATGTTTCAAAGACATCCGTAAGGAGAAGAACATCAGAAGTTAAGTAAATATCACTGTATTCACCTAAGTTTTCCACATTAAACTGCTTCCATACATTTCTAGCATGCTCATAGTCATCGTCGGTAATTTCTTCTTCATTTAATTTATTGTAGAATGCTTCTCTTGGAGGCAGCTGAGTCTCGTTCAAAACATCCCATGAAGTAAGGTAATCGTAGGGGAACACTCCCTTACGAGTCATCAAGCCAATCTTCTCTTCTCCGAAGTACTTCTCTGTTTCGGGATACGTAGTGAGGTTTTTCACTAACTTATCCAAGCTTGTACTCAGGAAACGGTAGGTATCCACAAACCTGAGTTTAATATCTCCAACATACTTTGAGAATGAGATGTAGCTTTCTTCAGAGCTTGGTATTACCTCCACTCTTTCGCTTGTGCATCCTAACTCCTTAACAATGAAATAAGAGTCATACCCACTCAGATTATGCATGAAGACAGGTATATAATTAGGTGTTTTACAAGCCAGGTTACATTTATTATGTAAAGATCCTCTATACATCCCGGAAACATGATCGTGATCGCGAACCTTCCAATTATCTTCTGTAAATTCATACCCACACAGATAGCATATTGTAGAAGCATCAAATGATTCTTGGTCTTCAGCTGTAAGATTAAGAGGTTTAGCAGATTTGTATAAGTCACTAATTTTATTGGCCAGATCCATCAGACATTCCATAAACTTCTGTGCAGCGTCAGGTCCTCGGTAAACATACGGTTCAGTAGGAAGAGTTGTTTCTAGTTGTTCAACACTAGACGACGGTTTCACATAAACACAAAAGCTCATGGCAGAATGACTTTGATAAGGTGTTGTATAGGAGGTTTCAGGATTAGAGGCACAGGTATAGTAAGGAGCGAGAATGCTCTCAAAATCGGCGTAGATGACATATGGCAGTTTCAACATTCGTTCGACGTTTTTGAATCTGACGATAGAGTTTTCCTTTGTAGGCATAAGGCATCTAGCAATGCCATGTTGTCTACATATTTCTCTGTGCTCTTCTAATTTTTTCATTCCACTTCGTCCATGTTGGTCATCAAAATGGCTGAAGCAACGTTTACACGTATATATTTTTCCATGATGGTTAGTTTTCTGACGACGAATAAGCTTCTCAAAATCCTTTATATACACATAGTGATGTCTATCAGTAGCATCACTCAACAGAAGGAAATCGCGATGATCATCTAATTCTTCATCAATCACCTTTATCGGAAACACTTCATGTTTATCATCCACTCCAAACACATTTATAGATATATTATTGAGTTTTTCAAATTTACCGATTTCACCCAAGCTCGTAGGAAATGAGACGCATGAGAAATCGTATTTTTCTTGGAGATCCTTGTACTTGCTAACACGCTGAGGATCCTTTCGAATGAACTTTGCAAGAACAGCGTACATAAAGCATTTCTCGTCGCTGTAGTTCTGAGGGTTTATACAGGCTTTCTTCACATTCAAAGATGACGGTAGAGGAATATAGATGCTCCCTCGAAGAAGATTATACTTGTTAATACGCAGTCGAACACCATCAACATTCAGTAGAGCCCCATTACTACCTTTCAGCTTACTTTCTTCCATTTCAAGACGAAGCTTCTCGAATTTTTTTTCCAAGATGGCATCCAAGTCGCTATCTAAAAACACAGCCTGATTACGCGTTTTGAAGGCTTTGTTAGTAGTGTCTCCAACGGCATTCACAAATTTGCATTCAGCCATAATGTTAATTTTCAAACTTTTATGAGCCCGCAGCTCCTTCTGAACAGCATGAATTATACGCTGCTTAGCCTGCTGCAGGTATGAATTTAAATCCTGACTTGCTGGGGATTGGATGAAATACGATTTCAGCCGATCCTGAAAAGCTGTTTCATATTCTACAATATCATCTTCATCAGGAGACATTAACAATAATTTATGCTTAGTAGGTTCGAATTTGACTTTCTTAGCATCTTTAGCCCTCACACAGCGCCCTTCATGTACACCCCTTCGATGTTCAGTACCGTAAACATCACCACAATGTCTACACACGAAAAACTCCCCACATATCAGCTCATGCCTCTTCTTATGATAGTCGCGTAGAAAAATCTTTTCCCATTTACTGCACCTATAATCTGGTATAGCATTCAGAACCGATTCCATCATTTCACCACTCCACATTTTTGTAATATGTAGTGGAACACTTGTAAATTATATAAATGAATAAATGCTTATAGCACTTTCCACTGACTCGCCTCGATAACTTATCAAAGCTATTGAACGGTAATCTCGCTAGGAGAAGCTGATGTGCTCGACTCGAAGGTTAATTACTGAATAACTATGTAAGCTCAAGCAAACCCTACTTATTCCACTAGCACGTACCTTATAAATGACTACGCGATTCAAGATTAAGTTTGTATTTTTAAAATATATATCATTAAACTACGTGAGTCAAGATTAACTTGTTTCATTTTTATTTGCCAGTTCAACGTTAACATGCATTTCCCCTCATTTTTAAAGTTTAAACAAGGTAAATTATATTTCAACCACTGTATTTATAGAAATAAATGTTTATAATTTTAATACTTTCATGCCGAACACACACACACACACACTCACTCACACGCAAAATTAAGGCGTGAAACGGCGGTTATGTATCTTTAAGTAACATTTCTTTTATCGATATCGGATGACAGTAATGGAACCATCTAAACAATATTTAAACGCTTAAAAAAAACAAATTTCTGCTATATTTCATCAAACCTTCCTATTTTTATGACTTTTTCTCGTCTTTTACGCACTTTGAAACGAATCCAACAGAAAAATTAAGACGCGAAACGGAGGTTATGTATCTTTACGTAACATTACTTTTATCAATATCAGATGACTCACGATAATTCAAGATCACGATTGCAGCGCCTCATAGCGGCTTCAATCAGTACTAAAACGAACATTCGACAGATTTTATACTCTTTATGACGGTAAATTATATATTAGCCCTCAAATTATCATTGTTTTTATGGTTTTCCACCGTTTTTACGTACTTTGCGACGAATCCGACAGAAACATTAAGACGCGAAACGGGGGTTATGTATCTTTAAGTAACATTTCTTTTATCGATATCGGATGACAGTAATGGAACCATCTAAACATTATTTAAACGCTTAAAGAAACAAATACCCCGTATTTTTATAATTCTTTCTCCATTTTTATTCACTTTAAGACGAATCAAGCGTCAAATTGAAACATGAAAAGATGATTATGTTTCTAAGTACCATCATTTCAACAACAAAGACATTAATTTTAACTATCACCACGAAATAAACCTATTTGCACGCGTCTTAACACGCTAACATACTATATGTTACAATCTCTCAACTGAACCTCTTTTAAACGTGTCCCAACAGGTAAAATCGTCACCATGTCATTAGTTGAGAAACTCTAGCTTCAAACACAGGTGTAAACCTCTCTAAAAACATGTCCCAACAGGTAAAAGTATCACCTTGTCATTAGCGGAAGGAAAACCCTAGCCTCAAATACAGGCGCCGGCATTGTAACCATGTCATCAGCAAGCTTGAAAGCCCTCAGAGCAATCATATACCACATAAACACTCAACAATGCTTTTAGGCACCTTCAGCATATTTTTTTTTCTTCTTCTTCTTCTTCATATATTCTCATTCTCCTTCATGCTAACAGGGAATATACGCGAACTGAAGGTTATTAGCTGAAATATAAAATAAAATCTCTTCTTCTGGTTCTTCTTGTTCTTTTTCTTATTCTTCTGCTTATATTCTCATTATCCTTCATGCTAACAGGGAATATACGCGTAATTTTGACGTTATTACCTTAAATATTAAATAAAATAACAGCATTCTCCGTCAATTATATCTAAACCGACTTTTTCCATGTTATGCAAGATTTAAGCTTCTAGAATCAACACAAGCAATGTTTCTCTCAATAACAGCATTTTATAATTGATTTTGTAAGTAATAACACCAATTTAAACTTTATTACAGATCTCTAAGACCCTAGTTTGCAAAGTATTTAAATGGAACCTTAGAGATTCGAACTAGACCCCACAGTACAAAAGCTACCATTTTTATCAATAATTCAAGAGCAGATATTTAGCTGAAGTGTTTAACTTTTTATTTCATCACGCTAACTTTATTGATTCGCGAATAAATCGACTTTGAAGTAATTGCCCCGTCCCGGTAATCGAACTATGAGTCGTAGGGTTAAATTGTCTAGTATATCATTTTATATGCCAAGTTACCCTAATTTGTCTTTGCATTACTATTCCAAGTGTAAAAATAGCGATATGGAGCAAATTTCAATAATTCTCCACAAGATAGGGATCGAACCTACGATACGTTAACTCTAGCATGTTATAAAATAATCGTCCTTAACAAGTATTATCATATAAAGTTTATTTCAGTCTTCCAACACAAGCGGTTCTCGAAATAATTAAATTTACCAAATCAGGATTGGAACCCAAGACTCCAGGATACCAAGCATACCACAAAGGAAAGCCCATAACAATACCAATTTAATAAAATTTATTCGAAGATTTTATCACTAATAGTTTAGGAGTTATTCCAATAATAATTCATAATTTGCACGGGGATCGAACGCTAGACCACCGACAAACTCCAAAATTATACCAAAGACGCGTCGTTTTATTACAAGATAACTACCGTTTACCCCATATCGATATCTCATTTAGTTTAGGAGAAATCAAGCATAATACAGTAGAGTAAATATAGGGCTATTGTTATCTCATTAATTAATTATGTAATCCAATTAGCGGCACCTTTGAGTGGTTTTAAAATGTTGTGCTGGGTGTGACGTCATGTTTAAGGGGCCCAACTCTGTGACGTCACTGTCTGTCGCGTGCCAGGTGGGCGTGGTTTGAGGGGTTTTAAAATGTTGTGCTGGGTGTGACGTCATGTTTAAGGGGCTCGACTGTGACGTCACTGGCTGTCGCGTGCCAGATGGGCGTGGCTTAGAGGTGTGAAAACACGTTTAATCCAATTAGCGCCCATTGTTAGCCAATTAACAATTAGCGGCATCCCTTTGAGTGACTTTAAAATATTGTCCTGGGTGTGACGTCATCGTTAAGAGGGTCGATTATGTGACGTCATTCATGGTCGCATGCCAGATGGGCGTGGTTCTGACGTCATTCATGGTCGCGTGCCAGGCGGGCGTGGCTTGAGTGGTTTTAAAATATTGTCCTGGCTGTGACGTCATGTTTAAGGGGCTCGACTGTGACGTCACTGGCTGTCGCGTGCCAGATGGGCGTGGCTTAGAGGTGTGAAAACACGTGTAATCCAATTAGCCCCCATTGTTAGCCAATTAAACAATTAGCGGCATCCCTTTGAGTGTCTTTAAAGCGCTATTATTACTCTACTGTATTATGCTTGATTTCTCCTAAACTAAATGAGATATCGATATGGGGTAAACGGTAATTATCTTGTAATAAAACGACGCGTCTTTGGTATAATTTTGGAGTTTGTCGGTGGTCTAGCGTTCGATTCCCGTGCAAATTATAAATTATTATTGGAATAACTCCTAAACTATTAGTGATAAAATCTTCGAATAAATTTTATTAAATTGGTATTGTTATGGGCTTTCCTTTGTGGTATGCTTGGTATCCTGGAGTCTTGGGTTCCAATCCTGATTTGGTAAATTTAATTATTTCGAGAACCGCTTGTGTTGGAAGACTGAAATAAACTTTATATGATAATACTTGTTAAGGACGATTATTTTATAACATGCTAGAGTTAACGTATCGTAGGTTCGATCCCTATCTTGTGGAGAATTATTGAAATTTGCTCCATATCGCTATTTTTACACTTGGAATAGTAATGCAAAGACAAATTAGGGTAACTTGGCATATAAAATGATATACTAGACAATTTTATCCCTACGACTCATAGTTCGATTACCGGGACGGGGCAATTACTTCAAAGTCGATTTATTCGCGAATCAATAAAGTTAGCGTGATGAAATAAAAAGTTAAACACTTCAGCTAAATATCTGCTCTTGAATTATTGATAAAAATGGTAGCTTTTGTACTGTGGTGTCTAGTTCGAATCTCTAAGGTTCCATTTAAATACTTTGCAAACTAGGGTCTTAGAGATCTGTAATAAAGTTTAAATTGGTGTTATTACTTACAAAATCAATTATAAAATGCTGTTATTGAGAGAAACATTGCTTGTGTTGATTCTAGAAGCTTAAATCTTGCATAACACGGAAAAAGTCGGTTTAGATATAATTGACGGAGAATGCTGTTATTTTATTTAATATTTAAGGTAATAACGTCAAAATTACGCGTATATTCCCTGTTAGCATGAAGGATAATGAGAATATAAGCAGAAGAATAAGAAAAAGAACAAGAAGAACCAGAAGAAGAGATTTTATTTTATATTTCAGCTAATAACCTTCAGTTCGCGTATATTCCCTTTTAGCATGAAGGAGAATGAGAATATATGAAGAAGAAGAAGAAGAAGAAGAAAAAAAAATATGCTGAAGGTGCCTAAAAGCATTGTTGAGTGTTTATGTGGTATATGATTGCTCTGAGGGCTTTCAAGCTTGCTGATGACATGGTTACAATGCCGGCGCCTGTATTTGAGGCTAGGGTTTTCCTTCCGCTAATGACAAGGTGATACTTTTACCTGTTGGGACATGTTTTTAGAGAGGTTTACACCTGTGTTTGAGGCTAGAGTTTCTCAACTAATGACATGGTGACGATTTTACCTGTTGGGACACGTTTAAAAGAGGTTCAGTTGAGAGATTGTAACATATAGTATGTTAGCGTGTTAAGACGCGTGCAAATAGGTTTATTTCGTGGTGATAGTTAAAATTAATGTCTTTGTTGTTGAAATGATGGTACTTAGAAACATAATCATCTTTTCATGTTTTAATTTGACGCTTGATTCGTCTTAAAGTGAATAAAAATGGAGAAAGAATTATAAAAATACGGGGTATTTGTTTCTTTAAGCGTTTAAATAATGTTTAGATGGTTCCATTACTGTCATCCGATATCGATAAAAGAAATGTTACTTAAAGATACATAACCCCCGTTTCGCGTCTTAATGTTTCTGTCGGATTCGTCGCAAAGTACGTAAAAACGGTGGAAAACCATAAAAACAATGATAATTTGAGGGCTAATATATAATTTACCGTCATAAAGAGTATAAAATCTGTCGAATGTTCGTTTTAGTACTGATTGAAGCCGCTATGAGGCGCTGCAATGGTGATCTTGAATTATCGTGAGTCATCTGATATTGAGAAAAGTAATGTTACGTAAAGATACATAACCTCCGTTTTGCGTCTTAATTTTTCTGTTGGATTCGTTTCAAAGTGCGTAAAAGACGAGAAAAAGTCATAAAAATAGGAAGGTCTGATGAAATATAGCAGAAATTTGTTTTTTTAAGCGTTTAAATATTGTTTAGATGGTTCCATTACTGTCATCCGATATCGATAAAAGAAATGTTACTTAAAGATACATAACCGCCGTTTCACGCCTTAATTTTGCGTGTGAGTGAGTGTGTGTGTGTGTGTGTTCGGCATGAAAGTATTAAAATTATAAACATTTATTTCTATAAATACAGTGGTTGAAATATAATTTACCTTGTTTAAACTTTAAAAATGAGGGGAAATGCATGTTAACGTTGAACTGGCAAATAAAAATGAAACAAGTTAATCTTGACTCACGTAGTTTAATGATATATATTTTAAAAATACAAACTTAATCTTGAATCGCGTAGTCATTTATAAGGTACGTGCTAGTGGAATAAGTAGGGTTTGCTTGAGCTTACATAGTTATTCCGTAATTAACCTTCGAGTCGAGCACATCAGCTTCTCCTAGCGAGATTACCGTTCAATAGCTTTGATAAGTTATCGAGGCGAGTCAGTGGAAAGTGCTATAAGCATTTATTCATTTATATAATTTACAAGTGTTCCACTACATATTACAAAAATGTGGAGTGGTGAAATGATGGAATCGGTTCTGAATGCTATACCAGATTATAGGTGCAGTAAATGCGAAAAGATTTTTCTACGCGACTATCATAAGAAGAGGCATGAGCTGATATGTGGGGAGTTTTTCGTGTGTAGACATTGTGGTGATGTTTACGGTACTGAACATCGAAGGGGTGTACATGAAGTGCGCTGTGTGAGGGCTAAAGATGCTAAGAAAGTCAAATTCGAACCTACTAAGCATAAATTATTGTTAATGTCTCCTGATGAAGATGATATTGTAGAATATGAAACAGCTTTTCAGGATCGGCTGAAATCGTATTTCATCCAATCCCCAGCAAGTCAGGATTTAAATTCATACCTGCAGCAGGCTAAGCAGCGTATAATTCATGCTGTTCAGAAGGAGCTGCGGGCTCATAAAAGTTTGAAAATTAACATTATGGCTGAATGCAAATTTGTGAATGCCGTTGGAGACACTACTAACAAAGCCTTCAAAACGCGTAATCAGGCTGTGTTTTTAGATAGCGACTTGGATGCCATCTTGGAAAAAAAATTCGAGAAGCTTCGTCTTGAAATGGAAGAAAGTAAGCTGAAAGGTAGTAATGGGGCTCTACTGAATGTTGATGGTGTTCGACTGCGTATTAACAAGTATAATCTTCTTCGAGGGAGCATCTATATTCCTCTACCGTCATCTTTGAATGTGAAGAAAGCCTGTATAAACCCTCAGAACTACAGCGACGAGAAATGCTTTATGTACGCTGTTCTTGCAAAGTTCATTCGAAAGGATCCTCAGCGTGTTAGCAAGTACAAGGATCTCCAAGAAAAATACGATTTCTCATGCGTCTCATTTCCTACGAGCTTGGGTGAAATCAGTAAATTTGAAAAACTCAATAATATATCTATAAATGTGTTTGGAGTGGATGATAAACATGAAGTGTTTCCGATAAAGGTGATTGATGAAGAATTAGATGATCATCGCGATTTCCTTCTGTTGAGTGATGCTACTGATAGACATCACTATGTGTATATAAAGGATTTTGAGAAGCTTATTCGTCGTCAGAAAACTAACCATCATGGAAAAATATATACGTGTAAACGTTGCTTCAGCCATTTTGATGACCAACATGGACGAAGTGGAATGAAAAAATTAGAAGAGCACAGAGAAATATGTAGACAACATGGCATTGCTAGATGCCTTATGCCTACAAAGGAAAACTCTATCGTCAGATTCAAAAACGTCGAACGAATGTTGAAACTGCCATATGTCATCTACGCCGATTTTGAGAGCATTCTCGCTCCTTACTATACCTGTGCCTCTAATCCTGAAACCTCCTATACAACACCTTATCAAAGTCATTCTGCCATGAGCTTTTGTGTTTATGTGAAACCGTCGTC
This sequence comes from Tenodera sinensis, assembly GCA_030765045.1. Lineage (NCBI taxonomy): Eukaryota > Metazoa > Arthropoda > Insecta > Mantodea > Mantidae > Tenodera > Tenodera sinensis. The sequence continues at coordinate 50,828,295 of CM060973.1, forward strand.
TAGTGTTGAACAACTAGAAACAACTCTTCCTACTGAACCGTATGTTTACCGAGGACCTGACGCTGCACAGAAGTTTATGGAATGTCTGATGGATCTGGCCAATAAAATTAGTGACTTATACAAATCTGCTAAACCTCTTAATCTTACAGCTGAAGACCAAGAATCATTTGATGCTTCTACAATATGCTATCTGTGTGGGTATGAATTTACAGAAGATAATTGGAAGGTTCGCGATCACGATCAGTTTCCGGGATGTATAGAGGATCTTTACATAATAAATGTAACCTGGCTTGTAAAACACCTAATTATATACCTGTCTTCATGCATAATCTGAGTGGGTATGACTCTTATTTCATTGTTAAGGAGTTAGGATGCACAAGCGAAAGAGTGGAGGTAATACCAAGCTCTGAAGAAAGCTACATCTCATTCTCAAAGTATGTTGGAGATATTAAACTCAGGTTTGTGGATACCTACCGTTTCCTGAGTACAAGCTTGGATAAGTTAGTGAAAAACCTCACTACGTATCCCGAAACAGAGAAGTACTTCGGAGAAGAGAAGATTGGCTTGATGACTCGTAAGGGAGTGTTCCCCTACGATTACCTTACTTCATGGGATGTTTTGAACGAGACTCAGCTGCCTCCAAGAGAAGCATTCTACAATAAATGAAATGAAGATGAAATTACCGACGATGACTATGAGCATGCTAGAAATGTATGGAAGCAGTTTAATGTGGAAAACTTAGGTGAATACAGTGATATTTACTTAACTTCTGATGTTCTTCTCCTTACGGATGTCTTTGAAACATTTAGAGACCAAACTCTGAAAACTCATAAAGTCGATCCTGCCCATTATTTTACCTCTCCAGGACTTACATGGGATGCTATGCTGCTGTATACTGGAATCGAGTTGGAATTGCTTCTTGATTACGATCAGCTACTCATGGTTGAATCTGGTATAAGAGGAGGTTTATGCCAAGTTTCTCACCGGTATGCTGAGGCTAATAATATCTATATGGAACAGTATGATCCTCGTAAACCTTCTCATTTTATTACGTACGAAGACGCCAATAACGAGTACGGCTGGGCTATGTGTCACGCTCTTCCTTATGGAGGATTTATGTGGGTTTCTCCTGAGGGTATACATCTCAGTTCCTTGAAGGGGGATGATTCCTTTGGATATATCTTAGAGGTTGACGTGGAGTATCCTGTAGAGCTACATGAACTTCATAACGATTTACCCTTTCTGCCTGAGAGTATGAAACCGGGGGGATCGTCTTCCAAGAAACTAATTGCCCATCTTGGATCCCGAAAGAAGTATGTGGTACATTACATGGCCTTGAAACAGGCTCTTAGTCATGGTCTACGACTAGTAAAGATTCATCGAGCACTAAAATTCCGTCAATGTTGTTGGTTAAAGCCTTACGTCGAATTTAATAATCGTCTACGGCAGCAAGCAAGAAACGATTTTGAAAAGGATTTGTATAAACTGTTCAACAACGCTATGTTTGGCAAAACTATGGAGAATATACGGAATCGAATGGATATACGCCTTGTTACCAACGAGAAGACTCTGGAAAAACTTATAGCCAAGCCTACATATATCGATCGAACTATACACGGGCTTAATCTTGCTGCTGTTCATATGGCTTCTCGTAAAATAGTGTTCAACAAGCCTATATACATTGGTATGAGTGTACTAGACATATCCAAGACGCTAATGTATTCGTATCAATACGATGTGTTACTTCCATATTATGGAGCTGAAAATCTTAAACTGTTGTATACAGATTCCTTCATCCATCGAGTGACTACAGCTGATATATACCAGGATAAATTACACATGCTTGAACATCTGGATACATCGGATTATCCTGCTAACCATATATGCTATTCTACACAAAACAAGAAAGTGTTGGGAAAGTTTAAAGATGAAGCAAGTGGTAAAATCATTCGCCGTTTCGTTGGTCTCAGGCCTAAAATGTATGCTCTCGATATTGATGGTTCTGTGATAAAAAAGATCAAAGGCATTAAACATAGCGCCATTAAGCAATACATCAGCTTCAATAGCTATATGTAGTGTCTTAAAACTTTAAAAATCCTAAGAACTCCTATGAACTTAATCCTATCCCGGCATCATAATGTTTCTACAGTTGAATCTAATAAAATAGCTCTGTCGCCTCATGATGACAAGAGAATAATTGCCGAGGATGGAATATCAACGTATGCGTACGGTCATTACAGCGTTGCAACCCATGCGTAAGAGAATGCAGCTTAGATCTCAAGATAATTATTTTCTCCGTTACGTCTCCTGTAGAAAATGAAAATATGCGTGACTCCTCCACGCCTTCACGAAGAAAGAAGAAAAATAAAACAGCTTACTCATCTGGTCTCTCCACGCCCCCATGATACTTGTCGAAGAAAGAATAAGAATAGAAATTATAAAGGGAGGCGTTAACTCTGCCACTAGACTTTAACTCTAGTGCTGGTCTCCAGCCCAGATAAAAGAGGAGAGGCGTCTACCCTACTACCTTAAAGTAAGTTTGCCCTGATTAACTGTATATAATCAGAAGATTGTGTTAAAATACTATTAAGGATATTGTACGTGTCTTAGAAATACTGAACTATAAGTACTTCAACATCATTGGTTAGAACATATTTTAGTGCTAGTTTAAGGCTCTATAAAGGGTTATAAAAAACAATAATCATCAATGAAACTGTAAAAGAATACTTTAAAACAACCGGTTAGATTATAATAGGCGGGTTTGGTGATGGTTGTGTTGGTGATGATTATGGCTGTGATGGATATGATGGTAACGAGTGTGATGGTAACGATGCTGGCGATGGTGAGGATGGTGGTAATGGTGATGGTTATGGTAGAGATGGTAGCGATGGTGGTGATGGTGAGGATGGTGGTGGTGGTGATGGCGGTGGTGGTGGTGGTGGTAGTGTTCGTGTAGGTTATGGCGGCGGTGGTGATGACCTAGGTGTGGGGTGCTGCGATGGTTGTTGTCGTGCAGGTTAAGATGGCGCTGGTGATGATGGTTGTTGGTTGAGTTAGGTTAGGTTAGGATAGTCTTAGAAGGAATGTGTGCAACGTTTGACATCTTACCATTAGAACATACAGAACTATGCAAAAGAATCGTTAAATGAGGTTAACATGTGTAGCATACTGGAGCAGTCCACAAAGACGGATACAATAGCTATTTCAATAACAAGGTTACAACGACTTCTAATGTTAGTTTACAAAAAGAGTTCGAGGGAGGAGAAAAAGAAACATGTATAATGTTAAATAACGTTGAAGAAATGCCTCTAAAGAGGTTTGTGGATAAGTTAGGTTAGTCGTAGAAAGACTGTAAACAATTCTCTAGACGAGAACATCATACACTTACGAAAGGATGGAATTTGATCATGAAAGCATAACAAATCCCTAAAAAGGCTCCATATACCCCTCAAAAGCATTAAAACATACTAAAGACATGAGAATACCTGACAATCGGGACAAACCTTCAAAAATTCGTAAAAAAACCTCCAGAATACCGCAAAAGCAGCTAAAATAGCAACTAAACTCGCAAAAAACATCAGCGTTTCGTAAAAAGTATGGCAAATACTTAGGGTTCGCATGTCCGAGGGTATAATACCTTCGGAGTAGCTATCTAAAGTTACTGAGGAAAAAATCTGCAAAAGAAAGCGGGATGTCTAAGACTGAAATGGTACGGTGTGAAGGTCATAATAGGTCAGAATAGGTTATAGAAGAATAGAACGCATAAGTTAACTAGGAATGAAATAGGTTGGGTTGAGTTAGGTTAAAATATCTTAACAAATAGGAAGATTTATGCTCACTTAGGTTAAGTAGCATTGGGGTAGGTTACACGAGTAGAAGTATGAGGCTTAGGTTATGTTAAATTATGAAAGTTCAAAGTAAAAAGAGTGGGAACTCGGTTAGGTTAGGACTATGGGGCTTAGGTGAGGTTAGGTTTGGTTAGGATAGGTTAGACGAGTAGAAGTATGGGGGCTTAGGTTATGTTAAATTATGAAAGTTCAAAGTAAAAAGAGTGGGAGCTCGGTTAGGTTAGGACTATGGGGCTTAGGTGAGGTTAGGTTTGGTTAGGATAGGTTAGACGAGTAGAAGTATGGGGGCTTAGTTTAGGTTAGATTAGGTTAGGATAGGTTAAATGAGTAGAAGTATGGGGCTTAGGTTATGTTAAATTATGAGAGTTCAAAGTAAAAAAAGAGTGGGAGCTAGGTTAGGTTAGGTTAGGACTATGGGGTTTAGGTGAGGTTAGGTTAGGTTAGGTTAGGTTAGGTTAGGTTAGTGTGGCTATGTGGGGCGAGGTAACATTATGTTGGGGTAATATATTCAATCAAGATAGAAAGGTCTTGTGTTAGGAGACATGCGTCGAAATAGTGAACGACATATTCAACTACCATGAATGCTCACAAAAATACATACACTGCTATAGGCTTTAAAAGTTATCCCTAGAGATTCAAACACCTACAACGTCCTGCTTCCCCTACCACCTTACCTAGTAATGCTTAGATTACGCATGGCGGCCATCTAGCCCATAAAAAAGTGGCCCAGCCTTCCCTCAACACCCCTACTTATGTGCATCGCTTCGCATGCGCATTGAGTCACGTCGCGTTACACGCGCATGGCATCGCTCGACATCGCATCTTATGTGCATCGCATCGCATGCGCATTGAGTCACATCGCGTCACATGCACATGGCATCGCTTGATATCGCATCTTATGTGCATCGCATCGCATGCGCATTGAGTCACGTCGCGTTACATGCGCATGGCATCGCTTGATATCGCATTTATGTGCATCGCATCGCATGCGCATTGAGTCACGTCGCACCACATGCGCATGGCATTGCCTCATATCGCATCTTATGGTCATTGGATCGCATGTGCATTGAGTTACATCGCACCACATGCGCATAGCATCGCTCGATACCGCATCTTTTGTGCTTCGCATCGCATTAGCATTGAGTTACATCACGTCATATGCGCAAGGCATCGCTTGATATCGCATCTTATGTGCATCGCATCGCATGTGCATTGAGTCACGTCGCGTTACATGCGCATGGCATCGCTTGATATCGCATCCTATGTGCACCGCATCGCATGCGCAGTGAGTCACGTCGCGTCACATGCGCATGGCATCGCTTGATATCGCATCTTATGTGCATCGCATCGCATGCGCATTGAGTGGTTACGCATCACATGCACATGGCAGCGCTTGATATCGCATATTATATGCATCGCATCGCATGTGCATTGAGACACGTCCCACCACATGCGCATGACATCTCTCGACATCGCATCTTTCGTGCATCGCATCGCTTGCGCATTGAGTGACATCGCGTCATATGCGCATGCATCGCTCGACATCGCGTCTAATGTGCATCGCATGCGCATTGGGTCACGTCGCATTACATACGCATGGCTTCGCTTGATATCGCATCTTATGTGCATCGCATCGCATCCGCATTGAGTCACTTCGCATCACATGCACATGGCATCACTCGACAACGCATCTTATGTGCATCACTTCGCAGCGCATTGAGTCACATCACGTCACATACGGATTCATCGCTCAACATCGCATCTTATGTGCATCGCATGCGCATGAGTCACGTAGCATCACATGCGCATGGCATCGCTTGATATCGCACGTTATGTGCATTGCATCGCGTGCGCATTGAGTCACGTCGCATCGCATGCGCATGGCATTGTTTGAGATCGCATCTTGTGTTCATCTAATCGTATGTGCATTGAGTCACGTCGCACCACATGCGGATGACTTCGCTCGACATCGCATCTTTTGTGCATCGCATGGCATGCGCATTGGGTCACCTCGCATCACATGCACATGGCATCGCTTGATATCGCATCTAATGTGCATCGCACCACATGCGCATTGATTCACGTCGCATCACATGCGTATGGCATCGCTTGATATCGCATCTTATGTGCATCGCATCGCATGCGCATTGAGTCGCATCCCAGCACATGCGCATGGCATCGCTTGATATCGCCTCATATATGCATCGCATCGCATGCGCATTGAGTCACGTCGCGTCACATGCGCATGGCATCGCTTGATATCGCATCTTATGTGCCTCGCATCCAAGGCGCATTGAGTCACTTAGCATCACATGCGCATGGCATCGCTTCATATCGCATCTCATGCGCATGGCATCGCTCGACATTGCATCGTAAGTGCATCGCATGCGCATTGAGTCACATCGAGTCACATGCGCATGGCATCGCTTGATATCGCATCTTATGTGCATCGCATCGCATGCGCATTGAGTCACATCCCAGCACATGCGCATGGCATCGCTCGACAACGCATCTTATGTGCATCGCATCGCATGCGCATTGAGCCACGTCGCGTCACATGCGCATGGTATAGCTTGATATCGCATCTTATGTGCATCATATCGCATGCGCTTTGAGTCACGTCTCATCACATGCGCATGGCATCGCTTGATATCGCAACTTATGTGCATCGCTTCGCATGCGCATTGAGTCACGTCGCATCGCATGCGCATGGCATTGTTTGAGATCGCATCTTATGTTCATCTAATCGTATGTGCATTGAGTCACGTCGCACCACATGCGGATGACTTCGCTCGACATCGCATCTTTTGTACATCGCATCGCATGCGCATTGAGTCACTTCGCATCACATGCACATGGAATCGCTTGATATCGCATCTTATGTGCATCGCACCTCATGCGCATTGTGTCACGTCGTATCACATGCGTATGGCATCGCTTGATATCGCATCTTATGTGCATCGCATCGCATGCGCATTGAGTCACATCCCAGCACATGCGCATGGCATCGCTCGACAACGCATCTTATGTGCATCGCATCGCATGCGCATTGAGTCACGTCGCGTCACATGCGCATGGCATCACTTGATATCGCATCTTATATGCTTCGCATCGCATGTGCATTGAGTCGCGTCGCATCGCACGCGCATGGCATTGTTTGAGATCGCATCTTATGTTCATCTAATCGTATGTGCATTGAGTCACGACGCACCACATGCGGATGACTTCGCTCGACATGGCATATTTTGTGCATCGCATCGCATGGTCATTGAGTCACTTCGCATCACATGCACATGTTATCGCTTGATATCGCATCTTATGTGCATCGCACCACATGCGCATTGAGTCACTTCGCATCACATGCGCATGGCATCGCTCGACATCGCATGTTATGTGCATCGCATCGCATGCGCAATGAGTCACATCGCGTCACATGCACGTGGCATCGCTTGATATCGCATCTTATGTGAATCGCATCACATGCGCTTTTGAGCCACATCACGTCACATGCGCATCGCATCGCTTGATATCGCATTTTATGTGCATCGCAGCGCATGTGCATAGAGTGCTGTCGCGTTACATGCGCATGGCATCGCTTGATATCGCATCTTATGTGCATCGCAGCGCATGTGCATAGAGAGACGTCGCGTTACATGCGCATGGCATCGCTTGATATCGCATCTTATGTGCATCGCATCCAATGCGCATTGAGTCACTTAGCATCACATGCGCATGGCATCGCTTCATATCGCATCTCATGCGCATGGCATCGCTCGACATTGCATCGTAAGTGCATCGCATGCGCATTGAGTCACATCGAGTCACATGCGCATGGCATCGCTTGATATCGCATCTTATGTGCATTGTATCGCATGCGCAGTGAGTCACGTCGCGTCACATGCGCATGGCATCACTTGATATCGCATTTTATGTGCATCTCATCCCATGCTTATTGAGTCACGTCGCGTCACATGCGCATGACATCGCCTGATATCGGATCTTATGTGCATCGCGTCGCATGCGCATTGAGTCACAGCGCGTCACATGCGCATGGCATCACTTGATATCGCATCGTATGTGCAACGCATCGCATGCGCATTGAGTCACATCACGTCACATGCGCATGGCAGTGCTAGATATCGCATCTTATGTGCATCGCATCGCATGCCCATTGAGTCACCTCGCATCACATGCGCATAGCATCGCTTGATATCGCATCTTATGTGCATCGCATCGAATGCGCTTTGAGTCACGTCGCGTCACATGCGTATGGCATCGCTTGATATTGCATCGTATGTGCAACGCATCGCATGCGCATTGAGTCACATCACGTCACATGCGCATGGCAGTGCTTGATATCGCATCTTATGTGCATCGCATCGCATGCCCATTGAGTCACATCGCGTCACATGCGCATGGCATTGCTTGATATCGCATCTTATGTGCATCGCATTGCATGCGCATTGAGTCACATCACGTCACATGCGCATGGCATGACTTGATATCGGATCTTATGTGCATCGCATCGCACGCGCATTGAGCCACAGCGCGTCACATGCGCATGGCATCACTTGATATCGCATCGTATGTGCAACGCATCGCATGCGCATAGAGTCACTCCGCATCACATGCTAATGGCATCGCTTGATATCGCAACTTATGTGCATCGCATCGCCTGCGCATTGAGTCACCTCGCAACACATGCGCATGGCATCGCTTGATTTCGCATCTCATGTGCATCGCATGCGCATTGAGTCACGTCGCATCACATGCGCATGGTATCGCTTGATATCGCATTTTATGTGCATCGCATCGTATGCGTATTGAGACACGTCGCGTCACATGCGCATGGCATCGCTTGATATCGCCTCCCATGTTCATCGCATCGCATGCGCATTGAGTCACGTCGCATCACATGCGCATGGCATCGCTTGATATCGCATCTTATGTGCATCGCTTCGCATGCGCATTGAGCCACATTGCGTCACGTGCGCATGGCATCGCTTGATATCGCATCTTATGTGCATCGCATCGCAGCGCATTGTGTCACATCGCGTCACATGCGCATTCATCTCTCGAGATCGCATTTTATGTGCTTCGCATCGCATGCGCATTGAGTCACGACCCGTCGCATGCGCATGGCATCGCTTGATATCGCATCACATGTGCATCGCATAGCACCGCATTGAGTGACATCACGCCACATGCGCATAGCATCGCTTGATATCGCATCTTGTGTGCATCGCATCACATATGGATTAAGTCACATCACGTCACATGCGCATGGCATCGCTTGATATCGCAACTTATGTGCATCCCATCGCATGCGCATTGTGCCACGTCGCGTCACATGCGCATGGCATCGCTTGATATCGCCTCTCAGGTTCATCGCATCGTATGCGGATTGAGCCACATCGCGTCACATGCGCATGGCATCGCTTGATATCGCATCGCAGCGCATTTAGTGACATCACGCCACATGTGCATAGCACCGCATGATGTCGCATCTTATGTACATCGCATCGCTTGCGGATTGAGTCATGTCGCGTCACATTTGCAAGGCATCGCTTGATATCGCATCTTATGTGCATCGAATGCGCATTGAGTCACATCGCATGTCACCGCTGACATCGAATCTTATGTGCATCACATCGCATGCATATTGAGTCACATCGCGTCAGATGCGCATGGCGTTGCTGGATATCGCATTTTATCTGCATCGCATCGAATGCGTATTGAGTCACATCGCGACACATGCGCATGGCATCGCTTGATATCGCATCTTATGTGCATCGCATCGCATGCGTATTGAGTCACGTCGCACCAGATGCGCATGACAGTGGTCGACATCGCATCTTATGTGCATCGCATCGCATGCATATTGAGTCACATCTCGTCACATGCGCATGGCATCGCTTGATATCGCATCTTCTGTGCATCGCATCGCAGCGCATTGTGTCACATCGCGTCGCATGCGAATGCATCGCTCGACATCGCACCTTGTGTGCATCGCATGCGCATTGAGTCACATCGCATCACACGCCCATGGCATCGCTCGACATCGCATTTTATGTGCAACGCATCGCATGCGCATTGAGTCATGTCTCGTCATATTTGCATGGCATCGCTTGATATCGCATCTAGTGTGCATCGCGACGCATGCGCATTGAGTCACGTCGCGTCGGATGCGCATGGCATTGCTTGATATCGCCTCTCGTCTTCATCGCATCGCATGCGCATTGAGTCACATCGCATCACATGCGCATGGCATCGCTCGACATCGCATCTTAAGTGCATCGCATGCGCATTGAGTCACGTCGCATCACATGCGCATGGCATCGCTTGATATCGCATCTTATGTGCATCGCATCGCAAGCGCAGTGAGTCACGTTGCGTCACATGCGCATGGCATCGCTTGATGTGGCATCTTATGTGCAACGCATCGCATGCTTAATCAGCCACGTCGCGCCACATTCGCATGGCATCCCTTGATATCGCATCTTATGTGCATCGCATTCGCAATGAGTCAGAGCGCGTCACATGCACATGGGATGACTTGATATCGCATTTTATGTGCATCGCATCGCATGTGATCTGAGTCACATCGAATTACATGCGCATGGCAACGCACGACAACGCATCTTATGTGCATTGCATCGCATGCGCATTGAGTTACGTCGCGTCACATGCACATGGCATCGCTTGATTTCGCATCTTATGTACATCGCATCGCTTGCGGATTGAGTCATGTCGCGTCACATTTGCAAGGCATCGCTTGATATCGCATCTTATGTGCATCGAATGCGCATTGAGTCACATCGCATGTCACCGCTGACATCGAATCTTATGTGCATCACATCGCATGCATATTGAGTCACATCGCGTCACATGCGCATGGCGTTGCTTGATATCGCATCTTTTCTGCATCGCATCGAATGCGTATTGAGTCACATCGCGACACATGCGCTTGGCATCGCTTGATATCGCATCTTATGTGCATCGCATCGCATGCGTATTGAGTCACGTCGCACCACATGCGCATGACAGCGGTCGACATCGCATCTTATGTGCATCGCATCGATTGCATATTGAGTCACATCTCGTCACATGTGCATGGCATCGCTTGATATCGCATCTTCTGTGCATCGCATCGCAGCGCATTGTGTCACATCGCGTCGCATGCGAATGCATCGCTCGACATCGCACCTTGTGTGCATCGCATGCGCATTGAGTCACATCGCATCACACGCCCATGGCATCGCTCGACATCGCGTTTTATGTGCAACGCATCGCATGCGCATTGAGTCATGTCTCGTCATATTTGCATGGCATCGCTTGATATCGCATCTAATGTGCATCGCATCGCATGCGCATTGAGTCACGTCGCGTCGGATGCGCATGGCATTGCTTGATATCGCCTCTCGTCTTCATCGCATCGCATGCGCATTGAGTCACATCGCATCACATGCGCATGGCTTCGCTCGACATCGCATCTTAAGTGCATCGCATGCGCATTGAGTGACGTCGCATCACATGCGCATGTCATCGCTTGATATCGCATCTTATGTGCATCGCATCGCAAGCGTAGTGAGTCACGTCGCGTCACATGCGCATGGCATCGCTTGATGTGGCATCTTATGTGCAACGCATCGCATACTTAATCAGTCACGTCGCGCCACATTCGCATGGCATCCCTTGATATCGCATCTTATGTGCATCGCATTCGCATTGAGTCAGAGCGCGTCACATGCGCATGGGATGGCTTGATATCGCATCTTATGTGCAGCGCATCGCATGTGATCTGAGTCACATCGAATTACATGCGCATGGCAACGCACGACAACGCATCTTATGTGCATTGCATTGCATGCGCATTGAGTTACGTCGCGTCACATGCACATGGCATCGCTTGATTTCGCATCTTATGTGCATCGCATGCGCATTGAGGCACGTCGCATCACATGCGCATGGCATCGCTTGATATCGCATCTTATGTGTATCGCATCGCATGCGCATTGAGTCACGTCGAGTCACATGCGCATGGCATCGCCTGATATCGCATTTTAAGTGCATCACATCGCATGCGTATTGAGTCACGTCGCGTCATATGCGCATAGCATCGCTTGATATCGCATCTTATGTGCATCGCATCGCATCGCATGGGAATGAGTCACATGCGCATGGCATCGCTTCATATCGCACCTTATGCGCATCGCTTAGCATGCGCATTGAGTCACATCGCGTCACATGCGCATGGCATCGCTTGATATCGCATCGCAGCGCATTGTGTCTTATCGCGTCACATGCGCATGCATCGCTCGACATCGCACCCTATGTGCATCGCATTTGCATTGAGTCACATCGCCTCACACGCCCATGGCATCGCTCGACATCACATCTTATGTGCATCGCATCGCATGCCCATTGAGCCACATCGCGTCACATTCGCATGGCATCGCTTGATATCGGATCTAATGTGCATCGCATCGCATGCGCATTCAGTCACGTCGGGTCACATGCGCATGGCATTGCTAGATATTGCATTTTATGTGCATCGCATCGATGCGCATTGAGCCACGTCGCGTTACATGCGCATGGCATCGCTTGATATCGCCTCATATATGCATTGCATCGCATTCGCATTGACTCACGTCGCGTCACATGCGCATGGCATCGCTTGATATGGCATTTTATGTGCATCGCATCGCTGCTTATTGAGTCACGTCGCGTCACATGCGCAAGGCATCGCTTGATATCGCCTCTCTTGTTCATCGCATCGCATGCGCATTGAGTTACGTCGCATCACATGCGCAAGGCATCGCTTGATATCGCATCTTATGTGCATCGCATCGCATGCGCATTGAGTCACGTCGCGTCACATGCGCATGGCATCGCTAGATATCGCATCTTATCTGCATCGCATCGCATGCGTATTTAGTCACGTCGCACCACATGCCCATGACATCGGTCGACATCGCATCTTATGTGCATCGCATCGCATGCGCAATGAGTCACGTCGCGTCAGATGCGCATGGCATCGCTTGATATCGCATCTTCTGTGCATCGTATCGCAGCGCATTGTGTCACATCGCGTCACATGCGCATGCTTCGCTCGACATCGCACCTTATGTGCATCGCAGGCGCACTGAGCAACATCGCATCACACGCCCATGGGATCGCTCGACATCGCATTTTATGTGCATCGCATCGCATGCGCATTAAGTCACATCACGTCACATGCGCATGCCAGCGCTTGATATCGCATCTTTTGTGCATCGCATCGCATGCCCATAGAGTCACGTCGCATCACATGCGCATGGCATCGCTTGATATCGCATCTTATGTGCATCGCATCGCATGCGCATTGGGTCACATCACGTAACATGCGCATGCCAGCGCTTGATATCGCATCTTTTGTGCATCGCATCGCATGCCCATTGAGTCACGTCGCATCACATGCGCATGGCATCGCTTGATATCGCATCTTATGTGCATCGCATCGAATGCGCATTGCGTCACGTCGCGTCACATGCGCATGGCATGGCTTGATATCGCATCTTATGTGCATTGCATCGCATGCGGATAGAGTCACTCTGCATCACATGCTAATGGCATCGCTTATATCGCATCTTATGTGCATCGCATCGCCTGTGCATTGAGTCACATCGCATCACATGCGCATGGCATCGCTTGATCTCGCATCTCATGTGCATCGCATGCGCATTGAGTCACGTCGCATCACATGCGCATGGTATCGCTTGATATCGCATCTTATGTGCATCGCATCGTATGCGTATTGAGTCACATCGCGTCACATGCGCATGGCATTGCTTGATATCGCAACTTATGTGCATCGATACAAAGCGCATTGAGTGACATCACGCCACATGCGCATGGCATCGCTTGATATCGCATCTTATGTGCATCGCATTGCATGCGCATTGAGTCACATCACGTCACATGCGCATGGCATGACTTGATATCGCATCTTATGTGCATCGCATCGCATGCGCATTGAGTCACGTCGCATCACATGCGCATGGCATCGCTTGATATCGCATCTTATGTGCATCGCATCGCATGCGCATTGAGCGACATCGCGTCACGTGCGCATGGCATCGGTTGATATCGCATCTTATGTGCATCGCATCGCAGCGCATTGTGTCACATCGCGTTACATGCGCATGCATCTCTCTACATCGCATCTTATGTGCTTCGCATCGCATGCGCATTGAGTCACGTCGCGTCACATGCGCATGGCATCGCTTGATATCGCATCATATGTGCATCATATCACATATGGATTGAGTCACATCACGTCACATGCGCATGGCATCGCTTGATATCGCATCTTATGCGCATCACATCGCATGCGCATTGAGTCACATCGCGTCACGTGCGCATGGCATCGCTTAATATCGCATCTTATCTGCATCGCATCGCATGCGTATTGAGTCAAATCGCACCACATGCGCATGACATCGGTCGACATCGCATCTTCTGTGCATCGCATCGCATGCATATTGAGTCACATCTCGTCACATGCGCATGGCATCGCTTGATATCGCATCTTCTGTGCAGCGCATTGTGTCACATCGCGTCACATGCGCAGGCATCGCTCGACATCGCACCTTATGTGCATCGCATGCGCATTGAGTCACAGCGCATCACACGCCCATGGCATCGCTCGACATCGCATTTTATGTGCATCGCATCGCATGCGCATTGAGTCACGTCCCGTAGCATGCCCATGGCATCGCTTGATAACGCATCTTCTGTGCTTCGCATCGCATGCGCATTGAGAAACGTAGCGTCAGATGCGCATGGTATTGCTTGATATCCCCTCTCATCTTCATCGCATCGCATGGGCATTGAGTCACATCGCATCACATGCGCATGGCATCGCTCGACATCGCATCTTAAGTGCATCGCATGCGCATTGAGTCACATCGCATCACACACGCATGGCATCGCTCGACATCGCACCTTATGTGCCTGGCATCGCATGCATATTGATTCACATCGCGTCACATGCGCATGGCATCGCTTGATATCGCATCTTATGTGCATCGCAGCGCATTGTGTCACATCGCGTCACATGCGCATGCATCTCTCGACATCGCATCTTATGTGCTTCGCATCGCATGCGCATTGACTCACGTCCCGTAGCATGCCCATGGCATCACTTGATAACACATCTTCTGTGCTTCGCATCGCATGCGCAATGAGTCACATCGCATTACATGGGTATGGCATCGCATGACAAAGCATCTTATGTGCATCGCATCGCATGCGCATTGAGTCACGTCGCGTCACATGCACATGGCATCGCTTGATTTCGCATCTCATGTGCATCGCATGCGCATTGAGTCACGTCGTTTCACATGCAAATGGCATCGCTTGATATCGCATTTTTTGTGCATTGCATCGCATGCGCAGTGAGTCACGTCGCGTCACATGCGCATGGCATAGCTTGATGGGGCATCTTGTGTGAATCGCATCGCATGCTTAATCAGTCACGTCGCATCACATGCGCATGGGATCCCTTGATATCGCATTTTATATGCATCGCATCGCATGCGCCTTGAGGCACATCGCGTCACGTGCGCATGGCATCGCTTGATATCGCATCTTATGTGCATCGCATTGCAGCGCATTGTGTCACATCGCGTCACATGTGCATGCATCTCACGAAATCGCATCCTATGTGCTTCGCATCGCATGCGCATTGAGTCACGTCCTGTCGCATGCCCATGGCATCGCTTGATATCGTATCTTATGTGCATCGCATCGCATGCGCATTGAGTCACGTCGCGTCACATGCGCATGGAATCGCTTGAGATCGCCTCTCATGTTCATCGCATCGTATGCAGATTGAGCCACATCGCGTCTCATGCGCATGGCATCGCTTAATATCGCATCATATGTGCATCGTATCGCAGCGCATTGAGTGACATCACGCCACATGCGCATAGCATCGCTTGATATCGCATCTTATGTGCATCGCATCTCATGTGGATTGAGTCACATCAAGTCACATGCGCATGGCATCGCTTGATATCGCATCCTATGTGCATCCCATCGCATGCGCATTGAGCCACGTCGCGTCACATGCGCATGGCATCGCTTGATATTGACTGTCATCTACACCGCATCGCATGCGCATTGAGTCACGTCGCGTCACATGCGCATGGCATAGCTTGATATTGCCTGTCATCTGCACCGCATCGCATGCGCATTGAGTCACGTCGCACCACACGCGCATGACATCGCTCGACATCGTATTTTATGTGTACTGCATCGCATGCGCCTTGGGTCACTTCGCGTCACATGCACATGGCATCGCTTGATATCGCCTCTCAGGTTCATCGCATCGAATGCGGGTTGAGCCACATCACGCCACATGCGCATAGCACCGCATGATGTCGCATCTTATGTGCATCGCATCGCTTGCGGATTGAGTCATGTCTCATCACATTTGCAAGGCATCGCTTGATATCGCATGTTATGTGAATCGAATGCGCATTGAGTCACAACGCATGTCACCGCTGACGTCGCATCTTATGTGCAACACATCGCATGCGCATTGAGTCAGATCGGGTCACATGCGCATGGCATCGCTTGATATCGCGTCTTCTGTGCATCGCATCGCAGCGCATTGTGTCACATCGCGTCACATGCGCATGCATCGCTCGACATCGCATTTTATGTGCATCGCAACGCATGCGCATTGAGTCATGTCTCGTCATATTTGCATGGCATCGCTTGATATCGCATCTAATGTGCATCGCATCGCATGCGCATTGAGTCACGTCGCGTCACATGCGCATGGCATTGCTTGATATCCCCTCTCATCTTCATCGCATCGCATGCGCATTGAGTCATATCGCTTCACATGCGCGTGGCACCGCTCGACATCGCATCTTAAGTGCATCGCATGCGCATTGAGTCACATCGTATCACACACGCACTGCATCGCTCGACATCGCATCTTATGTGCATCCCATCGCATGCATATTCATTCACATCGCGTCACATGCGCATGGCATCGCTTGATATCGCATCATATGTGCATCGCATCGCAGCGCTTTGAGTGACATCACGCCACATGCGCATAGCATCGCTTGATATCGCATCTTCTGTGCATCGCATCACATACGGATTGAGTCACATCACGTCACATGCGCATGGCATCGCTTGATATCGCATCTTATGTGCATCTCATCGCATGCGCATTGAGTCACGTCGCACCACATGCGCATGACATCGCTCGACATCGCATCTTATGTGCACTCCATCTCATGCGCAATGAGCCATTTCGCGTCACATACGCATGGCATTGCTTGATGTCGCATCTTATGTGCATCGAATCGCATGCGCATTGAGTCATGTCTCGTCATATTTGCACGGCATCGCTTGATATCTCTTCTTATGTGCATCGAATGCGTATTTAGTCACATCGCATGGCACCGCTGACATCGCACCTTATGTGCATCACATCGCTTGCGCATTGAGCCACATCGCGTCACATGCGCATGGCATCGCTTGACATCGAATCTTATCTGCATCGCATCGCATGCGTACTGAGTCACATGCGCATGGCAGGGCTTGATATCGCATCTTATGTGCATCGCATCGCAGGCGCGTTGAGCCATTTCTCGTCACTTTTGCAAGGCATCGTTTGATATCGCATCTGATGTGCATCGCATCGCATGCGCATTGAATCACGTCGCGTCACATGCGCATGGCATCCATTGATATCGCATCTTATGTGCATCACATCGCATGCGCATTGAATCACGTCGCGTGAGATGCGCATGGCATTGCTTGATATCCCCTCTCACCTTCATCGCATCGCATGCGCATTGAGTCACAACGCATCACATGCGCATGGCATCGCGCGACATCGCATCTTAAGTGCATCGCATGCGCATTGAGTCACGTCGCATCACACACGCATGGCATCGCTCCACATCGCATCTTATGTGCATCGCATCGCATGCATATTGATTCACATGGCGTCACATGCGCATGGCATCGCTTGATATCGCATCTTATGTGCATCGCAACGCAGCGCATTGTGTCACATCGCGTCACATGCGCATGCATCTCTGGACATCGCATCTTATGTGCTTCGCATCGCATGCGCATTGAGTCACGTCCCGTCGCATGCCCATGGCATCGCTTGATATCGCATCTTATGTGCTTCGCATCGCATGCGCAATGAGTCACATCGCATCACATGCGTATGGCATCGTACGGCAACGCATCTTATGTGCATCGCATCGCATGCGATTTGAGTCACATCGCATCAAATGCGCATGGCATCGCACGACAACGCACCTTATGTGCATGGCATTCGCATTGAGTCACAGCGCGTCACACGCGCATGGCATCACTTGATACCGCATCTTATGTGCATCGCATCGCATGCGATCTGAGTCACATCGCATCACATGCGCATGGCATCGCACGACAACGCATCTTATGTGCATCGCATCGCATGCGCATTGAGTCACGTGGTGTCACATGCGCATGGCATCGCTTGATATCGCCTCTCATGTTCATCGCATCGCATGCGCATTGAGTCACGTCGCATCACATGCGCATGGCATCGCTTGATATCGCATCTTATGTGCATCGCATCGCATGCGCATTGAGCCACATCGCGTCACGTGCGCATGGCATCGCTTGATTTCGCATCTTATGTGCATCGCATCGCAGCGCATTGTGTCACATCGCGTCACATGCGCATGCATCTCTCGACATCGCATCTTATGTGCTTCGCATCGCATGCGCATTGAGTCACGTCCTGTCGCATGCCCATGGCATCGCTTGATATCGTATCTTATGTGCATCGCATCGCATGCGCATTGAGTCACGTCGCGTCTCATGCGCATGGCATCGCTTGATATCGCCTCTCATGTTCATCGCATCGTATGCCGATTGA
This sequence comes from Tenodera sinensis, assembly GCA_030765045.1. Lineage (NCBI taxonomy): Eukaryota > Metazoa > Arthropoda > Insecta > Mantodea > Mantidae > Tenodera > Tenodera sinensis. Next base: position 50,847,093 of record CM060973.1, read on the forward strand.
GCCACATCGCGTCTCATGCTCATGGCATGCCTTGATATCGCATCATATGTGTATCGCATCGCAGCGCATTGGGTGACATCACGCCACATGCGCATAGCATCGCTTGATATCGTATCTTATGTTCATCGCATCACATATGGATTGAGTCACATCACGTCACATGCGCATGGCATCGCTTGATATCGCATCGTATGTACATCCCATCGCATGCGCATTGAGCCACGTCGCGTCACATGCGCATGGCATCGCTTGATATCGCATCTTATGTGCATCTCATCGCATGCGCATTGAGTCACGTCGCGTCACATGCGGATGGCATCGCTGATATTGCCTGTCATCTGCACGGCATCGCATGCGCATTGAGTCACGTCGCACCACATGCGCATGACATCGCTCGACATCGCATTTTATGTGCATCTCATCGCATGCGCATTGGGTCACTTCGCGTCACATGCACATGGCATCGCTTGATATCGCCTCTCAGGTTTATCGCATCGTATGCGGATTGAGCCACATCGCGTCACATGCACATGGCATCGCTTGATTTCGCATCTCATGTGCATCGCATGCGCATTGAGTCACGTCGGTTCACATGCAAATGGCATCGCTTGATATCGCATTTTTTGTGCATTGCATCGCATGCGCAGTGAGTCACGTCGCGTCACATGCGCATGGCATAGCTTGAGGTGGCATCTTGTGTGAATCGCATCGCATGCTTAATCAGTCACGTCGCATCACATGCGCATGGGATCCCTTGATATCGCATCTTATGTGCATCGCATTCGCATTGAGTCGCAGCGCGTCACATGCGCATGGCATCACTTGATATTGCCTCTCATGTTCTTCGCATCGCATGCGCATTGAGTCACGTCGCGTCACATACGCATGGCATTGCTTGATGTCGCATCTTATGTGCATCGAATCGCATGCGCATTGAGTCATGTCTCGTCATATTTGCACGGCATCGCTTGATATCTCTTCTTATGTGCATCGAATGCGTATTTAGTCACATCGCATGGCACCGCTGACATCGCACCTAAGGTGCATCACATCGCATGCGCATTGAGCCACATCGCGTCACATGCGCATGGCATCGCTTGATATCGCATCTTATGTGCATCGCATCGCATGCGTATTGAGTCACGTCGCACCACATGCGCATGACATTGGTCGACATCGCATCTAATGTGCATCGCATCGCATGCATATTGAGTCACATCTCGTCACATGCGCATGGCATCGCTTGATATCGCTTCTTCTTTGCATCGCATCGCAGGGCATTGAGTCATATCGCATCACACGCCCATGGCATCGCTCGACATGCATTTTATGTGCATCGCATCGCATGCGCATTGAGCCATGTCTCGCCATATTTGCATGGCATCGCTTGATATCGCATCTAATATGCATCGCATCGCAGCGCATTGTGTCACATCGCGTCACATGCATAGGCTTCTCTGGACATCGCATCTTATGTGCTTCGCATCGTATGCGCATTGAGTCACGTCCCGTCGCATGCCCATGGCATTGCTTGATATCGCATCTTATGTGCATCGCATCGCATGCGCAATGAGTCACATCGCGTCACATGCGTATGGCATCGCTTGATATCGCATCTCATGTGCATCGCATCGCAAGCAAATTGAGTCAAGTCCCATCACATGCGCATGGCATCGCCTTATATCGCATCTTATGTTCATCGCATCGCATGTGCCTTGAGTCACGTCGCACCACACGCGCATGGCATCACTTGATATCGCATCTCATGTGCATCGCATCGCATCCAAATTGAGTCATGTCGCATCAGATGCGCATGGTATCGCTTGATATCGCTACTTGTGTGCATCGCATCGCATGCGCATTGAGCCACTTCGCGTCAGATGCGATTGGCATCGCTTGCTATCGCATCTTATGTGCATCGAAACGCATGCGCATTGGGTCACGTCGCGTCGCATGCGCATGTCATTGCTTGATATCGCATCTTATGTTCATCGCATCGCATGTGCTCTGAGTCACGTCGCACCACATGCGCATGACATCGCTTGATATCGCGTCATATGTTCATCGCTTCGCATGCACATTGAGCCACGTCGCGTAACATGCGCATGGCATTGCTTGATATCGCATCTTATGTGCATCGCATCGCATGCGCTTTGAGTCACGTCGCGTCACATGCGCATGGCATCGCTTGATATCGCGTCATATGTTCATCGCTTCGCATGCACATTGAGTCACGTCGCGTCACATGCGCATGGCATCGCTTGATATCGCATCTTATGTGTATCGCATCGCATGCGCATTGAGTCAAATCGCGTCACATGCGCATGGGATCGCTTGATATTCCATCTTGTGTGCATCGCATCGCATGCGCTTTTGAGTCGCATCCCGTCATTTTTGCATGGCATCGCTTGATATCGCATCTTATGTGCATCGCATTGCATGCGCATTGATACACGTCGCGCACAAGTACATGGCATCACTTGATATCATATCTCATGTGCATCGCGTCGCATGCGCATTGAAACACATCGCGTCACATGCGCATGGCATCGCTTGATATCGCATCTTATGTGCATCGCATCGCATGCATATTGAGTCACGTTGCGCCACATGCCCATGCCATCGCTTAATAACGCATCGCATGCGCATTGAGCCACATCGCGTCACATGCGCATACCATCACTTGATATCGAATCTTATGTGCATCGCATCACATGCGCATTGAGTCACGCCGGGTCACATGTGCATGGCATCGCTTGATATCGCATCTTACGTGCATCGCATCGCATTCGCAGTGAGCCACATCGCGTCACGTGTGCATGGCATCGCTTGATTTCGCATCTTATGTGCATCGCATCGCAGCGCATTGTGTCACATCGCGTCACAAGCGCATGCATCTCTCGACATCGCATCTTATGTGCTTCGCATCGCATGCGCATTGAGTCACGTCCTGTCGCATGCCCATGGCATCGCTTGATATCGTATCTTATGTGCATCGCATCGCATGCGCATTGAGTCACGTCACGTCACATGCGAATGGCATCGCTTGATATCGCCTCTCATGTTCATCGCATCGCATGCGCATTGAGTTACGTCGCATCACATGCGCATGGCATCGCTTGATATCGCATCTTATGTGCATCGCATCGCATGCGCATTGAGTCGCATCGCGTCAAGTGCGCATGGCATCGCTTGATATCGCATCTTATGTGCATCGCATCGCAGCGCATTGTGTCACATCGCGTAACATGCGCATGCATCTCTCGACATCGCTTCTTATGTGCATTGCATGCGCATTGAGTCACATCGCATCACACGTGCATGGCATCGCTCGACATCGCATCTTATGAGCATCGCATCGAATGCGCGTTGATCCATGTCACGTCCTATTTGCATGGCATCGCTTGATATCGCATCTTTTGTGCATCGCATTGCATGCGGATTGAGTCACATCACGTCACATGCGAATGGCATGGCTTGATATCACATTTTATGTGCATCGCATCGCATGCGCATTGAGTCACGTCGCGTCACATGCGCATGGCATCGCTTGATATCGCATCTTATGTGCATCGCATCGTATGCGTATTGAGTCACACTGCGTCACATTCGCATGGCATCGCTTGATATCGCATCTTATTTGCATCGAATCGTAGCGCATTGAGTGACATCACGCCACATGCGCATGGCATCGCTTGATATCGCGTCTTATGTGCATCGCATGCGGATTGAGTCACATCACGTCACATTTCCATGGCATGGCTAGAATTCGCCTCTCATGTTCATCGCATCGCATGCGCATTGAGTCACGTCGCATCACACGCGCATTGCATCGCTCTACATCGCATCTTATGTGCATCGCATCGTATGCGCGTTGAGCCATGTCTAGTCACATTTGCATGGAATCGTTTGATATCGCATTTTATGTGCTTCGCATCGCATGCGCATTGAGTCACGTCCCGTCACATGCGCATGGCATCGCTTGATATCGCATCTTATGTGCATCGCATCGCATGGGCATTGAGACACGTCGCGTCACATGCGCATGGCATCGCTTGATATCGCGTGTCAGGTTGATCGCATCGTATGCGCATTGAGTCACGTCGCATCACATGCGCATGGCATCGCTTGATATCGCAGCTTATGTGCATCGTATCGCATGCGGATTGAGCCACATCACACCACATGCTAATAGCATCGCTTGATATCGCATCTTATGTGCATCGCATCACATACGGATTGAGCCTCATTACGTCACATTCGCATGGCATCGCTTGATATCGCATCTTATTTGCATCGAATGGTAGCGCATTGAGTGACATCAGGCCACATGCGCATGGCATCGCTTGATATCGCGTCTTATGTGCATCGCATGCGGATTGAGTCACATCACGTCACATTTCCATGGCATGGCTAGAATTCGCCTCTCATGTTCATCGCATCGCATGCGCATTGAGTCACGTCGCACTGCATCGCTCTACATCGCATTTTATGTGCATCGCAACGCATGCGTATTGAGTCACGTCGCACCACATGCGCATGACATCGGTCGACATCGCATCTTATGTGCACCGCATCGCATAAGCATTGAGTCACATCGCGTCACATGCGTATGGCATCGCTTGATATCGCCTCTCATGTTCATCGCATCGTATGCCGATTGAGCCACATCGCGTCTCATGCTCATGGCATGGCTTGATATCGCATCATATGTGCATCGCATCGCAGCGCATTGGGTGACATCACGCCACATGCGCATAGCATCGCTTGATATCGTGTCCTATGTTCATCGCATCACATATGGATTGAGTCACATCACGTCACATGCGCATGGCAACGCCTGATATCGCATCTTATGTACATCCCATCGCATGCGCATTGAGCCACGTCGCGTCACATGCGCATGGCATCGCTTGATATCGCATCTTATGTGCATCTCATCGCATGCGCATTGAGTCACGTCGCGTCACATGCGGATGGCATCGCTGATATTGCCTGTCATCTGCACCGCATCGCATGCGCATTGAGTCACGTCGCACCACATGCGCATGAAATCGCTCGACATCGCATTTTATGTGCATCTCATCGCATGCGCATTGGGTCACTTCGCGTCACATGCACATGGCATCGCTTGATATCGCCTCTCAGGTTTATCGCATCGTATGCGGATTGAGCCACATCGCGTCACATGTGCATGGCATCGCTTGATATCGCATCATATGTGCATCGCATCGCAGCACATTGAGTGACATCACGCCACATGCGCATAGCACCGCATGATCTCGCATCTTATGTGCATCGCATCGCTTGTGGATTGAGTCATGTCTCGTCACATTTGCAAGACATCGCTTGATATCGCATCTTATGTGCATCGAATGCGCATTGAGTCACATCGCATGTCACCGCTGACATCGCATCTTAATTGCATCACATCGCATGCGCATTGAGTCACATCGCGTCACATGCGCATGGCATCGCTTGATATCGCATCTTATGTGCATCGCATCGCATGCGTATTGAGTCACGTCACACCACATGCGCATGACATTGGTCGACATCGCATCTAATGTGCATCGCATCGCATGCATATTGAGTCACATCTCGTCACATGCGCATGGCATCGCTTGATATCGCTTCTTCTTTGCATCGCATCGCAGCGCATTGAGTCATATCGCATCACACGCCCATGGCATCGCTCGACATGCATTTTATGTGCATCCCATCGCATGCGCATTGAGCCACGTCGCGTCACATGCGCATGGCATCGTTTGATATTGACTGTCATCTGCACCGCATCGCATGCGCATTGAGTCACGTCGCATCACATGCGCATGGCATCGCTTGATATCGCAGCTTATGTGCATCGTATCGCATGCGGATTGAGCCACATCACACCACATGCTAATAGCATCGCTTGATAACGCATCTTATGTGAATCGCATCGCATCGGCATTGAGTCACATCACGTCACATGCGCATGGCATCGCTCGATATCACACCTTATGTGCATCGCATCGCATTAGTATTTAGTCACATCGCGTCACATGCTCATGGCATTGCTTGATATCGCATCTTATGTGCATCGCATCGCAGCGCATTGGGTGCCATCACGACACATGCGCACGGCATCGCTTGATATCGCATCTTATGTGCATTGCATCGCATGCGGATTGTGTCACATCACGTCACATACGCATGGCAATGCTTGATATCGCATCTTATGTGCATTGCATCGCATGCGGATTGAGTCACATCGCGTCACATGCGCATGGCATTGCTTGATATCGCATCTTATGTGCATCGCATCGGAGCCCATGGGGTGACATCACGACACATGCGCATGGCATCGCTTGATATCGCATCTTATGTGCGTCGCATCGCATGCGGATTGAGTCACATCACGTCACATACGCATGGCATCGCTTGATATCGCATCTTATGTGCATCGCATCGCATGCGCATTGAGCCACGTCGCGTCACATGCGCATGGCATCACTTGTTATCGCATCTTATGTGCATCGCATCGCATGCGCATTGAGTCATATCGAGTAACATGCGCATGGCATCGCTTGATATCGCATCTTATGTGCATCGCGTCGCATGCGCATTTAGTCACGTCGCTTCACATGCGCATGGCATCGCTTGAATTTGGCATCTTCTGTGCATCGCATCGCATGCGCATTGAGTCACGTCGCGTCACATGCGCATGGCATCGCTTGATATCGCATCTTATGTGCATCGCAACGCATGCTTATTGAGTCACATCGCGTCAAATGCGCATGACATCGCTCGATATCGCATCTTATGTGCATCTCATCGCATGCGCATTGAGTCACATCGCGTCACATGCGCATGGCATCTTTTGATATCGCATCTTATGTGCATCGCATGCGCATTGATTCACGTCGCGTCACATGCGCTTGGCATCGCTTGTTATCGCAGCTTATGTGCCTCGCATCGTATTTGCATTGAGTCACGTGGTATCACATGCGAATGGCATCGCTTGATATTGCCTCTTATTTGCATCGCATCGCATGCGCAATGAGTCACGTCGCACCACATGCGCATGACATCGCTCGACATCGCATCGCATCGGCATTGAGCCAAATCACGTCACATGCGCATGGCATCACTTGATATCGCATCTTATGTGCATCGCATCGCATGCGGATTGAGTCACATTACGTCACATACGCATGGCATCGCTTGATATCGCATCTTATGTGCATCGCATCGCATGCACATTGAGCCACGTCGCGTCACATGCGCATTTCATCACTTGATATCGCATCTTATGTGCAATGCATCGCATGCGCATTGAGGCACATCGCGTCACATGCGCATGGCATCGCTTGATATCGCATCTTATCTGCATCGCATCGCATGCGTATTGAGTCACGTCGCACCACATGCGAATGACATCGGTCGACATCGCATCTTATGTGCACCGCATCGCATAAGCATTGAGTCACATCGCGTCACATGCGTATGGCATCGCTTGATATCGCATCTTATGTGCATCACATCGCATGCGCATTGAATCACGTCGCGTCTCGTGCAAATGGCATCTCTTGATATCGCATCTTATGTGCATCGCATGCGCATTGAGTCACGTCGTATCACACGCGCATTTCATCGCTCGACATGGGACATTTTGTGAATCGCATCGCATCGGCATTGAGTCACATCACGTCACATGCGCATGGCATCGCTTGATATCGCATCTTATGTGCATGGCATCGCATTAGTATTTAGTCACATCGCGACACATGCGCATGGCATCGCTCGACATCGCATCTTATGTGCACCGCATCGCATAAGCATTGAGTCACATCGCGTCACATGCGTATGGCATCGCTTGATATCGCATCTTATGTGCATCAGTTCGCAGCGCACTGATTCACATCGCGTCACATGCGCATGCATCGCTCGAAATCGCATCTTATGTGCATCGCATGCGCATTGATACACGTCGCGTCACATGCGCTTGGCATCATTTGTTATCGCATCTTATGTGCCTCGCATCGTATTTGCATTGAGTCACCTGGTATCACATGCGGATGGCATCGCTTGATATTGCCTCTTATTTGCATCGCATCGCATGCGCAATGAGTCACGTCGCACCACATGCGCATGACATCGCTCGACATCGCATCGCATCGGCATTGAGCCAAATCACGTCACATGCGCATTTCATCACTTGATATCGCATCTTGTGTGCAATGCATCGCATGCGCATTGAGTCACGTCGCTTCACATGCGCATGGCATCTCTTGATACTGCATCTTATGTGCATCGCATGCGCATTGAGTCAAGTCGCTCTCACATGCGCATGACATCGCTCGACATCGCATCTTATGTGCATCGCATCGCATGCGCATTGAGTCAGGTCGCGTCACATGCACATGACATCGCTCGACATAGCATCTTATGTGGATCGCATCGCATGCGCATTGAGTGACATCGCGTCACATACGTATGGCATCGTTTGATATCGTATCTTATGTGCATCGCTTCGCAGCGCACTGAGTCAAACCGCGTCACATGCGCATGCATCGCCCGAAATCGCATCTTATGTGCATCGCATCGTATTTGCATTGAGTCACCTGGTATCACATGCGGATGGCATCTCTTGATACTGCATCTTATGTGCATCGCATCGCATGCGCATTGAGTCACGTCGCGTCACATGCGCATGACATCGCTCGACATCGCATCTTATATGCAACGCACGCATGCGCACTGAGTCACATTGCGTCACATGCGCATGGCATCACTTGATATCGCATCTTATGTGCATCGCATCGCATGCGCATTGAGTCACGTCGCGTCACATGCACATGGCATCTCTTGATATTACATCTCATGTGCAATGCATCGCATACGCATGTAGTCACGTCGCATCACATGCGTATGGCATCGCTTGTTATCGCATCTTATGTGACTCGCATCGCATTCGCATTGAGTGACATCACGTCACATGCGCATGACATCGCTCGACATAGCATCTTATGTGGATCGCAAGGCATGCGCATTGAGTGACATCGCGTCACATGCGTATGGCATCGCTTGATATCGCATCTTGTGTGCATCGCTTCGCAGTGCACTGAGTCAAACCGCGTCACATGCGCATGCATCGCTCGAAATCGCATCTTATGTGAATCGCATGCGCATTGACTCAAATCGTATCACACGCGCATTTCATCGCTCGACATTGCATATTTTGTGAACCGCACCGCTTCGGCATTGAGTCACATCACGACACTTGCGCATGGCATCGCTTGATATCCCATCTTATGTGCATCGCATAGCAGCGCCTTGAGTTACATCACAACACATGTGCATGGGATCGCTTGATATCGCATCTTATGTGCATCAAATCGCATGCGCATTGAGTCACGTCGTGTCACATGCAAATGGCATCTCTTGATATCGCATCTTATGTGCATCGCATGCGCATTGAGCCACGTCGTATGACACGCGCAATTCATCGCTCGATATGGCGTATTTTGTGAATCGCATCGCATCGGCATTGAGTCTCATCACGCCACATGCGCATGGCATCGCCTGATATCGCATCTTATGTGCATCGCGTCGCAGCGCATTGAGTCACATCACAACACATGCGCATGGCATCGCTTGATATCGCATCTTATGTGCATCGCATCGCATGCGGATTGAGTCACATCACGTCACATACGCATGGCATCGCTTGATATCGCCACTTATGTGCAGCGCATCGCATTCGCATTGAGTCACGTCGCGTCACATGCGCATGGCATCACTTGTTATCGCATCTTATGTGCATCAAATCGCATGCGCATTGAGTCACATCAAGTCACATGTGCATGGCATCGCTTGATATCGCATCTTATGTGCATCACATCGCATGCGCGTTGAATCTGGTCGCGTGACATGCAAATGGCATCTCTTGATATCGCATCTTATGTGCATCGCTTCGCAGCGCATTGAGTCACATCGCGTTACTTGCGCATGCATCGCTCGAAATCGCATCTTATGTGCATCGCATGCCAATTCAGTCTTATCGCGTCACATGCGCATGGCAGCGCTTGCTGTCGCATCTTATGTGACTCGCTTCGCATGCGTATTGGGTCACATCGCGTCTAATGCGCATGGCATCGCTTGCAATCGCAATTATGTAGCTCGCATCGCAGCGCATTGAGTCACATCACGCAACATGCGCATGACATCGCTTAATATGGCATCTTATGTGCATCGCATTGGTTGCGCATTGATTCACGTCGCGTCACATGCGCATGGTATCGCTTGATATCGCATCTTATGTGCATCACTTCGAATGCGCATTGAACCACGCCGCGTCACATGCGCATGGCATCGCTTGATATCGCAACTTATGTGCATCGCATCGCATGCGCAGTGAGTCACGTGGCATCACAACCGCATGTCATCGCTTGATATGGCATCTTACGTGCATCGCATCGCATGCTTATTGAGTCACGTCGCGGCATATGCGCATGGTATCGCTTGATATCGCATAATCTGTGCATCGCATCGCTTACGCATTGATTCACGTCGCGTCACATGCGCATGGTATCGCTTGATATCGCATGTTATTTGCATCGCATCGCATGCGCATTTAATCACGCCGCATCACATGCGCATGGCGTTGCCTGATATCGCATCTTATGTGCATCGCATCGCATGGTTATTGAGTCACGTCGCGTCACATGCGCATGGCATCGCTTGATATCGCATCTTATGTGCATCGCGTCGCATAAGCATTGAGTGACGTCGTATCACACGCGCATTTCATCGCTCGACATGGCACATTTTGTGAATCGCATCGCATCGGCATTGAGTCACATCACGTCACATGCGCATGGCATCGCTTGATATCGCATCTTATGTGCATCGCATCGCATTAGTATTTAGTCACATCGCGTCACATGCGCATGACATCGCTCGACATCGCATCTTATGTGCATCGCATCGCATAAGCATTGAGTCACATTGCGTCACATGCGTGTGGCATCGCTTGATATCGCATCTTATGTGCATCGCATGCGCATTGATTCACGTCGTATCACACGCGTATTTCATCGCTCGACATGGCATATTTTGTAAATCGCATCGCATCGGCATTGAGTCACATCACGTCGCATGCGCATGGCATCGCTTGATATCGCATCTTATGTGCATTGCATCGCATGAGGATTGTTTCACATCACGTCACATACGCATGGCATTGCTTGATATCGCATCTTATGTGAATTGCATCGCATGCGGATTGTGTCACATCGCGTCACATGCGCATGGCATTGCTTGATATCGCATCTTATGTGCATCGCATCGCAGCCCATTGGGTGACATCACGACACATGCGCTTGGCATCGCTTGATATCGCATCTTATGTGCGTCGCATCGCATGCGGATTGAGTCACATCAGGTCACATACGCATGGCATCGCTTGATATCGCATCTTATGTGCATCGCATCGCATGCGGATTGAGTCACATCAGGTCACATGTGCATGGCATCGCTTGATATCGCATCTTATGTGCATCGCATCGCATGTGCCTTGAGTCACGCCGCGTCACATGCGCATGGCATCACTTGTTATCGCATCTTATGTGCATCGCATCGCATGCGCCTTGAGCCATATCGAGTAACATGCGCATGGCATCGCTTGATATCGCATCTTATGTGCATTGCATCGCATTAGTATTTAGTCACATCGCGTTACATGCGCATGGCATTGCTTGATATCGCATCTTATGTGCATCGCATCGCAGCGCATTGGGTGACATCACGACACATGCGCATGGCATCGCTTGATATCGCATCTTATGTGCATCGCATCGCATGCGCATTGAGTCACGTCGCGTCACATGCGCATGGCATCACTTGTTATCGCATCTTATGTGCATCGCATTGCATGCGCATCGAGTAACATGCACATGGCATCGCTTGATTTCGCGTCTGATGTGCATCGCATCGTATGCATATTGAGTCACATCATGACACATGCGAATGGCATCGCTTGATATCGCATCTTACGTGCATCGCATCGCATGCGCATTGAGTCACATCGCGGCACATGCGCATGGCATCGCTTGATATTCCATCTTATGTGCATCGCATCGCATGTGTTTGTGAGTCACATAACGTCATTTCTGCATGGCATCGCTTGATATCGCATCTTATGTGCATCGCATTGAATGCGCATTGAGATACGTCGCGTCACAAGTACATGGCATCACTTGATATCGCATCTCATGTGCATCGCGTCGCATGCGAATTGAAACACGTCGCGTCACATGCGCATGACATCGCTTGATATCGCATCTTATGTGCATCGCATCGCATGCATATTGAGTCACGTTGCGTTACATGCCCATGGCATCGCTTGATAACGCATCGCATGCGCATTGAGCCACATCGCATCACATGCGCATACCATCACTTGATATCGAATCTTATGTGCATCGCATCACATGCGCATTGATTCACGTCGCGTCACATGCGCATGACATCGCTCGATATCGCATCTAATGTGCATCTCATCGCATGCGCATTGAGTCACATCGCGTCACATGCGCATGGCATCTTTTGATATCGCATCTTATGTGCATCGCATGCGCATTGATTCACGTCGCGTCACATGCGCTTGGCATCGCTTGTTATCGCATCTTATGTGCCTCGCATGGTATTTGCATTGAGTCACGTGGTATCACATGCGGATGGCATCGCTTGATATTGCCTCTTATTTGCATCGCATCGCATGCGCAATGAGTCACGTCGCAACACATGCGCATGACATCGCTCGACATCGCATCGCATCGGCATTGAGACAAATCACGTCACATGCGCATGGCATCGCTTGATATCGCATCTTATGTGCATCGCATCGCATGCGGATTGAGTCACATTACGTCACATACGCATGGCATCGCTTGATATCGCATCTTATGTGCATCGCATCGCATGCACATTGAGCCACGTCGCGTCACATGCGCATTTCATCACTTGATATCGCATCTTATGTGCAATGCATCGCATGCGCATTGAGCCACATCGCGTCACATGCGCATGGCATCGCTTGATATCACATCTTATGTGCATCGCAACGCATGCGTATTGAGTCACGTCGCACCACATGCGCATGACATCGGTCGACATCGCATCTTATGTGCACAGCATCGCATAAGCATTGAGTCACATCGCGTCACATGCGTATGGCATCGCTTGATATCGCATCTTATGTGCATCACATCGCATGCGCATTGAATCACGTCGCGTCACATGCAAATGGCATCTCTTGATATCGCTTCTTATGTGCATTGCATGCGCATTGAGCCACGTCGTATCACACGCGCATTTCATCGCTCGACATGGCACATTTTGTGAATCGCATCGCATCGGCATTGAGTCACATCACGTCACATGCGCATGGCATCGCTTGATATCGCATCTTATGTGCATGGCATCGCATTAGTATTTAGTCACATCGCGACACATGCGCATGGCTTCGCTCGACATCGCATCTTATGTGCACCGCATCGCATAAGCATTGAGTCACATCGCGTCACATGCGTATGGCATCGCTTGATATCGCATCTTATGTGCATCAGTTCGCAGCGCACTGATTCACATCGCGTCACATGAACATGCATCGCTCGAAATCGCATCTTATGTGCATCGCATGCGCGTTGATTCACATCGTATCACACGCGTATTTCATCGCTCGACATGGCATATTTTGTGAATCGCATCGCATCGGCATTGAGTCACATCACGTCACATGCGCATGGCATCGCTTGATATCACATCTTATGTGCACCCCATCGCATTAGTATTTAGTCACATCGCGTCACATGCGCATGGCATTGCTTGATATCGCATCTTATGTGCATCGCATCGCAGCGCATTGGGTGCCATCACGACACATGCGCATGGCATCCCTTGATATCGCATCTTATGTGCATTGCATCGCATGCGGATTGTTTCACATCACGTCACATACGCATGGCATTGCTTGATATCGCATCTTATGTGCATTGCATCGCATGCGGATTGAGTCACATCGCGTCACATGCGCATGGCATTGCTTGATATCGCATCTTATGTGCATCGCATCGCAGCCCATTGGGTGACATCACGACACATGCGCATGGCATCGCTTGATATCGCATCTTATGTGCGTCGCATCGCATGCGGATTGAGTCACGTCACGTCACATAGGCATTGCATCGCTTCATATCGCATCTTATGTGCATCGCATCGCATGCGCATTGAGTCACGCCGCGTCACATGCGCATGGCATCACTTGTTATCGCATCTTATGTGCATCGCATCGCATGCGCATTGAGTCATATCGAGTAACATGCGCATGGCATCGCTTGATATCGCATCTTATGTGCATCGCGTCGCATGCGCATTTAGTCACGTCGCATTACATGCGCATGGCATCGCTTGAATTTGGCATCTTCTGTGCATCGCATCGCATGCGCATTGAGTCACGTCGCGTCACATGCGCATGGCATCGCTTGATCTCGCATCTTATGTGCATCGCAACGCATGCTTATTGAGTCACATCGCGTCAAATGCGCATGACATTGCTCGACATCGCACCTTATGTGCATCTCATTGCATGCGCATTGAGTCACATCGCGTCACATGCGCATGGCATCTTTTGATATCGCATCTTATGTGCATCGCATGCGCATTGATTCACGTCGCGTCACATGCGCTTGGCATCGCTTGTTATCGCATCTTATGTGCCTCGCATCGTATTTGCATTGAGTCACCTAGTATCACATGCGGATGGCATCGCTTGATATTGACTCTTATTTCCATCGCATCGCATGCCAATTGAGTCAGGTCGCGTCACATGCACATGACATCGCTCGACATAGCATCTTATGTGGATCGCATCGCATGCGCATTGAGTGACATCGCGTCAGATACGTATGGCGTCGTTTGATATCGCATCTTATGTGCATCGCTTCGCAGCGCACTGAGTCAAACCGCGTCACATGCGCATGCATCGCCCGAAATCGCATCTTATGTGCATCGCATGCGCATTGATTCAAATCGTATCACACGCGCATTTCATCGCTCGACATTGCTAATTTTGTGAATCGCATCGCATCGGCATTGAGTCACATCACGACACATGCGCATGGCATCGCTTGATATCGCATCGTATGTGCGTCGCAGCGCATGCGTATTGAGTCACATCGCGTCACATGCGCATGGCATCGCTTGATATCGCATCGTAAATGCATCGCAGCGCATGCGTATTGAGTCACATCACGACACATGCGCATGGCATCGCTTGATATCGCATCTTATGTGCATCGCAGCGCATGCGTATTGAGTCACATCGCATCACATGCGCATGGCATCGCCTGATATCGCATCTTATGTGCACCGCATCGCAGCGAATTGAGTCACATCACAACACATGCGCATGGCATCGCTTGATATCGCATCTTATGTGCATCTCTTCGCATGCGGATTGAGTCACATCACGTCACATACGCATGGCATCGCTTGATATCGCATCTTATGTGCATCCCATCGCATGCGCATTGAGTCACGTCGCGTCACATGGGCATGGCATCACTTGCTATCGCATCTTATGTGCATCGCATCGCATGCGCATTGAGTCACATCGAGTAACATGCGCATGGCATCGCTTGATATCGCATCTTATGTGCATCGCGTCGCATGCGCATTTAGTCACGTCGCATCACATGCGCATGGCATCGCTTGATATCGCATCTTGTTTGCATCGCATCGCATGCGCATTGAGTCACGTCGCACCACATGCGCATGACATCGCTCGACATCGCATCGCATTGGCATTGAGTAAAATCACGTCACATGCGCATGGCATCGCTTGATATCGCATCTTATGTGCATCGCATCGCATGCGGATTGAGTCACATTACGTCACATACGCATGGCATCGCTTGATATCGCATCTTATGTGAATCGCATCGCATGCGCATTGAGCCACGTCGCGTCACATGCGCATGGCATCACTTGTTATCGCATCTAATGTGCATCGCATCGCATGCGCATTGAGTCACATCGAGTCACATGCGCATGGCATCGCTTGATATCGCATCTTATGTGCATCGCATCGCAGTGCACTGAGTCAAACCGCGTCACATGCGCATGCATCGCTCGAAATCGCATCTTATGTGCATCGCATGCGCATTGATTCAAATCGTATCACACGCGCATTTCATCGCTCGACATTGCATATTTTGTGAACCGCACCGCTTCGGCATTGAGTCACATCACGACACTTGCGCATGGCATCGCTTGATATCCCATCTTATGTGCATCGCATAGCAGCGCATTGAGTTACATCACAACACATGTGCATGGGATCGCTTGATATCGCATCTTATGTGCATCTCATCGCATGCGGATTGAGCCACGTCGCGTCCCATGCGAATGGCATCACTTGCTATCGCATCTTATGTGCATCAAATCGCATGCGCATTGAGTCACGTCGTGTCACATGCAAATGGCTTCTCTTGATATCGCATCTTATGTGCATAGCATGCGCATTGAGCCACGTCGTATGACACGCGCATTTCATCGCTCGACATGGCGTATTTTGTGAATCGCATCGCATCGGCATTGAGTCTCATCACGCCACATGCGCATGGCATCGCCTGATATCGCATCTTATGTGCATCGCGACGCAGCGCATTGAGTCACATCACAACACATGCGCATGGCATCGCTTGATATCGCATCTTAATTTGCATCGCATCGCATGCGCATTGAGTCACGTCGCGTCACATGCGCATGGCATCACTTGTTATCGCATCTTATGTGCATCAAATCGCATGCGCATTGAGTCACATCAAGTCACATGTGCATGGCATCGCTTGATATCGCATCTTATGTGCATCACATCGCATGCGCATTGAATCTGGTCGCGTGACATGCAAATGGCATCTCTTGATATCGCATCTTATGTGCATCGCTGCCCAGCGCATTGAGTCACATCGCGTTACTTGCGCATGCATCGCTCGAAATCGCATCTTATGTGCATCGCATGCCAATTCAGTCTTATCGCGTCACATGCGCATGTCAGCGCTTGCTGTCGCATCTTATGTGCCTCGCTTCGCATGCGTATTGGGTCACATCGCGTCTTATGCGCATGGCATCGCTTGCAATCGCAATTATGTAGCTCGCATCGCAGCGCATTGAGTCACATCACGCAACATGCGCATGGCATCGCTTAATATGGCATCTTATGTGCATCGCATTGGTTGCGCATTGATTCACGTCGCGTCACATGCGCATGGTATCGCTTGATATCGCATCTTATGTG
The DNA here is from genome assembly GCA_030765045.1 of Tenodera sinensis. Lineage (NCBI taxonomy): Eukaryota > Metazoa > Arthropoda > Insecta > Mantodea > Mantidae > Tenodera > Tenodera sinensis. The sequence goes on from CM060973.1 coordinate 50,864,437, forward strand.
CATCACTTCGCATGCGCATTGAATCACGCCGCGTCACATGCGCATGGCATCGCTTGATATTGCAACTTATGTGCATCGCATCGCATGCGCAGTGAGTCTCGTGGCGTCACAAGCGCATGGCATCGCTTGATATGGGATCTTACGTGCATCGCATCGCATGCTTATTGAGTCACGTCGCGGCATATGCGCATGGTATCGCATGATACCGCATAATATGTGCATCGCATCGCTTACGCATTGATTCACGTCGCGTCACATGCGCATGGTATCGCTTGATATCGCATCTTATTTGCATCGCATCGCATGCGCATTTAATCACAACGCATCACATGCGCATGGCGTTGCCTGATATCGCATCTTATGTGCATCGCATCGCATGGTTATTGAGTCACGTCGCGTCACATGCGCATGGCATCGCTTGATATCGCATCTTATGTGCATCGCATCGCATGCACATTGGCAACATCGCATCTCATGCGCATGGCATCGCCTGATATCGCATCTTATGTGCATCGCGTCGCAGCGCATTGAGTCACATCACAACACATGCGCATGGCATCGCTTGATATCCCAACTTGTGTGCATCGCATCGCACGCGCATTGAGTCACGTCGTATCACACGCGCATTTCAGCGCTCGACATGGCACATTTTGTGAATCGCATCGCATCGGCATTGAGTCACATCACGTCACATGCGCATGGCATCGCTTGATATCGCATCTTATGTGCATTGCATCGCATTAGTATTTAGTCACATCGTGTTACTTGCGCATGGCATTGCTTGATATCGCATCTTATGTGCATCGCATCGCAGCGCATTGGGTGACATCACGACACATGGGCATGGCATCGCTTGATATCGCATCTTATGTGCATCGCATCGCATGCGCATTGAGTCACGTCGCGTCACATGCGCATGGCATCACTTGTTATCCCATCTTATGTGCATCGCATTGCATGCGCATCGAGTAACATGCACATGGCATCGCTTGATTTCGCGTCTGACGTGCATCGCATCGTATGCATATTGAGTCACATCATGACACATGCGAATGGCATCGCTTGATATCGCATCTTACGTGCATCGCATCGCATGCGCATTGAGTCACATCGCGTCACATGCGCATGGCATCGCTTGATATTCCATCTTATGTGCATCGCATCGCATGTGCTTGTGAGTCACATCACGTCATTTCTGCATGGCATCGCTTGATATCGCATCTTATGTGCATCGCATTGCATGCGCATTGAGATACGTCGCGTCACAAGTACATGGCATCACTTGATAACGCATCTCATGTGCATCGCGTCGCATGCATATTGAGTCACGTTGCGTCACATGCCCATGGCATCGCTTGATAACGCATCGCATGTGCATTGAGCCACATCGCATCACATGCGCATACCATCACTTGATATCGAATCTTATGTGCATCGCATCACATGCGCATTGAGTCACGCCGGGTTACATGCGCATGGCATCGCTTGATATGGCAACTTATGTGCAACGCATCGCATGCTTATTGATTCACGTCGCGTCACATGCTCATGGGATCGCTTGATATCGCATCTTATGTGCATTGCATCGCATGCGTATTGTGTCACATCGCATCACAAGCTTATAGAATCGCACGCCAACGCACCTTATGTGCATCGCATCGCATGCGCATTGAGCCATGTCTCGTCACATTTGCATGGCATCGCTTGATATCGCATCTTATGTGCATTGCATCGCATGCGCTTTGAGTCACGTCGCGTCACATGCGCATGGCATCGCTTGATATCGCGTCTCATGTGCATCGCGTCGCATGCGAATTGAGTCACGTCGCATCACATGCGCATGGCATCGCTTGATATCGCATCTTACGTGCATCGCAACGCATGCGCATTGAGTCAACTCGCGGCGTATGCGCATGGCATCGCTTGATATCGCATCTTATGTGCATCGCATCGCATGCGAATTGGGTCACGTCGCACCACATGCGCCTGACATCGCTCGACATCGCATATTTTGTGCATCGCATCGCATGCGCATTTAGTGACATCACGTCATATGCGCATGATATCGCTGGATATCGCATCTTATGTGCATCTCATCGCATGCGCATTGGGTTACATCGCGTCACATACGCATGAATCGCTCGACATCGCATCTTATGTGCATCGCATCGCATCCGCATTGGGTCTCGTCGCCTCACATGCGCATGGCATCGCTTGATTTCGCATCTTATGTATATCGCGTCGCATGCGCATTGAGTCACGTCGCGTCACATGCACATGGCATCGCTTGATATCACATCTCATGTGCATCGCATCGCATGCGCATGTAGTCACGTCGCATCACATGCGCATGGCATCGCTTGATATCGCATGTTATGTGCATCGCATCGCATGCGTATTGAGTCACGTCGCGTCACATGCGCATGGCATCGCTTGATGTCGCATCTTATGTGACTCACATCGCATGCTAATTGGGTCACGTCGCGTTACGTTTGCATAGCTTCGCTTGATATCGCATCTTATGTTCATCGCATCGCAGCGCATTGGGTCACATCACAACACATGCGCATGGCATCGCGTGATATCGCGTCTTATGTGCTTCGCATCGCATGCGGATTGAGTCACACACGTCACATACGCATGGCATCGCTTGATATCGCATTTTATGTGGGTCGTATCGCCTGCGCATTGAGTCACGTCGCGTCACATGCGCATGGCATCACTTGTTATAGCATCTTATGTGCATCAAATCGCATGCGCATTGAGTCACGTCGCGTCACATGCGCATGGCATCTCTTGATATCGCATTCTATGTGCATCGCATGCGCATTGAGTCACGTCGCGTCACATGGGCATGGCATCGCTTGTTATCGCATTTTATGTGCATCGCATCGTGAGTCACGTCGCGTCACCTGCGCATGGCATCGCTTGTTATCGCATCTTATGTGCATCGCATGCGCATTGATTCACATCGTATCACACGCGCATTTCATCGCTCGACATGGCATATTTTGTGAATCGCATCGCATCGGCATTGAGTCACATCACGTCACATGCGCATGGCATCGCTTGATATCGCATTTTATGTGCATCGCGTCGCATGCGCATTTAGTGACGTCGTATCACATGCGCATGGCATCGCTTGATATCTTATCTTATGTGCATCGCATCTCATGCACATTGTGTCACGTCGCGTCACATGCGCATGGCATCGCTTGATATCGCATCTTATGTGCATCGCAACGAATGCTTATTGAGTCACATCGCGTCACATGCGCATGGCATCGCTTGATATCGCATCTTATGTGCATCCCATCGCATGCGCATTGAGCCACATCGCGTGACATGCGCATGGCATCACTTGATATCGCATCTTATGTGCATCGCAGCGAATGCTTATTGAGTCACATCGCGTCACATGCGCATGGCATCGCTTGATATCATATCTTATGTGCATCGCATCGCATGCGCATTAAGTCACATCCCATCACATGCGCATGCAAAGCTCGAAATCGCAACTTATGTGCATCGCATGCGCATTGATTCACATCGTATCACACGCGCATTTCATCGCTCGACACCGCATATTTTGTGAATCGCATCCTATCGGCATTGAGTCACATCGAGTCACATGCGCATGTCATCGCTTGATATCGCAACTTATGTGCATCGCATGCGCATTGAGTCACGTCGCGTCACATGCACATGACATCGCTCGACATCGCATCTTATGTGCATCGCACGCATGCGCACTGAGTCAAATTGCGTCACATGCGCATGGCATCGCTTGATATCGCATATTATGTGCATCGCATCGCATGCGGATTGAGTAACGTCGCGTCACATGCACATGGCATCGCTTGATATCACATCTCATGTCCATCGCATCGCATGCGCATGTAGTCACGTCGCATCACATGCGTATGGCATCGCTTGATATCGCATCTTATGTGCATCGCATCGTATGCGCATTAAGTCACGTCGCGTCACATGCGCATGGCATCGCTTGATATCGCATCTTATGTGACTCGCATCGCATGCGCATTGAGTGACATCGCGTCACATGCGCCTGACATCGCTCGACATCGCATCTTATGTGGATCGCAACGCATGCGCATTGAGTGACATCGCGACACATGCGTATGGCATCGCTTGATATCGCATCTTATGTGCATCGCTTCGCAGCGCACTGAGCCAAACCGCGTCACATGCGCATGCATCGCTCGAAATCGCATTTTATGTGCATCGCATGCGCATTGATTCAAATCGTATCACACGCGCATTTCATCGCTCGACATCGTATATTTTGTGAATCGCATCGCATCGGCATTGAGTCACATCACGTCACATGCGCATGGCATCGCTTGATATCGCATCTTATGTGCATCGCATCGCAGCGCATTGAGTCACATCACAACACATGCGCATGGCATCGCTTGATATCGCATCTAATGTGCATCTCATCGCATGCGGATTGAGTCACATCACGTCACATACGCATGGCATCGCTTGATATCGCAACTTATGTGCATCGCATCGCATGCACATTGAGTCACGTCGCGTCACATGCGCATGGCATCACTTGTTATGGCATCTTATGTGCATCAAATCGATTGCGCATCGAGTCACATCAAGTCACATGCGCATGGCATCGCTTGATATCGCATCTAATGTGCATCTCATCGCATGCGGATTGAGTCACATCACGTCACATACGCATGGCATCGCTTGATATCGCAACTTATGTGCATCGCATCGCATGCACATTGAGTCACGTCGCGTCACATGCGCATGGCATCACTTGTTATGGCATCTTATGTGCATCAAATCGATTGCGCATCGAGTCACATCAAGTCACATGCGCATGGCATCGCTTGATATCGCATCCTATGTGCATCACGTCGCATGCGCATTGAATCACGTCGCGTCACATGCAAATGGCATCTCTTGATATCGCATCTTATGTGCATCGCATGTGCATTGAGTCACGTCGTATCACACGCGCATTTCGTCGCTCGACATGACACATTTTGTGAACCGCATCGCATTGGAATTGAGTCACATCACGTCACATGCGCATGGCATTGCTTGGTAACGCATCTTATGTGCATCGCATCGCAGCGCATTGGGTGACTTCACGACACATGCGCATGGCATCGCTTGATATCGCATCTTATGTGCACCGCATCGCATGCGGATTGGGTCACATCACGCCACATACGCATGGCATCGCTTGATATCGCATCTTATGTGCATCGCATCGCATGCGCATTGAGTCACGTCGCGTCACATGCGCAATGCATCGCTTGATATCGCATCTTATGTGCATCGCAACGCATTCTTATTGAGTCACGTTGCCTCACATCCGCATGGCATCACTTGATATCGCATTCTAAGTGCATCGCATCGCATGCGTATTGAGTCACATCGCGTCGCATGCGTATGGAATCGCTTGATATCGCATCTTATGTGCACTGCATCGCAAGAACATTGAGTCACTTCGCCTCACATACGCATGGCATCGCTTGATATCGCACCTTATGTGCCTCGCGTCGCATGCGTATTGGGTCACATCGCGTCTTATGCGCATGGCATCGCTTGCAATCGCAATTATGTGGCTCGCATCGCAGCGCATTGAGTCACATCACGCAACATGCGCATGGCATCGTTTAATATCGCATTTTATGTGCATCGCATCGCTTGCGCATTGATTCACGTCGCGTCACATGCACATGGTATCGCTTGATATCGCATCTTATGTGCATCGCAACGCATTCTTATTGAGTCACGAAGCCTCACATCCACATGGCATCACTTGATATCGCATTCTAAGTGCATCGCATCGCATGCGTATTGAGTCACATCGCGTCACATGCGTATGGAATCGCTTGATATCGCATCTTATGTGCACTGCATCGCAAGAACATTGAGTCACTTCGCCTCACATACGCATGGCATCGCTTGATATCGCACCTTATGTGCCTCGCGTCGCATGCGTATTGGGTCACATCGCGTCTTATGCGCATGGCATCGCTTGCAATCGCAATTATGTGGCTCGCATCGCAGCGCATTGAGTCACATCACGCAACATGCGCATGGCATCGTTTAATATCGCATCTTATGTGCATCGCATCGCTTGCGCATTGATTCACGTCGCGTCACATGCACATGGTATCGCTTGATATCGCATCTTATGTGCATCACATCGCATGCGCATTGAATCACGCCGCGTCACATGCGCATGGCATCACTTGATATCGCATCTTATGTGCATCGCATCGCATGCGCAGTGAGTCACGTGGCGTCACAAGCGCATGGCACCGCTTGATATGGCATCTTATGTGCATCGCATCGCATGCCCCTTGAGCCACATCGCGTCACATGCGCATGGCATCGCTTGATATCGCATCCTATGTACATCGCATCGCATGCGCATTGAGTCACGTCGCGTCACATGCGCATGGCATCGCTTGATATCGCATCTTATGTGCATCGCATCGCATTCGCAGTGAGTCACGTCGCGTCACCTGCGCATGGCATCGCTTGATATCGCGTCTCATTTGCATCGCATCGCATGCGCATTGAGTCACGTCGCGTCGCATGCGCATGGCATTGCTTAATATCGCATAGTATGTTCATCGCATCGCTAGTGCATTGAGTCACGTCGCACCACTTGCGCACGACATCGCTTGATATCGCATCCTTTGTGCATCACATCGCATATGCATTAAGTTACATCGCGTCACATTCTCATGCATCGCTCGACATCGCATCTTATGTGCATCGCATGCGCATTGAGTCACACCGCATCACACGCGCATGGCATCGCTCGACACCGCATCTTATGTGCATCTCATCGCATGGGCATTGAGTCATGTGGCGTCATATGCGCATGGTATTGCTTGATATAGCATCTTATGTGAATCGCTTCGCAGCGCATTGAGTCACATCGCGTTACATGCGCATGCATCGCTCCAAATCGCATCTTATGTGCATCGCATGCCAATTGAGTCACTTCGCGTCACATGCGCATGGCATCGCATGCTATAGCATCTTATGTGCCTCACATCGCATGCATATTGGGTCACATCACGTCTTATGCGCATGGCATCGCTTGCAATCGCAATTATGTGGCTCGCATCGCAGCGCATTGAGTCACATCACGCAACATGCGCATGGCGTCGTTTAATATGGCATCTTATGTGCATCGCATCGCTTGCGCATTGATTCACGTCGCGTCACATGCACATGGTATCGCTTGATATCGCATCTTATGTGCATCACATCGCATGCGCATTGAATCACGCCGCGTCACATGCGCATGTCATCGCTTGATATCGCATCTTATGTGCATCGCATCGCATGCGCAGTGATTCACGTGGCGTCACAAGCGCATTGCACCGCTTGATATGGCATCTTATGTGCATCGCATCGCATGCCCCTTGAGTCACATCGCGTCACATGCGCATGGCATCGCTTGATATCGCATCCTGTGTACATCGCATCGCATGCGCTTTGAGCCACGTCGCGTCACATGCGCATGGCATCGCTTGATATCGCATCTTATGTGCATCGCACCGCATTCGCAGTGAGTCACGTCGCGTCACATGCGAATGGCATCGCTTGATATCGCGTCTCATTTGCATCGCATCGCATGCGCATTGAGTCACGTCGCGTCGCATGCGCATGGCATTGCTTAATATCGCATCTTATGTTCATCGCATCGCTAGTGCATTGAGTCACGTCGCACCACATGCGCATGACATCGCTCGATATCGCATCTTTTGTGCATCGCATCGCATGCGCATTAAGTCACATCGCGTCACATACGCATGCATCGCTCGACATCGCATCTTATGTGCATCGCATGCGCATTAAGTCACACCGCATCACACGCGCATGGCATCGCTCGACATCGCATATCATGTGCATTGCATCGCATGCGCATTGAGCCACATCGCGTCACATGCGCATGGCATCGCACGACATCGCATCTTATGTGCATCTCATCGCATGGGCATTGAGTCATGTGGCGTCATATGCGCATGGTATTGCTTGATATCGCATCTTATGTGCATCGCATCGCATGCGCATTGAGTCACGTCGCACCACATGCGCATGACATCGCTCGACATCGCATCTTATGTGCATTGCATCGCATGCGCATTGAGTCACATCGCGTCACATGCGCATTGCATCGCTTGATATTGCATCTCATGTGCATCGCTTCACAGCGCATTGAGTCACATCGCCTCACATGCGCATGCATCGCACGAAATCACACCTTATGTGCATCGCATGCGAATTGAGTCAAATCGTATCACACGCGCATGGCATCGCACGACATCGCATCTTTTGTGCATCGAATCGCATGCGCATTGAGTCACATCGCGTCACATGCCATTGGCATCGCTTGATATCGCATCTTATGTGCATCGCATCGCAGCGCATTGAGAGACATCACGCCACATTCGCATGGCATCGCTTGATATCGCATCTTACGTGCATCGCATCGCATCGCATGCGCATTGAGTCACATCGCGTCACATGCGCATGGCATCGCTTGATGTCGCATCTTAGGTGCATCGCATCGCAGCGCATTGAGTCAAATCACGCCACATGCGCATGGCATAGCTTGATATCGCATCTTATGTACATCTCATCGCATGGGCATTGAGTCATGTTGCGTCATATGCGCATGGCATCGCTTGATATCGCATCTTATGTGCATCGCATCCCGTGCGCATTGAGTCACGTCGCGTCACATGCGCATGGCATCGCTTGATATCGCATCTTATGTGCACTGCATCGCATGCGCATTGAGTCACTTCGCGTCACATACGGATGGCATCGCTTGATGACGCATCTCATGTGCATCGCATCGCATGCGCATTGTGTCACGTCGCGTCACATGCGCATGGCATCACTTGATATCGCATCTTATGTGCAATGCATCGCATGCGCATTGAGTCACATCGCGACACATGCGCATGGCATCGCTTGATATCGCATTTTATGTGCATCGCATCGCATGCGCAGTGAGTCACGTGGCGTCACAAGCGCATGGCAATGCTTGATATGGCATCTTATGTGCATCGCATCGCATGCTTATTGAGTCACGTCGCGTCACATGCGCATGGCATCGCTTGCAATCGCAATTATGTTTCTCGCATCGCAGCGCATTGAGTCACATCACGCAACATGCGCATGGCATCGCTTGATATCGCATCTTATGTGCATCGCATCGCTTGCGCATTGATTCACGTCGCATCACATGCGCATGGTATCGCTTGATATCGCATCTTATGTGCATCACATCGCATGCGCATTGAATCACGCCGCGTCACATGCGCATGGCATCGCTTGATATCGCAGCTTATGTGCATCGCATCGCATGCGCATTGAGTCACGTCGCATCACATGCAAATGGCATCGCTCGACATCGCATGTAGTGTGCATCGCATGCGCATTGAGTCACATGCGCATGGCAGCGCTTGAAATCGCATCTTATGTGTATCGCATCGCGTGCGTATTGAGTCACGTCGCGTCACATGCGCATGGCATCGCTTGATATCGCATCTTATGTGCACTACATCGCATGCGCATTGAGTCACGTCGCGTCACATGCGCATGGCATCGCTTGATGACGCATCTCATGTGCAGCGCATCGCATGCGCATTGAGTCACGTCGCGTCACATGCGCATGGCATAATAATAAAATAAAAATTGGAATTCGGGTCATGGTAAATTTCCATTCCCGGGCTTCTTAGGGTTTATCCCTCTTAAGCCTAGTGAAAAGAATTTTTATCTTGTTGTGTGCGCAGAAATAATTCTGTCGTGTGCGTACTCTTAGGGCAGATTGTCGTGTTTTGTTATACAATGTTGTGTTTATTAGATAAAATATAAAATATGTGCAAATATGTGTGTGCGTTTGTTATTGTGTATGTGTATATATACATATTTTTCTTTTTTTTTCTTGTTTTTTGTTTTATTTTGTTTTATTTGTCTTTTGTGTTTTTTTATATATATTTTTTTTTAAATAAAATGACATATTTGCACATTTACAATTTTGAATTTATGTCGGAAAAGGTCCGTGTCCCACAACCTGCCGCGGTCTCTTCTTCTGCCTGAAGACTGTTTCTCCAGTGCGATGTGCTTTTTTTGTTCGCCGCTGCAACTCAGCCCTGTAGTGTTTGTTTCGTGTGTTTTTTGTTTGCTCGTAGTGGGGGGGGGGTGATTAGATGTTCAATAGTGCCTGTAGATATTGTTCGACTTGTTCTTTTTGTTGCTCCTGGTGTTGGTCATAAATGTATATTAGCGTTAGTAGGGGTGGATTTTCGTGCTGTTTTTCTGGTGGGAGTGTTTGCATAGTTTGAGCTGTTCGTATAAGTGTTCTCCTGTGAGGTCTTGTATGTGCGTTGTGGATGTAGGTGAGCATTAGGTTGACAATGTGCTTATCGATGGGGATTATTCTGGCATATTCATGGATCATCGTGTTTTTAAAGTTGGGGAAAAGTTTATTTGCGGTGCGTAGGCATTTTCGCTCGAATGCTTGGTTGCTTGTCATTGTTGTTTTGGTTATGGGGGGCATTAGGGCGACTGCACCATACGTCAGGCATGGCCGAATGAGGCATTTATATAGTTTGGTTAGTATTTGCGTGTTCAGTCCCGTCTTGTTTAGTTTGGCGAGGAAAGTGAGGGTGGAGTATATGGCTCTGGTATTGTTCAGTAGGGCCTTGTAGTGGGGTTTTACTGTCAGTTGGGTATTGATTTGTATTCCTAGGTATTTCACTGTTTTGGCACATTTTATGGTTGTTTAGTTTTAGGGTCAGGTTGTTGTGGCGGTATTTGCTCTTCTTGCGGATGACGATGGCTTGGGTTTTTTCTGTGTTGATTGATATGCGCCATTTTTTGGTCCAGTCTATATATGTCTTGAGTTGAAGTTCCAATTGATGTTTTGCCTGGCCCGTCCGGGGGCTTGTGCACCAGTACGCCGTATCGTTGGCGTACTGGGCGAGCTGGATGCTGGGGTGAATTGGCTGGGGTGTGTCTGCCGTGTATATAATGTAGAGGAGGCCTGATATTGCGCTCCCCTGGGGTGTGCCTGCATGCAGTGTGATGGGTTCGGATAATGTGTTGTCTAGTTTTATGTTGGCTGTTCTGCCGGTTAGAAAACTGGCGATCCATCTGACTATTCGGGGGTGTATTTTGAAATCGGTGAGCTTATACAGCAGACCATTAATCCAGCATTTATCGAAGGCCGCTTTTACGTCGAGAAATGCTGCGACCGTTGTATAGCCTAAATTGTGACCATTCTTGAATTGCGACATCACCCGAACCAGCTGGTCCTGGATGGTGATGTCGCTACGGTAACCTGCTTGTGTCGTTGGGAGGAGGTTTTTTTGGTTGCATATTTTGTTTAGTCTCTTCACCATCACCCTCTCAAATATTTTAGAGAGGGTTGATGTGAGTGATATTGGCCTGTAGTTTCTATGGTCTGTATGGTCTTTTCCGGGTTTCTGGAACAGTAGTATGTGGGCAGTTTTCCATTTGGTGGGGTGATATCCGTACCGTAGCATGTTGTTGTATATGTCTCTGAGTAGTTTTATTGTATCTATCGGTAGGTTCCTTAACATCTGGTAGGTTATGCTGTCTGGGCCGGGAGCTGTGTTTCTGGTGTTTTTGAATGTTGCTATTATGTCGTCTGTGGTTAGGGGTGCTTCGCCTTCTTCGTCGGGGTTTAAGTTTTCGATGGCTAGTTGGGGGGTGTATAACTGGTGTTGCAGTTTGATGTGATAGTTGATTCTTTTGTAGTATTGTTTGTTAAAGTCTGGGCTTTGGGGTGTTTGGAACACTTCTTCGTAGTGGGCTCGGAAGATTTCGAGTTTCTCACGTGTGTCGGTTACGGTGTTCCGATCTTTTTTGATAGGGTAGTTGGGTGCAGTCTTTCTTTTGGTGCTTTTTATCAATTTCCAGAATTTTGCTGGATCCCGTTTGTGTGATTGCGTAAGGTCGTGTAATTTCCTATCCCAGTGTGGTCTGTTGTGTTTTTGTATGGCCTGTTTTACTTCCTCTTGTGCTTTGTTTAATATTGTCTTGTCGTCTGCGTTGTGCGTCTTTAGGTAGTTTCTATATGCTTTCCTCTTCTTTTGAATGAGACATATTATTTCTTTGGGGAGTGGTCTGCTATACGGGTTTATGTGGACTGTCTTGGTGGGTATTGCTGTGACGTGTGCTTGCATAATTATATCTGTCAGTATTTGCGCTTGCTGGTCAATGTCATGTGTCGTCGTTGGTGTGGTGAGTACAGTATTTCTTGTCAGTCGGGATGCTGTCTCCTTGAACAGTTCCCAGTCTGCGTTTTCATAGTCCTTGACGGTTATGCTTCTGAATGCTTGTGTGTTCCATGGACCGGTTTTCAGGGAGACAATGACTGGCATATGGTCCGTGTCGGGGGGTGCGTCTGTGGTGATGTCTTGTCCGAGCGAGTAGGTTTGTTTGGAGGTGAGTATTTTGTCTGGTGAGCTATTGTTCTGGGTGCCTTGACCTATCCGTGTAGGGCCTGGTGTGAGGATGAGTTTGAGTTCGGTGTTTTTGAGTACCTTCGTTAGGTCTCTGCCATGTCTGTTGGTGCGTTCGTCCAGAAGTTCCTTGTGGTTTGCGTTTAGGTCAGCTGCTATTATTAGATGTTTGTAGTTGTCGTGTAGGTAGGTGATTAATGTGGTAGGGAAATCTTTGTCAGGGGGAGCATAAATCGTGGCGATGTGTAGTTTACTTCTATTAACCGTGATTTGTATTAATAGAAATTCCAGTTCTTGAAAGGCTTGGGGGGTGGTTACTTGTGTCGGGCTTAATTCGCTCTTCACAAGCACCATTACCCCGCCTCCAGTCCCGTGTGGCCTATCCTTCCTAAACACTGTGAGCGGTTGGAACGTGAAGTTTCTCTTCTTGTTTAGTTTTGTCTCGTTAATAGTTATTATATCGGCGCTGTGGTGTGTTAAGAGGTCTTGTAGTTGCTGTCTCTTGCCGGTGATTCCATTAATGTTTATATGTAGTAGTTTAATATTGTGTCTTACTTGGGTGTGTGCTCTGTTTCCCGCCATTTCTGGTTGTGCTTATCTTCCTTGCGTGGTGTTTGTTGATCCTATTGATTTATGTCTTGGATGAAGATGGCAAGCTGGTTCCCCAATTTTACGGTGTCTATTGATTTTTTGAGTGTTTTTTGGGCCGTTGTCTTTATATTGTGCAGCAGCCTTGTTCGTTGGTGTGGTGGTGTGGAGTCGTACAATGGTGGTATAATCGTTGACATTATTTGTGTGATGATGGTTTGGGTGACGTCGTTTATGTAAGCTGTTATGTTCTTCAGTATGTTGGTTATTTGGTTCTGCAAGTCCTGTATCTGTTCGCTCGAGTGTTCTATAACTTACTTTACTGTGCCGGTTGTTTCTTTTGCGGTCATTTCTTTCTTGGCTGCGGGTATACTGGGGAATTTTATGGTTGTCCAGGTGGTGTCTTGTCTGGGCTGAGGGGGTTCGGCAGGTTATGGGGGAAAATGTGTGTCTCTGCTATCTGTGTTGTTTTTGTTGGGGGCGTCCTTGGGCATTTGGGGCATTTAACTTGCCCAGTGAAATGTCCGAGCCGCTCGCAGGTAGCACAGCATGGCGCTGCGTGCTTGATATGTTTGCATTTCTGCGTTTGGGACTTCTGGCCGCAGTGGAAACAGGTTGGGTTCTGTTCGGGACAGTTTTCCTTCTGGTGCCCGTATTGCTGGCACTGGCGACACGGGATGTGGCGCTCAGTGTGGCGGAAGGGCTCGGCTCGAGAAACCTGTTTTTCGATTATCGCCCCTTGGTGTAGGATGGTGGTGATCGTGGCGACGTCGGTGCTGAACACGCGTACTAGGGGTGTAGGTTTGTCGTGCCTTATTATCCGCGATACCCTGTTTATGCTTGGATAATCTTCCTGGATGCCGGCGAGAATGACGTCGTCGGGGATATCTTGTGGAATGCCCTTTATCGCATCTTATGTGCAATGCATCGCATGCGCATTGAGTCACATCGCGACACATGCGCATGGCATCGCTTGATATCGCATGTTATGTGCACCGCATCGCATGCGCAGTGAGTCACCTGGCATCACAAGCGCATGGCATCGCTTGATATGGCATCTTATGTGCATCGCATCGCATGCTTATTGAGTCACGTCGCGTCACATGCGCATGGCATCGCTTGATATCGCATCTTATGTGCCTCGCATCGCATGCGTATTGGGTCACATCGCGTCTTATGGGCATGGCATCGCTTGCAATCGCAATTATGTGGCTCGCATCGCAGCGCACTGAGTCACATCACGCAACATGCGCATGGCATCGCTTGATATCGCATCTTATGTGCATCGCATCGCTTGCGCATCTAATCACGCCGCGTCACATGCGCATGGCATCGCTTGATATCGCATCTTATGTGCATCGCATCGCATGGTTTTTGAGTCACGTTGCGTCACATGCGCATGGCATCGCTTGATATCGCATCTTATGTGCATCGCATCGCATGCGCATTGAGCCACATCGCATCACATGCGCATGGCATCGCTTGATATCGCATCTTATGTGCATCGCATCGCATGCGCATTGAGTCACGTTGCGTCACATGCGCATGGCATCTCTTGATATCGGTTCTTATGTGCATCGCATACGCATTGAGTCACGTCGCGTCACATGCGCATGACATCACTCGACATCGCATCTTATGTGCATCGCGTCGCATGCGCATTGAGTCACATCGCGTCACATGCGCATGGCATCGCTTGATATCGCATCTTATGTGCATCGCTTCGCAGCGCATTGAGTCACATCGCGTCACATGCGCATGGTATCGCTTGATATCGCATCTTATGTGCATCGCATGCGTATTGGGTCACATCGCGTCTTATGCGCATGGCATCGCTTGCAATCGCAATTATGTAGCTCGAATCGCAGCGCATTGAGTCACATCACGCAACATGCCAATGGCATCGCTTGATATCGCATCTTATGTGCATCGCATCGCTTGCGCATTGAGTCAAGTCGCGTCACATGCGCATGGCATCGCTTGATATCGCGTCTCATGTGCATCGCATCGCATGCGCATTGAGTCACGTCGCACCACATGCGCATGACATCGCTAGACATCGCATCTTATGTGCATTGCATCGCATGCGCTTTAAGTTACATCGCGTCACATGCGCATTGCATCGCTTGATATCGCATCTTATGTGCATCGCTTCGCAGCGCATTGAGTCACATCGCTTCACATGCGCATGCATCGCTCGAAATCCCATCTTATGTGCATCTCATGCGCATTGAGTCACATCGTATCACACGCGCATGGCATCGACCGACATCGCATTTTTGTGCATCGAATCGCATGCGCACTGAGTCACATCGCGTCACATGCGAATGGCATCGCTTGATATCGCATCTTGTGTGCATCCATCACAGCGCATTGAGTGATATCACGCCACATTCCCATGGCATCGCTTGATATCGCATCTTACGTGCATCGCATCCCATGCGCATTGAGTCACGTCGCGTCGCATGCGCATGGCATTGCTTGATATCGCATCTTATGTTCATCGTATCGCTAGTGCATTGAGTCACGTCGCACCACATGCGCATGGCATCCCTTGATATCGCATCTTATGTACATCGCATCGCATGCACATTGAGACACGTCGCGTCACATACGCATGGCATCGCTTGATATCGCGTCTCATGTGCATCGCATCGCATGCGCATTGAGTCACATCGCATCACATGCGCATGGTATCGCTTGATATCGCATCTTACGTGCATTGCATCGCATGCGCATTGAGTCACACCGCGTCACATGCGCATGGCATCGCTCGAAATCGCATTTTATGTGCATCTCATCGCATGGGCATCGAGTCATGTCGCGTCATATGCGCATGGTATCGTTTGATATCGCATCTTATGTGCATCGCATCGCATGCGCATTGAGTCACGTCGCGTCAAATGCGCATGGTATCGCTTGATATCGCATCTTATGTGCATCGCATCGCATGCGCATTGAGTCACGTCGCGTCACATGCGCATGGCATCACTTGATATCGCATCTTTTGTGCAATGCATCGCATGCGCATTGAGTCACATCGCCAAACATGCGCATGGCATCGCTTGATATCGCGTCTTATGTGCCTCGCATATCATTCGTATTGGGTCACATCGCGGCTTATGCGCATGGCATCGCTTGCAATCGCAATTATGTGGCTCGCATCGCAGCGCATTGAGTCACATCACGCAACATGCGCATGGCATCGCTTGCTATCGAATCTTATGTGCATCTTATCGCTTGCGGATTGATTCACGTCGCGTCAAATGCGCATGGTATGAATTGATATCGCATCTTATATGCATCGCATCGCATGCGCATTGAATCACGCCGCGTCACATGCGCATGGCATCGCTTGATATCGCATCTTATGTGCATCGCATCGCATGGTTATTGAGCCACGTCGCGTCACATGCGCATGACATCGCTTGATATCGCATGTTATGTGCAACGCATCGCATGCGCATTGAGCCACATCGCATCACAAGCGCATGGCATCGCTTGATATCGCATCCTATGTGCATCGCATCGCATGCGAATTGAGTCACGTCGCGTCACATGCGCATGACATCACTTGTTATCGCACGTCATGTGCATCGCGTAGCATGCGCATTGAATCACATCGCGTCACATGCGCATGGCATCGCTTGATATCGCATCTTACGTGCATTGCATCGCATGCGCTTTGAGTCACATCGCGTCGCATGCGCATTGCATCGCTTGATATCGCATCTTATGTAGATCGCTTCGCAGCGCATTGAGTCACATCGCGTTACATGGGCATGCATCGCTCGAAACCGCATCTTATGTGCATCGCATGCCAATTGAGTCACATCGCGTCACATGCGCATGGCGTCGCTTGCTATCGCATCTTATGTGCCTCGCATCACATGCGTATTGGGGCACATCGCGTCTTATGCGCATGGCATCGCTTGCAATCGCAATTATGTGGCTCGCATCGCAGCGCATTGAGTCACATCACGCAACATGCGCATGGCATCGCTTCATATCGCATCTTATGTGCATCGCATCGCTTGCGCATTGATTCGCGTCCCGTCACATGCGCATGGTATCGCTTGATAACGCATCTTATGTGCATCACATCGCATGCGCATTGAATCACGCCGCGTCACATGCGCATGGCATCGCTTGATATCGCATCTTATGTGCATAGCATCGCATGCGCATTGAGTCACTTCGCGTCACATACGCATGGCATCGCTTGATGACGCATCTTATGTGCACTGCATCGCAAACGAGTTGAGCCACTTCGCCTTACATACGCATGGTATCGCTTCATAACGCATCTTATGTGCATCGCATCGCATGCCCATTGAGTCACATCGCATCACATACAAATGGCATCGCTCGACATCGCATGTTGTGTGCATCGCATGCGCTTTGAGTCACATGGGCATGGCATCGCTTCATATCCCATCTAATGTCCATCGCATCCCCTGCGCATTGAGACACATTGCGTCACATGCGCATGGCATCGCTTGATATCGCATCTTGTGTGCATCTCATCACATGCGCATTGAGCCACGTTGTGTCACATCCGCATGGCATCGCTTGATATCGCATCTTATGTTTATCTCTTCGCATGTGCATTGAGTCACGTCGTACGAAATGCGCATCTTATCGCTCGACATCGAATCTTATGTGCATCGCATGCAAATTGAGTCACATCGCACCACACGCGCATGGCATCGCTCGACATCGCATCTTATGTGCATTGCATCGCATGCGCTTTGAGTCACATCGCGTCACATCCGCATTGCATAGCTTGATATCTCATCTTATGTGCATCGCTTCGCAGCGCATTAAGTCACATCGCACCACACGCGCATGGCATCGCTCTAATTCGCATCTTATGTGCATTGCATCGCATGCACTTTGAGTCACATCGCCTCACATGCGAACGGCATCGCTTGATATCGCATCTTATGTGCATCGCATCGCAGCGTATTGAGTGATATCACGCCACATTCGCATGGCATCGCTTGATATCGCGTCTCATGTGCATCGCATCGCATGCGCATTGAGTCTCCTCGCATCACATGCGCATGGCATCGCTTGATATCGCATCTTACGTGCATTGCATCGCATGCGCTTTGAGTCACATCGCGTCGCATGCGCATTGCATCGCTTGATATCGCATCTTATGTGCATCGCTTCGCAGCGCATCGAGTCACATCGCCTCACATACGCTTGCATCGCTCGACATCGCATCTTATGTGCATCGCATGCGCATTGAGTCACATCGCATCACACGCGCATGGCATCGCTCGTCATCGCGTATTATGTACATTGCATCGCATGCGCATTGAGTCATGTCGCGTCATATGCACATGGTATCGCTTGATATCGCATTTTATGTGCATCGCATCGCATGCGCATAGAGTCACATCGCGACACTAGAGCATGGCATCGCTTGCAATCGCAATTATGTGGCTCGCATCGCAGCGCATTGAGTCACATCACGCAACATGCGCATGGCATCGCTTGATATCGCATCTTATGTGCATCGCAGCGCTTGCGCATTGATTCACGTCTCGTCACATGCGCATGGTATCGCTTGATATCGCATCTTATGTGCATCACATCCCATGCGCATTGAATCACGTCGCATCACATGCAAATGGTATCGCTCGACATCGCATGTAGTGTGCATCGCATGCGCATTGAGTCACACGCGCATGGCATCGCTTGATACCGCATCTTATGTGCATCGCATGCCGTACGCAATGAGTCACGTCGCGTCACATGCGCATGGCAGCGCTTGATATGGCATCTTATGTGCACTGCATCGCATGCGCATTTAGTCACTTCGCGTCACATACGCATGGCATCGCTTGATGACGCATCTCATGTGCATCGCATCGCATGCGCATTGAGTCACGTCGCGTCACATGCGCATGGCATCACTTGATATCGCATCTTATGTGCAATGCACCGCATGCGCATTGAGTCACATCGCGACTAATGCGCATGGCATCGCTTGATATCGCATCTTATGTGCAATGCATCGCATGCGCATTGAATCACCTCGCGACACATACGCATGGCATCGCTTGATATCGCATCTTATGTGCATCACATGGCATGCGCATTGAGCCAAATCGCATCATATGCGCATGGCATCGCTTGATATCGCATCCTATGTGCATCGCATCGCATGCGAATTGAGTCACGTCGCGTCACATGCGCAAGGCATCACTTGTAATCGCATCTTATGTGCATCGCATCGCATGCGCATTGGGTCACGTCGAGTCACATGCGCATGGCATCGCTTGATATCGCATCTTATGTGCATCGCATCGCATGCGCATTGAGTCACGTCGCGTCACATGCGCATAGCATCTCTTGATATCGGTTCCTATGCGCATCGCATACGCATTGAGTCACGTCGCGTCACATGCGCATGACATCACTCGACATCGCATCTTATGTGCATCGCGTCGCATGCGCATGAATCTCATCGCGTCACATGCGCATGGCATCGCTTGATAGCGCATCTTATGTGCATCGCTTCGCAGCGCATTGAGTCACATCGCGTTACATGCGCATGCATCGCCCGAAATCGCATCTTATTTGCATCGCATGCCAATTGAGTCACATCGCGTCATATGCACATGGCATCGCTTGCTATCTCATCTTATGTGCCCCGCATCGCATGCGTATTGGGTCACATCGCGTCTTATGCGCATGGCATCGCTTGCAATCGCAATTATGTGGCTCGAATCGCAGCGCATTGAGTCTCATCACGCAACATGCGAATGGCATCGCTTGATATCGCATCTTACGTGCATCGCATCACATGCCCACTGAGTCACGTCGCGTCGCATGCGCATGGCATTGCTTGATATCGCATCTTATGTTCATCACATCGCTAGTGCATTGAGTCACGTCGCACCACATGCGCATGACATCGCTCGACATCGCATCTTATGTGCATCGCATGCGCATTGAGTCACATCGCATCACACGCGCTTGGCATCGCTCGACATCCCATATTATGTGGCTCGCATCGCAGCGCATTGTGTCACATCACGCAACATGCGCATGGCATCGCTTGATATCGCATCTTACGTGCATTGCATCGCATGGGCAATGAGCCACATCGCGTCACATGCGCATGGCATCGCTCGACATCGCATCTTATGTGCATCTCATCGCATGGGCATTGAGTCACGTCACGCCACATGCGCATGGCATCGCTTAATATCGCGTCTCATTTGCATCTCATCGCATGCGCATTGAGCCACGTCGCGTCGCATGCGCATGGCATTGCTTGATATCGCATCTTTTGTGCATCGCATCGCATGCGCATTGAATCACACCGCGTCACATGCGCATGGCATCGCTTGATATCGCATCTTATGTGCATCGCATCGCATGGTTATTGAGTCACGTCGCGTCACATGCGCATGGCATCGCTTGATATCGGATCTTATGTGCATCGCATCGCATGCGCATTGAATCACACCGCGTCGCATGCGCATGGCATTGCTTGAAATCGCATCTTTTGTGCATCGCATCGCATGCGCATTGAATCACACCGCGTCACATGCGCATGGCATCGCTTGATATCGCATCTTATGTTCATCGCATCGCTAGTGAATTGAGTCACGTCGCACCACATGCGCATGACATCGCTCGATATCGCATCTTTTGTGCATCGCATCGCATGCGCATTGGATCACACCGCGTCACATGCGCATGGCATCGCTTGATATCGCATCTTATGTGCATCTCATCGCATGGTTATTGAGTCACGTCGCGTCACATGCGCATGGCATCGCTTGATATCGGATCTTATGTGCATCGCATCGCATGCGCATTGAGCCAAATCGCATCACATGCGCATAGCATTGCTAGATATCGCATCCTATGTGCATCGCATCGCATGCGAATTGAGTCACGTCGCGTCACATGCGCATGGCATCACTTGTTATTGCATCTTATGTGCATCGCATCGCATGCGCATTGAATCACACCGCGTCACTTTCGCATGGCATCGCTTGATATCGCATCTTATGTGCATCGCATGTGCATTGAGTCACATCGTATCACACGCGCATGGCATCGCTCGACATCGCATCTTATGTGCATCTCATCGCATGGGCATTGAGTCACGTCACGCCACATGCGCATGGCATCGCTTAATATCGCGTCTCATTTGCATCTCATCGCATGCGCATTGAGCCACGTCGCGTCGCATGCGCATGGCATTGCTTGATATCGCATCTTTTGTGCATCGCATCGCATGGTTATTGAGTCACGTCGCGTCACATGCGCATGGCATCGCTTGATATCGGATCTTATGTGCATCGCATCGCATGCGCAGTGAGTCACGTCGCGTCGCATGCGCATGGCATTGCTTGATATCGCATCTTATGTTCATCGCATCGCTAGTGCATTGAGTCACGTCGCACCACATGCGCATGACAACGCTCGATATCGCATCTTTTGTGCATCGCATCGCATGCGCATTAAGTCACATCGCGTCACATACGCATGCGTCGCTCGACATCGCAACTTATGTGCATCGCATGTGCATTGAGTCACATCTTATCACACGCGCATTACATCGCTCGACATCCCATCTTTTGTGCATCGAATCGCATGCGCATTGAGTCACATCGAGTCACATGCGAATGGCATCGCTTGATATCGCATCTTATGTGCATCGCATCGCAGCGCATTGAGTGACATCACGGCACATTCGCATGGCATCACTTGATATCGCATCTTATGTGCATCGCATCGCATGCGCATTGAGTCACGTCGCACCACATGCGCATGACATCGCTCGACATCGCATCTTATGTGCATTGCATCGCATGCGCTTTGAGTCACATCGCGTCACATGCGCATTGCATCGCTTGATATCGCATCTTATGTGCATCGCTTCGCAGCGCATAGAGTCACATCGCCTCACATGCGCATGCATCGCTCGAAATCGTATCTTATGTGCATCGCATGCACATTGAGTCACATCGTATCACACGCGCATGGCATCGCTCGACATCGCATCTTTTGTGCATGGAATCGCATGCGCATTGAGTCACATCGCGTAACATGCGAATGGCATCGCTTGATATCGCATCTTATGTGCATCGCATCGCAGCGCATTGAGTGACATCACGCCACATTCGCATGGCATCGCTTGATATCGCATCTTACGTGCATCGCATCCCATGGGTATTCAGTCACATCGCGTCACATGACAATTGCATCGCTTGATGTCGAATCTTATGTGCATCGCATCGCAGCGCATTGAGTCACGTCGCACCACATGCGCAGGGCATCCCTTGATAACGCATCTTATGTACATCGCATCTCATGCGCATTGAGACACATTACGCCACATGCGCATGGCATCCCTTGATATCGCATCTTATGTACATCGCATCGCAGCGCGTTGAGTCACCTCGCTTCACATGCGCATGGCATCGCTCGACATCGCATCTTATGTGCATCTCATCGCATGGGCATTGGGTCATGTCGCTTCATATGCGCATGGTATCGCTTGGCATCGCATCTTATGTGCATCACATCGCATGCGCATTGAGTCACGTCGCACCACATGCGCATGACATCGCTCGACATCGCATCTTATTGCATTGCATCGCATGCGCTTTGAGTCACATCGCGTCACATGCGCATTGCATCGCTTGATATCGCATCTTATGTGCATCGCTTCGCAGCGCATTGAGTCACATCGCCTCATATACGCATGCATCGCTCGACATCGCATCTTATGTGCATCGCATGCGCATTGAGTCACATCGCATCACACGCGCTTGGCATCGCTCGTCATCGCATATTATGTGGCTCGCATCGCAGCGCATTGAGTCACATCACGCAACATGCGCATGGCATCGCTTGAAATCGCACCTTATGTGCATCGCATCGCATGCACAATGAGTCAAGTCGCGTCACATGCGCATGGCATCGCTTGATATCGCGTCTCATGTGCATCGCATCGCATGGGCATTGAGTCAGCTCGCATCACATGCTCATGGCATCGCCTGATATCGCATGTTACGTGCATTGCATCGCATGGGCATTGAGTCATGTCGCGTCATATGCGCATGGTATCGCTTGATATCGCATATTATGTGCATCGCATCGCATGCGCATTGGGTCAGGTCGCGTCATATGCGCATGGTATCGCTTGATATCGCATCTTATGTGCATCGCATCGCATGCGCATTGAGTCACGTCGCGTCACATGCGCATGGCATCACTTCATATCGCATCCTTTGTGTAATGCATCGCATGCGCATTGAGCCACATCGCCACACATGCGCGTGTCATCGCTTGATATCGCATCTTATGTGCCTCGCATCGCATGCATATTGGGTCACATGGCGCCTTATGCGCATGGCGTCACTTGCAATCGAAATTATGTGACTCGCATCGCAGCGCATTGAGTCACATCACGCAACATGCGCATGGCATCGCTTGATATCGCATCTTATGTGCATCGCATCGCTTGCGCATTGATTCACGTCGCGTCACATGCGCATGGTATCGCTTGATATGGCATCTGATGTGCATCGCATCGCTTGCGCATTGAATCACGCCGCGTCACATGCGCATGGCATCGCTTGATATCGCATCTTATGTGCATCGCATCGCATGGTTATTGAGTCAAGTCGCGTCACATGCGCATGGCATCGCTTGATATCGGATCCTATGTGCATCGCATACACATTGAGTCTCGTCGCGTAACATGCGCATGACATCACTCGACATCGCATCTTATGTGCATCGCGTCGCAAGCGCATTGAGTCACATCGCGTCTGATGCGCATGGCATCGCTTGTAATCGCAATTATGTGGCTCGCATCGCAGCGCTTTGAGTCACATCACGCAACATGCGCATGGCATCCATTGATATCGCATCTTATGTGCATCGCATCGCTTACGTATTGATTCACGTCGCGTCACATGAGCATGGTGTCGCTTGATATCGCATCTTATGTGCATCACATAGCATGCGCATTGAATCACGCCCCGTCAATGCGCATGGCATCGCTTGATATCGCATCTTATGTGCATCGCATCGCATGCGCATTGAGCCACGTCGCGTCACATGCGTATGGCTTCGCTTGATATCGCATGTTATGTTCATCGCATCGCATGCGCATTGAATCGCATCGCATCACACGCGCATGGCATCATTCGACCTCGCATTCTATGTGCAATGCATTGCATGCGCACTGAATTGCATCGCCTCACATGCCTATGGCATCGCTCGACATCGCATCTTATGTGCATCGCATCGCATGCTCATTGAATCGCATCGCATTACATTCGCATGGCATCGCTCGACATCGCATCTTATGTGCATCGCTTCGCAGCGCATAGAGTCACATCGCCTCACATGCGCATGCATCGCTCGAAATCGTATCTTATGTGCATCGCATGCGCATTGAGTCACATCGTATCACACGCGCATGGCATCGCTCGAAATCTCATCTTTTGTGCATCGAATCGCATGCGCATTGAGTCACATCGCGTAACATGCGAATGGCATCGCTTGATATCGCATCTTATGTGCATCGCATCGCAGCGCATTGAGTGACATCACGCCACATTCGCATGGCATCGCTTGATATCGCATCGCATGCGCATTGAGTCACGTCGCGTCGCATGCGCATGGCATTGCTTGATATCGCATCTTATGTTCATCGCATCGCTAGTGCATTGAGTCGCGTCGCACCACATGCGGATGGTATCGCTTGATATCACATCTTAAGTGCATCGCATCCCATGGGTATTCAGTCACATCGCGTCACATGACAATTGCATCGCTTGATGTCGAATCTTATGTGCATCGCATCGCAGCGCATTGAGTCACATCACGCCACATGCGCATGGCATCCCTTGATAACGCATCTTATGTACATCGCATGCGCATTGAGTAATTACGCCACATGCGCATGGCATCCCTTGATATGTACATCGCATCGCAGCGCATTGAGTCACATCACGCAACATGCGCATGGCATCGCTTGCTATCGAATCTTATGTGCATCTTATCGCTTGCGGATTGATTCACGTCGCGTCAAATGCGCATGGTATGAATTGATATCGCATCTTATATGCATCGCATCGCATGCGCATTGAATCACGCCGCGTCACATGCGCATGGCATCGCTTGATATCGCATCTTATGTGCATCGCATCGCATGGTTATTGAGCCACGTCGCGTCACATGCGCATGACATCGCTTGATATCGCATGTTATGTGCAACGCATCGCATGCGCATTGAGCCACATCGCATCACATGCGCATGGCATCGCTTGATATCGCATCCTATGTGCATCGCATCGCATGCGAATTGAGTCACGTCGCGTCACATGCGCATGACATCACTTGTTATCGCACGTCATGTGCATCGCGTAGCATGCGCATTGAATCACATCGCGTCACATGCGCATGGCATCGCTTGATATCGCATCTTACGTGCATTGCATCGCATGCGCTTTGAGTCACATCGCGTCGCATGCGCATTGCATCGCTTGATATCGCATCTTATGTAGATCGCTTCGCAGCGCATTGAGTCACATCGCGTTACATGGGCATGCATCGCTCGAAACCGCATCTTATGTGCATCGCATGCCAATTGAGTCACATCGCGTCACATGCGCATGGCGTCGCTTGCTATCGCATCTTATGTGCCTCGCATCACATGCGTATTGGGGCACATCGCGTCTTATGCGCATGGCATCGCTTGCAATCGCAATTATGTGGCTCGCATCGCAGCGCATTGAGTCACATCACGCAACATGCGCATGGCATCGCTTCATATCGCATCTTATGTGCATCGCATCGCTTGCGCATTGATTCGCGTCCCGTCACATGCGCATGGTATCGCTTGATAACGCATCTTATGTGCATCACATCGCATGCGCATTGAATCACGCCGCGTCACATGCGCATGGCATCGCTTGATATCGCATCTTATGTGCATAGCATCGCATGCGCATTGAGTCACTTCGCGTCACATACGCATGGCATCGCTTGATGACGCATCTTATGTGCACTGCATCGCAAACGAGTTGAGCCACTTCGCCTTACATACGCATGGTATCGCTTCATAACGCATCTTATGTGCATCGCATCGCATGCCCATTGAGTCACATCGCATCACATACAAATGGCATCGCTCGACATCGCATGTTGTGTGCATCGCATGCGCTTTGAGTCACATGGGCATGGCATCGCTTCATATCCCATCTAATGTCCATCGCATCCCCTGCGCATTGAGTCACATTGCGTCACATGCGCATGGCATCGCTTGATATCGCATCTTGTGTGCATCTCATCACATGCGCATTGAGCCACGTTGTGTCACATCCGCATGGCATCGCTTGATATCGCATCTTATGTTTATCTCTTCGCATGTGCATTGAGTCACGTCGTACGAAATGCGCATCTTATCGCTCGACATCGAATCTTATGTGCATCGCATGCAAATTGAGTCACATCGCACCACACGCGCATGGCATCGCTCGACATCGCATCTTATGTGCATTGCATCGCATGCGCTTTGAGTCACATCGCGTCACATCCGCATTGCATAGCTTGATATCTCATCTTATGTGCATCGCTTCGCAGCGCATTAAGTCACATCGCACCACACGCGCATGGCATCGCTCTAATTCGCATCTTATGTGCATTGCATCGCATGCACTTTGAGTCACATCGCCTCACATGCGAACGGCATCGCTTGATATCGCATCTTATGTGCATCGCATCGCAGCGTATTGAGTGATATCACGCCACATTCGCATGGCATCGCTTGATATCGCGTCTCATGTGCATCGCATCGCATGCGCATTGAGTCTCCTCGCATCACATGCGCATGGCATCGCTTGATATCGCATCTTACGTGCATTGCATCGCATGCGCTTTGAGTCACATCGCGTCGCATGCGCATTGCATCGCTTGATATCGCATCTTATGTGCATCGCTTCGCAGCGCATCGAGTCACATCGCCTCACATACGCTTGCATCGCTCGACATCGCATCTTATGTGCATCGCATGCGCATTGAGTCACATCGCATCACACGCGCATGGCATCGCTCGTCATCGCGTATTATGTACATTGCATCGCATGCGCATTGAGTCATGTCGCGTCACATGCACATGGTATCGCTTGATATCGCATTTTATGTGCATCGCATCGCATGCGCATAGAGTCACATCGCGACACTAGAGCATGGCATCGCTTGCAATCGCAATTATGTGGCTCGCATCGCAGCGCATTGAGTCACATCACGCAACATGCGCATGGCATCGCTTGATATCGCATCTTATGTGCATCGCAGCGCTTGCGCATTGATTCACGTCTCGTCACATGCGCATGGTATCGCTTGATATCGCATCTTATGTGCATCACATCCCATGCGCATTGAATCACGTCGCATCACATGCAAATGGTATCGCTCGACATCGCATGTAGTGTGCATCGCATGCGCATTGAGTCACACGCGCATGGCATCGCTTGATACCGCATCTTATGTGCATCGCATGCCGTACGCAATGAGTCACGTCGCGTCACATGCGCATGGCAGCGCTTGATATGGCATCTTATGTGCACTGCATCGCATGCGCATTTAGTCACTTCGCGTCACATACGCATGGCATCGCTTGATGACGCATCTCATGTGCATCGCATCGCATGCGCATTGAGTCACGTCGCGTCACATGCGCATGGCATCACTTGATATCGCATCTTATGTGCAATGCACCGCATGCGCATTGAGTCACATCGCGACTAATGCGCATGGCATCGCTTGATATCGCATCTTATGTGCAATGCATCGCATGCGCATTGAATCACCTCGCGACACATACGCATGGCATCGCTTGATATCGCATCTTATGTGCATCACATGGCATGCGCATTGAGCCAAATCGCATCATATGCGCATGGCATCGCTTGATATCGCATCCTATGTGCATCGCATCGCATGCGAATTGAGTCACGTCGCGTCACATGCGCAAGGCATCACTTGTAATCGCATCTTATGTGCATCGCATCGCATGCGCATTGGGTCACGTCGAGTCACATGCGCATGGCATCGCTTGATATCGCATCTTATGTGCATCGCATCGCATGCGCATTGAGTCACGTCGCGTCACATGCGCATAGCATCTCTTGATATCGGTTCCTATGCGCATCGCATACGCATTGAGTCACGTCGCGTCACATGCGCATGACATCACTCGACATCGCATCTTATGTGCATCGCGTCGCATGCGCATGAATCTCATCGCGTCACATGCGCATGGCATCGCTTGATAGCGCATCTTATGTGCATCGCTTCGCAGCGCATTGAGTCACATCGCGTTACATGCGCATGCATCGCCCGAAATCGCATCTTATTTGCATCGCATGCCAATTGAGTCACATCGCGTCATATGCACATGGCATCGCTTGCTATCTCATCTTATGTGCCCCGCATCGCATGCGTATTGGGTCACATCGCGTCTTATGCGCATGGCATCGCTTGCAATCGCAATTATGTGGCTCGAATCGCAGCGCATTGAGTCTCATCACGCAACATGCGAATGGCATCGCTTGATATCGCATCTTACGTGCATCGCATCACATGCCCACTGAGTCACGTCGCGTCGCATGCGCATGGCATTGCTTGATATCGCATCTTATGTTCATCACATCGCTAGTGCATTGAGTCACGTCGCACCACATGCGCATGACATCGCTCGACATCGCATCTTATGTGCATCGCATGCGCATTGAGTCACATCGCATCACACGCGCTTGGCATCGCTCGACATCGCATATTATGTGGCTCGCATCGCAGCGCATTGTGTCACATCACGCAACATGCGCATGGCATCGCTTGATATCGCATCTTACGTGCATTGCATCGCATGGGCAATGAGCCACATCGCGTCACATGCGCATGGCATCGCTCGACATCGCATCTTATGTGCATCTCATCGCATGGGCATTGAGTCACGTCACGCCACATGCGCATGGCATCGCTTAATATCGCGTCTCATTTGCATCTCATCGCATGCGCATTGAGCCACGTCGCGTCGCATGCGCATGGCATTGCTTGATATCGCATCTTTTGTGCATCGCATCGCATGCGCATTGAATCACACCGCGTCACATGCGCATGGCATCGCTTGATATCGCATCTTATGTGCATCGCATCGCATGGTTATTGAGTCACGTCGCGTCACATGCGCATGGCATCGCTTGATATCGGATCTTATGTGCATCGCATCGCATGCGCATTGAATCACACCGCGTCGCATGCGCATGGCATTGCTTGAAATCGCATCTTTTGTGCATCGCATCGCATGCGCATTGAATCACACCGCGTCACATGCGCATGGCATCGCTTGATATCGCATCTTATGTTCATCGCATCGCTAGTGAATTGAGTCACGTCGCACCACATGCGCATGACATCGCTCGATATCGCATCTTTTGTGCATCGCATCGCATGCGCATTGGATCACACCGCGTCACATGCGCATGGCATCGCTTGATATCGCATCTTATGTGCATCTCATCGCATGGTTATTGAGTCACGTCGCGTCACATGCGCATGGCATCGCTTGATATCGGATCTTATGTGCATCGCATCGCATGCGCATTGAGCCAAATCGCATCACATGCGCATAGCATTGCTAGATATCGCATCCTATGTGCATCGCATCGCATGCGAATTGAGTCACGTCGCGTCACATGCGCATGGCATCACTTGTTATTGCATCTTATGTGCATCGCATCGCATGCGCATTGAATCACACCGCGTCACTTTCGCATGGCATCGCTTGATATCGCATCTTATGTGCATCGCATGTGCATTGAGTCACATCGTATCACACGCGCATGGCATCGCTCGACATCGCATCTTATGTGCATCTCATCGCATGGGCATTGAGTCACGTCACGCCACATGCGCATGGCATCGCTTAATATCGCGTCTCATTTGCATCTCATCGCATGCGCATTGAGCCACGTCGCGTCGCATGCGCATGGCATTGCTTGATATCGCATCTTTTGTGCATCGCATCGCATGGTTATTGAGTCACGTCGCGTCACATGCGCATGGCATCGCTTGATATCGGATCTTATGTGCATCGCATCGCATGCGCAGTGAGTCACGTCGCGTCGCATGCGCATGGCATTGCTTGATATCGCATCTTATGTTCATCGCATCGCTAGTGCATTGAGTCACGTCGCACCACATGCGCATGACAACGCTCGATATCGCATCTTTTGTGCATCGCATCGCATGCGCATTAAGTCACATCGCGTCACATACGCATGCGTCGCTCGACATCGCAACTTATGTGCATCGCATGTGCATTGAGTCACATCTTATCACACGCGCATTACATCGCTCGACATCCCATCTTTTGTGCATCGAATCGCATGCGCATTGAGTCACATCGAGTCACATGCGAATGGCATCGCTTGATATCGCATCTTATGTGCATCGCATCGCAGCGCATTGAGTGACATCACGGCACATTCGCATGGCATCACTTGATATCGCATCTTATGTGCATCGCATCGCATGCGCATTGAGTCACGTCGCACCACATGCGCATGACATCGCTCGACATCGCATCTTATGTGCATTGCATCGCATGCGCTTTGAGTCACATCGCGTCACATGCGCATTGCATCGCTTGATATCGCATCTTATGTGCATCGCTTCGCAGCGCATAGAGTCACATCGCCTCACATGCGCATGCATCGCTCGAAATCGTATCTTATGTGCATCGCATGCACATTGAGTCACATCGTATCACACGCGCATGGCATCGCTCGACATCGCATCTTTTGTGCATGGAATCGCATGCGCATTGAGTCACATCGCGTAACATGCGAATGGCATCGCTTGATATCGCATCTTATGTGCATCGCATCGCAGCGCATTGAGTGACATCACGCCACATTCGCATGGCATCGCTTGATATCGCATCTTACGTGCATCGCATCCCATGGGTATTCAGTCACATCGCGTCACATGACAATTGCATCGCTTGATGTCGAATCTTATGTGCATCGCATCGCAGCGCATTGAGTCACGTCGCACCACATGCGCAGGGCATCCCTTGATAACGCATCTTATGTACATCGCATCTCATGCGCATTGAGACACATTACGCCACATGCGCATGGCATCCCTTGATATCGCATCTTATGTACATCGCATCGCAGCGCGTTGAGTCACCTCGCTTCACATGCGCATGGCATCGCTCGACATCGCATCTTATGTGCATCTCATCGCATGGGCATTGCGTCATGTCGCTTCATATGCGCATGGTATCGCTTGGCATCGCATCTTATGTGCATCACATCGCATGCGCATTGAGTCACGTCGCACCACATGCGCATGACATCGCTCGACATCGCATCTTATTGCATTGCATCGCATGCGCTTTGAGTCACATCGCGTCACATGCGCATTGCATCGCTTGATATCGCATCTTATGTGCATCGCTTCGCAGCGCATTGAGTCACATCGCCTCATATACGCATGCATCGCTCGACATCGCATCTTATGTGCATCGCATGCGCATTGAGTCACATCGCATCACACGCGCTTGGCATCGCTCGTCATCGCATATTATGTGGCTCGCATCGCAGCGCATTGAGTCACATCACGCAACATGCGCATGGCATCGCTTGAAATCGCACCTTATGTGCATCGCATCGCATGCACATTGAGTCAAGTCGCGTCACATGCGCATGGCATCGCTTGATATCGCGTCTCATGTGCATCGCATCGCATGGGCATTGAGTCAGCTCGCATCACATGCTCATGGCATCGCCTGATATCGCATGTTACGTGCATTGCATCGCATGGGCATTGAGTCATGTCGCGTCATATGCGCATGGTATCGCTTGATATCGCATATTATGTGCATCGCATCGCATGCGCATTGGGTCAGGTCGCGTCATATGCGCATGGTATCGCTTGATATCGCATCTTATGTGCATCGCATCGCATGCGCATTGAGTCACGTCGCGTCACATGCGCATGGCATCACTTCATATCGCATCCTTTGTGTAATGCATCGCATGCGCATTGAGCCACATCGCCACACATGCGCGTGTCATCGCTTGATATCGCATCTTATGTGCCTCGCATCGCATGCATATTGGGTCACATGGCGCCTTATGCGCATGGCGTCACTTGCAATCGAAATTATGTGACTCGCATCGCAGCGCATTGAGTCACATCACGCAACATGCGCATGGCATCGCTTGATATCGCATCTTATGTGCATCGCATCGCTTGCGCATTGATTCACGTCGCGTCACATGCGCATGGTATCGCTTGATATGGCATCTGATGTGCATCGCATCGCTTGCGCATTGAATCACGCCGCGTCACATGCGCATGGCATCGCTTGATATCGCATCTTATGTGCATCGCATCGCATGGTTATTGAGTCAAGTCGCGTCACATGCGCATGGCATCGCTTGATATCGGATCCTATGTGCATCGCATACACATTGAGTCTCGTCGCGTAACATGCGCATGACATCACTCGACATCGCATCTTATGTGCATCGCGTCGCAAGCGCATTGAGTCACATCGCGTCTGATGCGCATGGCATCGCTTGTAATCGCAATTATGTGGCTCGCATCGCAGCGCTTTGAGTCGCATCACGCAACATGCGCATGGCATCCATTGATATCGCATCTTATGTGCATCGCATCGCTTACGTATTGATTCACGTCGCGTCAC
This sequence comes from Tenodera sinensis, assembly GCA_030765045.1. Lineage (NCBI taxonomy): Eukaryota > Metazoa > Arthropoda > Insecta > Mantodea > Mantidae > Tenodera > Tenodera sinensis. Next base: position 50,897,326 of record CM060973.1, read on the forward strand.
ATGAGCATGGTGTCGCTTGATATCGCATCTTATGTGCATCACATAGCATGCGCATTGAATCACGCCCCGTCAATGCGCATGGCATCGCTTGATATCGCATCTTATGTGCATCGCATCGCATGCGCATTGAGCCACGTCGCGTCACATGCGTATGGCTTCGCTTGATATCGCATGTTATGTTCATCGCATCGCATGCGCATTGAATCGCATCGCATCACACGCGCATGGCATCATTCGACCTCGCATTCTATGTGCAATGCATTGCATGCGCACTGAATCGCATCGCCTCACATGCCTATGGCATCGCTCGACATCGCATCTTATGTGCATCGCATCGCATGCTCATTGAATCGCATCGCATTACATTCGCATGGCATCGCTCGACATCGCATCTTATGTGCATCGCTTCGCAGCGCATAGAGTCACATCGCCTCACATGCGCATGCATCGCTCGAAATCGTATCTTATGTGCATCGCATGCGCATTGAGTCACATCGTATCACACGCGCATGGCATCGCTCGAAATCTCATCTTTTGTGCATCGAATCGCATGCGCATTGAGTCACATCGCGTAACATGCGAATGGCATCGCTTGATATCGCATCTTATGTGCATCGCATCGCAGCGCATTGAGTGACATCACGCCACATTCGCATGGCATCGCTTGATATCGCATCGCATGCGCATTGAGTCACGTCGCGTCGCATGCGCATGGCATTGCTTGATATCGCATCTTATGTTCATCGCATCGCTAGTGCATTGAGTCGCGTCGCACCACATGCGGATGGTATCGCTTGATATCACATCTTAAGTGCATCGCATCCCATGGGTATTCAGTCACATCGCGTCACATGACAATTGCATCGCTTGATGTCGAATCTTATGTGCATCGCATCGCAGCGCATTGAGTCACATCACGCCACATGCGCATGGCATCCCTTGATAACGCATCTTATGTACATCGCATGCGCATTGAGTAATTACGCCACATGCGCATGGCATCCCTTGATATGTACATCGCATCGCAGCGCATTGAGTCACATCACGCCACATGCGCATGGAATCGCTTGATATCGCATCTAATGTGCATTGCATCGCATGCACATTGAGTCACGTCACGTCACTTGCGCATGGCATCGCTTGATATCGCGTCTCATGTGCATCGCATCGCATGCGCATTGAGTCACCTCGCTTCACATGCGCTTGGCATCGCTTGATATCGCATTTTATGTGCATCGAATCCCATGCGCATTGAGTCACTTCGCGTCACATGCGCATGGCATCGCTCGACATCGCATCTTATGTGCATCTCATCGCATGGGCATTGAGTCATGTCGCGTCATATGCGCATGGTATCGCTTGGTATCGCATCTTATGTGCAACGCATCGCATGCGCATTGAGTCACGTCGCACCACATGCGCATGACATCGCTCGACATCGCATCTTATTGCATTGCATCGCATGCGCTTTGAGTCACATCGCGTCACATGCGCATTGCATCGCTTGATATCGCATCTTATGTGCATCGCTTCGCAGCGCATTGAGTCACATTGCCTCATATACGCATGCATCGCTCGACATCGCATCTTATGTGCATCGCATGCGCATTGTGTCACATCGCATCACACGCGCATGGCATCGCTCGTCATCGCATATTATGTGGCTCGCATCGCAGCGCATTGAGTCACGTCACGCAACATGCGCATGGCATCGCTTGAAATCGCACCTTATGTGCATCGCATCGCATGCACATTGAGTCAAGTCGCGTCACATGCGCATGGCATCGCTTGATATCGCGTCTCATGTGCATCGCATCGCATGGGCATTGAGTCAGCTCGCATCACATGCTCATGGCATCGCCTTATATCGCATGTTACGTGCATTGCACCGCATGGGCATTGAGTCATGTCGCGTCATATGCGCATGGTATCGCTTGATATCGCATATTATGTGCATCGTATCGCATGCGCATTGGGTCAGGTCGCGTCATATGCGCATGGTATCGCTTGATAGCGCATCTTATGTGCGTCGCATTGCATGCGCATTGAGTCACGTCGCGTCACATGCGCATGGCATCACTTCATATCGCATCTTTTGTGTAATCCATCGCATGCGCATTGAGCCACATCGCCACACATGCGCGTGGCATCGCTTGATATCGCATCTTATGTGCCTCGCATCGCATGCATATTGGGTCACATCGCGCCTTATGCGCATGGCGTCGCTTGCAATCGAAATTATGTGACTCACATCGCAGCGCATCGAGTCACATCACGCAACATGCCATGGCATCGCTTGATATCGCATCTTATGTGCATCGCATCGCTTGCGCATTGATTCACGTCGCGTCACATACGCATGGTATCGCTTGATATGGCGTCTTATGTGCATCGCATCGCATGCGCATTGAATCACGCCGCGACACATGCGCATGGCATCGCTTGATATCGCATCTTATGTGCATCGCATCGCATGGTTATTGAGTCAAGTCGCGTCACATGCGCATGGCATCGCTTGATATCGCATCTTATGTGCATCGCATCGCATGCGCATTGAGTCACATCGAGTCACATGCGCATGGCATCGCTTGATATCGCATCTTATGTGCATCCCATCGCATGCGCATTGAGTCACGTCGCGTCACATGCGCATGGCATCTCTTGATATTGGATCCTATGTGCATCGCATACGCATTGAATCTCGTCGCGTCAATTGCGCATGACATCACTCGACATCGCATCTTATGTGCATCGCGTCGCAAGCGCATTGAGTCACATCGCGTCACATGAGCATGGCATCGCTTGATATTGCATCTTATGTTCATCGCTTCGCAGCGCATTGAGTCACATCGCGTTACATGCGCATGCATCGCTCGAAAACGCATCTTATGTGCATCGCATGCAAATTGAGTCACATCGCGTCACATGCGCATGGCATCGCTTGCTAGCGCATCTTATGTGCCTCGCATCGCATGCGTATTGGGTCACATCGCGTCTGATGCGCATGGCATCGCTTGTAATCGCAATTATGTGGCTCGCATCGCAGCGCTTTGAGTCACATCACGCAACATGCGCATGGCATCGCTTGATATCGCATCTTATGTGCATCGCATCGCTTACATATTGATTCACGTCGCGTCACATGCGCATGGTGTCGCTTGATATCGCATCTTATGTGCATCACATCGCATGCGCATTGAATCACGCCCCGTCACATGCGCATGGCATCGCTTGATATCGCATCTTATGTGCATCGCATCGCATGCGCATTGAGTCACGTCGCATCACATGCGCATGGGATCGCTTGATATCGCATCTTATGTGCCTCGCATCGCATGCGCATTGAGCCACGTCGCGTCACATGCGTATGGCTTCGCTTGATATCGCATCTTATGTTCATCGCATCGCATGCGCATTGAATCGCATCGCATCACACGCGCATGGCATCATTCGACCTCGCATTCTATGTGCAATGCATTGCGTGCGCACTGAATCGCATCGCCTCACATGCCTATGGCATCGCTCGACATCGCATCTTATGTGCATCGCATCGCATGCTCATTGAATCGCATCGCATTACATTCGCATGGCATCGCTCGACATCGCATCTTATGTGCATCGCATCGCATGCGCATAGTCACGTCGCGTCACATACGCATGGCATCGCTTGATATCGCATCTTATGTGCATCGGATCCCATGCGCATTGAATCACGTCGCGTCACATCCGCATGGCATCGCTTGATATCGCATATTATGTACATCGCATCGCATGCGCATTGAGCCACATCGCATCACATGTTCATGGCATCGCACGATTTCGCATCATATGTGCATCGCATCGCATGCGCATTGAGTCACCTCGAATCACATACGCATGGCATCGCTTGACATCGCATTTTATGTGCATCTCATCGCATGGTTATTGAGTCACGTCGAGTCACATGGGCATGGCATCGCTTGATATCACATCTTATGTGCATCGCATCGCATGCGCATTGAGTCGCGTCGCGTTACATGCGCATGGCATCTCTTGATATCGGTTCTTATGTGCATCGCATACGCATTGATTCACGTCGCGTGACATGCGCATGACATCACCCGACATCGCATCTTATGTGCATCGCGTCGCATGCGCATTGAGTCACATCGCGTCACATGCGCATGGCATCGCTTGATATCGCATCTTATGTGCATCGCTTCGCAGCGCATTGAGTCACATCGCGTGACATGCGTATGCATCGCTCGAAATCGCATCTTATTTGCATCGCATGCCAATTGAGCCACATCGCGTCACATGCGCATGGCATCGCTTGCTATCGCATTTTATGTGCCTCGCATCGCATCCGTATAGTGTCACATCGCGTCTTATGCGCATGGCATCGCTTGCAATCGCAATTATGTGGCTCGAATCGCAGCGCATTGAGTCACATCACGCAACATGCGCATGGCATCGCTTGATATCGCATCTTATGTGCATCGCATCGCTTGCGCATTGATTCACGTCGCGTCACATGCGCATGGTATCGCTTGATATCGCATCTTATGTGCATCACATCGCATGCGCATTGAATCACGCCGCGTCACATGCGGGCAACTCACGGCGGGAACTTCGAGATCGTCTGCAGCTGCTTTGAAGAGCCCTCCAAGCTTGCTTAAAGGCGTGAAGAAGGGATTCCGAGTGATCTTCCAGTCCAGCAAGCGTAGTGCGCAGGCCGCCACTCACGCTCCCAGACGCGCGGCGATTGCAGCTTCAGTTCCCGCCAGCTAGAACCCGCCTGTGCAGGCACACCAACAGCTTAGCTGGGAAGAAGTACAAGTCTGTAGCCAACAGTCACCTGACTGGAATCTAGGCGCCTTAGGGCAGGACCTCTGTACTTCGGGCTTTTTAGCGCCCACTAACTGCTCTTTCTCTTCTACGCAACTATTTTCCTCTTTACTATTTAGTTTTTAAGCTCCCCGTTAGGTCCCCTCTAGGCTTTTACTTCTTCTTCTTTTCCGAAACTCTTCCGAGGTCAAGTTAGGGATTGTTAGGGCATATAGTTTATTTATTTACTGTTCTCCACTCTATAACTTCCATCTCTCCATCCCAGTATGACCAAGTCCAAGAAGTCCTCAGTGAAGCGATCTCCTGGTGAGATGCGCACGACCCGTGGAAGGGTCACTAAGCGACAATTGGACGTTGGTGGCCCCTCAGCCCCTGAATCTCCCCCACCTAACCTCATCCCTACTTCCCACCCAGTGACACCGTCCGTGATCCCCCCAGTCGCAGCCCAGGCGGTAAACGGCCCTGCCGCGACGCCTGAGCTCGGCCGGACTCCCACACCGAATCCGTCTGCCCTGAATACCCCCCTCCCTAGATCCCGCTCCTCTTCCGCCGCGTCAGTCCCCTCTCTGCCCCCTACCCCGCCTCCTCTCGTCTCCCCTCCTGGCTCTAACCACTCCACACCACCACCTCAGTCAAACAAACAACCTGCTCCCTTGGCCCCTTCCGTAAGCCCCGTAGCCGGCCCCTCCTCCAGACCAGACCCGGTTGCGGTTCCTGCCCCTACTGCCCCCCTCCAAGCACCCAGGATGCAAGCGCCAATCTACGTGTCTAAACACCACGTCACGCTGTTTCAGACCCTGCAAGAGTTTGACTCCCAATATGCCAATGAAGGCTACACAGTGACCAGGGCCCCGCTGTCGCGGGACTTCCTGGTGCGCATGTCGTCCCCCGTGGACTATGCACACATGTGTGCCTTTCTGCGGCAGAAAGGACTCAACATTCAGCTCACGAGGCAGCAGGACGAGCAGCAATCCTTCCGTGCCGTGATAAAGCACGTCTACTATGATGGGGCGGAGGAGGCCATTAAGGCTGAGTTGCGTGCCGCGCACTTTTCAGTGCTGCGTGTAACGCAACTTAGGCGTTACGACCAGGCCAGAACACCTCTTCCGTTCTATCTGGTGGACCTGGCGACGGCGGACGACCTGGACCGACTAAGGCAGGTCGAATGTATACTCCACTTTCGAGTGAAGGTGGAGATGTACAGGCGACCGGTCATACCGGTCCAGTGTAGTAAGTGCCAACATCTCAGGCACACAGAGGCGAGGTGCTCGGCCGCGGTTAGGGTGTGCTCCAAGTGCACCGGTGGCCACGATTCTCGTGGCTGCGATGTTCCGCCCCCCCCCCCTGAGAACGTGCGCGCTATGCCTGCGCCAGGGCCACGGGGCCAGGTACCGGGCTTGCCCCGAATACCAGCGCCATGTGGCGGCGGCACGTACCCTCCAGGGGACTGGTAGACACGCGGCTGTGGGAGCTGGAAGCCGGGCGCGGGGAGTATTGCCCGAGCGGGCTCCACCAGTGCCAAGTGTGGCTGAGGTTGTGGCACAAGCTACGGTCGCTGAGGAACCGTCATGTTCCAGGACGCCCCGCCAGCCCCGTGGAGTGCCGCGCATGGCACGGAAGGACCGGCCAGATCAACAGAGACGACCCCGAGAGACCCGAGACCCACGACTACACCACCAGAGGCAAATGTACCGGCGCGTCCTTAGCACCGGCATGGAAGACGGCGACCTGAGGGAGACAGCGGGGCACATCCTCGGGTTGCTGATGGAAGGGGAATTGTCGGAGGTCCGCTCCATACTAGCGTCGTATAGAGACTTCTTCCAGCTGCTGGTGACACCTGGATTCATCTAAGTATCAAGATGGCCTATAAAAACTATTTAAACATCATGACATGGAACGCTAGGGGACTTAGACGCAAAAAGACAGAGTTCAAGGAATTCCTCTCCCATAACAATATTCATATAGCCCTTATCACAGAAACTCTCCTCAAAGACAACCACAGATTCAACATCCCCGGATACACGACACACCGAACAGACAGAGTCGGGCGCGGGGGTGGCACCGCGGTCATTATTAAACACGATATACAACACGACCTGGCCCCCCCTGCGTAACTCCAAAATTTGGAAACCACCAGCGTACTAAGTACACTCGACAACAACAAAGTGCTCATAACGGCGGCCTATGCCCCCCCAGGTACTTTAATAACATCCGATATAACGGACTTAACGCAGCAGCACAATAGGGCCCTAATTGCCGGTGATCTCAATGCGAAACACCAAATTTGGGGATCCAACGAGACAAATAAAGAGGGACGAGCTTTATTACACCTCGAAAACAACTCGGACCTCTTAATCCATACTCCAGAGGAACATACTTACGTTCCATATTGCAGGACACAAAGATCTGACGTGCTCGATCTAGCCCTGTCCAAAAACATAACACGCAGAACACATCTCAAAGTTATGAATGAGCTGTCATCCGACCATCTGCCACTCATAATTAAACTAGAGGGCAATGCAGCTCTAATCCCGCCAATTATACGCCCAAACTATAACAGAGCGAACTGGGACAAATTTGCAGACACTGTAAGCAAAAACTTGCTCACTGTCCCATTAAACACTAACGAAAGCACCAACGAAGCGGTCATCCAATTGGAAAAGGCCATAAAAATAGCCACAGCTGCCTCAGTGCCTATGAGCCGGCCTAGGCAACATCAATCTAAACTCCCACAAGACATAACCTCTCTAACAGCCGAAAGGAACAGAGCCAGACGCAAATGGCAAAAAACGCGGCACTTAACACACCTCGAGCACGTTAAACACCTAAATAGCCTAGTAAGCGAAAGGATCGCAAATCACGTCTCGAGGCAATGGCAGAACACACTGGAGAATCTCGATTATGAACGAGACTCAGTGTGGAAAGTAGCTCGCTGCCTAACACGCGATAAAGTGCAAATCCCTCCACTCCATACAAATCAATACATAGCGACCACCGATAAAGAAAAAGCAAATGCACTCGCGGACGCACTGCAAGAAACATTAACCCCAAACATCACCCCCTCTTGCCCACAATTCACCGCCGAAACCGAAGAAGAAACGCGCGAATATAAAGACCAAATAACTCACAATAAAATAAGAAAAACATGTCCCAGCGAAATCAAATGGCTCATTAAACATTTACCGAAACGAAAGGCCCCTGGGCCAGACAGCATCCCGGCGGTAGCCTTAGCCAACCTACCCGAAGATGCCATCAAACTACTATCCAAAATCTTCAATTATGTGCTAGAGAAAGGGTACTACCCTGACAGATGGAAGTCAGCTATAGTCGTACACTTTCCCAAGAAGGGCAAAGACCTCTCGAACCCACAGAGCTACAGACCAATTAGTCTACTAAGCATACTGGGAAAACTACTCGAAAAAGTAATACTAAAACGCCTAAATGCACAACTAATCAAACAAAACATAACTATAAATGAACAATTCGGATTCCGCGCTCGCCATTCCACAACCCTCCAACTACTGAGAGCCACTGAACACATCACGCATGGGTTCAACTTCCGAAAATCGACAGGCGCACTGCTACTTGATGTAGAACGCGCGTTCGACAGAGTTTGGCACGCGGGCCTGCTCAAGAAGCTCAAAACACTAAATATACACGACTCTCTAATTAAACTAATCGCAAACTATCTACACAATCGGACATTCCAGTCCAGAGTTAACAACCACCTCTCTTCACCCCGCCCTATAAAAGCGGGAGTCCCACAAGGAAGTATATTGGGGCCGATTATCTTTAATATAACAATGAACGATATCCCGAAAACACACAACACGAACTTATTCATCTATGCAGATGACACGGCAATCGTAGCGCAATCGGGGAAAGTCGAGTTCATACACAGGAGGCTACAAAACGCCCTTAACGAGCTACAGGATTGGTTCACCAAATGGAGAATTAAGGTGAATGCCAAGAAAACGCAGGCTATCATATTCACCAAAAGAGTCAACCATAGACTAGGAAAACACCAGCTTCCACCACTCACCATATTTGGAGAGAACATTGAGTGGAAAAACACAGTCACCTGGTTAGGGCTTAAAATGGACCAGGGACTCACATGGAAGCAGCATATATTCCAAATAAGGGGAAAAGCGAACGCCCAATTAGGCAAACTATATCCCCTTATAAACATGAACTCGCATCTAAAACTCAAAATGGGACTAACATTATATAAGACGCTTATCCGCCCTATACTCACTTACGCTGCTCCGGTTTGGGGATATGCCGCAAAAACACATATTATGCGCCCACAAAGGCTACAAAATAAAATACTGCGAATGGTAGCAAAAGTGCCCTACACGGCACCAGCGGACTTACTTCACGACGAATTAAAAATGCACACGATAGAGCAATTCAATAAAAAGCTCTCACACGATACGTATAAACACTTGCATAAACATCACAACCCTTTAGTAACGAACCTAGGTAACTATACCATGGAAATTTACAAACACGCTAGACCGCTAGCGCTTTTCGACAGAAATTTAACTTCAAATAACACGGAAGTAGAGGAATTCTTGAACAACCTACTACACGACTAAATGAAACTCTGACAGAGGACTGTTCCCTCTCACCTCACAACTAAACCTTCCTTATTCCCTGTTTCAGACCGCAGCCTGCCACAGAGCCATACAAGCCCTCGGCAATGCCGAGGCGGATCGGGAGAACTAGGGCCTCCCACCAGTGTCCTACGTGCGCGGTGAAAGCGGGCCACCGTATGATGGAGTAGGACACTCCGACGACACGGCGAGACCAGGACAAACGCTTATACAAGACCTGCCTGCCTAGGGCAGACAAGAAGAAATCTAGCACGATAACATTTATATCAAGCATGCGTAAAAATCACAGACTATTAGCTGATTCTAACGACTTGCAGGTACATACCTGTGCAACACTAGACATAAGCCTAATTATTGCACGAAAATATCTTTTCACTCCAACACTAACATTAGCTTATCTCACAACGACTTGCAGGTTTCACCTGTGCATCGCTAGATATAAGCTCAAATATTGCACGATCAACTTAAGTTACACTAACTCTAACATTAGCAAATATTATAACGACTGGCAGGTAAACACCTGTGAAACACTAGATATAAGCTGAAACATTGCACGAATAACCTCAGGTATGCTAACACTAACATTAGCAGATAGTATAACGACTGGCAGGTAAATACCTGTGCAACCCTAGAATTAAGCACCACACAAATTACATCTTGACTAACAGGCCTATGCCTGTGCAACCTAATCATAAGTAAGCGTAACTGCGTCTAATATCAATACAAATTTAACAATGCATTTATCTCTCTTGGTCATGTCCAGGTTTCATGGGCATTACCAAAAAGCAACAATTGACTCGCTCGCATGAACTCATGCCAGCTCAAAGCTTTCAATTACTAACCGGGGTGCTATGCGGGACCCGACTAACGCACGATGATGCACGAAACCTTAGCATTGTATGAACTAACACGTGGAGGGGTTTTTTAGTGAGTAACCCTCCCCCTTCAGGGCGCAGGGACCCTCACACTGTTGGCCTCAGCATGTCGGCCTCCGCCTGTACCGGGTTTCTCCCCTCCACGGTAAAAAAAAAAAAAAAAGTCACATGCGCATGGCATCGCTTGATATCCCATCTTATGTGCATCGCATCGCATGCGCAGTGAGTCACGTGGCGTCACAAGCGCATGGCATCGCTTGATATCGCATCTTATGTGCATCGCATCGCATGCTTATTGAGTCACGTCGCGTCACATGCGCATGACATCGCTCGACATCGCATCTTATGTGCATTGCATCGCATGCGCTTTGAGTCACATCGCGTCACATGCGCATGGCATCGCTTGATATCGCATCTTATGTACATCGCATCGCATGCGCATTGAGTCACATCGCGTCACATGCGAATGGCATCGCTTGATATCGCATCTTACGTGCATCGCATCGCATGCCCATTGAGCCACGTCGCGTCGCATGCGCATGGCATTGCTTGATATTGCATGTTATGTTCATCGCATCGCTAAGGCATTGAGCCACGTCGCACCACATGCGCATGGTATCGCTTGATATCACATCTTAGGTTCATCGCATCGCATGCGCATTGAGTCACGTCGCACCACATGCGCATGACATCGCTCGACATCGCATCTTATGTGCATTGCATCGCATGCGCTTTGAGTCACATCGCGTCACATGCGCATTGCATCGCCTGATATCGCATATTATGTGCATCGCTTCGCAGCGCATTGCGTCACATCGCCTCACATACGCATGCATCGCTCGACATCGCATCTTATGTGCATCGCATGCGCATTGAGTCACATCGCATCACACGCGCATGGCATCGCTCGTCATCGCATATTATGTGGCTCGCATCGCAGCGCATTGAGTCACATCAAGCAAACATGCGCATGGCATCGCTTGATATCGCATCTTACGCGCATCGAATGCGCATTGAGTCACATCGCATCACATGCGCATGGCATCGCTCGACATCGCATCTTATGTGCATCGCATCGCAGGAGCATTGAGTCACGTCGCATCACATGCGCATTGCATCGCTTGATATCGCATCTTATGTGCATCGCATGCCCATTGAGTCACGTCGCGTCACATGCGCATGCATAGCTCGATATCGCATCTTACGTGCATCGCATGCGCATTGAGTCACATCGCATCACATGCCCATGGCATCGCTCGACATCGCGTCTTATGTGCATCGCATCGCAGGAGCATTGAGTCACATCGCGTCACATGCGCATGGCATCACTTGATATCGCATCTTATATGCATCGCATCGCGGCGCAATTAGCCACATCACGCCACATGCGCAAGGCATCGCTTGATATCGCATCTTATGTGAATCGCATCGCATGCGGATTGAGTCACATTACGTCACATGCGCATGGCATCGCTTCATATCGCATATTATGTGCATCGCATCGCATGCGCATTGAGTCACTTCGCGTCACATACGCATGGCACCGCTTGATATCGAATCTTATGTGCATCGCATCGCATGCGCATTGAGTCAATTCGCATTACATGCGCATGGCACCGCTTGAAAATAGCATTTTATGTGCATCGCAACGCATGCGCATTGAGTCACATCCCGTCACATGCACACGGCATCGCTCGAACATCGCATCTTATGTGCATCGCATCGCATGCGCATCGACTCACATCGCGTCACATGCGCATGGCATCGCTTCACACCGAATCTTATGTGCATCGCATCGCATGCGCATTGAGTCACGTCGCGTCACATGCGCATGGCATCGCATGTTATCGCATCTTATGTGCATCGCATCGCATTCACATTGATTCGCGTCGCGTCACATGCGCATGGCATCGCTTGATAACGCATCTTATGTGCATCGCATCGCATGCGCATTGAGTCACGTCGAGTCACATGCGCATGGCATCGCTTGATATCGCATCTTATGTGCATCGCATCGCATGCGCATTGAGTCACGTCGCGTCACATGCGCTTGGCATCTCTTGATATCGGTTCTTATGTGCATCGCATACGCATTGAGTCACGTCGCGTCACATGCGCATGACATCACTCGACATCGCATCTTATGTGCATTGCATGCCAATTGAGCCACATCGCGTCACATGCGCATGACATCGCTCGACATCGCATCTTATGTGCATTGCATCGCATGCGCTTTGAGTCACATCGCGTCACATGCGCATTGCATCGCTTGATATCGCATATTATGTGCATCGCTTCGCAGCGCATTGAGTCACATCGCCTCACATGCGCATGGCATCGCTTGATATCGCATCTTATGTACATCGCATCGCATGCGCATTGAGTCACGTCGCGTCACATGCGCATGGCATCGCTTGATATCGCGTCTCATGTGCATTGCATCGCATGCGCATTGAGTCACCTCGCATCACATGCGCATGGCATCGCTTGATATCGCATCTTACGTGCATTGCATCGCGTGGGCATTGAGCCACATCGCGTCACATGCGCATGGCATCGCTTGACATCGCATTTTATGTGCATCTCATCGCATGGGCATTGAGTCATGTCGCGTCATATGCACATATTATCGCTTGATATCGCATCTTTTGTGCATCGCATCGCATGCGCAGTGAGTCACGTCGCGTCGCATGCGCATGGCATTGCTTGATATCGCATCTTATGTTCATCGCATCGCTAGTGCATTGAGTCACGTCGCACCACATGCGCATGACATCGCTCGATATCGCATCTTTTGTGCATCGCATCCCATGCGCATTAAGTCACATCGCGTCACATACGCATGCGTCGCTCGACATCGCAACTTATGTGCATCGCATGCGGATTGAGTCACATCGTATCACACGCGCATTGCATCGCTCGACATCCCATCTTTTGTGCATCGAATCGCATGCGCATTGAGTCACATCGCGTCACATGCGAATGGCATCGCTTGATATCGCATCTTATGTGCATCGCATCGCAGCGCATTGAGTGACATCACGGCACATTCGCATGGCATCACTTGATATCGCATCTTATGTGCATCGCATCGCATGCGCATTGAGTCACGTCGGACCACATGCGCATGACATGGCTCGACATCGCATCTTATGTGCATTGCATCGCATGCGCTTTGAGTCACATCGCGTCACATGCGCATTGCATCGCTTGATATCGCATCTTATGTGCATCGCTTCGCAGCGCATAGAGTCACATCGCCTCACATGCGCATGCATCGCTCGAAATCGTATCTTATGTGCATCGCATGCGCATTGAGTCACATCGTATCACACGCGCATGGCATCGCTCGACATCGCATATTTTGTGCATCGAATCGCATGCGCATTGAGTCACATCGCGTAACATGCGAATGGCATCGCTTGATATCGCATCTTATGTGCATCGCATCGCAGCGCATTGAGTGACATCACGCCACATTCGCATGGCATCGCTTGATATCGCATCTTACGTGCATCGCATCGCATGCGCATTGAGTCACGTCACGTCGCATGCGCATGGCATTGCTTGATATCGCATCTTATGTTCATCGCATCGCTAGTGCATTGAGTCACGTCGCACCACATGCGCATGGTATCGCTTGATATCACATCCTAAGTGCATCGCATCCCATGGGTATTCAGTCACATCGCGTCACATGACAATTGCATCGCTTGATGTCGAATCTTATGTGCATCGCATCGCAGCGCATTGAGTCACATCACGCCACATGCGCATGGCATCCCTTGATAACGCATCTTATGTATATCGCATCGCATGCGCATTGAGACACATTACGCCACATGCGCATGGCATCCCTTGATATCGCATCTGATGTACATCGCATCGCAGCGCATTGAGTCACCTCGCTTCACATGCGCTTGGCATCGCTTGATATCGCATTTTATGTGCATCGAATCCAATGCGCATTGAGTCACTTCGCGTCACATGCGCATGGCATCGCTCGACATCGCATCTTATGTGCATCTCATCGCATGGGCATTGAGTCATGTCGCGTCATATGAGCATGGGATCGCTTGGTATCGCATCTTATGTGCATCGCATCGCATGCGCATTGAGTCACGTGGCACCACATGCGCATGACATCGCTCGACATCGCATCTTATTGCATTGCATCGCATGCGCTTTGAGTCACATCGCGTCACATGTGCATTGCATCGCTTGATATCGCATCTTATGTGCATCGCTTCGCAGCGCATTGAGTCACATCGCCTCATATACGCATGCATCGCTCGACATCGCATCTTATGTGCATCGCATGCGCATTGACTCACATCGCATCACACGCGCATGGCATCGCTCGTCATCGCATATTATGTGGCTCGCATCGCAGCCCATTGAGCCACATCACGCAACATGCGCAGGGCATCGCTTGAAATCGCACCTTATGTGCATCGCATCGCATGCACATTGAGTCAAGTCGCGTCACATGCGCATGGCATCGCTTGATATCGCGTCTCATGTGCATCGCATCGCATGGGCATTGAGTCACCTCGCATCACCTGCTCATGGCATCGCCTGATATCGCATGTTACGTGCATTGCATCGCATGGGCATTGAGTCAGGTCGCGTCATATGCGCATGGTATCGCTTGATATCGCATCTTATGTGCATCGCATCGCATGCGCATTGAGTCACGTCGCGTCACATGCGCATGGCATCACTTCATATCGCATCTTTTGTGTAATGCATCGCATGCGCATTGAGCCACATCGCCACACATGCGCGTGTCATCGCTTGATATCGCATCTTATGTGCCTCGCATCGCATGCATATTGGGTCACATCGCGCCTTATGCGCATGGCGTCACTTGCAATCGAAATTATGTGACTCGCATCGCAGCGCATCGAGTCACATCACGCAACATGCGCATGGCATCGCTTGATATCGCATCTTATGTGCATCGCATCGCTTGCGCATTGATTAACGTCGCGTCACATGCGCATGGTATCGCTTGATATGGCATCTTATGTGCATCGCATCGCATGCGCATTGAATCACGCCGCGTCACATGCGCATGGCATCGCTTGATATCGCATCTTATGTGCATCGCATCGCATGGTTATTGAGTCAAGTCGCGTCACATGCGCATGGCATCGCTTGATATCGCATTTTATGTGCATCGCATCGCATGCGCATTGAGTCACATCGAGTCACATGCGCATGGCATCGCTTGATATCGCATCTTATGTGCATCGCATCGCATGCGCATTGAGTCACGTCGCGTCACATGCGCATGGCACCTCTTGATATCGGATCCTACGTGCATCGCATACGCATTGAGTCTCGTCGCGTCACATGCGCATGACATCACTCGACATCGCATCTTATGTGCATCGCGTCGCAAGCGCATTGAGTCACATGGCGTCACATGCGCATGGCATCGCTTGCTAGCGCATCTTATGTGCCTCGCATCGCATGCGTATTGGGTCACATCACGTCTGATGCGCATGGCATCGCTTGTAATCGCAATTATGTGGCTCGCATCGCAGCGCTTTGAGTCACATCACGCAACATGCGCATGGCATCGCTTGATATCGCATCTTATGTGCATCGCATCGCTCACGTATTGATTCACGTCGCGTCAAATGAATATGGTGTCGCTTGATATCGCATCTTATGTGCATCACATCGCATGCGCATTGAATCACGCCCCGTCACATGCGCATGGCCTCGCTTGATATCGCATCTTATGTGCCTCGCATCGCATGCGCATTGAGCCACGTCGCGTCACATGCGTATGGCTTCGCTTGATATCGCATCTTATGTTCATCGCATCGCATGCGCATTGAATCGCATCGCATCACATGCGCATGGCATCATTCGACCTCGCATTCTATGTGCAATGCATTGCATGCGCACTGAATCGCATCGCCTCACATGCCTATGGCATCGCTCGACATCGCATCTTATGTGCATCGCATCGCATGCTCATTGAATCGCATCGCATTACATTCGCATGGCATCGCTCGACATCGCATCTTATGTGCATCGCTTCGCAGCGCATAGAGTCACATCGCCTCACATGCGCATGCATCGCTCGAAATCGTATCTTATGTGCATCGCATGCGCATTGAGTCACATCGTATCACACGCGCATGACATCGCTCGACATCGCATCTTTTGTGCATCGAATCGCATGCGCATTGAGTCACATCGCGTAACATGCGAATGGCATCGCTTGATATCGCATCTTACGTGCATCGCATCGCATGCGCATTGAGTCACGTCGCGTCGCATGCGCATGGCATTGCTTGATATCGCATCTTATGTTCATCGCATCGCTAGTGCATTGAGTCACGTCGCACCACATGCGCATGGTATCGCTTGATATCACATGTTAAGTGCATCGCATCCCATGGGTATTCAGTGACATCGCGTCACATGACAATTGCATCGCTTGATGTCGAATCTTATGTGCAACGCATCGCAGCGCATTGAGTCACATCACGCCACATGCGCATGGCATCCCTTGATAACGCATCTTATGTACATCGCATCGCATGCGCATTGAGACACATTATGCCACAAGCGCATGGCATCCCTTGATATCGCATCTTATGTACATCGCATCGCAGCGCATTGAGGCACATCACGCCACATGCGCATGGCATCGCTTGATATCGCATCTTATGTGCATTGCATCGCATGCACATTGAGTCACGTCACGTCACTTGCGCATGGCATCGCTTGATATCGCGTCTCATGTGCATCGCATCGCATGCGCATTGAGTCACATCGCCTCATATACGCATGCATCGCTCGACATCGCATCTTATGTGCATCGCATGCGGATTGACTCACATCGCATCACACGCCCATGGCATCGCTCGTCATCGCATATTATGTTGCTCGCATCGCAGCGCATTGAGTCACATCACGCAACATGCGCATGGCATCGCTTGAAATCGCACCTTATGTGCATCGCATCGCATGCACATTGAGTCAAGTCGCGTCACATGCGCATGGCATCGCTTGATATCGCGTCTCATGTGCATCGCATCGCATGGCCATTGAGTCAGCTCGCATCACATGCTCATGGCATCGCCTGGTATCGCATGTTACGTGCATTGCATCGCATGGGCATTGAGCCATGTCGCGTCATATGCGCATGGTATCGCATGATATCGCATATTATGTGCATCGCATCGCATGCGCATTGGGTCAGGTCGCGTCATATGCGCATGGTATCGCTTGATATCGCATCTTATGTGCATCGCATCGCATGCGCATTGAGTCACGTCGCGTCACATGCGCATGGCATCACTTCATATCGCATCTTTTGTGTAATGCATCGCATGCGCATTGAGCCACATCGCCACACATGCGCTTGGCATCGCTTGATATCGCATCTTATGTGCCTCGCATCGCATGCATATTGGGTCACATCGCGCCTTATGCGCATGGCGTCGCTTGCAATCGAAATTATGTGACTCGCATCGCAGCGCATCGAGTCACATCACGCAACATGCGCATGGCATCGCTTGACATCGCATCTTATGTGCATCGCATCGCTTGCGCATTGATTCACGTCGCGTCACATGCGCATGGTATCGCTTGATATGGCATCTTATGTGCATCGCATCGCATGCGCATTGAATCACGCCGCGTCACATGCGCATGGCATCGCTTGATATCGCATCTTATGTGCATCGCATCGCATGGTTATTGAGTCAAGTCGCGTCACATGCGCATGGCATCGCTTGATATCGCATCTTATGTGCATCGCATCGCATGCGCATTGGGTCAGGTCGCGTCACATGTGCATGGAATCTCTTGATATCGGATCCTATGTGCATCGCATACGCATTGAGTCTCGTCGCGTCACATGCGCATGACATCACTCGACATCGCATCTTATGTGCATCGCGTCGCAAGCGCATTGAGTCACATCGGGTCACATGCGCATGGCATCGCTTGCTAGCGCATCTTATGTGCCTCGCATCGCATGCGTATTGGGTCACATCGCGTCTGATGCGCATGGCATCGCTTGTAATCGCAATTATGTGGCTCGCATCGCAGCGCTTTGAGTCACATCACTCAACATGCGCATGGCATCGCTTGATATCGCATCTTATGTGCATCGCATCGCTTACGTATTGATTCACGTCGCGTCACATGCGCATGGTGTCGCTTGATATCGCATCTTATGTGCATCACATCGCATGCGCATTGAATCACGCCCCGTCACATGCGCCTGGCATCGCTTGATATCGCATCTTATGTGCATCGCATCGCATGCGCATTGAGTCACGTCGCATCACATGCGCATGGGATCGCTTGATATCGCATCTTATGTGCCTCGCATCGCATGCGCATTGAGCCACGTCGTGTCACATGCGTATGGCTTCGCTTGATATCGCATCTTATGTTCATCGCATCGCATGCGCGTTGAATCGCATCGCATTACATGCGCATGGCATCGCTCGACATCGCATCTTATGTGCATCGCATCGCATGCGCATTGAGTCACGTCGACTAACTTGCGCATGGCATCGCTTGATATCGCATCTTATGTTCATCGCATCCCATCGCATGCGCATTGAGTCACGTCGCATCAAACGCGCATGGCATAGCTTGGTATCGCATCTTAGGTGCATCGCCTCGCATGCGCATCGACTCACGTCGCGTCACATGCGCATGGCATCGCCTGATATCGCATCTTATGTTCATCGCATCGCAAGCGCATTGAGTCACGTCGCATCACACCCGCATGGCATCGCTTGATATCGCATCTTCTGTGCATCGCATCGCTTGAGAATTGAGTCACATCGCGTCACATGCGAGTAGCATCGCTTGAAATCGCATCTTATGTGCATCGCATGTGGATTGAGCCACATGCGTCAAATGCGCATGGCATCGCTTGATATCGCATCCTATGTGCATAGCATCGAATGCGCATTGAGTAACATCGCGTCACATGCGGTCGGCATCGCTTGATATCGCATGTTATGTGCAGCGCACCGCATGCTGATTGAGTCACCTCGCATCACATGGGCATGGCATCGCTCGACATCGCATCTTATGTGCATCGCATTGCATGCTCATTGAAACGTATCGCATTACGTGCGCATGGATTCGCTTGATATCGCATCTTATGTGCATCACATCGCATGCGCATTGAGACGCATCGCGTTACATGCGCATGGCATCGCTTGATATCGCATTTTATGTTCATCGCATCGCATGCGCATTGAGTCACGTCGCGCAAGATGCGCATGGCATCGCTTAATATCGCATCTTATTTGCATTGCATCTCATGCGCATTGAGTCACATCGCGTCACATGCGAATGACATCGCTTTAAATCGCATCTTATGTGCATCGCATCGCATGCGTATGGAGTTACACGTTTCAAATGCGCATGGCATCGCTTGATATCGCGTTTTATGTACATCGAATCGCATGCGCATTGAGTCTCTTCGCGTCACATGGGGATGGCGTCGCTTGATATCGCACCTTATGAGCATCGCATTGAATGCGCATTGAGTCACGTCGCATCACATGCGCATGGCATCGTCTGATATCGTATCTTATGTGCATCGCATTGCATTCGCATTGAGTCACATCGCGTCACATGCGCATTGCATCGCTTGATATCGATTCTTATGTTCATCGCATCGCATGCGCATTGAGTCACATTGCGTCACATGTGCATGGCATCTCTTGATAGCGCATTTCGTGTGCATCGCATCGCATGCGCATTGAGTCACTTCGCGTCACATGGGGATGGCATCGCTTGATATCGCACCTTATGAGCATCGCATTGAACACGCATTGAGTCACAATGCGTCACATGCGCATTGCATCGCTTGATATCGCATCTTATGTTCATCGCATCGCATGCGCATTGAGTCACATTGCGTCACATGCGCATGGCGTCGCTTGATAGCGCATTTCATGTCCATCGCATCGCATGCGCATTGAGTCACATCGCAACACATGCGCATGGCATCGCTCGACATCGCATCTTATGTGCATCGCATCGCATGCGCATTGAGTCACGTCGACTAACTTGCGCATGGCATCGCTTGATATCGCATCTTATGTTCATCGCATCCCATCGCATGCGCATTGAGTCACGTCGCATCAAACGCGCATGGCATAGCTTGATATCGCATCTTAGGTGCATCGCCTCGCATGCGCATCGACTCACGTCGCGTCACATGCGCATGGCATCGCTTGATATCGCATCTTATGTTCATCGCATCGCAAGCGCATTGAGTCACGTCGCATCACACCCGCATGGCATCACTTGATATCGCATCTTCTGTGCCTCGCATCGCTTGAGAATTGAGTCACATCGCGTCACATACGAGTGGCATCGCTTGAAATCGCATCTTATGTGCATCGCATGTGGATTGAGCCACATGCGTCAAATGCGCATGGCATCGCTTGATATCGCATCCTATGTGCATAGCATCGAATGCGCATTGAGTAACATCGCGTCACATGCGGTCGGCATCGCTTGATATCGCATGTTATGTGCAGCGCACCGCATGCTGATTGAGTCACCTCGCATCACATGGGCATGGCATCGCTCGACATCGCATCTTATGTGCATCGCATTGCATGCTCATTGAAACGTATCGCATTACGTGCGCATGGATTCGCTTGATATCGCATCTTATGTGCATCGCATCGCATGCGCATTGAGACGCATCGCGTTACATGCGCATGGCATCGCTTGATATCGCATTTTATGTTCATCGCATCGCATGCGCATTGAGTCACGTCGCGCAAGATGCGCATGGCATCGCTTAATATCGCATCTTATTTGCATTGCATCTCATGCGCATTGAGTCACATCGCGTCACATGCGAATGACATCGCTTTAAATCGCATCTTATGTGCATCGCATCGCATGCGTATGGAGTTACACGTTTCAAATGCGCATGGCATCGCTTGATATCGCGTTTTATGTACATCGAATCGCATGCGCATTGAGTCTCTTCGCGTCACATGGGGATGGCGTCGCTTGATATCGCACCTTATGAGCATCGCATTGAATGCGCATTGAGTCACGTCGCATCACATGCGCATGGCATCGTCTGATATCGTATCTTATGTGCATCGCATTGCATTCGCATTGAGTCACATCGCGTCACATGCGCATTGCATCGCTTGATATCGATTCTTATGTTCATCGCATCGCATGCGCATTGAGTCACATTGCGTCACATGTGCATGGCATCTCTTGATAGCGCATTTCGTGTGCATCGCATCGCATGCGCATTGAGTCACTTCGCGTCACATGGGGATGGCATCGCTTGATATCGCACCTTATGAGCATCGCATTGAACACGCATTGAGTCACAATGCGTCACATGCGCATTGCATCGCTTGATATCGCATCTTATGTTCATCGCATCGCATGCGCATTGAGTCACATTGCGTCACATGCGCATGGCGTCGCTTGATAGCGCATTTCATGTCCATCGCATCGCATGCGCATTGAGTCACATCGCAACACATGCGCATGGCATCGCTCGACATCGCATCTTATGTGCATCGCATCGCATGCGCATTGAGTCACGTCGACTAACTTGCGCATGGCATCGCTTGATATCGCATCTTATGTTCATCGCATCCCATCGCATGCGCATTGAGTCACGTCGCATCAAACGCGCATGGCATAGCTTGATATCGCATCTTAGGTGCATCGCCTCGCATGCGCATCGACTCACGTCGCGTCACATGCGCATGGCATCGCTTGATATCGCATCTTATGTTCATCGCATCGCAAGCGCATTGAGTCACGTCGCATCACACCCGCATGGCATCACTTGATATCGCATCTTCTGTGCCTCGCATCGCTTGAGAATTGAGTCACATCGCGTCACATACGAGTGGCATCGCTTGAAATCGCATCTTATGTGCATCGCATGTGGATTGAGCCACATGCGTCAAATGCGCATGGCATCGCTTGATATCGCATCCTATGTGCATAGCATCGAATGCGCATTGAGTAACATCGCGTCACATGCGGTCGGCATCGCTTGATATCGCATGTTATGTGCAGCGCACCGCATGCTGATTGAGTCACCTCGCATCACATGCGCATGGCATCGCTCGAAATCGCATCTTATGTGCATCGCATTGCATGCTCATTGAAACGTATCGCATTACGTGCGCATGGATTCGCTTGATATCGCAACTTATGTGCATCGCATCGCATGCGCATTGAGACGAATCGCGTTACATGCGTATGGCATCGCTTGATATCGCATTTTATGTTCATCGCATCGCATGCGCATTGAGTCACGTCGCGCAAGATGCGCATGGCATCGCTTAATATCGCATCTTATTTGCATCGCATCTCATGCGCATTGAGTCACATCGCGTCACATGCGAATGGCATCGCTTTAAATCGCATCTTATGTGCATCGCATCGCATGCGTATGGAGTTACACGTTTCAAATGCGCATGGCATCGCTTGATATCGCGTTTTATGTACATCGAATCGCATGCGTATTGAGTCTCTTCGCGTCACATGGGGATGGCGTCGCTTGATATCGCACCTTATGAGCATCGCATTGAATGCGCATTGAGTCACGTCGCATCACATGCGCATGGCATCGTCTGATATCGTATCTTATGTGCATCGCATTGCATTCGCATTGAGTCACATCGCGTCACATGCGCATTGCATCGCTTGATATCGATTCTTCTGTTCATCGCATCGCATGCGCATTGAGTCACATTGCGTCACATGTGCATGGCATCTCTTGATAGCGCATTTCGTGTGCATCGCATCGCATGCGCATTGAGTCACTTCGCGTCACATGGGGATGGCATCGCTTGATATCGCACCTTATGAGCATCGCATTGAACACGCATTGAGTCACAATGCGTCACATGCGCATTGCATCGCTTGATATCGCATCTTATGTTCATCGCATCGCATGCGCATTGAGTCACGTTGCGTCACATGCGCATGGCGTCGCTTGATAGCGCATTTCATGTCCATCGCATCGCATGCGCATTGAGTCACATCACAACACATGCGCATGGCATCGCTCGACATCGCATCTTATGTGCATCGCATCGCATGGGTATTCAGTATTATCGCAACACATGTGCATGGCATCGCTGGACATCGCATCTTATGTGCATCGCTTCGCATGCGTGTTGAGTCACGTCGCATCCTACGCGCATGGCATCGCTCGACATCGCATCTTATATGCATCGCATCGCATTGAATCGCATCGCATCACACGCGCATGGCATTGCTCGACATCGCATCTTATGTGCATCGCATCGCATGCGCGTTGAATCGCATCGCATTACATGCGCATGGCATCGCTCGACATCGCATCGCATGCGCATTGAGTCACGTCGACTAACTTGCGCATGGCATGGCTTGATATCGCATCTTATGTTCATCGCATCCCATCGCATGCGCATTGAGTCACGTCGCATCATACGCGCATGGCATCGCTCGACATCGCATCTTATATGCATTGCATCGCATTGAATCGCATCGCATTGAATCGCATCGCATCACACGCGCATGGCATCGCTCGACATCGCATCTTATGTGCATCGCATCGCATGCGCGTTGAATCGCATCGCATTACATGCGCATGGCATCGCTCGAGATCGCATCGCATGCGCATTGAGTCACGTCGACTAACTTGCGCATGGCATCGCTTGAAATCGCATCTTATGTTCTTCGCATCCCATCGCATGCGCATTGAGTCACGTCGCATCAAACGCGCATGGCATAGCTTGATATCGCATCTTAGGTGCATCGCCTCGCATGCGCATCGACTCACGTCGCGTCACATGCACATGGCATCGCTTGATATCGCATCTTAGGTTCATCGCATCGCAAGCGCATTGAGTCACGTCGCATCACACCCGCATGGCATCGCTTGATATCGCATCTTCTGTGCATCGCATCGCTTGAGAATTGAGTCACATCGCGTCACATGCGAGTGGCATCGCTTGAAATCGCATCTTATGTGCATCGCATGTGGATTGAGCCACATGCGTCAAATGCGCATGGCATCGCTTGATATCGCATCTTATGTGCATCGCATGCGCATTGAGTCACTTCGCGTCACATGCGCATGGCATCTCTTGATATCGCATCTTATGTGCATAGCATCGAATGCGCATTGAGTAACATCGCGTCACATGCGGTCGGCATCGCTTGATATCGCATGTTATGTGCAGCGCACCGCATGCTGATTGAGTCACCTCGCATCACATGCGCATGGCATCGCTCGACATCGCATCTTATGTGCATCGCATTGCATGCCCATTGAAACGTATCGCATTACGTGCGCATGGCATCGCTTGATATCGCATCTTATGTGCATCGCATCGCATACGCATTGAGACGCATCGCGTGACATGCGCATGGCATCGCTTGATATCGCATTTTATGTTCATCGCATCGCATGCGCATTGAGTCACGTCGCGCAAGATGCGCATGGCATCGCTTAATATCGCATCTTATTTGCACCGCATCTCATGCGCATTGAGTCACATCGCGTCACATGCGAATGGCATCGCTTTAAATCGCATCTTATGTGCATCGCATCGCATGCGTATGGAGTTACACGTTTCAAATGCTTATGGCATCGCTTGATATCGCGTTTTATGTACATCGAATCGCATTCGCATTGAGTCACATCGCGTCACATGCGCATTGCATCGCTTGATATCGATTCTTATGTTCATCGCAGCGCATGCGCATTGAGTCACATCGCAACACATGCGCATGGCATCGCTCGACATCGCATCTTATGTGCATCGCATCGCATGGGTATTGAGTATTATCGCAACACATGCGCATGGCATCGCTGGACATCGCATCTTATGTGCATCGCGTCGCAAGCGCATTGAGTCACATCGGGTCACATGCACATGGCATCGCTTGCTAGCGCATCTTATGTGCCTCGCATCGCATGCGTATTGGGTCAGATCGCGTCTGATGCGCATGGCATCGCTTGTAATCGCAATTATGTGGCTCGCATCGCAGCGCTTTGAGTCACATCACGCAACATGCGCATGGCATCGCTTGATATCGCATCTTATGTGCATCGCATCGCTTACGTATTGATTCACGTCGCGTCACATGCGCATGGTGCCGCTTGATATCGCATCTTATGTGCATCACATCGCATGCGCATTGAATCACGCCCCGTCACATGCGCCTGGCATCGCTTGATATCGCATCTTATGTGCATCGCATCGCATGCGCATTGAGTCACGTCGCATCACATGCGCATGGGATCGCTTGATATCGCATCTTATGTGCCTCGCATCGCATGCGCATTGAGCCACGTCGCGTCACATGCGTATGGCTTCGCTTGATATCGCATCTTATGTTCATCGCATCGCATGCGCGTTGAATCGCATCGCATTACATGCGCATGGCATCGCTCGACATCGCATCTTATGTGCATCGCATCGCATGCGCATTGAGTCACGTCGACTAACTTGCGCATGGCATCGCTTGATATCGCATCTTATGTTCATCGCATCCCATCGCATGCACATTGAGTCACGTCGCATCAAACGCGCATGGCATAGCTTGATATCGCATCTTAGGTGCATCGCCTCGCATGCGCATCGACTCACGTCGCGTCACATGCGCATGGCATCGCCTGATATCGCATCTTATGTTCATCGCATCGCAAGCGCATTGAGTCACGTCGCATCACACCCGCATGGCATCGCTTGATATCGCATCTTCTGTGCATCGCATCGCTTGAGAATTGAGTCACATCGCGTCACATGCGAGTGGCATCGCTTGAAATCGCATCTTATGTGCATCGCATGTGGATTGAGCCACATGCGTCAAATGCGCATGGCATCGCTTGATATCGCATCCTATGTGCATAGCATCGAATGCGCATTGAGTAACATCGCGTCACATGCGGTCGGCATCGCTTGATATCGCATGTTATGTGCAGCGCACCGCATGCTGATTGAGTCACCTCGCATCACATGCGCATGGCATCGCTCGACATCGCATCTTATGTGCATCGCATTGCATGCTCATTGAAACGTATCGCATTACGTGCGCATGGATTCGCTTGATATCGCATCTTATGTGCATCGCATCGCATGCGCATTGAGACGCATCGCGTTACATGCGCATGGCATCGCTTGATATCGCATTTTATGTTCATCGCATCGCATGCGCATTGAGTCACGTCGCGCAAGATGCGCATGGCATCGCTTAATATCGCATCTTATTTGCATCGCATCTCATGCGCATTGAGTCACATCGCGTCACATGCGAATGGCATCGCTTTAAATCGCATCTTATGTGCATCGCATCGCATGCGTATGGAGTTACACGTTTCAAATGCGCATGGCATCGCTTGATATCGCGTTTTCTGTACATCGAATCGCATGCGCATTGAGTCTCTTCGCGTCACATGGGGATGGCGTCGCTTGATATCGCACCTTATGAGCATTGCATTGAATGCGCATTGAGTCACGTCGCATCACATGCGCATGGCATCGTCTGATATCGTATCTTATGTGCATCGCATTGCATTCGCATTGAGTCACATCGCGTCACATGCGCATTGCATCGCTTGATATCGATTCTTTTGTTCATCGCATCGCATGCGCATTGAGTCACATTGCGTCACATGTGCATGGCATCTCTTGATAGCGCATTTCGTGTGCATCGCATCGCATGCGCATTGAGTCACTTCGCGTCACATGGGGATGGCATCGCTTGATATCGCACCTTATGAGCATCGCATTGAACACGCATTGAGTCACAATGCGTCACATGCGCATTGCATCGCTTGATATCGCATCTTATGTTCATCGCATCGCATTCGCATTGAGTCACATCGCGTCACATGCGCATTGCATCGCTTGATATCGATTCTTATGTTCATCGCAGCGCATGCGCATTGAGTCACATCGCAACACATGCGCATGGCATCGCTCGACATCGCATCTTATGTGCATCGCATCGCATGGGTATTGAGTATTATCGCAACACATGCGCATGGCATCGCTGGACATCGCATCTTATGTGCATCGCGTCGCAAGCGCATTGAGTCACATCGGGTCACATGCGCATGGCATCGCTTGCTAGCGCATCTTATGTGCCTCGCATCGCATGCGTATTGGGTCAGATCGCGTCTGATGCGCATGGCATCGCTTGTAATCGCAATTATGTGGCTCGCATCGCAGCGCTTTGAGTCACATCACGCAACATGCGCATGGCATCGCTTGATATCGCATCTTATGTGCATCGCATCGCTTACGTATTGATTCACGTCGCGTCACATGCGCATGGTGTCGCTTGATATCGCATCTTATGTGCATCACATCGCATGCGCATTGAATCACGCCCCGTCACATGCGCCTGGCATCGCTTGATATCGCATCTTTTGTGCATCGCATCGCATGCGCATTGAGTCACGTCGCATCACATGCGCATGGGATCGCTTGATATCGCATCTAATGTGCCTCGCATCGCATGCGCATTGAGCCACGTCGCGTCACATGCGTATGGCTTCGCTTGATATCGCATCTTATGTTCATCGCATCGCATGCGCGTTGAATCGCATCGCATTACATGCGCATGGCATCGCTCGACATCGCATCTTATGTGCATCGCATCGCATGCGCATTGAGTCACGTCGACTAACTTGCGCATGGCATCGCTTGATATCGCATCTTATGTTCATCGCATCCCATCGCATGCACATTGAGTCACGTCGCATCAAACGCGCATGGCATAGCTTGATATCGCATCTTAGGTGCATCGCCTCGCATGCGCATCGACTCACGTCGCGTCACATGCGCATGGCATCGCCTGATATCGCATCTTATGTTCATCGCATCGCAAGCGCATTGAGTCACGTCGCATCACACCCGCATGGCATCGCTTGATATCGCATCTTCTGTGCATCGCATCGCTTGAGAATTGAGTCACATCGCGTCACATGCGAGTGGCATTGCTTGAAATCGCATCTCATGTGCATCGCATGTGGATTGAGCCACATGCGTCAAATGCGCATGGCATCGCTTGATATCGCATCCTATGTGCATAGCATCGAATGCGCATTGAGTAACATCGCGTCACATGCGGTCGGCATCGCTTGATATCGCATGTTATGTGCAGCGCACCGCATGCTGATTGAGTCACCTCGCATCACATGCGCATGGCATCGCTCGACATCGCATCTTATGTGCATCGCATTGCATGCTCATTGAAACGTATCGCATTACGTGCGCATGGATTCGCTTGATATCGCATCTTATGTGCATCGCATCGCATGCGCATTGAGACGCATCGCGTTACATGCGCATGGCATCGCTTGATATCGCATTTTATGTTCATCGCATCGCATGCGCATTGAGTCACGTCGCGCAAGATGCGCATGGCATCGCTTAATATCGCATCTTATTTGCATCGCATCTCATGCGCATTGAGTCACATCGCGTCACATGCGAATGGCATCGCTTTAAATCGCATCTTATGTGCATCGCATCGCATGCGTATGGAGTTACACGTTTCAAATGCGCATGGCATCGCTTGATATCGCGTTTTATGTACATCGAATCGCATGCGCATTGAGTCTCTTCGCGTCACATGGGGATGGCGTCGCTTGATATCCCACCTTATGAGCATCGCATTGAATGCGCATTGAGTCACGTCGCATCACATGCGCATGGCATCGTCTGATATCGTATCTTATGTGCATCACATTGCATTCGCATTGAGTCACATCGCGTCACATGCGCATTGCATCGCTTGATATCGATTCTTATGTTCATCGCATCGCATGCGCATTGAGTCACATTGCGTCACATGTGCATGGCATCTCTTGATAGCGCATTTCGTGTGCATCGCATCGCATGCGCATTGAGTCACTTCGCGTCACATGGGGATGGCATCGCTTGATATCGCACCTTATGAGCATCGCATTGAACACGCATTTAGTCACAATGCGTCACATGCGCATTGCATCGCTTGATATCGCATCTTATGTTCATCGCATCGCATGCGCATTGAGTCACATTGCGTCACATGCGCATGGCGTCGCTTGATAGCGCATTTCATGTCCATCGCATCGCATGCGCATTGAGTCACATCGCAACACATGCGCATGGCATCGCTCGACATCGCATCTTATGTGCATCGCATCGCATGCGCATTGAGTCACGTCGACTAACTTGCGCATGGCATCGCTTGATATCGCATCTTATGTTCATCGCATCCCATCGCATGCGCATTGAGTCACGTCGCATCAAACGCGCATGGCATAGCTTGATATCGCATCTTAGGTGCATCGCCTCGCATGCGCATCGACTCACGTCGCGTCACATGCGCATGGCATCGCTTGATATCGCATCTTATGTTCATCGCATCGCAAGCGCATTGAGTCACGTCGCATCACACCCGCATGGCATCGCTTGATATCGCATCTTCTGTGCATCGCATCGCTTGAGAATTGAGTCACATCGCGTCACATGCGAGTGGCATCGCTTGAAATCGCATCTTATGTGCATCGCATGTGGATTGAGCCACATGCGTCAAATGCGCATGGCATCGCTTGATATCGCATCCTATGTGCATAGCATCGAATGCGCATTGAGTAACATCGCGTCACATGCGGTCGGCATCGCTTGATATCGCATGTTATGTGCAGCGCACCGCATTCTGATTGAGTCACCTCGCATCACATGCGCATGGCATCGCTCGACATCGCATCTTATGTGCATCGCATTGCATGCTCATTGAAACGTATCGCATTACGTGCACATGGATTCGCTTGATATCGCAACTTATGTGCATCGCATCGCATGCGCATTGAGACGAATCGCGTTACATGCGCATGGCATCGCTTGATATCGCATTTTATGTTCATCGCATCGCATGCGCATTGAGTCACGTCGCGCAAGATGCGCATGGCATCGCTTAATATCGCATCTTATTTGCATCGCATCTCATGCGCATTGAGTCACATCGCGTCACATGCGAATGGCATCGCTTTAAATCGCATCTTATGTGCATCGCATCGCATGCGTATGGAGTTACACGTTTCAAATGCGCATGGCATCGCTTGATATCGCGTTTTATGTACATCGAATCGCATGCGTATTGAGTCTCTTCGCGTCACATGGGGATGGCGTCGCTTGATATCGCACCTAATGAGCATCGCATTGAATGCGCATTGAGTCACGTCGCATCACATGCGCATGGCATCGTCTGATATCGTATCTTATGTGCATCGCATTGCATTCGCATTGAGTAACTTCGCGTCACATGCGCATTGCATCGCTTGATATCGATTCTTATGTTCATCGCATCGCATGCGCATTGAGTCACATTGCCTCACATGTGCATGGCATCTCTTGATAGCGCATTTTGTGTGCATCGCATCGCATGCGCATTGAGTCACTTCGCGTCACATGGGGATGGCATCGCTTGATATCGCACCTTATGAGCATCGCATTGAACACGCATTGAGTCACAATGCGTCACATGCGCATTGCATCGCTTGATATCGCATCTTATGTTCATCGCATCGCATGCGCATTGAGTCACATTGCGTCACATGCGCATGGCGTCGCTTGATAGCGCATTTCATGTCCATCGCATCGCATGCGCATTGAGTCACATCGCAACACATGCGCATGGGATCGCTCGACATCGCATCTTATGTGCATCGCATCGCATGCGCATTGAGTCACGTCGACTAACTTGCGCATGGCATCGCTTGATATCGCATCTTATGTTCATCGCATCCCATCGCATGCGCATTGAGTCACGTCGCATCAAACGCGCATGGCATAGCTTGCTATCGCATCTTAGGTGCATCGCCTCGCATGCGCATCGACTCACGTCGCGTCACATGCGCATGGCATCGCTTGATATCGCATCTTATGTTCATCGCATCGCAAGCGCATTGAGTCACGTCGCATCACACCCGCATGGCATCGCTTGATATCGCATCTTCTGTGCATCGCATCGCTTGAGAATTGAGTCACATCGCGTCACATGCGAGTGGCATCGCTTGAAATCGCATCTTATGTGCATCACATGTGGATTGAGCCACATGCGTCAAATGCGCATGGCATCGCTTGATATCGCATCCTATGTGCATAGCATCGAATGTGCATTGAGTAACATCGCGTCACATGCGGTCGGCATCGCTTGATATCGCATGTTATGTGCAGCGCACCGCATGCTGATTGAGTCACCTCGCATCACATGCGCATGGCATCGCTCGACATCGCATCTTATCTGCATCGCATTGCATGCTCATTGAAACGTATCGCATTACGTGCGCATGGATTCGCTTGATATCGCAACTTATGTGCATCGCATCGCATGCGCATTGAGACGAATCGCGTTACATGCGCATGGCATCGCTTGATATCGCATTTTATGTTCATCGCATCGCATGCGCATTGAGTCACGTCGCGCAAGATGCGCATGGCATCGCTTAATATCGCATCTTATTTGCATCGCATCTCATGCGCATTGAGTCACATCGCGTCACATGCGAATGGCATCGCTTTAAATCGCATCTTATGTGCATCGCATCGCATGCGTATGGAGTTACACGTTTCAAATGCGCATGGCATCGCTTGATATCGCGTTTTATGTACATCGAATCGCATGCGTATTGAGTGTCTTCGCGTCACATGGGGATGGCGTCGCTTGATATCGCACCTAATGAGCATCGCATTGAATGCGCATTGAGTCACGTCGCATCACATGCGCATGGCATCGTCTGATATCGTATCTTATGTGCATCGCATTGCATTCGCATTGAGTCACATCGCGTCACATGCGCATTGCATCGCTTGATATCGATTCTTATGTTCATCGCATCGCATGCGCATTGAGTCACATTGCGTCACATGTGCATGGCATCTCTTGATAGCGCATTTCGTGTGCATCGCATCGCATGCGCATTGAGTCACTTCGCGTCACATGGGGATGGCATCGCTTGATATCGCACCTTATGAGCATCGCATTGAACACGCATTGAGTCACAATGCGTCACATGCGCATTGCATCGCTTGATATCGCATCTTATGTTCATCGCATCGCATGCGCATTGAGTCACATTGCGTCACATGCGCATAGCGTCGCTTGATAGCGCATTTCATGTCCATCGCATCGCATGCGCATTGAGTCACATCGCAACACATGCGCATGGCATCGCTCGACATCGCATCTTATGTGCATCGCATCGCATGGGTATTGAGTATTATCGCAACACATGCGCATGGCATCGCTGGACATCGCATCTTATGTGCATCGCTTCGCATGCGTGTTGAGTCACGTCGCATCCTACGCGCATGGCATCGCTCGACATCGCATCATATATGCATCGCATCGCATTGAATCGCATCGCATCACACGCGCATGGCATTGCTCGACATCGCATCTTATGTGCATCGCATCGCATGCGCGTTGAATCGCATCGCATTATATGCGCATGGCATCGCTCGACATCGCATCGCATGCGCATTG
This sequence comes from Tenodera sinensis, assembly GCA_030765045.1. Taxonomy (NCBI): domain Eukaryota; kingdom Metazoa; phylum Arthropoda; class Insecta; order Mantodea; family Mantidae; genus Tenodera; species Tenodera sinensis. The sequence goes on from CM060973.1 coordinate 50,930,189, forward strand.
AGTCACGTCGACTAACTTGCGCATGGCATCGCTTGATATCGCATATTATGTTCATCGCATCCCATCGCATGCGCATTGAGTCACGTCGCATCATACGCGCATGGCATCGCTCGACATCGCATCTTATATGCATTGCATCGCATTGAATCGCATCGCATTGAATCGCATCGCATCACACGCGCATGGCATCGCTCGACATCGCATCTTATGTGCATCGCATCGCATGCGCGTTGAATCGCATCGCATTACATGCGCATGGCATCGCTCGAGATCGCATCGCATGCGCATTGAGTCACGTCGACTAACTTGCGCATGGCATCGCTTGATATCGCATCTTATGTTCTTCGCATCCCATCGCATGCGCATTGAGTCACGTCGCATCAAATGCGCATGGCATAGCTTGATATCGCATCTTAGGTGCATCGCCTCGCATGCGCATCGACTCACGTCGCGTCACATGCACATGGCATCGCTTGATATCGCATCTTATGTTCATCGCATCGCAAGCGCATTGAGTCACGTCGCATCACACCCGCATGGCATCGCTTGATATCGCATCTTCTGTGCATCGCATCGCTTGAGAATTGAGTCACATCGCGTCACATGCGAGTGGCATCGCTTGAAATCGCATCTTATGTGCATCGCATGTGGATTGAGCCACATGCGTCAAATGCGCATGGCATCGCTTGATATCGCATCTTATGTGCATCGCATGCGCATTGAGTCACTTCGCGTCACATGCGCATGGCATCTCTTGATATCGCATCTTATGTGCATAGCATCGAATGCGCATTGAGTAACATCGCGTCACATGCGGTCGGCATCGCTTGATATCGCATGTTATGTGCAGCGCACCGCATGCTGATTGAGTCACCTCGCATCACATGCGCATGGCATCGCTCGACATCACATCTTATGTGCATCGCATTGCATGCCCATTGAAACGTATCGCATTACGTGCGCATGGCATCGCTTGATATCGCATCTTATGTGCATCGCATCGCATACGCATTGAGACGCATCGCGTGACATGCGCATGGCATCGCTTGATATCGCATTTTATGTTCATTGCATCGCATGCGCATTGAGTCACGTCGCGCAAGATGCGCATGGCATCGCTTAATATCGCATCTTATTTGCACCGCATCTCATGCGCATTGAGTCACATCGCGTCACATGCGAATGGCATCGCTTTAAATCGCATCTTATGTGCATCGCATCGCATGCGTATGGAGTTACACGTTTCAAATGCTTATGGCATCGCTTGATATCGCGTTTTATGTACATCGAATCGCATGCGCATTGAGTCTCTTCGCGTCACATGGGGATGGCATCGCTTGATATCGCACCTTATGAGCATCGCATTGAATGCGCATTGAGTCACGTCGCAACACATGCGCATGGCATCGCTCGACATCGCATCTTATGTGCATCGCATCGCATGGGTATTGAGTATTATCGCAACACATGCGCATGGCATCGCTGGACATCGCATCTTATGTGCATCGCTTCGCATGCGTGTTGAGTCACATCGCATCATACGCGCATGGCATCGCTCGACATCGCATCTTATATGCATCGCATCGCATTGAATCGCATCGCATCACACGCGCATGGATAGGCTCGACATCGCATCTTATGTGCATCGCATCGCATGCGCGTTGAATCGCATCGCATTACATGCGCATGGCATCGCTCGACATCGCATCGCATGCGCATTGAGTCACGTCGACTAACTTGCGCATGGCATCGCTTGATATCGCATCTTATGTTCATCGCAACCCATCGCATGCGCATTGAGTCACGTCGCATCAAACGCGCATGGCATAGCTTGATATCGCATCTTAGGTGCATCGCCTCGCATGGCATCGACTATCGTCGCGTCACATGCGCATGGCATCGCTTGATATCGCATCTTATGTTCATCGCATCGCAAGCGCATTGAGTCACGTCGCATCACACCCGCATGGCATCGCTTGATATCGCATCTTCTGTGCATCGCATCGCTTGAGAATTGAGTCATCTCGCGTCACATGCGAGTGGCATCGCTTGAAATCGCATCTTATGTGCATCGCATGTGGATTGAGCCACATGCGTCAAATGCGCATGGCATCGCTTGATATCGCATCTTATGTGCATCGCATGCGCATTGAGTCACTTCGCGTCACATGCGCATGGCATCTCTTGATATCGCATCTTATGTGCATAGCATCGAATGCGCATTGAGTAACATCGCGTCACATGCGCATGGCATCGCTCGACATCGCATCTTATGTGCATCGCATTGCATGCTCATTGAAACGTATCGCATTACGTGCGCATGGCATCGCTTGATATCGCATTTTATGTTCATTGCATCGCATGCGCATTGAGTCACGTCGCGCAAGATGCGCATGGCATCGCTTAATATCGCATCTTATTTGCATCGCATCTCATGCGCATTGAGTCACATCGCGTCACATGCGAATGGCATCGCTTTAAATCGCATCTTATGTGCATCGCATCGCATGCGTATGGAGTTACACGTTTCAAATGCGCATGGCATCGCTTGATATCGCGTTTTCTGTACATCGAATCGCATGCGCATTGAGTCTCTTCGCGTCACATGGGGATGGCGTCGCTTGATATCGCACCTTATGAGCATTGCATTGAATGCGCATTGAGTCACGTCGCATCACATGCGCATGGCATCGTCTGATATCGTATCTTATGTGCATCGCATTGCATTCGCATTGAGTCACATCGCGTCACATGCGCATTGCATCGCTTGATATCGATTCTTATGTTCATCGCATCGCATGCGCATTGAGTCACATTGCGTCACATGTGCATGGCATCTCTTGATAGCGCATTTCGTGTGCATCGCATCGCATGCGCATTGAGTCACTTCGCGTCACATGGGGATGGCATCGCTTGATATCGCACCTTATGAGCATCGCATTGAACACGCATTGAGTCACAATGCGTCACATGCGCATTGCATCGCTTGATATCGCATCTTATGTTCATCGCATCGCATTCGCATTGAGTCACATCGCGTCACATGCGCATTGCATCGCTTGATATCGATTCTTATGTTCATCGCAGCGCATGCGCATTGAGTCACATCGCAACACATGCGCATGGCATCGCTCGACATCGCATCTTATGTGCATCGCATCGCATGGGTATTGAGTATTATCGCAACACATGCGCATGGCATCGCTGGACATCGCATCTTATGTGCATCGCGTCGCAAGCGCATTGAGTCACATCGGGTCACATGCGCATGGCATCGCTTGCTAGCGCATCTTATGTGCCTCGCATCGCATGCGTATTGGGTCAGATCGCGTCTGATGCGCATGGCATCGCTTGTAATCGCAATTATGTGGCTCGCATCGCAGCGCTTTGAGTCACATCACGCAACATGCGCATGGCATCGCTTGATATCGCATCTTATGTGCATCGCATCGCTTACGTATTGATTCACGTCGCGTCACATGCGCATGGTGTCGCTTGATATCGCATCTTATGTGCATCACATCGCATGCGCATTGAATCACGCCCCGTCACATGCGCCTGGCATCGCTTGATATCGCATCTTTTGTGCATCGCATCGCATGCGCATTGAGTCACGTCGCATCACATGCGCATGGGATCGCTTGATATCGCATATTATGTGCCTCGCATCGCATGCGCATTGAGCCACGTCGCGTCACATGCGTATGGCTTCGCTTGATATCGCATCTTATGTTCATCGCATCGCATGCGCGTTGAATCGCATCGCATTACATGCGCATGGCATCGCTCGACATCGCATCTTATGTGCATCGCATCGCATGCGCATTGAGTCACGTCGACTAACTTGCGCATGGCATCGCTTGATATCGCATCTTATGTTCATCGCATCCCATCGCATGCACATTGAGTCACGTCGCATCAAACGCGCATGGCATAGCTTGATATCGCATCTTAGGTGCATCGCCTCGCATGCGCATCGACTCACGTCGCGTCACATGCGCATGGCATCGCCTGATATCGCATCTTATGTTCATCGCATCGCAAGCGCATTGAGTCACGTCGCATCACACCCGCATGGCATCGCTTGATATCGCATCTTCTGTGCATCGCATCGCTTGAGAATTGAGTCACATCGCGTCACATGCGAGTGGCATTGCTTGAAATCGCATCTTATGTGCATCGCATGTGGATTGAGCCACATGCGTCAAATGCGCATGGCATCGCTTGATATCGCATCCTATGTGCATAGCATCGAATGCGCATTGAGTAACATCGCGTCACATGCGGTCGGCATCGCTTGATATCGCATGTTATGTGCAGCGCACCGCATGCTGATTGAGTCACCTCGCATCACATGCGCATGGCATCGCTCGACATCGCATCTTATGTGCATCGCATTGCATGCTCATTGAAACGTATCGCATTACGTGCGCATGGATTCGCTTGATATCGCATCTTATGTGCATCGCATCGCATGCGCATTGAGACGCATCGCGTTACATGCGCATGGCATCGCTTGATATCGCATTTTATGTTCATCGCATCGCATGCGCATTGAGTCACGTCGCGCAAGATGCGCATGGCATCGCTTAATATCGCATCTTATTTGCATCGCATCTCATGCGCATTGAGTCACATCGCGTCACATGCGAATGGCATCGCTTTAAATCGCATCTTATGTGCATCGCATCGCATGCGTATGGAGTTACACGTTTCAAATGCGCATGGCATCGCTTGATATCGCGTTTTATGTACATCGAATCGCATGCGCATTGAGTCTCTTCGCGTCACATGGGGATGGCGTCGCTTGATATCGCACCTTATGAGCATCGCATTGAATGCGCATTGAGTCACGTCGCATCACATGCGCATGGCATCGTCTGATATCGTATCTTATGTGCATCACATTGCATTCGCATTGAGTCACATCGCGTCACATGCGCATTGCATCGTTTGATATCGATTCTTATGTTCATCGCATCGCATGCGCATTGAGTCACATTGCGTCACATGTGCATGGCATCTCTTGATAGCGCATTTCGTGTGCATCGCATCGCATGCGCATTGAGTCACTTCGCGTCACATGGGGATGGCATCGCTTGATATCGCACCTTATGAGCATCGCATTGAACACGCATTGAGTCACAATGCGTCACATGCGCATTGCATCGCTTGATATCGCATCTTATGTTCATCGCATCGCATGCGCATTGAGTCACATTGCGTCACATGCGCATGGCGTCGCTTGATAGCGCATTTCATGTCCATCGCATCGCATGCGCATTGAGTCACATCGCAACACATGCGCATGGCATCGCTCGACATCGCATCTTATGTGCATCGCATCGCATGCGCATTGAGTCACGTCGACTAACTTGCGCATGGCATCGCTTGATATCGCATCTTATGTTCATCGCATCCCATCGCATGCGCATTGAGTCACGTCGCATCAAACGCGCATGGCATAGCTTGATATCGCATCTTAGGTGCATCGCCTCGCATGCGCATCGACTCACGTCGCGTCACATGCGCATGGCATCGCTTGATATCGCATCTTATGTTCATCGCATCGCAAGCGCATTGAGTCACGTCGCATCACACCCGCATGGCATCGCTTGATATCGCATCTTCTGTGCATCGCATCGCTTGAGAATTGAGTCACATCGCGTCACATGCGAGTGGCATCGCTTGAAATCGCATCTTATGTGCATCGCATGTGGATTGAGCCACATGCGTCAAATGCGCATGGCATCGCTTGATATCGCATCCTATGTGCATAGCATCGAATGCGCATTGAGTAACATCGCGTCACATGCGGTCGGCATCGCTTGATATCGCATGTTATGTGCAGCGCACCGCATTCTGATTGAGTCACCTCGCATCACATGCGCATGGCATCGCTCGACATCGCATCTTATGTGCATCGCATTGCATGCTCATTGAAACGTATCGCATTACGTGCACATGGATTCGCTTGATATCGCAACTTATGTGCATCGCATCGCATGCGCATTGAGACGAATCGCGTTACATGCGCATGGCATCGCTTGATATCGCATTTTATGTTCATCGCATCGCATGCGCATTGAGTCACGTCGCGCAAGATGCGCATGGCATCGCTTAATATCGCATCTTATTTGCATCGCATCTCATGCGCATTGAGTCACATCGCGTCACATACGAATGGCATCGCTTTAAATCGCATCTTATGTGCATCGCATCGCATGCGTATGGAGTTACACGTTTCAAATGCGCATGGCATCGCTTGATATCGCGTTTTATGTACATCGAATCGCATGCGTATTGAGTCTTCGCGTCACATGGGGATGGCGTCGCTTGATATCGCACCTAATGAGCATCGCATTGAATGCGCATTGAGTCACGTCGCATCACATGCGCATGGCATCGTCTGATATCGTATCTTATGTGCATCGCATTGCATTCGCATTGAGTAACTTCGCGTCACATGCGCATTGCATCGCTTGATATCGATTCTTATGTTCATCGCATCGCATGCGCATTGAGTCACATTGCCTCACATGTGCATGGCATCTCTTGATAGCGCATTTTGTGTGCATCGCATCGCATGCGCATTGAGTCACTTCGCGTCACATGGGGATGGCATCGCTTGATATCGCACCTTATGAGCATCGCATTGAACACGCATTGAGTCACAATGCGTCACATGCGCATTGCATCGCTTGATATCGCATCTTATGTTCATCGCATCGCATGCGCATTGAGTCACATTGCGTCACATGCGCATGGCGTCGCTTGATAGCGCATTTCATGTCCATCGCATCGCATGCGCATTGAGTCACATCGCAACACATGCGCATGGCATCGCTCGACATCGCATCTTATGTGCATCGCATCGCATGCGCATTGAGTCACGTCGACTAACTTGCGCATGGCATCGCTTGATATCGCATCTTATGTTCATCGCATCCCATCGCATGCGCATTGAGTCACGTCGCATCAAACGCGCATGGCATAGCTTGCTATCGCATCTTAGGTGCATCGCCTCGCATGCGCATCGACTCACGTCGCGTCACATGCGCATGGCATCGCTTGATATCGCATCTTATGTTCATCGCATCGCAAGCGCATTGAGTCACGTCGCATCACACCCGCATGGCATCGCTTGATATCGCATCTTCTGTGCATCGCATCGCTTGAGAATTGAGTCACATCGCGTCACATGCGAGTGGCATCGCTTGAAATCGCATCCTATGTGCATAGCATCGAATGTGCATTGAGTAACATCGCGTCACATGCGGTCGGCATCGCTTGATATCGCATGTTATGTGCAGCGCACCGCATGCTGATTGAGTCACCTCGCATCACATGCGCATGGCATCGCTCGACATCGCATCTTATCTGCATCGCATTGCATGCTCATTGAAACGTATCGCATTACGTGCGCATGGATTCGCTTGATATCGCAACTTATGTGCATCGCATCGCATGCGCATTGAGACGAATCGCGTTACATGCGCATGGCATCGCTTGATATCGCATTTTATGTTCATCGCATCGCATGCGCATTGAGTCACGTCGCGCAAGATGCGCATGGCATCGCTTAATATCGCATCTTATTTGCATCGCATCTCATGCGCATTGAGTCACATCGCGTCACATGCGAATGGCATCGCTTTAAATCGCATCTTATGTGCATCGCATCGCATGCGTATGGAGTTACACGTTTCAAATGCGCATGGCATCGCTTGATATCGCGTTTTATGTACATCGAATCGCATGCGCATTGAGTCTCTTCGCGTCACATGGGGATGGCATCGCTTGATATCGCACCTTATGAGCATCGCATTGCATGCGCATTGAGTCACGTCGCATCACATGCGCATGGCATCGCCTGATATCGTATCTTATGTGCATCGCATCGCATTCGCATTGAGTCACATCGCGTCACATGCGCATTGCATCGCTTGATATCGATTCTTATGTTCATCGCATCGCATGCGCATTGAGTCACATTGCGTCACATGTGCATGGCATCTCTTGATAGCGCATTTCGTGTGCATCGCATCGCATGCGCATTGAGTCACTTCGCGTCACATTGGGATGGCATCGCTTGATATCGCACCTTATGAGCATCGCATTGAACGCGCATTGAGTCACAATGCGTCACATGCGCATTGCATCGCTTGATATCGCATCTTATGTTAATCGCATCGCATGCGCATTGAGTCATATTGCGTCACATGCGCATGGCGTCGCTGGGTAGCGCATTTCATGTGCATCGCATCGCATGCGCATTGAGTCACATCGCAACACATGCGCATGGCATCGCTCGACATCGCATCTTATGTGCATCGCATCGCATGGGTATTGAGTATTATCGCAACACATGCGCATGGCATCGCTGGACATCGCATCTTATGTGCATCGCTTCGCATGCGTGTTGAGTCACATCGCATCATACGCGCATGGCATCGCTCGACATCGCATCTTATATGCATCGCATCGCATTGAATCGCATTGCATCACACGCGCATGGCATCGCTCGACATCGCATCTTATGCGCATCGCATCGCATGCGCATTGAGTCGCATCGCGTGATATGCGCATGGCATCGTTTGATATCGCATCTTATGTGCATCGCATCTCATGCGCATTGAGTCACATCGCGTCACATGCGAATGGCATCGCTTTAAATCGCATCTTATGTGCATCGCATCGCTTACGTATTGATTCACGTCGCGTCACATGCCTATGGCATCGCTCGACATCGCATCTTATGTGCATCGCTTCGCAGCGCATAGAGTCACATCGCCTCACATTCGCATGCATCGCTCGAAATCGTATCTTATGTGCATCGCATGCGCATTGAGTCACATTTATCACACGCGCATGGCATCGCTCGACATCGCATCTTTTGTGCATCGAATCGCATGCGCATTGAGTCACACCGCGTAACATGCGAATGGCATCGCTTGATATCGCATCTGATGTGCATCGCATCGCAGCGCATTGAGTGACATCACGCCACATTCGCATGGCATCGCTTGATATCGCATCTTACGTGCATCGCATCGCATGCGCATTGAGTCACGTCGCGTCGCATGCGCATGGCATTGCTTGATATCGCATCTTATGTTCATCGCATCGCTAGTGTATTGAGTCACGTCGCACCACATGCGCATGGTATCGCTTGATATCACATCTTAAGTGCATCGCATCCCATGGGTATTCAGTCACATCGCGTCACATGACAATTGCATCGCTTGATGTCGAATCTTATGTGCATCGCATCGCAGCGCATTGAGTCACATCACGCCTCATGCGCATGACATCCCTTGATAACGCATCTTATGTACATCGCATCACATGCGCATTGAGACACATTACGCCACATGCGCATGGCATCCCTTGATATCGCATCTTATGTACATCGCATCGCAGCGCATTGAGGCACATCACGCCACATGCGCATGGCATCGCTTGATATCGCATCTTATGTGCATTGCATCGCATACAAATTGAGTCACGTCACGTCACTTGCGCATGGCATCGCTTGATATCGCGTCTCATGTGCATCGCATCGCATGCGCATTGAGTCACCTCGCTTCACATGCGCTTGGCGTCGCTTGATATCGCATTTTATGTGCATCGAATCCCATGCGCATTGAGTCACTTCGCGTCACATGCGCATGGCATCGCTCGACATCGCATCTTATGTGCATCTCATCGCATGGGCATTGAGTCATGTCGCGTCATATGCGCATGGTATCGCTTGGTATCGCATCTTATATGCATCGCATCGCATGCGCTTTGAGTCACGTCGCACCACATGCGCATGACATCGCTCGACATCGCATCTTATTGCATTGCATCGCATGCGCTTTGAGTCACATCGCGTCACATGCGCATTGCATCGCTTGATATCGCATCTTATGTGCATCGCTTCGCAGCGCATTGGGTCACATCGCGCCTTACGCGCATGGCGTCGCTTGCAATCGAAATTATGTGACTCGCATCGCAGCGCATCGAGTCACATCACGCAAGATGCGCATGGCATCGGTTGATATCGCATCTTATGTGCATCGCATCGCTTGCGCATTGATTCACGTCGCGTCACAGGCGCATGGTATCGCTTGATATGGCATCTTATGTGCATCGCATCGCATGCGCATTGAATCACGCCGCGTCACATGCGCATGGCATCGCTTGATATCGCATCTTATGTGCATCGCATCGCAAGGTTATTGAGTCAAGTCGCGTCACATGCGCATGGCATCGCTTGATATCGCATCTTATGTGCATCGCATGGCATGCGCATTGAGTCACGTCGCGTCACATGCGCATGGCATCTCTTGATATCGGATCCTATGTGCATCGCATACGCATTGAGTCTCGTCGCGTCACATGCGCATGACATCACTCGACATCGCATCTTATGTGCCTCGCGTCGCATGCGTATTGGGTCACATCGCGTCTGATGCGCATGGCATCGCTTGTAATCGCAATTATGTGGCTCGCATCGCAGCGCTTTGAGTCACATCACGCAACATGCGCATGGCATCGCATCGCTTACGTATAGATTCACGTCGCGTCACATGCGCATGGTGTCGCTTGATATCGCATCTTATGTGCATCACATCGCATGCGCATTGAATCACGCCCCGTCACATGCGCATGGGATTGCTTGATATCGCATCTTATGTGCCTCGCATCGCATGCGAATTGAGCCACGTCGCGTCACATGCGTATGGCTTCGCTTGATATCGCATCTTATGTTCATCGCATCGCATGCGCATTGAATTGCATCGCATTACACGCGCATGGCATCATTCGACCTCGCGTCTTATGTGCATCGCATCGCATGCGCATTGAGCCACATCGCATCACATGTTCATGGCATGGCACGATTTCGCATCATATGTGCATCGCATCGCATGCGCATTGAGTCACCTCCAATCACATACGCATGGCATCGCTCGACATCGCAACCTATGTGCATCGCATCGCATGCGCGTTGAATCCCATCGCATTACATGCGCATGGCATCGCTCGACATCGCATCTTATGTGCATCGCATCGCATGCGCATTGAGTCACGTCGCATCACACCCGCATGGCATCGCTTGATATCGCATCTTCTGTGCATCGCATCGCTTGAGAATTGAGTCACATCGCGTCACATGCGAGTGGCATCGCTTGAAATCGCATCTTATGTGCATCGCATGTGGATTGAGCCACATGCGTCAAATGCGCATGGCATCGCTTGATATCGCATCTTATGTGCATCGCATGCGCATTGAGTCACTTCGCGTCACATGCGTATGGCATCTCTTGATATCGCATCTTATGTGCATAGCATCGAATGCGCATTGAGTAACATCGCGTCACATGCGGTCGGCATCGCTTGATATCGCATGTTATGTGCAGCGCACCGCATGCTGATTGAGTCACCTCGCATCACATGCGCATGGCATCGCTCGACATCACATCTTATGTGCATCGCATTGCATGCCCATTGAAACGTATCGCATTACGTGCGCATGGCATCGCTTGTTATCGCATCTTATGTGCATCGCATCGCATACGCATTGAGACGCATCGCGTGACATGCGCATGGCATCGCTTGATATCGCATTTTATGTTCATTGCATCGCATGCGCATTGAGTCACGTCGCGCAAGATGCGCATGGCATCGCTTAATATCGCATCTTATTTGCACCGCATCTCATGCGCATTGAGTCACATCGCGTCACATGCGAATGACATCGCTTTAAATCGCATCTTATGTGCATCGCATCGCATGCGTATGGAGTTACACGTTTCAAATGCTTATGGCATCGCTTGATATCGCGTTTTATGTACATCGAATCGCATGCGCATTGAGTCTCTTCGCGTCACATGGGGATGGCATCGCTTGATATCGCACCTTATGAGCATCGCATTGAATGCGCATTGAGTCACGTCGCAACACATGCGCATGGCATCGCTCGACATCGCATCTTATGTGCATCGCATCGCATGGGTATTGAGTATTATCGCAACACATGCGCATGGCATCGCTGGACATCGCATCTTATGTGCATCGCTTCGCATGCGTGTTGAGTCACATCGCATCATACGCGCATGGCATCGCTCGACATCGCATCTTATATGCATCGCATCGCATTGAATCGCATCGCATCACACGCGCATGGATAGGCTCGACATCGCATCTTATGTGCATCGCATCGCATGCGCGTTGAATCGCATCGCATTACATGCGCATGGCATCGCTCGACATCGCATCGCATGCGCATTGAGTCACGTCGACTAACTTGCGCATGGCATCACTTGATATCGCATATTATGTTCATCGCATCCCATCGCATACGCATTGAGTCACGTCGCATCATACGCGCATGGCATCGCTCGACATCGCATCTTATATGCATCGCATCGCATTGAATCGCATCGCATCACACGCGCGTGGCATCGCTCGACATCGCATCTTATGTGCATCGCATCGCATGCGCGTTGAATCGCATCGCATTACATGCGCATGGCATCGCTCGACATCGCATCGCATGCGCATTGAGTCACGTCGACTAACTTGCGCATGGCATCGCTTGATATCGCATCTTATGTTCATCGCAACCCATCGCATGCGCATTGAGTCACGTCGCATCAAACGCGCATGGCATAGCTTGATATCGCATCTTAGGTGCATCGCCTCGCATGGCATCGACTATCGTCGCGTCACATGCGCATGGCATCGCTTGATATCGCATCTTATGTTCATCGCATCGCAAGCGCATTGAGTCACGTCGCATCACACCCGCATGGCATCGCTTGATATCGCATCTTCTGTGCATCGCATCGCTTGAGAATTGAGTCATCTCGCGTCACATGCGAGTGGCATCGCTTGAAATCGCATCTTATGTGCATCGCATGTGGATTGAGCCACATGCGTCAAATGCGCATGGCATCGCTTGATATCGCATCTTATGTGCATCGCATGCGCATTGAGTCACTTCGCGTCACATGCGCATGGCATCTCTTGATATCGCATCTTATGTGCATAGCATCGAATGCGCATTGAGTAACATCGCGTCACATGCGCATGGCATCGCTCGACATCGCATCTTATGTGCATCGCATTGCATGCTCATTGAAACGTATCGCATTACGTGCGCATGGCATCGCTTGATATCGCATCTTATGTGCATCGCATGCGCATTGAGTCACTTCGCGTCACATGCGCATGGCATCGCTCGACATCGCATCTTATGTGCATCGCATTGCATGCTCATTGAAACGTATCGCATTACGTGCGCATGGCATCGCTTGATATCGCATCTTGTGTGCATCGCATCTCATGCGCATTGAATCACATCGCGTCACATGCGAATGGCATCGCTTTAAATCGCATCTTATGTGCATCGCATCGCTTACGTATTGTTTCACGTCGCGTCACATGAGCATGGTGTCGCTTGATATCGCATCTTATGTGCATCACATCGCATGCGCATTGAATCACGCCCCGTCACATGCGCATGGCCTCGCTTGATATCGCATGTTATGTGCATCGCATCGCATGCGCATTGAGTCACGTCGCATCACATGCGCATGGGATCGCTTGATATCGCATCTTATGTGCCTCGCATCGCATGCGCATTGAGCCACGTCGCGTCACATGCGTATGGCTTCGCTTGATATCGCATCTTACGTTCATCGCATCGCATGCGCATTGAATCGCATCGCATCACACGCGCATGGCATCATTCGACCTCGCATTCTATGTGCAATGCATTGCATGCGCACTGAATCGCATCGCCTCACATGCCTATGGCATCGCTCGACATCGCATCTTATGTGCATCGCATCGCATGCTCATTGAATCGCATCGCATTACATTCGCATGGCATCGCTCGACATCGCATCTTATGTGCATCGCTTCGCAGCGCTTAGAGTCACATCGCCTCACATTCGCATGCATCGCTCGAAATCGTATCTTATGTGCATCGCATGCGCATTGAGTCACATCGTATCACACGCGCATTGCATCGCTTGATATCGATTCTTATGTTCATCGCATCGCATGCGCATTGAGTCACATCACGCCACATGCGCATGGCATCCCTTGATAACGCATCTTATGTACATCGCATCACATGCGCATTGAGACACATTACGCCACATGCGCATGGCATCCCTTGATATCGCATCTTATGTACATCGCATCGCAGCGCATTGAGGCACATCACGCCACATGCGCATGGCATCGCTTGATATCGCATCTTATGTGCATTGCATCGCATGCACATTGAGTCACGTCACGTCACTTGCGCATGGCATCGCTTGATATCGCGTCTCATGTGCATCGCATCGCATGCGCATTGAGTCACCTCGCTTCACATGCGCTTGGCATCGCCTGATATCGCATTTTATGTGCATCGAATCCCATGCGCATTGAGTCACTTCGCGTCACATGCGCATGGCATCGCTCGACATCGCATCTTATGTGCATCTCATCGCATGGGCATTGAGTCATGTCGCGTCATATGCGCATGGTATCGCTTGGTATCGCATCTTATATGCATCGCATCGCATGCACATTGAGTCACGTCGCACCACATGCGCATGACATCGCTCGACATCGCATCTTATTGCATTGCATCGCATGCGCTTTGAGTCACATCGCGTCACATGCGCATTGCATCGCTTGATATCGCATCTTATGTGCATCGCTTCGCAGCGCATTGGGTCACATCGCGCCTTATGCGCATGGCGTCGCTTGCAATCGAAATTATGTGACTCGCATCGCAGCGCATCGAGTCACATCACGCAAGATGCGCATGGCATCGCTTGATATCGCATCTTATGTGCATCGCATCGCTTGCGCATTGATTCACGTCGCGTCACATGCGCATGGTATCGCTTGATATGGCATCTTATGTGTATCGCATCGCATGCGCATTGAATCACGCCGCGTCACATGCGCATGGCATCGCTTGATATCGCATCTTATGTGCATCGCATCGCATGCGCATTGAGTCACGTCGCGCAAGATGCGCATGGCATCGCTTGATATCGCATCTCATGTTCATCGCATCGCAAGCGCATTGAGTCACGTCGCATCACACCCGCATGGCATCGCTTTATATTGCATCTTCTGTGCATCGCATCGCTTGAGAATTGAGTCACATCGCGTCACATGCGAGTGGCATCGCTTGAAATCGCATCTTATGTGCATCGCATCGCATTCGCATTGAGTCACATCACGTCACATGCGCATTGCATCGCTTGATATCGATTCTTATGTTCATCGCAGCGCATGCGCATTGAGTCACATTGCGTCACATGTGCATGGCATCTCTTGATAGCGCATTTCGTGTGCATCGCATCGCATGCGCATTGAGTCACTTCGCGTCACATGGGGATGGCATCGCTTGATATCGCACCTTATGAGCATCGCATTGAACGCGCATTGAGTCACAATGCGTCACATGCGCATTGCATCGCTTGATATCGCATCTTATGTTAATCGCATCGCATGGGTATTGAGTATTATCGCAACACATGCGCATGGCATCGCTCGACATCGCATCTTATGTGCATCGCATCGCATGGGTATTGAGTATTATCGCAACACATGCGCATGGCATCGCTGGACATCGCATCTTATGTGCATCGCTTCGCATGCGTGTTGAGTCACATCGCATCATACGCGCATGGCATCGCTCGACATCGCATCTTATATATTATCGCATCGCATTGAATCGCATCGCATCACACGCGCATGGCATCGCTCGACATCACATCTTATGTGCATCGCATCGCATGCGCGTTGAATCGCATCGCATTACATGCGCATGGCATCGCTCGACATCGGATCGCATGCGCATTGAGTCACGTCGACTAACTTGCGCATGGCATCGCTTGATATCGCATCTTATGTTCATCGCATCCCATCGCATACGCATTGAGTCACGTCGCATCATACGCGCATGGCATCGCTCGACATCGCATCTTATATGCATCGCATCGCATTGAATCGCATCGCATCACACGCGCATGGCATCGCTCGACATCGCATCTTATGTGCATCGCATCGCATGCGCGTTGAATCGCATCGGATTACATGCGCATGGCATCGCTCGACATCGCATCGCATGCGCATTGAGTCACGTCGACTAACTTGCGCATGGCATCGCTTGATATCGCATCTTATGTTCATCGCATCCCATCGCATGCGCATTGAGTCACGTCGCATCAAACGCGCATGGCATAGCTTGATATCGCATCTTAAGTGCATCGCCTCGCATGGCATCGACTATCGTCGCGTCAAATGCGCATGGCATCGCTTGATATCGCATCTTATGTTCATCGCATCGCAAGCGCATTGAGTCACGTCGCATCACACCCGCATGGCATTCTTGATATCGCTTCTTCTGTACATCGCATCGCTTGAGAATTGAGTCACATCGCGTCACATGCGAGTGGCATCGCTTGAAATCGCATCTTATGTGCATCGCATGTGGATTGAGCCACATGCGTCAAATGCGCATGGCATCGCTTGATATCGCATCTTATGTGCATAGCATCGAATGCGCATTGAGTAACATCGCGTCACATGCGGCCGGCATCGCTTGATATCGCATGTTATGTGCAGCGCACCGCATGCTGATTGAGTCACCTCGCATCACATGCGCATGGCATCGCTCGACAGCGCATCTTATGTGTATCGCATTGCATGCTCATTGAAACGTATCGCATTACGTGCGCATGGCATCGCTTGATATCGCATCTTATGTGCATCGCATCGCATGCGCATTGAGTCGCATCGCGCGATATGCGCATGGCATCGTTTGATATCGCATTTTATGTTCATCGCATCGCATGCGCATTGAGTCACGTCGCGCAAGATGCGCATGGCGTCGCTTAATATCGCATCTTATGTGCATCGCATCTCATGCGCATTGAGTCACATCGCGTCACATGCGAATGGCATCGCTTTAAATCGCATCTTATGTGCATCGCATCGCATGCGTATGGAGTTACACGTTTCAAATGCGCATGGCATCGCTTGATATCGCGTTTTATGTACATCGAATCGCATGCGCATTGATTCTCTTCGCGTCACATGGGGATGGCATCGCTTGATATCGCACCTTATGAGCATCGCATTGCATGCGCATTGAGTCACGTCGCATCACATGCGCATGGCATCGCCTGATATCGTATCTTATGTGCATCGCATCGCATTCGCATTGAGTCACATCGCGTCACATGCGCATTGCATCGCTTGATATCGATTCTTATGTTCATCGCATCGCATGCGCATTGAGTCACATTGCGTCACATGTGCATGGCATCTCTTGATAGCGCATTTCGTGTGCATCGCATCGCATGCGCATTGAGTCACTTCGCGTCACATTGGGATGGCATCGCTTGATATCGCACCTTATGAGCATCGCATTGAACGCGCATTGAGTCACAATGCGTCACATGCGCATTGCATCGCTTGATATCGCATCTTATGTTAATCGCATCGCATGCGCATTGAGTCACATTGCGTCACATGCGCATGGCGTCGCTGGGTAGCGCATTTCATGTGCATCGCATCGCATGCGCATTGAGTCACATCGCAACACATGCGCATGGCATCGCTCGACATCGCATCTTATGTGCATCGCATCGCATGGGTATTGAGTATTATCGCAACACATGCGCATGGCATCGCTGGACATCGCATCTTATGTGCATCGCTTCGCATGCGTGTTGAGTCACATCGCATCATACGCGCATGGCATCGCTCGACATCGCATCTTATATGCATCGCATCGCATTGAATCGCATTGCATCACACGCGCATGGCATCGCTCGACATCGCATCTTATGCGCATCGCATCGCATGCGCATTGAGTCGCATCGCGTGATATGCGCATGGCATCGTTTGATATCGCATCTTATGTGCATCGCATCTCATGCGCATTGAGTCACATCGCGTCACATGCGAATGGCATCGCTTTAAATCGCATCTTATGTGCATCGCATCGCTTACGTATTGATTCACGTCGCGTCACATGAGCATGGTGTCGCTTGATATCGCATCTTATGTGCATCACATCGCATGCGCATTGAATCACGCCCCGTCACATGCGCATGGCCTCGCTTGATATCGCATCTTATGTGCATCGCATCGCATGCGCATTGAGTCACGTCGCATCACATGCGCATGGGATCGCTTGATATCGCATCTTATGTGCCTCGCATCGCATGCGCATTGAGCCACGTCGCGTCACATGCGTATGGCTTCGCTTGATATCGCATCTTATGTTCATCGCATCGCATGCGCATTGAATCGCATCGCATCACACGCTCATGGCATCATTCGACCTCGCATTCTATGTGCAATGCATTGCATGCGCACTGAGTCGCATCGCCTCACATGCCTATGGCATCGCTCGACATCGCATCTTATGTGCATCGCTTCGCAGCGCATAGAGTCACATCGCCTCACATTCGCATGCATCGCTCGAAATCGTATCTTATGTGCATCGCATGCGCATTGAGTCACATTTATCACACGCGCATGGCATCGCTCGACATCGCATCTTTTGTGCATCGAATCGCATGCGCATTGAGTCACACCGCGTAACATGCGAATGGCATCGCTTGATATCGCATCTTACGTGCATCGCATCGCATGCGCATTGAGTCACGTCGCGTCGCATGCGCATGGCATTGCTTGATATCGCATCTTATGTTCATCGCATCGCTAGTGTATTGAGTCACGTCGCACCACATGCGCATGGTATCGCTTGATATCACATCTTAAGTGCATCGCATCCCATGGGTATTCAGTCACATCGCGTCACATGACAATTGCATCGCTTGATGTCGAATCTTATGTGCATCGCATCGCAGCGCATTGAGTCACATCACGCCTCATGCGCATGACATCCCTTGATAACGCATCTTATGTACATCGCATCACATGCGCATTGAGACACATTACGCCACATGCGCATGGCATCCCTTGATATCGCATCTTATGTACATCGCATCGCAGCGCATTGAGGCACATCACGCCACATGCGCATGGCATCGCTTGATATCGCATCTTATGTGCATTGCATCGCATACAAATTGAGTCACGTCACGTCACTTGCGCATGGCATCGCTTGATATCGCGTCTCATGTGCATCGCATCGCATGCGCATTGAGTCACCTCGCTTCACATGCGCTTGGCGTCGCTTGATATCGCATTTTATGTGCATCGAATCCCATGCGCATTGAGTCACTTCGCGTCACATGCGCATGGCATCGCTCGACATCGCATCTTATGTGCATCTCATCGCATGGGCATTGAGTCATGTCGCGTCATATGCGCATGGTATCGCTTGGTATCGCATCTTATATGCATCGCATCGCATGCGCTTTGAGTCACGTCGCACCACATGCGCATGACATCGCTCGACATCGCATCTTATTGCATTGCATCGCATGCGCTTTGAGTCACATCGCGTCACATGCGCATTGCATCGCTTGATATCGCATCTTATGTGCATCGCTTCGCAGCGCATTGGGTCACATCGCGCCTTACGCGCATGGCGTCGCTTGCAATCGAAATTATGTGACTCGCATCGCAGCGCATCGAGTCACATCACGCAAGATGCGCATGGCATCGGTTGATATCGCATCTTATGTGCATCGCATCGCTTGCGCATTGATTCACGTCGCGTCACAGGCGCATGGTATCGCTTGATATGGCATCTTATGTGCATCGCATCGCATGCGCATTGAATCACGCCGCGTCACATGCGCATGGCATCGCTTGATATCGCATCTTATGTGCATCGCATCGCAAGGTTATTGAGTCAAGTCGCGTCACATGCGCATGGCATCGCTTGATATCGCATCTTATGTGCATCGCATGGCATGCGCATTGAGTCACGTCGCGTCACATGCGCATGGCATCTCTTGATATCGGATCCTATGTGCATCGCATACGCATTGAGTCTCGTCGCGTCACATGCGCATGACATCACTCGACATCGCATCTTATGTGCCTCGCGTCGCATGCGTATTGGGTCACATCGCGTCTGATGCGCATGGCATCGCTTGTAATCGCAATTATGTGGCTCGCATCGCAGCGCTTTGAGTCACATCACGCAACATGCGCATGGCATCGCATCGCTTACGTATAGATTCACGTCGCGTCACATGCGCATGGTGTCGCTTGATATCGCATCTTATGTGCATCACATCGCATGCGCATTGAATCACGCCCCGTCACATGCGCATGGGATTGCTTGATATCGCATCTTATGTGCCTCGCATCGCATGCGAATTGAGCCACGTCGCGTCACATGCGTATGGCTTCGCTTGATATCGCATCTTATGTTCATCGCATCGCATGCGCATTGAATTGCATCGCATTACACGCGCATGGCATCATTCGACCTCGCGTCTTATGTGCATCGCATCGCATGCGCATTGAGCCACATCGCATCACATGTTCATGGCATGGCACGATTTCGCATCATATGTGCATCGCATCGCATGCGCATTGAGTCACCTCCAATCACATACGCATGGCATCGCTCGACATCGCAACCTATGTGCATCGCATCGCATGCGCGTTGAATCCCATCGCATTACATGCGCATGGCATCGCTCGACATCGCATCTTATGTGCATCGCATCGCATGCGCATTGAGTCACGTCGCATCACACCCGCATGGCATCGCTTGATATCGCATCTTCTGTGCATCGCATCGCTTGAGAATTGAGTCACATCGCGTCACATGCGAGTGGCATCGCTTGATATCGCATCTTATGTGCATAGCATGTGGATTGAGCCACATGCGTCAAATGCGCATGGCATCGCTTGATATCGCATTTTATGTGCATAGCATCGAATGCGCATTGAGTAACATCGCGTCACATGCGGTCGGCATCGCTTGATATCGCATGTTATGTGCAGCGCACCGCATGCGGATTGAGTCACCTCGCATCACATGCGCATGGCATCGCTCGACATCGCATCTTATGTGCATCGCATTGCATGCTCATTGAAACGTATCGCATTACGTGCGCATGGATTCGCTTGATATCGCAACTTATGTGCATCGCATCGCATGCGCATTGAGACGCATCGCGTGACATGCGCATGGCATCGCTTGATATCGCATTATATGTTCATCGCATCGCATGCGCATTGAGTCACGTCGCGCAAGATGCGCATGGCATCGCTTAATATCGCATCTTATTTGCATCGCATCTCATGCGCATTGAGTCACATCGCGTCACATGCGAATGGCATCGCTTTAAATCGCATCTTATGTGCATCGCATCGCATGCGTATGGAGTTACACGTTTCAAATGCGCATGGCATCGCTTGATATCGCGTTTTATGTACATCGAATCGCATGCGCATTGAGTCTCTTCGCGTCACATGGGGATGGCATCGCTTGATATCGCACCTTATGAGCATCGCATTGAATGCGCATTGAGTCACGTCGCATCACATGCGCATGGCATCGTGTGATATCGTATCTTATGTGCATCGCATTGCATTCGCATTGAGTCACATCGCGTCACATGCGCATTGCATCGCTTGATATCGATTCTTACGTTCATCGCATCGCATGCGCATTGAGTCACATTGCGTCACATGTGCATATCATCTCTTGATAGCGCATTTCGTGTGCATCGCATCGCATGCGCATTGAGTCACTTCGCGTCACATGGGGATGGCATCGCTTGATATCGGACCTTATGAGCATCGCATTGAACACGCATTGAGTCACAATGCGTCACATGCGCATTGCATCGCTTGATATCGCATCTTATGTTCATCGCATCGCATGCGCATTGAGTCACATTGCGTCACATGCGCATGGCGTCGCTTGATAGCGCATTTAATGTCCATCGCATCACATGCGCATTGAGTCACATCGCAACACATGCGCATGGCATCGCTCGACATCGCATCTTATGTGCATCGCATCGCATGGGTATTGAGTATTATCGCAACACATGCGCATGGCATCGCTGGACATCGCATCTTATGTGCATCGCTTCGCATGCGTGTTGAGTCACATCGCATCCTACGCGCATGGCATCGCTCGACATCGCATCTTATATGCATCGCATCGCATTGAATCGCATCGCATCACACGCGCATGGCATCGCTCGACACCGCATCTTATGTGCATCGCATCGCATGCGCGTTGAATCGCATCGCATTACATGCGCATGGCATCGCTCGACATCGCATCGCATGCGCATTGAGTCACGTCCACTAACTTGCGCATGGCATCGCTTGATATCGCATCTTATGTTCATCGCATCCCATCGCATGCGCATTGAGTCACGTCGCATCATACGCGCATGGCATCGCTCGACATCCCATCTTATATGCATCGCATCGCATTGACTCGCATTTCATCACACGCGCATGGCATCGCTCGACATCGCATCTTATGTGCATCGCATCGCATGCGCGTTGAATCGCATCGCATTACATGCGCATGGCATCAATCGACATCGCATCGCATGCGCATTGAGTCACGTCGACTAACTTGCGCATGGCATCGCTTGATATCGCATCTTATGTTCATCGCATCCCATCGCATGCGCATTGAGTCACGTCGCATCAAACGCGCATGGCATAGCTTGATATCGCATCTTAGGTGCATCGCCTCGCATGCGCATCGACTCACATCACGTCACATGCGCATGGCATCGCTTGATATCGCATCTTATGTTCATCGCATCGCAAGCGCATTGAGTCACGTCGCATCACACCCGCATGGCATCGCTTGATATCGCAACTTCTGTGCATCGCATCGCTTGAGAATTGAGTCACATCGCGTCACATGCGAGTGGCATCGCTTGAAATTGCATCTTATGTGCATCGCATGTGGATTGAGCCACATGCGTCAAATGCGCATGGCATCGCTTGATATCGCACCTTATGAGCATCGCATTGAACGCGCATTGAGTCACAATGCGCAACATGCGCATGGCGTCGCTGGGTAGCGCATTTCATGTGCATCGCATCGCATGCGCATTGAGTCACATCGCAACACATGCGCATGGCATCGCTCGACATCGCATCTTATGTGCATCGCATCGCATGGGTATTGAGTATTATCGCAACACATGCGCATGGCATCGCTGGACATCGCATCTTACGTGCATCGCTTCGCATGCGTGTTGAGTCACATCGCATCTTACGCGCATGGCATCGCTCGACATCGCATCTTATATGCATCGCATCGCATTGAATCGCATTGCATCACACGCGCATGGCATCGCTCGACATCGCATCTTATGTGCATCGCATCCCATCGCATGCGCATTGAGTCACGTCGCATCACACGCGCATGGCATAGCTTGATATCGCATCTTAGGTGCATCGCCTCGCATGAGCATCGACTCACGTCGCGTCACATGCGCATGGCATCGCTTGATATCGCATCTTATGTTCATCGCATCGCAAGCGCATTGAGTCACGTCGCATCACACCCGCATGGCATCGCTTGATATCGCATCTTCTGTGCATCTCATCGCTTGAGAATTGAGTCACATCGCGTCACATGCGCATGGCATCTCTTGATATCGCATCGTATGTGCATTGCATCGAATGCGCATTGAGTAACATCGCGTCACATGCGGTCGGCATCGCTTGATATCGCATGTTATGTGCAGCGCACCGCATGCTGATTGAGTCACCTCGCATCACATGCGCATGGCATCGCTCGACATCGCATCTTATGTGCATCGCATTGCATGCTCATTGAAACGTATCGCATTACGTGCGCATGGCATCGCTTGATATCGCATCTTATGTGCATCACATCGCATGCGCATTGAGTCGCATCGCGTGACATGCGCATGGCGTCGCTTGATATCGCATTTTATGTTCATCACATCGCATGCGCATTGAGTCACGTCGCGCAAGATGCGCATGGCATTGCTTAATATCGCATCTTATGTGCATCGCATCTCATGCGCATTGAGTCACATCGCGTCACATGTGAATGGCATCGCTTTAAATCGCATCTTATGTGCATCCCATCGCATGCGTATGGAGTTACACGTTTCAAATGCGCATGGCATCGCTTGATATCGCATTTTATGTACATCGAATCGCATGCGCATTGAGTCTCTTCGCGTCACATGGGGATGGCATCGCTTGATATCGCACCTTATGAGCATCGCATTGAAAGCGCATTGAGTCACGTCGCATCACATGCGCATGGCATCGCTCGACATCGCATCTTATGTGCATCGCATCGCATGCGCGTTGAATCGCATCGCATTACATGCGCATGGCATCGCTCGACATCGCATCGCATGCGCATTGAGTCACGTCGACTAACTTGCGCATGGCATCGCTTGATATCGCATCTTTTGTTCATCGCATTCCATCGCATGCGCATTGAGTCACGTCGCATCAAACGCGCATGGCATAGCTTGATATCGCATCTAAGGTGCATCGCCTCGCATGCGCATCGGCTCACGTCGCGTCACATGCGCATGGCATCGCTTGATATCGCATCTTATGTTCATCGCATCGCAAGCGCATTGAATCACGTCGCATCACACCCGCATGGCATCGCTTGATATCGCATCTTCTGTGCATCGCATCGCTTGAGAATTGAGTCACATCGCGTCACATGCGATTGGCATCGCTTGAAATCGCATCTTATGTGCATCGCATGTGGATTGAGCCACATGCGTCAAATGCGCATGGCATCGCTTGATATCGCATCTTATGTGCATCGAATGCGCATTGAGTCACTTCGCGTCACATGCGCATGGCATCTCTTGATATCGCATCTTATGTGCATAGCATCGAATGCGCATTGAGTAACATCGCGTCACATGCGGTCGGAATCGCTTGATATCGCATGTTATGTGCAGCGCACCGCATGCTGATTGAGTCACCTCGCATCACATGCGCATGGCATCGCTCGACATCGCATCTTATGTGCATCGCATTGCATGCTCATTGAAACGTATCGCATTACGTGCGCATGGCATCGCTTGATATCGCATCTTATGTGCATCGCATCGCATGCGCATTGAGTCGCATCGCGTGACATGCGCATGGCATCGCTTGATATCGCATTTTATGTTCATCGCATCGCATGCGCATTGAGTCACGTCGCGCAAGTTGCACATGGCATCGCTTTAAATCGCATCTTATGTGCATCGCATCGCATGCGAATGGAGTTACACGCTTCAAATGTGCATGGCATCCCTTGATATCGCATTTTATGTACATCGAATCGCATGCGCATTGAGTCTCTTCGCGTCACATGGGGATGGCATCGCTTGATATCGCACCTTATGAGCATCGCATCGAATGCGCATTGAGTCACATCGCAACACATGCGCATGGCATCGCTCGATATCGCATCTTCTGTGCATCGCATCGCATGGGTATTGAGTATTATCGCAACACATGCGCATGGCATCGCTGGACATCGCATCTTATGTGCATCGCTTCGCATGCGTGTTGAGTCATATCGCATCAGATGCGCATGGCATCGCCTGACATCGCATCTTATGTGGATCGCGTCGCATGCGCATTGAGTCACATCGCATTAGATGCGCATGCCATCGCCCGACATCGCATCTTATTGTGCACCGAATCGCATGTGCATTGAATCGCATCGCATTACATGCGCATGGCATCGCTTGATATCGCATCTTATGTGCATCACATCGCATGCGTATTTAGTGATATCGCGTCACATGCGCTCGGCATCGCTTGATATCGCATCTTACGTGCATCGCATCGCTTGCGCATTAAGCCGCAGCGCGTCACATGCGCATGGCATCGCTTGATATTGCATCTTATGTGCATCATATCGCATGCGCATTGAGTCACGTCGCGTCACATGCGCATGGCTTCTCTTGATATCGGTTCTTATGTGCATCGCATACGCATTGAGTCACGTCGCGTCACATGCGCATGATATCACTCGACATCGCATCTTATGTGCATCACGTCGCATGCGCATTGAGTCACATCGCGTCACATGCGCACGGCATCGCTTGATATCGCATCTTATGTGCAATGCATTGCATGCGCACTGAATCGCATCGCATCACATGCCTATGGCATCCCTCGACATCGCATCTTATGTGCATCGCATCGCATGCGCATAGAGTCACGTCGCGTCACATGTTCATGACATCGCACGATTTCGCATCTTATGTGCATCGCATCGCATGCGCATTGAGTCACTTCTCGTCACATGGGCATGGCATCGCTTGATATCGCATCTTATGTGTTTCGCATTGCATGCGCATTGTGTCACGTCGCATCACATGCGCAGGGCAGCGCTTGATATCGCATCTTATGTATCGTATCGCATGCGCATCGAGCCATATCGCGTCACATGCACTATGCATCGCTTGATATCGCATCTCATGTGCATCGCATCGCATGCGCATTGAGTCACATCCAATCACATGCGCATTGCATCGCTCGACCTCGCATCTTAAGTGCATCGCATCGCATGCACATTGAGACACATCAAGTCACAAGCGCATGACATCGTTCAATATCGCATCATTATGTGCATCGCATCGTATGCACATTGAGTCACATCGCTTGATATCGCAACTTATGTGCATCGCATCGCATGCGTATTGAGTCACATCGCATTAGATGCGCATGGCATCGCCTGACATCGCATCTTATGTGCACCGAATCGCATGCGCATTGAATCGCATCGCATTACAGGCTCATGGCATAGCTTGATATCGCATCTTATGTGCAGCACATCGCCGGCGCATTGAGTAACTTCGCGTCACATGCGTATGGCATCGCTTGACATCGCATCTTATGTGCATGGCACCGCATGCGCATTGAGTCACATCGCATCACATGTGCATGGCATCGCTTGACATCGCATCTTATTTGCTTTGCATCGCATCGCATGCGCATTGAATCGCATCGCATTACAGGTGCATGGCATCGCTTGATATCGCATCTTATGTGCATCGCATCGCATGCGCATTGAGTCACGTCGCGTCACATGCGCATGTCATCGCTTGATATTGCATCTAATGTGCATCGCATCGCATGCGCATTGAGTCACGTCGCGTCACATGCGCATGGCATCGCTTGATATCGCATCTTATGTGCATCGCATCGCAATGGCATTGGGTCACATGCGTCACACGCGCATGGCATCGCTTCATATCGCATCTTATGTGCATCGCATCGCATGCGCATTGAGTCACATCGCATCACACGCGCATGGCATCGCTCGACATCGCATCGCATTGAATCGCATCGCATCACACGCGCATGGCATCGCTCGACATCGCATCTTATGTGCATCGCGTCGCATGCGCATTGAATCGCATCGCATTACATGTGCATGGCATTGCTCGACATCGCATCTTATGTGCATCGCATCGCATGCGCATTGAGTCACGTCGACTAACTTGCGCATGGCATCGCTTGATATCGCATGTTATGTGCATCGCATCGCATGCGTATTGAGTCACATCGCATCACATGCGCATGGCATCGCTTAATATCGCATCTTATGTGCATCGCATCGCATGCGCATTGAGTCACGTCGCGTCACATGCGCATGGCTTCGCTTGATATCACATCTTATGTAAATCGTATCGAATGCGCATTGAGTCACGTCGCATCACACGCGCATGGCACCGCTTGAAATCGCATCTGATGTGCATCGAATCGCATGCGGATTGAGTCACATCGCGTCACATTAGAATGGCGTCGCTTCAAATCGCAGCTTATGTGCATCGCAGACAATGCGTATTGAGTCACACGTGTCACATGCTCATGGCATCGCTTGATAACGCATCTTATGTGCATCGAATCGCATGCGATTTGAGTCACTTCGTGTCACATGGGTATGGCATCGCTTGATATCGCATCTTATGTGCATCGCATTGAATGCGCATTGAGCCACGTGAAATCTCATGCGCATGGCATCACTCGACATCGCAACTTATGGGCATCGCATCGCGTGGGTATTGAGTCACATCGCAACAAATGCGCATGGTAACGCTGGACATCGTATCTTATGTGCATTGAATCGGATCGCAATACATGCGCATGGCATCGCTCGACATTGAATCTTAAGTGCATCGCACCGCATGCACATTGAGTCACATCACGTTACATGTGCATGGCATCGCTCGACATCGCATCTTATGTGCATCCCATCGCATGCGCATTGAGTCACGTCGCATCAAACGCCCATGGCAATGCTTGATATCGCATCTTACGTGCTTCGGCTCGCATGCGCATTGAGTCACATCGCGTCACATGCGCATGGCATCGCTCGATATCGCATCTTATGTGCATCGCATCGCATGCGCACTGAGTCACGTCGCGTCACATGCGCATGGCGTCGCTTGATATCGCATCTTATGTGCATGGCATCATATGCGCATTGAGTCACGTCGCGTCACATGCGCATGGCATCGCTTGATATCGCATCTTATGTTCATCATATCGCAAGCGCATTGAGTCACATCGCGTCACATGCGCATGGCATCGCTCGATATCGCATCTTATGTGCATGGCATCATATGCGCATTGAGTCACGTCACGTCACATGCGCATGGCATCTCTTGATATCGCATGTTCCGTGCATCGCATCGCTTGAGAATTGAGTCACATCGCGTCACAGGCGAATGGATCGCTTGAAATCCCATGTTATGTGAATCGCAACGCAAGTGGATTGAGTCGCCTGCGTCACATGTGCTTGGCTTCGCTTGATATCGCATCTTATGTGCATCGCATCGATGCGCATTGAGTCAGATCGCGTCACATGCGCTCGGCATCGCTTGATATCGCATCTATTGTGTATCGCATCGCATGCGCATTAAGTCAGATCGCGTCACATGCGCTCGGCATAGCTTGATATCGCATCTTATGTGCATCGCATGCGCATTGAGTCACTTCGCGTCACATGCGCATGGCATCTCTTGATAATGCATTTTATGTTCATCGCATCGCAAGCGAATTGAGTCACGTCGCGCAACAAGCGCACGGCATCGCTTAATATCGCATCATATGTGCACCGCATCGCATGCGCATTGAGTCATGTCGCGTCACATGTGCATGGCTTAGCTTGATATCGCATCTTATGTTCATCGCTTCGAATGCGTATTGAATCACGTCGCATCACACGCGCATGGCATCTCTTAATTCGCATCTTATGTGCATCGAATCCAATGCGCATTGGGTCACATCGCGTCACATGCGTTCTGCATCGCTTGATATCGCACCTTATGTGCATCGCATCGATGCATATTGAGTCAGATCGCGTCACATGCGCTCGGCATCGCTTGATATCGCATCTTTTTTGTATCGCATTGCATGCACATTGAGTTACATCGCATCACATGCGCATTACATCGCTTAATATCGCATCTTATGTGCATCGCATGCGCATTGAGTCACTTCGCGTCACATGCGCATGGCATCTCTTTATATCGCATCTTATGTGCATCGCATCGAATGCGCATTGAGTCACACCTTGTCACATGCGTTCTGCATCGCTTGATATGGCATGTTATGTGGATCGCATCGCATGCGTATTGTGTCACATCGCATGACATGCGCTTGGCATCGCTCACACCGCATTGCATGCGCCTTGAGCCACATCGCATCACATGCGCATGACATCGCTTAATATCGCATCTTATGTGCATCGCATGCGCATTGAGTCACTTCGCGTCACATGCGCATGGCATCTCTTTATATCGCATCTTATGTGCATCGCATCGAATGCGCATTGAGTCACACCTTGTCACATGCGTTCTGCATCGCTTGATATCGCATGTTATGTGGATCGCATTGCATGCGCATTGAGTCACATCGCTTCACATGCGCATGGCATCGCTTGATAATGCATTTTATGTTCATCGCATCGCAAGCCTATTGAGTCACGTCGCGCAACAAGCGCACGGCATCGCTTAATATCGCATCTTATGTGCATCGCATCGCATGCGCGTTGAGCAACATCGCGTCATATGCGAATGGCATCGCTTTAAATCGCATCTTATGTGCATCGCATGGCATGCGTATTGAGTCACACGTGTCACATGCTCATGGCATCGCTAGATATCGCATCTTTTGTGCATCGCATCGCATGCGCATTGCGCTACTTCGCGTCATATGCGCATGGCATTGCTTGATATCGCATCTTATGTGCATCGCATCGCACTTGCATTGAGTCACGTCGCGTTACATGCGCATGGCATCGCTTGATATCGCATCTTATGTGCACCGCATCGCATGCGCAGTGAGTCACGTCGCGTCACATGCAAATGGCATCGCTTGATATCGCATCTTATGTGCATCGCATCGCATGCGCATTGAGTGGTTACGCATCACA
The DNA here is from genome assembly GCA_030765045.1 of Tenodera sinensis. NCBI lineage: Eukaryota > Metazoa > Arthropoda > Insecta > Mantodea > Mantidae > Tenodera > Tenodera sinensis. The sequence continues at coordinate 50,960,574 of CM060973.1, forward strand.
TGCACATGGCAGCGCTTGATATCGCATATTATGTGCATCGCACCGCATGCGCATTGAGTCACGTCGCATCGCATGCGCATGGCATTGCATCTTATGTTCATCTCAACGCATGTGAATTGAGACACGTCGCACCACATGCGCATGGCACCACTCGACAACGCATCTTATGTGCATCGCTTCGCAGCGCATTGAGTCACATCACGTCACACACGGACGCATCGTTCGACATCGCATCTTATGTGCATCGCATGCGCATGAGTCACGTCGCGTCAGATGCGCATGCCATCGCTTGATATCGCACATTATGTGCATCGAATCGCGTGCGCATTGAGTCACATCGCGTCACACGCGCATGACATCAGTTGATATCGCATCTTATGTGCATAGCATCGCATGCGCATTGCGTAACTTCGCATCACAAGCGTATGGCATCGCTTGATATCGCATCCTATGTGCATCGCACCGCATGCGCATTCAGACACCTCGCGTCACATACTCATGGCATTGCTTGAGATCGCATCTTATGTGCATCGCATCGCATGCGCATTGAGACACTTCGCATCACATGCACATGGCATCGCTTGATATCGCATCTTATGTTCATCGCATCACATGCTCATTGAGTCACGTCGTATCACATGTGTATGGCGTCGCTTGATATCGCATCTTCTGTGCATCGCATGCGCATTGAGTCACATCCCAGCACAGGCGCATGGCATCGTTCGACAACGCGTCTTATGTGCATCGCATCGCATTCGCATTGAGTCATGTCTCGTCACATTTGCATGGCATCGCTTGATATCGCTTCTTATGTGCATCGCATCGAATGCGCATTGAGTCACGTCGCGTCACATGAGCATGGCATCGCTTGATATCGCATCTTATGTGCATCGCATGGCATGCTTATTGAGTCACGTCGCCTCACCCGTGCATGGCATTACTTGATATCGCATCTTATGTGCATCGCATCGCATGCGCAATGTGTCACATCGCGTCACATGCGCATGGCATCAGTTGATATCTCATCCTATGTGGATCGCATCGCATGCGCATTGAGTCATGTCTCGTCACGCTTGCATGATTTATGTGCCGCGCATCGCATGCTTATTGAGTCACGTCGCGTCACATGCGCATGGCATTGCTTGATATCGCATCTTATGTGCATCGCGTCGCATGCGCATTGAGTCACATCGCGTCACATGCGCATGGCATCAGTTGATATCGGATCTTATGTGCATCGCATCGCATGCGCAATGAGTCACTTCGCATCACATGCGCATTGAGTCATGTCTCGTCACATTTCCATGGCATCGCTTGATACCGCATCTTATGTGCATCGCATCGCATGCCCTTTGGGTCACGTCGCGTCACATGCGCATGGCATAGCTTGATATCGCATCTTATGTGCATCGCACCGCATGCGCGTTCAGTTACATCGCGAAACATGTGCATTGCATCGCTTGATATCGCATCTCATGCGCATCGCATCGCATGTGCATTGAGTCACGTCTCATCACATAGGCATGGCATCGCGTGATATCGCATCTTATGTGCATCGCATCGCATGCGCATTGAGTCACGTCCCGTCACATTCGAATGGAATCGCTTGATATCGCATCTTATGTGCATCGCATCGCATGCTTATTGAGTCACGTCGCGTCACATGCGCGTGGCATCGCTTGATATCGCATCTTATGTGCATCGCATCGCAAGAGCATTGAGTCACATCGCGTCACATGCGCATGGAATCAACTGATATCGCATCTCATTTGCATCGCATCGCATGCGCACTGAGTGGCATCCCATCACATCCGCATTACATCGCTCGACAGCGCATACTATGTACATCGCATCGCTTGCGCATTGAGTCACGTCTTGTCACATGCGCATGGCATCGCTTGATATCGCATCTTATGTGCAGCGAATCGCATGCGCATTGAGTCACGTCGCGTCACATGCGCAAGGCATCGCTTGATATCGCATATTATGTGCATCGCATTGCATGCTCATTGAGTCACGTTGCATCACATGCGCATGGACTCGCTTGATATCGCATCTTATGTGCATCGCATGCGCATTGAGGCACATCGCATCACACGCGCTTGGCATCGCTCGTATCGCATCTTATGTCCATTGCATAGCATGCGCATTGAGTCACATCGCTTCACATGCGCATGGCATCGCTTGATATCGCATTTTATGTGCATCGCATCGCATGCGCTTTTGAAGCACATCACGTCACATGCGCATGGCATCGCTTGATATCGCATCTTATGTGCATCGCGTTGCATGCGCATTGAGTCACGTCGCGTCACATGCACATGGCATCGCTAGATATCGCATCTCAAGTGCATCGCATCGGATGCAAATTGAGCCACATCGCGTCACATGCGAATGGCATCAGTTGATAACGCATCTCATGTGCCACGCATCGCATGCGCATTGAGTGACTTCGCGTCACATGCGCATGGAATCGCTTTATATCGCATTTTAAATGCATCGCATCGCATGCTTTTTGTGTCACGTCGTGTCACATGCGCATGGCATCGCTTGATATCGCATTTTATGTGCACCGCATCGCATGAGCATTGAGTCACGTCGCGTCACATGCGCATGGCATCGCTTGTAATCAAATCTTATGTGCAGCGCATCGCATGCGCATTTAGTCACGTCGCGTCACATGCGCATGGAATCGCATCCTATGTGCATCGGACCGTATGCGCATTCAGTTACGTCGCGTCACATGCGCATAGCATCGCTTGATATCGCATCTCATGTGCATCGCATCGCATGCGCATTGAGTCAAGTCGGCCGACATGCGCATGACATCGATCGATATCGCATATTTTGTGCATCGCATCGCATGCGTATTGAGCGACATCGAGTCATATGCACATGGCATCGCTTGATATCCTATTTTATGTGCATCGCATCGCAGCGCATTGAGTCATGTCTCGTCACATTTGCATGATTTATGTGCAGCGCATCGCATGGTTATTGAGTCACGTCGCATCACATACGCATGGCATCACGTGATATCGCATCTTATGTGCATCGCATCGCATGCGCATTGAGTCACATCGCGTCACATCCGCATGGCATCAGTTGATATCGCATCGCATGCGCATTGCGTAACTTCGCATCACATGCGTATGGCATAGCTTGATATCGCATCCTATGTGCATCGCCTCGCATGCGCATTGAGTCACATCACGTCACATGTGCATGGCATCGCTTGATATCGCATTTTATGTGCATCGCATCGCATGCGCATTGAGTCTAATCGCTTCACATGCGTATGGCATCGCTTGATATCGCATTTATGTGCATCGCATCGCATGCGCTTTTGAGTCTCATCACGTCACATGCGCATAGCATCGCTTGATATCGCATCTTATGTGCATCGCATCGCATGCGCATTGAGTCACGTCGCGTCACATGAGCATGGAAACTCTTGATATCGCATCTTATGTGCATCGCATGGCATGCTTATTGAGTCACGTCGCGTCACACGCGCATGGCATCGCTTGATATCGCATCTTATGTGCATCGCATCGCATGCGCATTGAGTCACATCGCGCCACATGCGCATGGCATCAGTTGATATCGCATCTTATGTGCATCGCATCGCATCGCATGCTTATTGAGTCACGTCGCGTCACATGCGCATGGCATCGCTTGATATCGCATCTTATGTGCATCGCATCGCATGCGTATTGAGTCACATCGCGTCACATGCGCATGGCATCAGTTGATATCGCATCTCATGTGCATCGCATCGCATGCGCATTGAGTCACTTCGCATCACATTAGCATGGCATCGCTTGATATTGCATCTTATGTGCATCGCATCGCATGCGCATTGAGTCACGTCGCATCACATGCGCATGGCATCGCTCGACAACGCATTTTATGTGCATCGCATCGCATGCGCTTTGAGTCATGTCTCGTCACATTTCCATGGCATCGCTTGATATCGCATCTTATTTGCATCGCATCGCAGGCGCATTGAGTCTCGTCGCGTCACATGCGCATGGCATCGCTTGATATCGCATCTTATGTGCATCGCATCGCATGCGCATTGAGTCACGTCGCGTTGCATTCGCATGGCATTTCTTGATATCGCATCTTATGTCCATCGAATCGCATGTGCATTGAGTCACGTAGCACCACATGCGCATGGCATCGCTCGACATCGCATCTTATGCGCATCGCATCGCATGCGCTTTTGAGTCACATCACGTCACATGCGCATGATATCGCTTGATATCGCATCTTATGTGCATCGCGTTGCATGCGCATTGAGTATCGTCGCGTCACATGCGCATAGCATTGCTTGATATTGCATCTTATGTGCATCGCATCGCATGCGCTTTTGAGTCACATCACGTCACATGCACATGGCATCGCTTGATATCCCATCTCATGTGGATCGCATCGCATGCGAATTGAGTACGTCGCATCACATACGCATGGCAATGCGTGATATCGCATCCTATGTGCATCGCATCGCATGCGCATTGAGTCTCGTCGCGTCACATGAGCATGGAAACTCTTGATATCGCATCTTATGTGCATCGCATCGCATGCGCATTGAGTCACATCGAGTCACCATGCGCATGGCATCAGTTGATATCGCATCTTATGTGGATCGCATCGCATGCACGTTGAGTAATGTCTCGTCACATTTGCATGATTTATGTGCAGCGCATCGCATGCTTATTGAGTCACGTTGCGTCACATGCGCATGACATCGCTTGATATCGCATCTTATGTGCATCGCATCGCATGCGCATTGAGTCACTTCGCATCACATGCGCATGCCACCGCTTGATATCGCATCTAATGTGCATCGCATCGCATGCGCATTGAGACACGTCGCATCACATGCGCATACCATCGCTTGATATCGCATATTATGTGCATCGCATCGCATGCGCATTGAGTCACGTCCCGTCACATGTGAATGGAATCGCTTGATATCGCATCTCATGTGCATCGCATGCGCATTGAGTTACGTCACATCACATGCGCATGGCATCGCTTGATATCGCATCTTATGTGCATCGTATCGCATGCGCATTGAGTGACATCGCGTCACATGCGCACGTTATCGCTTGACATCGCATCTTATGTGCATCGCATGCCCATTGAGTTACATTGCGTCACATACCCATGGCTTCGCTTGATATCGCATCTTATATAAATCGCATGCGTATTGAGTCACATCGCGCCACATGCGCATGACATCGCTCGACGTCGCATCTTATGTGCATCGCATCGCATGCGCATTGAGTCACCCCGCGTCACATGCGCAAGGCATCGCTTGATATCGCATCTTATGTGCATCGCATCGCAAGCGCATTGAGTCACATCGCGTCACATGCGCATGGCATCGCTAGACATCGCATCTTATGTAAATCGCATGCGCATTGAGTCACATCGCGTCACATGCGCATGGCATCACTTGATATCGCATCTTATATGCATCGCATCGCAGCGCAATTAGCCTCATCACGCCACATGCGCAAGGCATCGCTTGATATCGCATCTTATGTGCATCGCATCGCATGCGCATTGAGTCACCTCGCCTCACATGCGCATGGCATCGCTCGACATCGCATCTTATGTGCATCGCCTCGCATTCGCATTGAGTCAAATGGCGTCACATGCGCATGGCATCGCTCGATATCGCATCTAATGTGCATCGCATCGCATGCGCATTGAGTCACGTCGCGTAACATGCGCATGGCGTCGCTTGATATCGCGTTTTATGTGCGTCGCATCGGATGCGAAGTGAGTCTCGTCTCGTCACATTCGCATGGCATCGCTTTATATCGCAACTTATGTTCGTCGCATCGCATGCGCATTGAGTCACGTCGCATCACACGCGCATGGCGTTGCTTGATATCGGATCTTATGTACATCGCATCGCTTGAGCATTGAATCACATCGCGTGACATGCGAATGGCATCGCTTGTAATCGCATCTTATGTGCATCGCATCGCAGGCGGATTGAGTCAATAGCGTCACATGCGTATGGCATCGCTTGATATCGCATCTTATGTGTATCGCATGGCATGCGCATTCAATCGCATCGCATTACATGCGCATGGCATCGCTTGATATCGCATCTTATGTGCAACGCATCGCATGCGCATTGAGCCACATCGCATTACATGCGCATTGCAGCGCTCGACATCAGTAGGTAGATTAGGACAGAGCTGGGCCACTTTTTTATGGGCAAGATGGCCGCCATGCGTAATCCAAGCATTACTAGGTAAGGTGGTAGGGGAAGCAGGACGTTGTAGGGGTTTGAGGCTGACTCTAGGGATAATGTTTAAGGCCTATAGCAGTGCATGTATGTTTATGAGCGTCACTGGCAGTTGAGTATGTCGTTCACTGTATCGATGCAAACCTCCTAACGCAAGAGATTTCTATCTTGATTGAATATGTTACCCCAACATGACACCTCGCCCCACATATTGGCCCTAACCTAGCCTAAGCCCCATAGTTCTACTCGTCTAACCTATCCTAACCTAGCCTAGCTCCCACTCTTTTTTACTTTGAACTTTCATAATTTAACATAACCTAAGCCCCATACTTCTACTCGTCTAACCTAACCTAACCTAACCTAACCTAACCTAACCTAACCTAGCCTAACCTAACCTAATCTATCCTAACCTAAGCCCCATACTTCTACTCGTCTAACCTATCTTAACCTAACCTAAGCTCCATACTTCTACATGGCTAACCTAACCTAACCCAGCTCCCACTATTTACTCCGGTCTTTGATAATTTAACCTAAGCCTCATACTTCTACTCATCTAACCTATCCTAATCTAACCTGGCCTAGCCTAACCTAAGGTAGATCCTCTTATTATTATTATTTATTCTATTCTACTAACATGATACGTTTCTAGACATTCATTCTATCCTCTTATCATCTATCCTATTCCCTCCTCTGCTTATCTATTCTATCCTGTCATACGCTACCCTGATCTCCATCTAGGAATTTCATAAACATTTTGATACTATTTTGAGTCCTCTGATAGATCTTTTTAAACACTTTTAGCATATTCTTGATGCTTTTACAACATATTTAACAACTTTTCAGACAATTTTCAGAGTTATTCAGTAATTTTCATACATTTTTAAGACGTTCCACCCCATTTTGCTAATATTTTGCACCCTCTGTTAGATCTTTTAGACGCTTTTAGTATATTCATGCTGCTTTTACAACATATTTAACAACTTTTCAGACAATTTTCAGAGTTATTCAGTCATTTTCATACATTTTTAAGACGTTTCAACTCATTTTAATACTATTTTGAGTCCTCTGTTAGATCTTTTAGACGCTTTTAGTATATTCATGTTGCTTTTACAACATATTTAACAACTTTTCAGACAATTTTCAGAGTTATTCAGTCATTTTCATACATTTTTAAGACGTTTCACCCCATTTTGCTACAATTTTGCACCCTCTGTTAGATCTTTTTAAGCACTTTTAGTATATTCATGCTGCTTTTACAACATATTTAAGAACCTTTCAGACAATTTTCAGAGTTATTCAGCCATTTTCATACATTTTTAAGACGTTTCACCCCATTTTTGCTACAATTTTACACCCTCTGATAGATCTTTTAGACGCTTTTAGTATATTCAGGGCGCTTTTTACAACATATTTAAGAATTTTTCAGAGTTATTCAGTCATTTTCATACATTTTTAAGACATTTCACCCCATTTTACTGCTATTTGCACCCTCTGTTAGATCTTTTAGACGCTTTTAGTATATTCAGAACGCTTTTAACAACATATTTAACAACTTTTCAGACAATTTTCAGAGCTATTCAATCATTTTCATACATTTTTAGGACATTTCACCTCATTTTACTGCTATTTGCACCCTCCTTTATAGAACTTTTAAACTTCCAGTAGAAGATGTCCTAACCATTGATGTTGAAGTTCTTATTACTACTATTTTTGCCCTCTGTCACAGAATTTTATACAACTGTATGACTCTTTTGCTTGGTTCTGTATGTTCTGGGGGTAACATCTCCAACACGACATGCAGTTTTCTAAGTGTAACCCCACCTATTATGATCTAACCTGCTTATTAAGTGTTCTTTACAGCTTTATTCAACTTTGTTTTCCTAACCCTTTATAGATTTTTAAACTTATCACTAAAAGATGATCTATCCGCAGATGTTGAGGTACTTATACTTATTTTTAAGAGATATTCAGCAATACCTTTGATAGTATTTTAACACAATCTTCTGTTTATATAAAGTTAATGAGGGTATACTTACTTTAAGGTAGTAGGGTATACGCCTCTCCTCTTTTATCTGGGCTGGAGACCAGCACTAGAGTTAAAGTCTAGTGGCAGAGTTAACGCCTCCCTTTATAATTTCTATTTTTCTTCTTTCTTCGACAAGTTTCATGAGAAGCACGGAGAAGCCAGGTGAGTAATTTTTTTATTTTTTCTTCTTTCTTCGTCAGACTTCATTTGAGGCGTGGAGGAGTCAGTTGATTAAACTTTCATTTTCTACAGGAGACGTAACGGAGAAAATAATCATCTTGAGATCTAAGTTGCATTCTCTTATGCATGGTTTGCAACGTTGTAATGCCCGTACGCATACGTTGATATTCCATCCTCTGCAATTACTCTCTTGTCATCATGAGGCGACAGAGCTATTTTATTAGATTCAACTGTAGAAACATTATGACGTTGGGATAGGATTAAATTCATCGGAGTTCTAACAATTTTCAAAGTTTTAAGGCACTCCATATAGCTATTGAAGCTGATGTATTGCTTAATGGCGCTATGTTTTATGCCTTTGATCTTTTTTATCACAGAGCCATCAATATCGAGAGCATACATTTTAGGTCTGAGACCGACGAAACGGCGAATGATTTTACCACTTGCTTCATCTTTAAACTTTCCCAAAACTTTCTTGTTTTGTGTAGAATAGCATATATGGTTAGCAGGGTAATCCGCTGTATCCAGATGTTCAAGCATGTGTAATTTATCCTGGTATATATCAGCTGTAGTCACTCGATGGATGAAGGAATCTGTATCCGTATACAACAGTTTAAGATTCTCAGCTCCATAATATGGAAGTAACACATCGTATTGATACGAATACATTAGCGTCTTGGAGATGTCTAGTACGCTCATACCAATGTATATAGGCTTGTTGAACACTATTTTACGAGAAGCCATATGAACAGCTGCAAGATTAGGACCGTATATAGTTCGATCGATAAATGTAGGCTTGGCTATCAGTTTTTCTAATGTTTTGCTGTTTGCCACAAGACGTATATCCATACGATTACGAATATTTTCCATAGTTTTTCCAAACATCGCATTATTGAAAAGTTTGTACAAATCCTTCTCGAAATCATTTCTAGCTTGTTGTCGCAGGCGATTATTAAATTCGACGTAAGGCTTTAACCAACAAGACTGACGGAATTTTAGTGCTCGATGAATCTTTATTAGTCGTAGACCATGACTAAGAGCCTGTTTCAAGGCCATGTAATGAACCACATACTTCTTTCGGGATCCAAGATGGGCAATTAGTTTCTTTGAAGAGGATTCCCCCGGTTTCATACTCTCAGGCAGGAAGGGCAAATCATTATGAAGATCGTGGAGCTCGACAGGATATTCGACATCGACTTCTAAGATGTATCCAAGGGGGTCATCTTCCTTCAATAATTCGAGGTCTATGTCTTCAGGAGAAACCCATTTAAACCCTCCATAAGGAAGGGCCTTACACATTCCCCAGCCGTATTGGTTATTGGCGTCTTCGTACGTAATAAAATGAGAGGGTTTACGAGAATCATACTGCTCCATATATATGTTGTTAGCCTCCGCATACCGGTGAGAAACCTGACATAACCCTCCTCTTATAGCAGATTCAAGCATGAGTAGCTGATCGTAATCAAGAAGCAATTCCAACTCGATTCCAGTATACAGCAGCATAGCATCCCATGTAAGTCCTGGAGAAGTAAAATAATGTCCAGGATCCACTTTATGAGTTTTCAGGGTTTGGTCTCTAAATGTCTCAAAGACATCCGCTAGGAGAAGAACATCCGAAACTAAGTACAGATCACTGTACTCACCAAGGTTTCGGACGTTAAAGTGCTTCCACACGTTCAGAGCATGATCATAGTCCTCACTGCTGATTTCTTCACTGTTTAATCTGTTGTAGAAGGCATCCCTATGAGGCAGGCATGTATCGTTCAGGACATCCCACGATGTTACGTAATCATAGGGAAATACTCCCTTACGAGTCATCAAGCCAATATTCTCTACTCCAAAGTATTTCGCTGTTTCAGGATACGTTTCAAGGTTTTTTGCAAGCTTCTCCAAGCTCGTACTGAGGAAGCGGAAAGTATCGACAAATCTGAGTTTAATATCCCCAACATACTTGGAGAATGATATATAACTTTCCTCTGAATTTGGTATAACCTCTACTCTTTCGCTAGTACACCCCAGTTCCTTAACAATGAAATGAGAGTCATACCCACTCAGGTTATGCATGAAGACAGGTATATAATTAGGTGTTTTACAAGCCAGGTTACATTTATTGTGTAAAGGTCCTCTGTACGCCCCGGACACATGATCGTGATCGCGAACCTTCCAATTATCTTCTGTAAATTCATGTTCACACAGGTAACATATTGTAGAAGCATCGAATGATTCTTGTTCTTCAGCTGTAAGATTAAGAGGTTTAGCAGATTTGTATAAGTCGCTTATTTTATTTGCCAGATCCATCAGGCATCCCATAAACCTCTGTGCAGCGTCAGGCCCTCGGTAAACATATGGTTCAGTAGGAAGAGTTGTTTCTAGTTGTTCAACACTGGACGAAGGCTTCACATAAACACAAAAGCTCATGGGAGAATGACTTTGATAGGGAGTTGTGTAGGAGGTTTCAGGGTTAGAGGAGCAGGTATGGAGAGGGGTAAGAATGCATTCAAAATCGGCGTAGATAACATAAGGAAGTTTCAACATCCTCTCAACATTCTTGAATTTAACGATAGAGTTATCCTTTGTAGGCATATCGCATCTAGCAATACCATGTTGTCTACATATTTCTCGGTGCTCTTCTAATTTTTTCATTCCACTTTGTCCGTATCGGTCATCAAAATGGCTGAAACATCTTTTACATACATAAATTTGACCATCATGTTTGGTTTTCTGCTGACGAATAAGTCTTTCAAAATCCTTTATATAAGCATAGTGATATCTGTCAGTAGCATCACTCAACAGAAGGAGATCGCGATGATCATCTAATTCTTCATCAATCACCTTTATTGGAAACACTTCATGTTTATCATCCACTCCAAACACATTTATGGATATATTATTGAGTTTTTCAAATTTAGCGATCTCACCCAAGCTCGTAGGAAATGAGACGCACGAGAAATCGTATTTTTCTTGGAGATCCTTATACTTGCTAACACGCTGAGGTTTATTTCGAATGAACTTAGCCAGAACAGCGTACATAAAGCATTTCTCATCGTTGTAGTTCTGAGGGTTTATACAGGCTTTCTTCGCATCCAAAGATGACGGTAGAGGAATATAGCTGCTCCCTCGAAGAAGATTATACTTGTTAATACGTAGTCGAACGCCATCAACACTCAGAAGAGCCCAATTACTGCCTTTCAACTTACTTTCCTCCATTTCAACACGAAGTTTCTCGAATTTTTTTTCCAAGATGGTATCCAAGTCGCTATCTAAAAACACAGCCTGATTACGCGTTTTAAAGGCTTTGTTAGTAGTGTCTCCAACGGCGTTCACAAACTTACATTCAGCCATAATGTTAATTTTCAAACTTTTATGAGCCCGCAGTTCCTTCTGAACAGCATGAATTATGCGTTGCTTAGCCTGCTGCAGGTATGAATTTAAATCCTGACTTGCTGGGCATTGGATGAAATACGATTTCAGCCGATCCTGAAAAGCCGTTTCATATTCTACAATATCATCTTCATCAGGAGACATTAACAATAATTTATGCTTAGTAGGTTCGAATTTGACTTTCTTAGCATCTTTAGCCCTCTCACAGCGCCCTTCATGTACATCTCTTCGATTTTCAGTACCGTAAACATCACCACAATGTTTGCACTCGAAAAACTCACCACATATCAGCTCATGCCTCTTCTTATGGTAGTCGCGTAGAAAACTCTTTTCACATTTGCTGCACCTATAATCTGGTATAGCATTCAGAACCGATTCCATCATTTCACCACTCCACATTTTTATAATATGTAGTGCAACACTTGTAAATGATATAAATGAATGAATGCTTATAGCACTTTCCACTGACTCGCCTCGATAACTTATAAAAGCTATTGAACGGTAATCTCGCTAAGAGAAGCTGATGTGCTCGACTCGAAGGTTAATTACTGAATAACTATGTAAGCTCAAGCAAACCCTACTTATTCCACTAGTACGTACCTTATAAATTACTACGCGATTCAAGATTAAGTTTGTATTTTTTAAAATATATATCATTAAACTACGTGAGTCAAGGATCAACTCGTTTCATTTTTATTTGCCAGTTCAACGTTAACATGCATTTCCCCTCATTTTTAAAGTTTAAACAAGGTAAATTATATTTCAACCACTGTATTTATAGAAATAAATGTTTATAATTTTAATACTTTCACGCCACACACACACACACACACACACACACACACACACTCACACACACACGCGCGCTCGCAAAATTAAGACGTGAAACGGCGGTTATGTATCTTTAAGTAACATTTCTTTAATCGATATCGGATGACAGTAATGGAGCCATCTAAGCAATATTTAAACGCAACGCTTAAAAAAACCAAATTTCTGCTATATTTCATCAAAACTTCCTATTTTTATGACTTTTTCTCGTCTTTTACGTACTTTGCGACGAATCCGACAGAAAAATTAAGACGCGAAACGGAGGTTATGTATCTTTACGTAACATTACTTTTATCAATATCAGATGACTCACGATAATTCAAGATCACGATTGCAGCGCCTTATAGCGGCTTCAATCAGTACTAAAACGCACATTCTACAGATTTTATACTTTTATGTCGGTAAATTATATATTAGCAGTCAAATTTTCATTCTTTTTATGATTTTTTCTCCGTTTTTACGTACTCTGAGACAAATCCAACAGAAACATTAAGATGCGAAACGGCGGTTATGTATCTTTAAGTAACATTTCTTTTATCGATATCGGGTGACAGTAATGAAACCATCTAAACATTATTTAAACGCTTAAAGAAACAAATACCTCGTATTTTTATAATTCTTTCTCCATTTTTATTCACTTTAAGACGAATCAAGCGTCAAATTAAAACATGAAAAGATGATTATGTTTCTAAGTACCATCATTTCAACAACAAAGACATTAATTTTAACTATCACCATGAAATAAACCTATTTGCACGCGTCTTAACACGCTAACATACTATATGTTACAATCTATCAACTGAACCTCTTTTAAACGTGTCCCAACAGGTAAAATCGTCACCATGTCATTAGTTGAGAAACTCTACCCTCAAACACAGGTGTAAACCTCTCTAAAAACATGTCCCTTCAGGTAAAAGTATCACATTGTCCTCACATTAACGGAAAAAACCTTAGCCTCACGCAAAGGTGTCGATTTATAACATTAGTGGAGAAATTGTAGCCTCGAAGAGTCCCGGCGACGTGCTGTCTACAAAAAAAACAAGTTCAGACAGGAAAAATTACAAATACTCATTCTTTCGTGTTTCGGAAAGACCCTAAAGATGTTATCGGATTGTACCATTAGTAAGATGCTTTTAGCTGAAATATAAAATAAAATCTCTTCTTCTTGTTCTGGTTCTTCTTCTTCTTCTTCTTCTTCTTCTTCTTCTTCTTCTTCTTCTTCTTCTTCTAGTCACATTCTCCTTCATGCTAACAGGGAATATACGCGAACTGAAGGTTATTAGCTGAAATATAAAATAAAATCTCTTCTTCTTGTTCTGGTTGTTCTTCTTCTTCTTCTTCTTCTCCTTCTTCTTCTTCTAGTCTCATTCTCCTTCATGCTAACAGGGAATATACGCGTAATTTTGACGTTATTACCTTAAATATTAAAATAAAATAACAGCATTCTCCGTCAATTATATCTAAACCGACTTTTTCCGTGTTATGCAAGATTTAAGCTTCTAGAATCAACACAAGCAATGTTTCTCTCAATAACAGCATTTTATAATTGATTTTGTAAGTAATAACACCAATTTAAACTTTATTACAGATCTCTAAGACCCTAGTTTCCAAAGTATTTAAATGGACTCTTAGAGATTCGAACTAGACCCCACAGTACAAAAGCTACCATTTTTATCAATAATTCAAGAGCAGATATTTAGCTGAAGTGTTTAACTTTTTATTTCATCACGCTAACTTTATTGATTCGCGAATAAATCGACTTTGAAGTAATTGCCACGTCCCGGTAATCGAACTATGAGTCGTAGGGATAAAATTGTCTAGTATATCATTTTATATGCCAAGTCACCCTAATTTGTCTTTGCATTACTATTCCAAGTGTAAAAATAGCGATATAGAGCAAATTTCAATAATTCTCCACAAGATAGGGATCGAACCTACGATACGTTAACTCTAGCATGTTATAAAATAATCGTCCTTAACAAGTATTATCATATAAAGTTTATTTCAGTCTTCCAACACAAGCGGTTCTCGAAATAATTAAATTTACCAAATCAGGATTGGAACCCAAGACTCCAGGATCCCGAGCATACCACAGAGGAAAGCTTATAACAATACCAATTTAATAAAATTTATTCGAAGATTTTATCACTAATAGTTTAGGAGTTATTCCAATAATAATTCATAATTTGCACGGGGATCGAACGCTAGGCCACCGACAATCTTCAAAATTAGACCAAGAATGCGTCGTTTTATTATAAGATAATTACCGTTTACCACTTTTCGATATCTCATTTAGTTTAGGAGAAATCAAGCATAATAGAGTAGAGTAATAATAGCGCTTTAAAACCACTCAAAGGGATGCCGCTAATTGGTTAATTGGTTAACAATGGGCGCTAATTGGATTACACGTGTTTTCACACTCCATTGTCTTTGTCGGTGAAAAGCCGACAATGGGTCGACCCTCATCATCTGTCAGCCTCATCATCTGTCAGATTACCATCGATAAGGGTTGACAAGGGTTGACAGGTTAATTACCAATTACCGTCATTGTCATCCAATTAGTGGCGGGTCCTTTGAGTGGTTTTAAAATGTTGTGTTGCTGTGACGTCACACCCAGGACAAGATTTTAAAACCTCTCAAAGGCGCCGCTAATTGTTTTTAAAACGTTATATATACTCTACTCTATTATGCTTGATTTCTCCTAAACTAAATGAGATATCGAAAAGTGGTAAACGGTAATTATCTTATAATAAAACGACGCATTCTTGGTCTAATTTTGAAGATTGTCGGTGGCCTAGCGTTCGATCCCCGTGCAAATTATGAATTATTATTGGAATAACTCCTAAACTATTAGTGATAAAATCTTCGAATAAATTTTATTAAATTGGTATTGTTATAAGCTTTCCTCTGTGGTATGCTCGGGATCCTGGAGTCTTGGGTTCCAATCCTGATTTGGTAAATTTAATTATTTCGAGAACCGCTTGTGTTGGAAGACTGAAATAAACTTTATATGATAATACTTGTTAAGGACGATTATTTTATAACATGCTAGAGTTAACGTATCGTAGGTTCGATCCCTATCTTGTGGAGAATTATTGAAATTTGCTCTATATCGCTATTTTTACACTTGGAATAGTAATGCAAAGACAAATTAGGGTGACTTGGCATATAAAATGATATACTAGACAATTTTATCCCTACGACTCATAGTTCGATTACCGGGACGTGGCAATTACTTCAAAGTCGATTTATTCGCGAATCAATAAAGTTAGCGTGATGAAATAAAAAGTTAAACACTTCAGCTAAATATCTGCTCTTGAATTATTGATAAAAATGGTAGCTTTTGTACTGTGGGGTCTAGTTCGAATCTCTAAGGGTCCATTTAAATACTTTGCAAACTAGGGTCTTAGAGATCTGTAATAAAGTTTAAATTGGTGTTATTACTTACAAAATCAATTATAAAATGCTGTTATTGAGAGAAACATTGCTTGTGTTGATTCTAGAAGCTTAAATCTTGCATAACACGGAAAAAGTCGGTTTAGATATAATTGACGGAGAATGCTGTTATTTTATTTTAATATTTAAGGTAATAACGTCAAAATTACGCGTATATTCCCTGTTAGCATGAAGGAGAATGAGACTAGAAGAAGAAGAAGGAGAAGAAGAAGAAGAAGAAGAACAACCAGAACAAGAAGAAGAGATTTTATTTTATATTTCAGCTAATAACCTTCAGTTCGCGTATATTCCCTGTTAGCATGAAGGAGAATGTGACTAGAAGAAGAAGAAGAAGAAGAAGAAGAAGAAGAAGAACCAGAACAAGAAGAAGAGATTTTATTTTATATTTCAGCTAAAAGCATCTTACTAATGGTACAATCCGATAACATCTTTAGGGTCTTTCCGAAACACGAAAGAATGAGTATTTGTAATTTTTCCTGTCTGAACTTGTTTTTTTTGTAGACAGCACGTCGCCGGGACTCTTCCAGGCTACAATTTCTCCACTAATGTTATAAATCGACACCTTTGCGTGAGGCTAAGGTTTTTTCCGTTAATGTGAGGACAATGTGATACTTTTACCTGAAGGGACATGTTTTTAGAGAGGTTTACACCTGTGTTTGAGGGTAGAGTTTCTCAACTAATGACATGGTGACGATTTTACCTGTTGGGACACGTTTAAAAGAGGTTCAGTTGATAGATTGTAACATATAGTATGTTAGCGTGTTAAGACGCGTGCAAATAGGTTTATTTCATGGTGATAGTTAAAATTAATGTCTTTGTTGTTGAAATGATGGTACTTAGAAACATAATCATCTTTTCATGTTTTAATTTGACGCTTGATTCGTCTTAAAGTGAATAAAAATGGAGAAAGAATTATAAAAATACGAGGTATTTGTTTCTTTAAGCGTTTAAATAATTTTTAGATGGTTTCATTACTGTCACCCGATATCGATAAAAGAAATGTTACTTAAAGATACATAACCGCCGTTTCGCATCTTAATGTTTCTGTTGGATTTGTCTCAGAGTACGTAAAAACGGAGAAAAAATCATAAAAAGAATGAAAATTTGACTGCTAATATATAATTTACCGACATAAAAGTATAAAATCTGTAGAATGTGCGTTTTAGTACTGATTGAAGCCGCTATAAGGCGCTGCAATCGTGATCTTGAATTATCGTGAGTCATCTGATATTGATAAAAGTAATGTTACGTAAAGATACATAACCTCCGTTTCGCGTCTTAATTTTTCTGTCGGATTCGTCGCAAAGTACGTAAAAGACGAGAAAAAGTCATAAAAATAGGAAGGTTTGATGAAATATAGCAGAAATTTGGTTTTTTTAAGCGTTGCGTTTAAATATTGCTTAGATGGCTCCATTACTGTCATCCGATATCGATTAAAGAAATGTTACTTAAAGATACATAACCGCCGTTTCACGTCTTAATTTTGCGAGCGCGCGTGTGTGAGTGTGTGTGTGTGTGTGTGTGTGTGTGTGTGTGTGTGTGTGTGTGTGTGTGTGTGTGTGGCGTGAAAGTATTAAAATTATAAACATTTATTTCTATAAATACAGTGGTTGAAATATAATTTACCTTGTTTAAACTTTAAAAATGAGGGGAAATGCATGTTAACGTTGAACTGGCAAATAAAAATGAAACGAGTTGATCCTTGACTCACGTAGTTTAATGATATATATTTTAAAAAATACAAACTTAATCTTGAATCGCGTAGTAATTTATAAGGTACGTACTAGTGGAATAAGTAGGGTTTGCTTGAGCTTACATAGTTATTCAGTAATTAACCTTCGAGTCGAGCACATCAGCTTCTCTTAGCGAGATTACCGTTCAATAGCTTTTATAAGTTATCGAGGCGTGTCAGTGGAAAGTGCTATAAGCATTTATTCATTTATATCATTTACAAGTGTTGCACTACATATTATAAAAATGTGGAGTGGTGAAATGATGGAATCGGTTCTGAATGCTATACCAGATTATAGGTGCAGCAAGTGTGAAAAGAGTTTTCTACGCGACTACCATAAGAAGAGGCATGAGCTGATATGTGGTGAGTTTTTCGAGTGCAAACATTGTGGTGATGTTTACGGTACTGAAAATCGAAGAGATGTACATGAAGGGCGCTGTGAGAGGGCTAAAGATGCTAAGAAAGTCAAATTCGAACCTACTAAGCATAAACTATTGTTAATGTCTCCTGATGAAGATGATATTGTAGAATATGAAACGGCTTTTCAGGATCGGCTGAAATCGTATTTCATCCAATGCCCAGCAAGTCAGGATTTAAATTCATACCTGCAGCAGGCTAAGCAACGCATAATTCATGCTGTTCAGAAGGAACTGCGGGCTCATAAAAGTTTGAAAATTAACATTATGGCTGAATGTAAGTTTGTGAACGCCGTTGGAGACACTACTAACAAAGCCTTTAAAACGCGTAATCAGGCTGTGTTTTTAGATAGCGACTTGGATACCATCTTGGAAAAAAAATTCGAGAAACTTCGTGTTGAAATGGAGGAAAGTAAGTTGAAAGGCAGTAATTGGGCTCTTCTGAGTGTTGATGGCGTTCGACTACGTATTATCAAGTATAATCTTCTTCGAGGGAGCAGCTATATTCCTCTACCGTCATCTTTGGATGCGAAGAAAGCCTGTATAAACCCTCAGAACTACAACGATGAGAAATGCTTTATGTACGCTGTTCTGGCTAAGTTCATTCGAAATAAACCTCAGCGTGTTAGCAAGTATAAGGATCTCCAAGAAAAATACGATTTCTCGTGCGTCTCATTTCCTACGAGCTTGGGTGAGATCGCTAAATTTGAAAAACTCAATAATATATCCATAAATGTGTTTGGAGTGGATGATAAACATGAAGTGTTTCCAATAAAGGTGATTGATGAAGAATTAGATGATCATCGCGATCTCCTTCTGTTGAGTAATGCTACTGACAGATATCACTATGCTTATATAAAGGATTTTGAAAGACTTATTCGTCAGCAGAAAACCAAACATGATGGTCAAATTTATGTATGTAAAAGATGTTTCAGCCATTTTGATGACCGATACGGACAAAGTGGAATGAAAAAATTAGAAGAGCACCGAGAAATATGTAGACAACATGGTATTGCTAGATGCGATATGCCTACAAAGGATAACTCTATCGTTAAATTCAAGAATGTTGAGAGGATGTTGAAACTTCCTTATGTTATCTACGCCGATTTTGAATGCATTCTTACCCCTCTCCATACCTGCTCCTCTAACCCTGAAACCTCCTACACAACTCCCTATCAAAGTCATTCTCCCATGAGCTTTTGTGTTTATGTGAAGCCTTCGTCCAGTGTTGAACAACTAGAAACAACTCTTCCTACTGAACCATATGTTTACTGAGGGCCTGACGCTGCACAGAGGTTTATGGGATGCCTGATGGATCTGGCAAATAAAATAAGCGACTTATACAAATCTGCTAAACCTCTTAATCTTACAGCTGAAGAACAAGAATCATTCGATGCTTCTACAATATGTTACCTGTGTGAACATGAATTTACAGAAGATAATTGGAAGGTTCGCGATCACGATCATGTGTCCGGGGCGTACAGAGGACCTTTACACAATAAATGTAACCTGGCTTGTAAAACACCTAATTATATACCTGTCTTCATGCATAACCTGAGTGGGTATGACTCTCATTTCATTGTTAAGGAACTGGGGTGTACTAGCGAAAGAGTAGAGGTTATACCAAATTCAGAGGAAAGTTATATATCATTCTCCAAGTATGTTGGGGATATTAAACTCAGATTTGTCGATACTTTCCGCTTCCTCAGTACGAGCTTGGAGAAGCTTGCAAAAAACCTTGAAACGTATCCTGAAACAGCGAAATACTTTGGAGTAGAGAATATTGGCTTGATGACTCGTAAGGGAGTATTTCCCTATGATTACGTAACATCGTGGGATGTCCTGAACGATACATGCCTGCCTCATAGGGATGCCTTCTACAACAGATTAAACAGTGAAGAAATCAGCAGTGAGGACTATGATCATGCTCTGAACGTGTGGAAGCACTTTAACGTCCGAAACCTTGGTGAGTACAGTGATCTGTACTTAGTTTCGGATGTTCTTCTCCTAGCGGATGTCTTTGAGACATTTAGAGACCAAACCCTGAAAACTCATAAAGTGGATCCTGGACATTATTTTACTTCTCCAGGACTTACATGGGATGCTATGCTGCTGTATACTGGAATCGAGTTGGAATTGCTTCTTGATTACGATCAGCTACTCATGGTTGAATCTGGTATAAGAGGAGGGTTATGTCAGGTTTCTCACCGGTATGCGGAGGCTAACAACATATATATGGAGGAGTATGATTCTCGTAAACCCTCTCATTTTATTACGTACGAAGACGCCAATAACCAATACGGCTGGGGAATGTGTAAGGCCCTTCCTTATGGAGGGTTTAAATGGGTTTCTCCTGAAGACATAGACCTGGAATTATTGAAGGAAGATGACCCCCTTGGATACATCTTAGAAGTCGATGTCGAATATCCTGTCGAGCTCCACGATCTTCATAATGATTTGCCCTTCCTGCCTGAGAGTATGAAACCGGGGGAATCCTCTTCAAAGAAACTAATTGCCCATCTTGGATCCCGAAAGAAGTATGTGGTTCATTACATGGCCTTGAAACAGGCTCTTAGTCATGGTCTACGACTAATAAAGATTCATCGAGCACTAAAATTCCGTCAGTCTTGTTGGTTAAAGCCTTACGTCGAATTTAATAATCGCCTGCGACAACAAGCTAGAAATGATTTCGAGAAGGATTTGTACAAACTTTTCAATAATGCGATGTTTGGAAAAACTATGGAAAATATTCGTAATCGTATGGATATACGTCTTGTGGCAAACAGCAAAACATTAGAAAAACTGATAGCCAAGCCTACATTTATCGATCGAACTATATACGGTCCTAATCTTGCAGCTGTTCATATGGCTTCTCGTAAAATAGTGTTCAACAAGCCTATATACATTGGTATGA
Organism: Tenodera sinensis; assembly: GCA_030765045.1. NCBI lineage: Eukaryota > Metazoa > Arthropoda > Insecta > Mantodea > Mantidae > Tenodera > Tenodera sinensis. The sequence continues at coordinate 50,981,781 of CM060973.1, forward strand.
GCGTACTAGACATCTCCAAGACGCTAATGTATTCGTATCAATACGATGTGTTACTTCCATATTATGGAGCTGAGAATCTTAAACTGTTGTATACGGATACAGATTCCTTCATCCATCGAGTGACTACAGCTGATATATACCAGGATAAATTACACATGCTTGAACATCTGGATACAGCGGATTACCCTGCTAACCATATATGCTATTCTACACAAAACAAGAAAGTTTTGGGAAAGTTTAAAGATGAAGCAAGTGGTAAAATCATTCGCCGTTTCGTCGGTCTCAGACCTAAAATGTATGCTCTCGATATTGATGGCTCTGTGATAAAAAAGATCAAAGGCATAAAACATAGCGCCATTAAGCAATACATCAGCTTCAATAGCTATATGGAGTGCCTTAAAACTTTGAAAATTGTTAGAACTCCGATGAATTTAATCCTATCCCAACGTCATAATGTTTCTACAGTTGAATCTAATAAAATAGCTCTGTCGCCTCATGATGACAAGAGAGTAATTGCAGAGGATGGAATATCAACGTATGCGTACGGGCATTACAACGTTGCAAACCATGCATAAGAGAATGCAACTTAGATCTCAAGATGATTATTTTCTCCGTTACGTCTCCTGTAGAAAATGAAAGTTTAATCAACTGACTCCTCCACGCCTCAAATGAAGTCTGACGAAGAAAGAAGAAAAAATAAAAAAATTACTCACCTGGCTTCTCCGTGCTTCTCATGAAACTTGTCGAAGAAAGAAGAAAAATAGAAATTATAAAGGGAGGCGTTAACTCTGCCACTAGACTTTAACTCTAGTGCTGGTCTCCAGCCCAGATAAAAGAGGAGAGGCGTATACCCTACTACCTTAAAGTAAGTATACCCTCATTAACTTTATATAAACAGAAGATTGTGTTAAAATACTATCAAAGGTATTGCTGAATATCTCTTAAAAATAAGTATAAGTACCTCAACATCTGCGGATAGATCATCTTTTAGTGATAAGTTTAAAAATCTATAAAGGGTTAGGAAAACAAAGTTGAATAAAGCTGTAAAGAACACTTAATAAGCAGGTTAGATCATAATAGGTGGGGTTACACTTAGAAAACTGCATGTCGTGTTGGAGATGTTACCCCCAGAACATACAGAACCAAGCAAAAGAGTCATACAGTTGTATAAAATTCTGTGACAGAGGGCAAAAATAGTAGTAATAAGAACTTCAACATCAATGGTTAGGACATCTTCTACTGGAAGTTTAAAAGTTCTATAAAGGAGGGTGCAAATAGCAGTAAAATGAGGTGAAATGTCCTAAAAATGTATGAAAATGATTGAATAGCTCTGAAAATTGTCTGAAAAGTTGTTAAATATGTTGTTAAAAGCGTTCTGAATATACTAAAAGCGTCTAAAAGATCTAACAGAGGGTGCAAATAGCAGTAAAATGGGGTGAAATGTCTTAAAAATGTATGAAAATGACTGAATAACTCTGAAAAATTCTTAAATATGTTGTAAAAAGCGCCCTGAATATACTAAAAGCGTCTAAAAGATCTATCAGAGGGTGTAAAATTGTAGCAAAAATGGGGTGAAACGTCTTAAAAATGTATGAAAATGGCTGAATAACTCTGAAAATTGTCTGAAAGGTTCTTAAATATGTTGTAAAAGCAGCATGAATATACTAAAAGTGCTTAAAAAGATCTAACAGAGGGTGCAAAATTGTAGCAAAATGGGGTGAAACGTCTTAAAAATGTATGAAAATGACTGAATAACTCTGAAAATTGTCTGAAAAGTTGTTAAATATGTTGTAAAAGCAGCATGAATATACTAAAAGCGTCTAAAAGATCTAACAGAGGACTCAAAATAGTATCAAAATGAGTTGAAACGTCTTAAAAATGTATGAATATGACTGAATAACTCTGAAAATTGTCTGAAAAGTTGTTAAATATGTTGTAAAAGCAGCATGAATATACTAAAAGCGTCTAAAAGATCTAACAGAGGGTGCAAAATTGTAGCAAAATGGGGTGGAACGTCTTAAAAATGTATGAAAATTACTGAATAACTCTGAAAATTGTCTGAAAAGTTGTTAAATATGTTGTAAAAGCATCAAGAATATGCTAAAAGTGTTTAAAAAGATCTATCAGAGGACTCAAAATAGTATCAAAATGTTTATGAAATTCCTAGATGGAGATCAGGGTAGCGTATGACAGGATAGAATAGATAAGCAGAGGAGGGAATAGGATAGATGATAAGAGGATAGAATGAATGTCTAGAAACGTATCATGTTAGTAGAATAGAATAAATAATAATAATAAGAGGATCTACCTTAGGTTAGGCTAGGCCAGGTTAGATTAGGATAGGTTAGATGAGTAGAAGTATGAGGCTTAGGTTAAATTATCAAAGACCGGAGTAAATAGTGGGAGCTGGGTTAGGTTAGGTTAGCCATGTAGAAGTATGGAGCTTAGGTTAGGTTAAGATAGGTTAGACGAGTAGAAGTATGGGGCTTAGGTTAGGATAGATTAGGTTAGGTTAGGCTAGGTTAGGTTAGGTTAGGTTAGGTTAGGTTAGGTTTGGTTAGGTTAGACGAGTAGAAGTATGGGGCTTAGGTTATGTTAAATTATGAAAGTTCAAAGTAAAAAAGAGTGGGAGCTAGGCTAGGTTAGGATAGGTTAGACGAGTAGAACTATGGGGCTTAGGCTAGGTTAGGGCCACTATGTGGGGCGAGGTGTCATGTTGGGGTAACATATTCAATCAAGATAGAAATCTCTTGCGTTAGGAGGTTTGCATCGATACAGTGAACGACATACTCAACTGCCAGTGACGCTCATAAACATACATGCACTGCTATAGGCCTTAAACATTATCCCTAGAGTCAGCCTCAAACCCCTACAACGTCCTGCTTCCCCTACCACCTTACCTAGTAATGCTTGGATTACGCATGGCGGCCATCTTGCCCATAAAAAAGTGGCCCAGCTCTGTCCTAATCTACCTACTGACATCGCACCTTATGTGCATCGCATGCGCATTGAATCGCATCGCATTACATGCGCATAGCATCGCTCGACATCGCATCTTATGTGCATCGGATCGCATGCGCATTGAGTCACGTCGCGTCACATACGCATGGCATGGCTTGATATCGCATCTTATGTGCATCGCATCGCATGCGCATTGAGTCACGTCGCCTCACATGCGCATGGCATCGCTCGACATCGCATCTTATGTGCATCGCATCGCATGCGGAATGAGTCACATCGCATCACATGCGCATGGCATCGTTCGATATCGCATCTTATGTGCATCGCATCACATGCGCACTAAATCGCATCGCATCGCATGCGCATGGCATCGCTTAATATCGCATTTTATGTGCATCGCATCGCCAGCATATTGAGTTACACGCGTCACATGCCCATGGCATCGCTTGATATTGGATCTTGTGTGCATCACATCGCATGCGCATTGAGTCACATCGCATCACATGCGCATGTCATCGCTCGACATCACATCTTATGTGCATCGCATTGCATGCGCATTGAATCGCATCGCATTACGTGCGCATGGCATCGGTTGATATGGATATCTTATGTGCATCGCATCGCATGCGCATTGATTCACGTGGCATCACATGCGCATGGCATCACTTGATATCGTATCTTATGTGCATTGCCTCGGATATGCATTGAGTCACATCGCGTCACATGCGCATTGCATCGCTTTATATCGCACCTTGTGTGCATCGCATCGCATGCGCATTGGGTCACATCACGTCACATTGCGCATGGCATCGCTCGACATCGCATGTTATGTGCGTCGCGTCGCATGCGCATTGAGTCACATCGCAACACATGCGCACGGCATCACTGGACATCGGATTTTATGTTCATCGCATCGCATGCGTATTGGGTCACGTCGCATCACACGCGCATGGCATCACTTGATATCGCATTTTATAAGCATCGCATCGCATGCGCATTGAGTCACATCACAACACATGCGCATGGCATCGCTCGACATCGCATGTTATGTGCGTCGCGTCGCATGCGCATTGAGTCACATCGCAACACATGCGCACGGCATCACTCGACATCGGATTTTATGTGCATTGCAACGGATGCGCATTCAATCGCATCGCATTACATGCGCATGGCATCGCTCGACATCGCATCTTATGTGCATCGCATTGCATGCGCATTGAGTCACGTCGCGTCACATGCGCATGGCATTGCTTGATATCGCATCTTATGTGCATAGTATCGTATGCACATTGAGTCACATCGCGTCACATGTTCATGGCATCGCTTGATATCGCATCTTATGTCCATCGCTTCGCATGCTCATTGAGTCACATCGCATTACATGCGCATAGCATCGCTCGACATCGCATCTTATGTGCAGCGCATCGCATGCGCATTGAGCCACAACGCATTATATGCGCATGGCAGCGTTCGACATCGCATCTTATGTGCATCGAATCGCATTACATGCGCATAGCATCGCTCGACATCGCATCTTATGTGCATCGGATCGCATGCGCATTGAGCCACGTCGCGTCACATACGCATGGCATCGCTTGATATCGCATCTTATGTGCATCGCATCGCATGCGCATTGAGTCACGTCGCCTCACATGCGCATGGCATCGCTCGACATCGCATCTTATGTGCATCGCATCGCATGCGCCTTGAGTCACGTCGCGTCACATGCGCATGGGATTGCTTGATATCGCTTCTTATGTACATCGCGTCGAATGCGCATTGAGTCACGTCTCCTCACAAGCGCATGGCGTCCCTTGATATCGCATCTTATGTGCATGGTATTGTATGCACATTGAGTCACATCGCGTCACATGTGCATGGAATCGCTTGATATCGCATCTTATGTGCGCCGCATCGCATGCGCATTGAGCCACATGGCATTGAGTCACATCGCATTACATGCGCATAGCATCGCTCGACATCGCATCTTATGTTCACGGCATCGCATGCGCATGGAGCCACACCGCATTACATGAGCATGGCAGAGCTCGTAATCGCATCTTATGTGCATCGCATCGCATGCGTATTGAGTCACGTCGCCTCACATGCGCATGGCATCGCTCGACATCGCATTTTATGTGCATCGCATCGCATGCGCATTGAACTATACATCGCATCACATGCGCATGGCATCGTTCGATATCGCATGTTATGTGCATCGCATCACATGCGCACTAAATCGCATGGCATCACATGCGCATGGCATCGCTCAATATCGCATCTTATGTGCATCGCATTGCATGCGCATTGAATCGCATCGCATTACGTGAGCATGGCATCGGTTGATATGGATATCTTATGTGCATCGCATCGCATGCGCATTGATTCACATCGCGTCACATGCGCATTGCATCGCTTTATATCGCACCTTATGTGCATCGCATCGCATGAGCATTGAGTCACATCGCGTCACACGCGAAAGGCATCGTTTGAAATCGTATCTTATCTGCATTGCATCGCAAGCGTATTGAGTCACACGCGACACATGCGCATGGCATCGCTTGTTATCGCATCTTATGTGCATCGCATCGCATGCGCATTGAGTCACTTCGCTTCACATGGGCATGGTATCGCTTGATATCGCATCTTATGTGCATCGCATCGCATGCTCATTGTGTCACATCGCATCACATGCGCAAGGCATCGCTTAATATCGCATCTTATTTGCATCGCATCGCGCTCGCATTGAGTCACTTCGCGTCACATGCGCATGGCATCGCTTGATATCGAATCTTATGTGCATCACATCGTATGCGCATTGAGTCACATCACATCACATGCGCATGTCATCGCTCCACATCGCATCTTATGTGCATCGCATCGCATGCGGAATTAGTCACATCGCATCACATGCGCATGGCATCGTTCGATATCGCATCTTATGTGCATCGCAATACATGCGCACAAAATCGCATCGCATCACATGCGCATGGCATCGCTTTATATCGCATTTTATGTGCATCGCATCGCCAGCATATTGAGTTACACGCGTCACATGCGCATGGCATCGCTTGATATTGCATCTTATGTGCATCGCATCGCATGCGCATTGAGTCACATTGCATCACACGCGAATGGCATCGCTCGACATCGCATCTTTTATGCAACGCATCGCATGTGCATTGAATCCCATCACACGCGCATGGCACCGCTCGACATCGCATCTTATGTGCATTGCAACTGATGCGCATTGAATCGCATCGCACTACATGCGCATGGCATCGCTGGACATCGCATCTTATGTGCATCGCATCGCATGCGCATTGAGTCACGTCGCGTCACATGCGCATGGCATTGCTAGATATCGCTTCTTATGTGCATCGCGTCGAATGCGCATTGAGTCACGTCGCCACACAAGCGCATGTCGTCCCTTGATATCGCATCTTGTGTGCATGGTATCGTATGCACATTGAGTCAAATCGCATCACATGCGCATGGCATCGCTCGGCATCGCATCTTATGTGCATCGCATCGCATGCGCAGTGAGTCTCATTGCATCACATGCGCATGGCATCGTTTGACATCGCCTCTTATGTGCATCGCATTACATTCGCATGCATCGCTTGATATCGCATCTTATGTGCATCACATCGCATGCGCATTGAGTCACATCGCATCACATGCGCATGGCATCGCTCGACCTCGCATCTTATGTGCATCGCATAGGATATGCATTGAGTCACGTCGCGACACATGCGCATGGCATCGCTTGATATCGCATCTCAAGTGCATAGCATCGCGTGCGCATTGAGTCACGTCGTGTCACAGGCGCATGGCATCGCTTGATATCGCATCTTGTGTGCATCACATCGCATGCGCATTGAGTCACATCGCATCACATGCGCATGTCATCGCTCGACATCGCATCTTATGTGCATCGCATTGCATGCGCATTGAATCGCATCGCATTACGTGCGCATGGCATCGGTTGATATGCATATCTTATGTGCATCGCATCGCATGCGCATTGATTCGCGTGGCATCACATGGGCATGGCATCACTTGATATCGTATCTTATGTGCATCGCATCGGATATGCATTGAGTCACATCGCGTCACATGCACATTGCATCGCTTTATATCGCACCTTGTGTGCATCGCATCGCATGCGCATTGGGTCACATCACGTCACATTGCGCATGGCATCGCTTGATATCACATTTTATAAGCATCGCATCGCATGCGCATTGAGTCACATCGCAACACATGCGCACGGCATCACTCGACATCGGATTTTCTGTTCATCGCATCGCATGCGTATTGGGTCACGTCGCATCACACGCGCATGGCATCGCTTGATATCACATCTTATGCACATCGCATCGCATGCGCATTGAGTCACATTGCATCACACGCGCATGGCATCGCTCGACATCGCATCTTATATGCATCGCATCGCATGTGCATTGAATCGCATCGCATCACACGCGCATGGCAGCGCTCGACATCGCATCTTATGTGCATTGCAACGGATGCGCATTCAATCGCATCGCATTACATGCGCATGGCATCGCTCGACATCGCATCTTATGTGCATCGCATCGCATGCGCATTGAGTCACGTCGCGTCACATGCGCATGGCATTGCTTGATATCGCATCTTATGTGCATCGCGTCGAATGCGCATTGAGTCACGTCGCCTCACAAGCGCATGGCGTCGCTTGATATCGCATCTTATGTGCATAGTAACGTATCCACATTGAGTCACATCGCGTCACATGTTCATGGCATCGCTTATTATCGCATCTTATGTCCATCGCATCGCATGCGCATTGAGTCACATCGCATTACATGCGCATAGCATCGCTCGACATCGCATCTTATGTGCAGCGCATCGCATGCGCATTGAGCCACTACGCATTATATGCGCATGGCAGCGTTCGACATCGCATCTTATGTGCATCGAATCGCGTTACATGCGCATAGCATCGCTCGACATCGCATCTTATGTGCATCGGATCGCATGCGCATTGAGCCACGTCGCGTCACATACGCATGGCATCGCTTGATATCGCATCTTATGTGCATCGCATCGCATGCGCATTGAGTCACGTCGCCTCACATGCGCATGGCATCGCTCGACATCGCATCTTATGTGCATCGCATCGCATGCGCATTGAGTCACGTCGCGTCACATGCCCATCGAATCGCTTGATATCGCATCTTATGTGCATCGCATGCGCATTGAGTAACATTGCATCACATGCGCATGGCATCGCTTGATATCGCATCTTGTGTGCATCGCATACGTATTGAGTCACGTCGCATCACATGCGCATGGCATCGCTTGATATCGCATCTTATGTGCATCCCATGCGCATGGAGTCACGTCGCGTCACATGCGCATGGCATCACTTGATATCGCATCTTATATGCATCGCATCGCAGCGCAATTAGCCACATCACGCCAAATGCGCATCGCTTGATATCGCATCTTATGTGCATCGCAAGATCTTGCATGAATGGAGTAACGAGGCAGATGTGTTACTCATGCGCTCTGCTATTAAGTAAATTTAAAGTGGTATAAATAAGTTTATTTGTATAGTGATTTATATAGAAGGCAAGATTATTGAAGTAGTAATCTGTGAGTATTTGAATAATTGCTATGAGAGAAGTAGTTTAAAAGTTATTGGTAGTTATAGATATCAAGTAACTGTATCATATAGCATAGCATTAGTGCATGTGCACCTGCAGTCAGCTGTGTGCTGATGCATTGACCTTCACCGCACGCGCTGTTAAGCGGAAGTGCTGTACACTCGCGGCGCGCAGAAAACCAGTGTTTCTTGTTATATTTTATATTTCAATAAATATTTGTGGTATGGATGGAAGATTTAAAAGCCAGGATTAGTTTGCAAAGGGCTTCACCTAGAAGCGATGATAAGGGGCAAAAGGAAATAAAATTGGGAGGTGAAAAAGAAGAAAGGAGGAAAGAAGAGAAAGAGAAGAAGAAAGAAGATAAGAAGAATAAGGATGCAGGGATTATGGAAGTAAATAAAGAGGAGAAGAAGAAAGAAGAAAAAGAATTAAGTGAAAAGAGAAACGAAGAAGTAAAAGTTAATAAAATGGAGAATAGTAATGTACAAGATAAAGGTGGGGTGGAGGAAGAAATCAATAATGATTGTCTTGGAATGATGAAGTATGAAGATTATTGTAATGAAGCCAATTCCATATTGACTAATGATACAAGAATGGGAAGTAGATTAAAGGAAAGAGTTTTATTTCTTTTACAGGAAATGAGAAAAGAATTCTTTAAAGTAAATATGGAGAAAGGTAAAGCGGTAACGGAGGCCAAAGTGTGGAAAGAGGCGAAAGTAATAAAGCAAGAAACATCAAAAAGTTTTGCACATGTAGCAGCTACTCCAGTAATAACAGGAAAACAACAACAAGTAAGGAGGGCATTGGAGAAGAAAAAACATGTTGTTTTTATCTCATCAAAAACAAATATGGATATCAAAGAATTACAAGCAACAGTTACCAAGAATCTAAATCCAGCAAAAAATAAAATAAAAATTAGTAGTTGCAGACCAGTAGGAAATAATGTAATTTTAGAGATGGAAACAAAAGAGGACGTGGATAAAGTAATTAATAGTAAAGATTTATTGGAAAAAAATTTGAAAATTGAGGAGCCGAAGAAGAGAGATCCGCAAATCATTATGTACAATGTTTTGACAGGAGTTTCAAATGAGGAGTTGAAGGAAAATCTGTATCATCAGAATTTTGAGGATCGTATGACGAAAGAAGAGTTTGGTAAACAATTTTTGTTGAAATTTAAAACAGGACCAAGAAATAGAGCTACAGTGCATCATGTTGCTGCAGTCTCAGCAAAATTATGGAAACAAATTGTGGAAATGGAAAGAGTATATATTGGTTTTCAAGCAGTTAGTGTAAAGAATTATGTTTCTGTACCACAGTGCTTGAATTGTTATAATTATGGACATGTGGCAAAATCATGCAGAGAGGAAAGGAAAACGTGTGGAAATTGTGGAGAATATGATCACCAGAGGAACGATTGTCAAAAGTCAGCGCAAAATATTTGTGTTCCCTGCACAAGAAGAAAGAAGACCTGTGGAGGAAAAGGAAATTGTTCAACATACAATATGATGTTGGAAAGAATAATTTCTAGAATTGATTATGGATAATAAAGCTTCAAAGTATCCCTTAGCAGTAAAAAAGAACAGAAATACTCCATGTAGGATAAGGAGAAATATTAAAAGAGTAATAGAATATAAAAAAAGAAAAGATAATTTAAGTGATAAAAATTGTAAAGTAGAAGAAGAGATAGAAATAGAAAAAAGTGTACTAAATAAGAATGTTAGGGAGAATTATAAAGAGGAAGAATTGAGAAATATAATATGTGTCGAGGCTATAGTACATAATGAACCAAAACAAAGTAGGTTAAATAATATAGATAATAAAGAAAAGATAAATCAAAGGATTCCGAAATTTATAAATTTTGAGAAAAAAGAAGTTCTAATACATCAAGATGTAATAGAATATGATAATATATGTATAGAGCATGAGGAAAAAGAGAATGTAAATTTAGTAGTTGAACAAGGAAGTGAGAAAAGTAAGGAAAAGAAAAGTGAAAATGAAAATGTTAAGGAAATTTATCAAAATTTTGAGCTAATGTTAAAATTAAGTAGACTTGAAGAACCTAAAACATTGATGGCAGCCTTAAGACTTGTTGTGCGAAAATTATATGAAAATGGAGATAAAATTACTTTTACGATCCCAAATGCCATAGATACAATGGAATTAAGAACAAAAAATTTACCAACCAATGCAGAGGATCTAAAAGATTTATTAGAGAAAGCTTTTGAAAGAAGAGGAGAAATTTTGGACTTGGAAGAACTGTATAATGATTTCGTATTATGCTATGGAAGGGTGGTATTTGATTCGTCAGCAAATTGGCCTTATTGCTATGTGCAGACCAGACATCCGGGGACAATTAGAAAAATGAAACAAGTAAAAGAAAAGCCAAAGGAAATTATAATTATTAATAAACAGACTGATACAGTATTTAAACCAAAACCAATATCTTGTAAAATAAATACTAAAAAAATTCCGAGCAGAATTAACAAATCAGATAATGTGATAGGATCTTGTATATCGGCCATTAATACAAGTAATAAGATAAACTTAAATCAGAAGAATAAAGTAACCCAAGTGAGGAAACCCATAACAAAACGAAAATTTTTTAACCATAATATGGCAAAGGAAGTGGATGAAAATAGACAAAATTTTGCTAAATTAAGAACAAATGTTTTTAGCGGACTAAGTTTTAAAAATTTATCATGGAAATAAATTTGAGAATAGCTCAGATAAATGGGCAAAGAAGCAAATTAGTTATGGGGGAAATTAGAAAATTAATAGAAGAATTAAAATTGGATATAATCTGCATTCAGGAACCGTATGTTGTACATTCTAATATTCCTTTTATGCCCTTGAGATCAAGACAAATATTATCTTCGAAAAATGCAATGGCAGCAATAGTAATTATTAATGAAAGTTTGGAAATAGTAAATATAGCACAGTTTTTGGATACGCATGTAAATTGTATTGAAATTATAAGCAGGCAAGGTAGTTTTATATTAGCAAACTATTATTTTCAATATAGTTGGGACATTGAACCTTTTTTAAATAAATTGCAAAATATTCAAAATAAATTTAGAGATAAAGAAATTATACATGTTTGCGATTGCAATGCAAAGTCTACATGGTGGTATAGTAAAAATCCCGACGAAAGAGGAGAGAAATTGGAAGAAATTATTTCGGAATTGAATTTATATGTAATGAATAAATCTGGAAATCCTCCAACATTTCAAAATAGAGCAGGGGCGGAGGAAAATATAGATATTACTTTAGCTTCTAGTAATGCGGAGAAAAAAATCATTAATTGGAGGGTCACACAAGGTCAAACAACAAGTGATCATAATTTGATTTATTTTGACTTTCTGCTGGAGAAGAAGATACTTCAAGAAGATGTAGAAATAAGATATAATTTTAAAAGGGCAAATTGGGAACAAATGAGGCAAGAATTTAAAGAATTAGAATTACAATATACGGGATTATCAGTTGATTTTGATGCAAGAAACCTAACAGAAGCTATTAATCTAGCGGTATCAAGATCTGTTCCGAAATTAAAGATTTTTAATACTAAAGAGAAAATCTGGACAAATAAGTTACAGAAGCAAAGGTCAATAACCAGGAAATTGAGAAGAATTTATCAAAAATCGAACATATATATGGAAAGAGAAGAAAATTTGAGGAAATATAGGGAAGCCAAAAATAAATATAAATTATTATTAGAAGATACAAGAAAACAATACTGGGAGAAATTTGTTGAGCAAAACTTAAAAACGGATATCTGGGGACAACCATATAAAATCATCATGGATAAAATCAAGAAACCGGAAATATTAACAACTTTAGATAAAGGAAATGGACAAATGACAGAAAGTGGGGAAGAATCGGTAAAATTATTGTTACATACGTTACTGCCAGATGATAATCAGGAAGAGGATAATGATATTCATGTAGCAAGAAGAAATCAGATGAATTCGCGGTATAAAGGAAGTGTTGTTTATCCATTTGATTTGATGGAAATAAAATTAATTCTTGAAAAATTGAAAAAGAAAAAGGCACCTGGTCCAGATGGTATTATAAATGAAGTCTTATATAATCTACGGGAAGAAATAATTTTATTTTTGTATTTTTTATTTAATGACTGTTTAGTAAGAGGAAGATTTCCAAATATTTGGAAGGAAGCCAAAGTTGTGATCTTAAGTAAAGGAGCAGATAAAGATAGAACACAACCAAAATCTTTTAGACCAGTATGCTTGTTAAATTCTTTAGGCAAAATATTTGAACAATTAATTTATAAAAGGATGATGGAATTTAGAATAATGATAGGGATGAATATGAAACAATTTGGATTCAGGAAAGGATATTCAACTGAGGATGCTATTTTAAAAGTACAAGATATTGTGTTAAAAAGCTCAAAAAATTATGTAATTGGAATATCTGTGGATATATCTGGTGCTTTTGATAATTTATGGTGGCCGTATTTTTTTGGCATCTTAAGAGAGAAGGAATATCCAGGTACCATATATAATTTATTAAAAGATTATTGTCTAAATAGAGAAGCATACATTGGAGGCTCAAATTACGACATTAGGAAGCAAATTACTAAAGGCTGTCCTCAGGGTTCTATTTTGGGGCCCCTTTTTTGGGATATTTTGTCAGAAAGTCTCTTGGAACAATTGGAAAATGATGGAAATGTTTTAGATATAATTGCGTATGCTGATGATATTGTGATAATGGTGGATGGGCAAAGCAGAAGGGAATTGGAAATTAAAGCGAAGGAAGTTACTGCAAAATTATCAAATTGGTGTGAAATAACCAAATTAAAAATTGCACCAAATAAATCAAATTATTTGCTCTTAAAAGGAAACTTAAAAAGGGATCCAACAATAAAAATTAATAATCAAAATATTCGAAGAGTAAAAGAAGTTAGATATTTGGGGATAATGTTGGATGAAAAATTTAATTTCAGAAAATATACAGATTATATTAGGCAGAAATCTGAGAAAATAATGTTAAAATTGGCAAGAATTACAAAATTAAATTTTGTACTTCCCTTACAGACCATACAAATTTATCACAATACAATCTTTGCCTCAATTATTACTTATGCTGCAGCAGTTTGGGCGGAAAGAATGGATAATGTGCAAATTAAAATGCTGCTAAGAAGAACCCAAAGAAAGATCTTATTAAGGCTAACAGGAGCAGTAAATACAACACCCACAATGGCACTGTTAGTCTCTACAGCAATATGGCCCATTGATCTATTGGTAAAATTAAAGGGAGCAAAATTCTGGCTAAAGAAAGGAAATTTAGAAAAAGTTTATAAAATTAGTGGTGTAAGAACAGATAAAATTTGGGAAGTAAAAAATGCTTTGAAAAATAAATGGCAAAATGAATGGTCGGAATGTGCTGTAGGTAGAAGAGTTTATGGATTTTTCCAGAATATTAGAGAAAGATTAAAATTAAATTTCATTCAACCAACAAAAGGATTCATTCATTATATAACTGGACATGGACCATATAAAACATATTGGAAAAAAATAAAAAAAAACGAATTCTGATATATGTAATATCTGTCAAGTACAAGATAACCCGGAGCATGCGATCTTTGAATGCGAAAGGTATGAAACTATGAATGTAGAAGAAAGGCATCAATTAGGAGGATATTATATAAATGATATAATTAGAAATCCAAATTTAATTGAAAAACTACAGTTTTTAACCAATTATGTTAGTAAAAAAGCTTGGGAAACTGAAAATATCGAGGTAGAATGGATTGAAAATGAACAAATTGAAATAGATGAGATAAGAAGATCTTCTAGATTACGAGACAGGCAGAGAAGAGGAAACGTAGCACTGTTGCAGGAGAAGGAGGAGTCCAGCCAGGGGAAGATGTAAATGAACTTATTTATACAAATGTAAATAAATTTTTAATATATAGTGCTGGTTACCAGTATTGGTATTTTGTTTTTTTTAACCAGTTGTCCAGTCGCTGGAAACCAGTGGCATAGAGTTATAAGATAGCTGGAAGTTTTTAGGTTTATTTAAATTAATGTTTTCTTTTGTAGAATAGTGTAGATGTCTTAGTTATTTTTTTGTTAGTAGAATTAGATTTGCTGGAAACCAGTAACTTTAGGAAATTTTATGTTTTTGTTGTAGTTTTCTTTTGTTTTGTAGTTAGAAATTCTGAAACATATATTATAATGATGATTGTATATCAATAATTTTGGTTAAATAAATAGAAAATTTGAATAAATGCCCCGGTATAGTTGTCAAGGTGCCGGGGTATAATATTCAGATTTTATTTTATTTTATTTTATTTTATTTTATTTTATTTTATGTGCATCGCATCGCATGCGGATTGAGTCACAGCACGTCATATCCGCATGGCATCGCTTCATATCGCATATTATGTGCATCGCATCGCATGCGCATTGAGTCACTTCGCGTCACATACGCATAGCACCGCTTGATATCGAATCTTATGTGCATCGCATCGCACATGGCACCGCTTGAAAATAGCATTTTATGTGCATCGCAACGCATGCGCATTGAGTCACATCCCGTCACATGCGCATGGCATCGCTCGAACATCGCATCTTATGTGCACCGCATCGCATGCGCATCGACCCACATCGCGTCACATGCGCATGCCATCGCTTGACACCGAATCTTATGTGCATCGGATCGCATGCGCATTCAGTCACTTCGCATCACATGCGTATGGCATCTCTTGATATCGCATCTTATGTGCATCGCATCGCATGCGCATTGAGTCATTTCGCGTCACATGCGCATGGCATCGCTTGTTATCGCATCTTATGTGCATCGCATCGCATTCACATTGATTCACGTCGCGTCACATGCGCATGGCATTGCTTGATATCGCATCTTATGTGCATCGTATCGCATGCGCATTGAGTCACGTCGCGTCACATGCGTATGGCACCGCTTGATAACGCAGCTTATGTGCATCTCATCGCATGCGCATTGAGCCACGTCTAATGCGCATGGCATCGCTTGATTTCGCTTCTTATGTGTATCAGTAGCATGCGCATTGAGCCTGGTCGCACCACATGCGCATGACATCGCTCGACGTCGCATCTTATGTGCATCGCATCGCATGCGCATTGAGTCACCTCGCGTCACATGCGCAAGGCATCGCTTGATATCGCATCTTATGTGCATCGCATCGCATGCGCATTGAGTCACGTCGCGTCACATGCCCATCGAATCGCTTGATATCGCATCTTATGTGCATCGCATGCGCATTGAGTAACATTGCATCACATGCGCATGGCATCGCTTGATATCGCATCTTATGTGCATCCCATGCGCATGGAGTCACGTCGCGTCACATGCGCATGGCATCACTTGATATCGCATCTTATATGCATCGCATCGCAGCGCAATTAGCCACATCACGCCAAATGCGCATGGCATCGCTTGATATCGCATCTTATGTGCATCGCATCGCATGCGGATTGAGTCACAGCACGTCATATCCGCATGGCATCGCTTCGTATCGCATATTATGTGCATCGCATCGCATGCGCATTGAGTCACTTCGCGTCACATACGCATAGCACCGCTTGATATCGAATCTTATGTGCATCGCATCGCACATGGCACCGCTTGAAAATAGCATTTTATGTGCATCGCAACGCATGCGCATTGAGTCACATCCCGTCACATGCGCATGGCATCGCTCGAACATCGCATCTTATGTGCATCGCATCGCATGCGCATCGACCCACATCGCGTCACATGCGCATGCCATCGCTTGACACCGAATCTTATGTGCATCGGATCGCATGCGCATTCAGTCACTTCGCATCACATGCGTATGGCATCTCTTGATATCGCATCTTATGTGCATCGCATCGCATGCGCATTGAGTCATTTCGCGTCACATGCGCATGGCATCGCTTGTTATCGCATCTTATGTGCATCGCATCGCATTCACATTGATTCACGTCGCGTCTATTGCGCATGGCATTGCTTGATATCGCATCTTATGTGCATCGTATCGCATGCGCATTGAGTCACATCGCAACACATGCGCACGGCATCACTCGACATCGGATTTTATGTTCATCGCATCGCATGCGTATTGGGTCACGTCGCATCACACGCGCATGGCATCGCTTGATATCACATCTTATGCGCATCGCATCGCATGCGCATTGAGTCACATTGCATCACACGCGCATGGCATCGCTCGACATCGCATCTTATATGCATCGCATCGCATGTGCATTGAATCGCATCGCATCACACGCGCATGGCAGCGCTCGACATCGCATCTTATGTGCATTGCAACGGATGCGCATTCAATCGCATCGCATTACATGCGCATGGCATCGCTCGACATCGCATCTTATGTGCATCGCATCGCATGCGCATTGAGTCACGTCGCGTCACATGCGCATGGCATTGCTTGATATCGCATCTTATGTGCATAGTATCGTATGCACATTGAGTCACATCGCGTCACATGTTCATGGCATCGCTTGATATCGCATCTTATGTCCATCGCTTCGCATGCTCATTGAGTCACATCGCATTACATGCGCATAGCATCGCTCGACATCGCATCTTATGTGCAGCGCATCGCATGCGCATTGAGCCACAACGCATTATATGCGCACGGCAGCGTTCGACATCGCATCTTATGTGCATCGAATCGCATTACATGCGCATAGCATCGCTCGACATCGCATCTTATGTGCATCGGATCGCATGCGCATTGAGCCACGTCGCGTCACATACGCATGGCATCGCTTGATATCGCATCTTATGTGCATCGCATCGCATGCGCATTGAGTCACGTCGCCTCACATGCGCATGGCATCGCTCGACATCGCATCTTATGTGCATCGCATCGCATGCGCATTGAGTCACGTCGCGTCACTTGCGCATGGGATTGCTTGATATCGCTTCTTATGTACATCGCGTCGAATGCGCATTGAGTCACGTCTCCTCACAAGCGCATGGCGTCCCTTGATATCGCATCTTATGTGCATGGTATTGTATGCACATTGAGTCACATCGCGTCACATGTGCATGGAATCACTTGATATCGCATCTTATGTGCGCCGCATCGCATGCGCGTTGAGCCACATGGCATTACATGCGCATGGCAGCGTTCCACATCGCATCTTATGTGCATCGCATACGCATTGAGCCACATCGCATTACATGCGCATAGCATCGCTCGACATCGCATCTTATGTGCATCGCATCGTATGCGCATTGAGTCACGTTGCGTCACATACGCATGGCATCGCTTGATATCGCATCTTATGTGCATCGCATCGCATGCGCATTGATCACATCGCATCACATGCGCATGGCGTCGCTCGACTTCGCATCTTATGTGCATCGCATCGTATGAACATGGAGTCACGTCGCATCACATGCACATGGCATCGCTTGATATCGCATCTCATGTGCATAGCATCGCATGCGCATTGAGTCACGTCGCGTCACATGCGCATGGCGTCGCTTGATATCGCATCTTAAGTGCATCACATCGCATGCGCATTGAGTCACATTGCATCACATGCGCATGTCATCGCTCGACATCGCATCTTATGTGCATCACATCGCATGGGCATTGAATCGCATCGCATTACGTGCGCATGGCATCGGTTGATATGGATATCTTATGTGCCTCGCATCGGATATGCATTGAGTCACATCGCGTCACATGCGCATTGCATCGCTTTATATCGCAACTTATGTGCATCGCATGCGCACTGGGTCACATCACGTCACATTGCGCATGGCATCGCTCGACATCGCATCTTATATGCATCGCATCCCATGTGCATTGAATCGCATCGCATCACACGCGCATGGCAGCGCCCGACATCGCATTATATGTGCATTGCAACGGATGCGCATTGAATCGCATCGCATTACATGCGAATGGCATCGCTCGACATCGCATCTTATGTGCATCGCATCGCATGCGCATTGAGTCACGTCGCGTCACATGCGCATGGCATTGCTTGATATCGCATCTTATGTGCATCGCGTCGAATGCGTATTGAGCTACGTCGCCTCACATGCGCATGGCATTGCTTGATATCGCATCTTATGTGCATCGCATCGCATGCGCATTGAGTCACATCGCATTACATGCGCATAGCATCGCTCGACATCGCATCTTATGTTCACGGCATCGCATGCGCATGGAGCCACACCGCATTACATGAGCATGGCAGAGCTCGTAATCGCATCTTATGTGCATCGCATCGCATGCGTATTGAGTCACGTCGCCTCACATGCGCATGGCATCGCTCGATATCGCATTTTATGTGCATCGCATCGCATGCGCATTGAACTATACATCGCATCACATGCGCATGGCATCGTTCGATATCGCATGTTATGTGCATCGCATCACATGCGCACTAAATCGCATGGCATCACATGCGCATGGCATCGCTCAATATCGCATCTTATGTGCATCGCATTGCATGCGCATTGAATCGCATCGCATTACGTGAGCATGGCATCGGTTGATATGGATATCTTATGTGCATCGCATCGCATGCGCATTGATTCACATCGCGTCACATGCGCATTGCATCGCTTTATATCGCACCTTATGTGCATCGCATCGCATGAGCATTGAGTCACATCGCGTCACACGCGAAAGGCATCGTTTGAAATCGTATCTTATCTGCATTGCATCGCATGCGTATTGAGTCACACGCGACACATGCGCATGGCATCGCTTGTTATCGCATCTTATGTGCATCGCATCGCATGCGCATTGAGTCACTTCGCTTCACATGGGCATGGTACCGCTTGATATCGCATCTTATGTGCATCGCATCGCATGCTCATTGTGTCACATCGCATCACATGCGCAAGGCATCGCTTAATATCGCATCTTATTTGCATCGCATCGCGCTCGCATTGAGTCACTTCGCGTCACATGCGCATGGCATCGCTTGATATCGAATCTTATGTGCATCACATCGTATGCGCATTGAGTCACATCGCATCACATGCGCATGTCATCGCTCCACATCGCATCTTATGTGCATCGCATCGCATGCGGAATGAGTCACATCGCATCACATGCGCATGGCATCGTTCGATATCGCATCTTATGTGCATCGCGTCACATGCGCACTAAATCGCATCGCATCACATGCGCATGGCATCCCTTTTTATCGCATTTTATGTGCATCGCATCGCCAGCATATTGAGTTACACGCGTCACATGCGCATGGCATCGCTTGATATTGCATCTTATGTGCATCGCATCGCATGCGCATTGAGTCACATTGCATCACACGCGAATGGCATCGCTCGACATCGCATCTTTTATCCATCGCATCGCATGTGCATTGAATCCCATCACACGCGCATGGCACCGCTCGACATCGCATCTTATGTGCATTGCAACTGATGCGCATTGAATCGCATCGCACTACATGCGCATGGCATCGCTGGACATCGCATCTTATGTGCATCGCATCGCATGCGCATTGAGTCACGTCGCGTCACATGCGCATGGCATTGCTAGATATCGCTTCTTATGTGCATCGCGTCGAATGCGCATTGAGTCACGTCGCCACACAAGCGCATGTCGTCCCTTGATATCGCATCTTGTGTGCATGGTATCGTATGCACATTGAGTCAAATCGCATCACATGCGCATGGCATCGCTCGGCATCGCATCTTATGTGCATCGCATCGCATGCGCAGTGAGTCTCATTGCATCACATGCGCATGGCATCGTTTGACATCGCCTCTTATGTGCATCGCATTACATTCGCATGCATCGCTTGATATCGCATCTTATGTGCATCACATCGCATGCGCATTGAGTCACATCGCATCACATGCGCATGGCATCGCTCGACCTCGCATCTTATGTGCATCGCATAGGATATGCATTGAGTCACGTCGCGACACATGCGCATGGCATCGCTTGATATCGCATCTCAAGTGCATAGCATCGCGTGCGCATTGAGTCACGTCGTGTCACAGGCACATGGCATCGCTTGATATCGCATCTTGTGTGCATCACATCGCATGCGCATTGAGTCACATCGCATCACATGCGCATGTCATCGCTCGACATCGCATCTTATGTGCATCGCATTGCATGCGCATTGAATCGCATCACATTACGTGCGCATGGCATCGGTTGATATGCATATCTTATGTGCATCGCATCGCATGCGCATTGATTCGCGTGGCATCACATGGGCATGGCATCACTTGATATCGTATCTTATGTGCATCGCATCGGATATGCATTGAGTCACATCGCGTCACATGCACATTGCATCGCTTTATATCGCACCTTGTGTGCATCGCATCGCATGCGCATTGGGTCACATCACGTCACATTGCGCATGGCATCGCTTGATATCACATTTTATAAGCATCGCATCGCATGCGCATTGAGTCACATCGCAACACATGCGCACGGCATCACTCGACATCGGATTTTCTGTTTTTCGCATCGCATGCGTATTGGGTCACGTCGCATCACACGCGCATGGCATCGCTTGATATCACATCTTATGCGCATCGCATCGCATGCGCATTGAGTCACATTGCATCACACGCGCATGGCATCGCTCGACATCGCATCTTATATGCATCGCATCGCATGTGCATTGAATCGCATCGCATCACACGCGCATGGCAGCGCTCGACATCGCATCTTATGTGCATTGCAACGGATGCGCATTCAATCGCATCGCATTACATGCGCATGGCATCGCTCGACATCGCATCTTATGTGCATCGCATCGCATGCGCATTGAGTCACGTCGCGTCACATGCGCATGGCATTGCTTGATATCGCATCTTATGTGCATCGCGTCGAATGCGCATTGAGTCACGTCGCCTCACAAGCGCATGGCGTCGCTTGATATCGCATCTTATGTGCATAGTAACGTATCCACACTGAGTCACATCGCGTCACATGTTCATGGCATCGCTTGATATCGCATCTTATGTCCATCGCATCGCATGCGCATTGAGTCACATCGCATTACATGCGCATAGCATCGCTCGACATCGCATCTTATGTGCAGCGCATCGCATGCGCATTGAGCCACTACGCATTATATGCGCATGGCAGCGTTCGACATCGCATCTTATGTGCATCGAATCGCGTTACATGCGCATAGCATCGCTCGACATCGCATCTTATGTGCATCGGATCGCATGCGCATTGAGCCACGTCGCGGCACATACGCATGGCATCGCTTGATATCGCATCTTATGTGCATCGCATCGCAAGCGCATTGAGTCACGTCGCCTCACATGCACATGGCATCGCTCGACATCGCATCTTATGTGCATCGCATCGCATGTGCATTGAGTCACGTCGCGTCACATGCGCATGGGATTGCTTGATATCGCTTCTTATGTACATCGCGTCGAATGCGCATTGAGTCACGTCTCCTCACAAGCGCATGGCGTCCCTTGATATCGCATCTTATGTGCATGGTATTGTATGCACATTGAGTCACATCGCGTCACATGTGCATGGAATCGCTAAATAACGCATCTTATGTGCGCCGCATCGCATGCGCATTGAGCCACATGGCATTACATGCGCATGGCAGCGTTCGACATCGCATCTTATGTGCATCGCATACGCATTGAGCCATATCGCATTACATGCGCATAGCATCGCTCGACATCGCATCTTATGTGCATTGCATCGTATGCGCATTGAGTCACGTTGCGTCACATACGCATGGCATCGTTCGACTTCGCATCTTATGTGCATCGCATCGCATGCGCACTGAATCGCATCTCATCACATACGCATGGCGTCGCTCGACTTCGCATCTTATGTGCATCGCATCGTATGAACATTGAGTCACGTCGCATCACATGTACATGCATCGCTTGATATTGCATCTTATGTGCATCACATCGCATGCGCATTGAGTCACATCGCATCACATGCGGCTGGCATCACCTGATATCGCATCTAATGTGCATCGCATCACATGCGCATTGATCACTACGCGTCACATGCGCGTGGCATCCCTTGTTATCGCAACTTGTGTGCATCGCATTCGCATTGAGCCACATCGCGTCGCATGCGCATGGCTTCGCTTGATATCGCATCTCATGTGCATAGCATCGCATGCGCATTGAGTCACGTCGCGTCACATGCGGATGGCGTCGCTTGATATCGCATCTTATGTGCATCACATCGCATGCGCATTGAGTCACATTGCATCACATGCGGATGTCATCGCTCGACATCGCATCTTATGTGCATCACATCGCATGCGCATTGAATCGCATCGCATTACGTGCGCATGGCATCGGTTGATATGGATATCTTATGTGCATCGCATCGGATATGCATTGAGTCACATCGCGTCACATGCGCATTGCATCGCTTTATATCGCACCTTATGTGCATCGCATGCGCATTGGGTCACATCACGTCACATTGCGCATGGCATCGCTCGACATCGCATCTTATATGCATCGCATCGCATGTGCATGGAATCGCATTGCATCACACGCGCATGGCAGCGCCCGACATCGCATCATATGTGCATTGCAACGGATGCGCATTGAATCGCATCGCAATACATGCGGATGGCATCGCTCGACATCGCATCTTATGTGCATCGCATCGCATGCGCATTGAGTCACGTCGCGTCACATGCGCATGGCATTGCATGATATCGCATCTTATGTGCATCGCGTCGAATGCGTATTGAGCTACGTCGCCTCACATGCGCATGGCATTGCTTGATATCGCATCTTATGTTTATCGCATCGCATGCGCATTGAGTCACATCGCATTACATGCGCATAGCATCGCTCGACATCGCATCTTATGTTCACGGCATCGCATGCGCATGGAGCCACATCGCAATACATGAGCATGGCAGAGCTCGTAATCGCATCTTATGTGCATAGCATCGCATTCGCATTGAGTTACATCGCATCAAATGCGCATGGCATCGTTCGATATCGCATCTTATGTGCATCGCATCACATGCGCACTAAATCGCACGGCATCACATGCGCATGGCATCGCTCAATATCGCATCTTATGTGCATCGCATTGCATGCGCATTGAATCGCATCGCATTACGTGCGCATGGCATCGGTTGATATGGATATCTTATGTGCATCGCATCGCATGCGCATTGATTCACATCGCGTCACATGCGCATTGCATCGCTTTATATCGCACCTTATGTGCATCGCATCGCATGAGCATTGAGTCACATCGCGTCACACGCGAAAGGCATCGTTTAAATCGTATCTTATCTGCATTGCATCGCATGCGTATTGAGTCACACGCGACACATGCGCATGGCATCGCTTGTTATCGCATCTTATGTGCATCGCATCGCATGCGCATTGAGTCACTTCGCTTCACATGGGCATTGTATCGCTTGATATCGCATCTTATGTGCATCGCATCGCATGCTCATTGTGTCACATCGCATCACATGCGCAAGGCATCGCTTAATATCGCATCTTATTTGCATCGC
Source organism: Tenodera sinensis (assembly GCA_030765045.1). Lineage (NCBI taxonomy): Eukaryota > Metazoa > Arthropoda > Insecta > Mantodea > Mantidae > Tenodera > Tenodera sinensis. Next base: position 51,005,911 of record CM060973.1, read on the forward strand.
ATCGCGCTCGCATTGAGTCACTTCGCGTCACATGCGCATGGCATCGCTTGATATCGAATCTTATGTGCATCACATCGTATGCGCATTGAGTCACATCGCATCACATGCGCATGTCATCGCTCCACATCGCATCTTATGTGCATCGCATCACATGCGCACTAAATCGCATCGCATCACATGCGCATAGCATCGCTGGACATCGCATCTTATGTGCATCGCATCGCATGCGCATTGAGCCACATCGCGTCACATGCGCATGGCATCGCTCAATATCGCATCTTATGCGCATCGCATCGCATGCGCATTGGGTCACGTCGCATTACATGCGCATGGCTTCGCTTGATATCGCATCTTATGTGCATCGCATCGCATGCGCATTGAGTCACATCGCGTCACATGCGAATGGCATCGCTTGAAATCGCAGCTTATGTGCATCGCTACGCCTGCGCATTGAGTCACTTCGCGTCACATGGGCATGGCATTACTTGACATCGCATCTTATGTGCACCGCATCCCATGCTCATTGAATCGCCTGGCATTACATAAGCATGGCATCGCTTGATATCGCATCTTATGTGCATCGCATCGCATGCGCATTGGGTCACATTGCATCACACGCGCATGGCATCGCTCGACATCGCATCTTATATGCATCGCATCGCATGTGAATTGAATCGCATCGCATCACACACGCATGGCACCGCTCGACATTTCATTTTATGTACATTGCAACGGATGCGCAATGAATCGCATGGTATTACATGCGCATGGCATCGCTCGACATCACATCTTATGTGCATCGCATCACATGCGCATTCAGTCACGTCGCGTCACATGCGCATGGCATTGCTTGATATCGCATCTTATGTGCATGGCGTCGAATAAGCATTGAGTCACGTCGCCTCAAAAGCGCATGGGGTCGCTTGATATCGCATCTTATGTGACTGGTATCGTATGCACATTGAGTCACATCGCGTCACATGTGCATGGCATCGCTTGATATCGCATCTTATGTCCATCGCATCGAATGCGCATTGAGTCACATCGCATTACATGCGCATAGCATCGCTCAACATCGCATCTTATGTGCACCGCATCGCATGCGCATTGAGCCACAACGCATTACATGCGCATGGCAGCGCTCGACATCGCATCTTATGTGCATTGCATGCGCATTGAATCGCATCGCATTACATGCGCATAGCATCTCTCGACATCGCATCTTATGTGCATCGCATCGCATGCGCATTGGGTCACGTCGCATTACATGCCCATGGCTTCGCTTGATATCGCATCTTATGTGCATCGCATCGCATGCGCATTGAGTCACATCGCGTCACATGCGATTGGCATCGCTTGAAATCGCATCTTATGTCCATGGCATCGCATGCGTATTGAGTCACATGCGCATGGCATCGCTTGATATCGCATCTTATGTGCATCTAATAGCATGAGCAATGAATCGCATCGCATTTCATGCGCATGGCATCGCTTGACATCGCATCTTATGTGCACCGCATCCCATGCGCATTGAGTCACGTCGCGTCACATGCGCATGGCAATGTTTAATATCGCATCTTGTGTGCATCGCGTCGAATGCGCATTGTGTAACGTCGCCTCAAAAGCGCATGGCGTCGCTTGATATCGCATCTTATGTGCATGGTATCGTATGCAAATTGAGTCACATCGCGTCACATGTGCATGGCATCGCTTGATATCGCATCTTATGTCCATTGAATCGCATGCGCATTGAGTCACATCGCATTACATGCGCATAGCATCGCTCGACATCGCACCTTATGTGCACCGCATCGCATGCGCATTGAGCCACAACGCATAAATGCACATGGCAGCACTCGACATCGCATCTTATGTGCATCGCATCGCATGCGCATTGAGTCCCGCCGCACTACATGCGCATGACATCGCTCGACATCGCATCTTATGTGCATCGCATCGCATGCGCATTGAGACACATCGCGTCACATGCGCATGGCATCGCTTCATATCTCATCTTATGTGCATCGCTTCGCAAGGCATTGTGTCACAACGCGTCACATGCGCATGCATCGCTCGAAATTGCAACTTATGTGCATCGCATAGGCATTGAGTCACATAGCGTCACATGCGCATGGCATCGCTTATATCGCATCTTATGTGCATCGCATCGCAGCGTATTGAGTCACATTACGCAACATGCGCATGGTATCGCTTGATATCGCAACTTATGTGCGTCGCATCGCATGCGCATTGAGTCACGTCGCACCACATGCGCATGACATCGCTAGACACCGCATCTTTTGTGCATCTCATCGCATGCGTATTGAGTCACATCCCGTCAAATGCGCATGGCATCGCTTGATGTCGCCTCTTATGTGCATCAAATCGCAGCGCATTGAGTCAAATCACGCCACATGCGCATGGCATCTCTTGATATCGCATCTCATGTGCATCGCATCGCATGCGGATTGAGTCACATCACGTCACATGCGCATGGCATCTCTTGATATCGCATCTCATGTGCATCGCATCGCATGCGGATTGAGTCACATCACGTCACATGCGCATGGCATCGTTTGATATCGCATCTTATGTGCACCGCATGGCATGCGCATTGAGTCACTTCGCGGTCACATACGCATGGCATCGCTTGTATCGCATCTTATGTGCATCGCATCGCATGCGCATTGAGTCACATCGCATCACATGCGGCTGGTATCACCTGATATCGCATCTAATGTGCATCGCATCACATGCGCATTGAAACACGCCCCGTCACATGCGCATGGCATCGCTTGATATCGCATCTTATGTGCATCGCATCGCATGCGCATTGAGTCACATCGCGTCACATGCGGCTGGCATCACCTGATATCGCATCTAATGTGCATCGCATCACATGCGCATTGATCACTACGCGTCACATGCGCGTGGCATCCCTTGTTATCGCAACTTGTGTGCATCGCATTCGCATTGAGCCACGTCGCGTCGCATGCGCATGGCTTCGCTTGATATTGCATCTTACGTGCATCGCATCGCAAGCGCATTGAGTCACGTCGCGTCACATGCGCATGCATCGCTCGAGATCACACGTTATGTGCATCGCATCGCATGGGGATTGAGTCACATCTCGTCACATGCGCATGGCATCGCTTGATATCGCATCTTAGGTGCATCGCGTCGAATAAGCATTGAGTCACGTCGCCTATAAAGGGCATTGGGTCGCTTGATATCGCATCTTATGTGACTGGTATCGTATGCACATTGAGTCACATCGCGTCACATGTGCATGGCATCGCTTGATATCGCATCTTATGTCCATCGCATCGCATGCGCATTGAGTCTCATCGCATTACATGCGCATAGCATCGCTCAACATCGCATCTTATGTGCACCGCATCGCATACGCATTGAGCCACAACGCATTACATGCGCATGGCAGCGCTCGACATCGCATCTTATGTGCATTGCATGCGCATTGAATCGCATCGCATTACATGCACATAGCATCTCTCGACATCGCATCTTATGTGCATCGCATCGCATGCGCATTGAGTCACATCGCGTCACATGCGATTGGCATCGCTTGAAATCGCATCTTATGTCCATGGCATCGCATGCGTATTGAGTCACATGCGCATGGCATCGCTTGATATCGCATCTTATGTGCATCTAATAGCATGAGCAATGAATCGCATCGCATTTCATGCGCATGGCATCGCTTGACATCGCATCTTATGTGCACCGCATCCCATGCGCATTGAGTCACGTCGCGTCACATGCGCATGGCAGTGATTGATATCGTATCTTATGTGCATCGCGTCGAATGCGCATTGTGTAACGTCGCCTCAAAAGCGCAAGGCGTCGCTTGATATCGCATTTAATGTGCATGGTATCGTATGCAAATTGAGTCACATCGCGTCACATGTGCATGGCATCGCTTGATATCGCATCTTATGTCCATTGAATCGCATGCGCATTGAGTCACATCGCATTACATGCGCATAGCATCGCTCGACATCGCACCTTATGTGCATCGCATCGCATGCGCATCGAGTCCCGCCGCACTACATGCGCATGACATCGCTCGACATCGCATCTTATGTGCATCGCATCGCATGCGCATTGAGACACATCGCGTCACATGCGCATGGCATCGCTTCATATCTCATCTTACGTGCATCGCTTCGCAAGGCATTGTGTCACAACGCGTCACATGAGCATTCATTGCTCGAAATTGCAACTTATGTGCATCGCATAGGCATTGAGTCACATAGCGTCACATGCGCATGGCATCGCTTATATCGCATCTTATGTGCATCGCATCGCAGCGTATTGAGTCACATTACGCAACATGCGCATGGTATCGCTTGATATCGCAACTTATGTGCGTCGCATCGCATGCGCATTGAGTCACGTCGCACCACATGCGCATGACATCGCTAGACACCGCATCTTTTGTGCATCTCATCGCATGCGTATTGAGTCACATCCCGTCAAATGCGCATGGCATCGCTTGATGTCAGATCTTATGTGCATCAAATCGCAGCGCATTGAGTCAAATCACGCCACATGCGCATGGCATCTCTTGATATCGCATCACATGTGCATCGCATCGCATGCGGATTGAGTCACATCACGTCACATGCGCATGGCATCGTTTGATATCGCATCTTATGTGCACCGCATGGCATGCGCATTGAGTCACTTCGCGGTCACATACGCATGGCATCGCTTGTATCGCATCTTATGTGCATCGCATCGCATGCGCATTGAGTCACATCGCATCACATGCGGCTGGTATCACCTGATATCGCATCTAATGTGCATCGCATCACATGCGCATTGAATCACGCCCCGTCACATGCGCATGGCATCGCTTGATATCGCATCTTATGTGCATCGCATCGCATGCGCATTGAGTCACATCGCGTCACATGCGGCTGGCATCACCTGATATCGCATCTAATGTGCATCGCATCACATGCGCATTGATCACTACGCGTCACATGCGCGTGGCATCCCTTGTTATCGCAACTTGTGTGCATCGCATTCGCATTGAGCCACATCGCGTCGCATGCGCATGGCTTCGCTTGATATTGCATCTTACGTGCATCGCATCGCAAGCGCATTGAGTCACGTCGCGTCACATGCGCATGGCATCGCTTGTTATCGCATCTTATGTGAATCTCATCGCATGCGCATTGAGTCACATCCCGTCACATGCGCATGCATCGCTCGAGATCACACGTTATGTGCATCGCACCGCATGGGGATTGAGTCACATCTCGTCACATGCGCATGGCATCGCTTGATATCGCATCTTAGGTGCATCGCGTCGAATAAGCATTGAGTCACGTCGCCTCAAAAGCGCATGGGGTCGCTTGATATCGCATCTTATGTGACTGGTATCGTATGCACATTGAGTCACATCGCGTCACATGTGCATGGCATCGCTTGATATCGCATCTTATGTCCATCGCATCGCATGCGCATTGAGTCACATCGCATTACATGCGCATAGCATCGCTCAACATCGCATCTTATGTGCACCGCATCGCATGCGCATTGAGTCCCGCCGCACTACATGCGCATGACATCGCTCGACATCGCATCTTATGTGCATCGCATCGCATGCGCGTTGAGACACATCGCGTCACATGCGCATGGCATCGCTTCATATCTCATCTTATGTGCATCGCTTCGCAAGGAATTGTGTGACAACGCGTCACATGCGCATGCATCGCTCGAAATTGCAACTTATGTGCATCGCATAGGCATTGAGTCACATAGCGTCACATGCGCATGGCATCGCTTATATCGCATCTGTTGTGCATCGCATCGCAGCGTATTGAGTCACATTACGCAACATGCGCATGGTATCGCTTGATATCGCAACTTATGTGCGTCGCATCGCATGCGCATTGAGTCACGTCGCACCACATGCGCATGACATCGCTAGACACCGCATCTTTTGTGCATCTCATCGCATGCGTATTGAGTCACATCCCGTCAAATGCGCATGGCATCGCTTGATGTCGCATCTTATGTGCATCAAATCGCAGCGCATTGAGTCAAATCACGCCACATGCGCATGGCATCTCTTGATATCGCATCTCATGTGCATCGCATCGCATGCGGATTGAGTCACATCAGTAGGGTATATAAGGGGAAGCTGGCACACTTTTTTATGGGCAAGATGGCCGCCATGCGTAATCTAAGGATTACTAGGTAAGGTGGTAGGGGAAGCAGGACGTTGTAGGTGTTTGAAGGAATCTCTAGGGATGACTCTTAAGGCCTATAGCAGTGTATGTATGCTTATGAGCGTTCATGGTGCCTGAGTATGTCGTTCACTATTTCGATGTATGCCGCCTAACACAAGAGCTTTCTATCTTGATTGAATATATTACCCCAACATGACGCCTCGCCCCACATAGCAACGCTAACCTAACCTAACCTAACCTAACCTAACCTAACCTAACCTAACCCAACCTAACCTAACCTAACCTAACCTAACCTAACCTAACCTAACCTAACCTTGCCTAAGCCCCATACTTCTACTCGTCTAACCTATCCTAACCTAACCTAGCTCCCGCTCTTTTTTACTTTGAACTTTCATAATTTAACACAGCCTAAGTCTCATACTACTACTCGTGTAACCTACCCTAATGCTACTTAATCTAAGTGAGCATAAATCTTCCTATTTGTTAAGATTGACTCAACCCAATCTATTTCATTCCTAGTCAACTTAAGCGTTCTATTCTTCTATAACCTATTCTAACCTATTATGACCTTCACACCATACCATTTCTGTCTTAGACATCCCGCTTTCTTTTGCAAATTTTTTCCTCAGTAACTTTAGATAGCTACTCCGAAGGTATTAGACCCTCGGACATGCGAACCCTAACTATTTGCCATACTTTTTACGAAACATTGATGCTTTTTGGGAGTTTAGTTGCTATTTTAGCCGCTTTTGCGGTATTCTGGAGGTTTTTTACGAATTTTTGAAGGTTTGTCCCGATTGTCAGGTATTCTCATGTATTTAGTATGTTTTAATGCTTTTAAGGGGTACATGGAGCCGTTTTAGGGATTTGTTATGCTTTCATGATCAAATTCCATCCTTTCGTAAGTGTATGATGTTCTCGTCTAGAGAATTGTTTACAGTCTTTCTAAGACTAACCTAACTTATCCACAAACCTCTTTAGAGGCATTTCTTCAACGTTATTTAACATTATACATGTTTCTTTTTCTCCTCACTACAACTCTTTTTGTAAACTAACATTAAAAGTCGTAACCTTGTTATTGAAATATCTATTGTATCCGTCTTTGTGGACTGCTCCAGTATGCTACACATGTTAACCTCATTTAACGATTCTTTTGCATAGTTCTGTATGTTCTAATGGTAACATGTCAAACGTTGCACACATTCCTTCTAAGACTATCCTAACCTGACCTTACTCAACCAACAACCATCATCACCAGCGCCATCTTAACCTGCACGACAACAACCATCGCAGCACCCCACACATAGGTCATCACCACCGCCGCCATAACCTACACGAACACCACCACCACCACCACCACCGCCACCACCACCATCCTCACCATCACCACCATCGCTACCATCTCTAACATAACCATCACCATTACCACCATCCTCACCATCGCCAGCATCGTTACCATCACACTCGTTACCATCATATCCATCACAGCCATAATCATCACCAACACAACCATCACCAAACCCGCCTATTATAATCCAACCGGTTGTTTTAAAGTATTCTTTTACAGTTTCATTGATCATTATTGTTTTTCCTAACCCTTTATAGATTTTTAAACTTATCACTAAAAGATGATCTATCCGCAGATGTTGAGGTACTTATAGCTCAATATTTTTAAGAGATATTCAGCAATACCTTTGATAGTATTTTAACACAATCTTCTGTTTATATAAAGTTAATGAGGGTATACTTACTTTAAGGTAGTAGGGTATACGCCTCTCCTCTTTTATCTGGGCTGGAGACCAGCACTAGAGTTAAAGTCTAGTGGCAGAGTTAACGCCTCCCTTTATAATTTCTATTTTTCTTCTTTCTTCGACAAGTATCATGATAAGCACGGAGAAGCCAGGTGAGTAATTTTTTTTATTTTTTTCTTCTTTCTTCGTCAGACTTCATTTGAGGCGTGGAGGAGTCAGTTGATTAAACTTTCATTTTCTACAGGAAACGTAACGGAGAAAATAATTATCTTGAGATCTAAGTTGCATTCTCTTATGCACGGCTTGCAACGTTGTAATGCCCATACGCATACGTAGATATTCCATCCTCTGCAATTACTCTCTTGTCATCATGAGGCGACAGAGCTGTTTTATTAGATTCAACTGTAGAAACATTATGACGTTGGGATAGGATTAAATTCATAGGGGTTCTTAAGATTTTTAAAGTTTTAAGGCACTCCATATAGCTGTTGAAGCTGATGTATTGCTTAATGGCGTTATGTTTTATGCCTTTGATCTTTTTTATCACAGAGCCATCAATATCGAGAGCATACATTTTAGGTCTGAGACCAACGAAACGGCGAATGGTTTTACCACTTGCTTCATCTTTAAACTTTCCCAACACTTTCTTGTTTTGTGTGGAATAGCATATATGGTTAGCAGGGTAATCCGCTGTATCCAGATGTTCAAGCATGTGTAATTTATCCTGGTATATATCAGCTGTAGTCACTCGATGGATGAAGGAATCTGTATCCGTATATAACAGTTTAAGATTCTCAGCTCCATAATATGGAAGTAACACATCGTATTGATACGAATACATTAGCGTCTTGGAGATGTCTAGTACGCTCATACCAATGTATATAGGCTTGTTAAACACTATTTTACGAGAAGCCATATGAACAGCTGCGAGATTAGGACCGTATATAGTTCGATCGATAAATGTAGGCTTGGCTATTAGTTTTTCTAATGTTTTGCTGTTTGCTACAAGACGTATATCCATACGATTACGAATATTTTCCATTGTTTTTCCAAACATCGCATTATTGAAAAGTTTGTACAAATCCTTCTCGAAATCGTTTCTTGCTTGCTGTCGTAGGCGATTATTAAATTCGACGTAAGGCTTTAACCAACAAGATTGACGGAATTTTAGCGCTCGATGAATCTTTGACAGTCGTAGACCGTGACTAAGAGCCTGTTTCAAGGCCATGTAATGTACCACATACTTCTTTCGAGATCCAAGATGGGCAATTAGTTTCTTTGAAGAGGATTCCCCCGGCTTCATACTCTCAGGCAGAAAGGGTAAATCATTATGAAGTTCATGCAGCTCTGCAGGATATTCCACGTCAACCTCCAAGATATACCCAAAGGAATCATCCCCATTCAACGAACCGAGATGTATATCCTCAGGAGAAACCCACGTAAATCCACCATAAGGAAGGGCGTGACACATAGCCCAACCGTACTGGTTATTGGCGTCTTCGTACGTAATAAAATGAGAGGGTTTACGAGGATCATACTGCTCCATATAGATGTTGTTAGCCTCCGCATACCGATGAGAAACCTGGCATAATCCTCCTCTTATACCAGATTCAACCATGAGTAGTTGATCGTAATCAAGAAGCAATTCCAACTCGATTCCAGTATACAGCAGCATAGCATCCCATGTAAGTCCTGGAGAAGTAAAATAATGTGCAGGATCCACTTTATGAGTTTTCAGGGTTTGGTTTCTAAATGTCTCAAAGACATCCGATAGGAGAAGAACATCCGAAATTAAGTACAAATCACTGTACTCGCCAAGGTTTCGGACGTTAAAGTGCTTCCACACGTTCAGAGCATGATCATAGTCCTCACTGCTGATTTCTTCACTGTTTAATCTGTTGTAGAAGGCATTCCTAGAAGGCAAACATGTATCGTTCAGGACATCCCACGATGTTACGTAATCATAGGGAAATACCCCCTTACGAGTCATCAAGCCAATATTCTCTACTCCAAAGTATTTCGCTGTTTCAGTATGCGTTTCAAGGTTCTTTGCAAGCTTCTCCAAACTCGTACTGAGGAAGCGGAAAGTATCCACAAACCGGAGTTTAATATCCCCAACATACTTGGAGAATGATATATAACTTTCCTCTGAATTTGGTATAACCTCTACTCTTTCGCTAGTACACCCCAGTTCCTTAACAATGAAATGAGAGTCATACCCACTCAGGTTATGCATGAAGACAGGTATATAATTAGGTGTTTTACAAGCCAGGTTACATTTATTGTGTAAAGGTCCTCTATACATCCCGGAAACATGATCGTGATCGCGAACCTTCCAATTATCTTCTGTAAATTCATGTTCACACAGGTAGCATATTGTAGAAGCATCGAATGATTCTTGTTCTTCAGCTGTAAGATTAAGAGGTTTAGCAGATTTGTATAAGTCACTAATTTTATTCGCCAGATCCATCAAGCATTCCATAAACTTCTGGGCAGCGTCAGGCCCTCGGTAAACATATGGTTCAGTAGGAAGAGTTGTTTCTAGTTGTTCAACACTAGACGACGGTTTCACATAAACACAAAAGCTCATAGGAGAATGACTTTGATAGGGAGTTGTGTAGGAGGTTTCAGGATTAGGGGCACAGGTATAGTAAGGAGCGAGAATGCTCTCAAAATCGGCGTAGATGACATATGGCAGTTTCAACATCCTCTCAACATTCTTGAATTTAACGATAGAGTTATCCTTTGTAGGCATAACGCATCTAGCAATACCATGTTGTCTACATATTTCTCGGTGCTCTTGCAATTTTTCCATTCCACTTCGTCCATCTTGGTCATCAAAATGACTGAAACATCTTTTACATACATAAATTCGTTCTTTATGCTTAGTTTTCTGCACACGAATAAGCTTCTCAAAATCCTTTATATACACATAGTGATGCCTGTCAGTAGCATCACTCAACAGAAGGAGATCGCGATGATCGTCTAATTCTTCATCAATCACCTTTATTGGAAACACTTCATGTTTATCATCCACTCCAAACACATTTATGGATATATTATTGAGTTTTTCAAATTTAGTGATTTCACCCAAGCTCGTAGGAAATGAGACGCACGAGAAATCGTATTTTTCTTGATGATCCTTGTACTTCCTTACACGCTGAGGATTCTTTTGAATGAACTTAGCAAGCACAGCGTACATAAAGCATTTCTCATCCTTGTAGTTCTGAGGGTTTATACAGGCTTTCTTCGCATCCAAAGATGACGGTAGAGGAATATAGCTGCTCCCTCGAAGAAGATTATACTTGTTAATACGTAGTCGAACGCCATCAACACTCAGAAGAGCCCAATTACTACCTTTCAACTTACTTTCCTCCATTTCAACACGAAGTTTCTCGAATTTTTTTTCCAAGATGGCATCCAAGTCGCTATCTAAAAACACAGCCTGATTACGCGTTTTAAAGGCTTTGTTAGTAGTGTCTCCAACGGCATTCACAAACTTACATTCAGCCATAATGTTAATTTTCAAACTTTTATGAGCCCGCAGTTCCTTCTGAACAGCATGAATTATGCGTTGCTTAGCCTGCTGCAGGTATGAATTTAAATCCTGACTTGCTGGGCATTGGATGAAATACGATTTCAGCCGATCCTGAAAAGCCGTTTCATATTCTACAATATCATCTTCATCAGGAGACATTAACAATAATTTATGCTTAGTAGGTTCGAATTTGACTTTCTTAGCATCTTTAGCCCTCTCACAGCGCCCTTCATGTACATCTCTTCGATTTTCAGTACCGTAAACATCACCACAATGTTTGCACTCGAAAAACTCGCCACATATCAGCTCATGCCTCTTCTTATGGTAGTCACGTAGAAAACTCTTTTCGCATTTACTGCACCTATAATCTGGTATAGCATTCAGAACCGATTTCATCATTTCACCACTCCACATTTTTATAATACGTAGTGGAACACTTGTAAATTATATAAATGAATAAATGCTTATAGCACTTTCCACTGACTCGCCTCGATAACTTATAAAAGCTATTGAACGGTAATCTCGCTAAGAGAAGCTGATGTGCTCGACTCGAAGGTTAATTACTGAATAACTATGTAAGCTCAAGCAAACCCTACTTATTCCACTAGCACGTACCTTATAAATTACTACGCGATTCAAGATTAAGTTTGTATTTTTAAAACATATATCATTAAACTACGTGAGTCAAGGATCAACTTGTTTCATTTTTATTTGCCAGTTCAACGTTAACATGCATTTCCCCTCATTTTTAAAGTTTAAACAAGGTAAATTATATTTCAACCACTGTATTTATAGAAATAAATGTTTATAATTTTAATACTTTCATGCCAAACACACACACAAACACAAACACACATACACACACACACACACACACACACACACACACACACACGCGCGCGCGCGCTCGCAAAATTAAGACGTGAAACGGCGGTTATGTATCTTTAAGTAACATTTCTTTAATCGATATCGGATGACAGTAATGGAACCATCTAAGCAATATTTAAACGCTTAAAAAAACCAAATTTCTGCTATATTTCATCAAACCTTCCTATTTTTATGACTTTTTCTCGTCTTTTACGCACTTTGAAACGAATCCAAAAGAAAAAATTAAGACGCGAAACGGAAGACGTGAAACGGCGGTTATGTATCTTTACGTAACATTACTTTTATCAATATCAGATGACTCACGATAATTCAAGATCACGATTGCAGCGCCTTATAGCGGCTTCAATCAGTACTAAAACGCACATTCTACAGATTTTATACTTTTATGTCGGTAAATTATATATTAGCAGCCAAATTTTCATTCTTTTTATGATTTTTTCTCCGTTTTTACGTACTCTGAGACAAATCCAACAGAAACATTAAGATGCGAAACGGCGGTTATGTATCTTTAAGTAACATTTCTTTTATCGATATCGGGTGACAGTAATGAATCCATCTAAACATTATTTAAACGCTTAAAGAAACAAATACCTCGTATTTTTATAATTCTTTCTCCATTTTTATTCACTTTAAGACGAATCAAGCGTCAAATTAAAACATGAAAAGATGATTATGTTTCTAAGTACCATCATTTCAACAACAAAGACATTAATTTTAACTATCACCACGAAATAAACCTATTTGCACGCGTCTTAACACGCTAACATACTATATGTTACAATCTATCAACTGAACCTCTTTTAAACGTGTCCCAACAGGTAAAATCGTCACCATGTCATTAGTTGAGAAACTCTACCCTCAAACACAGGTGTAAACCTCCCTAAAAACATGTTCCATCAGGTAAAAGTATCACATTGTCCTCACATTAACGGAAAAACCCTTAGCCTCACGCAAAGGCGTCGATTTATAACATTAGTGGAGAAATTGTAGCCTCGAAGAGTCCCGGCGACGTGCTGTCTACAAAAAAAAAAAAAAAAACAAGTTCAGACAGGAAAAATTACAAATACTCATTCTTTCGTGTTTCGGAAAGACCCTAAAGATGTTATCGGATTGTACCATTAGTAAGATGCTTTTAGCTGAAATATAAAATAAAATCTCTTCTTCTTGTTCTGGTTCTTCTTCTTCTTCTTCTTCTTCTTCTTCTTCTTCTTCTTCTTCTTCTTCTTCTAGTCTCATTCTCCTTCATGCTAACAGGGAATATACGCGAACTGAAGGTTATCAGCTGAAATATAAAATAAAATCTCTTCTTCTTGTTCTGGTTGTTCTTCTTCTTCTTCTTTTTCTTCGTCCATATTTTCACCTTAGTTCTTCTAGTCTCATTCTCCTTCATGCTAACAGGGAATATACGCGTAATTTTGACGTTATTACCTTAAATATTAAAATAAAATAACAGCATTCTCCGTCAATTATATCTAAACCGACTTTTTCCGTGTTATGCAACATTTAAGCTTCTAGAATCAACACAAGCAATGTTTCTCTCAATAACAGCATTTTATAATTGATTTTGTAAGTAATAACACCAATTTAAACTTTATTACAGATCTCTAAGACCCTAGTTTGCAAAGTATTTAAATGGACCCTTAGAGATTTGAACTAGACCCCACAGTACAAAAGCTACCATTTTTATCAATAATTCAAGAGCAGATATTTAGCTGAAGTGTTTAACTTTTTATTTCAACACGCTAACTTTATTGATTCGCGAATAAATCGACTTTGAAGTAATTGCCCCGTCCCGGTAATCGAACTATGAGTCGTAGGGATAAAATTGTCTAGTATATCATTTTATATGCCAAGTTACCCTAATTTGTCTTTGCATTACTATTCCAAGTGTAAAAAATAGCGATATAGAGCAAATTTCAATAATTCTCCACAAGATAGGGATCGAACCTACGATACGTTAACTCTAGTATGTTATAAAATAATCGTCCTTAACAAGTATTATCATATAAAGTTTATTTCAGTCTTCCAACACAAGCGGTTCTCGAAATAATTAAATTTACCAAATCAGGATTGGAACCCAAGACTTCAGGATACCAAGCATACCACAGAGGAAAGCCCCTAACAATACCAATTTAATCAAATTTATTCGAAGTTTTTATCGCTGATAGTTTAGGAGTTATTCCAATAATAATTCATAATTTGCACGGGGATCGAACGCTAGACCACCGACAAACTCCAAAATTATACCAAAGACGCGTCGTTTTATTATAAGATAATTACCGTTTACCACTTTTCGATATCTCATTTAGTTTAGGAGAAATCAAGCATAATAGAGTAGAGTATATATATAACGTTTTAAAAACAATTAGCGGCGCCTTTGAGAGGTTTTAAAATCTTGTCCTGGGTGTGACGTCACAGCAACACAACATTTTAAAACCACTCAAAGGACCCGCCACTAATTGGATGACAATGACGGTAATTGGTAATTAACCTGTCAACCCTTGTCAACCCTTATCGATGGTAATCTGACAGATGATGAGGCTGACAGATGATGAGGGTCGACCCATTGTCGGCTTTTCACCGACAAAGACAATGGAGTGTGAAAACACGTGTAATCCAATTAGCGCCCATTGTTAACCAATTAACCAATTAGCGGCATCCCTTTGAGTGGTTTTAAAGCGGTATATTTACTCTACTCTATTATGCTTGATTTCTCCTAAACTAAATGAGATATCGAAAAGTGGTAAACGGTAATTATCTTATAATAAAACGACGCGTCTTTGGTATAATTTTGGAGTTTGTCGGTGGTCTAGCGTTCGATCCCCGTGCAAATTATGAATTATTATTGGAATAACTCCTAAACTATCAGCGATAAAAACTTCGAATAAATTTGATTAAATTGGTATTGTTAGGGGCTTTCCTCTGTGGTATGCTTGGTATCCTGAAGTCTTGGGTTCCAATCCTGATTTGGTAAATTTAATTATTTCGAGAACCGCTTGTGTTGGAAGACTGAAATAAACTTTATATGATAATACTTGTTAAGGACGATTATTTTATAACATGCTAGAGTTAACGTATCGTAGGTTCGATCCCTATCTTGTGGAGAATTATTGAAATTTGCTCTATATCGCTATTTTTTACACTTGGAATAGTAATGCAAAGACAAATTAGGGTAACTTGGCATATAAAATGATATACTAGACAATTTTATCCCTACGACTCATAGTTCGATTACCGGGACGGGGCAATTACTTCAAAGTCGATTTATTCGCGAATCAATAAAGTTAGCGTGTTGAAATAAAAAGTTAAACACTTCAGCTAAATATCTGCTCTTGAATTATTGATAAAAATGGTAGCTTTTGTACTGTGGGGTCTAGTTCAAATCTCTAAGGGTCCATTTAAATACTTTGCAAACTAGGGTCTTAGAGATCTGTAATAAAGTTTAAATTGGTGTTATTACTTACAAAATCAATTATAAAATGCTGTTATTGAGAGAAACATTGCTTGTGTTGATTCTAGAAGCTTAAATGTTGCATAACACGGAAAAAGTCGGTTTAGATATAATTGACGGAGAATGCTGTTATTTTATTTTAATATTTAAGGTAATAACGTCAAAATTACGCGTATATTCCCTGTTAGCATGAAGGAGAATGAGACTAGAAGAACTAAGGTGAAAATATGGACGAAGAAAAAGAAGAAGAAGAAGAACAACCAGAACAAGAAGAAGAGATTTTATTTTATATTTCAGCTGATAGCCTTCAGTTCGCGTATATTCCCTGTTAGCATGAAGGAGAATGAGACTAGAAGAAGAAGAAGAAGAAGAAGAAGAAGAAGAAGAAGAAGAACCAGAACAAGAAGAAGAGATTTTATTTTATATTTCAGCTAAAAGCATCTTACTAATGGTACAATCCGATAACATCTTTAGGGTCTTTCCGAAACACGAAAGAATGAGTATTTGTAATTTTTCCTGTCTGAACTTGTTTTTTTTTGTAGACAGCACGTCGCCGGGACTCTTCGAGGCTACAATTTCTCCACTAATGTTATAAATCGACGCCTTTGCGTGAGGCTAAGGGTTTTTCCGTTAATGTGAGGACAATGTGATACTTTTACCTGATGGAACATGTTTTTAGAGAGGTTTACACCTGTGTTTGAGGGTAGAGTTTCTCAACTAATGACATGGTGACGATTTTACCTGTTGGGACACGTTTAAAAGAGGTTCAGTTGATAGATTGTAACATATAGTATGTTAGCGTGTTAAGACGCGTGCAAATAGGTTTATTTCGTGGTGATAGTTAAAATTAATGTCTTTGTTGTTGAAATGATGGTACTTAGAAACATAATCATCTTTTCATGTTTTAATTTGACGATTGATTCGTCTTAAAGTGAATAAAAATGGAGAAAGAATTATAAAAATACGAGGTATTTGTTTCTTTAAGCGTTTAAATAATGTTTAGATGGATTCATTACTGTCACCCGATATCGATAAAAGAAATGTTACTTAAAGATACATAACCGCCGTTTCGCATCTTAATGTTTCTGTTGGATTTGTCTCAGAGTACGTAAAAACGGAGAAAAAATCATAAAAAGAATGAAAATTTGGCTGCTAATATATAATTTACCGACATAAAAGTATAAAATCTGTAGAATGTGCGTTTTAGTACTGATTGAAGCCGCTATAAGGCGCTGCAATCGTGATCTTGAATTATCGTGAGTCATCTGATATTGATAAAAGTAATGTTACGTAAAGATACATAACCGCCGTTTCACGTCTTCCGTTTCGCGTCTTAATTTTTTCTGTTGGATTCGTTTCAAAGTGCGTAAAAGACGAGAAAAAGTCATAAAAATAGGAAGGTTTGATGAAATATAGCAGAAATTTGGTTTTTTTAAGCGTTTAAATATTGCTTAGATGGTTCCATTACTGTCATCCGATATCGATTAAAGAAATGTTACTTAAAGATACATAACCGCCGTTTCACGTCTTAATTTTGCGAGCGCGCGCGCGCGCGCGCGTGTGTGTGTGTGTGTGTGTGTGTGTGTGTGTGTATGTGTGTTTGTGTTTGTGTGTGTGTTCGGCATGAAAGTATTAAAATTATAAACATTTATTTCTATAAATACAGTGGTTGAAATATAATTTACCTTGTTTAAACTTTAAAAATGAGGGGAAATGCATGTTAACGTTGAACTGGCAAATAAAAATGAAACAAGTTGATCCTTGACTCACGTAGTTTAATGATATATGTTTTAAAAATACAAACTTAATCTTGAATCGCGTAGTAATTTATAAGGTACGTGCTAGTGGAATAAGTAGGGTTTGCTTGAGCTTACATAGTTATTCAGTAATTAACCTTCGAGTCGAGCACATCAGCTTCTCTTAGCGAGATTACCGTTCAATAGCTTTTATAAGTTATCGAGGCGAGTCAGTGGAAAGTGCTATAAGCATTTATTCATTTATATAATTTACAAGTGTTCCACTACGTATTATAAAAATGTGGAGTGGTGAAATGATGAAATCGGTTCTGAATGCTATACCAGATTATAGGTGGAGTAAATGCGAAAAGAGTTTTCTACGTGACTACCATAAGAAGAGGCATGAGCTGATATGTGGCGAGTTTTTCGAGTGCAAACATTGTGGTGATGTTTACGGTACTGAAAATCGAAGAGATGTACATGAAGGGCGCTGTGAGAGGGCTAAAGATGCTAAGAAAGTCAAATTCGAACCTACTAAGCATAAATTATTGTTAATGTCTCCTGATGAAGATGATATTGTAGAATATGAAACGGCTTTTCAGGATCGGCTGAAATCGTATTTCATCCAATGCCCAGCAAGTCAGGATTTAAATTCATACCTGCAGCAGGCTAAGCAACGCATAATTCATGCTGTTCAGAAGGAACTGCGGGCTCATAAAAGTTTGAAAATTAACATTATGGCTGAATGTAAGTTTGTGAATGCCGTTGGAGACACTACTAACAAAGCCTTTAAAACGCGTAATCAGGCTGTGTTTTAGATAGCGACTTGGATGCCATCTTGGAAAAAAAATTCGAGAAACTTCGTGTTGAAATGGAGGAAAGTAAGTTGAAAGGTAGTAATTGGGCTCTTCTGAGTGTTGATGGCGTTCGACTACGTATTAACAAGTATAATCTTCTTCGAGGGAGCAGCTATATTCCTCTACCGTCATCTTTGGATGCGAAGAAAGCCTGTATAAACCCTCAGAACTACAAGGATGAGAAATGCTTTATGTACGCTGTGCTTGCTAAGTTCATTCAAAAGAATCCTCAGCGTGTAAGGAAGTACAAGGATCATCAAGAAAAATACGATTTCTCATGCGTCTCATTTCCTACGAGCTTGGGTGAAATCACTAAATTTGAAAAACTCAATAATATATCCATAAATGTGTTTGGAGTGGATGATAAACATGAAGTGTTTCCAATAAAGGTGATTGATGAAGAATTAGACGATCATCGCGATCTCCTTCTGTTGAGTGATGCTACTGACAGGCATCACTATGTGTATATAAAGGATTTTGAGAAGCTTATTCGTGTGCAGAAAACTAAGCATAAAGAACGAATTTATGTATGTAAAAGATGTTTCAGTCATTTTGATGACCAAGATGGACGAAGTGGAATGGAAAAATTGCAAGAGCACCGAGAAATATGTAGACAACATGGTATTGCTAGATGCGTTATGCCTACAAAGGATAACTCTATCGTTAAATTCAAGAATGTTGAGAGGATGTTGAAACTGCCATATGTCATCTACGCCGATTTTGAGAGCATTCTCGCTCCTTACTATACCTGTGCCCCTAATCCTGAAACCTCCTACACAACTCCCTATCAAAGTCATTCTCCTATGAGCTTTTGTGTTTATGTGAAACCGTCGTCTAGTGTTGAACAACTAGAAACAACCCTTCCTACTGAACCATATGTTTACCGAGGGCCTGACGCTGCCCAGAAGTTTATGGAATGCTTGATGGATCTGGAGAATAAAATTAGTGACTTATACAAATCTGCTAAACCTCTTAATCTTACAGCTGAAGAACAAGAATCATTCGATGCTTCTACAATATGCTACCTGTGTGAACATGAATTTACAGAAGATAATTGGAAGGTTCGCGATCACGATCATGTTTCCGGGATGTATAGAGGACCTTTACACAATAAATGTAACCTGGCTTGTAAAACACCTAATTATATACCTGTCTTCATGCATAACCTGAGTGGGTATGACTCTCATTTCATTGTTAAGGAACTGGGGTGTACTAGCGAAAGAGTAGAGGTTATACCAAATTCAGAGGAAAGTTATATATCATTCTCCAAGTATGTTGGGGATATTAAACTCCGGTTTGTGGATACTTTCCGCTTCCTCAGTACGAGTTTGGAGAAGCTTGCAAAGAACCTTGAAACGCATACTGAAACAGCGAAATACTTTGGAGTAGAGAATATTGGCTTGATGACTCGTAAGGGGGTATTTCCCTATGATTACGTAACATCGTGGGATGTCCTGAACGATACATGTTTGCCTTCTAGGAATGCCTTCTACAACAGATTAAACAGTGAAGAAATCAGCAGTGAGGACTATGATCATGCTCTGAACGTGTGGAAGCACTTTAACGTCCGAAACCTTGGCGAGTACAGTGATTTGTACTTAATTTCGGATGTTCTTCTCCTATCGGATGTCTTTGAGACATTTAGAAACCAAACCCTGAAAACTCATAAAGTGGATCCTGCACATTATTTTACTTCTCCAGGACTTACATGGGATGCTATGCTGCTGTATACTGGAATCGAGTTGGAATTGCTTCTTGATTACGATCAACTACTCATGGTTGAATCTGGTATAAGAGGAGGATTATGCCAGGTTTCTCATCGGTATGCGGAGGCTAACAACATCTATATGGAGCAGTATGATCCTCGTAAACCCTCTCATTTTATTACGTACGAAGACGCCAATAACCAGTACGGTTGGGCTATGTGTCACGCCCTTCCTTATGGTGGATTTACGTGGGTTTCTCCTGAGGATATACATCTCGGTTCGTTGAATGGGGATGATTCCTTTGGGTATATCTTGGAGGTTGACGTGGAATATCCTGCAGAGCTGCATGAACTTCATAATGATTTACCCTTTCTGCCTGAGAGTATGAAGCCGGGGGAATCCTCTTCAAAGAAACTAATTGCCCATCTTGGATCTCGAAAGAAGTATGTGGTACATTACATGGCCTTGAAACAGGCTCTTAGTCACGGTCTACGACTGTCAAAGATTCATCGAGCGCTAAAATTCCGTCAATCTTGTTGGTTAAAGCCTTACGTCGAATTTAATAATCGCCTACGACAGCAAGCAAGAAACGATTTCGAGAAGGATTTGTACAAACTTTTCAATAATGCGATGTTTGGAAAAACAATGGAAAATATTCGTAATCGTATGGATATACGTCTTGTAGCAAACAGCAAAACATTAGAAAAACTAATAGCCAAGCCTACATTTATCGATCGAACTATATACGGTCCTAATCTCGCAGCTGTTCATATGGCTTCTCGTAAAATAGTGTTTAACAAGCCTATATACATTGGTATGAGCGTACTAGACATCTCCAAGACGCTAATGTATTCGTATCAATACGATGTGTTACTTCCATATTATGGAGCTGAGAATCTTAAACTGTTATATACGGATACAGATTCCTTCATCCATCGAGTGACTACAGCTGATATATACCAGGATAAATTACACATGCTTGAACATCTGGATACAGCGG
Organism: Tenodera sinensis; assembly: GCA_030765045.1. Taxonomy (NCBI): domain Eukaryota; kingdom Metazoa; phylum Arthropoda; class Insecta; order Mantodea; family Mantidae; genus Tenodera; species Tenodera sinensis. The sequence goes on from CM060973.1 coordinate 51,027,062, forward strand.
ATTACCCTGCTAACCATATATGCTATTCCACACAAAACAAGAAAGTGTTGGGAAAGTTTAAAGATGAAGCAAGTGGTAAAACCATTCGCCGTTTCGTTGGTCTCAGACCTAAAATGTATGCTCTCGATATTGATGGCTCTGTGATAAAAAAGATCAAAGGCATAAAACATAACGCCATTAAGCAATACATCAGCTTCAACAGCTATATGGAGTGCCTTAAAACTTTAAAAATCTTAAGAACCCCTATGAATTTAATCCTATCCCAACGTCATAATGTTTCTACAGTTGAATCTAATAAAATAGCTCTGTCGCCTCATGATGACAAGAGAGTAATTGCAGAGGATGGAATATCTACGTATGCGTATGGGCATTACAACGTTGCAAGCCGTGCATAAGAGAATGCAACTTAGATCTCAAGATAATTATTTTCTCCGTTACGTTTCCTGTAGAAAATGAAAGTTTAATCAACTGACTCCTCCACGCCTCAAATGAAGTCTGACGAAGAAAGAAGAAAAAAATAAAAAAAATTACTCACCTGGCTTCTCCGTGCTTATCATGATACTTGTCGAAGAAAGAAGAAAAATAGAAATTATAAAGGGAGGCGTTAACTCTGCCACTAGACTTTAACTCTAGTGCTGGTCTCCAGCCCAGATAAAAGAGGAGAGGCGTATACCCTACTACCTTAAAGTAAGTATACCCTCATTAACTTTATATAAACAGAAGATTGTGTTAAAATACTATCAAAGGTATTGCTGAATATCTCTTAAAAATATTGAGCTATAAGTACCTCAACATCTGCGGATAGATCATCTTTTAGTGATAAGTTTAAAAATCTATAAAGGGTTAGGAAAAACAATAATGATCAATGAAACTGTAAAAGAATACTTTAAAACAACCGGTTGGATTATAATAGGCGGGTTTGGTGATGGTTGTGTTGGTGATGATTATGGCTGTGATGGATATGATGGTAACGAGTGTGATGGTAACGATGCTGGCGATGGTGAGGATGGTGGTAATGGTGATGGTTATGTTAGAGATGGTAGCGATGGTGGTGATGGTGAGGATGGTGGTGGTGGCGGTGGTGGTGGTGGTGGTGGTGGTGTTCGTGTAGGTTATGGCGGCGGTGGTGATGACCTATGTGTGGGGTGCTGCGATGGTTGTTGTCGTGCAGGTTAAGATGGCGCTGGTGATGATGGTTGTTGGTTGAGTAAGGTCAGGTTAGGATAGTCTTAGAAGGAATGTGTGCAACGTTTGACATGTTACCATTAGAACATACAGAACTATGCAAAAGAATCGTTAAATGAGGTTAACATGTGTAGCATACTGGAGCAGTCCACAAAGACGGATACAATAGATATTTCAATAACAAGGTTACGACTTTTAATGTTAGTTTACAAAAAGAGTTGTAGTGAGGAGAAAAAGAAACATGTATAATGTTAAATAACGTTGAAGAAATGCCTCTAAAGAGGTTTGTGGATAAGTTAGGTTAGTCTTAGAAAGACTGTAAACAATTCTCTAGACGAGAACATCATACACTTACGAAAGGATGGAATTTGATCATGAAAGCATAACAAATCCCTAAAACGGCTCCATGTACCCCTTAAAAGCATTAAAACATACTAAATACATGAGAATACCTGACAATCGGGACAAACCTTCAAAAATTCGTAAAAAACCTCCAGAATACCGCAAAAGCGGCTAAAATAGCAACTAAACTCCCAAAAAGCATCAATGTTTCGTAAAAAGTATGGCAAATAGTTAGGGTTCGCATGTCCGAGGGTCTAATACCTTCGGAGTAGCTATCTAAAGTTACTGAGGAAAAAATTTGCAAAAGAAAGCGGGATGTCTAAGACAGAAATGGTATGGTGTGAAGGTCATAATAGGTTAGAATAGGTTATAGAAGAATAGAACGCTTAAGTTGACTAGGAATGAAATAGATTGGGTTGAGTCAATCTTAACAAATAGGAAGATTTATGCTCACTTAGATTAAGTAGCATTAGGGTAGGTTACACGAGTAGTAGTATGAGACTTAGGCTGTGTTAAATTATGAAAGTTCAAAGTAAAAAAGAGCGGGAGCTAGGTTAGGTTAGGATAGGTTAGACGAGTAGAAGTATGGGGCTTAGGCAAGGTTAGGTTAGGTTAGGTTAGGTTAGGTTAGGTTAGGTTGGGTTAGGTTAGGTTAGGTTAGGTTAGGTTAGGTTAGGTTAGCGTTGCTATGTGGGGCGAGGCGTCATGTTGGGGTAATATATTCAATCAAGATAGAAAGCTCTTGTGTTAGGCGGCATACATCGAAATAGTGAACGACATACTCAGGCACCATGAACGCTCATAAGCATACATACACTGCTATAGGCCTTAAGAGTCATCCCTAGAGATTCCTTCAAACACCTACAACGTCCTGCTTCCCCTACCACCTTACCTAGTAATCCTTAGATTACGCATGGCGGCCATCTTGCCCATAAAAAAGTGTGCCAGCTTCCCCTTATATACCCTACTCACATCACGTCACATGCGCATGGCATCGTTTGATATCGCATCTTATGTGCACCGCATCGCATGCGCATTGAGTCACTTCGCGGTCACATACGCATGGCATCGCTTGTATCGCATCTTATGTGCATCGCATCGCATGCGCATTGAGTCACATCGCATCACATGCGGCTGGCATCACCTGATATCGCATCTAATGTGCATCGCATCACATGCGCATTGAATCACGCCCCGTCACATGCGCATGGCATCGCTTGATATCGCATCTTATGTGCATCGCATCGCATGCGCATTGAGTCCCGCCGCACTACATGCGCATGACATCGCTCGACATCGCATCTTATGTGCATCGCATCGCATGCGCGTTGAGACACATCGCGTCACATGCGCATGGCATCGCTTCATATCTCATCTTATGTGCATCGCTTCGCAAGGCATTGTGTCACAACGCGTCACATGCGCATGCATCGCTCGAAATTGCAACTTATGTGCATCGCATAGGCATTGAGTCACATAGCGTCACATGCGCATGGCATCGCTTATATCGCATCTTTTGTGCATCGCATCGCAGCGTATTGAGTCACATTGCGCAACATGCGCATGGTATCGCTTGATATCGCAACTTATGTGCGTCGCATCGCATGCGCATTGAGTCACGTCGCACCACATGCGCATGACATCGCTAGACACCGCATCTTTTGTGCATCTCATCGCATGCGTATTGAGTCACATCCCGTCAAATGCGCATGCCATCGCTTGATGTCGCATCTTATGTGCATCAAATCGCAGCGCATTGAGTCAAATCACGCCACATGCGCATGGCATCTCTTGATATCGCATCTCATGTGCATCGCATCGCATGCGGATTGAGTCACATCACGTCACATGCGCATGGCATCGTTTGATATCGCATCTTATGTGCACCGCATCGCATGCGCATTGAGTCACTTCGCGGTCACATACGCGTGGCATCGCTTGTATCGCATCTTATGTGCATCGCATCGCATGCGCATTGAGTCACATCGCATCACATGCGGGTGGCATCACCTGATATCGCATCTAATGTGCATCGCATCACATGCGCATTGAATCACGCCCCGTCACATGCGCATGGCATCGCTTGATATCGCATCTTATGTGCATCGCATCGCATGCGCATTGAGTCACATCGCGTCACATGCGGCTGGCATCACCTGATATCGCATCTAATGTGCATCGCATAACATGCGCATTGATCACTACGCGACACATGCGCGTGGCATCCCTTGTTATCGCAACTTGTGTGCATCGCATTCGCATTGAGCCACGTCGCGTCGCATGCGCATGGCTTCGCTTGATATTGCATCTTACGTGCATCGCATCGCAAGCGCATTGAGTCACGTCGCGTCACATGCGCATGGCATCGCTTGTTATCGCATCTTATGTGAATCTCATCGCATGCGCATTGAGTCACATCCCGTCACATGCGCATGCATCGCTCGAGATCACACGTTATGTGCATCGCATCGCATGGGGATTGAGTCACATCTCGTCACATGCGCATGGCATCGCTTGATATCGCATCTTAGGTGCATCGCGTCGAATAAGCATTGAGTCACGTCGCCTCAAAAGCGCATGGGGTCGCTTGATATCGCATCTTATGTGACTGGTATCGTTAGCACATTGAGTCACATCGCGTCACATGTGCATGGCATCGCTTGATATCGCATCTTATGTCCATCGCATCGCATGCGCATTGAGTCACATCGCATTACATGCGCATAGCATCGCTCAACATCGCATCTTATGTGCACCGCATCGCATACGCATTGAGCCACAACGCATTACATGCGCATGGCAGCGCTCGACATCGCATCTTATGTGCATTGCATGCGCATTGAATCCCATCGCATTACATGCGCATAGCATCTCTCGACATCGCATCTTATGTGCATCGCATCGCATGCGCATTGAGTCCCGCCGCACTACATGCGCATGACATCGCTCGACATCGCATCTTATGTGCATCGCATCGCATGCGCGTTGAGACACATCGCGTCACATGCGCATGGCATCGCTTCATATCTCATCTTATGTGCATCGCTTCGCAAGGCATTGTGTCACAACGCGTCACATGCGCATGCATCGCTCGAAATTGCAACTTATGTGCACCGCATAGGCATTGAGTCACATAGCGTCACATGCGCATGGCATCGCTTATATCGCATCTTTTGTGCATCGCATCGCAGCGTATTGAGTCACATTACGCAACATGCGCATGGTATCGCTTGATATCGCAACTTATGTGCGTCGCATCGCATGCGCATTGAGTCACGTCGCTCCACATGCGCATGACATCGCTAGACACCGCATCTTTTGTGCATCTCATCGCATGCATATTGAGTCACATCCCGTCAAATGCGCATGGCATCGCTTGATGTCGCATCTTATGTGCATCAAATCACAGCGCATTGAGTCAAATCACGCCACATGCGCATGGCATCTCTTGATATCGCATCTCATGTGCATCGCATCGCATGCGGATTGAGTCACATCACGTCACATGCGCATGGCATCGTTTGATATCGCATCTTATGTGCACCGCATCGCATGCGCATTGAGTCACTTCGCGGTCACATACGCATGGCATCGCTTGTATCGCATCTTATGTGCATCGCATCGCATGCGCATTGAGTCACATCGCATCACATGCGGCTGGCATCACCTGATATCGCATCTAATGTGCATCGCATCACATGCGCATTGAATCACACCCCGTCACATGCGCATGGCATCGCTTGATATCGCATCTTATGTGCATCGCATCGCATGCGCATTGAGTCCCGCCGCACTACATGCGCATGACATCGCTCGACATCGCATCTTATGTGCATCGCATCGCATGCGCGTTGAGACACATCGCGTCACATGCGCATGGCATCGCTTCATATCTCATCTTATGTGCATCGCTTCGCAAGGCATTGTGTCACAACGCGTCACATGCGCATTCATCGCTCGAAATTGCAACTTATGTGCATCGCATAGGCATTGAGTCACATAGCGTCACATGCGCATGGCATCGCTTATATCGCATCTTTTGTGCATCGCATCGCAGCGTATTGAGTCACATTACGCAACATGCGCATGGTATCGCTTGATATCGCAACTTATGTGCGTCGCATCGCATGCGCATTGAGTCACGTCGCACCACATGCGCATGACATCGCTAGACACCGCATCTTTTGTGCATCTCATCGCATGCGTATTGAGTCACATCCCGTCAAATGCGCATGGCATCGCTTGATGTCGCATCTTATGTGCATCAAATCGCAGCGCATTGAGTCAAATCACGCCACATGCGCATGGCATCTCTTGTATCGCATCTTATGTGCATCGCATCGCATGCGCATTGAGTCACTACGCATCACATGCGGGTGGCATCACCTGATATCGCATCTAATGTGCATCGCATCACATGCGCATTGATCACTACGCGTCACATGCGCGTGGCATCCCTTGTTATCGCAACTTGTGTGCATCGCATTCGCATTGAGCCACGTCGCGTCGCATGCGCATGGCTTCGCTTGATATTGCATCTTACGTGCATCGCATCGCAAGCGCATTGAGTCACGTCGCGTCACATGCGCATGGCATCGCTTGTTATCGCATCTTATGTGAATCTCATCGCATGCGCATTGAGTGACATCCCGTCACATGCGCATGCATCGCTCGAGATCACACGTTATGTGCATCGCATCGCATGGGGATTGAGTCACATCTCGTCACATGCGCATGGCATCGCTTGATATCGCATCTTAGGTGCATCGCGTCGAATAAGCATTGAGTCACGTCGCCTCAAAAGCGCATGGGGTCGCTTGATATCGCATCTTATGTGACTGGTATCGTTAGCACATTGAGTCACATCGCGTCACATGTGCATGGCATCGCTTGATATCGCATCTTAAGGCCATCGCATCGCATGCGCATTGAGTCACATCGCATTACATGCGCATAGCATCGCTCAACATCGCATCTTATGTGCACCGCATCGCATACGCATTGAGCCACAACGCATTACATGCGCATGGCAGCGCTCGACATCGCATCTTATGTGCATTGCATGCGCATTGAATCCCATCGCATTACATGCGCATAGCATCTCTCGACATCGCATCTTATGTGCATCGCATCGCATGCGCATTGAGTCCCGCCGCACTACATGCGCATGACATCGCTCGACATCGCATCTTATGTGCATCGCATCGCATGCGCGTTGAGACACATCGCGTCACATGCGCATGGCATCGCTTCATATCTCATCTTATGTGCATCGCTTCGCAAGGCATTGTGTCACAACGCGTCACATGCGCATGCATCGCTCGAAATTGCAACTTATGTGCATCGCATAGGCATTGAGTCACATAGCGTCACATGCGCATGGCATCGCTTATATCGCATCTTTTGTGCATCGCATCGCAGCGTATTGAGTCACATTACGCAACATGCGCATGGTATCGCTTGATATCGCAACTTATGTGCGTCGCATCGCATGCGCATTGAGTCACGTCGCTCCACATGCGCATGACATCGCTAGACACCGCATCTTTTGTGCATCTCATCGCATGCGTATTGAGTCACATCCCGTCAAATGCGCATGGCATCGCTTGATGTCGCATCTTATGTGCATCAAATCGCAGCGCATTGAGTCAAATCACGCCACATGCGCATGGCATCTCTTGTATCGCATCTTATGTGCATCGCATCACATGCGCATTGAGTCACATCGCTTCACGTGTGCATGGCATCGCTTGATGTCGCATCTTATGTGCATCAAATCGCAGCGCATTGAGTCAAATCACGCCACATGCGCATGGCATCTCTTGTATCGCATCTTATGTGCATCGCATCGCATGCGCATTGAGTCACATCGCATCACATGCGGGTGGCATCACCTGATATCGCATCTAATGTGCATCGCATCACATGCGCATTGATCACTACGCGTCACATGCGCGTGGCATCCCTTGTTATCGCAACTTGTGTGCATCGCATTCGCATTGAGCCACGTCGCGTCGCATGCGCATGGCTTCGCTTGATATTGCATCTTACGTGCATCGCATCGCAAGCGCATTGAGTCACGTCGCGTCACATGCGCATGGCATCGCTTGTTATCGCATCTTATGTGAATCTCATCGCATGCGCATTGAGTGACATCCCGTCACATGCGCATGCATCGCTCGAGATCACACGTTATGTGCATCGCATCGCATGGGGATTGAGTCACATCTCGTCACATGCGCATGGCATCGCTTGATATCGCATCTTAGGTGCATCGCGTCGAATAAGCATTGAGTCACGTCGCCTCAAAAGCGCATGGGGTCGCTTGATATCGCATCTTATGTGACTGGTATCGTTAGCACATTGAGTCACATCGCGTCACATGTGCATGGCATCGCTTGATATCGCATCTTAAGTCCATCGCATCGCATGCGCATTGAGTCACATCGCATTACATGCGCATAGCATCGCTCAACATCGCATCTTATGTGCACCGCATCGCATACGCATTGAGCCACAACGCATTACATGCGCATGGCAGCGCTCGACATCGCATCTTATGTGCATTGCATGCGCATTGAATCCCATCGCATTACATGCGCATAGCATCTCTCGACATCGCATCTTATGTGCATCGCATCGCATGCGCATTGAGTCCCGCCGCACTACATGCGCATGACATCGCTCGACATCGCATCTTATGTGCATCGCATCGCATGCGCGTTGAGACACATCGCGTCACATGCGCATGGCATCGCTTCATATCTCATCTTATGTGCATCGCTTAGCAAGGCATTGTGTCACAACGCGTCACATGCGCATGCATCGCTCGAAATTGCAACTTATGTGCATCGCATAGGCATTGAGTCACATAGCGTCACATGCGCATGGCATCGCTTATATCGCATCTTTTGTGCATCGCATCGCAGCGTATTGAGTCACATTACGCAACATGCGCATGGTATCGCTTGATATCGCAACTTATGTGCGTCGCATCGCATGCGCATTGAGTCACGTCGCTCCACATGCGCATGACATCGCTAGACACCGCATCTTTTGTGCATCTCATCGCATGCGTATTGAGTCACATCCCGTCAAATGCGCATGGCATCGCTTGATGTCGCATCTTATGTGCATCAAATCACAGCGCATTGAGTCAAATCACGCCACATGCGCATGGCATCTCTTGATATCGCATCTCATGTGCATCGCATCGCATGCGGATTGAGTCACATCACGTCACATGCGCATGGCATCGTTTGATATCGCATCTTATGTGCACCGCATCGCATGCGCATTGAGTCACTTCGCGGTCACATACGCATGGCATCGCTTGTATCGCATCTTATGTGCATCGCATCGCATGCGCATTGAGTCACATCGCATCACATGCGGCTGGCATCACCTGATATCGCATCTAATGTGCATCGCATCACATGCGCATTGAATCACGCCCCGTCACATGCGCATGGCATCGCTTGATATCGCATCTTATGTGCATCGCATCGCAAGCGCATTGAGTCCCGCCGCACTACATGCGCATGACATCGCTCGACATCGCATCTTATGTGCATCGCATCGCATTCGCGTTGAGACACATCGCGTCACATGCGCATGGCATCGCTTCATATCTCATCTTAAGTGCATCGCTTCGCAAGGCATTGTGTCACAACGCGTCACATGCGCATTCATCGCTCGAAATTGCAACTTATGTGCATCGCATAGGCATTGAGTCACATAGCGTCACATGCGCATGGCATCGCTTATATCGCATCTTTTGTGCATCGCATCGCAGCGTATTGAGTCACATTACGCAACATGCGCATGGTATCGCTTGATATCGCAACTTATGTGCGTCGCATCGCATGCGCATTGAGTCACGTCGCACCACATGCGCATGACATCGCTAGACACCGCATCTTTTGTGCATCTCATCGCATGCGTATTGAGTCACATCCCGTCAAATGCGCATGGCATCGCTTGATGTCGCATCTTATGTGCATCAAATCGCAGCGCATTGAGTCAAATCACGCCACATGCGCATGGCATCTCTTGATATCGCATCTCATGTGCACCGCATCGCATGCGGATTGAGTCACATCACGTCACATGCGCATGGCATCGTTTGATATTGCATCTTATGTGCACCGCATCGCATGCGCATTGAGTCACTTCGCGGTCACATACGCATGGCATCGCTTGTATCGCATCTTATGTGCATCGCATCGCATGCGCATTGAGTCACATCGCATCACATGCGGGTGGCATCACCTGATATCGCATCTAATGTGCATCGCATCACATGCGCATTGAATCACGCCCCGTCACATGCGCATGGCATCGCTTGATATCGCATCTTATTTGCATCGCATCGCATGCGCATTGAGTCACATCGCGTCACATGCGGCTGGCATCACCTGATATCGCATCTAATGTGCATCGCATCACATGCGCATTGATCACTACGCGTCACATGCGCGTGGCATCCCTTGTTATCGCAACTTGTGTGCATCGCATTCGCATTGAGCCACGTCGCGTCGCATGCGCATGGCTTCGCTTGATATTGCATCTTACGTGCATCGCATCGCAAGCGCATTGAGTCACGTCGCGTCACATGCGCATGGCATCGCTTGTTATCGCATCTTATGTGAATCTCATCGCATGCGCATTGAGTCACATCCCGTCACATGCGCATGCATCGCTCGAGATCACACGTTATGTGCATCGCATCGCATGGGGATTGAGTCACATCTCGTCACATGCGCATGGCATCGCTTGATATCGCATCTTAGGTGCATCGCATCGCATGCGCATTGTGTCACGTCGCGTCACATGCGCATGGCATATCTTGATATCGTATCTTATGGGCATCGCATCGCATGCGCATTGAGTCACGTCGCGTCACATGCGCATACATCGCTCGAAATCGCATCTTATGTGCATCGCATGCGCAGTGAGTCACATCGCAACAGACGCGCATGGCATCGCTCGGCATCGCATCTTATGTGAATCGCATCGCATGCGCATTGAGTCACGCCGCAACACATGAGCAAGACATCGCTTGATATCGCATCTCGTGTGCATCGTATGCGCATTGAGTCACATCGTATCACACGTGCATTTCATCGCTCGACATCGCATACTATGTGAATCGCATCGCATCCGCATTGAGTCACATCGCGTCACATGCGCATGGAATCGCTTGATATCGCATCTTAGGTGCAACACATCGCATGCGTATTGAGTAACATCCCGTCAAATGCGCATGGCATCGCTTGATGTCGCATCTTATGTGCATCGCATTGCAGCTCATTGAGTCAAATCACGCCACATGCACATGGCATCGCTTGATATCGCATCTTATGTGCATCGCATCGCATGCGTATTGAGTCACATCGCGTCACATGCTCATGGCATCGCTTGATATCGCATCTTATGTGCATCGCATCGCATGCGCTTTGAGACACATCGCGTCACATGCGCGTGGCATCCCTTGTTATCGCATCTTATGTGCATCGCATCGCATGCGTATCTAGTCACGTCCCACCACATGCGAATGACATCGCTCGACATCGCCTCTTATGTGCATCGCATCGCATTCGCGTTGAGTCACATCACATCACATGCGCATGCATCGCTCGAGATCGCACCTTATGTGCATGGCATCGTATTCACATTAAGTCACGTCGCGTCACATGCTCATAGAATCGCTTGATATCGCATCTTATGTGCATTCCATCGCATGCGCATTGAGTCACGTCGCGTCACATGCGCGTGGCATCGGTTGTTATCGCATTTTATGCGCATCGCATCGTAATCGCATTGAGTCACGTCGCGTCAAATGCTCATGGCATCGCTTGATATCGCATCTTATGTACATCGCATCATAGTAGTAGTAGTAGTATTAGAGTTTTAGGGCGCACAACTGCCAGGGTTATTAGCGCCCAAACAAGACAAGACAGCTAAAACCACACTCGAGTGCTAAAACGTTAAAATAAATCAACAATAGATGGAAAGCTAACCAAAGGAGTGCCAGTAAATATAAGGGTCAAGCTAAACGATGGCTCACGAGGAAGAGCAATTGTAAAAACGAGTAAATAAAAATGAGGGATAAAATCAGCTGTTCAAATATGGCCGCCTATGCCGCTGATTCGGATAAAAGTGAGCAAACGATCTACTGCAGTAACCGTGTCCGCCAGCACCTCACCGAGGGAAGCTGGCAGACCTAGGGATACACGTAATTGGGTTAAAACCTGGCACTCAAGTAAAACATGGCGCACCGTCAGGGTCTCATTGCAATGAGCACAGTTCGGGGCAGCATCCGACGATAAAAGATAACTATGACTAAAACGGCAGTGCCCGATACGCAATCTCGCTAAAATGACTTCCTCGCGGCGAGAAGCGCGCGCGGAAGTCCTCCAGGTCACAGGGACGGGTTTCACCTCCCTTAGTTTGTTCCCCTGAAGATCGCTCCATGAAGCACTCCACCGTGAAAGGAGGGCACGGCATAAAACTTTGCTAAAATCATCAGAGGGAACACAAGCGCTAAAAAACCTGGGGGCTAAAACTGCTGCCTTTGCAGCAGAATCGGCAGCCTCGTTACCTTGCAGGCCTACATGTCCAGGTACCCACATGAAAGACACGCTGATGCCAGCACCAGCGAGTGAGTGAAAGCTGTCCTGAACACGCTGCACCATTGGGTGGTAATTGTACTGCGTACGTAGGCTCTGAAGGGCACTCAAACAATCAGAACATATTATACATCGCTCCAAGGGCTGCCGACGAACATACAAAAGAGCCTGGTATATACCAAATAGCTCTGCTGTAAAAATCGAGCACTGTTCTAAAAGACGAAAGCTAAAACTCTGGCGACCATGAATAAAAGCACATCCTACTCCCGTATCGTCCTTCGAGCCGTCAGTGTAAATAAAATGGCAAGGTCCGGACTGAGCCTGAATTTCTAGAAAGGCCGAACGAAGAGCTGAGTCTGGCGTCGAGGACTTCGGCATGGCCAGCAAACCCAGATTAACGTGGATCTCGGATCGTAGCCATGGGGGAAATCGTGTTTGTCCCCTGGGAACTGTCGACGAGAAATCGACGTTTAAATGCCGAAGTAGTGTACGAAATCGAACGCCAGGAGGGAGCGGGGTTAGGGAGCTCGATGAGTATTGGCGATCCAAGGTGTCATTAAAAAACAAACTAAAAGATGGGTGTTCTGGCAGGTCAGAAAGTCTGCAAGCGTAGCTGCAGAGAAGAACATCGCGCCGATAACTAAGCGGAGGTTCAGCAGCTTCCGCACAAAGCCTCATAACAGGGCTCGTGGGAAATGCGCCAATACTCAACCTGATGCCACGGTGGTGTGTCGGATTTAGGCGATTTAAAACAGACGGTCGAGCCGAGGAATACACGACACAACCGTAATCAAGTTTCGATCGGACAAGTGCGCGGTATAGGCGTAAAAGAGTACTCCGATCAGCTCCCCAAGATGTGCAACTTAAAACACGTAAAACACTGAGAGAACGATCACACCTTGCCTTTAGGTACGAAATATGTGGAGACCAACTAAGTTTTCTGTCAAAAATCAACCCCAAAAATTATGTCTCGTCTGCGAAAGGAAGTGCTTCTGAGCCGAGACGGAGAGAAGGAGCAAGAAACTCTTTCCGGCGCCAGAAGTTAACGCAGACGGTCTTCTCGGCGGAAAACTTAAAGCCGGTTTCGGCACTCCAAGTGAAGAGGCGGTCAAGACACAGTTGGAGGCGACGTTCTAACAGAGAGGTCCGCCGAGAACTACAGTAAATGGAGAAATCGTCCACGAATAGCGAACATGAAACACCCGATGGGACGCACTCCACAATGGGGTTGATCGCAATGGCAAATAGTGTGACGCTGAGTACCGAGCCTTGCGGTACTCCGTTCTCTTGGCTAAAAACACGTGATAAAACCGAGCCCACCCGTACACGAAATACCCTATCCCGCATGAACTCCCGAATAAAAAGGGGCAGTCGACCACGAATGCCCCATTTATGGAGCGTACGAAGGATTCCATACCTCCAGCAAGTATCATACGCCTTCTCCAAGTCAAAAAACACAGCTACAGTTTGACTCTTACGCAGGAAACCGTCCATGATGTGTGTGGATAACGACACTAAGTGGTCCACCGTGGAACGGAAGCGACGAAAGCCGCACTGAGCGTTCGACAGCAGATTTTGCGATTCAAGCCACCATGTCAATCGCCCGTTGATCATTCGCTCCATCACCTTGCAGAGGCAACTGGTGAGGGAGATGGGGCGATAACTAGAAGGTAGATAGCGATCCTTCCCAGGTTTTAGAATCGGGACAATGGTGGCCTCGCGCCAAGCGGATGGAAAGGTTGCTGTACGCCAGATACGATTATACACCTGCAATAGAAAGTGTTTACCAGCTAAAGATAGGTGCTGCAACATTAAAACGTGGACATCATCAGGCCCAGTTGCTGAGGGTCGCGATGAGGCCAGGGCCCACTCCAACTCCTGCATGGAGAAGAAAGCGTTATAACACTCGCGGTTCAAAGAGTGAAAGGATAGTTCATGCGTCTCAGTCCGATTCCTGATGGATAAGAAGTCCGGGTGGTAATGGGAGGAGCTAGAGACGTTAGAAAAGGCGCCTCCCAGGGTGTCAGCGACAGCTCTAGGGGAAACTACGGTGCCATTATTAACCCGCAGGCCAGGCACCGGGACTCGTGAAACTTTGCCGGCCACGCGACGGAGCTTGTCCCAAACCACAGATGACGGTGTGAAGCGATTAAAGGACTCCACAAAGCGGTGCCAGGATGTCTTCTTGCTGGCCTGTATGATGCGACGAGCTTGGGCGCGTAAGCGCTTAAAGGCGACCAGATTCTCGAGAGTTGGGTGGCGCTGAAATACCCGCAGTGCTGCCCGGCGCGCACGAACCGCCGCCCGGCATTCGTCGGTCCACCAAGGAACGGGTAGACGCCCAGGGCGGGCCGACGACCGAGGTATGGCACGCTCGGCCGCGGACAGAATCACGGAAGTTAAGTGATCCACCATCTGGTCCACATTTCCCAACACATGGTCGTCGAAAACAGCTAGGCTGCAGAAAAGGGGCCAGTTCGCTTTGTGTAGCTGCCAGATGGGTACACGTGACGAGGGTACATAGTTGGAGAGCAGGCTAGTCACGCAGGGCTGATGATCGCTGGAAAAGGTGTCCGAGACGACGTTCCACTCAAACCGATGTGCAAGCTGTGCCGAGCAAACTGATAAGTCTAAGTGTGAGAGGGTGCCTGTGGAATCAGAAATAAAAGTAGGTTCGCCAGTATTAAGGAGAGAGAGGTGATTCTGATGAAAGAACTCTGCAAGATGCCTTCCTCTTACGCAAGCCCTAGGTGATCCCCAAAGAGGGTGGTGGGCATTGAAGTCTCCCAACAACAAGTAGGGCGCTGGGAGCTGGGACACGAGGTCTAATAGGTCCGCAATTGCGAAGGGAGAAGATGGGGGTAGGTAAACAGAACATAAGGTGAAATAAAAACCAGGGAAACGAACAGAAACGGCAACAGCTTGCAAAGTAGTAGTGAGTATGACAGGCTGTTAATAAACGTCGTCGCGGATCAGGATCATAGCACCACCATGTGCAGGAGTACCAGGCTCCGGTGGTAGATCGAATCGCACCGGAGTAAAACCAGGAAAGGTGAAAGTATCCTGTTGTTGAAGTTTGGTCTCCTGCAGGCAGAAAATAGTGGGGACAGCAAATTACCGAGTAGTTGCAGTTCGGTTTTATGCCTGCGTACGCCACGTGTATTCCATTGTAGAATGGACATCCTGAGCAAATGGGAAAAGCTGTTCACGAGTTTCACTTAACCGGTGGCTGTCGCTTCAACTTGCCCTTTTGATTTCTTGTAGGACTTGGGCTTTTTGGAGCAGGTGTTTCCTCCTCCATGGGTTCTTCAGATGGAAGAGGGTCACCGGGTGCCTAAGTAAGAGGAACAAACCGGTGTCCAAGACTGATGGGTGGAGGGGAGTCCCGCTTCGTGCGACTGCGTCCCCTGGTATCTTGGGAGCACGATCGGCGAGGAGGGGACGGGGAGCTGGCCATTGAGGCACCCTGTCCACTTGCAGATGTAGGTTCCTTGAGGAAGTCTGTGCGCTTCGGAGTAACTTTAAATTTCCTTGTTTCGGTACTCACAGAAATGGTCTTGGAGCCGGCAGGAGTTGACACAGCGGCGCGAGGAGTAACCACAATGGAGGTTACAGGGCAAGTTTGAGTACCCATATCACGCTTTGGTACTGGTGTGGAAACAATGGAACTGAAAGTACCAAACCTCAGGAGAGAAGGCTGTCGAGCAAGATGTCGTTTGCGGGCTTCTGAGAAAGAGATACGCTCTTTCACCCGCAGCTCCTGAATGGCCTTCTCGTCCTGGTAACGCGGACAGGCGCTCGAAGTCGCTGGATGTGTACCTCGGCAATTTACGCAGCTTGGAGCAGATGGACAAGCTCCGTCATGAGCATCACTACTACAGTTGGCACAAACCGCAACCGAAGCCTTACACGAGATCTTAGTATGGCCATAGCGCTGGCATTGGAAACAACGCATAGGCCGCGGGATATATGGTCGAACCGGGATAACCTCGTAACCTGCCTTGATCTTCTGCGGCAGGTCGAGCCGATCAAAAGTTACGAACAGCGTGCGGGTAGCCACCTGCACGCCGTCGCGCTTGACTCTTACACGGTAAACGTCCGTGACACCTTGGTCCGATAGGTAACCCTGGATCTCCTCCTCCGGCATATCGTCTAACAAGGAGGTGGTGATGACGCCCTTGCAGGAGTTAAGGCTTCGGTGTTTTTCAACACGGATAGGATATCCATGGAGTAGTTTGGCCTTCAATATCTTGTCAAATTGTGTGGCAGTGTAACTCTCGACCAAAAGGGAACCGGATCGTAATCGAGTACAGGACTTCACTGGGCCGGCGATTTTGTCAAGACCGGATTGAATTATAAATGGATTCACCTTTAAAAATGTCTGACCCTCTTCCATTCTATGTATCACTAGGTAACGAGCGGATGACGGCACGTGTACCTCTTTTTCTTCAACTTGTTTGCGGCGTTTAGGAGTGGTTGTAGCCATAAAGAGCTAAATAAAATTTCATCCCCCAGTGCTCCCCACCCACCACGGAGCCCAACAAGGGGTCATCCCACTGGGATGACAGGGCTACACAGGGGATATAGCGGGCTCGCCGTCCCACTCACCCTGGAGTTCAGTGCAATACCTAGTCCTGGCCGATTGACTAGGGGTGGGTTAGTCCCTAGCCTCCCGTTTAGGTGAAGCAGAAACCAAAGCAGTGTATCGGAAATGCGCACCCTCCCCAGATTCAGAAAAAACTGTCCCGAGCTCAGATACGCACCCCTCAACCACCACGATAATCCTTTCCACCGACACGGGTCTCCACGCACGGCCTACACATGGGTGGGCGATTTGACTGGCTCCCTCACCACTAAGAGGAACCCACATCGAGGGAGTCAGTTGGCTCGGGGCCCCGGGTGCGCCAAACCCGGACCTACCGTAGTAGGTCCCCCTGGGGGGTACATCGCATCGCATGCGCATTGAGTCACGTCGCGTCACATGCCTATGGCATCGGTTATTATCGCATCTTATGTGCATCGCATCGCTCGCGCATTGAGTCACTTCGCATCACATGCGCATGGCATCGATTGATATCGCATCTTGTGTGCATCGCATCGCATGTGCATTGAGTCACGTCGCACCACATGCGCATGACATTGCTCGACATCGCATCTTTTGTTCATAGCATCGCAGTGCATTGAGTTACATGGCGTCACATACTCATGCA
Organism: Tenodera sinensis; assembly: GCA_030765045.1. Classification (NCBI taxonomy): domain Eukaryota; kingdom Metazoa; phylum Arthropoda; class Insecta; order Mantodea; family Mantidae; genus Tenodera; species Tenodera sinensis. The sequence continues at coordinate 51,044,430 of CM060973.1, forward strand.
TCGCTCGACATCGCATCTTATGTACATCGCATGCGCATTGAGTCACATCGCATCACTCGCGCATGGCATCGCTCAACATCGCATGTTATGTGCATCGCATCGCATGCGCAGTGAGTAACAACGCGTCAAATGCACATGGCATCGCTTGATTACGCATCTTATGTGCATCGCATCGCATGCGCTTATGAGTCACATCACGTCACATGCGCATGGCATCGCTTGATATCGCATCTTATGTGCATCGCATCGCATGCGCATTGAGTCACGTCGCGTCACATGCACATCGCATTGCTTGATATCGGCCTTTATGTGCATCGAATCGCATGCGCATTGGGTCACTTCGCATCACATGCACATGGCATCGCTTGATATCGCATCTTATGTGCATCGCGTTGCATGCGCATTGAGTCACGTCGCGTCACATGCACTTAACATCGCTTGATATCGCATCTCATGTGCATCGCATCGCATGTGCCTTGAGTCACGTCGCATCACATACGCATGGCATCGCGTGATATCGCATCTCATGTGCATCGCATCGCATGCGCATTGAGTCACGTCCCGTCACATGCGCCTGGAATCGCTTGATATCGCATCTTATGTGCATTGTATCGCATGCTTATTGAGTCACGTCTCGTCACATGCGCATGACATCGCTTGATATCGCATCTTATGTGCATCGCATCGCATGCGCATTGAGTCACATCGCGTCACATGCGCATGGCATCGCATGATATCACATCTTATAGACATTGTGTCGCATGCGCATTGAGACACATCGCATCGCATACTTATTCAGTCACGTCGCGTCGCATTCGCATGGCATTGCTTGATATCGCAACTTATGTTCATCGCATCGCATTTGCATTCAGTCACGTCGCACCACATGCGCATGTCATCGCCCGATATCGCATCTTTTGTGCATCGCATCGCATGCGCATTGAGTGAAATCGCGTTATATGCGCATGGCATCGCTTGATATCGCATCTTATGTGCATCTCATCGCAGCGCATTAAGTCACATACGCATGCATAGCTCGACATCGCATGCGCATTGAGTCACTTCGCATCACACGCGCATGGCACCGCTGGACATCGCATCTTATGTGCATCGCATCACATGCGCATTGAGTCACATTGCTTCACGTGTGCATGGCATCGCTTGATATCGCATCATAAATGCATCGCATCGCATGCGCTTTTGAGTCACATCACGTCACATGCGCATGGCATCGCTTGATATCGCATCTTATAGACATCAGGTCGCATGCGCATAGAGACACGTCGCGTCACATGCACATGGCATCGCTTGATACCGCATCTCATGTGCATCGCATCGCATGCTTATTGAGTCACGTCGCGTCGCATTCGCATGGCATTGCTTGATATCGCAACTTATGTTCATCGCATCACATTTGCATTCAGTCACGTCGCACCACATGCGCATGGCACCGCTGGACATCGCATCTTATGTGCATCGCATCACATGCGCATTGAGTCACATCGCTTCACGTGTGCATGGCATCGCTTGATATTACATCTTAAGTGCATCGCATCGCGTGCGCTTTTGAGTCACATCACGTCACATGCGCATGGCATCGCTTGATATCGCATCTTATAGACATCGTGTCGCATGCGCATTGAGACACGTCGCGTCACATGCGCATGGCATCGCTTGATATCGCATCTCACGTGCATCGCATCGCATACTTATTGAGTCACGTCGCGTCGCATTCGCAAGGCATTGCTTGATATCGCAACTTATGTTCATCGCATCGCATTTGCATTCAGTCACGTCGCACCACATGCGCATGTCATCGCTCGATATCGCATCTTTTGTGCATCGCATCGCATGCGCATCGAGTCACGTCGCGTCGCATTAGCATGGCATTGCCTGATATCGCATCTTATGTTCATCGCATCGCATGCGCATTGAGTGACATCGTCTCATATGCGCATGGCATTGCTTGATATAGCATCTTATGTGCATCGCATCGCATGCTCATTGAGTCACGTCGCGCCAAATGCGCATGGCATCGCTTGATATGGCATCTCATGTGCATCGCATCGCATGCGCATTGAGTCACGTGGCATCACATGCGCTTGGCATCGCTTGAGTCGCATCTTATGTGCATCTCATCGAATGCGCATTGAGTCACGTCGCGTCGCATTCGCATGGCATTGCCTGATATCGCATCTTATGTTCATCGCATCGCATGTGCAATGAGTCACGTCGCACCACATGCTCATGACATCGCTCGATATTGCATCCTTTGTGCATCGCATTGCATGCGCTTTAAGTGAGATCGCGTCAGATGCGCATGGCATCGCTTGATATCGCATCATATGTGCATCGCATCGCAGCGCATTGAGTCATATCGCGTCACATACGCATGCATCGCTCGACATCGCGTCTTATGTGCATCGCATGCGCATTTAGTCACGTCGCGTCACATGCGCATGGCATCGCTTGATATCGCATCTTATGCGCATCGCATCGCATGTGCATTGCGTCACGTCGCGTTACATGCGCATGGCATTGCATCATATCGTATCCTATGTGCACCGCATCGCCTGCGCATTGAGTCACGTCGCATCGCATGCGCATGGCATTGCTTGATATCGCATATTATGTTCATCTCATCGCATGTGCATTGAGTCACGTCGCATCACACGCGCATGGCATCGCTCGACATCGCATCTTATGAGCATCGCATCGCATGCGCATTGAGTCACATCGCGTCACATGCACAATGGCATCGCTTGATATCGCATCTTATGTGCATCGCATCGCATGCGCATTGAGTCACGTGGCATCACATGCGCTTGGCATCGCTTGAGTCGCATCTTATGTGCATCGCATCGCATGCGCATTGAGTCACGTCGCGTCGCATTCGCATTGCATCGCTTGATATCGCATTTTAAGTGCATCGCATCGCATGCGCTTTTCAGTCACATCACGTCACATGCGCATGGCATCGCTTGATATCGCATCTTATATGCATCGCATCGCATGCGCATTGAGTCACGTCGCGTCGCATTCGCATTGCATCGCTTGATATCGCATTTTAAGTGCATCGCATCGCATGCGCTTTTCAGTCACATCACGTCACATGCGCATGGCATCGCTTCATATCGCATCTTATAGACATCGCGTCGCATGCGCATTGAGTCACGTCGCGTCACATATGCAGGGCATCGCTTGATATCGCATCTTATATGCATCGCATCGCATGCGCATTGAGTCACGTCGCTTCGCATTCGCATGGCATTTCTTGATATCGCATCTTATGTCCATCGAATCGCATGTGCATTGAGTCACGTAGCACCACATGCGAATGGCATCGCTTGATATCGCATCTTATGTGCATCGCATCGCATGCGCATTGAGTTACGTCACATCTCATGCGCATGGCATCACTTGATATCGCATCTTATGTGCATCGCATCGCATGAGCAATGAGTCACATCACAACACATGCGCATGGCATCGCTCGACAACGCATCTTATGTGCATCGCATCGCATGCGCATTGAGTCATGTCTCGTCACATTTGCATGGCATCGCTTGATATCGCATATTATGTGCATCGCATCGCACTGAGATACGTCGCGTCACATGCGCATGGCATTGCTTGACATCGCATCTTATGTGCATCCCACCGTATGCGCATTCAGTTACGTCGCGTCACATGCGCATGGCATCGCTTGATATCGCATCTCATGTGGATCGCATCGCATGCGCATGGAGTCACGTCGCACCACATGCGCATGACATCGCTCGATATCGCATCTTTAGTGCATCGCATCGCATGCGCATTGAAAGAAATCGCGTCATATGTACATGGCATCGCCTGATATCGCATTTTATGTGCATCGCATCGCATGCGCATTGAGACACGTCGCATCACATTCGCATGGCATCGCTTGATATTGCATCTTATGTGCATCGCATCGCATGCCCATTGAGTCACATCGCATCACGCGCATGGCATCGCTCGACATCGCATCTTATGTGCATCGCAACGCATGCGCATTGAGTCACATCGCTTCACATGCGCATGGCATCGCCTGATATCGCACCTTATGTGCATCGCATCGCATGCGCTTTTGAGTCACATCACGTCACATGCGCATGGCATCGCGTGATATCGCATCCTATGTGGATCGCATCGCATGCGCATTTAGTCTCGTCGCGTCACATGAGCATGGAAACTCTTGATATCGCATCTTATGTGCATCGCATCGCATGCGCATTGAGTCACATCGCGTCACATGCGCATGGCATCTGTTGATATCGCATCTTATGTGGATCGCATCGCATGCGCATTGAGTCATGTCTCGTCACATTTGCATGATTTATGTGCAGCGCATCGCATGCTTACTGAGTCACGTTGCGTCACATGCGCATGGCATCGCTTGATATCGCATCTTATGTGCATCGCATCGCATGCGCATTGAGTCGCATCGCGTCACATGCGCATGGCATCAGTTGATATCGCAGCTTATGTGCATCGCATCGCATGCGCATTGAGTCACTTTGCATCACATGCGCATGCCATCGCTCGACAACGCATCTTATGTGCATCGCATGGCATGCGCATTGAGTCATGTCTCGTCACATTTGCATGGCATCACTTGATATCGCATCTTATGTGCATCGCATCGCATGCACATTGAGTCACGTGGCGTCACATGCTCATGCCATCGTTTGATATCGCATCTTATGTGCATCGCATCGCATGCGCATTGAGACACGTCGCGTCACACGCGCATGGCGTCGCTTGATATCGCATATAATGTGCATCGCATCACATGCGCATTGAGACACGTCGCATCACATTCGCATGGAATCGCTTGATATTGCATCTTATGTGCATCGCATCGCATGCCCATTGAGTCACATCGCATCACATGCGCCTGGCATCGCTCGACAACGCATCTTATGTGCATCGCATCGCATGCACATTGAGTCATGTCTCGTCACATTTCCATGGCATCGCTTGATATCACATCTTATGTGCATCGCATCGCATGCGCATTGAGTCACGTCGCGTCACATGCGCATGACATCGCTCGTTATCGCATATAATGTGCATCGCATCGCATGCGCATTGAATCACTTCGCATCACATGCGCACTTCATCGCTTGATATCGCATCTTATATGCATCGAGTCGGATGCGCATTGAGTCAGGTCGCGTCGCATTGGCATGGCATTGCTTGATATCGCATCTTATGTTCATCGCATCGCATGTGCATTGAGTAACGTAGCACCACATGCGCATGACATCGCCCGACATCGCATCTTTTGTGCATCGCATCGCATGCGCATAGGGTGACATCGCGTCATATGCGCATGGCGCCGCTTGATATCGCATCTTATGTGCATCGCATGCGCATTGAGTCACATCGCATCACATGCGCATGGCATCGCTTGATATCGCATCTTATGTGCATCGCATCGCATGCTAATTGAGTCACATCACGTCACATGCACATGGCATCGCTTGATATCGCATCTTATGTGCATCGCGTTGCATGCGCATTGAGTGACATCGCGTCACATGCACATGGCCTCGCTTGATATCGCATCTCATGCGCATCGCATCGCATGCGCATTGAGTTACGTCGCATCACATGCGCATGGCATCGCTTGATATCGCATCTTATGTGCATCGCATCGCATGCGCATTGAGTCAAGTCCTGTCACATGCGCATGGCATCGCTTGATATCGCATCTCATGTGCATCGCATCGCATGCGCATTGAGTGACGTCGCGTCACATACGCATGCATCGCTCGACATCGCGTCTTATGTCCATCGCATGCGCGTAGACGCACGTCGCGTCACATGCGCACGGCATCACTATCACATCTTATGTGCATGGCATCGCATCTGCATTGAGTCACGCGGCGTTGCATGCGCATGGCATCGCTTGATATCGCATCTTATGTGCATCGCATCGCATGCGCATTGAGTCACTTCGCATCACATGCGCATGGCATCGCTTAATATCGCATCTTATGTGCATCGCATCGCATGCGCTTTTGAGTCACATCGATTCACATGCGCATGACATAGCTTGATATCGCATCTTATTTGCTTCGCATCGCATGCGCATTGAGTCACGTCGCGACACATGCACATGGCTACGCTTTATATCGCATCTCATGTGCATCGCATCGCATGCGCATTGAGTCGCGTCACATTCGTATGGCAGCGCTTGTTATCGCATCTTATGTGCATCGCATCGCATGCGCATTAGTCACGTCGAGTCACATGCGCATGGCATCGCTTGATATCGCATCTTATGTGCTTTGCATCGCATGCGCATTGAGTCGCATCACATTCACATTGCATCGCTTGATATCGCATCTTATGTGCATCGCGTCGCATGCGCATTGAGTCAAGTCCTGTCACATGCGCATGGCATCGCTTGATATCGCATCTTATGTGAATCGCATCGCAGCGCATTGGGTTACATCGCGTCACATACGCATGCATCGCTCGACAACACATTTTATGTGCATCGAATCACATGCCCATTGAGTCACGTCGCATCACATGCGCATGGCATCACTCGACAACGCATCTTATGTGCATGGCATCGAGCCATGTCTCGTCACATTTCCATGATATCGCTTGATATCGCCTCTTATGTGCATCGCATCGCATGCGCATTGAGTCACATCGCATCACATCCGCATGGCATCACCCGACAACGCATCTTATGTGCACCGCACCGAGTCAAGTCTCGTCACATTTCCATGGAATCGCTTGATATCGCATCTTATGTGCATCGCATCGCATGCGCGTTGAGCCACGTCACGTTACATGCGCATGGCATCGCTTGATATCGCATCTTATGTGCATCGCAGGGCATGTGCATTGAGTCACGTAGCACCACATGCGCATGACATCGCCCGATATCGCATCTTTTGTGCATCGCATCGCATGCGCATAGAGTGACATCGCGTTATATGCGCATGGCACCACTTGATATCGAAACTTATGTGCACCGCATGCGCATTGAGTCACATCGCATCACATGCTCATGGCATCGCTTGATATCGCATCTTATGTGCATCGCATCGCATGCACATTGAGCCACATCACGTCACATACACATGGCATCGCTTGATATCGCATCTTATGTGCATCGCGTTGCATGCGCATTGAGTCATGTCTCGTCACATTTCCAGGGCATCGCTTGATATCGCATCTTATGTGCATCGCATCGCATGCGCATTGAGTCATGTCTCGTCACATTTCCAGGGCATCGCTTGATATCGCATCTTATGTGCATCGCATCGCATGCGCATTGAGTCACGTCGCGTCACATGCGCATGGCATCGCTCGTTATCGCATATAATGTGCATCGCATCGCATGCGCATTGAGTCACTTCGCATCACATGCGCACTTCATCGCTTGATATCGCATCTTATATGCATCGAATCGGATGCGCATTGAGTCAGGTCGCGTCGCATTGGAATGGCATTGCTTGATATCGCATCTTATGTTCATCGCATCGCATGTGCATTGAGTCACGTAGCACCACATGCGCATGACATCGCCCGATATCGCATCTTTTGTGCATCGCATCTCATGCGCTTAGGGTGACATCGCGTCATATGCGCATGGCACCGCATGATATCGCATCTTATGTGCATCGCATGCGCATTGAGTCACATCGCATCACATGCGCATGGCATCGCTTGATATCGCATCTTATGTGCATCGCATCGCATGCTAATTGAGTCACATCACGTCACATGCACATGGCATCGCCTGATATTGCATCTTATGTGCATCGCGTTGCATGCGCATTGAGTCCCATCGCGTCACATGCACTTGGCCTCGCTTGATATCCCATCTCATGCGCATCGCATCGCATGCGCATTGAGTTACGTCGCATCACATACGCATGGCATCGCGTGATATCGCACCTTATGTGCATCGCATCGCAGGCGCATTGAGTCACGTCCCGTCACATGCGCATGGAATCGCTTATATAGCATCTTATGTGCATCGGATCGCATGCTTATTGAGCCACGTCGCGTCACATGTGCATGGCATCGCTTGATATCGCATCTTATGTGCATCGCATCGCGTGCGCATTGAGTCAAGTCCTGTCACATGCGCATGGCATCGCTTGATATCGCATCTTATGTGCATCGCATCGCATGCGCATTGAGTGACGTCGCGTCACATACGCATGCATCGCTCGACAGCGCGTCTTATGTCCATCGCATGCGCGTAGACGCACGTCGCGTCACATGCGCACGGTATCACTTTATATCACATCTTATGTGCATGGCATCGCATGTGCATTGAGTCACGCGGCGTTGCATGCGCATGGCATCGCTTGATATCGCATCTTATGTGCATCGCATAGCATGCGCATTGAGTCACTTCGCATCACATGCGCATGGCATCGCTTGATATCGCATCTTATGTGCATCGCATCGCATGCGCTTTTGAGTCACATCGATTCACATGCGCATGACATAGCTTGATATCGCATCTTATGTGCTTCGCATCGCATGCGCATTGAGTCACGTCGCGACACATGCACATGGCTACGCTTGATATCGCATCTCATGTGCATCGCATCGCATGCGCATTGAGTCGCCTCACATTCGCATGGCAGCGCTTGTTATCGCATCTTATGTGCATCGCATCGCATGCGCATTAGTCACGTCGAGTCACATGCGCATGGCATCGCTTGATATCGCATCTTATGCGCTTCGCATCGCATGCGCATTGAGTCGCATCACATTCACATTGCATCGCTTGATATCGCATCTTATGTGCATCGCATCGCATGCTTATTGATTCACGGCGCGTCACATGCGCATGGCATCGCTTGATATGGCATCTTATGTGGGTCGCATCGCATGCACATTGAGCCTCAGCGCGTCGCATGCGCACGTAATCACTTGATATCGCATCTTATGTGCATCGCATCACATGCGCATTGAGTTTCTTCGCATCACATGCGCATGGCATCGCTATTAATCGCATCTTTGTGCATCGCATCGTATGCGCATTGAGTCACATCGCATCACATGCGCATGGCATCTCTCGACAACGCATTTTATGTGCATCGCATCACATGCCCATTGAGTCACGTCGCATCACATGCGCATGGCATCACTCGACAACGCATCTTATGTGCATGGCATCGAGCCATGTCTCGTCACATTTCCATGGCATCGCTTGATATCGCCTCTTATGTGCATTGCATCGCATGCGCATTGAGTCACATCGCATCACATCCGCATGGCATCACTCGACAACGCACCTTATGTGCATCGCACCGAGTCAAGTCTCGTCACATTTCCATGCAATCGCTTGATATCGCATCTTATGTGCATCGCATCGCATGCGCAATGAGCCACGTCACGTTACATGCGCATGGCATCGCTTGATATCGCATCTTATGTGCATCGCATCGCATGTGCATTGAGTCACGTAGCACCACATGCGCATGACATCGCCCGATATCGCATCTTTTGTGCATCGCATCGCACGCGCATAGAGTGACATCGCGTCATATGCGCATGGCACCGCTTGATATCGAATCTTATGTGCATCGCATGCGCATTGAGTCACATCGCATCACATGCGCATGGCATCGCTTGATATCGCATCTTATGTGCATCGCATCGCATGCGCATTGAGTCACATCACGTCACATACACATGGCATCGCTTGATATCGCATCTTATGTGCATCGCGTTGCATGCGCATTGAGTCACATCGCGTTACATGCACATGGCCTCGCTTGATATCGCATCTCATGCGCATCGCATCGCATGCGCTTATAGTTAGGTCGCATCACATACGCATGGCATCGCGTGATATCGCATCTTATGTGCATCGCATCGCATGCGCATTGAGTCACGTCCCGTCACATGCGCATGGAATCGCTTGATATCCCATCTTATGTGCATCGGATCGCATGCTTATTGAGTCACGTCGCGTCACATGCGCATGGCATCGCTTGATATCGCATCTTATGTGCATCGCATCGCATGCGCATTGAGTCAAGTCGCGTCACATGCGCATGGCATCGCTTGATATCGCATCTCATGTGCATCGCATCGCATGCGCATTGAGTGACGTCGCGTCACATACGCATGCATCGCTCGACATCGCGTCTTATGTCCATCGCATGCGCGTAGACCCACGTCGCGTCACATGCGCACGGCATCACTTTATATCACATCTTATGTGCATTGCATCGCATGTGCATTGAGTCACGCCGCGTTACATGCGAATGGCATCGCTTGATATCGCATCTTATGTGCATCGCATCGCATGTGCATAGAGTCACGTAGCACCACATGCGCATGACATCGCCCGATATCGCATCTTTTGTGCATCGCATCGCATGCGCATAGAGTGACATCGCGTCATATGCGCATGGCACCGCTTGATATCACATCTTATGTGCATCACATGCGCATGGCATCGCTTGATATCGCATCTTATGTGCATCGCATCGCATGCGCATTGAGTCACATCACGTCACATGCACGTGGCATCGCTTGATATCGCATCTTATGTGCATCGCGTTGCATGCGTATTGAGTCAAATCGCGTCACATGCACATGGCCTCGCTTGATATCGCATCTCATGCGCATCGGATCGCATGCTTATTGAGTCACGTCGCGTCACATGCGCAGGGCATCGCTTGATATCGCATCTTATGTGCATCGCATCGCATGCGCATTGAGTCAACTCGCGTCACATGTGCATGGCATCGCTTGATATCGCATCTCATGTGCATCGCATCGCATGCGCATTGAGTGACGTCGCGTCACATACGCATGCATCGCTCGACATCGCGTCTTATGTCCATCGCATGCTCGTAGACCCACGTCGCGTCACATGCGCACGGCATCACTTTATATCACATCTTATGTGCATCGCATCGCATGTGCTTTGAGTCACGCCGCGTTACATGCGCATGGCATCATTTGATATCGCATCTTATTTGGACCGCATCGCATGCGCAGTGAGTCACGTCGCGTCACATGCGCTTGGCATCGCTTGATATGGCATCTTATGAGCATCGCGTCGCATGCTTATTGAGCCACGTCGCGTCATATGCGCATGGCAATGGTTGATATCGCATATTATGTGCATCTCATCGCATGTGCATTGAGTCACATCCCATCACATGCGCATTACATCGCTCGACAACGCATCATATGTGCATCGCATCGCATGCGCATTGAGTCATGTCTCGTCACACTTGCATGGCATCGCTTGATATCGCATCTTACGTGCACCGCATCGCATGCGCATTGAGTCACGTCGCATCACATACGCATGGCATCGCGTGATATCGGATCTTCTGTGCATCATATCGCATGCGCATTGAGTCACTTCGAATCACATGCGCATTGCATCAGTTGATATCGCATCCTATGTGCATCTCATCGCATGCGCATTGAGTCACATCCCATCACATGCGCATTACATCGCTCGACAACGCATCTTATGTGCATCGCATCGCACGCGCGTTGAGTCATGTCTCGTCACATTTGCATGGCATCGCTTGATATCGCATCTTACGTGCACCGCATCGCATGCGCATTGAGTCACGTCGCATCACATACGCAGGGCATCGAGTGATATCGCATCTTATGTGCATCACATCGCATGCGCATTGAGTCACGTCGCCTCACATGCGGATGGAATCGCTTGATATCGCATCTTATGTGCATCGCACCGTATGCGCATTCAGTTACGTCGCGTCACATGCGCATGGCATCGCTTGATATCGCATCTCATGTGCATCGCATCGCATGCGCGTTGAGTCAAGTCGGCCCACATGCGCATGACGTAGCTCGATATCGCATCTTTTGTGCATCGCATCGCATGCGCATTGAGTGACATCGCCTCATATGCACATGGCATCGCTTGATATCGCATTTTATGTGTATCGCATCGCAGCGCATTGAGTCATGTCTCGTCACATTTGCATGATTTATGTGCAGCGCATCGCATGCTTATTGAGTCACGTCACATCACATACGCATGGCATCGCGTGATATCGCATCTTATGTGCATCGCATCGCATGCGCATTGCGTAACTTCGCATCACATGCGTATGGAATCGCTTGATATCTCATCTTATGTTCATCTCATCGCATGTGCATTGAGTCACCTCGCACCACATGCGCATGACATCGCTCGACATGGCATCTTTTGTGCATTGCATCGCATGCGCATTGAGTGACATGTCGTCTAATGCGCATGGCATCGCTTGATATCGCATCTTATGTGAATCGCATCGCAGCGCATTGGGTTACATCGCGTCACATACGCATGCATCGCTCGACATCGCATCTTATGTGCATCGCATGCGCATTGAGCCACATCGTATCACACGCGCATGGGATCTCTCGACATGGCATCTTATGTGCATCACATCGCATGCGCATTGAGTCACATCGCGTCACATGCGCATGGCATTGCTTGATATGGCATCTTATGTGCGTCGCATCTCATGCTTATAGATTCACGTCGCGTCACATGCGCATGGCATCGCTTGATATCGCTTCTTATGTGCATCGCATCGCATGCGCATTGAGTCACAGCGCGACACATGCTCATGTAATCACTTGATTACGCATCTTATGTGCATCGCATCGCATGCGCATTGAGTCACTTCGCATCGCATGCGCATGGCATCGCTTGATATCGCATCTTATGTGCATCGCATCGCATGCGCTTTTGAGTCACATCAGTTCACATGCGCATGACATAGCTTGATATCGCATCTTATGTGCTTCGCATCGCATGCGCATTGAGTCACGTCGCGACACATGCACATGGCATCGCTTGATATCGCATCTCGTGTGCATCGCATGCGCATTGAGTCGCGTCACATTCGCTTGGCATCGCTTGATATCGCATCTAATGTGCATCGCATCGCATGCGCATTATTCACGTCGAGTCACATGCGCATGGCATCGCTTGATATCGCATCTTATGTGCTTCGCATCGCATACGCATTGAGTCGCATCACATTCACATTGCATCGCTTGATATCGCATCTTATGTGCATCGCATCGCATGCGCATTAGTCACGTCGCGTCACATGCGCATGGCATCGCTTGATATCTCTTCTTATGTGCATCGCATCGCATGCTTATTGATTCACGTCGCGTCACATGCGCATGGCATCGCTTGATATGGCATCTTATGTGCGTCGCATCTCATGCTTATTGATTCACGTCGCGTCACATGCGCATGGCATTGCTTGATATCGCACCTTATGTACATCGCATCGCATGCGCATTGAGCCTCAGCGCGTCACATGCGCACGTAATCACTTGATATCGCATCTTATGTGCATCGCATCACATGCGCATTGAGTCACTTCGCATCACATGCGCATGGCATCGCTCGACAACGCATTTTATGTGCATCGCATCACATTCGCATTGAGTCACGTCGCATCACATGCGCATGGCATCACTCGACAACGCATCTTATGTGCATGGCATCGAGCCATTTCTCGTCACATTTCCATGGCATCGCTTGATATCGCCTCTTATGTGCATCGCATCGCATGCGCATTGAGTCACATCGCATCACATCCGCATGGCATCACTCGACAACGCATCTTATCTGCATCGCATCGAGTCAGGTCTCGTCACATTTCCATGGCATCGCTTGATATCGCATCTTATGTGCATCGCATCGCATGCGCATTGAGCCACGTCACGTTACATGCGCATGGCATCGCTTGATATCGCATCTTATGTGTATCGCATCGCATGTGCATTGAGTCACGTAGCACCACATGCGCATGACATCGCCCGATATCGCATCTTTTGTGCATCGCATCGCATGCGCACAGAGTGACATCGCGTCATATGCGCATGGCACCGCTTGATATTGCATCTTATGTGCATCGCATGCGCATTGAGTCACATCGTATCACATGCGCATGGCATCGCTTGATATCGCATCTTATGTGCATCGCATCGCATGTGCATTGAGCCAAATCACGTCACATGCACATGGCATCGCTTGATATCGCATCTTATGTGCATTGCGTTGCATGCGCATTGAGTCACATCGCGTCACATGCACATGGCCTCGCTTGATATCGCATCTCATGCGCATCGCATCGCATGCGCATTGAGTTACGTCGCATCACATACGCATGGCATCGCGTGATATCGCATCTTATGTGCATCGCATCGCGTGCGCATTGAGTCACGTCCCGTCACATGCGCATGGAATCGCTTGATATCGCATCTTATGTGCTTCGCATCGCATGCGCATTGAGTCGCATCACATTCACATTGCATCGCTTGATATCGCATCTTATGTGCATCGCATCGCATGCGCATTAGTCACGTCGCGTCACATGCGCATGGCATCGCTTGAGTGAGTGAGTGAGTGAGTGGGGTTTAAGGGCCCGTCGACAGCTAGGTCATTAGAGCCCCAAGTCAAAAGGATAAAAACAGTAAAAGCTCACCACCACTTAACACTCTTAACTATATATTTAAAACATATTAGTAGCTAAAATAGATAAAATGTAAAACTTATCTAACTGGTAAGCTAAAAACAGTTAAAACTGGTAAATTCATCTAAAAACACTTAAAACGTGAACATTGATCTTAATAGGTAAGCAGATAAAAGGTAAAAAATAAAATCAAGAAATAAAATAGAGATTAAACCTGCTTACCAAAGTCAATACTGCCGACGAACCGCAGCACTGAATTAACAGCTACCGGGTCGTCGCCTAAGATTGACCTCAGAGTAGGACCCAGGCCAAACAGCTGGCGCTCACGATTGTAACGCGGACAATCGACTAGGACATGGGCCACAGAGAGCTGAACGCCACATGTGGAACATACCGGCGCCGGCTCACCACGCAGATAATGTCCATGTGTGATACGTGTGTGACCTATTCGCAGGCGGGCCAAGATGACTTCTGCCCGCCTGGTATCCCTTGAAGATGTTATCCAAGGTTGCACCGTTTCCTTGATTGTCCGCAGTTGGGTGCCAGTGATGTCTAACGCTTCCCACGATTGCTGCCAGACTGATAAAATATGACGTCGGAAGTACCGTTGTGCATCCGTGTAAGGCAGACTGCGTGTTAAAATCTCCGGCAAACGGCAGGCAGACTTAGCAGCCTCATCCGCCGCTTCATTGCCGGGAATGCCTACGTGGCCTGGGGTCCAGGTAAAAACAATCTGGTATCCACGCGAGAGCAACTGCGAAACAAGTGTCTGTATTTTCACAACTAGCGCTGACGTGCCAACAAACTGTTGCAATGCCTGCAGCGCGCTCAAGGAGTCGCAGCAGACGATAAAACTTCCAGGTACGGAACTGGAGATAAAAAGGACGAAATATAAGATTGCAAACAGCTCGGCGGTAAAAACGGAACTCAAGTCTGGAAGGCGGTACTTGTGAGTCTCACCGTTATGCACAAAACTACACCCTGTAGCCCCATCCACCTGGGAACCATCGGTAAATACCGGAGTGTAATTCCGGTAACGTCCCAGGATCTCGGTGAAAAGTTGACGATACACCGATGGAGGGGTAGCTAACTTAGCATTCGTCGAAAGCTCCAGGTCGAACTGGGCACGCTGTAATTGCCATGGAGGACAGCGGCCCAGAGAATGCCTTTCGACGGCAGGCATGCGCAGACCGTGTGCGTTAAGCAGCTCGCGAAATCGAATACCGCTTGGGCGAGAGATCGTGCTATTCCGAAGATAACGGTGAACGAGTTCCGGGCGCAATACAGGATTAAAAGACGGGTGACCGGGGTGGGCTGCTAAACGGGCCACGTAAGAACACAATAAAAACGAGCGCCGAATAGAAAGTGGAGGTTCGCCAGAGTCAGCATACAGACACTCTACACGGCTAGTGCGGAAAGCTCCAGTAGCCAGACGGATGCCAGCATGGTGTACAGTATCTAAAAGACGGAGTTTAGAGGCGGACGCCGCGCCATAGATAAAACTACCGTAGTCTATTTTTGACCGCACCAGTGATCGATACAATCGTAACATAACTGTACGATCACCGCCCCAAGAAACTCCGGATAAAAGGCGGAGTACTCGAAGTGAGCGATCGCAGGAAGCACGTAGTTGGCGAATATGGTACTCCCACGTCAGCTTACTGTCGAAGTGCAGGCCAAGGAACTTGAGGTGCGGGACAAACGGTAGACGTGTGCCGCGCAAATAAAAATCAGGAGGAGGGTGTACGCCGCGAACTCGATGGAAGTGGATACACTGAGTTTTCGTAGGTGAGAACTGAAAGCCGGAGCGAAGGGCCCAGTCTGCGATTGATGTTATGGTCAGCTGCAGTTGACGCTCAATGTGCTCGAGATTATAAGAGCGATAGTAAATTGCAAAGTCGTCAACATACAGTGACATCGGGATTCCGCTACGAACAACATCAGCGATTCCGTTGATTGCTGCGGCGAAGAGCGTGACACTCAGGATGGACCCCTGAGGCACACCATTCTCCTGAATCTTTTCCTGTGACAGGGTATTGCCAATGCGGACACGAAATTTTCGAAGTCGTAAAAAGTTTAAAATGAACAGCGCTAAGTGACCGCGTAAACCGTAACCGTGCAGAGCACGAAGGATTCCATAGCGCCAGGTGGTGTCGTAGGCCTTCTCTAAATCAAAGACACCCACGACATGCTGCTTCAGCAGAAAGGCATTCTGGATGTAAGCCTCTAAGCGTGTCAGATGGTCGACGCTAGAGCGATGGCGACGAAAACCGCACTGAATGTTGGTGAGCAGGTTATGCGTCTCTAGCCACCACACTAAACGAGTGTTAATCATCCGTTCGAAGGTCTTACAAACAACACTCGTTAGGCAAATAGGGCGGTAACTAGAGGGAAGTGTCCTGTCTTTTCCAGGTCGAGGGATAGGGATGACAATACCCACTCGCCAGGAGGACGGGTGAGTGAGTGAGTGAGTGATTAGGGTTTAAGGGCCCGTCGACAGCTAGGTCATTAGAGCCCCAAGTCAAAATATAAAAAACGGATAAAACTCACCACCACTTAAAACTCAAAGTTAAATAGTAAAACGCAAGCTAAAACAGCCAAAAGCTAAAACAGTTAAAACTTAAAAACTTGTCCAAAAAAGGATACTCTAAATAGTTAAAAGCGTGTAAAATGCTCTAAAAAGGTAAGCAGATAAAACGTAAAAGGTAAAAAGTAAAACCACGCAATAAAATTTAAACTTGCTTACCAAAGCCAATGCTGCCGACAAACCGCAGCACTGAATCCACAGCTACCGGGTCGTCGCCTAACATCGTCTTTAAACTAGAACCCAGGCCAAACAACTGGCGCTCACGATTGTAGCGCGGACAATCAACTAGGACATGGGCCACAGAGAGCTGAACGCCACAGGTGGGACATATCGGCGCCGGCTCACCACGCAGATAGTGTCCATGCGTGATGCGCGTGTGACCTATTCTCAGGCGGGCCAAGATGACTTCCGCCCGCCTGGTATCCCTTGAAGATGTTATCCAAGGTTGCACCGTTTCCTTGATTGTCCGCAGTTGGGTGCCAGTGATGTCTAACGCTTCCCATGATTGTTGCCAGACATATAGAAGATGGCGACGGAAGTACCGTTGTACATCCGTGTAAGGAAGACTGCGTGTAAAAATCTCCGGCAAACGGCAGGCAGACTTAGCAGCCTCATCAGCCGCTTCGTTGCCGGGAACGCCCACGTGGCCTGGGGTCCAAGTAAAAACTATCTGGTATCCACGCGAGAGTAACTGCGAAACGAGTGTCTGAATTTTCATAATTAGTGCTGACGTGCCGACAAACTGTTGCAGTGCCTGCAGTGCGCTCAGAGAGTCGCACCAGATGATAAAACTTCCAGGGTCGGAACTGGAGATAAAAAGGACGAAATAAAAGATTGCAAACAGCTCGGCGGTAAAGACGGAACTCAAGTCTGGAAGACGGTACTTGTGAGTCTCACCGTTATGCACAAAACTACACCCTGTAGCCCCATCCACCTGGGAACCATCGGTAAATACAGGAGTGTAATTCCGGTAACGTCCCAGGATCTCGGTGAAAAGCTGACAATACACCGATGGAGGGGTAGCTAACTTAGCATTCGTCGAAAGCTCCAGGTCGAACTGGGTACGCTGTAATTGCCATGGAGGACAGCGGCCAAGAGAATACCGTTCGACAGCAGGCATGCGGAGCGCGTGTGCACTAAGCAGCTCGCGAAACCGAATACCGCTTGGGCGAGAGATCGTGCTATTCCGGAGATAACGGTGAGCGAGTTCCGGGCGCAATACAGGATTAAAAGACGGGTGACCAGGATGGGCTGCCAAACGGGCCACGTAAGAACACAATAAAAACGAGCGCCGAATAGAAAGTGGAGGTTCACCAGAGTCAGCATACAGACACTCTACACGACTAGTGCGGAAAGCTCCAGTAGCTAGACGGATACCAGCATTATGTACAGTATTTAAAAAACGAAGTTTAGAGGCGGACGCTGCGCCATAAATAAAACTGCCGTAATCTAGTTTGGACCTCACCAATGAACGATACAGCCTCAACATGACAGTGCGATCGCCGCCCCAAGATACTCCAGATAAAACCCGCAGTATTCGAAGCGAACGATCGCAAGAGGCACGAAGTTGACGAATGTGGTGCTCCCATGTGAGTTTCCTGTCGAGGTGAAGGCCCAAGAACTTTATGTGGGAAACAAACGGCAGGGGTGTGTCACGCAAATACAGTTCTGGAGGAGGATGTACACCACGAAGTCGATGAAAGTGGACACATTGTGTTTTCGTAGGGGAGAACTTAAAACCGGCGTGAAGGGCCCAGTCGGCGATAGAGGATATGGTCAACTGCAGTTGACGTTCTATGTGCTCAAGGCTATAAGATCGATAATAGATCGCAAAATCGTCAACGTACAGTGACATCGGTATTCCCCTACGCACAACATTAGCAATGCCGTTAATGGCAACTGCAAAAAGCGTTACACTAAGAATCGACCCCTGGGGCACACCATCTTCCTGAATCCTCTCTCGTGAGAACGTATTACCAATGCGGACACGAAAGCGGCGCAGGGCTAAAAAATTAAAAAGAAATATTGCTAAAAAACCTCGCAAACCATACCCGTGAAGAGTACGGAGAATACCATGACGCCATGTGGTATCGTAGGCCTTCTCCAGATCGAAGAAGACACCCACGACATGCTGCTTCAAAAGAAAGGCATTTTGGGTGTAGGCTTCCATGCGTGTCAGATTGTCGACACTGGAGCGATGGCGACGAAAACCGCACTGAACATTGCTCAGCAGGCTATTCGTCTCTAGCCACCACACTAAGCGAGTGTTGATCATCCGTTCAAAGGTCTTGCAGACGACACTCGTCAGGCATATAGGGCGGTAGCTAGAGGGAAGTGTACGGTCTTTTCCTGGTCGAGGGATAGGGATCACAACACCCTCTCGCCAGGAAGACGGAAAAACCTGCTGAAGCCAGATGCGGTTATAGATGCTCAACAGGAAGGAACGAGCCGGAGGTGGAAGATGAAGCAGCATTTGGCGGTGGATGTCATCAGGACCAGGAGAAGAGTCGTGAGCGAGGGACAAAGAATGCGCCAGTTCCGCTTCAGTAAAAGGTGCATTGTAGGATTCACTACAATCACTGTTAAAATTTAGGCTTATCCGCTCCGCAGATTCCTTAATCAGTAAAAAGGCTCCGTCGTAGCTTTGAGTTTGGCTAGCACTGGCGAAAGAATCGGCAAGGGCGTCGGCGATATCCTGCTCGCTGGTGTATATGGAGCCCTGTACGGCAAGACCGGGGATGATCGTCCGGCGACACTTGCCGTACATACGCCGGATGGTAGTCCACACCTTCTGGGCCGAACTGCGACGTGAAAGGGAAGACACGTACGATTCCCAGGATGTGCGTTTTGCATTGCGCAATACAAAGCGAGCCCTTGCACGAGAACGTTTAAAAGAAATAAAAATCGCCTCCGTAGGGTGTATGCGGAAAACACGCAGAGCACGCTTACGTGCTTTAATAGCCAAACGGCATTCCTCGGACCACCAAGGCACAGGGACGTGACGTGGTGTAGATGAACCCCGAGGAATACTGGATTCTGCTGTGAGAAGGATAGAGCATATAAAATAATTGTTGGTCAAGTGAATGAGGGAACGGAATTTCCCCCAGTCAGCCTTGGAAACAATCCAGTGAGGATATCGTGTGGGTACAGAATGATGGACGGATATGTGAACGTTAATGGGATAGTGATCACTGCCAAATAGGTCGGAAAGAACCGACCAATCGAGAAGAGGTACCAGCGACGGGCTCCAGAAAGTAACATCTAGGGCGGAATGGGTACCATAGGCAGAGGATAAGAAGGTAGGAGCACCAGTGTTTAATAGGACTAAGCCGGACATATCACATACGTCTGCTACAAGGCATCCACGAACATCGTCAGTGTCGGAGCCCCAGTGAGTGTGCTTGGCATTCAGATCGCCGAGAAAGATGAGCGGTGGCGGAATCTGTGCCAAGAGAGCCGTTATATCGTTGTCATGTACGACACTGACGGGCGGCATGTAGACATTACAAATAGACAAACAAAGGCTCTGCAGCTGTACACGAACCGCTACGGCTTGCAGCGGCGTGTTCAGTGGTATACTGGTGGCAGAGATGGTGTGTGCCACCAGAATTGCAACACCGCCACTTGCATGCCCATCAGCAGCAGAGTCATGCCTAAATGCCGAAAACCCACGAAGATGGAGAGCGTAATTAGGCTTCAAGTGGGTTTCTTGTAGACAGACGATGGATGGACAGCGTTGAGAAACGAGGTGCTGTATGTCCGGAACACGTGTCCTAAACCCATTAACGTTCCACTGGATTATTTCCATAGTAAGAAAGAGATCAGTGGTTTGTCTTCATCTTTTTCTTTCTTACTTTAGCTGACTTTGGACCTACGATATGAAAGTCGCCATCCTCTGGAGATTGCTCAGATGTATGTGAGGAAGAAGATCCTCTACGGCTCGCGGAACGAGAGCGGGACTTTATAGAGGAAGAGCGACTACCGGCGCGAACAATAGGCCTGGAACGATGTTTTTCAACAGGCTGGCTACGGCTTGTGGACGGCTTAGGAGCTTTGGTCTGCACGGCTGAGGATCTTGTCGCCGATGCAGGTGTGGCACGACTCAGTGGAGGTGTACTTAACTGTGACTCGGTCTGGGTACAAGCGTCAGCAACAGGAACGTGCTGTATGGCGACTGTGTTCACAGCAGCGCGTCGGGCAGCAGAGACATAGTCCAAGGTGGTCATGGGCTTAAGCTGCTCAAAGCGGCGACGCGCTTCTGGAAAGGTGAGGTGTTCTTTCACACGCAGTTCCTGAATACACTTCTCATCCAGAAACTTCGGACACTGTCGAGAGCTCGATGGATGACTCCCTCCACAGTTAACACAATGAGGGTCACGGGGACAAGCCGTGCTCTCATGAGGTGAAGGGCCACAACTCTCACAAACGGCAGGATGGTTGCACGCTGTCTTAGTATGTCCGAACTTCTGACACTGAAAACAGCGCATAGGGTTCGGGACATATTGACGTACGGCGGCACGTTCGTAACCGCAGTAGATATATTCTGGTAATTGTGTGCCCTTAAAAGTGAGGAACACCGTACGCAACTCAATAACTTTACCATCCTGCCTTCGTGTCAGACGGTACGCTTGACACACACGCTGGTCGGAGAGGCAAGTAACAATCTCCTCATTGGTGAGGTTATCCAGACTAGACGTGGTGACTACTCCTCTGCATGTGTTCAGCGACTTGTGAGGGGCTACCCGAATTGGGTAGGATCCCAACAAGGTCGCTTTAAGAAGTTTTTGCGCCTGGTCTGCAGAAGTCACTTCGATCAAAAGCGTACCGTCTCGAACTCTAGTCGCATTTTTCACAATGCCACAAATCCTGTCTATTTCCCGTTTAATATAAAATGGGCTCAGGTCCTTTAACGTTTTTCCATCACATGCCATTGTCATTACCAAAAACGAGTCAAATGAAGAGGTTTTGCGCGGATGCATTATGAATTGGACCCCCATCCGGAACCGTCGGCGTCAGCCTGCCATCCGGGGGTCAAAGGATAAAAGACACCAAAATCTCCACGGTCTGTGCCGCCATGGAGACCCCTCCATGACTGACCTCAAGGCGTACTTCAGAGGAGCTACCCTCCGATCTCCACTGCTTGTCCGCATGGGTAAACCGTTCACCACGTGACACCCCGGTTTTATGCCCCCACCACAGGAATAACCGCCTGTGGCTCCCCGCTTTAGCACACGCTGCCTCAACGGAGTCAGCGTGGATTCAGGGGACTTCGGGTTGATTACACCGGGGCTCCGTCAGCGGTAACACGTCCGGCCGGTGATACTAACCCGACGGCACGCGGCCGTCGGGAGATTAACACCGGCCGTGCCCTCAAGGAGCTACGTGGGTGTACATGACGTGTGGACGGGCTCCGCACCTAAGGCTACACATGGGGGCAGTGTGAAGGGTCCGCACAACCTTCGCGCCTGAGACCTCCGAAGAGCACACAAGTCGGGGGCCGCGCTGAAAACCGTGGGACAGGACCACGGAGATAGGAAAGATCCCTGCTGGTGAGACAGGAGTTATAAACCTAAAGCCTTACTAACTAATAATCGGAATAAACCTAGAAGAGGAAGAGGGTGATATAAAAGCAACATAAATCGCTGCACGTGGCACAGTTAATGTATATGGAGGGGGTGAAATGATGGTGCGCAGCTCGGGGCCCCGGGCGCGCCAAACCCGGACCTACCGTGGTAGGTTCCCCTGGGGGAGTTTGATTTCGGAGTCCTCTTCTCCTAGATGAGTCGTCGACCAAGACTAACGAGCCTCATCTACCCGTTGGAATGTTCTTAGCTTCCCCTCACCTCTTGCCTACCAGTGGTCACGAAGACTCACTTAGTAGGCCGTCTGGATCGGGTACTGAGCCCCACCGCCACGGCAAGGCGACACTCCTTCGGAGGGGCAGGAGGACGGAAAGACCTGCTCGTGCCAGATACGATTATAAATACCAAGCAGGAAAGACGAAGCCGAAGGTGGAAGGTGAAGCAGCATTTGTCGATGGATGTCATCTGGACCAGGAGAGGAATCTTTAGCAAGTGACAAAGAGTGCTCTAGCTCCGCTACGGTAAAGGGTGCGTTGTACGGTTCAGTACAGTCACTACTAAAAGGAAGAACTATCCGCTCGGCAGATTCCTTGAGAGGTATAAAAGCTCTGTCGTAACTATTCGTTTGGCTAGTAGCAGCAAACGAAGTAGCAAGGGCGTCGGCGATATCCTGTTCGCTGGTGTAATGCGATCCGCTTATGGCAAGGCCGGGAATGATAGTCCGGCAACACCTGCCATACATGCGGCGAACAGCAGTACACACCCTCTGTGCCGGAGTGCGACGGGACAGAGAAGAGACAAAAGTTTCCCACGATGTGCGTTTTGCACAGCGGAGGACAAATCGAGCCCTGGCACGAGAACGCTTAAAAGCTATCAAGTTCTCCTCCGTAGGATGTGAACTGAAGACACGCAGAGCACGCTTCCTTGCTTTAATAGCCAAACTGCATTCCTCGGACCACCAAGGCACAGGAACGTGACGAGGTGTAGTAGAACCACGAGGAATGCTGGAATTCGCTGCGAGCAGGACAGAACAAGTAAAATATTCCACCAGTTCATCGATGGTGGGGAAGACATCGTTGTGAAGGTGAATGAGGGAACGAAATTTCCCCCAGTCAGCCTTGGAAATAATCCAGTGAGGATATCGTGTTGGCACAGGATGGAGAATAGATATGTGAATGCTAATGGGAAAATGATCACTGCCAAAGAGGTCGCTGAGCACCGACCAATCAAGGAGTGGCACCAGTGACGGGCTACAGAAGCTCACGTCTAAAGCGGAGTAGGTACCGTAGGCAGATGATAAAAAGGTACGGGCACCAGTGTTTAATAGAAGTAGGCCAGACATATCACAAACGTCTGCTACAAGGCAACCACGAGCATCGTCAGCGTCGGAGCCCCACAAGGTGTTTTTGGCATTCAGATCGCCTAGAAGAAGAAACGGTGGCGGAATCTGTGCCAAGAGAGCCCGAAGTTCGTTCTCGTGTACGACACTGACCGGTGGCAGATAGACATTACAGATAGAGAAAGAAAGGCTCTGCAGCTGTACACGTACCGCTACAGCTTGGAGCGGCGTGTTTAGTGGTATGCTGGTGGCAGGGATGGTATTCGCCACCAGAATAGCAACGCCACCGCTTGCCCGTCGATCAGCTGCAGAATCATGTCTAAAGGCCACAAATCCACGAAGATAGAGTGCGTGATGAGGTTGCAGATGGGTTTCCTGTAGACAGACGATAGATGGATAGCGTTGAGAAATTAGATGCTGTATGTCCGGAACACGTGCCCGGAACCCATTAACATTCCACTGGATTATTTCCATGGTGAAAAAGGATTAATGGCTAGTCTTCATCTTTTTCTTCTTTTTCACCTTGGCTGACTTAGGTCCAACTATGTGGAAGTCGCCGTCCTCTGGCGATTCCTCGGAGGTGTGCGAGGCTGAGGATCCCCTACGACTCGCAGAGCGAGAGCGGGATCTCTGAGAGGACGTGAGACTACTTGCGCGAACTTTATGTCGCGAACGACTTCCATCGATAGGATCCTTACCGCTTCCTAACGGCTTGGAAACTGTGGTCTGCACGGCGGAAGATGTTTTAGACACTGCACTTTTTCGACTAACTGTTGGGGTGCTCTCTGGAAGGTCAGTCTGTGTCGAGGCATTGGCAACGGTGACATGTTGCAAGCCGACAGTAACAACAGGAGGGCGCCGAGCTGCCGACGAATAAGCTAAGGTGGTGGCAGGTTTCAGTTGTTCGAAACGCCGACGCGCTTCTATAAATGTCAGGCGCTCCTTTACCCGCAACTCCTGAATACTCTTTTCGTCCAAGAACTTAGGACACTGACGTGAGCTAGATGGATGGTTACCCCCACAGTTCACACAGCATGGGTCTCGGGTGCAAGCCGTGTCTTCGTGTGCCGGTAAGCCGCAACGTTCACAAGCTGCAGGATGGTTACACGAGGTCCTAGTATGCCCGAATCTCTGACACTGAAAACAGCGCATGGGATTCGGGACATACGGTCGTACTGCAGCACGCTCGTAGCCACAGTAGATGTATTCTGGCAGCTGAGTGCCCTTAAACGTAAGGAATACTGTACGTAAGGCACACTCTTTCCCATCCTGTTTCCAAGTTAATCGGTATGCTTGGCAAACTCGCTGATCAGAGAGGCAGGTGACAATTTCTTCGTTGGAGAGATCGTCGAGGCTGGAAGTGGTTACAACTCCTCTACACGAGTTGAGGGTCTTATGTGGGGCTACCCGGATAGGGTAGGAGCCCAACAAACTCGCCTTCAACAGCTTCTGCGACTGATCTCCATTCATCACCTCGATCAATAACGTGCCATCTCTAAGTCTGGTTGCGTTTTTAACCGGGCCACAGATCCTATCGACTTCCTTTTTGATATAGAATGGGCTAATGTCCTTCATCGTCTTTCCTTCACATTGCAAGGTCAGCACCAAAAAACTGTCAATGAGGGAGGGTTTGCGCGGAGACATGATTATTTGGACCCCCATCCGGAACCGTCGGCGTCAGCCTGCCATCCGGGGGTCAAAGGATAAAAGACACCAAAATCTCCTCGGTCTGTGCCGCCATGGAGACCCCTCCATGACTGACCTCAAGGTGTACTTCAGAGGAGCTACCCTCCGATCTCCACTGCTTGTCCGCATGGGTAAACCGTTCACCACGTGACACCCCGGTTTTATGCCCCCACCACAGGAATAACCGCCTGTGGCTCCCCGCTTTAGCACACGCTGCCTCAACGGAGTCAGCGTGGATTCAGGGGACTTCGGGTTGATTACACCGGGGCTCCGTCAGCGGTAACACGTCCGGCCGGTGATACTAACCCGACGGCACGCGGCCGTCGGGAGATTAACACCGGCTGTGCCCTCCAGGAGCTACGTGGGTGTACATGACGTGTGGACGGGCTCCGCACCTAAGGCTACACATGGGGGCAGTGTGAAGGGTCCGCACAACCTTCGCGCCTGAGACCTCCGAAGAGCACACAAGTCGGGGGCCGCGCTGAAAACCGTGGGACAGGACCACGGAGATAGGAAAGATCCCTGCTGGTGAGACAGGAGTTATAAATCTAGGAACTTACAAACTAATAATCAGAATAAACCTACAAGAGGAAGAGGGTGATATAAAAAGCAACATAAAACGTCCCACGTGGCACAGTTAATGAAGGTGGAGGGGGTGAAGTGATAGTGAGCAGCTCGGGGCCCCGGGTGCGCCAAACCCGGACCTACCGTGGTAGGTTCCCCTGGGGGAGTTTGATTTCGGAGTCCTCTTCTCCTAGATGAGTTGTCGACCAAGACTAACGAGCCTCATCTACCCGTTTGGAATGTTCATAGCTTCCCCTCACCTCTTGCCTACCAGTGGTCACAAAGACACACTCAGCAGGCCGTCTGGTTCGGGTACTGAGCCCCTCCGCCACGGCAAGGCAACACACCTTCGGAGGGGGGCATCGCTTGATATGGCATCTTATGTGCGTCGCATCGCATGCGCATTGAGCCTCAGCGCGTCACATGCGCACGTAATCACTTGATATCGCATCTTATGTGCATCGCATCACATGCGAATTGAGTCACTTCGCATCACATGCGCATGGCATCGCTATATATCGCATCTTATGTGCATCGCATCGTATGCGCATTGAGTCACATCGCATCACATGCGCACGGCATCGCTCGACAACGCATTTTATCTGCATCGCATCACATGCCCATTGTGTCACGTCGCATCACATGCGCATGGCATCACTCGACAACGCATCTTATGTGCATGGCATCGAGACATGTCTCGTCACATTTCCATGGCATCGCTTGATATCGCCTCTTATGTGCATCGCATCGCATGCGCATTGAGTCACATCGCATCACATCCGCATGGCATCACTCGACAACGCATCTTATGTGCATCGCATCGAGTCAAGTCTCGTCACATTTCGATGGCATCGCTTGATATCGCATCTTATGTGCATCGCATCGCATGCGCATTGAGCCACGTCACGTTACATGTGCATGGCATCGCTTGATATCGCGTCTTATGTGCATTGCATCGCATGTGCATTGAGTCACGTAGCACCACATGCGCATGACATCGCCCGATATTGCATCTTTTGTGCATCGCATCGCATGCGCATAGAGTGACCTCGCGTCATATGCGCATGGCACCGCTTGATATCGCATCTTATGTGCATCGCATGCGCATTGAGTCACATCGCATCACATGCGCATGGCATCGCTTGAAATCGCATCTTATGTGCATCGCATCGCATGCGCATTGAGTTACGTCGCATCACATACGCATGACATCGCGTGATATCGCATCTTATGTGCATCGGATCGCATGCTTATTGAGTCACGTCGCGTCACATGCGCATGGCATCGCTTGATATCGCATCTTATGTGCATCGCATCTTATGTGCATCGCATCGCATGCGCATTGAGTCAAGTCGCGTCACATGCGCATGGCATCGCTTGATATCGCAACTCATGTGCATCGCATCGCATGCGCATTGAGTGACGTCGCGTCACATACGCATGCATCGCTCGACATCGCGTCTTACGTCCATCGCATGCGCGTAGACCCACGTCGCGTCACATGCGCACGGCATCACTTTATATCACATCTTATGTGCATCGCATCGCATGTGCATTGAGACACGCCGCGTTACATGCGCATGGCATTACTTGATATCGCATCTTATGTGCATCGCATCGCATGTGCATTGAGTCACGTAGCACCACATGCGCATGACATCCCCCGATATCGCATCTTTTGTGCATCGCATCGCATGCGCATAGAGTGACATCGCGTCATATGCGCATGGCACCGCTTGATATCGCATCTGATGTGCATCGCATGCGCATTGAGTCACATCGCATCACATGCGCATGGCATCGCTTGATATCGCATCTTATGTGCATCGCATCGCATGCGCATTGAGTCACATCACGTCACATGCACATGGCATCGTTTGATATCGCATCTTATGTGCATCGCGTTGCATGCGCATTGAGCCACATCGCGTCACATGCACATGGCCTCGCTTGATATCGCATCTCATGCGAATCGGATCATATGCTTATTGAGTCACGTCGCGTCACATGCGCATGGCATCGCTTGATATCGCATCTTATGTGCATCGCATCGCATGCGCATTGAGTCAAGTCGCGTCACATGCGCATGGCATCGCTTGATATCGCATCTCATGTGCATCGCATCGCATGCGCATTGAGTGACGTCGCGTCACATACGCATGCATCGCTCGACATCGCGTCTTATGTCCATCGCATGCGCGTAGACCCACGTTGCGTCACATGCGCACGGCATCACTTTATATCACATCTTATGTGCATCGCATCGCATGTGCATTGAGTCACGCCGCGTTACATGCGCATGGCATCGCTTGATATCGCATCTTATGTGGACCGCATCGCATGCGCAGTGAGTCACGTCGCGTCACATGCGCTTGGCATCGCTTGATATCCCATCTTATGTGCATCGGATCGCATGCTTATTGAGCCACGTCGCGTCATATGCGCATGGCATTGGTTGATATCGCATATTATGTGCATCTCATCGCATGCGCATTGAGTCACATCCCATCACATGCGCATTACATCGCTCGACAACGCATCTTATGTGAATCGCATCGCATGCGCCTTGAGTCATGTCTCGTCACATTTGCATGGCATCGCTTGATATCGCATTTTACGTGCATCGCATCGCAGCGCATTGAGTCATGTCTCGTCACATTTGCATGATTGATGTGCAGCGCATCGCATGCTTATTGAGTCACGGCGCATTACATACGCATAGCATCGCGTGATATCGCATCCTATGTGCATCGCATCGCATGCGCATTGAGTCACGTCGCGTCACATGCGCATGGCATCGCTTGATATCGCATGTTATGTGAATCGCATCGCATGCGCAGTGAGTCACGTCGCGTCACATTCGCATGGCATCGCTTGATATGGCATCTTATGTGCGTCGCATCTCATGCTTATAGATTCACGTCGCGTCACATGTGCATGGCATCGCTTGATATCGCATCTTATGTGAATCGCATCGCATGCGCAGTGAGTCACGTCGCGTCACATTCGCATGGCATCGCTTGATATGGCATCTTATGTGCGTCGCATCTCATGCTTATAGATTCACGTCGCGTCACATGCGCATGGCATCGCTTGATATCGCATCTTATGGGCATCGCATCGCATGCGCAGTGAGTTACAGCGCGTCACATGCGCATGTAATCACTTGATTGCGCATCTTATGTGCATCGCATCGCATGCGCATTGAGCCACTTCGCATCACATGCGCATGGCATCGCTTGATATCGCACCTTATGTGCATCGCATCGCATGTGCTTATGAGTCACATCATTTCACATGCGCATGGCATTGCTTGATATCTCATCTTATGTTCATCTCATCGCATGTGCATTGAGGCACGTCGCATCACATGCGCATGGCATCGCTCGACAACGCATCTTATGTGCATCGCATCACATGCGCATTGAGTCACGTCGCATTACATGTGCATGGCATTGCTTGATATCGCATCTTATGTGCATCACTTCGCATGCGCATTGAGTCACATCGCATCACATGCGTATGGCATCACTCGACAACGCATCTTATGTGCATCGCATCGCATGCGCATTGTGTCATGTCTCGTCACATTTCCATGGCATCGCTTGATATCGCATCTTGTGTGCATCGCATCGCATGCGCATTGAGCTACGTCAGGTCACATGCGCATGGCATCGCTTGATATCTCATCTTATGTGCATCGCATCGCATGCGCATTGAGTCACGTCGCGTAGCATGCGCATTACATTGCCTGGTATCGTATCTTATGTTCATCGCGTCGCATGTGCATTGAGTCACGTCGCACCACATGCGCATGGCATCGCTTGATATCGCATCTTATGTGCATCGTATCGCATGCGCATTGAGTCACATCGCGTCATATACGCATGGCATCGCTTGATATGGCATCTTATGTGCATCGCATCGCATGCGCATTTAGTCACGTCGCGTTACATGCGCATGGCATCGGTTGATATCACATCTTATGTGCACTGCATCGCATGTGGATTGAGTCACGTCGTGTCACATGCGCATAGCATCGCTTGACATCACATCTTATGTGCATCGCATCGCATGTGCACTGAGTCACGTCACGTCAAATGCGCATGGCATCGCTTGATGTCGCATCTTATGAGCATCTCATCGCATGCGGATTGAGTCACGTCGCGTCACATGCGTATGGCATTGCTTGATATCGCATCTTATGTGCACCGCATCGCATGCGGATTGAGTCACGTAGCGTCACATGCGCATGGCATCGCTTGATATCACATCTTATGAGCATCGCATCGCATACGCATTGAGTCACAACGCGTCACATGCGCATGGCATCACTTGATATCGAATTTTATGTGCATCGCATCGCATGCGCATGATGTCACTTAGAATCACATGCACATGGCATCGCTTGATATCGCATCTTATGTGCATCGCATCGCATGCGCATTGAGTAACGTCGCGTCATATGCGCATGGCATCGCTTGATATCGCATCTTATGTTCATCTCATCGCATGTGCATTCAGTCACGTCGCACCACATGCGCATGACATCGCTCGACATCGCATCTTTTGTGCATCGCATCGCATGCGAATTGAGTGCCATCGCGTCATATACGCATGGCATCGCTTGGTATCGCATCTTATGGGCATCACATCGCATGCGCATTGAGTTACAAGGCGTCACATGCGCATGTTATCACTTGATTACGCATCTTATGTGCATCGCATCGCATGCGCATTCAGCCACTTCGCATCACATGCGCATGGCATCCCTTGATATCGAATTTTATGTGCATCGCATCGCAAGCGCTCTTGAATCACATCACTTCACATGCGCATGACAACGCTTGATATCGCATCTTATGTGCATCGCACCGCATGCGCATTGATTTACGTCGCATCGCATGCGCATGGCATTGCTTGATAACTCATCTTATGTTCATCTCATCACATGTGCATTGAGTTACGTCGCACCACATGCGCATGACATCGCTCGACATCGCATCTTTTGTGCATCGCATCGCATGCGCATTGAGTGACATCGCGTCATATACGCATGGCATCGCTTGGTATCGCATCTTATGTGAATCGCATCGCAGCGCATTGAGTTACATCGCCTCACATAC
Source organism: Tenodera sinensis (assembly GCA_030765045.1). NCBI lineage: Eukaryota > Metazoa > Arthropoda > Insecta > Mantodea > Mantidae > Tenodera > Tenodera sinensis. The sequence goes on from CM060973.1 coordinate 51,075,812, forward strand.
GCATGCATCGCTCGACATCGCATCTTATGTGCATCGCATGCGCATTGAGCCACATCACATCACACGCGCATGGCATCGCTCGACATCGCATCTTATGTGCATCGCATCGCATGCGCGTTGAGTCACGTCGCGTCATATGTATATAGCATCGCCTGATATTGCATCCTATGTGCATCGCATCGCATGCGCTTTTGAGTCACGTCACGTCACGTCACATGCGCATGGCATCGCTTTGTATCGCATCTTATGTGAATCGCATCGCAGCGCATTGAGTTACATCGCCTGACATACTCATGCATCGCTCGACATCGCTTCTTATGTGCATCGCATGAGCATTGAGCCACATCACATCACACGCGCATGGCATCGGTCGACATCGCATCTTATGTGCATCGCACCGCATGCGCATAGAGTCACATCGCGTCATGTGTAGATGGCATCGCTTGATATCGCATCTTATGTGCATCGCATCGCATGCGCTTTTGAGTCACGTCACGTCACATGCGCATGGCATCGCTTGGTATCGCATCTTATGTGCATCGCATCGCATGCGCTTTTGAGCCACATCACGTCACATGCGCATGGCATCGCTTGATATCGCATCTTATGTGCATCGCATCGCATGCGCATTAGTGACGTCGCGTCACATGCGCATGGCATCATTTGATATCGCATCTTATGGGCATCGCATCGCATGCGCAGTGAGTCACGTCGCGTCACATGCGCATGGCATCGCTTGATATGGCATCTTATGTGCGTCGCATCTCATGCTTATAGATTCACGTCGCGTCAAATGCGCAAGGCATCCCTTGATATCGCTTCTTATGTGCATCGCGTCGCATGCGCATTTAGTCAAGGCGCGTCACATGCGCATGTAAGCACTTGATTACGCATCTTATGTGCATCGCATCGCATGCGCATTGAGTCACTTCGCATCACAAGCGCATGGCATCGCTTGGTATCGCATCTTATGTGCATCGCATCGCATGCGCTTTTGAGTCACATCGATTCACATGCGCATGACATAGCTTGATATCGCATCTTATGTGCTTCACATCGCATGCGCATTGAGTCACGTCGCGACACATGCACATGGCATCGCTTGACATGGCATCTTATGTGCGACGCATCTCATGCTTATAGATTCACGTCGCGTCACATGCGCAAGGCATCGCTTGGTATCGCATCTTATGTGCATCGCATCGCATGCGCTTTTGAGACACATCGATTCACATGCGCATGACATAGCTTGATATCGCATTTTATGTGCTTCGCATCGCATGCGCGATGAGTCACGTCCCGACACATGCACATGGCATCGCTTGATATCGCATCTCATGTGCATCGCATCGCATGCGCGTTGAGACACGTCGCGTCACATGCGCATGGCATCGCTTGATATCGCATCTCATGTGCATCGCATCGCATGCGCATTGAGTCACGTCGCATCACATGCGCATGGCATTGCTTGATATCGCATCTTATGTGCACCGCATCGCATGCGCGTTGAGTCACGTCGCGTAGCATGCGTATGGCATTGCCTGATATCGCATCTTATGTTCATCGCCTCGCATGTGCGTTGAGTCACGTCGCACCACATGCGCATGATATCGCTCGATATCGCATATTTTGTGCATCGCATCGCATGCGTATTGAGTGACATCGCGTCATATGGGCATGGCATCGCTTGATATGGCATCTTATGTGCTTCGCATCTCATGCTTATAGATTCACGTCGCGTCACATGCGCATGGCATCCCTTGATAACGCTTCTTATGTGCATCGCATCGCATGCGCATTGAGTCAAGGCGCGTCACTTGCGCATGTAAGCACTTGATTACGCATCTTATGTGCATCGCATCGCATGCGCATTGAGTCACTTCGCATCACATGCGCATGGCATCGCTTGATATCACATCTTATGTGCATCGCATCGCATGCGCTTTTGAGTCACATCGATTCACATGCGCAGGACATAGCTTGATATCGCATCTCATGTGCATCGCATCGCATGCGCGTTGAGCCACGTCGCGTCACATGCGCATGGCATCGCTTGATATCGCATCTCATGTGCATCGCATCGCATGCGCATTGAGTCACGTCGCATCACATGCGCATGGCATCGCTTGATATCGCATCTTATGTGCATCATATCGCATGCACATTGAGTCACGTCGCGTAGCATGCGCATGGCATTGCCTGATATCGCATCTTATGTTCATCGCGTCGCATGTGCATTGAGTCACGTCGCACCACATGCGCATGACATCGCTCGATATCGCATATTTTGTGCATCGAATCGCATGCGAATTGAGTCACGTCGCATCACATACGCATGGAATCGCGTGATATCGCATCTTATGTTCATCGCATCGCATGCGCATTGAGTCACCTCCCGTCATATGCGCCTGGAATCGCTTGATATCGCATCTTATGTGCATAAAATCGCATGCCTATTGAGTCACGTCGCGTCACATGCAGTGGCATCGCTGTATATCGCATCTTATGTGCATCGCATCGCATGCGCACTGAGTCACATCGCGTCACATGCGCATGGCATCAGTTGATATCGCATCTCATGTGCATCGCATCGCATGCGCATTGGGTCAGGTCGCGTCACATGCGCATGGCATCGCTTGATATCGGATCTCATGTGCTTCGTATCGCATGCGCATTGAGTCACATCGCGTCATATACGCATGGCATCGCTTGATATGGCATCTTATCAGCATCGCATCGCATGCGCATTGAGTCACAACGCGTCACATGCACATGGTATCACTTGATATCACATCTTATGTGCATCGCATCGCATGTGCATTGAGTCACGTCGCGTTACAAGCGCATGGCATCGCTTGATATCGCATCTTATGTGTACCGCATCGCATGCGCAGTGAGTCACGTCGCGTCACATGCGCATGGCATCGCTTGGTATGGCATGTTATGAGCATCGCATCGCATGCGCATTGAGTCACAACGCGTCACATGCGCAAGGCATCACTTGATATCGCATCTTATGTGCATCGCATCGCATGCGCATTGAGTCAATTCGCATCACATGCACATGGCATCGCTTGATATCGCATCTTATTTGCAACGCATCGCATGCGCATTGAGACACTTCGCGTCATATGCGCATGGCATCGCTTGATATTGCATCTTATGTGCATCGCTGTAGCTCATTGAGTCACATCGCGTCACATGCGCATGACATCGCTCGATATCGCATATTTTGTGCATCGAATCGCATGCGAATTGAGTGACATCGCGTCATATGCGCATGGCATCGCTTGATATCGCATCTTCTGTGGATCGCATCGCAGCGCATTGTCACATACGCATGCATCGCTCCACATCGCATCTTATGTGCACGGCATGCTCATTGATTCACATCGCAACACACGCGCATGGCATCGCTCGATATCGCATCTTATGTGCATCGCATCGCATGCGCATTGAAACACATCGCTTCACATGCGCATGGCATCGCTTGATATCGCATCTTATGTGCATCGCGTTGCATGCGCATTGAGACACGTCGCGTCACATGCACATGGCATCTCTTGATATCGCATCTCATGTGCATCGCATCGCATGCGCATTGAGCCACGTCTAATCACATACGCATGGAATCGCGTGATATCGCATCTTATGTGCATCGCATCGCATGCGCATTGAGTCACCTCCCGTCATATGCGCCTGGAATCGCTTGATATCGCATCTTATGTGCATCAAATCGCATGCTTATTGAGTCACGTCGCGTCACATGCAGTGGCATCGCTGTATATCGCATCTTAAGTGCATCGCATCGCATGCGCACTGAGTCACATCGCGTTACATGCGCATGGCATCAGTTGATATCGCATCTCATGTGCATCGCATCGCATGCGCATTGGGTCAGGTCGCGTCACATGCGCATGGCATCGCTTGCTATCGCATCTCATGTGCATCGTATCGCATGCGCATTGAGTCACATCGCGTCAGATACGCATGGCATCCCTTGATATGGCATCTTATCAGCATCGCATCGCATGCGCATTGAGTCACAACGCGTCACATGCACATGGTATCACTTGATATCACATCTTATGTGCATCGCATCGCATGTGCATTGAGTCACATCGCGTCACATGCGCATAGCATCGCTTGATATCACATCTTATGTGCATCGCATCGCATGTGCATTGAATCACGTCGCGTTACAAGCGCATGGCATCGCTTGATATCGCATCTTATGTGCACCGCATCGCATGCGCAGTGAGTCACGTCGCGTCACATGCGCATGGCATCGCTTGGTATGGCATGTTATGAGCATCGCATCGCATGCGCATTGAGTCACAACGCGTCACATGCGCATGGCATCACTTGATATCGCATCTTATGTGCATCGCATCGCATGCGCATTGAGTCAATTCGCATCACATGCACATGGCATCGCTTGATATCGCATCTTATTTGCATCGCATCGCATGCGCATTGAGTCACTTCGCGTCATATGCGCATGGCATCGCTTGATATTGCATCTTATGTGCATCGCTGTAGCTCATTGAGTCACATCGCGTCACATATGCATGCATCGCTCGACATCGCATCTTGTCTGCATCGCATGCGCATTGAGTCACGTCGCGTCACATGCGCATGGCATCGCTTAATATCGCATCTTGTGTGCCTCGCATCGCATGCGCATTAAGTCACGTCGCGACATATGCTAATGGCATCGCTTGATATCGCATCTCAAGTGCATCGCATCGCATCCGCATTGAGTCGCATCACATTCGCATTGCATCGCTTGATATCGCATCTTATGTGCTTCGCATCGCATGCGCAGTGAGTCACGTCGCGTCACATGCGCATGGCATTGCTTGATATGGCATCTTATGTGCATCTCATCGCATCCGCATTGAGTCACAGCGCGTCACATGCGCATGGCATCGCTTGATATCGCATTTTATGTCATCGCATCGTTTGCGGTTTGAGTCGTATCGCATCACATGCGCATGGCATCGCTCTACAACGCATCTTGTGTGCATCGCATCACATGCGCATTGGGTCACGTCGCATCACATGCGGATGGCATCGCTTGATATTGCATCTTATGTGCATCGCATCGCATGCGCATTGAGTCACATCGCATCACATGCGCATGGCATCACTCGACAACGCATCTTATGTGCATCTTATCGCATGCGATTGAGTCATGTCTCGTCACATTTCCATGGCATCGCTTGATATCGCACCTTATGTGCATCGCATCGCATGCGCATTGAGTCACGTCACGTCACATGCGCATGGCATGGCTTGATATCGTATCTTATGTGCATCGCACCGCATGCGCATTCAGTTAAGTCGCGTCACATGCGCATGGCATGGCTTGATATCGCATCTTATATGCATCGCATCGCATGCGCATTGAGTCACGTCGCGTCGGATTTGCATGGCATCCCTTGATATCGCATGTTATCAGCCTCGCATCGCAGCGCATTGAGTCACATACGCATGCATCACTCGACATCGCATCTTATGTGCATCGCACCGCATGCGCATTGAGTCACGACGCATCACATACGCATGGCATCGCGTGATATCGTATCTTATGTGCATCGTATCGCATGCTTATTTGGTCACGTCGAGTCACATGCGCATGGCATCAGTTGAAATCGCATCTCATGTGCATCGCATCGCATGCGCTTTGAGTCACGTCGCACCACATGCGCATGTCATCGGTCGATATCGCATCTTTTGTGCATCGCATCGCATGCGCATTGAGTGAAATCGCGTCATATGCGCATGGCATCGCTTGATATCGCATTTATGTGCATCGCATCGCAGCGCATAGAGTCACATACGCATTCATCGCTCGACATCGCATCTTATGTGCGTCGCATGCGCATTGAGCCACTTCGCATCACACGCGCATGGCACCGCTGGACATCACATCTTATGTGCATCGCATCACATGCGCATTGAGTCACATCGCTTCACGTGCGGATGGCATCGCTTGATATCGCATCTTATGTGCGTCGCATCGCATGCGCAGTGAGTCACGTCGCGTCACATGTGCAATGGCATCGCTTGATATGGCATCTTATGTGCGTCGCATCTCATGTTTATAGATTCACGTCGCGTCACATGCACATGGCATCGTTTGATATCGCATCTTATGTGCATCGCATCGCATGCGCATTGAGTCACTTCGCATCACATGCGCATGGCATCGCTTGATATCGCATCTTATGTGCATCGCATCGCATGCGCTTTTGAGTCACATCACTTCACATGCGCATGACATCGCTTGATATCGCATCATATGTGTTTCGCATCGCATGCGCATTGAGTCACGTGGCGACACATGCGCATGGCATTAGTGGATATCGCATCTCATGTGCATCGCATCGCATGCGCATTGAGTCACGTCGCACCACATGCGCATGTCATCGCTTGATATCGCATCTTTTGTGCATCGCATCTCATGCGCATTGATTGAAATCGCGTCATATGCGCATGGCATCGCTTGATATCGCATTTATGTGCATCGCATCGCAGCGCATTGAGTCACATACACATGCATCGCTCGACATCGCATCTTATGTGCATCGCATGCGCATTGAGCCACTTTGCATCACACGCGCATGGCACCGCTGGACACCGCATCTTTTGTGCATCGCATCACATGCGCATTGAGTCACATCGCTTCAGGTGCGCATGGCATCGCTTGATATCACATCTTAAGTGCATCGCATCGCATGCGCTTTTGGGTCACATCACGTCACATGCACATGGCATCGCTTGATATCGCATCTCATGTGCATCGCATCGCATGCGCGTTGAGTCACGTCGCATCACATGCGCATGGCATCGCGTGATATCGCATCCTATGTGCATCGCATCACATGCGCATTGAGTCACATCGCTTCACGTGCGGATGGGTTCGCTTGATATCGCATCTTATGTAGATCGCATCGCATGCGCAGTGAGTCACGTCGCGTCACATGCGCAATGGCATCGCTTAATACGGCATCTTATGTGCGTCGCATCTCATGCTTATTGATTCACGTCGCGTCACATGCGCATGGCATCGCTTGATATCGCATCTTATGTGCATCGCATCGCATGCGGATTGAGTCACTTCGCATCACATGCGCATGGCATCGCTTGATATCGCATCTTATGTGCATCGCATCGCATGCGCTTTTGAGTCACATCACTTAACATGCGCATGACATCGCTTGATATCGCATCTTATGTGTTTCGCATCGCATGCGCATTAGTCACGTCGAGTCACCTGCGCATGGCATCGCTTGATATGGCATCTTATGCGCCTCGCATCGCATGCGCATTGCCACGTCGAGTCACCTGCGCATGGCATCGCTTAATATCGCATCTTATGTGCCTCGCATCGCATGCGCATTAAGTCACGTCGCGACATATGCACACGGCATCGCTTGATATCGCATTTTATGTGCTTCGCATCGCATGCGCGTTGAGTCACATCACGTCACATACGCATGGATTCGCTTGATATCCCATCTTATGTGCTTCGCATCGGATGCGCATTGAGTCACGTCGCCACACTTGCACATGGCATCGCTTGATATTGCATCTCATGTGCATTGCATCGCATGCGCATTAAGTCACGTCGCGTCACATTCACATGGCATCGCTTGATATGGCATCTTATGTGCATCGCATGCGCATTGAGTAACTTCGCATCACACGCGCATGGCACCGCTGGACACCGCATCTTATGTGCATCGCATCACATGCGCATTGAGTCACATCGCTTCACGTGCGCATGGCATCGCTTGATATCGCATCTTAAGTGCATCGCATCGCATGCGACTTTGAGTCACATCACGTCACATGCGCCTGGCATTGCTTGATATCGCATCTTATAGACATCGCGTCGCATGCGCATTGAGACAGGTCGCGTCACATGCACATGGCATCGCTTGATATCGCATCTCATGTGAATCGCATCGCATGCGCTTTCAGTCACGTCGCATCACATGTGCATGGCATCGCGTGATATCGCTTCCCATGTGCATCGCAACTCATGAGCTTTTGAGTCTCATCACGTCACATGCGCATGGCATCGCTTGATATCGCATCTTAAGTGCATCGCATCGCATGCGACTTTGAGTCACATCACGTCACATGCGCCTGGCATTGCTTGATATCTCATCTTATAGACATCGCGTCGCATGCGCATTGAGACAGGTCGCGTCACATGCACATGGCATCGCTTGATATCGCATCTCATGTGAATCGCATCGCATGCGCGTTGAGTCACGTCGCATCACATATGCATGGCATCGCGTGATATCGCTTCCTATGTGCATCGCAACTCATGAGCTTTTGAGTCTCATCACGTCACATGCGCATGGCATCACTTGATATCGCATCTTATGTGCATCGCATCGCATGCGCATTGAGTCACTTCGCATCTCATGCACATGGCATTGCTTGATATCGCATCTTTTGTGCATCGCATCGCATGCGCATTGAGTCACATCGCGTCATATGCGCATGGCATCGCTTGATATCGCATCTTATGTGCATCGCTTCGCAGCGCATTGAGTCCAATCGCGTCACATACGCATGCATCGCTCGACATCGCATCTTATGTAAATCACATGCGCATTGAGTCACGTCGCGTCACATGCAAATGGCATCGCTTGATATCGCATCTTATGGGCATCGCATCGCATGCGCATTGAGTTACAGCGCGTCACATGCGCATGTAATCACTTGATTACGCATCTTATGTGCGTCGCATCTCATGCTTATAGATTCACGTCGCGTCACATGCGCATGGCATCGCTTGATATCGCATCAATTGGGCATCGCATCGCATCCGCATTGAGTTACAGCGCGTCACGTGCGCATGTAATCACTTGATTGCGCATCTTATGTGCATCGCATCGCATGCGCATTGAGCCGCTTCGCATCACATGCGCTTGGCATTGCCTGATATCGCATCTTATGTGCATCGCATCGCATGCCCTTTTGAGTCACATCACTTCACATGCGCATGACATCGCTTGATTTCGCATCTTATGTGCTTCGCATCGCATGCGCGTTGAGTCACGGCGCGACACATGCACATGGCATATCTTGATATTGCATCACATGTGCATCGCATCGCATGCGCGTTGAGCCACGTCGCGTCACTTGCGCATGGCATCGCTCGACATCGCATCTTATGTGCATCGCATCGCATGCGCATTGAGTCACATCGCGTCATATGCGCATGGCATCGCTTGATATCGCATCTAATGTGCATCGCATCGCACGCGCATTGAGCCACGTCCCGTCACATGCGCCTGGAATCGCTTGATACCGTATCTTATGTGCATCGTATCGTATGCTTATTGTGTCACGTCGCGTCACATGCGCATGGCATCGCTTGATATCGCATCTTATGTGCATCGCATCGCATGCGCATTGAGTCACACTGCGTCACATGCGCATGGCATCAGTTGATATCGCATCTCATGTGCATCGCATCGCATGCGCCATGAGTCACGTCGCACCACATGCGCAAGTCATCGCTCGGTATCGCATCTTTTGTGCATCGCATCGCATGCGCTTTGAACGAAATCGCGTCATATGCGCATGGCATCCCTTGATATCGCATTTATGGTGCATCGCATCGCATGCGCTTTTGAGTCACATCACGTCACATGCGCATGGCATCGCTTGATATCGCATCCTATGTGCATCGCATCGCATGCTTATTGAGTCACGTCGCGTCGCATTCGCATGGAATTGCTTGATATCGTAACTTATGTTCATCGCGTCGCATGTGAATTGAGTCACGTCGCACCACATGCGCATGGCATCGCTTGATATCGCATCTCATGTGTATCACATCGCATGCGCATTGAGCCGCAACACATTCGCATGGCATCCCTTGATATCTCATCTTATGTGCATCGCATCACATGCGCATTGAGTCACATCGCTTCACGTGCGCATGGCATCGCTTGATATCGCATCTTAAGTGCATCGCATCGCATGCGCTTTTGAGTCACATCACGTCACATGCGCATGGCATCGCTTGATATCGCATCTTATGTGCATCGCATCGCATGCGCATTGAGTCACTTCGCATCTCATGCACATAACATTGCTTGATATCGCATCTTATGTGCATCGCATCGCATGCGCATTGAGTCACATCGCATCACATGCGCATGGCATCGCTGGACAACGCATCTTATGTGCATCGCATCGCATGCGCATTGAGCCATTTCTCGTCACATTTGCATGTCATCGCTTGTTATCGCATCTTATGTGCATCGCATCGCATGCGCATTGAGTCACGTCGCATCACATGCGCATGGCATCGCTTGAAATCGCATCTTATGTGCATCGCATCGCATGCGTATTGAGTCACGTCGCGTCGCATTCGCATGGCATTGCCTGATATCGCATCTTATGTTCATCGCATCGCATGTGCATTGAGCCACGTCACACCACATGCGCATGACATCGCTCGACATCGTATCTTATGTGCATCGCATGCGCAATGAGTCACTTCGCATCACACGCACATGGCACCGCTGGACACCGCATCTTATGTGCATCGCATCACATGCGCATTGAGTCACATCGCTTTAGGTGCGCATGGCATCGCTTGATATCGCATCTTATAGACATCGCGTCGCATGCGCATTGAGATACGTCGCGTCACATGCACATGGCATCGCTTGATATCGGATCCTATGTGCATCGCAACTCATGCGCTTTTGAGTCACATCACGTCACATGCGCATGGCATCACTTGATATCGCATGTTATGTGCATCGCATCGCATGCGCATTGAGTCACTTCGCATCTCATGCACATGGCATTGCTTGATATCGCATCTTTTGTGCATCGCATCGCATGCGCATTGAGTCACATAGTCTCATATGCGCATGGCATTGCTTGATATCGTATCTTATGTGCACCGCATCGCATGCGCATTGAGTCACGTCGCACCACATGCGCATGACATCGCTTGAGTCGCATCTTATGTGCATCGCATCGCATGCGCATTGAGTCACGTCGCGTCACATGCGCATGGCATCGCTAGATATCGCATCTCATGTGCATCGCATCGCATGCGCATTGAGTCACGTCGCACCACATGCGCATGACATCGCTTTAGTCGCATCTTATGTGCATCGCATCGCATGCGCATTGAGTCACGTCGCGTCGCATTCGCATGGCATTGCCTGATATCGCATCTTATGTTCACCGCATCGCATGTGCATTGAGTCACGTCGAACCACATGCGCATGACATCGCTCGATATCGCATCTTTTGTGCATCGCATTGCATGCGCATTGAATGACATCGCGTCATATGCGCATGGCATCGCTTGATATCGCATTATATGTGCATCGCATCGCAGCGCATTGAGTCACTTCGCATCACATGCGCATGGCATCGCTGGACAACGCATCTTATGTGCATCGCATCGCATGCGCATTGAGCCATTTCTCGTCACATTTGCATGTCATCGCTTGTTATCGCATCTTATGTGCATCGCATCGCATGCGCATAGAGTCACGTGGCGTCACATGCGCATGGCATCGCTTGAAATCGCATCTTATGTGCATCGCAGCGCATGCCCATTGAGTCACGTCGCGTCGCATTCGCATGGCATTGCCTGATATCGCATCTTATGTTCATCGCATCACATGTGCATTGAGTCACGTCACACCACATGCGCATGACATCGCTCGACATCGTATCTTATGTGGATCGCATGCGCAATGAATCAATTCGCATCACACGCACATGGCACCGCTGGACACCGCATCTTATGTGCATCGCATCACATGCGCTTTAAGTCACATCGCTTTAGGTGCGCATGGCATCGCTTGATATCGCATCTTATAGACATCGCCTCGCATGCGCATTGAGACACGTCGCGTCACATGCACATGGCATCGCTTGATATCGCATCCTATGTGCATCGCAACTCATGCGCTTTTGAGTCACATCACGTCAACTGCGCATGGCATCACTTGATATCGCATCTTATGTGCATCGCATCGCATGCGCATTGAGTCACTTCGCAACTCATGCACATGGCATTGCTTCATATCGCATCTTTTGTGTATCGCATCGCATGCGCATTGAGTCACATAGTCTCATATGCGCATGGCATTGCTGGATATCGTATCTTATGTGCACCGCATCGCATGCGATTGAGTCACGTCGCACCACATGCGCATGACATCGCTTGAGTCGCATCTTATGTGCATCGCATCGCATGCGCATTGAGTCACGTCGCGTCACATGCGCATGGCATCGCTTGAGTCGCATCTTATGTGCATCGCATTGCATGCGCATTGAGTCACGTCGCGTGACATGCGCATGGCATCGCTTGATATCGCATTTTATGTGCATCGTATCGCATGTGCATTGAGTCACGTCGCGTTACATGCGCATGGCATCGCTAGATATCGTATCTTATGTGCACCGCATCGCATGCGCATTGAGTCACGTTGCATCGCATGCGCATGGCATTGCTTGATATCGCATATTATGTTCATCTCATCGGATGTGGATTGAGTCACATAACGTCACATGCACATGGCATCGCTTGATATCGCATCTTATGTATATCGCATTGCATGCTCATTGAGTCACGTCGCGTCACATGCGCATGGCATCGCTTGATATCGCATCTCATGTGCATCGCATCGCATGCGCATTGAGTCACGTGGCATCACATGCGCTTGGCATCGCTTGAGTCGCATCTTATGTGCATCGCATCGCATGCGCATTGAGCCACGTCGCGTCGCATTCGCATGGCATTGCCTGATATCGCATCTTATGTTCATCGCATCGCATGTGCATTGAGTCACGTCGCACCACATGCGCATGACATCGCTCGATATCGCATCTTTTGTGCATCGCATTGCATGCGCATTTAGTGACATCGCGTCATATGCGCATGGCATCGCTTGATATCGCATCGAATGTGCATCGCATCGCAGCGCATTGAGTCACATCGCCTCACATGCGCATGCATCGCTCGACATATCATCTTATGTGCATCGCATGCGCATTGAGTCACGTCGCGTCACATGCGCATGGCATCGCTTGATATCGCATCTCATGTGCATCGCATCGCATGCGCATTGAGTCACGTGGCATCACATGCGCTTGGCATCGCTTGAGTCGCATCTTATGTGCATCGCATCGCATGCGCATTGAGCCACGTCGCGTCGCATTCGCATGGCATTGCCTGATATCGCATCTTATGTTCATCGCATCGCATGTGCATTGAGTCACGTCGCACCACATGCGCATGACATCGCTCGATATCGCATCTTTTGTGCATCGCATTGCATGCGCATTTAGTGACATCACGTCACATGCGCATGGCACCGCTTGATATCGCATCTAATGTGCATCCCATCGCCGCGCATTGAGTCACATCGCGTCACATACGCATGCATCGCTCGACATCGCATCTTATGTGCATCGCATGCGGATTGAGACAAGTCGCGTCACGTGCGCATGGCATCGCTAGTAATCGCATCTTATGTTCATCGCATCGCATGTGCATTGAGCCACGTCACACCACATGCGCATGACATCGCTCGACATCGTATCTTATGTGCATCGCATGCGCAATGAGTCACTTCGCATCACACGCACATGGCACCGCTGGACACCGCATTTTATGTGCATCGCATCACATGCGCATTGAGTCACATCGCTTTAGGTGCGCATGGCATCGCTTGATATCGCATCTTATAGACATCGCGTCGCATGCGCATTGAGATACGTCGCGTCACATGCACATGGCATCGCTTGATATCGGATCCTATGTGCATCGCAACTCATGCGCTTTTGAGTCACATCACGTCACATGCGCATGGCATCACTTGATATCGCATCTTATGTGCATCGCATCGCATGCGCATTGAGTCACTTCGCATCTCATGCACATGGCATTGCTTGATATCGCATCTTTTGTGCATCGCATCGCATGCGCATTGAGTCACATAGTCTCATATGCGCATGGCATTGCTTGATATCGTATCTTATGTGCACCGCATCGCATGCGCATTGAGTCACGTCGCACCACATGCGCATGACATCGCTTGAGTCGCATCTTATGTGCATCGCATCGCATGCGCATTGGGTCACGTCGCGTCACATGCGCATGGCATCGCTTGATATCGCATCTCATGTGCATCGCATCGCATGCGCATTGAGTCACGTCGCACCACATGCGCATGACATCGCTTGAGTCGCATCTTATGTGCATCGCATCGCATGCGCATTGAGTCACGTCGCGTCGCATTCGCATGGCATTGCCTGATATCGCATCTTATGTTCACCGCATCGCATGTGCATTGAGTCACGTCGAACCACATGCGCATGACATCGCTCGATATTGCATCTTTTGTGCATCGCATTGCATGCGCATTGAATGACATCGCGTCATATGCGCATGGCATCGCTTGATATCGCATTATATGTGCATCGCATCGCAGCGCATTGAGTCACTTCGCATCACATGCGCATGGCATCGCTGGACAACGCATCTTATGTGCATCGCATCGCATGCGCATTGAGCCATTTCTCGTCACATTTGCATGTCATCGCTTGTTATCGCATCTTATGTGCATCGCATCGCATGCGCATAGAGTCACGTGGCGTCACATGCGCATGGCATCGCTTGAAATCGCATCTTATGTGCATCGCAGCGCATGCCCATTGAGTCACGTCGCGTCGCATTCGCATGGCATTGCCTGATATCGCATCTTATGTTCATCGCATCACATGTGCATTGAGTCACGTCACACCACATGCGCATGACATCGCTCGACATCGTATCTTATGTGCATCGCATGCGCAATGAGTCAATTCGCATCACACGCACATGGCACCGCTGGACACCGCATCTTATGTGCATCGCATCACATGCGCTTTGAGTCACATCGCTTTAGGTGCGCATGGCATCGCTTGATATCGCATCTTATAGACATCGCCTCGCATGCGCATTGAGACACGTCGCGTCACATGCACATGGCATCGCTTGATATCGCATCCTATGTGCATCGCAACTCATGCGCTTTTGAGTCACATCACGTCAACTGCGCATGGCATCACTTGATATCACATCTTATGTGCATCGCATCGCATGCGCATTGAGTCACTTCGCAACTCATGCACATGGCATTGCTTCATATCGCATCTTTTGTGTATCGCATCGCATGCGCATTGAGTCACATAGTCTCATATGCGCATGGCATTGCTGGATATCGTATCTTATGTGCACCGCATCGCATGCGATTGAGTCACGTCGCACCACATGCGCATGACATCGCTTGAGTCGAATCTTATGTGCATCGCATCGCATGCGCATTGAGTCACGTCGCGTCACATGCGCATGGCATCGCTTGATATCGCATCTCATGTGCATCGCATCGCATGCGCGTTGAGTCACGTCGCACCACATGCGCATGACATCGCTTGAGTCGCATCTTATGTGCATCGCATCGCATGCGCATTGAGTCACGTCGCGTGACATGCGCATGGCATCGCTTGATATCGCATTTTATGTGCATCGTATCGCATGCGCATTGAGTCACGTCGCGTTACATGCGCATGGCATCGCTAGATATCGTATCTTATGTGCACCGCATCGCATGCGCATTGAGTCACGTTGCATCGCATGCGCATGGCATTGCTTGATATCGTATATTATGTTCATCTCATCGGATGTGGATTGAGTCACATAACGTCACATGCACATGGC
Organism: Tenodera sinensis; assembly: GCA_030765045.1. NCBI lineage: Eukaryota > Metazoa > Arthropoda > Insecta > Mantodea > Mantidae > Tenodera > Tenodera sinensis. Next base: position 51,091,590 of record CM060973.1, read on the forward strand.
ATCGCTTGATATCGCATCTTATGTATATCGCATTGCATGCTCATTGAGTCACGTCGCGTCACATGCGCATGGCATCGCTTGATATCGCATCTCATGTGCATCGCATCGCATGCGCATTGAGTCACGTGGCATCACATGCGCTTGGCATCGCTTGAGTCGCATCTTATGTGCATCGCATCGCATGCGCATTGAGCCACGTCGCGTCGCATTCGCATGGCATTGCCTGATATCGCATCTTATGTTCATCGCATCGTATGTGCATTGAGTCACGTCGCACCACATGCGCATGACATCGCTCGATATCGCATCTTTTGTGCATCGCATTGCATGCGCATTTAGTGACATCGCGTCATATGCGCATGGCATCGCTTGATATCGCATCGAATGTGCATCGCATCGCAGCCCATTGAGTCACATCGCCTCACATGCGCATGCATCGCTCGACATATCATCTTATGTGCATCGCATGCGCATTGAGTCACGTCGCATCACACGCGCATGGCATCGCTCGACATCGCATCTTATAAGCATCGCATCGCATGCGCATTGAGTCACATCGCGTCACATGCACATGGCATCGCTTGATATCGCATCTTATGTGCATCGCATCGCATTCGCTTTTGAGTCACATCACGTCACATGCGCATGGCACCGCTTGATATCGCATCTAATGTGCATCCCATCGCCGCGCATTGAGTCACATCGCGTCACATACGCATGCATCGCTCGACATCGCATCTTATGTGCATCGCATGCGGATTGAGACAAGTCGCGTCACGTGCGCATGGCATCGCTAGTAATCGCATGTTATGTGCATCGCATCGCATGTGCATTGAGTCACGCCGCATCGCATGCGCATGGCATTGCTTGATATCGCATATTATGTTCATCTCATCGCATGTGCATTGAGTCCCGTCGCATCACACGCGCATGGCTTCGCTCGACATCGCATCTTATGTGCATCGCATCGCATGCGCTTTTGACTCATATCACGTGACATGCGCATTGCATCGCTTGATATCGCATCTTATGTGCATCGCATCGCATGCGCTTTTCAGTCACATCACGTCACATACTCATGGCATCGCTTGAAATCGCATCTTATAGACATCCCGTCACATGCGCATTGAGTCACGTCGCATCACATGCGCATGGCATCGCGTGATATCGCGTCCTATGTGCATCGCAACTCATGCTCTTTTGAGACACATCACGTCACATGCGCATGGCATCACCTGATATCGCATTTTATGTGCATCGCATCGCATGTGCATTGAGTCTCAAGGCGTAACATGCGCATGCCATCACTTGATATCGCATCTTATGTCCATCGCATCGCATGCGCATTGAGTCACTTCGCATCTCATTCACATGGCATTGCTTGATATCGCATCTTATGTGCATCGCATCGCATGCGCATTGAGTCACGTCGCATCACATGCGCATGGCATCGCTTGAAATTGCATCTTATGTGCATCGCATCGCATGCGCATTGGGTCACGACGCGTCGCATTCGCATGGCATTGCCTGATATCGCATCTTATGTTCATCGCATGTGCATTGAGTCACGTCGCACCATATGCGCATGACATGGCTCGACATCGCATCTTATGTGCATCGCATGCGCATTGAGTCACTTCGCATCACACGCGCATGGTACCGCTGGACACCGCATCTTATGTGCATCGCATCACATGCGCATTGGGTCACATCGCTTCAGGTGCGCATGGCATCGCTTGATATCGCATCTTAAGTGCATCGCATCGCATGCGCTTTTGAGTCACATCACGTCACATGCGCATGGCATCGCTTGATATCGCATCTTATAGACATCGCGTCGCATGCGCATTGAGAAACGTTGCGTCACATGCACATGGCATCACTTGATATCGCATCTCATGTGCATCGCATCGCATGCGCGTTGAGTCATGTCGCATCACATGCGCATGGCATCGCGTGATATCGCATCCTATGTGCATCGCAACTCATGCGCGTTTGAGTCACATCACGTCACATGCGCATGGCATCACTTGATATCGCATCTTATGTGCATCGCATCGCATGCTCATTGAGTCACGTCGCGTCTCATGCGCATGGCATCGCTTGATATCGCATCTCATGTGCATCAAATCGCATGCGCATTTAGTCACGTCGCTCCACATGCGCATGACATCGCTTGAGTTGCATCTTATGTGCATCGCATCGCATGCGCATTGAGTCACGTCGCGTCGCATTCGCATGGCATTGCCTGATATCGCATCTTATGTTCATCGCATCGCATGTGCATTGAGTCACGTCGCACCACATGCACATGACATCGCTCGATTTCGCATCTTTTGTCCATCGCATTGCATGCGCATTGAGTGACATTGCGTCATATGCGCATGGCATCGCTTGATATCGCATCATATGTGCATCGCAGCGCAGCGCATTGAGTCACATCGCGTCTCATACGCATGCATCTCTCGACATCGCGTCTTATGTGCATCGCATGCGCATTGAGTCACGTCATGTCACATGCGCATGGCATCGCTTGATATCGCATTTTATGTGCATCGTATCGCATGTGCATTGAGTCACGTCGCGTTACATGCGCATGGCATCGCTTGATATCGCATCTTAAGTGGATCGCATCGCATTCACGTTGATTCACGTCGCGTCACATGCGCATGGCATCGCTTGATATCGCATCTTATGTGCATCGCATCGCATTCACGTTGATTCACGTCACGTCACATGCGCATGGCATCGCTTGATATCGCATCTTATATGCATCGCATCGCATGCGCATTGAGTCACGTCGCGTCACTTGCGCATGGCATCGCTTGATAACGTATCTTATGTGCATCTCATCGCATGCGCATTGAGTCACGTCGCGTTACATGCGCATGGCATCGCTTGATATCGCATCTTAAGTGGATCGCATCGCATTCACGTTGATTCACGTCGCGTCACATGCGCATGGCATCGCTTGATATCGCATCTTATGTGCATCGCATCGCATTCACGTTGATTCACGTCGCGTCACATGCCCTTGGCATTGCTTGATATCGCATCTTATGTAAATCGCATGCGCATTGGGTCACGTCGCGTCACATGCGCATGGCATCGCTTCATCTCGCATCTTATGTGCATCCCATCGCATGCGCATTGAGTCACCTCGCGTCACATCCGCTTGGCATCGCTGGTTATCGCATCTTATGTGCATCGCATCGCATTCCTTTGAGTCACGTCGTGTCACATGCGCATGGCATCGCTTGATATCGCATCTTATGTGCATCGCAGCGCATGCGCATTGAGCCACGTCGCGTCACATTCGCATGGCATCGCTTGATATCGCATCTTATGTGCATCGCATCGCATTCCATTGAGCCACGTCGTGTCACATGCGCTTGGCATCGCTTGTTATCGCATCTTATGTGCATCGCATCGCATTCCATTGAGCCACGTCGTGTCACATGCGCATGGCATCGCTTGATAACGTATCTTATGTGCATCTCATCACATGCGCATTGAGTCACGTCGCGTCTAATTCGCATGGCATCGGTTGATATCGCATCTTATGTAAATCCCATGCGCATTGAGTCTCCTCGCGTCACATGCGCATGCCATCGCTTGATATCGCATCTCATGTGCATTGCAGCGCATGCGCAATGAGTCACGTCGCATCACATGCGCATGGCATCGCTTGATATCGCATCTTATGTGCATCGCATCGCATGCGCATTGAGCCACGTCGCGTCACATGCGCTTGGCATTGCTTGATATCGCATCTTATGTAAATCCGAGGCGCATTGGGTCTCGTCGCGTCACATGCGCATGCTATGGCTTGATATCGCGTCTTATGCGCATCGTATCGCATGCGCATTGAGACACATCGCGTCACATGCGCTTGGCATCGCTTGATATGGAATCTTTTGTGCATCGCACCGCTTGCACATGGACTCACATCGCGTCACATGCGCATGGCATTGCTTGATATCGCATCTTATGTGCATCGCATGCGCATTGAGTCACATCACGTCACATGTGCTTGGCATTGCTTGATATCGCATCTTATGTAAATCCGAGAAGCATTGAGTCTCGTAGCGTCACATGCGCATGCCATGGCTTGATATCGCATTTCATGTGCATCGCAGCGCATGCGCAATGAGTCACGTCGCGTCACATGCGCATGGCATCGCCTGACATCGCATCTTATGCGCGTCGCATCGCATGCGCATTGAGTCACGTCGCGTCACATGGGAATGGCATCCCTTGATATTACATCTTATGCGCGTCGCATCGCATGCGCATTGAGTCACGTCGCGTCACATGCGCTTGGCATCGCTTGTAATCGCATCTTATGTGCATCGCATCGCATTCCATTGCGTCACGTCGTGTCACATGCGCATGGCATCGCTTGATATCGCAACTTATGTGCATCGTATCGCATGCGCATTGAGTCACATCGAGTCACATGCACATGGCATCGCTTGATATCGCATCTTATGTGCATCGCATCGCATGCACATTGAGTCACGTCGCTTCACATGCGCATGGCATCTCTTGATATTGCATCTTATGTGCATCGCATGCGCATTGAGACACGTCCCGTCACATGCGCTTGGCATCGCTTGTTATCGCATCTTATGTGCATCGCATTGCATTCCATTGAGTCACGTGGTGTCACATGCGCATGCCATCGCTTGATATCGCATCTCATGTGCATCGCAGCGCATGCGCATTGACTCACATCGCGTCACATGCGCATGGAATTGCTTGATATCGCATCTTATGCGCATCGCATGCGCATTGATTCACATCACGTCACATGCGCTTGGCATTGCTTGATATAGCATCTTATGTAAATCCGAGGCGCATTGAGTCTCGTCGCGTCACATGCGCATGCCATGGCTTGATATCCCATTTCATGTGCATCGCAGCACATGCGCAATGAGTCACGTCGCATCACATGCGCATGGCATAGCTTGATATCGCATCTTATGTGCATCGCAGCGCATGCGCAATGAGTCACTTCGCATCACATGCGCATGGCATCGCTTGATATCGCATCTTATGTGCATCGCAACGCATTCACATTGATTCACGTCGCGTCACATGCGCATGGCATCGCTTGATATCGCATCTTATGTACATCGCATCGCATGCGCATTGAGTCATGTCGCGTCACATGCACATGGCATCGCTTGATATCTCATTTCATGTGCATCGCATCGCATGCGCATGTAGCCACGTCGCATCACATGCGTATGGCATCGCTTGATATCGCATCTTATGTGCATCGCATCGCATGCGCATTGAGTCACGTCGCGTCACATGCGCATGGCATCGCTTGATATCGCATCTTATGCGCATCGCATCGCAGTCCATTAATTGACATCGCGTCACTTGCGCATGTATCGCTCGACATCGCATCTTATGTGCATCGCATGCGCATTGAGTCACATCGCATCACACGCGCATGGCATCGCTCGACACCGCATCTTATGTGCATCGCGTCGCATGCGCATTGAGCCACGTGTCGTCACATGCGCATGGGATCGCTTGATATTGCATCTTCTGTGCGTCGCATCGCATGCGCATTGAGTCACGTCGCGTCAATGCGCATGGCATCGCTTGATATCGCATCTTATGTGAATCTCATCGCTTGCGCATTGAAACACGTCGTGTCACATGCGCATGGCATCGCTTGATATTGCATCTTATGTGCATCTCATCGCATGCGCATTGAGTCACGTCGCATCACATGCGCATGGCATCGCTAGATATCGCATTTTATGTTCATCGCATCGCATGCACTTTGAGTCACGTCGCGTCACATGCGCATGGAATCGCCTGATATTGCATCTTATGTTCATCGCATCGCATGCACATTGAGTCACGTCGCGTCACATGCGCATGGCATCGCTAGATATCGCATCTTATGTGCATCGCATGAACTTTGAGCCACGTCGCGTCACATGCGCATGGCATGGCTTGATATTGCATCTTATGTTCATCGCATCGCATGCACATTGAGTCACGTCGCGTCACATGCGCATGGCATCGCTTGATATCGCGTCTCATGTGCATCGCGTCGCATGCGAAATGAGTGACGTCGCATCACATGCGCATGGCATCGCTTGATATCGCATCTTATGTGCATCGCATCGCATGCGCATTGAGTCATGTCGCGTCACATGCACATGGCATCGCTTGATATCACATCTCATGTGCATCGCATCGCATGCGCATGTAGTCACGTCGCATCACATGCGTATGGCATCGCTTGATATCGCATCTTATGTGCATCGCATCGCATGCGCATTGAGTCACGTCGCGTCACATGCGCATGGCATCGCTTTATATCGCATCTTATGCGCATCGCATCGCAGTCCATTAATTGACATCGCGTCACTTGCGCATGTATCGCTCGACATCGCATCTTATGTGCATCGCAATCGCATTGAGTCACATCGCATCACACGCGCATGGCATCGCTCGACACCGCATCTTATGTGCATCGCGTCGCATGCGCATTGAGCCACGTGTCGTCACATGCGCATGGGATCGCTTGATATTGCATCTTCTGTGCGTCGCATCGCATGCGCATTGAGTCACGTTGCGTTACATGCGCATGGCATCGCTCGATATCGCATCTTATATGACTCGCATCGCAGCGCATTGAGTCACATCACAACACATGCGCATGGCATCGCTTGATATCGTGTCTTATGTGCATCGCATCGCCTGCGGATAGAGGCACATACGTCACATACGCATGGCATCGCTTGATATCGCATTTTATGTGGATCGCATCGCATGCGCATTGAGCCACGTGTCGTCACATGCGCATGGGATCGCTTGATATCACATCTCATGTGCATCGCATCGCATCCGCATGTAGTCACGTCGCATTACATGCGCATGGCATCGCTTGATATCGTATGTTATGTGCATCGCATCGCATGCGCATTGAGTCACGTCGCGTCACATGCGCATGGCATCGCTCGATATCGCATCTTATGTGACTCGCATGCGCATTGATTCACGTCGTATCACACGCGCATTTCATCGCTCGACATGGCATATTTTGTGAATCGCATCACATCGGCATTGAGTCACATCACGTCACATCCGCATGGCATCGCTTGATATCGCATCTTATGTGCATCGCATCGCATTAGTATTTAGTCACATCGCGTCACATGCGCCTGCCTTCGCTTGATATCGCATCTTGTGTGCATCGCATCGCAGCGCATTGGGTCACATGACGACACATGCGCATGGCATCGCTTGATGTCGCATTTTATGTGCATCGCATCGCATGCGGATTGAGTCACGTCGCGTCACATGCGCATGGCATCACTTGTTATCGCATCTTATGTGCCTCGCATCGCATTAGCATTGAGTCACATCGAGTCACATGCGCATGACATCGCTCGACATTGCATCTTATGTGGATCGCATCGCATGCGCATATGGTCACGTCGCATCACATGCTCATAGCATCGCTGGATATCGCATCTTATGTGCATCGCATCGCATGCGCATTGAGTCACGTCGCGTCACATGCGCATGGCATCGCTTGATATCACATCTTATGTGCATCGCAACGAATGCTTATTGAGTCACTTCGCGTCACATACGCATGGCATCGCTTGATATCGCATCTTATGTGCATCCCATCGCATGCGCATTGAGCCTCATCGCGTGACTTCCGCATGGCATCACTTGATATCGCATCTTATGTACATTGAATCGCATGCGCATTGAGTCACTTCGCATCACATGCGCATGGCATCGCTTGATATCGCATCTTATTGCATCGCATCGCATGCGCATTAAGTCACATCCCATCACATGCGCATGCATCGCTCGAAATCGCATCTTATGTGCATCGCATGCGCATTGATTCACATCGTATCACACGCGCATTGCATCGCTCGACATCGCATATTTTGGGAATCGCATCGTATCGGCATTGAGTCAAATCACGTCACATGCTCATGGCATCGCTTGTAATCGCATTTTATGTGCATCGCATCGCATGCGCATTGATTCACGTCGCGTCACATGCGCATGGCATCGCTTGTTATCGCATTTTATGTGCCTCGCATCGTATTCGCATTGAGTCACGTGGTATCACATGCGCATGGCATCGGTAGATATTGCATCTTGTTTGCATCGCATCGCATGCGCATTGAGTCACGTCGCGTCACATGCGCATGGCATCGCTTGATATCGCGTCTCATGTGCATCGCGTCGCATGCGAATTGAGTGACGTCGCATCACATGCGCACGGCATCGCTTGATATCGCACCTTATGTGCATCGCAACGGTTGCGCATTGAGTCACGTCGCGTCACATGCGCATGGCATCGCTTGATATCGCATCTTATCTGCATCGCATCGCATGCGCATTGAGACACGTCGCACCGCATGCGCATGACATCGCTCGACACCGCATTTTTTGTGCATCGCATGGCAAGCGCATTGAGTCACATCACGCCACATTCGCATAGCATCGCTTGATATCGCATCTTATAATCATCGCATCGCATGCGCATTGAGTCACATCAAGTCACATGCGCATGGTATCGCTTGATATTGTATGTTATGTGCATCGCATCGCATGCGAATTGAGTCACGTCGCATCACATGCGCATGGCATCGCTTGATATCGTGTCTTATGTGCATCGCATCGCCTGCGGATTGAGTCGCAACACGTCACATACGCATGGCATCGCTTGATATCGCATTTTATGTGGATCGCATCGCATGCGCATTGAGTCACGCCCCGTCACATGCGCATGATCACTTGTTATAGCATTTTATGTGCAATAAATCGCATGCGCATGGAGTCACATCGAGTCACATGCGCATGGCATCGCTTGATGTCGCATCTTATTTGCATCGCATCGCATGCGCATTGAGTCACGTCGCGTCACATGCCCATGGCATCTCTTGATATCGCATCCTATGTGCATCGCATGCGCATTGAGTCACGTCGCGTCACATGCGCATGGCATCGCTTGTTATCCCATTTTATGTGCATCGCATCGTATACGCATTGAGTCACGTCGCGTCACCTGCGCATGGCAGCGCTTGTTATCGCATCTTATGTGCATCGCATGCGCATTGATTCACATCGTATCACACGCGCATTTCATCGCTCGACATGGCATATTTTGTGAATCGCATCACATCGACATTGAGTCACATCACGTCACATCCGCATGGCATCGCTTGATATCGCATCTTATGTGCATCGCATCGCATTAGTATTTAGTCACATCGCGTCACATGCGCCTGGCTTCGCTTGATATCGCATCTTATGTGCTTCGCATCGCAGCGCATTGGGTCACATGACGACACATGCGCATGGCATCGCTTGATATCGCATTTTATGTGCATCGCATCGCATGCGGATTGAGTCACTTCGCGTCACATGCGCATGGCATCACTTGTTATCGCATCTTATGTGCATCGCATCGCATGCGCATTGAGTCACATCGAGTCACATGCGCATGACATCGCTCGACATTGCATCTTATGTGGATCGCATTGCATGCGCATATAGTCACGTCGCATCACATGCGCATAGCATCGCTTGATATCGCATCTTATGTGCATCGCATCGCATGCGCATTGAGCCACGTGTCGTCACATGCGCATGGGATCGCTTGATATCGCATCTTCTGTGCGTCGCACCGCATGCGCATTGAGTCACGTCGCGTCAATGCGCATGGAATCGCTTGATATTGCATCTTATGTGAATCGCATCGCATGCGCATTGAGTCACGTCGCGTCACATGCGCATGGCATCGCTTGATATCGCATCTTATGTGCATCGCATCGCATGCGTTTTGAGTCACGTCGCGTCACATGCGCATGGCATCGCTTGATATTACATCTTATGTGCATCTCATCGCATGCGCATTGAGTCACGTCGCGTCACATGCGCATGGCATCGCTTGATATCGCATCTTATCTGCATCGCATCGCATGCGCATTGAGACACGTCGCACCGCATGCGCATGACAGCGCTCGACACCGCATTTTTTGTGCATCACATCGCATGCGCATTGAGTCACATCGCGTCACATGCGCTTGGCATCGCTTGATATCACATCTAATGTGCATCGCATGGCAAGCGCATTGAGTCACATCACGCCACTTGCGCATAGCATCGCTTGATATCGCATCTTATAATCATCGCATCGCATGCGCATTGAGTCACACCAAGTCACATGCGCATGGTATCGCTTGATATCGCATGTTATGTTCATCGCATCGCATGCGCATTGAGTCACGTCGCATCACATGCGCATGGCATCGCTTGATATCGCATCCCATGTGCATCGCATCGAATGCGCATTGAGTCACGTCTCGTCACATGCGCATGGCACCGCTTGATTTCGCATCTTATGTGCATCGCATCTAATGCACATTGAGTCACGTCGCGTTACATGCGCATGGCATCGCTTTATATCGCATCTTATGTGCATCGCATCGCCTGCGCAGAGTCACATCGCATCACATTCATATGGCATCGCTTGATTTCGCAACTCATGTGCATCGCATGTGCATTGAGTCACGTCGAATCACATGCGTATGGCATCGCTTGATATCGCATCTTATGTGCATCGCATCGCATGCGCATTGAGACACATCTTGTCACATGCGCATGGCATCGCTTGATATCGCATCTTATGTGCATCGATACGCAGCGCATTGAAAGACATCACGCCTCATGTGCATGGCATCGCATGAAATCGCATCTTATGTGCATCGCATTGCATGCGCATTGAAATACGTCGCGTCACAAGTACATGGCATCGCTTGATATCGCATCATATGTGCATCGCATCGCATGCATACTGAGTCACGTTGCGTCACATGCCCATGGTATCGCTTGATAACGCATCGCATGCGCATTAAGCCACATCGCACCACATGCGCATACCATCACTTGATATCGAATCTTATGTGCATCGCATCACTTGCGCATTGAGTCACGCCGGGTCAAATGTGCATGGCATCGCTTGATATGGCAACTTATGTGCATCGCATCGCATGCTTATTGATTCACGTCACGTCACATGCGCATGGCATCGCTTGATATCGCATCTTACGTTCATTGCATCGCATGCACATTGAGTCACGTCGCGTCACATGCGCATGGCATCACTTGATATCGCATCTCATGTGCATCGCGTCGCATGCGCTTTGAAACACGTCGCGTCACATGCGCATGGCATTGCTTGATATCGCATCTTACGTGCATCGCATCGCATGCATATTGAGTCACGTTGCGCCACATGCCCATGGCATCGCTTGATAACGCATCGCATGCGCATTGAGTCACGTCGCATCACATGTGCATGGCATCGCTTGATATCCCATCTTGCGTGCATTGCAACGCATGCGCATTGAGTCTCATCGCGTTGCATGCGCATGGCATCGCTTGATATCGCATCTTATGTGCATCGCATCGCATGCGAATTGGGTCACGTCGCACCACATGCGCATGACATCGCTCGACATCGCATCTTTTGTGCATCGCATGGCATGCGCATTGAGTGACATCGCGTCATATGCGCATGATATCGCTGGATATCGCATCTTATGTGCATCGCATCGCAGCGCATTGAGTTACATCGCGTCACATACTCATGCATCGCTCAACATCGCATCTTATGTGCATCGCATGCCCATTGTCCCTCATCGCATCACACGCGCATGGCATCGCTCGACAACGCCTCTTATGTGCATCGCATCGCATGCACATTGAGTCACATCGAGTCACATGCGCATGGCATCGCTTCCTATCGCATCTTATGTGCATCTCATCGCATGCGCATTGAGTTACATCGCGTCACATACGCATGCATTGCTCGACATCGCATCTTATGTGCATCGCATGCCCATTGACCCTCATCTCATCACACGCGCATGGCATCGCTCGACAACGCATCTTATATGCATCGCAACGTATGCGCATTGAGTCACGTCGCCTCACATGCGCATGGAATGCCTGATATCGCATCTTATGTATATCGCGTCGCCTGCGCATTGAGTCACGTCGCGTCACATGCACATGGCATCGCTTGATATGACATCTCATGTGCATCGCATCGCATGCGCATGTGGTCACGTCGCATCACATGCGCATGGCATCGCTTGATATCGCATCTTATGTGACTCGCATCGCATGCGCATTGACTCACGTCGCGTCACATGCGCATGGGATCGATTGATATCACCTCTCATGTTCATCGCATGGCATGCGCATTGAGTCACGTCGCATCACATGCGCATGGCATCACTTGATGTCGCATCTTATGTGCATCGCATCGTAGCCCATTGTCTCACATCGCGTTACATGCCCATGCATCTCTCGACATCGCAACTTATGTAAATCGCATGCGCATTGACTCACATCGCATCACACGCGAATGGCGTCGCTCGACATCGCATCTTATGAGCATCTCATCGCATGCGCGTTGAGCCATGTCTCGTCACATTTGCATTGCATCGCTTGATTTCGCATCCTATGTGCTTCGATTCGCATGCGCATTGAGTCACGTCCCGTCACAGGCCAATGGCATCGCTTGATATCGCATCTTATGTGCATCGCATGCGCATTGAGTCACGTCGCATCACATGCGCATGGGATCGCTTCATATCGCATCTTATGTGCATCGCATCGCATGCGCAGTGAGACACTTCGCGTCACATGTGCATGGCATCGCTTGATACCGCATTTTTGTGCACCGCATCGCATGCGCATTGAGTGACTTCGCGTCATATGCACATGGCATCGCTTGATATCGCATCTGATGTGCATCGCATCGCAGCGCATTGAGTCACATCGCGTCACATACGCATGCCTCGCTCGACATTGCATCTTATGGGCATCCCATGCGCATTGAGTCACATCGCATCACACGCGCATGGCATCGCTCGACATCGCATCTTGTGTGCATCGCATCACATGCGCATTGAGTCACGCCGGGTCACATGCGCATGGCATCGCTTGATATCGCATCTTATGTGCATCGCATCGCATGCGCAATGACCCACTTCGCGTTACATGCGCATGGCATCGCTTGATATCGCATCTTATGTGCATCGCATCGCTTGCGCATTGAGTCACGTCGCGTCACAAGCCTATGGCACCACTTGATATCGCATCTCATGTGCATCGCGTCGCATGCGCTTTGAAACACGTCGCGTCACTTGCGCATGGCATTGCTTGATATCGCATCTTACGTGCATCGCATCGCATGCATATTGAGTCACGTTGCGCCACATGCCCATGGCATCGCTTGATAACGCATCGCATGCGCATTGAGCCACATCGCATCACATGCATATGGCATCACTTGATATCGCATCTTATGTGCATCGCATCACATGCGCATTGAGTCACGCCGGGTCACATGCGCATGGCATCGCTTGATATCACATCTTATGTGAATCGCATCGCATGCCCATTGAGTCACGTCGCATCACATGTGCATGGCATCGCTTGATATCGCAACTTATGTGCATCGCATCGAATGCGCAATGAGCCACTTCGCGTCACATGCGCATGGCATCGCTTCATATCGTATCTTATGTGCATCGCATGGCATGCTTATTGAGTCACGTCGCGTCACATGCGCATGGCATCGCTTGATAACACATCGCAGCGCATTGAGTTACATCGCGTCACATACTCATGCATCGCTCAACATCGCATCTTATGTGCATCGCATGCCCATTGTCCCTCATCGCATCACACGCGCATGGCATCGCTCGACAACGCCTCTTATGTGCATCGCATCGCATGCACATTGAGTCACATCGAGTCACATGCGCATGGCATCGCTTCCTATCGCATCTTATGTGCATCTCATCGCATGCGCATTGAGGCACGTCGCACCACATGCGCATGATCGCTTGACATCGGATCATATGTGCATCGCATCGCATGCGCATTGAGTCACTCGCGTCACATACGCATTGCATCGCTGTATATCGCATCTTGTGTGCATCGCATCGCATGCGCATTGAGCCACGTCTCGTCATATGCGCATGGTATTGCTTGGTATCGCATCTTATGTGAAGTGAGTGAGTAGTGGGGTTTACGGGCCCGTCGACAACTAGGTCATTAGGGCCCGAAGTCCAAAAATGAAAACAAAGAAATAAAACCTCACCCTTTTAAAGCTAAAAAGTGAAAGTTAAAATACCTAAAAATGAACATTATAATTACTAAAAAGAGAGCTAACACAGCTAAAAAAGGAAAATTAAAAACCGATAAACACCTAAATTACGAAAGACATAAAACTGGTTACTGTTAAAAAGGGCTAAAAACACGAGTGAAAACATCCTAAAAGTATATTTCCGCCAAGATAAAAGAAACCTTACACTTGCTTACCAAAATCGATATGCGCAACAAACCGCAGTACTGTATTTACAGCTACTGGATCGTTGCCTAACACGGTGTACAGTGTAAGACCCAGGCCAAAGGACTGGCGCTCACAAGCATACCGCGGACAATCAATAAGGACATGTGCAACGGAGAGTGGGACATTGCACGTCGCACAGACAGGCTCCGGATCACCGCGCAAAAGGTGTGCATGCGTGGCTCGAGTGTGGCCTATCCTCAGGCGGGTTAAAATCACCTCCTCACGCCTGGAATCCCTGCAAGATGTTTGCCAGGGTTGTACCGTCTCCTTGATTGTCCGTAACTGAGTGCCAGCTAACGCTTCCCAAGATTGTTGCCAGAGAGTAAATAGATGGCGACGAAACTACTTCTGCACATCTATATAGGGTAGCGTACGGGTGGAGTATTCCGGAAGACGGCATGCAGACTTCGCAGCCGCATCCACCGCCTCGTTGCCCGGAATACCCACATGGCCTGGGATCCACGTAAAAACGAACTGGTATCCGCGAGATAACAACTGAGATAAAAGTGCCTGTATTTTAATAATTAATACCGAGTTGCCAACAAATTGTTGCAGCGCCTGAAGGGCGCTCAGCGAGTCGCAACACACAATTAAATGTTCAGGAACTGAACGGGAGATAAAAAGTAAGAAATAAAAGATGGCAAACAGCTCGGCGGTAAAAACTGAACTGGCGTCTGGAAGGCGGTATGTGTGAACCTCACCGTTGTATATAAATGCGGAACCCGTCGTACTACCCAACTGGGAGCCATCGGTGAATACCGGAGTATAAGTCCGGTATCGGCCCAGCACTGCGGTGAAGAGTTGACGGAACACCGAAGGAGGGGTAGCGGTCTTTGCACAGCCCGACAGCTCCAGGTCAAAGCGTGCACGCTGGAGTTGCCAGGGAGGACAGTGGCCAAGTGAATGCCGCTCTACAACTGGCAGTCGGAGGGCGTTTGCGACAAGAAGTTCTCGAAACCTGATGCCACTTGGACGGGAGATTGTTTTATTCCGCACATAACGGTGCTCGAGATCTGGACGCAATACAGGTGGAAACGAAGGATGACCTGGATGAGCGGCCAACCTTGCCACGTAAGAACAAAGTAACAACGAGCGTCGAACAGACAGTGGAGGTTCGCCAGAATCAGCATACAGACAATCCACTCTACTTGTGCGGAAAGCCCCAGTAGCGAGACGGATACCAGTGTGATGAATTGTGTCTAAAAGGCGGAGTTTAGAGGCTGATGCAGAGCCATAGATAAAACAGCCGTAGTCTAATTTGGACCGGACCAGTGAGCGATACAACCTCAACATTACCGTGCGATCGCCTCCCCAGCATGCCCCAGATAGGACCCTGAGTACCCGAAGCGAACGACCGCAGGAAGCCCGAAGGTGACGTATATGGTGCTCCCATGTGAGTTTGCTGTCGAGGTGTAAGCCCAAGAACTTCAGGTGCGGAACAAATGGAAGACGTGTGCCACGCAAATGGAGATCAGGAGCGGGGTGTACACCACGGAGTCGGTGAAAGTGGAGACACTGTGTTTTCGTAGGAGAAAACCGAAAGCCGGTTCGAGACGCGCACTCGGCGATGGATGTTATGGTCATCTGAAGTTGACGCTCTATGTGCTCCAAACTATAAGAGCGATAGTATATCGCAAAGTCGTCAACATACAGCGACATCGGGATTCCGCTACGAACAGTGCTGGTGATGCCATTAATGGCAACGGCGAAAAGCGTAACGCTGAGAATCGACCCCTGGGGTACGCCATTCCCCTGAACCTTCTCTTGGGAGAGCGTGTTACCTATGCGGACACGAAAGCGGCGAATTAGTAAAAAGTTAAAAATAAAAAACGACAAGTTACCGCGTAAACCATAACCGTGCAAAGCACGCAGGATGCCGTAGCGCCATGTAGTGTCGTAGGCCTTCTCCAGATCAAAGAAGACACCCACGACATGCTGCTTCAAGAGAAATGCATTCTGTATGTAGGCCTCCATGCTTGTCAGATTGTCGACACTGGAGCGATGGCGTCGAAAACCGCACTGGGCATTACTCCGCAGGTTATTCGTCTCTAGCCACCACACTAAACGAGTGTTGATCATACGTTCAAGGGTCTTGCAAACGACACTCGTTAGGCAAATAGGGCGGTAGCTAGAGGCAAGCACCCGGTCTTTCCCGGGCCGAGGTACAGGGATGATGATACCCTCGCACCAGGAAGACTTACCCGTCTTCCTGGTGCGAGGTTTACCCACCCGCTGGAGCCAGATTCGATTATAGATGCTCAGCAGGAAGGAAAGAGCCTGAGGTGGAAGATGAAGCAACATTTGTCGGTGGATGTCATCAGGACCGGGAGAAGAATCGCGCGCGAGAGACAAGGAGTGCATCAGCTCTGCTATGCTAAAAGGCGTGTTGTATGGCTCACTACCGTCGCTGTTAAAATTAAGAGCTATCCGCTCCGCAGATTCCTTGGTAGTTAAAAACGACCTATCGTAACTTTGGGTTTGGCTGGTAGCCGAGAAGAAATCGGCAAGGGCATCGGCGATAGCCTGCTCGCTAGTGTAATAAGAGCCCTGTACGGCAAGGCCGGGAATAATCGTCCGGCGACGCTTGCCGTACATACGCCGAACCGCAGCAATAAAGTTCTCTTCCGTAGAATGTGCACTGAAAACTCGCAAGGCCCGTTTGCGGGCTTTAACAGCCAAACGACATTCCTCGGACCACCAAGGCACAGGAAGATGACGAGGTGTGGTAGAACCGCGAGGAACGCTGGAATTTGCTGCAAGCAGGACAGAACATGTAAAATACTCCACCATGTTGTCGATGGTGGTAAAACCATCGTCGGTAAGGTGAATGAGGGAACGAAATTTCCCCCAGTCAGCCTTGGAAATAATCCAGTGAGGGTATCGTGTTGGAATAGTCTGGATACCAGATATGTGAATGTTAATGGGAAAATGATCACTGCCAAAGAGGTCGGAGAGCACCGACCAATCAATGAGTGGTACCAATGACGGGCTACAGAAGCTAACGTCTAAGGCGGAGTACGTACCATAGGCAGATGATAAAAAGGTAGGGGCACCAGTGTTCAACAAAAGGAGGCCGGACATATCGCAAACGTCTCCTACAAGGCATCCGCGAGCATCGTCGGTGTCGGAGCCCCATGAAGAGTGTTTGGCATTCAGATCACCAAGGAAGATAAAGGGTGGCGGAATCTGAGCCAAAAGAGCTCGAAGGTCGTTCTCGTGTACAACACTGACCGGTGGCAGATAGACATTGCAAATTGACAGACTTAAGCCCTGCAACTGGACACGCACAGCCACAGCTTGCAGCGGCGTGTTTAGAGGGATGCTTGTGGCAGAGATGGTATGCGCCACCAAAGTAGCAACTCCTCCGCTAGCTCGTCGATCGGCTGCAGAGTCATGCCTAAAAGCCGAAAAACCACGAAGATGTAATGCGTGATTAGGGTGCAAATGTGTTTCTTGTAGGCAGACGATTGATGGAGAGCGTTGCGCAACGAGATGCTGTATGTCCGGAACACGTGCCCGGAACCCATTAACATTCCACTGGATTATTTCCATGGTAAAGAAGAATTAGTGGTTCGTCTTCATCTTTTTCTTTTTCATCTTTACCTTAACCGACTTTGGACGGGGTAGGTTAATTTCGTCATCCCCTAGTGACTCCTCGGATGTACGGGAGTCTGAAGATCCCCTGCGGCTCGTGGAACGGGAGCGGGAGCGGGACTTCATTGATGACGTGTGGCTGCTGGCGCGAACATCAGGCCTAGAGGAATGGCTATCTACAGGCTGGCTACGACTTGTGGACGCCTTGTGAGCTGGTGTCTGCACGGCTGTATATGCTGTAGCTTTTGCAGGTGTGGCACGAGACAGTGGAACAGTACTCGCTGGTAGGTCTGTCTGTGTGGAAGCATCTGATACAGGGACATGCTGTATTGCTACGGTGTTGACAGGAGCGCGTCGGGCAGCCAAGGCATAACCTGTGGTGGTTGCAGGTTGCAGCTGCTCAAAGCGACGACGCGCCTCTGGAAATGTAAGATGTTCTTTCACGCGTAGCTCCTGTATACATTTTTCATCCAGAAACTTCGCACACTGACGCGAGCTAGATGGATGACCGGCTCCACAGTTAACACAATGAGGGTCACTCATGAGGTGATAGGCCACAACGCTCACAAACGGCAGGATGGTTGCACGCGGTCTTAGTATGTCCGAACTTCTGACACTGAAAACAGCGCATAGGGTTCGGGACATATTGACGTACGGCGGCACGCTCGTACCCGCAGAAGATGTATTCTGGCAACTGTGTGCCCTTAAAAGTGAGGAAAACCGTACGTAATTCAATCACTTTACCATCCTGCTTTCTTGTCAGACGGTACGCTTGACACACACGCTGGTCGGAGAGGCAAGTAACAATCTCCTCGTTTGACAGACCGTCCAGAATGGATGTGGTGACAACTCCTCTGCATGAGTTTAGAGATTTATGTGGGGCTACCCGGATGGGGTAGGAGCCCAACAAAGTGGCTTTCAACAATTTCTGGCACTGGTCTACGGTGGTCACTTCTACCAAAAGCGTACCGTCTCGTACTCGGGTGGCGTTTTTAACAAGGCCACAAATCCTGTCGAGTTCTTTTTTGATGTAAAAGGGGCTCAGATCATTCATCGTTTTCCTTTCACTGGCCAAGGTCATGACTAGAAAACTGTCGAAATGGGAGGGTTTGCGCGGATGCATGTTGAAATCGGACCCCCATCCGGAACCGTCGGCGTCAGCCTGCCATCCGGGGGTCAAATAAAAGAAAGACACCAAAATCTCCACGGTCTGTGCCGCCATGGAGACCCCTCCATGACTGACCTCAAGGCGTACTTCAGAGGAGCTACCCTCCGATCTCCACTGCTTGTCCGCATGGGTAAACCGTTCACCACATGACACCCCGGTTTTATGCCCCCACCACAGGAATAACCGCCTGTGGCTCCCCGCTTTAGCACACGCTGCCTCAACGGAGTCAGCGTGGATTCAGGGGACTTCGGGTTGATTACACCGGGGCTCCGTCAGCGGTAACACGTCCGGCCGGTGATACTAACCCGACGGCACGCGGCCGTCGGGAGATTAACACCTGCCGTGCCCTCAAGGAGCTACGTGGGTGTACATGACGTGTGGACGGGCTCCGCACCTAAGGCTACACATGGGGGCAGTGTGAAGGGTCCACACAACCTTCGCGCCTGAGACCTCCGAAGAGCACACAAGTCGGGGGCCGCGCTGAAAACCGTGGGACAGGACCACGGAGATAGGAAAGAGCCCTGCTGGTGAGACAGGAGTTATAGATCTAGGAACTTACAAACTAATAATCAGAATAAGCCTAGAAGAGGAAGAGGGTGATATAAAAAGCAACATAAAACGTTGCACGTGGCACAGTTAATGAAGGTGGAGGGGGTGAAGTGATAGTGAGCAGCTCGGGGCCCCGGGTGCGCCAAACCCGGACCTACCGTGGTAGGTTCCCCTGGGGGAGTTTGATTTCGGAGTCCTCTTCTCCTAGATGAGTTGTCAACCAAGACTAACGAGCCTCATCTACCCGTTGGAATGTTCTTAGCTTCCCCTCACCTCTTGCCTACCAGTGGTCACAAAGACACACTTAGTAGGCCGTCTGGATCGGGTACTGAGCCCCTCCGCCACGGCAAGGCGACACTCCTTCGGAGGGGTCTTATGTGAATCGCTTCGCATGCGCATTGAGTCACGTCACGTCAAATGGTGCATTGCATCGCTTGATATCCCATCTTATGTGCATCGCATCGCATGCGCATTGAGTCACGTCGCGTCACATGCGCATGGCATCGCTTGATATCGCATCTTATGTGCATCTCATGGCATGCGCATTCAGCCACGTCGCGTCACATGCGCATGCATCGCTTGAAATCGCATCTTATGTGCATCGCATGCGCATTGAGTCACATCGTATCACACGCGCATTTCATCACTCGACATCGCATACTATGTGAATCGCATCGCATCCGCATTGAGTCACATCGCGTCACATGCGTTAGCTTACGCTTGATATCGCATCTTATGTGCATCGCTTCGCATGCGTATTGAGCCACATCGCGTCACATCTGCAGGCATCGCTTGATATCGCATCTTATGTGCATCGCATCGCAGCGCATTGAGTCACATCACGCCACATGCGCCTGGAATCACTTGATATCGCATCTTATGTGCATCTTATCGCTTGCGGATTGAGTCACGTTGCGCCACATGCGCATGGCATCGCTTGTTATCTCATCTTATGTGCATCGCAACGCATGCGCATTGACTCACATCGCGGTACATGCGCATGCCATCGACTGTTATCGCATCTTATGTGCATCGCATCGCATGCGCATTGAATCACGTCGCGCCACATGCGCATGGCCTTTCTTGATATCGTATCTTATGTGCATCGCATCGCATGCGGATTGAGTCACGTCGCACCACATGCGCATGACATCGCTCGATATCGCATCTTATGTGCACCTCATCGCATGCGCATTGAGTCACCTCGCGTCACATTTGCATGGCATCGCTTGATATCGCTTCTGATGTGCATCGCATCGCATGCGCATTGAGTCCCGTCGCACCACATGCGCATGACATCGGTCGACATTGCATCTCATGTGCATCACATCGCATGCGACTTGAGTCACGTCGCATCACATGCGCATGGCATCGCTTATATCGCATCAGATGTGCATCGCATCGCAGCTCATTGAGTCACATCGCGTCACATGCGCATGCATCGCTCGACATCGCATCTTACGTGCATCGCATGTGCATTGAGTCACATCGCATCACATGCTTATGGCATCGCTCGACATCCCGTCTTATGTGCAACGCATCGCGGGCTTATTGAGTCACATCGCGTCACATGCGCATGGCCTCGCTTGATATAGCATCTTATGTGCATCGCATCACAGCGCATTGAGTCACATCGCGTCACATGCGCTTGCATCCCTCGACATCGCATCTTATGTGCATCGCATGCGCATTGAGTCACGTCGCGTCACGTGCGCATGGCATCGCTTGATATCGCATCTTATGTTCATCGCATGCTTATTGAGTCACGTCGCGTCACATGCGCATGGCAAGGCTTGTCATCGCAACTTATGTGCATCGCATCGCAGCCCATTGAGTCACGTCGCGTCCCATGCCCATGGCATCGCTTGTTATCGCATCTTATGTGCATCTCTTCGCATGCGCATTGAGTCACGTCGCACCACATGCGCATGGCATCGCTTGATATTGCAACTTATTTGCATCGCATCGCATGCGCATTGAGTCACATCGCGTCACATTTGCATGGGATCGCTTGATATCGCATCTTATGTGCATGGCATGCGCATTGAGTCAAGTCGCGTCACATGCGCATGGCATCGCTTGATATCGCATCTTATGTGCATCGCATCGCATGCGCATTGAGCCACAACGCCTCACATGCGCATGGCATCGCTTGATATCGCATCTTATGTGCATCGCATCGCAGCCCATTGAGTCACATCGCGTCACATGCGCATGCATCGCTCGACATCGTATCTTACGTGCATCGCATGCGCAATGAGTCAAAGCGCATCACATGCGCATGGCATCGCTGGACATCTTATTTTATGTGCATCGCATCCAGGCGCATAGAGTCACATCGCGTCAAATGCGCATGGCATCGCTTGATACCGCATCTTATCTGCATCGCATCGCATGCGGATTGAGTCACATCACGTCACATGCGCATGGCATTGCTTGATATCGCATATTATGTGCATCGCATCGGATGCGCATTGAGCCACTTCGCGTCACATACGCATGTCACCATTGATATCGCATCTTATGTGCCACGCATCGCACGCGCATTTAGTCACGTCGCGTCACATGCGCATGGAATCGCTTGTTATCGCGTCTTATGTGTATCGCATAGCATGCGCACTGAGAAACGTCACACCACATGCGCATGACATCGCTCGACATTGCACCTTATGCGCATCGCATCGCATGCGCATTGAGTCACCTCGCGTCACATGCGCATGGCATCGCTATATCGCATTTTATGTGCATCTCGTCACATGCGCATTGAGTCACGTCGCGTCACATGCCCATGGCATTGCTTGATTCCGCATCTTATGTGCATCGCATCTCATGCGCATTTAGTCACGTCGCACCAATTGCGCATGACATCGCTCGACGTCGCATCTTATGTGCATCGCATGCGCATTGAGTCACATCGCGTCACATGTGCATGGCATCGCTTGATATCGCATCTTATGCATCGCATGCGCATTGGGTCACGACGCGTCACATGCGCACTGTATCGCTTGATATCGCATCTTATGTGCATCGAATCGCATGCGCATTGAGGCACATCGCGTCACATGCGCATGCAATCGCTTGATATAGCATCTTAAGTGCATCGCATCAAAGCGAATTGAGTCGCATCGCGTCACATGCGTTTGCATCGCTCGACATCGCATCTTATGTGCATCGCATGCGCATTGAGTCACATCGCGTCACTTGCGCATGGCATCGCTTGATATCGCATCTTATGTGCATCGCATCGCAGCGCATTGAGTCACGTCGCGTCACATGCGCATGGCACGCTTGTTATCGCATCTTACGTGCATCTCTTCTAATGCGCATTGAGCCACATCGCGTGTCATGCGCATGGCATCGCTTGATATTGCAAATTATCTGCATCGCATCGCATGCGCATTGAGTCACGTTGCGTCACATGCGCATGGTTTAGCTTGATGTCGCATCTTATGTGCATCGCATCGCGGGCTTATTGAGTCACATCGCGTCACATGCGCATGGCCTCGCTTGATATAGCATCTTATGTGCATCGCATCACAGCGCATTGAGTCACATCGCGTCACATGCGCTTGCATCGCTTGATATGCATCTTATGTGCATCGAATGCGCATTGAGTCACATCGCATCACATGCTTACGGCATCGCTCGAAATCGCATCTTATGTGCATCGCATCGCAGGCGCATTGAGTCACATCGCGTCACATGCGCATTGCCTCGCTTGATATGCATCTTATGTGCATCGCATCTCAGCGCATTGAGTCACATCGCGTCACAAGGGCTTGCATCGCTCGACATCGCATCTTATGTGTATCGCATTCGCATTGAGTCACGTCGCGTCACATGCGCATGGCATCGCTTGATATCGCATCTTATGTGCATCGCGTGCTTATTGAGTCACGTCGCGTCACATGTGCATGGCATCGCTTGTAATCGCAACTTATGTGCATCGCATCGCAGGCACATTGAGTCACATCGCGTCACTTGCGCATGGCATCGCTTGATATCGCATCCTATGTGCATCGCTTCGCAGCGCATTGAGTCACGGTGCGTCACATGCGCATGGCATCGCTTGTTATCGCATCTTATGGGCATCTCTTCGCATGCGCATTGAGTCACGTCGCGTCACATGCGCATGCATCGCTCGACATCGCATCTTACGTGCATCGCATGCGCATTGAGTCAAAGCGCATCACATGCGCATTCATCGCTCAACATCTTATCTTATGTGCATCGCATCGCAGGCGCATAGAGTCCCATCGCGTCAAATGCGCATGGCATCGCTTGATATCGCATCCTATCTGCATCGCATCGCATGCGGATTGAGTCACATCACGTCACATGCGCATGGCATCGCTTGTTATCGCATATTATGTGGATCGCATCGGATGCGCATTGAATCATTTCGCGTCACATACGCATGTCATCGCTTGAATCCGCATCTATGTGCATCGCATCTCATGCGCATTTACTCACGTCGCACCAATTGTGCATGACATCGCTCGACGTCGCATCATATGTGCATCGCATCGCAGCGTAGTGAGTCACATCGCTTTACGTGCGCATGGCATCGCTTATTATCTCATCTTATCTGAATCGCATCGCAATAACATTGATTCACGTCGCGTCACATGCGCATGGCATCGCATGATGTCGCATCTTATGTGCATCGCATCGCAATAACTTTGATTCACGTCGCGTCACATGCGCATGGCATCGCTCGACATCGCATCTTATGTGCATCGCATCGCATGCGCAATGAGTCACGTCGCACCACATGCGCATGAAATCGCTGGACATCAGATAATATGTGCATCGCATCGCATGCGTATTGAGTCACATCGCCTCACATGCGAGTGGCATCGCTCGACATCGAACCTTATGTGCATCGCATCGCAGGCGCATTGAGTCACATCGCCTCACTTGCGCATGGCATCGCTCGACATCGCATCTTATGTGCATCGCATCGCAGGCGCATTGAGTCACATCGCGTCACACGCGCATGCATCGCTCGACATGGCATCTTACGTGCATCGCATGCGCATTGAGTCACGTCGCGTCACATGCGCATGACATCGCTTGTTATCGCATCCTATGTGCATCGCATCGCAATAACATTGATTCACGTCGCGTCACATGCGCATGGCATCGCATGATGTCGCATCTTATGTGCATCGCATCGCATGCGCATTGAGTCACGTCGCGTCACATGTGCATGGCATTGCTTGATAACGCATCTTATGTGCATCTCATCGCATGCGCATTGAGTCACGTCACGTCACATGCGCATGGCATCGCTTGATTTCGCATCTTATGTGTATCGCATAGCATGCGAATTGAGTCACGTCGCACCACAGGCGCATGACATCGCTCGACATCGCATCTTATGTGCATCGCATGCGCATTGAGTCACATCGCGTCACATGTGCATGGCATCGCTTGATATCGCATCTTATGCATCGCATGCGCATTGGGTCACGACGCGTCACATGCGCACTGTATCGCTTGATATCGCATCTTATGTGCATCGAATCGCATGCGCATTGAGTCACGTCACGTCACATGCGCATGGCATCGCTTGATTTCGCATCTTATGTGTATCGCATAGCATGCGCATTTAGTCACGTCGCACCAATTGCGCATGACATCGCTCGACTTCGCATCTTATGTGCATCGCATGCGCATTGAGTCACATCGCGTCACATGTGCATGGCATCGCTTGATATCGCATCTTATGCATCGCATGCGCATTGGGTCACGACGCGTCACATGCGCACTGTATCGCTTGATATCGCATCTTATGTGCATCGAATCGCATGCGCATTGAGGCACATCGCGTCACATGCGCATGCAATCGCTTGATATAGCATCTTAAGTGCATCGCATCAAAGCGAATTGAGTCGCATCGCGTCACATGCGCATGCATCGCTCGACATCGCATCTTATGTGCATCGCATGCGCATTGAGTCACATCGCGTCACTTGCGCATGGCATCGCTTGATATCGCATCTTATGTGCATCGCATCGCAGCGCATTGAGTCACGTCGCGTCACATGCGCATGGCACGCTTGTTATCGCATCTTACGTGCATCTCTTCTAATGCGCATTGAGCCACATCGCGTGTCATGCGCATGGCATCGCTTGATATTGCAAATTATCTGCATCGCATCGCATGCGCATTGAGTCACGTTGCGTCACATGCGCATGGTTTAGCTTGATATCGCATCTTATGTGCATCGCATCGCGGGCTTATTGAGTCACATCGCGTCACATGCGCATGGCCTCGCTTGATATAGCATCTTATGTGCATCGCATCACAGTGCATTGAGTCACATCGCGTCACATGCGCTTGCATCGCTTGATATGCATCTTATGTGCATCGAATGCGCATTGAGTCACATCGCATCACATGCTTACGGCATCGCTCGACATCGCATCTTATGTGCATCGCATCGCAGGCGCATTGAGTCACATCGCGTCACATGCGCATTGCCTCGCTTGATATGCATCTTATGTGCATCGCATCTCAGCGCATTGAGTCACATCGCGTCACAAGGGCTTGCATCGCTCGACATCGCATCTTATGTGCATCGCATTCGCATTGAGTCACGTCGCGTCACATGCGCATGGCATCGCTTGATATCGCATCTTATGTGCATCGCGTGCTTATTGAGTCACGTCGCGTCACATGTGCATGGCATCGCTTGTAATCGCAACTTATGTGCATCGCATCGCAGGCACATTGAGTCACATCGCGTCACTTGCGCATGGCATCGCTTGATATCGCATCTTATGTGCATCGCTTCGCAGCGCATTGAGTCACGGTGCGTCACATGCGCATGGCATCGCTTGTTATCGCATCTTATGGGCATCTCTTCGCATGCGCATTGAGTCACGTCGCGTCACATGCGCATGCATCGCTCGACATCGCATCTTACGTGCATCGCATGCGCATTGAGTCAAAGCGCATCACATGCGCATTCATCGCTCAACATCTTATCTTATGTGCATCGCATCGCAGGCGCACAGAGTCCCATCGCGTCAAATGCGCATGGCATCGCTTGATATCGCATCCTATCTGCATCGCATCGCATGCGGATTGAGTCACATCACGTCACATGCGCATGGCATCGCTTGTTATCGCATATTATGTGGATCGCATCGGATGCGCATTGAATCATTTCGCGTCACATACGCATGTCATCGCTTGAATCCGCATCTTATGTGCATCGCATCTCATGCGCATTTAGTCACGTCGCACCAATTGTGCATGACATCGCTCGACGTCGCATCATATGTGCATCGCATCGCAGCGTAGTGAGTCACATCGCGTTACGTGCGCATGGCATCGCTTATTATCTCATCTTATCTGAATCGCATCGCAATAACATTGATTCACGTCGCGTCACATGCGCATGGCATCGCATGATGTCGCATCTTATGTGCATCGCATCGCAATAACTTTGATTCACGTCGCGTCACATGCGCATGGCATCGCTCGACATCGCATCTTATGTGCATCGCATCGCATGCGCAATGAGTCACGTCGCACCACATGCGCATGAAATCGCTGGACATCAGATAATATGTGCATCGCATCGCATGCGTATTGAGTCACATCGCCTCACATGTGAGTGGCATCGCTCGACATCGAGCCTTATGTGCATCGCATCGCAGGCGCATTGAGTCACATCGCCTCACTTGCGCATGGCATCGCTCGACATCGCATCTTATGTGCATCGCATCGCAGGCGCATTGAGTCACATCGCGTCACACGCGCATGCATCGCTCGACATGGCATCTTACGTGCATCGCATGCGCATTGAGTCACGTCGCGTCACATGCGCATGACATCGCTTGTTATCGCATCCTATGTGCATCGCATCGCAATAACATTGATTCACGTCGCGTCACATGCGCATGGCATCGCATGATGTCGCATCTTATGTGCATCGCATCGCATGCGCATTGAGTCACGTCGCGTCACATGTGCATGGCATTGATTGATAACGCATCTTATGTGCATCTCATCGCATGCGCATTGAGTCACGTCACGTCACATGCGCATGGCATCGCTTGATTTCGCATCTTATGTGTATCGCATAGCATGCGAATTGAGTCACGTCGCACCACAGGCGCATGACATCGCTCGACATCGCATCTTATGTGCATCGCATCGCATGCGCAATGAGTCACGTCGCACCACATGCGCATGAAATCGCTGGACATCAGATCATATGTGCATCGCATCGCATGCGTATTGAGTCACATCGCGTCACATGCGAGTGGCATCGCTCGACATCGCACCTTATGTGCATCGCATCGCAGGCGCATTGAGTCACATCGCGTCACATGCGCGTGGCATCGCTTGATATCACATCTTATGTTCATCGCATCTCATGCGCATTGAGTCACGTCGCATCACATGCGCATGGCGTCGCTTGATATCGCATCTTATGTGTATCGCATCGCATGCGCATTGAGCCACATCGCGTCACATGCGCATGGCATCGTTTGATATAGCATCTTATGTGCATCGCATCGCATGCGCATTGAGTCAAGTCGCCCCACATGCGCATGTCATCGCTTGATATCGCATCTTATGTGCATCGCATCGCATGCGCATTGAGTAACGTCGCGTCACATGCGCATGGCATCGCTTGATATCGCATCTTATGTGCATCTCATCGCATGCGCATTCAGCCACGTCGCGTCACATGCGCATTCATCGCTCGAAATCGCATCATATGTGCATCGCATGCGCATTGAGTCACATCGTATCGCACGCGCATTTCATCGCTTGACATCGCATACTATGTGAATCGCATCGCATTCGCATTGAGTCACATCGCGTCACATGCGCAAGGTATCGCTTGATATCGCATCTTATGTGCATCGCTTCGCATGCGGATTGAGTCACATCGCGTGACATGTGCAGGCATCGCTTGATATCTTATCTTATGTGCATCGCATCGCAGCGCATTGAGTCACATCACGCCACATGCGGATGGAATCGCTTGATATAGCATCTTATGTGCATCGCATCACAGCGCATTGAGTCACATCGCGTCACATGCGCTTGCATCGCTCGACATCGCATCTTATGTGCATCGCATGCGCATTGAGTCACGTCGCATCACATGCTTATGGCATTGCTCGACATCCCGTCTTATGTGCATCGCATCGCGGGATTATTGAGTCACATCGCGTCACATTGCGCATGGCCTCGCTTGATATAGCATCTTATGTGCATCGCATAACAGCGCATTGAGTCACATGGCGTCACATGCGCTTGCATCGCTCGACATCGCATCTTATGTGCATCGCATGCGCATTGAGTCACGTCGCGTCTCGTGCGCATGGCATCGCTTGATATCGCATCTTATGTGCATCGCATGCTTATTGAGTCACGTCGCGTCACATGCGCATGGCAAGGCTTGTCATCGCAACTTATGTGCATCGCATCGCAGGCACATTGAGTCACATCGCGTCACTTGCGCATGGCATCGCTTGATATCGCATCTTATGTGCATCGCATCGCAGCGTATTGAGTCACGTCGCGTCACATGTGCATGGCATCGCTTGATATCGCATCTTATACGCACCGCATGCGCATTGGGTCACGTCGCGTTACATGCGCATTGTATCGCTTGATATCGCATCTTATGTGCATCGCATGCGCATTGAGCCACATCGCGTCACTTGCGCATGGCATCGCTTGATATCGAATCTTATGTGCATCGCATCGCAGCGCATTGAATCACGTCGCGTGACATGCGCATGGCGTCGCTTGTTATCGCATTTTATGTGCATCTCTTCTAATGCGCATTGAGCCACAACGCGTGTCATGCGCATGGCATCGCTTGTTATTGCAAATTATCTGCATCGCATCGCATGCGCATTGAGTCACGTTGCGTCACATGCGCATGGTTTAGCTTAATATCGCATCTTATGTGCATCGCATCGCATGCGCATTGAGTCACGTCGGATCACATGCGCATGGCATCGCTTGATATCGCATCTTATGTGCATCGCATCGCATGCGCATTTAGTTACATCGCGTCACATGCGCATGACATCGCTTGATATCGCATCTTATGTGCATCGCATGCGCATTGAGTCACGTCGCGTCACATGCGCATGGCATCGCTTGATATCGCATCTCATGTGCATCGCATTGCAGCGCATTGACTCACATCGCGTCACATGCGCATGCATCGCTCGACATCGCATCTTATGTGCATCGAATGCGTATTGAGTCACATCGCATCACATGCTTACGGCATCGCTCGACATCGCATCTTATGTGCATCGCATCGCAGGCGCATTGAGTCACATCGCGTCACATGCGCATGGCCTCGCTTGATATGCATTTATGTGCATCGCATCACAGCGCATTGAATCACATCGCGTCACAAGGGCTTGCATCGCTCAACATCGCATCTTATGTGCATCGCATGCGCATTGAGTTACGTCGCGTCACATGCGCATGGCATCGCTTGATATCGCATCTTATGTGCGTCGCATGCTTATTGAGTCACGTCGCGTCACATGTGCATGGCATCGCTTGTAATCGCAACTTATGTGCATCGCATCGCAGGCACATTGAGTCACATCGCGTCACTTGCGCATGGCATCGCTTGTTATCGCATCTTATGTGCATCTCTTCGCATGCGCATTGAGTCAAAGCGCATCACATGCGCATGTCATCGCTCGACATCTTATCTTATGTGCATCGCATCGCATGCGCATACAGTCACATCGCGTCAAATGCGCATGGCATCGTTCAATATCGGATCCTATCTGCATCGCATCGCATGCGGATTGAGTCACATCACGTCACATGCGCATGGCATTGCTTGTTATCGCATATTATGTGCATCGCATCGGATGTGCATTGAGTCACTACGCGTCACATACGCATGTCACCCCTTGATATCGAATCTTATGTGCATCGCATCGCATACGCATTGACTCAAATCGCGTCACATGCGCATGGCATCGCTTGATATCGCATCTTATGTGCCACGCATCGCATGCGCATTGAGTCACGTCGCGTCACATGCGCATGGCATCGCTTGTAATTGCATCTTATGTGTATCGCATAGCATGCGCATTGAGAAACGTCGCACCACATGCGCACGACATCCCTCGACTTTACACCTTATGTGCATCGCATCGCATGAGCATTGAGTCACCTCGCGTCATATGCGCATGGCATCGCTATATCGCATCTTATGTGCATCTCATCACCTTCGCATTGAGTCACGTCGCGTCACATGCGCATGGCATCGCTTGATTCCGCATCTTATGTGCATCGCATCTCATGCGCATTTAGTCACGTCGCACCAATTGTGCATGACATCGCTCGACGTCGCATCATATGTGCATCGCATCGCAGCGCAGTGAGTCACATCGCGTCACATGCGCATGGCATCGCTTAATATCACATCTCATGTGCATCGAATCGCAGCGCATTGGGTCACATCGCGTCACACGCGCTGGCATCGCTCGGCATCGCATCTTACGTGCATCGCATGCGCATTGAGTCACGTCGCGTCACATGCGCATGACATCGCGTGTTATCGCATCTTATGTGCATCGCATCGCAATAACATTGATTCACGTCGCGTCACATGCGCATGGCATCGCATGATGTCGCATCTTATGTGCATCGCATAGCATGCGCATTGAGTCACGTCGCGTTACATGTGCATGGCATTGCTTGATAACGCATCTTATGTGCATCTCATCGCATGCGCATTGAGTCACGTCGCGTCACATGCGCATGGCATCGCTTGATTTCGCATCTTATGTGTATCGCATAGCATGCGAATTGAGTCACGTCGCACCACATGCGCATGACATCGCTCGACATCGCATCTTATGTGCATCGCATCGCATGCGCATTGAGTCACGTCGCACCACATGCGCATGAAATCGCTGGACATCAGGTCATATGTGCATCGCATCACATGCGTATTGAGTCACATTGCGTCACATGCGAGTGGCATCGCTCGACATCGCATCTTATGTGCATCGCATCGCAGGCGCATTGAGTCACATCGCGTCACATGCGCATGGCATCGCTTGTTATCGCACCTTGTGTGCATTGCATCGCAGCGCATTGAGTCACATCACGCCACATGCGCATGGCATCGCTTGATATCGCATCTTATGTTCATCGCATCGCATGCGCATTGAGTCACGTCGCATCACATGCCCATGGCGTCGCTTGATATCGCATCTTATGTGTATCGCATCGCATGCGCGTTGACCCACATCGCGTCACATGCGCATGGCATCGCTTGATATCGCATCTTATGTGCATCGCAACGAGGCGCATTGAGTCACAAAGCGTCACATGCGCATGCATCGCTCGACATCGCATCTTATGTGCATCGCATGGGCATAGAGTCATATCGCGTCACTTGCGCACGGCATCGCTTGATATCGCATGTTATGTGTATCGCATCGCATGCGCATTAATACACGTCGCGTCACATGCGCATGGCATCGCTTGATATCGCGTCTTACGTGCATTGCATCGCATGCGCATTGAGTCACTCGCGTCACATACGCATGGCATCGCTTGATATCGCATCTTGTGTGCATCGCATCGCATGCGCATTGAGCCACGTCTCGTCATATGCGCATGGCATCGTTTGATATAGCATCTTATGTGCATCGCATCGCATGCGCATTGAGTCAAGTCGCCTCACATGCGCATGCCATCGCTTGATATCGCATCTTATGTGTATCGCATCGCATGCGCATTGATACACGTCGCGTCACATGCGCATGGCATCGCTTGATATCGCATCTTACGTGCATCGCATCGAATGCGGATTGAGTCACGTTGCGCCACATGCGCATGGCATCGCTTGTTATCTCATCTTATGTGCATCGCAACGTATGGGCATTGAGTCACGTCGCGGTACATGCGCATGCCATCGATTGATATCGCATCTTATGTGCATCGCATGCTTATTGAGTCACGTCGCGTCACATGCGCATGGCAAGGCTTGTCATCGCAACTTATGTGCATCGCATCGCAGGCACATTGAGTCACATCGCGTTACTTGCGCATGGCTTCGCTTGATATCGCATCCTATGTGCATCGCATCGCAGTGCATTGAGTCACATGCGCATGGCATCGCTTTTTATCGCATCTTATGTGCATCTGTTCGCATGCGCATTGAGTCACATGGCCTGTCATGCGCATGGCATCGCTTGATATTGCAACTTGTTTGCATCTCATCGCATGCGTATTGAGTCACGTTGCGTCACATAAGCATGGCATCGCTTGATATCGCATCTTATGTGCATCGCATCGCATGCGCATTGAGTCACATCGCGTCACATTTGCTTGGCATCGCTTGATATCGCATCTTATGTGCATCGCATGCGCATTGAATCAAGTCGCGTCACATGCGCATGGCATCGCTTGATATCGCATCTTATGTGCATCGCATCGCATGCGCATTGACCCACAACGTCTCACATGCGCATGGCATCGCTTGATATCGCATCTTATGTGCATCGCATCGCAGCCCATTGAGTCACATCGCGTCACATGCGCATGCATCGCTCGACATCGTATCTTACGTGCATCGCATTCGCATTGAGTCAAAGCGCATCACATGCGCATGGCATCGCTCGACATCTTATCTTATGTGCATCGCATCGCAGGCGCATAGAGTCACATCGCGTCAAATGCGCATGGCATCGCTTGATATCGCATATTATGTGCATCGCATCGGATGCGCATTGAGTCACTTCGCGTCACATACGCATGTCACCGCTTGATATCGCATCTTATGTGCCACGCATCGCACGCGCATTGAGTCACGTCGCGTCACGTGCGCCTGGCATCGCTTGTTATCACATCTTATGTGTATCGCATAGCATGCGCACTGAGAAACGTCGCACCACATGCGCATGACATCGCTCGACATCGCATCTTATGTGCATGGCATCGCATGCGCATTGAGTCACGTCGTACCACATGCGCATGAAATCGCTGCACATCAGATCATATGTGCATCGCATCGCATGCGTATTGAGTCACATCGCGTCACATGCGCATGGCATCGCTCGACAACGCATCTTATGTGCATAGCATCGCAGGCGCATTGAGTCACATCGCGTCACATGCGCATGGCATCGCTTGTTATCGCACCTTGTGTGCATTGCATCGCAGCGCATTGAGTCACATCACGGCACATGCGCATGGCATCGCTTGATATCGCATCTTATGTTCATCGCATCGCATGCGCATTGAGTCACGTCGCATACCATGCGCATGGCATCGCTTGATATCGCATCTTATGTGTATCGCATCGCATGCGCATTGAGCCACATCGCGTCACATGCGCATGGCATCGCTTGATATCGCATCTTATGTGCATCGCAACGCAGCGCATTGAGTCACAAAGCGTCACATGCGCATGCATCGCTCGACATCGCATCTTATGTGCATCGCATGCGCATTGAGTCACATCGCGTCACTTGCGCACAGCATCGCTTGATATCGCATGTTATGTGCATCGCATCGCATCCGCATTGAGTCACATCGCGTCACATGCGAGTGGCATCGCTCGACATCGCATCTTATGTGCATCGCATCGCAGGCGCATTGAGTCACGTCGCACCACATGCGCATGATCGTTAGACATCGGATCATATGTGCATCGCATTGCATGCGCATTGAGTCACTCGCGTCACATACGCATGGCATCGCTTGATATCGCATCTTGTGTGCATCGCATCGCATGCGCATTGAGCCACGTCTGGTCATATGCGCATGGTATCGCTTGGTATCGCATCTTATCTGCATCGCTTCGTAGGCGCATTGAGTCACGTCGCGTCAAATGCGCATGGCATCGTTTGTTATAGCATCTTGTGTGCATCGCATCGCATGCGCATTGAGTCAAGTCGCCTCACATGCGCATGGCATCGCTTGATATCGCATCTTATGTGCATCTCATCGCATGCGCATTCAGCCACGTCGCGTCACATGAGCATTCATCGCTCGAAATCGCATCTTATGTGCATCGCATACGCATTGAGTCACATCGTATCGCACGCGCATTTCATCGCTCGACATCGCATACTATGTGAATCGCATCGCATCCGCATTGAGTCACATCGCGTCACATGCGCAAGGTATCGCCTGATATCGCATCTTATGTGCATCGCTTCGCATGCGTATTGAGTCACATCGCGTCACATGTGCAGGCATCGCTTGATATCGCATCTCATGTGCATCGCATCGCAGCGCATTGAGGTACATCACGCCACTTGCGCATGGAATCGCTTGAATTCGCATCTTGTGTGCATCGCATCGCATGCCGATTGAGTCACGTTGCCTCACATGCTTATGGGATCGCTCGACATCACATCTTATGTGCATCGCATCGCAGGCGCATTGAGTCACATCGCGTCACATGCGCATGGCCTCGCTTGATATAGCATCTTATATGCATCGCATCACAGCGCAATGAGTCACATCGTGTCACATGCGCTTGCATCGATCGACATCGCATCTTATGTGCATCGCATTCGCATTGAGTCAAGTCGCGTCACATGCGCATAGCATCGCTTGATATCGCATCTTATGTGCATCGCATGCTTATTGAGTCACGTCGCGTCACATGGGCATGGCATCGCTTGTAATCGCAACTTATGTACATCGCATCGCAGGCAAATTGAGTCACGTCGCGTCACATGCGCATGGCATCGCTTGTAATCGCAAATTATGTACATCGCATCGCAGGCAAATTGAGTCACATCGCGTCACTTGCGCATGGCATCGCTTGATATAGCAACTTATGTGATCCGCATCGCATGCGCATTGAGCCACCTTGCGTCACATGCGCATGGCATCGCTTGATATCGCATCTTATGTGCATCGCATCGCATGCGCATTGACTCACATCGCGTTACATTCGCATGGCGTCGCTTGATATCGCATCTTATGTGCATCACATG
Source organism: Tenodera sinensis (assembly GCA_030765045.1). Lineage (NCBI taxonomy): Eukaryota > Metazoa > Arthropoda > Insecta > Mantodea > Mantidae > Tenodera > Tenodera sinensis. The sequence continues at coordinate 51,127,331 of CM060973.1, forward strand.
CGCATTGAGTCAAGTCGCGTAACATGCGCATGGCATCGCTTGATATCGCATCTCATGTGCAGCGCATCGCATGCGCATTGAGTCACGTCGCATCACATGCGCATGGCATCAATTGATATCGCATCTTATGTGCATCGCATCGGATGCGCATTGAGCCACATCGCGTCACATGCGCATGGCATCGCTTGATATCGCATCTTATGTGCATCGCATTGCAGCCCATTGAGTCACATCGCGTCACATGCGCATGCATCGCTCGACATCGCAACTTACGAGCATAGCATGCGCATTGAGTCAAAGCGCATCACATGCGCATGGCATCGCTCGACATCTTATCTTATGTGCATCGCATCGCAGGCGCATAGAGTCACATCGCGTCAAATGCGCATCTCATCGCTTGATATCGCATCTTATCTGCATCGCATCGCATGCGGATTGAGTCACATCACGTCACATGCGCATAGCATCGCTTGTTATCGCGCCTTGTGTGCATGCATCGCAGCGCATTGAGTCACATCACGCCACATGCGCATGGCATCGCTTGATATCTCATCTTATGTTCATCGCATCGCATGCGCATTGATTCACGTCGCGTCACATGCGCATGGCATCGCTTGTTATCGCATCTTATGTGCATCGCTTCGCATGCGTATTGTGTCACATCGCGTCACATGTGCAGGCATCGCTTGATATCGCATCTTATGTGCATCGCATCGCAGCGCATTGAGTCACATCACGCCACATGCGCCTGGAATCGCTTGATATCGCATCTTATGTGCTACGCATCGAATACGGATTGAGTCACGTTGCGCCACATGCGCATGGCATCGCTTGTTATCGCATCTTATGTGAATCGCATCGCATGCGCATTGGGTCACGTCGCGTCACATGCGCATGTCATCGCTTCATATCGCATTTTATGTGCATCGCATCGCATACGCATTTAGGCACATCGCGTCACATGGGCATGGCATCCCTTGACATCGCATCTTATGTGCATCGCATCACAGCGCATTGAGTCACATCGTGTCACAATTGCATGCATCGCTCGACATCACATCTTATGTACATCGCATACGCATTGAGTCACGTCGCCTCACATGCGCATGGCATCGTTTGAAGACGCATCTTATGTGCTTCGCATGCTTTTGAGTCCCGTCGCATCACATGCGCATGGCATCGCTTGATATCGCATCTTATATGCATCGCATCGCATGCGCATTGAGCCACATCGCGTCACATGCGAATGGCATCGCCTGATATCGCATCTTACGTGTATCGCATGCGCATTGAGTCAAAGCGCATCACATGCGCATGGCTTCGCCCGACATCTTATTTTATGTGCATCGCATCGCAGGCGCATAGGGTCACATCGCGTCAAATGCGCATGGCATCGCTTGATATCGCATCTTATCTGCATCGCATCGCATGCGGATTGAGTCACATCACGTCACATGCGCATGCATCGCTCGACATCGCATCTTACGTGCATCGCATGTGCATTGAGTCACATCGCATCACATGCTTATGGCATCGCTCGACATCCCGTCTTATGTGCATCGCATCGCAGGCGCATTGAGTCACATCGCGTCACATGCGCATGGCATCGCTTATATCCAATCTTATGTGCATCGCATCGCAACGCATTGAGTCACATCGCGTCACATGCGCTTGCATCGCTCGACATCTCATCTTATGTGCATCGCATGCGCATTGAGTCACGTCGCGTCACATGCGCATGGCATCGCTTGTCATCGCAACTTATGTGCATCGCATCGCAGGCACATTGAGTCACATCGCGTCACTTGCGCATGGCATCGCTTGATATCGCATCTTATGTGCATCGCATCGCAGCGCATTGAGTCACGTCGCGTCACATGCGCATGGCATCGCTTATATCGCATCTTATGTGCATCGCATCGCAACGCATTGAGTCACATCGCGTCACATGCGCTTGCATCGCTCGACATATCATCTTATGTGCATCGCATGCGCATTGAGTCACGTCGCGTCACATGCGCATGGCATCACTTGATATCGCATCTTATGTCCATCGCATGCTTATTGAGTCACGTCGCGTCACATGCGCATGGCATCGCTTGTCATCGCAACTTATGTGCATCGCATCGCAGGCACATTGAGTCACATCGCGTCACTTGCGCATGGCATCGCTTGATATCGCATCTTATGTGCATCGCATCGCAGCGCATTGAGTCACGTCGCGTCACATGCGCATTGCATCGCTTGTTATCGCATCTTATGTGCATCTCTTCGCATGCGCATTGAGTCACATCGCGTGTCATGCGCATGGCATTGCTTGATATTTCAACTTATCTGCATCGCGTCGCATGCGCATTGAGTCACGTTGCGTCACATGCGCATGGCATCGCTTGATATCGCATCTTATGTGCATCGCATTGCATGCGCATTGAGTCACATCGCGTCACATTCGCATGGCATCGCTTGATATCGCATCTTATGTGCATCGCATGCGCATTGAGTCAAGTCGCGTCACATGCGCATGGCATCCCTTGATATCGCATCTTATGTGCATCGCATCGCATGCGCATTCAGCCACATCACGTCACATACGCATGGCATCGCTTGATATCGCATCTTATGTGCATCGCATCGCAGCCCATTGAGTCACATCGCGTCACAAGCGCTTGTCATCGCGCGACATCTTATCTTATGTGCATCGCATCGCAGGCGCATAGTCACATCGCGTCAAATGCGCATGGCATCGCATGATATCGCATCTCATGTGTATCGCATCGCATGCGCATTCAGCCACATCACGTCACATGCGCATGGCATCGCTTGATATCGCATCTTATGTGCATCGCATCGCAGCCCATTGAGTCACATCGCGTCACATGCGCATGTCATCGCTCGACATCTTATCTTATGTGCATCGCATCGCAGGCGCATAAGGATACATCGCGTCAAATGCGCATGGCATCGCTTGATATCGCATCTTATGTGCCACGCATCGCATGCGCATTGAGTCACGTCGCGTCACATGCGCATGGCATCGCTTGTTATCGCATCTTATGTGTATCGCATAGCATGCGCATTGAGAAACGTCGCACCACATGCGCATGACATCGCTCGAAATTGCACCTTATGTGCATCGCATCGCATGCGCATTGAGTCACCTCGCGTCACATGCGCATGGCATCGCTATATCATCTTATGTGCATCGCATCTCATGCGCATTTAGTCACGTCGCACCAATTGTGCATGACATCGCTCGACGTCGCACCATATGTGCATTGCATCGCAGCGCATTGAGTCACATCGCGTTAAATGCGCATGGCATCGCTTAATATCGCATCTCATGTGCATCGAATCGCAGCGCATTGGGTCACATCGCGTCTCATGCGCATGCATCGCTCGACATCGCATCATACGTGCATCGCATGCGCATTGAGTCACATCGCATCACATGCGCATGTCATCGCTCGACATCGCATCTTATGTGCATCGCATCGCAGGCGCACTGAGTCACATCGCGTCACATGCCCATGGCATCGCTTGATATCGCATCTTATGTGCATTGCATCGCAGCGGATTGAGTCAGATCACGTCACATGCGCATGGCATCGCTTGATATCGCATATTATGTGCATCGCATCGCATGCGCATTGAGTCACTTCGCACCACATACGCATGGCACCGCTTGATAACGAATCTTATGTGCATCGCGTCGTTTGCGCATTGAGTCACGACTCGTCACTTGCGCATGGTATCGCTTGTAATCGCATCTTATGTGCATCGTATCGTATGCGCATTGAGTCACGTCGCGTCACATGCGCATGAGATTTCTTGATATCGCATCTAATGTGCATCGCATCGCATGCGCATTGAGTCACGTTGCGTCACATGCGCATGGCATCGCTTGATATCGCATCTTATGTACATCGCATCGCACTCACATTGATTCACGTCGCGTCATATGCGCATGGCATCGCATCATATCGCATCTTATGTGCATCACATCGCATGCGCATTGAGTCACATCGCGTCAAATGCGCATCTCATCGCTTGATATCGCATCTTATCTGCATCGCATCGCATGCGGATTGAGTCACATCACGTCACATGCGCATAGCATCGCTTGTTATCGCGCCTTGTGTGCATGCATCGCAGCGCATTGAGTCACATCACGCCACATGCGCATGGCATCGCTTGATATCTCATCTTATGTTCATCGCATCGCATGCGCATTGATTCACGTCGCGTCACATGCGCATGGCATCGCTTGTTATCGCATCTTATGTGCATCGCTTCGCATGCGTATTGTGTCACATCGCGTCACATGTGCAGGCATCGCTTGATATCGCATCTTATGTGCATCGCATCGCAGCGCATTGAGTCACATCACGCCACATGCGCCTGGAATCGCTTGATATCGCATCTTATGTGCTACGCATCGAATACGGATTGAGTCACGTTGCGCCACATGCGCATGGCATCGCTTGTTATCGCATCTTATGTGAATCGCATCGCATGCGCATTGGGTCACGTCGCGTCACATGCGCATGTCATCGCTTCATATCGCATTTTATGTGCATCGCATCGCATACGCATTTAGGCACATCGCGTCACATGGGCATGGCATCCCTTGACATCGCATCTTATGTGCATCGCATCACAGCGCATTGAGTCACATCGTGTCACAATTGCATGCATCGCTCGACATCACATCTTATGTACATCGCATACGCATTGAGTCACGTCGCCTCACATGCGCATGGCATCGTTTGAAGACGCATCTTATGTGCTTCGCATGCTTTTGAGTCCCGTCGCATCACATGCGCATGGCATCGCTTGATATCGCATCTTATATGCATCGCATCGCATGCGCATTGAGCCACATCGCGTCACATGCGAATGGCATCGCCTGATATCGCATCTTACGTGTATCGCATGCGCATTGAGTCAAAGCGCATCACATGCGCATGGCTTCGCCCGACATCTTATTTTATGTGCATCGCATCGCAGGCGCATAGGGTCACATCGCGTCAAATGCGCATGGCATCGCTTGATATCGCATCTTATCTGCATCGCATCGCATGCGGATTGAGTCACATCACGTCACATGCGCATGCATCGCTCGACATCGCATCTTACGTGCATCGCATGTGCATTGAGTCACATCGCATCACATGCTTATGGCATCGCTCGACATCCCGTCTTATGTGCATCGCATCGCAGGCGCATTGAGTCACATCGCGTCACATGCGCATGGCATCGCTTATATCCAATCTTATGTGCATCGCATCGCAACGCATTGAGTCACATCGCGTCACATGCGCTTGCATCGCTCGACATCTCATCTTATGTGCATCGCATGCGCATTGAGTCACGTCGCGTCACATGCGCATGGCATCGCTTGTCATCGCAACTTATGTGCATCGCATCGCAGGCACATTGAGTCACATCGCGTCACTTGCGCATGGCATCGCTTGATATCGCATCTTATGTGCATCGCATCGCAGCGCATTGAGTCACGTCGCGTCACATGCGCATGGCATCGCTTATATCGCATCTTATGTGCATCGCATCGCAACGCATTGAGTCACATCGCGTCACATGCGCTTGCATCGCTCGACATATCATCTTATGTGCATCGCATGCGCATTGAGTCACGTCGCGTCACATGCGCATGGCATCACTTGATATCGCATCTTATGTCCATCGCATGCTTATTGAGTCACGTCGCGTCACATGCGCATGGCATCGCTTGTCATCGCAACTTATGTGCATCGCATCGCAGGCACATTGAGTCACATCGCGTCACTTGCGCATGGCATCGCTTGATATCGCATCTTATGTGCATCGCATCGCAGCGCATTGAGTCACGTCGCGTCACATGCGCATTGCATCGCTTGTTATCGCATCTTATGTGCATCTCTTCGCATGCGCATTGAGTCACATCGCGTGTCATGCGCATGGCATTGCTTGATATTTCAACTTATCTGCATCGCGTCGCATGCGCATTGAGTCACGTTGCGTCACATGCGCATGGCATCGCTTGATATCGCATCTTATGTGCATCGCATTGCATGCGCATTGAGTCACATCGCGTCACATTCGCATGGCATCGCTTGATATCGCATCTTATGTGCATCGCATGCGCATTGAGTCAAGTCGCGTCACATGCGCATGGCATCCCTTGATATCGCATCTTATGTGCATCGCATCGCATGCGCATTCAGCCACATCACGTCACATACGCATGGCATCGCTTGATATCGCATCTTATGTGCATCGCATCGCAGCCCATTGAGTCACATCGCGTCACAAGCGCTTGTCATCGCGCGACATCTTATCTTATGTGCATCGCATCGCAGGCGCATAGTCACATCGCGTCAAATGCGCATGGCATCGCATGATATCGCATCTCATGTGTATCGCATCGCATGCGCATTCAGCCACATCACGTCACATGCGCATGGCATCGCTTGATATCGCATCTTATGTGCATCGCATCGCAGCCCAATGAGTCACATCGCGTCACATGCGCATGTCATCGCTCGACATCTTATCTTATGTGCATCGCATCGCAGGCGCATAAGGATACATCGCGTCAAATGCGCATGGCATCGCTTGATATCGCATCTTATGTGCCACGCATCGCATGCGCATTGAGTCACGTCGCGTCACATGCGCATGGCATCGCTTGTTATCGCATCTTATGTGTATCGCATAGCATGCGCATTGAGAAACGTCGCACCACATGCGCATGACATCGCTCGAAATTGCACCTTATGTGCATCGCATCGCATGCGCATTGAGTCACCTCGCGTCACATGCGCATGGCATCGCTATATCATCTTATGTGCATCGCATCTCATGCGCATTTAGTCACGTCGCACCAATTGTGCATGACATCGCTCGACGTCGCACCATATGTGCATTGCATCGCAGCGCATTGAGTCACATCGCGTTAAATGCGCATGGCATCGCTTAATATCGCATCTCATGTGCATCGAATCGCAGCGCATTGGGTCACATCGCGTCTCATGCGCATGCATCGCTCGACATCGCATCATACGTGCATCGCATGCGCATTGAGTCACATCGCATCACATGCGCATGTCATCGCTCGACATCGCATCTTATGTGCATCGCATCGCAGGCGCACTGAGTCACATCGCGTCACATGCCCATGGCATCGCTTGATATCGCATCTTATGTGCATTGCATCGCAGCGGATTGAGTCAGATCACGTCACATGCGCATGGCATCGCTTGATATCGCATATTATGTGCATCGCATCGCATGCGCATTGAGTCACTTCGCACCACATACGCATGGCACCGCTTGATAACGAATCTTATGTGCATCGCGTCGTTTGCGCATTGAGTCACGACTCGTCACTTGCGCATGGTATCGCTTGTAATCGCATCTTATGTGCATCGTATCGTATGCGCATTGAGTCACGTCGCGTCACATGCGCATGAGATTTCTTGATATCGCATCTAATGTGCATCGCATCGCATGCGCATTGAGTCACGTTGCGTCACATGCGCATGGCATCGCTTGATATCGCATCTTATGTACATCGCATCGCACTCACATTGATTCACGTCGCGTCATATGCGCATGGCATCGCATCATATCGCATCTTATGTGCATCACATCGCATGCGCATTGAGTCACGTCGCGTCACATGCGCATGCCATTGCTTGATAACGCATCTTATGTGCATCTCGTCGCATGCGCATTGAGTCACGTCGCACCACATGCGCATGACATCGCTCGACATCGGATCATATGTGCATCGCATCGCATGCGTATTGAGTCGCATCACGTCACATGCGCATGGCATCGCTCGACATCGCATCTTATGTGCATCGCATCGCAGGCGCATTGAGTCACATCGCGTCACATGCGCATGGCACCGGTTGTTATCGCACCTTGTGTGCATTGCATCGCAGCGCATTGAGCCACATCACGCCACATGCGCATGGCATCGCTTGATATCGCATCTTGTGTTCATCGCATCGCATGCGCATTGAGTCATGTCGCATCACATGCGCATGCCATCGCTTGATATCGCATCTTATGTGTATCGCATCGCATGCGCATTGAGCCACATCGCGTCACATGCGCATGGCATCGCTTGATATCGCATCATATGTGCATCGCATCGCAGCGCATTGAGTCACATCGCGTCACTTGCGCATGGCATCGCTTGATATCGCATGTTATGTGCATCGCATCGCATGCGCATTGAGTCACGTCGCACCACATGCGTATGATCCCTTGACATTGGATCATATGTGCATCGCATCGCATGCGCATTGAGTCACTCGCGTCACATACGCATGGCATCGCTTGATATGGCATCTTATGTGCGTCGAATCGCATGCGCATTGAGTCTCGTCGCGTCACATGCGCATGTCATCGCTTGATATCGCATCTTATGTGCATCTCATCGCATGCGCATTCAGCCACGTCGCGTCACATGCGCATTCATCGCTCGAAATCGCATCTTATGTGCATCGCATGCGCATTGAGTCACATCGTATCGCACGCGCATTTCATCGCTCGACATCGCATACTATGTGAATCGCATCGCATCCGCATTGAGTCACATCGCGTCACATGCGCAAGGTATCGCTTGATATCGCATCTTATGTGCATCGCATTGCATGCGCATTGAGTCACATCGCAGCACATGCGCATGGTATCGCTTGATATTCTATCTTATGTGCATCGCATCGCATGCGAATTGAGTCACGTCGTGCCACATGCGCATGGCATCTCTGGATATCGTATCATATGTGCATGGCATCGCATGCGGATTGAGTCACGTCGCACCACATGCGCATGACATCGCTCGATATCGCATCTTATGTGCATCTCATCGCATGCGCATTGAGTCTCCTCGCGTCACATTTGCATGACATCACTTGATATCGCTTCTGATGTGCATCGCATCGCATGCGCATTGAGTCACGCTGCACCACATGCGCATGACATCGCTCGACATCGCATCTCATGTGCAGCGCATCGCAGCGCATTGAGTCACATCGCGTCACATGCGCATGCATCGCTCGACATCGCATCTTACGTGCATCGCATGCGCATTGAGTCACATCGCATCACATGCTTATGGCATCGCTCGACATAGCATCTTACGTGCATCGCATGCGCATTGAGTCACATCATGTCACATGCGCATGGCATCGCTTGATATAGCACCTTATGTGCATCGCATCTCAGCGCATTGAGTCACATCGCGTCACATGCGCTTGCATCGCTCGACATCGCGTGTTATGTGCATCGCATTCGCATTGAGTGACGTCGCGTCACATGCGCATGGCATCGCTTGATATCGCATCTTATGTGCATCGCTTGCTTATTGAGTCACGTCGCGTCACATGCGCATGGCATCGCTTGTAATCTCAACTTATGTGCATCGCATCGCAGGCACATTGAGTCACATCGCGTCACTTGCTCATGGCATCGCTTGATATTGCAACTTATCTGCATCGCATCGCATGCGCATTGAGTCACGTTGCGTCACATGCGCATGGCATCGCATGATATCGCATCTTATGTGCATCGCATCGAATGCGCATTGGGTCACATCGCGTTATATTCGCATGGCATCGCTTGATATCGCATTTTATGTGCATCGCATGCGCATTGAGTCAAGTCGCGTCACATGCGCATGGCATCGCTTGATTTCGCATCTCATGTGCATCGCGTCGCATGTGCATTGAGTTATGTCGCATCACATGTGCAAGGCATCGCTTGATATCGCATCTTATGTGCATCGCATCGCAGCCCATTGACTCACATCGCGTCACATGCGCATGGCATCGCTCGACATCGCATCTTACGTGCATCGCATGCGCATTGAGTCAAAGCGCATCACATGTGCATGGCATCGCTCGACATCTTATCTTATGTGCATCGCATGCGCATTGAGTCAAAGCGCATCACATGCGCATGGCATCGCTCGACATCTTATCTTATGTGCATCGCATCGCAGGCGCATAGAGTCACATCGCGTCAAATGCGCATGGCATCGCTTGATATCGCATCTTATCTGCTTCGCATCGCATGCGGATTGAGTCACATCACGTCACATGCGCATGCATCGCTCGACATCGCATCTTACGTGCATCTCATGCGCATTGAGTCACTTCGCGTCACATACGCATGTCACCGCTTGATATCGAATCTTATGTGCATCGCATCGCATACGCATTGAGTCACGTCGCGTCACATACGCATGGCATCCCTTGTTATCGCATGTTATGTTTATCGCATAGCATGCGCATTGAGAAACGTCGTACCACATGCGCATAACATCGCTCGACATTGCACCATATGTGCATCGCATCGCATGCGCATTGAGTCACCTCGCGTCACCTGCGCATGGCATCGCTATATCGCGCCTTATGTGCATCGCGTCGCATAAGCATTGAGTCAAATCGCGTCACATGCGCATGGCATCGCTTGATATCGCATCTCAAGTAAATCGCATGCGCATTGAGTCACGTCGCGTCAGATGCGCATGCCATTGCTTGATATCACATCTCATGTGCACCGCATCGCACGCGCATTGAGCCACATCGCGTCACATGCGCATGGCATCGCATTGATATCGCATCTTATGTGCATCGCATGCGCATTGAGTCACATCGCATCACTTGCGCATGGCTTCGCTCGACATCGCATTTTATGTGCATCGCATCGCATGGGCATTAACTCACATCGCCGCACATGCGCATGGCATCGCTCAACATCGCATCTTATGTACTTCGCATTGCAGCGCATTGAGTCACATCACGCCACATGCGCATGGTAATGCTTGATAATGCATCTTATGTTCATCGCATTGCATGCGGATTGAGTCACATCACACACATGCGCATGGCATCGCTTGATATCGCATATTATATGCATCGCCTCACATGCGCATTGAGTCACTTCGCTCACATGCGCATGGCACCGCTTGATATCCAATCTTATGTGCATCGCATCGCATGCGCATTGTGTCACGACTCGGCAAATGCGCAGGGCATCGCTTGTAATCGCATCTTATGTGCATCGCATCGCATGCGCATTGAATCAAGCCGCGTCACATGCGCATGGCATCGCTTGATATCGCATCTTATGTGCATCGCTTAACATGCGCATTGAGTCCCGTCGCGTCACATGCGCATGGCATCTTATCAGCATCGCATCGCATGCGGATTGAGTCACATCACGTCACATGCGCATGGCATCACTTGATATCGCATATCATGTGCATCGCATCGCATGCACAGGGAGTCACTTCGCCTCACATTCGCATGGCACCACTTGATATCGCATCTTATGTGCATCGCATCGCATGCGCATTGAGTCACATCACGTCACATGCGCATGGTAGCGCTTGTAATCGCATCTTATGTGCATCGCATCGCATGCGCATTGAGTGATGTCGCGTCCAATGCGCATTGCATGGCTTGTTATCGCATCTTATCAGCATCGCGTTGCATGCGCATTCAGTCACATCGCGTCACATGCGCATGGCATCGCTTGATATCGCATCTTATGTTTATCGCATCGCATGCGCATTGAGTCACGTCGCGTCACATGAGCATGGCATCCCTTGATATCGCATCTTATGCGCGTCCCATCGTATGCGCATTGAGTCACGTCGAGTCACATGGGCTTGGAATCGCTTGTTATCGCATCGTATGTGCATCGCGTCGCATTCCATTGAGTCACGTCGCTTCACATCCGCATGGCATCGCTTGATAACGCATCTTATGTGCATCTCATCACATGCGCATTGAGTCACGTCGCAGCAATTGTGCATAACACCGCTCGACATCGCATCTTATGTGCATCGCAGCGCATTGAGTCACATCGCGTCACATGCGCACGCATCGCTCGACATCACATCTTATGTGCATCGCATGGAAATTGAGTCACGTCGCGCCACATGTGCATGGCATTGCTTGATATCGCATCTTATGTGCATCGCATCGCAGCGCATTGAGTCACATCACGCCACATGCGGCTGGAATCGCTTGATATCGCATCTTATGTGCTACGCATCGAATACGGATTGAGTCACGTTGCGCCACATGCGCATGGCATCGCTTGTTATCGCATCTTATGTGCATCGCATCGCATGCGCATTGAGTCACATCGCGGTACATGCGCATGGCATCGCTATATCGCATCTTATGTGCATCTCATCACATGCGCATTGAGTCACGTCGCGTCACATGCGCATGGCATCGCTTGATTCCGCATCTTATCTGCATCGCATCTCATGCGCATTTAGTCACGTCGCACCAATTGCGCATGACATCGCTCGACGTCGCATCTTATGTGCATCGCATCGAGGTGCATTGAGTCACATCGCGTCACATGTGCATGGCATCGCTTGATATCGCAACTTATGTGCACCGCATGCGCATTGGGTCACGTCGCGTCACATGCGCATTGCATCGCTTGATATCGCAACTTATGTGCATCGCATCGCATGCGCATTGAGCCACATCGCGTCACATGCGCATGCATCGCTCGACATCGCATAGTCTGTGCATCGCATGCGCATTGAGTCATGTCGCGTCACATGCGCAGGGAATCGCTTGATATCGCATCTTATGTGCATCGCATCGCAGCGCATTGAGTCACGTCGCGTCACATGCGCATGGCATCGCTTGTTATCGCATCTTATGTGCATCTCTTCGCATGCGGATTGAGTCACATCGCGTGTCATGCGCATGGCATCGCTTGATATTGCAAATTACTGCATTGCATCGCATGCGCATTGAGTCACGTTACGTCACATGCGCGTGGCATCGCTTGATATCGCAACTTATGTGCATCGCATGTGCATTGAGTCACATCGCATCACATGCTTATGGCATCGCTGGACATCCCGTCTTATGTGCATCGCATCGCAGGCGCATTGAGTCACATCGCGTCACATGACCATGGCATCGCTTATATCGCATCTTATGTGCATCGCATCGCAGCGCATTGAGTCACATCGCGTCACATGCGCTTGCATCGCTCGACATCTCATCTTATGTGCATCGCATGCGCATTGAGTCACGTCGCGTCACATATGCATGGCATCGCTTGATATCGCATCTTATGTCCATCGCATGCTTATTGAGTCACGTCGCGTCACATGCGCATGGCATCGCTTTTTTTTTTTTTACAACAACATTTTATTCCTGCATGTTCCATTACAGAAATGTAATACTACATGCATATGGTTTTACATAATTGAACATATGAGATTACAGTAGAATCGTTATTGGTTTCGTACAATTATGAAATGGTAGTTATTTTTAAAGGTTCAAAGTCTATATTGTTCACATACTTGTGGAATAGTTTCATATGTTTTTCCAATAATTCTTGATTTGTGATAGGCCACTTCGCACCTTTAAGTGTCACAGCTTTCTTAAAATCGTTTCTTTCACGGTTAAGTAGTTCACACTCCCATAGGATGTGGTGCACCGTTTGTGTTTCGTTTTTACACACACATGTTGGATCATTCGTTAATTTGAATCGATGGAAGTATTCACCAAACTTCCCATGACCAGTAGTTACTGCTGTGAAGTTGTGGGTAAGCTTAAAATTCATTTTTAGTCTTTTTTCAACGCTGGGGAAATAGGTCTTTGTAAGTGCAGCATTTTGTGTGGTTTTCCACTCGTTTTCCCATCGTTTCAGGCTCTCTTGTTTCAGTTCACTTTTCATGGTGCTAATGGGCTTTAAATCGTACACTATTGCTGTAGCTGTGTTGTTTGCTGCTTCTTTAGCTAGTGTATCAGCAAGCTCATTTCCTTGAATTCCTATATGCCCTTTAACCCATGTAAAGTTTATCTTCCATTTTTTGGATTTTAGGATTGATAGGTTGATTCTTATTTCCTCTATCAGAGGATAATGTTTTCGGTTATTCCGTAGAAGATCTAATGTTATCTGGCTATCAGTGTGCACTGCTGCAGATTTATCTTTAATTTCTATGGCATTAAGAATTTTAAGAGCTTGTAATATAGCGATTTGTTCCGCTTGGTTGTTGGAGCACCTGTTGTGTAATTTAAAATGATATTTTTGTATTGATTGATCTAGATAGATTATAACAACTCCAGATCCTACACCCGTGTGAGTTTTGCTACCATCGGTGTATATTTGAATTGCATATGCCTCTGTTTCGTTCTTTTGTTCAATGATTATATTATCAGCAGGATGGGGCCATCTTTCGTAGCTTATTGGGATGTCAAGTTGGGCTGTTGTTTTTGCTCTTCCCCTTATAATATTGTGGTAATTGGCTATTTCCGTTAGTTTAATGATGATTGGAGTTGTTCCTGCCAGAGTACATAGGGCTTCGTGTGAAGTGGTCCTGAATGCTTTTGTAATTTTAATATTTACTAATCTTTGTACCTGTCTTATTTTCTGGGCATTATATTGTGTCTTTAAAGCATCTATCCAAACAGGCACTCCATAGGAGATCAGTGGCAAGATTGCTCCTTTGTAGATTATGCTCATTACTTCAGAACGCAGTCCCCAGTTGATTTTTGCCGATTTTCCTAATGCATATATTAGTTTCTTTGACTTTTCCACTATATGATCAATGTGCTGACGGAATCTGAATCTGTTGTCTACTATTATTCCTAGATATTTTATAGTCTCTGTCTGTTCTATTTTGCCATTGTCAAGGTATACGCTTAATCGTTGTTTAGTTTTTGGTTTCCTTCGAGATATTAGCATTACTTGACTTTTGCTTCTATTGAATGTTATCTTGTTAGTTGCGGCCCATGTTGTAATTTTTTGGATTTCTATATTCGCTTGATTCTCTAATTCCAATGTGCTTTTTCCTTTGATAAGAACCAGAACATCATCGGCAAAGACGATAAGTTTAGTACATGGTTTGAAGTTTAGTTTCAGTAAGGAGTCATAATAGATGTTCCATAGCCCAGGCCCACAGCAGGATCCCTGTGGGCATCCCTTAGTTGCTTTCCTTTCTACCGAGATACTGTTTGTTGTGAGTGTGCATCGTCTCTCACTTAAGTAGCTTTGTGTTAACCTGTACAAATTCTTCGGACATTGGAAGTTTTTTAAGGCATTGAGTATACCTGGCCACCAGGCGCTATCAAATGCCCCTTTAACGTCTAAGCTGATTGCCGCTACACTGCTATTGTTTTGTAAACTTTCTTCAATGAAATCCTTGGCCGACATGATTGCATCTAGTGTACATATTTGTGGTGTGAAACCGTATTGATTTTTACTTAATTTACCATTCGAATATAAATAGTACATAATTCGGTTTATAAAAAGTTTCTCTAGTACTTTGGCAGCAACCTTCAATAGACTTATCATCGCATCGCAGGCACATTGAGTCACATCGCATCACTTGCGCATGGCATCGCTTGATATCGCATCTTATGTGCATCGCATCGCAGCGCATTGAGTCACGTCGCGTCACATGCGCATGGCATCGCTTGTTATCGCATCTTATGTGCATCTCTTCGCATGCGCATTGAGTCACATCGCCTGTCATGCGCATGGCATCGCTTGATATTTCAACTTATCTGCATCGCGTCGCATGCGCATTGAGACACGTTGCGTCACATGCGCATGGCATCGCTTGATATCGCATCTTATGTGCATCGCATCGCATGCGCATTGAGTCACATCGCGTCACATTCGCATTGCATCGCTTGATATCGCATCTTATGTGCATCGCATGCGCATTGAGTCAAGTCGCGTCACATGCGCATGGCATCCCTTGATATCGCATCTCATGTACATCGCATCGCATGCGCATTGAGTCACGTCGCGTCACATGCGCATGCATCGCTCGACATCGCACTTACGTGCATCGAATGCGCATTGAATCACATCGCATCACATGCTCATGGCATCGCACGACATCGCATCTTATGTGCATCGCATCGCAGGCGCATTTAGTCACATCGCGTCACATGCGCTTGCATTGCTCGACATTGCATCTTATGTGCATCGCATCGCAGGCGCACTGAATCACATCGCGTCACATGCCCATGGCATCGCTTGATATCGCATCTTATGTGCATTGCATCGCAGCGGATTGAGTCAGATCACGTCACGTGTGCATGGCATCGCTTGATATCGCATATTATGTGCATCGCATCGCATGCGCATTGAGTCACTTCGCACCACATACGCATGGCACCGCTTGATAACGAATCTTATGTGCATCGCGTCGTTTGCGCATTGAGTCACGACTCGTCACTTGCGCATGGTATCGCTTGTGATCGCATCTTATGTGCATCGTATCGTATGCGCATTGAGTCACGTCGCGTCACATGCGCATGAGATTTCTTGATATCGCATCTAATGTGCATCGCATCGCATGCGCATTGAGTCACGTTGCGTCACATGCGCATGGCATCGCTTGATATCGCATTTTATGTGCATCGCATCGCACTCACATTGATTCACGTCGCGTCACATGCGCATGGAATCGCATCATATCGCATCTTATGTGCATCGCATCGCATGCGCATTGAGTCACGTCGCGTCACATGTGCATGCCATTGCTTGATAACGCATCTTATGTGCATCTCGTCGCATGCGCATTGAGTCACGTCGCACCACATGCGCATGACATCGCTCGACATCGGATCATATGTGCATCGCATCGCATGCGTATTGAGTCGCATCACGTCACATGCGCATGGCATCGCTCGACATCGCATCTTATGTGCATCGCATCGCAGGCGCATTGAGTCACATCGCGTCACATGCGCATGGCATCGCTTGATATCGCATCTTATGTGTATCGCATCGCATGCGCATTGAGTCACGTCGCGTCACATGCGCATGTCATCGCTTGATATCGCATCTTATGTGCATCTTATCGCATGCGCATTCAGCCACGTCGCGTCACATGCGCATTCATCGCTCGAAATCGCATCTTATGTGCATCGCATGCGCATTGAGTAACATCGTATCGCACGCGCATTTCATCCCTCGACATCGCATACTATGTGAATCGCATCGCATCCGCATTGAGTCACATCGCGTCACATGCGCAAGGTATCGCTTGATATCGCATCTTATGTGCATCGCTTCACATGCGTATTGAGTCACATCGCGTCAAATGTGCAGGCATCGCTTGATATCGCATCTTATGTGCATCGCATCGCAGCGCATTGAGTCATATCACGCCACATGCGCATGGAATCGCTTGATATCGCATCTTATGTGCATCGCATCGCATGCGGATTGAGTCACGTTACGTCACATGCGCATGGCATCGCTTGTTATTGCATCTTATGTGCATCGCATCGCATGCGCATTGAGTCACATCGCAGCACATGCGCATGGTATCGCTTGATATCGCATCTTATGTGCATCGCATCGCATGCGCATTGAGTCACGTCGCGCCACATGCGCATGGCATCTCTGGATATCGTATCATATGTGCATCGCTTCACATGCGTATTGAGTCACATCGCGTCAAATGTGCAGGCATCGCTTGATATCGCATCTTATGTGCATCGCATCGCAGCGCATTGAGTCATATCACGCCACATGCGCATGGAATCGCTCGATATCGCATCTTATGTGCATCTCATCGCATGCGCATTGAGTCACCTCGCGTCACATTTGCATGACATCACTTGATATCGCTTCTGATGTGCATCGCATCGCATGCGCATTGAGTCACGTTGCACCACATGCGCATGACATCGCTCGACATCGCATCTCATGTGCATCGCATCGCAGCGCATTGAGTCACATCGCGTCACATGCGCATGCATCGCTCGACATCGCATCTTACGTGCATCGCATGCGCATTAAGTCACATCGCATCACATGCTTATAGCATCGCTCGACATCGCATCTTACGTGCATCGCATGCGCATTGAGTCACAACGCGTCACATGCGCATGGCATCGCTTGATATAGCATCTTATGTGCATCGCATCAATGCGCATTGAGTCACATCGCGTCACATGCGCTTGCATCGCTCGACATCGCGTCTTATGTGCATCGCATTCGCATTGAGTGACGTCGCGTCACATGCGCATGGCATCGCTTGATATCGCATCTTATGTTCATCGCATGCTTATTGAGACACGTCGCGTCACATGCGCATGGCATCGCTTGTAATCTCAACTTATGTGCATCGCATCGCAGGCACATTGAGTCACATCGCGTCACTTGCGCATGGCATCGCTTGATATAGCATCTTATGTGCATCGCATCGCATGCGCATTGAGTCACGTTGCGTCACATGCGCATGGCATCGCATGATATCGCATCTTATGTGCATCGCATCGAATGCGCATTGAGTCACATCGCGTTACATTCGCATGGCATCGCTTGATATCGCATTTTATGTGCATCGCATGCGCATTGAGTCAAGTCGCGTCACATGCGCATGGCATCGCTTGATTTCGCATCTCATGTGCATCGCATCGCATGTGCATTGAGTTATGTCGCATCACATGTGCATGGCATCGCTTGATATCGCATCTTATGTGCATCGCATCGCATGCGCATTGAGCCACATCGCGTCACATGCGCATGGCATCGCTTGATATCGCCTCTTATGTGCATCCCATCGCAGCCCATTGAGTCACATCGCGTCACATGCGCATGGCATCGCTCGACATCGCATCTTACGTGCATCGCATGCGCATTGAGTCACTTCGCGTCACATACGCATGTCACCGCTTGATATCGAATCTTATGTGCATCGCATCGCATACGCATTGAGTCACGTCGCGTCACATACGCATGGCATCGCTTGATATCGCATCTTATGTGCATCGCATCGCATGCGCATTGAGCCACATCGCGTCAAATGCGCATGGCATAGCTTGATATCGCATCTTATCTGCATCGCATCGCATGCGGATTGAGTCACATCACGTCACATGCGCATGCATCGCTCGACATCGCATCTTACGTGCATCTCATGCGCATTGAGTCACTTCGCGTCACATACGCATGTCACCGCTTGATATCGAATCTTATGTGCATCGCATCGCATACGCATTGAGTCACGTCGCGTCACATACGCATGGCATCGCTTGTTATCGCATGTTATGTGAATCGCATAGCATGCGCATTGAGAAACGTCGTACCACATGCGCATGACATCGCTCGACATTGCACCTTATGTGCATCGCATCGCATGCGCATTGAGTCACCTCGCGTCACCTGCGCATGGCATCGCTATATCGCATCTTATGTGCATCGCATCGCATAAGCATTGAGTCAAATCGCGTCACATGCGCATGGCATCGCTTGATATCGCATCTCAAGTAAATCGCATGCGCATTGAGTCACGTCGCGTCAGATGCGCATGCCATTGCTTGATATCGCATCTCATGTGCATCGCATCGCATGCGCATTGAGCCACATCGCGTCACATGCGCATGGCATCGCATTGATATCGCATCTTATGTGCATCGCATGCGCATTGAGTCACATCGCATCACTTGCGCATGGCTTCGCTCGACATCGCATTTTATGTGCATCGCATCGCATGGGCATTAACTCACATCGCCGCACATGCGCATGGCATCGCTCGACATCGCATCTTATGTACTTCGCATTGCAGCGCATTGAGTCACATCACGCCACATGCGCATGATATCGCTTGATAATGCATCTTATGTTCATCGCATTGCATGCGGATTGAGTCACATCACACACATGCGCATGGCATCGCTTGATATCGCATATTATATGCATTGCCTCACATGCGCATTGAGTCACTTCGCTCACATGCGTATGGCACCGCTTGATATCCAGTCTTATGTGCATCGCATCGCATGCGCATTGTGTCACGACTCGGCAAATGCGCAGGGCATCGCTTGTAATCGCATCTTATGTGCATCGCTTAACATGCGCATTGAGTCCCGGCGCGTCACATGCGCATGGCATCTTATCAGCATCGCATCGCATGCGGATTGAGTCACATCACGTCACATGCGCATGGCATCACTTGATATCGCATATCATGTGCATCGCATCGCATGCGCAGTGAGTCACTTCGCCTCACATTCGCATGGCACCACTTGATATCGCATCTTATGTGCATCGCATCGCAAGCGCATTGAGTCACGACTCGTCACATGCGTATGGTAGCGCTTGTAATCGCATCTTATGTGCATCGCATCGCATGCGCATTGAGTGACGTCGCGTCCAATGCGCATTGCATGGCTTGTTATCGCATCTTATCAGCATCGCGTTGCATGCGCATTCAGTGACATCGCTTTACATGCGCATGGCATCGCTTGATATCGCATCTTATGTTTATCGCATCGCATGCGCATTGAGTCACGTCGCGTCACATGAGCATGGCATCTCTTGATATCGCATCTTATGCGCGTCCCATCGCATGCGCATTGAGTCACGTCGAGTCACATGGGCTTGGCATCGCTTGTTATCGCATCTTATGTGCATCGCATCGCATTCCATTGAGTCACGTCGCTTCACATCCGCATGGCATCGCTTGATAACGCAACTTATGTGCATCTCATCACATGCACATTGAGTCACGTCGCAGCAATTGCGCATAACACCGCTCGACATCGCATCTTATGTGCATCGCAGCGCATTGAGTCACATCGCGTCACATGCGCACGCATCGCTCGACATCACATCTTATGTGCATCGCATGGAAATTGAGTCACGTCGCGCCACATGTGCATGGCATCGCTTGATATCGCATCTTATGTAAATCCCATGCGCATTGGGTCACGTCGCGTCACATGCGCATGTCATCGCTTCATATCGCATTTTATGTGCATCGCATCGCATACGCATTTAGGCACATCGCGTCACATGGGCATGGCATCCCTTGATATCGCATCTTATGTGCATCGCATCACAGCGCATTGAGTCACATCGTGTCACAATTGCATGCATCGCTCTACATCACATCTTATGTACATCGCATACGCATTGAGTCACGTCGCCTTACATGCGCATGGCATCGTTTGAAGACGCATCTTATGTGCTTCGCATGCTTTTGAGTCCCGTCGCATCACATGCGCATGGCATCGCTTGATATCGCATCTTATATGCAGCGCATCGCATGCGCATTGAGCCACATCGCGTCACATGCGCATGGCATCGCTTGATATCGCATCAGTAGGGAGGTTGAGGGGAAGCTGGGCCACTTTTTTATGGGCAAGATAGCCGCCATGCGTAATCTAAGGATTATTAGGTACGAGGATAGAAGGACGCAGGATGTAGGTGTTTGAAGGAATCTCTAGGGATGACTCTTAAGGCCTATAGCAGTGTATGTATGCTTATGAGCGTTCATGGTGCCTGAGTATGTCGTTCACTATATTGATGTATGCCACCTAACACAGGAGCTTTCTGATTTGATTGAATATATTACCCCAACATAATGTTACCTAGCCCCACATTGCCTGACTAACATAACCTAACCTAACCTATCCTAACCTAATCTATCCTAACCTAAGCCCCATACTTCTACTCGTCTAACCTATCTTAACCTAACCTAAGCTCCATACTTCTACATGGCTAACCTAACCTAACCCAGCTCCCACTATTTACTCCGGTCTTTGATAATTTAACCTAAGCCTCATACTTCTACTCATCTAACCTATCCTAATCTAACCTGGCCTAGCCTAACCTAAGGTAGATCCTCTTATTATTATTTATTCTATTCTACTAACATGATACGTTTCTAGACATTCATTCTATCCTCTTATCATCTATCCTATTCCCTCCTCTGCTTATCTATTCTATCCTGTCGTACGCTACCCTGATCCCCATCTAGGAATTTCATAAACATTTTGATACTATTTTGAGTCCTCTGATAGATCTTTTTAAACACTTTTAGCATATTCTTGATGCTTTTACAACATATTTAACAACTTTTCAGACAATTTTCAGAGTTATTCAGTAATTTTCATACATTTTTAAGACGTTTCACCCCATTTTGCTACAATTTTGCACCATCTGTTAGATCTTTTAGACGCTTTTAGTATATTCATGCTGCTTTTACAACATATTCAACAACTTTTCAGACAATTTTCAGAGTTATTCAGTCATTTTCATACATTTTTAAGACGTTTCAACCCATTTTAATACTATTTTGAGTCCTCTGTTAGATCTTTTAGACGCTTTTAGTATATTCATGCTGCTTTT
Organism: Tenodera sinensis; assembly: GCA_030765045.1. Lineage (NCBI taxonomy): Eukaryota > Metazoa > Arthropoda > Insecta > Mantodea > Mantidae > Tenodera > Tenodera sinensis. The sequence goes on from CM060973.1 coordinate 51,149,498, forward strand.
GCAACATATTTAACAACTTTTCAGACAATTTACAGAGTTATTCAGTAATTTTCATACATTTTTAAGACGTTTCACCCCATTTTGCTACAATTTTGCACCCTCTGTTAGATCTTTTTAAGCACTTTTAGTATATTCATGCTGCTTTTACAACATATTTAAGAATCTTTCAGACAATTTTCAGAGTTATTCAGCCATTTTCATACATTTTTAAGACGTTTCACCCCATTTTTGCTACAATTTTACACCCTCTGATAGATCTTTTAGACGCTTTTAGTATATTCAGGGTGCTTTTACAACATATTTAAGAATTTTTCAGAGTTATTCACTCATTTTCATACATTTTTAAGACGTTTCAACCCATTTTGCTAGAATTTTGCACCCTCTGTTAGATCGTTTAGACGCTTTAAGTATATTCATGCTGCTTTTTTACAACATATTTAACAACTTTTCAGACAATTTTCAGAGTTATTCAGTCATTTTCATACATTTGTAAGACATTTCACCCCATTTTACTGCTATTTGCACCCTCTGTTAGATCTTTTAGACGCTTTTAGTATATTCAGAACGCTTTTAACAACATATTTAACAACTTTTCAGACAATTTTACAGTTATTCAATCATTTTCATACATTTTTAGGACATTTCACCCCATTTTACTGCTATTTGCACCCTCCTTTATAGAACTTTTAAACTTCCAATAGAAGATGTCCTAACCATTGATGTTGAAGTTCTTATTACTGCTATTTTTGCCCTCTGTCACAGAATTTTATACAACTGTATGACTCTTTTGCTTGGTTCTGTATGTTCTGGGGGTAACATCTCGAACACACCGAGTAGTTTTTCTAAGTCTAACCCCACCTATTATGATCTAACCTGCTTTTAAAATGTTCTTTACAAATTTATTCAACATTGTTTTTTCTAGCCCCTTATAGAGCTTTAAAATATTACTAAAAGATGTTCTATCCGCTGATGTTGAAGTACTTATAGCTCAGTATTTTTAAGATATATTCAGCAATATCTTTGATAGTATTTTAACACAATCTTCTGTTTATATAAACTTAATCAGGGTATACTTACTTTAAGGTAGTAGGATAGACGCCTCTCCTCTTTTATCTGGGCTGGAGACCAGCACTAGAGTTAAAGTCTAGTGGCAGAGTTAACGCCTCCCTTTATAATTTCTATTTTTCTTCTTTCTTCGACAAGCATCGTGGGAAGCACGGAGAAGCCACGTGAGTAATTTTTTTATTTTTTCTTCTTTCTTCGTCAGACATCATCGGAGGCGTGGTGGAGTCAGTTGATTAAATTTTCATGTTCTACAGGAGACGTAATGGAGAAAATACTTATCTTGAGATCTAAGTTGCATTCTCTTACGTATGGGTTGCAACGTTGTAATGCCCATACGCATACGTTGATACTCCATCGTCTGCAATTACTCTCTTGTCATCATGAGGCGACAGAGCTATTTTATTAGATTCAACTGTAGAAACATTATGAAGTTGGGATAGGATTAAGTTCATAGGCGTTCTTACGATTTTCAAAGTTGTAAGGCACTCCATATAGCTGCTGAAGCTGATGTATTGCCTAATGGCACTATGTTTTATGCCTTTGATCTTTTTTATCACAGAGCCATCAATATCGAGAGCATACATTTTAGGTCTAAGACCAACGAAACGGCGAATGATTTTACCACTTGCTTCATCTTTAAACTTTCCCAACACTTTCTTGTTTTTTGTAGAATAGCATATATGGTTAACAGGGTAATCCGCTGTATCCAGATGTTCAAGCATATGTAATTTATCCTGGTATATATCAGCTGTAGTCACTCGATGGATGAAGGAATCTGTATCCGTATACAGCAGTTTAAGATTCTCAACTCCATAATATGGAAGTAACACATCGTATTGATACGAATACATTAGCGTCTTGGAAATGTCTAGGACACTCATGCCAATGTATATAGGCTTGTTGAACACTATTTTACGAGTAGCCATATGAACAGCTGCAAGATTAGGACCGTATATAGTTCGATCGATAAATGTAGGCTTATCTATTAGTTTTTCTAATGTTTTGCTGTTTGCTACAAGACGTATATCCATACGATTACGAATATTTTCCATTGTTTTTCCGAACATCGCATTATTGAATAGATTATAAAGGTCCTTCTCAAAATCATTTCTAGCTTGCTGTCGCAGACGGTTATTAAACTCGACGTAAGGTTTTAGCCAACACGACTGATGAAACTGAAGTGCTCGATGAATCTTTGTTAATAGTAGACCGTGACTAAGAGCTTGTTTCAAGGACATGTAATGTACCACATACTTCTTTCGGGATCCAAGATGGGCAATTAGTTTCTTTGAAGAGGATTCCCCCGGTTTCATACTCTCAGGCAGGAAGGGCAAATCATTATGAAGATCGTGGAGCTCGACAGGATATTCGACATCGACTTCTAAGATGTATCCAAGGGGGTCATCTTCCTTCAATAATTCCAGGTCTATGTCTTCAGGAGAAACCCATTTAAACCCTCCATAAGGAAGGGCCTTACACATTCCCCATCCATATTGGTTGTTTGCATCTTCGTATGTAATAAACTGGGAAGGTTTACGAGAGTCATACTGTTCCATATATATGTTGTTAGCCTCCGCATACCGGTGAGAAACCTGACATAACCCTCCTCTTATGCCAGATTCAACCATGAGTAGCTGATCGTAATCAAGAAGAATTCCAACTCGATTCCAGTATGCAGCAGCATAGCATCCCATGTAAGTCCTGGAGAAGTAAAATAATGTCCAGGATCCACTTTATGAGTTTTCAGGGTTTGGTCTCTAAATGTCTCAAAGACATCCGCTAGGAGAAGAACATCCGAAATTAAGTACAAATCACTGTACTCGCCAAGGTTTCGGACGTTAAAGTGCTTCCACACGCTCAGAGCATGATCATAGTCCTCACTACTGATTTCTTCACTGTTTAACCTGTTGTAGAAGACATCCCTAGAAGGCAAACATGTAACGTTCAGGACATCGCACGATGTTACGTAATCATAGGGAAATACCCCCTTACGAGTCATCAAGCCAATATTCTCTGCTCCAAAGTACTTCGCTGTTTCAGGATGCGTTTCAAGGTTCTTTGCAAGCTTCTCCAAGCTCGTACTGAGGAAGCGGAAAGTATCCACAAACCTGAGTTTAATATCCCCAACATACTTGGAGAATGATATATAACTTTCCTCTGAATTTGGTATTACCTCCACTCTTTCGCTTGTGCAACCTAACTCCTTAACAATGAAATGAGAGTCATACCCACTAAGGTTATGCATGAAGACAGGTATATAATTAGGTATTTTACAAGCCAGGTTACATTTATTATGTAAAGATGCTCTATACATCCCGGAAACATGATCGTGATCGCGAACCTTCCAATTATCTTCTGTAAATTCATGTTCACACAGGTAGCATATTGTAGAAGCGTCAAATGATTCTTGTTCTTCAGCTGTAAGATTAAGAGGTTTAGCAGATTTGTATAAGTCACTAATTTTATTTGCCAGATCCATCAGGCATTCCATAAACTTCTGTGCAGCGTCAGGCCCTCGGTAAACATACGGCACAGTAGGAAGAGTTGTTTCTAGTTGTTCAACACTGGATGATGGCTTCACATAAACACAAAAGCTCATAGGAGAATGACTTTGATAGGGAGTTGTGTAGGAGGTTTCAGGGTTAGAGGAGCAGGTATGGAGGGGGGGTGAGAATGCATTCAAAATCGGCGTAGATAACATAGGGCAGTTTCAACATCCTCTCAACATTCTTGAACTTAACGATAGAGTTATCCATTGTAGGCATAACGCACCTAGCAATGCCGTATTGTCTACATATTTCGCTGTGCTCTTGCAATTTTTCCATTCCACATCGTCCATGTTGGTCATCAAAATGACTGAAACATCTTTTACATACATAAATTCGTTCTTTATGTTTTGTTTTCTGCCCCCGAATAAGCTTCTCAAAATCCTTTATATACACATAATGATGTTTGTCAGCTGAATCACTCAACAGAAGAAGGTCGCGGTGATCAGATAATTCTTCGTCAACAACCTTTATGGGAAACACTTCACATTTATCATCAACTCCAAACACATTTATGGACATATTATTGAGTTTTTCAAATTTAGCGATTTCGCCCAAGCTCGTAGGAAACGAAACACATGAGAAATCATATTTTTCTTGGTAATCCTTGTACTTCCTTACACGCTGAGGTTTCTTTTGAATGAACTTAGCAAGCACAGCATACACAAAGCATTTCTCGTCACTATAGTTCTGAGGGTTTATACAGGCTTTTCTCGCGTCCAAAGATGACGGTAGAGGAATGTAGCTGCTTCCTCGAAGAAGATTATACTTGTTAATACGCAGTCGAACACCGTCAACACTCAGAAGAGCCCAATTACTACCTTTCAGCTTACTTTCTTCCATTTCAACACGAAGTTTCTCAAATTTCTTTTCCAAGATGGCGTTCATATCAGTTTCTAAAAACACAGGTTGGTTACGTGTTTTGAAGGCTTTGTTAGTAGTGTCTCCAACGGCATTCACAAACTTACATTCAGCCATAATGTTAATTTTCAAACTTTTATGAGCCCGCAGTTCCTTCTGAACAGCATGAATTATACGCTGTTTAGCCTGCTGCAGGTATGAATTTAAATCCTGACTTGCTGGACATTGGATGAAATACGATTTCAGCCGATCCTGAAAAGCCGTTTCATATTCTACAACATCATCTTCATCAGGAGACATTAACAATAATTTATGCTTAGTAGGTTCGAATTTGACTTTCTTAGCATCTTTAGCCCTGTCACAGCGTCCTTCATGTACATCCCTTCGATTTTCAGTACCGTAAACATCACCACAATGTCTACACTCGAAAAACTCACCACATATCAGCTCATGCCTCTTCTTATGGTAGTCGCGTAGAAAACTCTTTTCACATTTGCTACACCTATAATCTGGTATAGCACACGGAACCGATTCCATTACTCCACCATTCCACATCTTTATAATATGTAGTGCAACACTTGTAAATTATATAAATGAATAAATGCTTATAGCACTTTCCACTGACTCGCCTTGATAACTTATCAAAGTTATTGAACGGTAATCTCGCTAAGAGAAGCTGATGTGCTCGACTCGAAGGATAATTACTGAATGACTATCTAAGCTCAAGCAAACCCTACTTATTCTGAAAGCATGCATCTCTCAGGGAACTACATAATTCAAGATCACGCTTGCAGCGCCTTATAACGGCTTCAATCAGTACTAAAACGCACATTCTACAGATTTTATACTTTTATGACGGTAAATTATATATTAGCAGCCAAATTTTCATTCTTTTTTATGATTTTTCTCCGTTTTTACGTACTCTGAGACAAATCCAACATCGAATTAAGAAGCAAAACGGTTGTTATGTATCTTTTAAGTAACAAACACATTCCTCTCAACTTAACCCACCTTATAAACGACTACGCATTCAAGATTAAGTTTTTATTTAAATGTATATAACCAGGAAACTACGTGAGTCAAGATTAACTTGCTTCGTTTTTATTTGATAGTTCAACGTTAACATGCATTTCCCCACATTTTTTAAAGTTTAAACAAGGTAAATGTTTATAATTTTTAATACTTTCACGCCGCACACACACACTTACACACATACACACAGAGACACACACATGCGCAGACACACACATACGCAGACATACACATACGCAGACACGCACATACGCAGACACACACAGACACACACACAGACACACACACATACACACAGACATACACAGACGCACACATGCGCAGACACATACATACGCAGACATACACATACGCAGACACGCACACACGCAGACACACACACATACACACATACACACGCATACACACACACAAACATACATACACACATACGCAAAATTAAGATGCGAAACGGTTATCTATCTTTTAAGTAACAAACACATTCCTCTCAACTGAACCCACCTTATAAACGACTAGGCATTCAAGATTAAGTTTGTATTTAAAACGTATATAATCAGGAAACTACGTGAGTCAAGATTAACTTGCTTCGTTTTTATTTGCTAGTTCAACGTTAACATGCATTTCCCCACATTATTTAAAGTTTAAACAAGGTAAATGTTTATAATTTTAATACTTTCACGCCGCACAGTCACACACATACACACACACATACACACATACACACGCATGCACACACATACACACACATACGCAAAATTAAGAAGTGAAACGGATGTATAATATCTTTTAAGTAACAAACACATTCCTCTCAACTGAACAATACAAGAAATAGCAGGTATAGACTTGTCCTCACATTAACGGAAAAACCCTAGCCTCACACAAAGGCGTCGATTTATAACATTAGAGGAGAAACTAGCCTCAAACACAGGCGTCGACATTATAACCAAGCTGGTAAACCGTAAGAGCACACTCGAGAATGCTTTTAGACATCTAAGGACATATTTTCTCCATATTTTTACAGATACTTATAAATCACAGTACTTCTTCTTCTTCTTCTTATTCTTCATATATTCTCATTCTCCTTCATGCTAACAGGGAATATACACGAACTGAAGGTTATTAGCTGAAATATAAAATAAAATCTCTTCTTCTGGTTCTTCTTGTTCTTTTTCTTATTCTTCTGCTTATATTCTCATTATCCTTCATGCTAACAGGGAATATACGCGTAATATTTGACGTTATCACCTTAAATATTAAATAAAATAACAGCATTCTCCGTCAATTATATCTAAACCGACTTTTTCCGTGTTATGCAAGATTTAAGCTTCTAGAATCAACACAAGCAACGTTTCTCTCAATAAGAGCATTTGATAATTGATTTTGTAAATAATAACACCAATTTAAACTTTATTACAAGTCTCTAAGACCTGCAGTTACAATATACTTAAATGGAACCTTGGAGATTCGAACTAGACCCGCAGTATAAAAGCTACCATTTTATCCATAAATCAGGACCAGAGAATTTATCTGAAGCGTTTAACTTTTTTATTTTATCATGCTAACTTTATTGATTCGCGAATAAATCGACTTTGAAGTAATTGCCCCGTCCCGGTAATCGAACTATGAGTCGTAGGACACCATTTTATACTATATTGTTTTACGCGTCAAGTTACCCTAATTTGTCTTTACATCACTATTTCAAGTGTAAAAACTCGCGATGTAGGTGAAAATTCAATAATTCTCCGCAACGTAGGAATCGAACCTACGATACGTTAACTCTAGCATGTTATAAAATAATCGTCCTTAACAAGTATTATCATATAAAGTTTATTTCAGTCTTCCAACACAAGCGGTTCTCGAAATAATTAAATTTACCAAATCAGGATTGGAACCCAAGACTCCAGGATACCAAGCATATTATAGAGGAAAGCCCATAACAATACCAATTTAATCAAATTTATTCGAAGTTTTTATCGCTGATAGTTTAGGAGTTATTCCAATTATAATTCTTGATTTGCACGGGAATCAAACACTAGACCACCGACAATCTTCAAAATTAGAACAAGGACGCGTCGTTTTATTACAAGATAATTACCGTTTACCCCATATCGATATCTCATTTAGTTTAGGAGAAATCAAGCATGATACAGTAGAGTAAATATGGTGCTTTAAAGACACTCAAAGGGATGCCGCTAATTGGTTAATTGGTTAACAATGGGGGCTAATTGGATTACACGTGTTTTCACACCTCTAGGCCACGCCCATCTGGCACGCGACAGACAGTGACGTCACAGTCGAGCCCCTTAAACATGACGTCACAACCAGGACAATATTTTAAAACCACTCAAGCCACGCCCACATGACGCGTGCCAGGTGGGCGTGGCTTGAGTGGTTTTAAAATATTGTCCTGGTTGTGACGTCATGTTTAAGGGGCTCGACTGTGACGTCACTGGCCGTCGCGTGCCAGGTGGGTGTGGTTATGACGTCATTCATGGTCGCGTGCCAGGTGGGCGTGGCTTAGAAGTGTGAAAACACGTGTAATCCAAGTAGCCCCCATTGTTAACCAATTAACCAATTAGCGGCATCCCTTTGAGTGTCTTTAAAGCGCCATATTTACTCTACTGTATTATGCTTGATTTCTCCTAAACTAAATGAGATATCGATATGGGGTAAACGGTAATTATCTTGTAATAAAACGACGCGTCCTTGTTCTAATTTTGAAGATTGTCGGTGGTCTAGTGTTTGATTCCCGTGCAAATCAAGAATTATAATTGGAATAACTCCTAAACTATCAGCGATAAAAACTTCGAATAAATTTGATTAAATTGGTATTGTTATGGGCTTTCCTCTATGATATGCTTGGTATCCTGGAGTCTTGGGTTCCAATCCTGATTTGGTAAATTTAATTATTTCGAGAACCGCTTGTGTTGGAAGACTGAAATAAACTTTATATGATAATACTTGTTAAGGACGATTATTTTATAACATGCTAGAGTTAACGTATCGTAGGTTCGATTCCTACGTTGCGGAGAATTATTGAATTTTCACCTACATCGCGAGTTTTTACACTTGAAATAGTGATGTAAAGACAAATTAGGGTAACTTGACGCGTAAAACAATATAGTATAAAATGGTGTCCTACGACTCATAGTTCGATTACCGGGACGGGGCAATTACTTCAAAGTCGATTTATTCGCGAATCAATAAAGTTAGCATGATAAAATAAAAAAGTTAAACGCTTCAGATAAATTCTCTGGTCCTGATTTATGGATAAAATGGTAGCTTTTATACTGCGGGTCTAGTTCGAATCTCCAGGGTTCCATTTAAGTATATTGTAACTGCAGGTCTTAGAGACTTGTAATAAAGTTTAAATTGGTATTACTATTTACAAAATCAATTATCAAATGCTCTTATTGAGAGAAACGTTGCTTGTGCTGATTCTAGAAGCTTAAATCTTGCATAACACGGAAAAAGTCGGTTTAGATATAATTGACGGAGAATGCTGTTATTTTATTTAATATTTAAGGTGATAACGTCAAAAATTACGCGTATATTCCCTGTTAGCATGAAGGATAATGAGAATATAAGCAGAAGAATAAGAAAAAGAACAAGAAGAACCAGAAGAAGAGATTTTATTTTATATTTCAGCTAATAACCTTCAGTTCGTGTATATTCCCTGTTAGCATGAAGGAGAATGAGAATATATGAAGAATAAGAAGAAGAAGAAGAAGAAGAAGAAGAGTGAGTGAGTAGTGGGGTTTACGGGCCCGTCGACAACTAGGTCATTAGGGCCCGAAGTCCAAAAATAAAAACAAAGAAATAACACCTCACCCTTTTAAAACTAAAAAGTGAAAGTTAAAATACCTAAAAATGAACATTATAATTACTAAAAAGAGAGCTAAGACAGGTAAAAACGGAAAATTAAAACCGATAAACACTTAAATTACTAAAGACATAAAACTGGCTACTGTTAAAAAGGGCTAAAAACACGAGTAAAACATCCTAAAAGTATATTTCCGCCAAGATAAAAGAAACCTTACACTTGCTTACCAAAATCGATATGCGCAACAAACCGCAGTACTGTATTTACAGCTACTGGATTGTTGCCTAACACGGTGCACAGTGTAAGACCCAGGCCAAAGGACTGGCGCTCACGAGCATACCGCGGACAATCAGTAAGGACATGTGCAACGGAGAGTGGCACATTGCACGTCGCACAGACAGGCTCCGGATCACCGCGCAAAAGGTGTGCATGCATGGCTCGAGTGTGGCCTATCCTCAGGCGGGTTAAAATCACCTCCTCACGCCTGGAATCCCTGCAAGATGTTTGCCAGGGTTGTACCGTGTCCTTGATTGTCCGTAACTGAGTGCCAGCTAACGCTTCCCAAGATTGTTGCCAGAGAGTAAATAGATGGCGACGAAAGTACTTCTGAACATCTATATAGGGTAGCGTACGGGTGGAATATTCCGGAAGGTGACATGCAGACTTCGCAGCCGCATCAACCGCCTCGTTGCCCGGAATACCCACATGACCTGGGATCCACGTAAAAACGAACTGGTATCCGCGAGATAACAACTGAGATAAAAGTGTCTGTATTTTAATAATTGATGCCGAGTTCCCAACAAATTGTTGCAGCGCCTGAAGAGCACTCAGGGAGTCGCAACACACAATACAATGTCCAGGAACTGAACGGGAGATAAAAAGTAAGAAATAAAAGATGGCAAACAGCTCGGCGGTAAAAACTGAACTGGCGTCTGGAAGGCGGTATGTGTGAACCTCACCGTTGTATATAAATGCGGAACCCGTCGTACTACCCAACTGGGAGCCATCGGTGAATACCGGTGTATAAGTCCGGTATCGGCCCAGAACTGCGGTGAAGAGTTGACGGAACACCGAAGGAGGGGTAGCAGTCTTTGGACAGCCCGACAGCTCCAGGTCAAAGCGTGCATGCTGGAGCTGCCAGGGAGGACAGTGGCCAAGTGAATGCCGCTCTACAACTGGCAGTCGGAGGGCGTTTGCGACAAGTAGTTCTTGAAACCTGATGCCACTGGGACGGGAGATTGTTTTATTCCGCATATAACGGTGCTCGAGGTCTGGACGAAATACAGGTGGAAACGAAGGATGACCTGGATGAGCGGCCAACCTTGCCACATAAGAACAAAGTAACAATGAGCGTCGAACAGACAGTGGAGGTTCGCCAGAATCAGCATACAGACAATCCACTCTACTTGTGCGGAAAGCCCCAGTAGCGAGACGGATACCAGTGTGATGAATTGTGTCTAAAAGGCGGAGTTTAGAGGCTGATGCAGAGCCATAGATAAAACAGCCGTAGTCTAATTTGGACCGGACCAGTGAGCGATACAACCTCAACATTACCGTGCGATCGCCGCCCCAAGATGCCCCAGACAGGACCCTGAGTACCCGAAGCGAGCGACCGCAGGAAGCACGAAGGTGACGTATATGGTGCTCCCATGTGAGTTTGCTGTCGAGGTGTAAGCCCAAGAACTTCAGGTGCGGAACAAATGGAAGACGTGTGCCACGCAAATGAAGATCAGGAGGAGGGTGTACACCACGGAGTCGGTTAAAGTGGAGACACTGTGTTTTCGTAGGGGAAAACCGAAAGCCGGTGCGAGACGCCCACTCGGCGATGGATGTTATGGTCATCTGCAGTTGACGTTCGATGTGCTCCAAACTATAAGAGCGATAGTATATCGCGAAGTCGTCAACATACAGCGACATCGGGATTCCGCTACGAACAGCGCTGGTGATGCCATTAATGGCAACGGCGAAAAGCGTAACGCTGAGAATCGACCCTTGGGGTACACCATTCTCCTGAACCTTCTCTTGGGAGAGCGTGTTGCCTATGCGGACACGAAAACGGCGAATTAGTAAAAAGTTAAAAATAAAAAACGACAAGTTTCCGCGTAAACCATAACCGTGTAGAGTACGGAGAATGCCATAGCGCCATGTAGTGTCGTAGGCCTTCTCCAAATCAAAGAAGACACCAACGACATGCTGCTTCAAGAGAAATGCATTCTGTATGTAGGCCTCCATGCTTGTCAGATTGTCGACACTGGAGCGATGGCGACGAAAACCGCACTGGACATTACTCAGCAGGTTATTCGTCTCTAGCCACCACACTAAACGAGTGTTGATCATACGTTCGAGGGTCTTGCAAACGACACTCGTTAGGCAAATAGGGCGGTAGCTACAGGCAATTGCCCGGTCTTTCCCGGGCCGAGGTATAGGGATGACGATACCCTCGCGCCAGGAAGACGGGTAAACCCGCTGGAGCCAGATTCGGTTATAGATGCTCAGCAGGAAGGAAAGAGCCTGAGGTGGAAGATGAAGCAACATTTGTCGGTGGATGTCATCCGGACCGGGAGAAGAGTCGTGCGCCAGAGACAAGGAGTGCATCAGCTCTGCTATACTAAAAGGCGCGTTGTATGGTTCACTACCGTCGCTGTTAAAATTAAGAACTATCCGCTCCGCAGATTCCTTGATAGCTAAAAACGACCTATCGTAACTTTGGGTTTGGCTGGTAGTCGAGAAGAAATCGGCAAGGGCATCGGCGATAGCCTGCTCGCTAGTGTAATAAGAGCCCTGTACGGCAAGGCCGGGAATAATCGTCCGGCGACACTTGCCGTACATACGCCGAACCGCAGTCCACACCCTTTGTGTTGAAGTGCGTCGAGAGATGGAAGAGACGTAAGTTACCCAGGATGTGCGTTTTGCACTGCGAAGTACAAAACGCGCCCGGGCACGCACTCGCTTAAAGGCAATAAAGTTCTCTTCCGTAGGATGTGCGCTGAAAACTCGCAAGGCCCGTTTGCGGGCTTTAACAGCCAAACGATTTTCCTCGGACCACCAAGGCACAGGAAGATGACGAGGTGTAGTAGAACCGCGAGGAATGCTGGAATTTGCTGCAAGCAGGACAGAACATGTAAAATACTCCACCATGTTGTCAATGGTGGTAAAACCATCGTCGGTAAGGTGAATGAGGGAACGAAATTTCCCCCAGTCAGCCTTGGAAATAATCCAGTGAGGGTATCGTGTTGGAATAGTATGGAAACCAGATATGTGAATGTTAATGGGAAAATGATCACTGCCAAAGAGGTCGGAGAGCACCGACCAATCAATGAGTGGTACCAATGACGGTCTACAGAAGCTAACGTCTAAGGCGGAGTACGTACCATAGGCAGATGATAAAAAGGTAGGGGCACCAGTGTTCAACAAAAGGAGGCCGGACATATCGCAAACGTCTGCTACAAGGCATCCGCGAGCATCGTCAGTGTCGGAGCCCCATGAAGAGTGTTTGGCATTCAGATCACCAAGGAAGATAAAGGGTGGCGGAATCTGAGCCAAAAGAGCTCGAAGGTCGTTCTCGTGTACAACACTGACCGGTGGCAGATAGACATTGCAAATTGACAGACTTAAGCCCTGCAACTGGACACGCACAGCCACAGCTTGCAGCGGCGTGTTTAGCGGGATGCTTGTGGCAGAGATGGTATGTGCCACCAAAGTAGCAACTCCTCCGCTTGCTCGTCGATCAGCTGCAGAGTCATGCCTAAAAGCCGAAAAACCACGAAGATGTAATGCGTGATTAGGGTGCAAATGTGTTTCTTGTAGGCAGACGATTGATGGAGAGCGTTGCGCAACGAGATGCTGTATGTCCGGAACACGTGCCCGGAACCCATTAACATTCCACTGGATTATTTCCATGGTAAAGAAGAATTAGTGATTCGTCTTCATCTTTTCCTTTTTCATCTTTACCTTAACCGACTTTGGACGGGGTAGGTTAATTTCCTCATCCCCTAGTGACTCCTCGGATGTACGGGAGTCTGAAGATCCCCTGCGGCTCGCGGAACGGGAGCGGGAGCGGGACTTCATTGATGACGTGCGGCTGCTGGCGCGAACATCAGGCCTAGAGGAATGGCTATCTACAGGCTGGCTACGACTTGTGGACGCCTTGTGAGCTGGTGTCTGCACGGCTGTAGATGTTGTAGCTTTTGCAGGTGTGGCACGAGACAGTGGAACAGTACTCGCTGGTAGGTCTGTCTGTGTGGAAGCATCTGATACAGGGACATGCTGTATCGCTACGGTGTTGACAGGAGCGCGTCGGGCAGCCAAGGCATAACCTGTGGTGGTCGCAGGTTGCAGCTGCTCAAAGCGACGACGCGCCTCTGGAAATGTAAGATGTTCTTTCACGCGTAGCTCCTGTATACATTTTTCATCCAGAAACTTCGCACACTGACGCGAGCTAGATGGATGACCGGCTCCACAGTTAACACAATGAGGGTCACGGGTACAAACCGTGCCCTCATGAGGTGATAGGCCACAACGCTCACAAACGGCAGGATGGTTGCACGCGGTCTTAGTATGTCCGAAATTCTGACACTGAAAACAGCGCATAGGGTTCGGGACATATTGACGTACGGCGGCACGCTCGTACCCGCAGAAGATGTATTCTGGCAACTGTGTGCCCTTAAAAGTGAGGAAAACCGTACGTAAATCAATCACTTTACCATCCTGCTTTCTTGTCAGACGGTACGCTTGACACACACGCTGGTCGGAGAGGCAAGTAACAATCTCCTCGTTTGACAGACCGTCCAGACTGGATGTGGTGACAACTCCTCTGCATGAGTTTAGAGATTTATGTGGGGCTACCCGGATGGGGTAGGAGCCCAACAAAGTGGCTTTCAACAATTTCTGGCACTGGTCTGCGGTGGTCACTTCTACCAAAAGCGTACCGTCTCGTACTCGGGTGGCGTTTTTAACAAGGCCACAGATCCTGTCGAGTTCTTTTTTGATGTAAAAGGGGCTCAGATCCTTCATCGCTTTCCTTTCACTGGCCAAGGTCATGACTAGAAAACTGTCGAAATGGGAGGGTTTGCGCGGATGCATGTTGAAATCGGACCCCCATCCGGAACCGTCGGCGTCAGCCTGCCATCCGGGGGTCAAATAAAAGAAAGACACCAAAATCTCCACGGTCTGTGCCGCCATGGAGACCCCTCCATGACTGACCTCAAGGCGTACTTCAGAGGAGCTACCCTCCGATCTCCACTGCTTGTCCGCATGGGTAAACCGTTCACCACGTGACACCCCGGTTTTATGCCCCCACCACAGGAATAACCGCCTGTGGCTCCCCGCTTTAGCACACGCTGCCTCAACGGAGTCAGCGTGGATTCAGGGGACTTCGGGTTGATTACACCGGGGCTCCGTCAGCGGTAACACGTCCGGCCGGTGATACTAACCCGACAGCACGCGGCCGTCGGGAGATTAACACCGGCCGTGCCCTCAAGGAGCTACGTGGGTGTACATGACGTGTGGACGGGTTCCGCACCTAAGGCTACACATGGGGGCAGTGTGAAGGGTCCGCACAACCTTCGCGCCTGAGACCTCCGAAGAGCACACAAGTCGGGGGCCGCGCTGAAAACCGTGGGACAGGACCACGGAGATAGGAAAGATCCCTGCTGGTGAGACAGGAGTTATAAATCTAGGAACTTACAAACTAATAATCAGAATAAGCCTAGAAGAGGAAGAGGGTGATATAAAAAACAACATAAAACGTTGCACGTGGCACAGTTAATGAAGGTGGAGGGGGTGAAGTGATAGTGAGCAGCTCGGGGCCCCGGGAGCGCCAAACCCGGACCTACCGTGGTAGGTTCCCCTGGGGGCGTTTGATATCGGAGTCCTCTTCTCCTAGATGAGTTGTCGACCAAGACTAACGAGCCTCATCTACCCGTTGGAATGTTCTTAGCTTCCCCTCACCTCTTGCCTACCAGTGGTCAAACAGACACACTTAGTAGGCCGTCTGGATCAGGTACTGAGCCCCTCCGCCACGGCAAGGCGACACTCCTTCGGAGGGGAAGAAGAAGAAGTACTGCGATTTATAAGTATCTGTAAAAATATGGAGAAAATATGTCCTTAGATGTCTAAAAGCATTCTCGAGTGTGCTCTTACGGTTTACCAGCTTGGTTATAATGTCGACGCCTGTGTTTGAGGCTAGTTTCTCCTCTAATGTTATAAATCGACGCCTTTGTGTGAGGCTAGGGTTTTTCCGTTAATGTGAGGACAAGTCTATACCTGCTATTTCTTGTATTGTTCAGTTGAGAGGAATGTGTTTGTTACTTAAAAGATATTATACATCCGTTTCACTTCTTAATTTTGCGTATGTGTGTATGTGTGTATGTGTGTGCATGCGTGTGTATGTGTGTATGTGTGTGTGTATGTGTGTGACTGTGCGGCGTGAAAGTATTAAAATTATAAACATTTACCTTGTTTAAACTTTAAATAATGTGGGGAAATGCATGTTAACGTTGAACTGGCAAATAAAAACGAAGCAAGTTAATCTTGACTCACGTAGTTTCCTGATTATATACGTTTTAAATACAAACTTAATCTTGAATGCCTAGTCGTTTATAAGGTGGGTTCAGTTGAGAGGAATGTGTTTGTTACTTAAAAGATAGATAACAACCGTTTCGCATCTTAATTTTGCGTATGTGTGTATGTATGTTTGTGTGTGTGTATGCGTGTGTATGTGTGTGTATGTGTGTGTGTCTGCGTGTGTGCGTGTCTGCGTATGTGTATGTCTGCGCATGTATGTGTCTGCGCATGTGTGTGTCTGTGTGTATGTCTGTGTGTGTTTGTGTATGTGTGTCTGTGTGTATGTGTGTGTCTGTGTGTGTGTTTGTGACTGTGTGTATGTGTGTGTGTGTCTGTGTGTGTCTGCGTATGTGCGTGTCTGCGTATGTGTATGTCTGCGTATGTGTGTGTCTGCGCATGTGTGCGTCTGTGTATGTCTGTGTGTATGTGTGTGTGTCTGTGTGTGTGTCTGTGTGTGTCTGCGTATGTGCGTGTCTGCGTATGTGTATGTCTGCGTATGTGTGTGTCTGCGCATGTGTGTGTCTCTGTGTGTATGTGTGTAAGTGTGTGTGTGCGGCGTGAAAGTATTAAAAATTATAAACATTTACCTTGTTTAAACTTTAAAAAATGTGGGGAAATGCATGTTAACGTTGAACTATCAAATAAAAACGAAGCAAGTTAATCTTGACTCACGTAGTTTCCTGGTTATATACATTTAAATAAAAACTTAATCTTGAATGCGTAGTCGTTTATAAGGTGGGTTAAGTTGAGAGGAATGTGTTTGTTACTTAAAAGATACATAACAACCGTTTTGCTTCTTAATTCGATGTTGGATTTGTCTCAGAGTACGTAAAAACGGAGAAAAATCATAAAAAAGAATGAAAATTTGGCTGCTAATATATAATTTACCGTCATAAAAGTATAAAATCTGTAGAATGTGCGTTTTAGTACTGATTGAAGCCGTTATAAGGCGCTGCAAGCGTGATCTTGAATTATGTAGTTCCCTGAGAGATGCATGCTTTCAGAATAAGTAGGGTTTGCTTGAGCTTAGATAGTCATTCAGTAATTATCCTTCGAGTCGAGCACATCAGCTTCTCTTAGCGAGATTACCGTTCAATAACTTTGATAAGTTATCAAGGCGAGTCAGTGGAAAGTGCTATAAGCATTTATTCATTTATATAATTTACAAGTGTTGCACTACATATTATAAAGATGTGGAATGGTGGAGTAATGGAATCGGTTCCGTGTGCTATACCAGATTATAGGTGTAGCAAATGTGAAAAGAGTTTTCTACGCGACTACCATAAGAAGAGGCATGAGCTGATATGTGGTGAGTTTTTCGAGTGTAGACATTGTGGTGATGTTTACGGTACTGAAAATCGAAGGGATGTACATGAAGGACGCTGTGACAGGGCTAAAGATGCTAAGAAAGTCAAATTCGAACCTACTAAGCATAAATATTTGTTAATGTCTCCTGATGAAGATGATGTTGTAGAATATGAAACGGCTTTTCAGGATCGGCTGAAATCGTATTTCATCCAATGTCCAGCAAGTCAGGATTTAAATTCATACCTGCAGCAGGCTAAACAGCGTATAATTCATGCTGTTCAGAAGGAACTGCGGGCTCATAAAAGTTTGAAAATTAACATTATGGCTGAATGTAAGTTTGTGAATGCCGTTGGAGACACTACTAACAAAGCCTTCAAAACACGTAACCAACCTGTGTTTTTAGAAACTGATATGAACGCCATCTTGGAAAAGAAATTTGAGAAACTTCGTGTTGAAATGGAAGAAAGTAAGCTGAAAGGTAGTAATTGGGCTCTTCTGAGTGTTGACGGTGTTCGACTGCGTATTAACAAGTATAATCTTCTTCGAGGAAGCAGCTACATTCCTCTACCGTCATCTTTGGACGCGAGAAAAGCCTGTATAAACCCTCAGAACTATAGTGACGAGAAATGCTTTGTGTATGCTGTGCTTGCTAAGTTCATTCAAAAGAAACCTCAGCGTGTAAGGAAGTACAAGGATTACCAAGAAAAATATGATTTCTCATGTGTTTCGTTTCCTACGAGCTTGGGCGAAATCGCTATATTTGAAAAACTCAATAATATGTCCATAAATGTGTTTGGAGTTGATGATAAATGTGAAGTGTTTCCCATAAAGGTTGTTGACGAAGAATTATCTGATCACTGCGACCTTCTTCTGTTGAGTGATTCAGCTGACAAACATCATTATGTGTATATAAAGGATTTTGAGAAGCTTATTCGGGGGCAGAAAACAAAACATAAAGAACGAATTTATGTATGTAAAAGATGTTTCAGTCATTTTGATGACCAACATGGACGATGTGGAATGGAAAAATTGCAAGAGCACAGCGAAATATGTAGACAATACGGCATTGCTAGGTGCGTTATGCCTACAATGGATAACTCTATCGTTAAGTTCAAGAATGTTGAGAGGATGTTGAAACTGCCCTATGTTATCTACGCCGATTTTGAATGCATTCTCACCCCCCTCCATACCTGCTCCTCTAACCCCGAAACCTCCTACACAACTCCCTATCAAAGTCATTCTCCTATGAGCTTTTGTGTTTATGTGAAGCCATCATCCAGTGTTGAACAACTAGAAACAACTCTTCCTACTGTGCCGTATGTTTACCGAGGGCCTGACGCTGCACAGAAGTTTATGGAATGCCTGATGGATCTGGCAAATAAAATTAGTGACTTATACAAATCTGCTAAACCTCTTAATCTTACAGCTGAAGAACAAGAATCATTTGACGCTTCTACAATATGCTACCTGTGTGAACATGAATTTACAGAAGATAATTGGAAGGTTCGCGATCACGATCATGTTTCCGGGATGTATAGAGCATCTTTACATAATAAATGTAACCTGGCTTGTAAAATACCTAATTATATACCTGTCTTCATGCATAACCTTAGTGGGTATGACTCTCATTTCATTGTTAAGGAGTTAGGTTGCACAAGCGAAAGAGTGGAGGTAATACCAAATTCAGAGGAAAATTATATATCATTCTCCAAGTATGTTGGGGATATTAAACTTAGATTTGTGGATACTTTCCGCTTCCTCAGTACGAGCTTGGAGAAGCTTGCAAAGAACCTTGAAACGCATCCTGAAACAGCGAAGTACTTTGGAGCAGAGAATATTGGCTTGATGACTCGTAAGGGGGTATTTCCCTATGATTACGTAACATCGTGGGATGTCCTGAACGATACATGTTTGCCTTCTAGGGATGTCTTCTACAACAGGTTAAACAGTGAAGAAATCAGTAGTGAGGACTATGATCATGCTCTGAGCGTGTGGAAGCACTTTAACGTCCGAAACCTTGGCGAGTACAGTGATTTGTACTTAATTTCGGATGTTCTTCTCCTAGCGGATGTCTTTGAGACATTTAGAGACCAAACCCTGAAAACTCATAAAGTGGATCCTGGACATTATTTTACTTCTCCAGGACTTACATGGGATGCTATGCTGCTGCATACTGGAATCGAGTTGGAATTGCTTCTTGATTACGATCAGCTACTCATGGTTGAATCTGGCATAAGAGGAGGGTTATGTCAGGTTTCTCACCGGTATGCGGAGGCTAACAACATATATATGGAACAGTATGACTCTCGTAAACCTTCCCAGTTTATTACATACGAAGATGCAAATAACCAATATGGATGGGGAATGTGTAAGGCCCTTCCTTATGGAGGGTTTAAATGGGTTTCTCCTGAAGACATAGACCTGGAATTATTGAAGGAAGATGACCCCGTTGGATACATCTTAGAAGTCGATGTCGAATATCCTGTCGAGCTCCACGATCTTCATAATGATTTGCCCTTCCTGCCTGAGAGTATGAAACCGGGGGAATCCTCTTCAAAGAAACTAATTGCCCATCTTGGATCCCGAAAGAAGTATGTGGTACATTACATGTCCTTGAAACAAGCTCTTAGTCACGGTCTACTATTAACAAAGATTCATCGAGCACTTCAGTTTCATCAGTCGTGTTGGCTAAAACCTTACGTCGAGTTTAATAACCGTCTGCGACAGCAAGCTAGAAATGATTTTGAGAAGGACCTTTATAAACTATTCAATAATGCGATGTTCGGAAAAACAATGGAAAATATTCGTAATCGTATGGATATACGTCTTGTAGCAAACAGCAAAACATTAGAAAAACTAATAGCTAAGCCTACATTTATCGATCGAACTATATACGGTCCTAATCTTGCAGCTGTTCATATGGCTACTCGTAAAATAGTGTTCAACAAGCCTATATACATTGGCATGAGTGTCCTAGACATTTCGAAGACGCTAATGTATTCGTATCAATACGATGTGTTACTTCCATATTATGGAGTTGAGAATCTTAAACTGCTGTATACGGATACAGATTCCTTCATCCATCGAGTGACTACAGCTGATATATACCAGGATAAATTACATATGCTTGAACATCTGGATACAGCGGATTACCCTGTTAACCATATATGCTATTCTACAAAAAACAAGAAAGTGTTGGGAAAGTTTAAAGATGAAGCAAGTGGTAAAATCATTCGCCGTTTCGTTGGTCTCAGGCCTAAAATGTATGCTCTCGATATTGATGGCTCTGTGATAAAAAGATCAAAGGCATAAAACATAGTGCCATTAGGCAATACATCAGCTTCAACAGCTATATGGAGTGCCTTACAACTTTGAAAATCGTAAGAACGCCTATGAACTTAATCCTATCCCAACTTCATAATGTTTCTACAGTTGAATCTAATAAAATAGCTCTGTCGCCTCATGATGACAAGAGAGTAATTGCAGACGATGGAATATCAACGTATGCGTACGGGCATTACAACGTTGCAACCCATATTTAAGAGAATGCAACTTAGATCTCAAGATAAGTATTTTCTCCATTACGTCTCCTGTAGAACATGAAAATTTAATCAACTGACTCCACCACGCCTCCGATGATGTCTGACGAAGAAAGAAGAAAAAATAAAAAAATTACTCACGTGGCTTCTCCGTGCTTCCCACGATGCTTGTCGAAGAAAGAAGAAAAATAGAAATTATAAAGGGAGGCGTTAACTCTGCCACTAGACTTTAACTCTAGTGCTGGTCTCCAGCCCAGATAAAAGAGGAGAGGCGTCTATCCTACTACCTTAAAGTAAGTATACCCTGATTAAGTTTATATAAACAGAAGATTGTGTTAAAATACTATCAAAGATATTGCTGAATATATCTTAAAAATACTGAGCTATAAGTACTTCAACATCAGCGGATAGAACATCTTTCAGTAATATTTTAAAGCTCTATAAAGGGCTAGAAAAAACAATGTTGAATAAATTTGTAAAGAACATTTTAAAAGCAGGTTAGATCATAATAGGTGGGGTTAGACTTAGAAAAACTACTCGGTGTGTTCGAGATGTTACCCCCAGAACATACAGAACCAAGCAAAAGAGTCATACAGTTGTATAAAATTCTGTGACAGAGGGCAAAAATAGCAGTAATAAGAACTTCAACATCAATGGTTAGGACATCTTCTATTGGAAGTTTAAAAGTTCTATAAAGGAGGGTGCAAATAGCAGTAAAATGGGGTGAAATGTCCTAAAAATGTATGAAAATGATTGAATAACTGTGAAAATTGTCTGAAAAGTTGTTAAATATGTTGTTAAAAGCGTTCTGAATATACTAAAAGCGTCTAAAAGATCTAACAGAGGGTGCAAATAGCAGTAAAATGGGGTGAAATGTCTTAAAAATGTATGAAAATGACTGAATAACTCTGAAAATTGTCTGAAAAGTTGTTAAATATGTTGTAAAAAAGCAGCATGAATATACTTAAAGCGTCTAAACGATCTAACAGAGGGTGCAAAATTCTAGCAAAATGGGTTGAAACGTCTTAAAAAATGTATGAAAATGACTGAATAACTCTGAAAAATTCTTAAATATGTTGTAAAAGCACCCTGAATATACTAAAAGCGTCTAAAAGATCTATCAGAGGGTGTAAAATTGTAGCAAAAATGGGGTGAAACGTCTTAAAAATGTATGAAAATGGCTGAATAACTCTGAAAATTGTCTGAAAGATTCTTAAATATGTTGTAAAAGCAGCATGAATATACTAAAAGTGCTTAAAAAGATCTAACAGAGGGTGCAAAATTGTAGCAAAATGGGGTGAAACGTCTTAAAAATGTATGAAAATTACTGAATAACTCTGAAAATTGTCTGAAAAGTTGTTAAATATGTTGCAAAAGCAGCATGAATATACTAAAAGCGTCTAAAAGATCTAACAGAGGACTCAAAATAGTATTAATATGGGTTGAAACGTCTTAAAAATGTATGAAAATGACTGAATAACTCTGAAAATTGTCTGAAAAGTTGTTAAATATGTTGTAAAAGCAGCATGAATATACTAAAAGCGTCTAAAAGATCTAACAGATGGTGCAAAATTGTAGCAAAATGGGGTGAAACGTCTTAAAAATGTATGAAAATTACTGAATAACTCTGAAAATTGTCTGAAAAGTTGTTAAATATGTTGTAAAAGCATCAAGAATATGCTAAAAGTGTTTAAAAAGATCTATCAGAGGACTCAAAATAGTATCAAAATGTTTATGAAATTCCTAGATGGGGATCAGGGTAGCGTATGACAGGATAGGATAGATAAGCAGAGGAGGGAATAGGATAGATGATAAGAGGATAGAATGAATGTCTAGAAACGTATCATGTTAGTAGAATAGAATAAATAATAATAAGAGGATCTACCTTAGGTTAGGCTAGGCCAGGTTAGATTAGGATAGGTTAGATGAGTAGAAGTATGAGGCTTAGGTTAAATTATCAAAGACTGGAGTAAATAGTGGGAGCTGGGTTAGGTTAGGTTAGCCATGTAGAAGTATGGAGCTTAGGTTAGGTTAAGATAGGTTAGACGAGTAGAAGTATGGGGCTTAGGTTAGGATAGATTAGGTTAGGATAGGTTAGGTTAGGTTATGTTAGTCAGGCAATGTGGGGCTAGGTAACATTATGTTGGGGTAATATATTCAATCAAATCAGAAAGCTCCTGTGTTAGGTGGCATACATCAATATAGTGAACGACATACTCAGGCACCATGAACGCTCATAAGCATACATACACTGCTATAGGCCTTAAGTGTCATCCCTAGAGATTCCTTCAAACACCTACATCCTGCGTCCTTCTATCCTCCTACCTAATAATCCTTAGATTACGCATGGCGGCCATCTTGCCCATAAAAAAGTGGCCCAGCTTCCCCTCAACCTCCCTACTCGCATCTTATGTGCATCGCATCGCAGCCCATTGAGTCACATCGCGTCACATGCGCATGGCATCGCTCGAAATCGCATCTTACGTGTATCGCATGCGCATTGAGTCAAAGCGCATCACATGCGCATGGCATCGCCCGACATCTTATTTTATGTGCATCGCATCGCAGGCGCATAGAGTCACATCGCGTCAAATGCGCATGGCATCGCTTGATATCGCATCTTATCTGCATCGCATCGCATGCGGATTGAGTCACATCACGTCACATGCGCATGCATCGCTCGACATTGCATCTTACGTGCATCTCATGCGCATTGAGTCACTTCGCGTCACATACGCATGTCACCGCTTGATATCGAATCTTATGTGCATCGCATCGCATACGCATTGAGTCACGTGGCGTCACATGCGCATGGCATCACTTGTTATCGCATGTTATGTGTATCGCATAGCATGCGCATTGAGAAACGTCGTACCACATGCGCATGACATCGCTCGACATTGCACCTTATGTGCATCGCATCGCATGCGCATTGAGTCACCTCGCGTCACCTGCGCATGGCATCGCTATATCGCATCTTATGTGCATCGCATCGCATAAGCATTGAGTCAAATCGCCTCACATGCGCATGGCATCGCTTGATATCGCTTCTCAAGTAAATCGCATGCGCATTGACTCCCGTCGTGTCACATGCGCATGCCATCGCTTGATATCGCATCTCATGTGCATCGCATCGCATGCGCATTGCGCCACATCGCGTAACATGCGCATGGCATCGCATTGATATCGCATCTTATGTGCATCGCATGCGCATTGAGTCACATCGCATCACTTGCGCATGGCTTCGCTCGACATCGCATTTTATTAGCATCGCATCGCATGGGCATTAACTCACATCGCCGCACATGCGCATGGCATCGCTCGACATCGCATCTTATGTACCTCGCATTCCAGCGCATTGAGTCACATCACGCCACATGCGCATGGTATCGCTTGATAATGCATCTTATGTTCATCGCATTGCATGCGGATTGAGTCACATCACACACATGCGCATGGCATCGCTTGTAATCGCATCTTATGTGCATCGCATTACAGCGCATTGAGTCACATCGTGTCACATGTGCATGCATCGCTCGATATCACATCTTATGTGCATCGCATACGCATTGAGTCACGTCGCCTCACATGCGCATGGCATCGCTTGAAGACGCATCTTATGTGCTTCGCATGCTTTTGAGTCCCGTCGCATCACATGCGCATGGCATTGTTTGACATCGCATCGCATGCGCATTGAGTCACGTCGCATCACATGCGCATGGAATCGCTTGATATCGCATCTTATGTGCATCGCATCTTATGCGCATTGAGACACATCGCGTCACATGCGCATGGCATCGCTTGATATCGGATCTCATTTGCATCGCATCGCATGCGCATTGTGTCACGTCGCGTCACTTGCGCATGGCATCGCTTGATATCGTATCTTATGTGCATCGCATCGCATGCGCATTCAGTCACGTCGCACCACTCGCGCATGAAATCGCTGGACATCGGATCATATTTGCATCGCATCGCATGCGCATTGAGTCACATCGTGTCACATGCTCATTGCATCAATTGATATCGCATCTTATGTGCATCGCATTGCAGCGCATTGAGTCACATCACGCAACATGCGCATGGCATGGCTTGATATCGCATCTTATGTGCGTCGCATCGAATGCTGATTGAGTCACATCACATCGCATGCCAATGGCATCGCTTGATATCGCATCTTATATGCATCGCATCGCATGCGCATTGAGTCACGTTGCGTCACATGCGCATGGCATCGCTTGATATCGCATCTTATGTGCATCGAATCGAATGCGCATTGAGTCACATCGCGTTACATTCGCATGGCATCGCTTGATTTCGCATCTCATGTGATTCGCATCGCATGCACATTGAGTCACGACTCGTCACATGCGCATGGTAGCGCTTGTAATCGCATGTTATGTGCATCGCATCGCATGCGCATTGAGTTACGTCGCGTCCAATGCGCATTGCATGGCTTGTTATCGCATCTTATCAGCATCGCGTTGCATGAGCATTCAGTCACACCGCGTCACATGCGCATGGCATCGCTTGATATCGCATCTTATGTTTATCGCATCGCATGCGCATTGAGTCACGTCGCGTCACATGCGCATGCCATCTCTTGATATCGCATCTTATGCGCGTCCCATCGCATGCGCATTGAGTCACATCGAGTCACATGGGCTTGGCATCGCTTGTTATCGCATCTTATGTGCATCGCATCGCATTCCATTGAGTCACGTCGCTTCAAATCCGCATGACATCGCTTGATAACGCATCTTATGTGCATCTCATCACATGCGCATTGAGTCACGTCGCAGCAATTGCGCATAACACCGCTCGACATCGCATCTTATGTGCATCGCAGCGCATTGAGTCACGTCGCGTCACATGCGCATGCATCGCTCGACATGACATCTTATGTGCATCGCATGGAAATTGAGTCACGTCGCGCCACATGTGCATGGCATCGCTTGATATCGCATCCTATGTAAATCGCATGCGCATTGTTTCACGTCGCGTCACATGCGCATGTCATCGCTTCATATCGCATTTTATGTGCATCGCATCGCATACGCATTTAGGCACATCGCGTCACATGGGCATGGCATCCCTTGATATAGCATCTTATGTGCATCGCATCACAGCGCATTGAGTCACATCGTGTCACATGTGCATGCATCGCTCGACATCACATCTTATGTGCATCGCATACGCATTGAGTCACGTCGCCTTACATGCGCATGGCATCGCTTGAAGACGCATCTTATGTGCTTCGCATGCTTTTGAGTCCCGTCGCATCACAGGCGCATGGCATCCCTTGATATCGCATCTCATGTGCATCGCATCGCATGCGCATAGAGTCACGTCGGATCACATGCGCATGGAATCGCTTGATATCGCATCTTATGTGCATCGCATCGCATGCGCATTCAGTCACGTCGCACCACTCGCGAATGAAATCGCTGGACATCGGATCATATTTGCATCGCATCGCATGCGTATTGAGTCACATCGTGTCACATGCTCATGGCATCAATTGATATCGCATCTTATGTGCATCGCATTGCAGCGCATTGAGTCACATTGCGCAACATACGCATGGCATGGCTTGATATAGCATCTTATGTGCGTCGCATCGCATGCGGATTGAGTCACATCACATCACATGCCAATGGCATCGCTTGATATCGCATCTTATATGCATCGCATCGCATGCGCATTGAGTCACGATGCGTCACATTCGCATGGCATAGTTTGATTTCGCATCTCATGTGCATCGCATCGCATGCACATTGAGTTATGTCGCATCACATGCGCATGGCATCGCTTGATATCGCATCTTATGTGCATCACATCGCAGCCCATTGAGTCACATCGCGTCACATGCGCATGGCATTGCTCGACATCGCAACTTACGTGCATCGCATGCGCATTGAGTCAAAGCGCATCACATGCGCATGGCATAGCTCGACATCTTATCTTATGTGCATCGCATCGCAGGCGCATAGAGTCACATCGCGTCAAATGCGCATGGCATCGCTTGATATCGCATCTTATCTGCACCGCATCGCATGCGGATTGAGTCACATCACGTCACATGCGCATGCATCGCTCGACATCGCATCTTACGTGCATCTCATGCGCATTGAGTCACTTCGCGTCACATACGCATGTCACCGCTTGATATCGAATTTTATGTGCATCGCATCGCATACGCATTGAGTCACGTCGCGTCACATGCGCATGGCATCGCTTGTTATCGCATGTTATGTGTATCGCATAGCATGCGCATTGAGAAACGTCGTACCACATGCGCATGGCATCGCTTGATAGCGCATCTTATGTGCATCGCATGCGCAATGAGTCACATGGCATTACATGCGCATGGCATTGCTCGACATCGCATCTTATGTGCATCGAATCGCATGCGCATTGACTCACATCGCGGCACATGCGCATGGCATCGCCATATATAGTATCTTATGTGCCTCGCATCGCAGCGCATTCAGTCTCTCACGCCACATGCGCATGGTATCGTTTGATAATGCATCTTATGTGCATCGCATCGCATGCGGATTGAGTCACATCACGTCACATGCGCATGGCATCACTTGATATCACATTACATGTGCATCGCATCGCATGCGCAGTGAGTCACTTCGCCTCACATACGCATGGCACCACTTGATTTCGCATCTCATGTGCATCGCATCGCATGCGCATTGAGTTACGTCGCGTCCAATGCGCATTGCATGGCTTGTTATCGCATCTTATCAGCATCGCGTTGCATGCGCATTCAGTCACATCGCGTCACATGCGCATGGCATCGCTTGATATCGCATCTTACGTTTATCGCATCGCATGCGCATTGAGTCACGTCGCGTCACATGCGCACGGCATCTCTTGATATCCAATCTTATGCGCGTCGCATCGCATGCGCATTGAGTCACGTCGAGTCACATGGGCTTGGCATTGCTTGTTATCGCATCTTATGTGCATCGCATCGCATTCCATTGAGTCACGTCGCTCCACATCCGCATGGCATCGCTTGATCACGCATCTTATGTGCATCTCATCACATGCGCATTGAGTCACGTCGCAGCAATTGCGCATAACACCGCTCGACATCGCATTTTATGTGCATCGCAGCGCATTGAGTCACATAGCGTCACATGCGCATGCATCGCTCCACATCGCATCTTATGTGCATCGCATGGAAATTAAGTCACGTCGCGTCATATGTGCATGGCATCGCTTGATATCGCATCTTATGTAAATCGCATGCGCATTGGGTCACGTCGCGTCACATGCGCATGTCATCGCTTCATATCGCATTTTATGTGCATCGCATCGCATACGCATTTAGGCACATCGCGTCACATGGGCATGGCATCCCTTGATATCGCATCATATGTGCATCGCATCACAGCGCATTGAGTCGCATCGTGTCACATGTGCATGCATCCTTCGACATCACATCTTATGTGCATCGCATACGCATGTAGTCACGTCGCCTCACATGCGCATGGCATCGCTTGAAGACGCATCTTATGTGCTTCGCATGCTTTTGAGTCACGTGGCATCACATGCGCATGGCATTGTTTGATATCGCATCTTATGTGCATCGCATCGCATGCGCATTGAGTCACGTCGCGACACATGCGCATGGCATCCCTTGATATCGCATCTCATGTGCATCGCATCGCATGCGCATTGAGTGACGTCGCATTACATGCGCATGGAATCGCTTGATATTGCATCTTATGTGCATCGCATCTTATGCGCATTGAGACACGTCGCGTCACATGCGCATGGCATCGCTTGATATCGCATCTTATGTGCATCGCATCGCATGCGCATGGCATCGCTTGATATCGCATCGCATGCGCATTCAGTCACGCCGCACCACTCGCGCATGAAATCGCTGGACATCGGATCATATTTGCATCGCATCGCATGCGTATTGAGTCACATCGCGTCACATGCTCATGGCATCAATTGATATCGCATCTTATGTGCATCGCATTGCAGCGCATTGAGTCACATCACGCAACATGCGCATGGCATGGCTTGATATCGCATCTTATGTGCGTCGCATCGCATGCGGATTGAGTCACATCACATCACATGCCAATGGCGTAGCTTGATATCGCATCTTATATGCATCGCATCGCATGCGCATTGAGTCACTCGCGTCACATACGCATGGCATCGCTTGATATCGCATCTTGTGTGCATCGCATCGCATGCGCATGTAGCCACGTCTCGTCATATGCGCATGGTATCGCTTGGTATCTTATCTTATGTGCATCGCTTCGCATGCGCATTGAGTCACGTCGCGCCACATTTGCATGGCATCGCTTGATATCGCTTCTGATGTGCATCGCAACGCATGCGCATTGAGTCCCGACGCACCACATGTGCATGACATCGCTCGACATCGCATCTCATGTGCATCGCATCGCAGCTCATTGAGTCACATCGCGTCACATGCGAATGCATCGCTCGACATCGCATCTTACGTGCGTCGCATGCGCACTGAGTCACATCGCATCACATGCGCATGGCATCGCTCGACATCGCATCTTATGTGCATCGCTTCGCAGGCGCATTGAGTCACATAGGCTCACATGCGCATGGCATCGCTTGATATCGCATCTTATGTGCATCGCATCGCAGCGCATTGAGACACGTCGCTTTACATGCGCATGACATCGCTTGTGATCGCATCTTATGTGCATCTCTACGCATGCGCATTTAGTCACATCGCGTGTCATGCGCATGGCATCGCTTGATATTGCAACTTATCTGCATCGCATCGCATGCGCATTGAGTCACGTTGCGTCACATTCGCATGGCATCGCTTGATATCGCATCTTATATGCACCGCATGGGCATTGAGACACGTCGCGTCACTTGCGCATGCATCGCTTGATATCGCATCTGAAGTGCATCGCATCGCAGCGCATTGAGTCACGTCGCGTCTAATGCGCATGGCATCGCTTGTTATCGCATCCTATGTGCATCTCTACGCATGCGCATTTAGTCACATCGCCTGTCATGCGCATGGCATCGCTTGATATGGCATCTTATGTGCATCGCATCGCATGCGCATTCAGTCACATCGCGTCACATTCGCATGGCATCGCTTGATATCGCATCTTATGTGCATCGCATCGCGTGCGCATTGAGCCACATCGCGTCACATGCGCATGACATCGCTCGACATCGCATCTTATGTGCATCGCATCGCATGCGTATTGAGTCACATCGCGTCACATGCGCATGGCATCGCTCGACATCGCACATTATGTGCATCGCATCGCAAGCGCATTGAGTCACATCGCGTCACATGCGCATGGCATCGCTTGATATCGCACCTTATGTGCATTGCATCGCAGCGCATTGACCCACATCGCGTCACATGCGCATGGCATCGCTTGATATCGCAGCTTATGTGCCACGCATCGCATGCGCATTGAGTCACTTCGCGTCACAGGCGCATGGCATCGCTTGTTATCGCATCTTATGTGCATCTAATCGCATTCACATTGATTCACGTCGCGTCACATGCGCATGGCATCGCTTGATATCGCATTTTATGTGCATCGCATCGCATGCGCATTCAGCCACATCGCGTCACATTCGCATGGCATCGCTTGATATCGCATCTTATGTGCATCGCATCGCAGCCCATTAAGTCACATCGCGTCACATGCGCATGCATCGCTCGACATCGCATCTTACGTGCATCGCCTGCGCATTGAGTCAAATCGCATCACATGCGCATGGCATCGCTCGACATCTTATCTTACGTGCATCGCATCGCAGGCGCATTGAGTCACATCGCGTCACATGCGCATGGCATCGCTTGATATCGCATCTTATGTGCATCGCATCGCATGCGCATTGAGTCAGGTCGCGTCACATGCGCATGGCATCGCTTGCTACCGCAGCTTATGTGCATCGCATCGCATACGCATTGACCCACATCGCGTCACATGCGCATGGCATCGCTTAATATCGCATCTTATGTGCATTGCATCGCATGCGCATTGAGTCACGTCGCGTCACATGCGCATGGCATCGCTCGACATTGCATCTTATGTGCATCCCATCGCATGCGCATTGAGTAACCTCGCGTCACATGCGCATGGCATCGCTATATCGCATCTTATGTGCATCGCATCGCATGCGCATTGACTCAGATCGCGTCACATGCGCATGCCATCGCTTGATATCGCATCTCATGTGCATCGCATCGCATGCGCATTGAGTTACGTCGCATCACATGCGCATGGCATCGCTTGATATCGCATCTTATGTGCATCGCATCGCATGCGGATTGAGTCACATCACATCACATGCCAATGGCATCGCTTGATATCGCATCTTATATGCATCGCATCGCATGCGCATTGAGTCACATCACGTCACATGCGCATGCATCGCTCGACATCGCATCTTACGTGCATCGCATGCGCACCGAGTCACATCGCATCACATGCGCATGGCATCGCTCGACATCGCATCTTATGAGCAACGCATCGCAGGCGCATTGAGTCACATCGCGTCACATGCGCATGGCATCGCTTGATAGCGCATCTTATGTGCATCGCATGCGCAATGAGTCACATGGCATTACATGCGCATGGCATTGCTCGACATCGCATCTTATGTGCATCGAATCGCATGCGCATTGACTCACATCGCGGCACATGCGCATGGCATCGCCATATATAGTATCTTATGTGCCTCGCATCGCAGCGCATTCAGTCTCTCACGCCACATGCGCATGGTATCGTTTGATAATGCATCTTATGTGCATCGCATCGCATGCGGATTGAGTCACATCACGTCACATGCGCATGGCATCACTTGATATCACATTACATGTGCATCGCATCGCATGCGCAGTGAGTCACTTCGCCTCACATACGCATGGCACCACTTGATTTCGCATCTCATGTGCATCGCATCGCATGCGCATTGAGTTACGTCGCGTCCAATGCGCATTGCATGGCTTGTTATCGCATCTTATCAGCATCGCGTTGCATGCGCATTCAGTCACATCGCGTCACATGCGCATGGCATCGCTTGATATCGCATCTTACGTTTATCGCATCGCATGCGCATTGAGTCACGTCGCGTCACATGCGCACGGCATCTCTTGATATCCAATCTTATGCGCGTCGCATCGCATGCGCATTGAGTCACGTCGAGTCACATGGGCTTGGCATTGCTTGTTATCGCATCTTATGTGCATCGCATCGCATTCCATTGAGTCACGTCGCTCCACATCCGCATGGCATCGCTTGATCACGCATCTTATGTGCATCTCATCACATGCGCATTGAGTCACGTCGCAGCAATTGCGCATAACACCGCTCGACATCGCATTTTATGTGCATCGCAGCGCATTGAGTCACATAGCGTCACATGCGCATGCATCGCTCCACATCGCATCTTATGTGCATCGCATGGAAATTAAGTCACGTCGCGTCATATGTGCATGGCATCGCTTGATATCGCATCTTATGTAAATCGCATGCGCATTGGGTCACGTCGCGTCACATGCGCATGTCATCGCTTCATATCGCATTTTATGTGCATCGCATCGCATACGCATTTAGGCACATCGCGTCACATGGGCATGGCATCCCTTGATATCGCATCATATGTGCATCGCATCACAGCGCATTGAGTCGCATCGTGTCACATGTGCATGCATCCTTCGACATCACATCTTATGTGCATCGCATACGCATGTAGTCACGTCGCCTCACATGCGCATGGCATCGCTTGAAGACGCATCTTATGTGCTTCGCATGCTTTTGAGTCACGTGGCATCACATGCGCATGGCATTGTTTGATATCGCATCTTATGTGCATCGCATCGCATGCGCATTGAGTCACGTCGCGACACATGCGCATGGCATCCCTTGATATCGCATCTCATGTGCATCGCATCGCATGCGCATTGAGTGACGTCGCATTACATGCGCATGGAATCGCTTGATATTGCATCTTATGTGCATCGCATCTTATGCGCATTGAGACACGTCGCGTCACATGCGCATGGCATCGCTTGATATCGCATCTTATGTGCATCGCATCGCATGCGCATGGCATCGCTTGATATCGCATCGCATGCGCATTCAGTCACGCCGCACCACTCGCGCATGAAATCGCTGGACATCGGATCATATTTGCATCGCATCGCATGCGTATTGAGTCACATCGCGTCACATGCTCATGGCATCAATTGATATCGCATCTTATGTGCATCGCATTGCAGCGCATTGAGTCACATCACGCAACATGCGCATGGCATGGCTTGATATCGCATCTTATGTGTGTCGCATCGCATGCGGATTGAGTCACATCACATCACATGCCAATGGCGTAGCTTGATATCGCATCTTATATGCATCGCATCGCATGCGCATTGAGTCACTCGCGTCACATACGCATGGCATCGCTTGATATCGCATCTTGTGTGCATCGCATCGCATGCGCATGTAGCCACGTCTCGTCATATGCGCATGGTATCGCTTGGTATCTTATCTTATGTGCATCGCTTCGCATGCGCATTGAGTCACGTCGCGCCACATTTGCATGGCATCGCTTGATATCGCTTCTGATGTGCATCGCAACGCATGCGCATTGAGTCCCGACGCACCACATGTGCATGACATCGCTCGACATCGCATCTCATGTGCATCGCATCGCAGCTCATTGAGTCACATCGCGTCACATGCGAATGCATCGCTCGACATCGCATCTTACGTGCGTCGCATGCGCACTGAGTCACATCGCATCACATGCGCATGGCATCGCTCGACATCGCATCTTATGTGCATCGCTTCGCAGGCGCATTGAGTCACATAGGCTCACATGCGCATGGCATCGCTTGATATCGCATCTTATGTGCATCGCATCGCAGCGCATTGAGACACGTCGCTTTACATGCGCATGACATCGCTTGTGATCGCATCTTATGTGCATCTCTACGCATGCGCATTTAGTCACATCGCGTGTCATGCGCATGGCATCGCTTGATATTGCAACTTATCTGCATCGCATCGCATGCGCATTGAGTCACGTTGCGTCACATTCGCATGGCATCGCTTGATATCGCATCTTATATGCACCGCATGGGCATTGAGACACGTCGCGTCACTTGCGCATGCATCGCTTGATATCGCATCTGAAGTGCATCGCATCGCAGCGCATTGAGTCACGTCGCGTCTAATGCGCATGGCATCGCTTGTTATCGCATCCTATGTGCATCTCTACGCATGCGCATTTAGTCACATCGCCTGTCATGCGCATGGCATCGCTTGATATGGCATCTTATGTGCATCGCATCGCATGCGCATTCAGTCACATCGCGTCACATTCGCATGGCATCGCTTGATATCGCATCTTATGTGCATCGCATCGCGTGCGCATTGAGCCACATCGCGTCACATGCGCATGACATCGCTCGACATCGCATCTTATGTGCATCGCATCGCATGCGTATTGAGTCACATCGCGTCACATGCGCATGGCATCGCTCGACATCGCACATTATGTGCATCGCATCGCAAGCGCATTGAGTAACATCGCGTCACATGCGCATGGCATCGCTTGATATCGCACCTTATGTGCATTGCATCGCAGCGCATTGACCCACATCGCGTCACATGCGCATGGCATCGCTTGATATCGCAGCTTATGTGCCACGCATCGCATGCGCATTGAGTCACTTCGCGTCACAGGCGCATGGCATCGCTTGTTATCGCATCTTATGTGCATCTAATCGCATTCACATTGATTCACGTCGCGTCACATGCGCATGGCATCGCTTGATATCGCATCTTATGTGTATCGCATCGCATGCGCATTGAGCCACATCACGTCACATGCGCCTGGCATCGCTTGATATCGCATCTCATGTGCATCGCATCGCATGCGCTTTGAGTCACGTCGCGTCACATGCGCATGGCATCACTTGTTATTGCATTTTATGTGCATCTAATCGCATTCACATTGATTCACGTCGCGTCACATGCGCATGGCATCGCTTGATATCGCATTTTATGTGCATCGCATCGCATGCGCATTCAGCCACATCGCGTCACATTCGCATGGCATCGCTTGATATCGCATCTTATGTGCATCGCATCGCAGCCCATTAAGTCACATCGCGTCACATGCGCATGCATCGCTCGACATCGCATCTTACGTGCATCGCATGCGCATTGAGTCAAATCGCATCACATGCGCATGGCATCGCTCGACATCTTATCTTACGTGCATCGCATCGCAGGCGCATTGAGTCACATCGCGTCACATGCGCATGGCATCGCTTGATATCGCATCTTATGTGCATCGCATCGCATGCGCATTGAGTCAGGTCGCGTCACATGCGCATGGCATCGCTTGCTACCGCAGCTTATGTGCATCGCATCGCATACGCATTGACCCACATCGCGTCACATGCGCATGGCATCGCTTAATATCGCATCTTATGTGCATTGCATCGCATGCGCATTGAGTCACGTCGCGTCACATGCGCATGGCATCGCTCGACATTGCATCTTATGTGCATCCCATCGCATGCGCATTGAGTAACCTCGCGTCACATGCGCATGGCATCGCTATATCGCATCTTATGTGCATCGCATCGCATGCGCATTGACTCAGATCGCGTCACATGCGCATGCCATCGCTTGATATCGCATCTCATGTGCATCGCATCGCATGCGCATTGAGTTACGTCGCATCACATGCGCATGGCATCGCTTGATATCGCATCTTATGTGCATCGCATCGCATGCGGATTGAGTCACATCACATCACATGCCAATGGCATCGCTTGATATCGCATCTTATATGCATCGCATCGCATGCGCATTGAGTCACATCACGTCACATGCGCATGCATCGCTCGACATCGCATCTTACGTGCATCGCATGCGCACCGAGTCACATCGCATCACATGCGCATGGCATCGCTCGACATCGCATCTTATGAGCAACGCATCGCAGGCGCATTGAGTCACATCGCGTCACATGCGCATGGCATCGCTGGATATGGCATCTTATGTGCATCGCATCACAGCGCATTGAGTCACATCGCGTCACATGCGCATGCATTGCTCGACAACGCATCTGATGTGCATCGCATCCCATGCGCATTGAGTCACGTCGCATCACATGCGCATGGCATCGCTTGATATCGCATCTTATGTGCATCGCAACGCATGCTAGTTGAGCCACATCGTGTCACATGCGCATGGCATCGCTTGATATCGCATCTTATGTGCATCGCATCGCAGCGCACTGAGTCACATCACGTCATATGCGCATGCATCGCTCGACATCGCATCTTACGTGCATCGCATGCGCACTGAGTCACATCGCATCACATGCGCATGGCATCGCTCGACATCGCATATTATGAGCAACGCATCGCAGGCGCATTGAGTCACATCGCGTCACATGCGCATGGCATCGCTTGATATGGCATCTTATGTGCATCGCATCACAGCGCATTGAGTCACATCGCGTCACATGCGCATGCATTGCTCGACAACGCATCTGATGTGCATCGCATGCGCATTGAGTCACGTCGAGTCACAATCGCATGGCATCCTTTGTAATCGCAACTTATGTGCATCGCTAGCAGGAGCATTGAGTCACATCGCGTCACTTGCGCATGGCATCGCTTGATATCGCATCTTATGTACATCGCATCGCAGGGCATTGAGTCACGTCGCGTCACATGTGCATGGCATCGCTTGTTATCGCATCTTATGTGCATCTCTACGCATGCGCATTTAGTCACATCGCGTGTCATGCGCATGGCATCGCTTGATATCGCATCTTATGTGCATCGCATCGCATGGGCATTGAGTTACATCGCGTCACATTCGCATGGCATCGCTTGATATCGCATCTTATATGCATCGCATGGGCATTGAGTCACGTCGCGTCACATGCGCATGGCATCGCTTGATATCGCATCTCATGTGCATCGCATCGCATGCGCATTGAGTCACGTCGCGTCACGTGCGCTTGGCATCGCTTGATATCGCATCTCATGTGCATCGCATCGCATGCGCATTGAGTCACGTCGCATCACATGCGCATGGCATCGCTTGATATCGCATCTTATGTGCATCGCAACGCATGCTAGTTGAGCCACATCGTGTCACATGCGCATGGCATCGCTTGATATCGCATCTTATGTGCATCGCATCGCAGCGCACTGAGTCACATCACGTCACATGCGCATGCATCGCTCGACATCGCATCTTACGTGCATCGCATGCGCACTGAGTCACATCGCATCACATGCGCATGGCATCGCTCGACATCGCATCTTATGAGCAGCGCATCGCAGGCGCATTGAGTCACATCGCGTCACATGCGCATGGCATCGCTTGATATGGCATCTTATGTGCATCGCATCACAGCGCATTGAGTCACATCGCGTCACATGCGCATGCATTGCTCGACAACGCATCTGATGTGCATCGCATGCGCATTGAGTCACGTCGAGTCACAATCGCATGGCATCCCTTGTAATCGCAACTTATGTGCATCGCATCGCAGGAGCATTGAGTCACATCGCGTCACTTGCGCATGGCATCGCTTGATATCGCATCTTATGTACATCGCATCGCAGGGCATTGAGTCACGTCGCGTCACATGTGCATGGCATCGCTTGTTATCGCATCTTATGTGCATCTCTA
This sequence comes from Tenodera sinensis, assembly GCA_030765045.1. Taxonomy (NCBI): domain Eukaryota; kingdom Metazoa; phylum Arthropoda; class Insecta; order Mantodea; family Mantidae; genus Tenodera; species Tenodera sinensis. The sequence goes on from CM060973.1 coordinate 51,186,969, forward strand.
CGCATGCGCATTTAGTCACATCGCGTGTCATGCGCATGGCATCGCTTGATATCGCATCTTATGTGCATCGCATCGCATGGGCATTGAGTCACATCGCGTCACATTCGCATGGCATCGCTTGATATCGCATCTTATATGCATCGCATGGGCATTGAGTCACGTCGCGTCACATGCGCATGGCATCGCTTGATATCGCATCTCATGTGCATCGCATCGCATGCGCATTGAGTCTCGTCGCGTCACGTGCGCTTGGCATCGCTTGATATCGGATCTTATGTGCAAGGCATCGCATACGCATTGACCCACATCGCGTTACATGCGCATGGCATCGCTTGTTATCGCATCTTATGTGCATCTAATCGCATTCACATTGATTCACGTCGCGTCACATGCGCATGGCGTTGCTTGATATCGCATCTTATGTGCATCGCAACGCATGCGCATTGAGTCACGTCGCGTCACATGCGCAATGCATCGCTTGATAACGCAGCTTATGTGCATCTCATCGCATGCGCATTGAGTCACGTCGCGTCTAATGCGCATGGCATCGCTTGATTTCGCATCTTATGTGCATCGCATCGCATGCGTATTGAGTCACATCGCGTCACATGCGCATGGCATCGCTCGACATCGCATCTTATGTGCGTCGCATCACCAGCGCACTGAGTCACATCGCGTCACATGCGCATGGCATCGCTTGATATCGCACCTCATGTGCATTGCATCGCAGCGCATTGAGTCACATCACGCCACATGCGCATGGCATCGCTTCATATCGCATCTTATGTGCATCGCATCGCATGCGCATTGAGTCACGTCGCATCACATGCGCATGGCATCACTTGATATCGCAACTTATGTGTATCGCATCGCATCCGCATTGAGCCAAATCGCGTCACATGCGCGTGGCATCGCTTTATATCTTATCTTATGTGCATCGCATCGCATGCGCATTGAGTCACTCGCGTCACATATGCATGGCATCGCTCGACATCGCATCTTATATACATCGCATCGCCAGCGCATTGAGCCACGTCTCGTCATATGCGCATGGTATCGCTTGGTATCGGATCCTATGTGCATCGCTTCGCATGCGCATTGAGTCACGTCGCGCCAAATGCGCATGGCATCGCTTGATATAGCATCTTATGTGCATCGCATCGCATGCGCATTGAGTCCCGTCGCGTCACCTGCGCATGGCATCGCATAATATCGCATCTTATGTGCATCTCATCGCATGAGCATTCAGCCACGTCGCGTCACATGCGCATGCATAGCTCGAAATCGCGTCTTATGTGTATCGCATGCGCATTGAGTCACATCGTATCACACGCGCATTTCATCGCTCGACATCGCATACTATGTGAATCGCATCGCATCCGCATTGCGTCACATCACGTCACATGTGCAGGCATCGCTTGATATCGCTTCTTATGTGCTTCGCATCGCAGCGCATTGAGTCACATCACGCCACATGTGCATGGAATGGCTTGATATCGCATTTTATGTGCATCGCATCGCATGCGGATTGAGTCACGTTGCGTCACATGCGCATGGCATCGCTTGTTATCGCATCTTATGTGCATCGCATCGCATGCGCATTGAGTCACATCGTGGCACATGCGCATGGCATCGCTTGATATCGCATATTATGTGCATCGCATCGCATGCACATTGAGTCACGTCGCGCCACATGCGCATGGCATCTCTTGATATCGTATCTTATGTGCATCGCATCGCATGCGCATTGAGCCACACAGTGTCACATGCGCATGGCATCGCTTGATATCGCATCTTATGTGCATCCCATCGCAGCGCATTGAGTCACATCGCGTCACATGCGCATGCATCGCTCGACATCGCATCTTATGTGCATCGCATCGCAGGCGTATTGAGTCACATCGCGTCATATGCGCATGCATCGCTCGACATCGCATCTGATGTGAATCGCATGCGCATTGAGTCACGTCGCGTCACATGCGCATGGCATCGCTTGTTATCGCATCTTACGTGCATCTCTCCCGATGCGCATATAGTCACATCGCGTGTCATGCGCATTGCATCGCTTGATATTGCAACTTATCTGCATCGCATGCGCATTAGTCACGTCGCATCACATGCGCATGGCATCTCTTGATATCGCATCTTATGTGCATCGCATCGGATGCGCATTGAGTCACTTCGCGTCACATACGCATGACGCCGCTTGATATCGAATATGATGTGCATCGCATCGCTGGCGCACTGAGTCACAACTCATCAAATGCGCATGCTATCGCTTGTATCGCATCTTATGTGCATCACATCGCATGTGCATTGAGCCGCGTCGCGTCACATGCGTATGGTATCGCTTGTTATCGCATCTTATGTGCATCGCATCGCATGCGCATTGACCCTCGTCGCGTCTAATGCGCATGGCATGGCTTGATTTAGCATCTTATGTGTATCGCACAGCATGCGCACTGAGTCACTTCGAAACACATGCGGATGACATCGCTCGACATCCCATTTTATGTGCATCCCATCGCAATGCGCATTGAGTCACGTCGCGTCACATGCGCATGCCTTTGCTTGATATCGCATCTCATGTGCATCGCATCGCATGCGCATTGAGTCACTTCGCATCACATGCGCATGGCATCGCTTGATATCGCATCTTATGTGCATCGCATCGCATTCGCATTGAGCCACATAGCGTCACATGCGCATGGCATCGCTTGATATCGCATCTTATGTGCATCGCATGCGCATTGAGTCACGTCGAGTCACATGCGCATGGCATTGCTTGATATCGCATCTCATGTGCATCGCATCGCATGCGCATTGAGTCAAGTCGCATAACCTGCGCATGGCATCGCTTGATATCGCATCTTATGTGCATGGCATCACATGCGCACTGAGCCACATCGCGTCACATCTGCATGGCATCGCTTGATATTGCATCTTATGTGCATCGCATCGCAGCCCATTGAGTCAAATCGCATCACATTCGCATGGCATCGCTCGACTTCTTATGTTATGTGCATCGCATCGCAGGGTCATAGAGTCACATCGCGTCACATGCGCATGGCATCGCTTGATATCGCATCTTATCTGAATCGCATCGCATGCGGTTTGAGTCACATCACGTCACATGCGCATGGCATCGCTTGATGTCGAATCTTATGTGCATCGCATCGCATGCGCATTGAGTCGCGATTCGTCACATGCGCATTTTATCGCTTTTAATCGTATCTTATGTGCATCGCATATCATGCGCATTGAGTCACGTCGCGTCACGTACGCTTGGCATCGCTTGATATCGCATCTTATGTGCATCGCATCGCATACGCATTGACCCACATCGCGTCACATGCGCATGGCATCGCTTGATATCGCATCTTATGTGCCACGCATCGCATGCGCCTTGGGTCACGTCGCGTCACATGCGCACGGCATCGCTTGTTATCGCATCTTATGTGCATCTAATCGCATTCACATTGATTCACGTCGCGTCACATGCGCATGGCATTGCTTGATATCGCATCTTATGGGCATCGCATCGCATGCGCATGCGCATTGAGTCACGTCGCGTCTAATGCGCATGGCATCGCTTGATTTGGCATCTTATATGCATCGCATCGCATGCGGATTGAGTCACATCACATCACATGCCAATGGCATGCGCATTGAGTCACATCGCGTCACATGCGCATGGCATCGCCTGATATCGCATCTCATGTAAATCGCATGCACATTGAGTCACGTCGCGTCACATGCGCATGCCATCGCTTGATATCGCATCTCATGTGCATCGCATCGCATGCGCATTGAGTCACGTCGCATCGCATGCGCATGGCATCGCTTGATATCGCATCTTATGTGCATCGCATCGCATGCGGATTGAGTCACATCACATCACATGCCAATGGCATCGCTATATATCGCATCTTATATGCATCGCATCGCATGCGCATTGAGTCACTCGCGTCACATACGCATGGCATCGCTTGATATCGCTTCTGATGTGCATCGCATCGCATGCGCATTGAGTCCCGTCGCACCACATGCGCACAACATCGCTCGACATCACATCTCATGTGCATCGCATCACATGCGCCCTGAGTCACGTCGCATCACATGCGCATGGCATCGCTTGATATCGCATCTTATGTGCATCGCATCGCATGCGCATTGAGTCACTCGCGTCATATACGCATGGCATCGCTTGATATCGCTTCTGATGTGCATCGCATCGCATGCGCATTGAGCAACATCGTGTCACATGCGCATGGCATCGCTTGATATCGCATCTTATGTGCATCGCATCGCAGCGCATTCAGTCACATCGCGTCACATGCGCATGCATCGCTGGACATCGCATCTTACGTGCATCGCATGCGCATTGAGTCACATCGCATCACATGCGCATGGCGTCGCTCGACATCGCATCGTATGTGCATCGCAGGCGCATTGAGTCACATCGCGTCACCTGCGCATGGCATCGCTTGATATGGCATCTTACGTGCATCGCATCACAACGCATTGAGTCACATCGTGTCACATGCGCATGCATTGCTCGACATCGCATCTGATGTGCATCGCATGCGCATTGAGTCACGTCGCGTCACATGCGCATGGCATCGCTTGATATCGCATCTTATGTGCATCGCTTGCTTATTGAGTCACGTCGCGTCACATGCGCATAGCATCGCTTTTAATCGCAAATTATGTGCATCGCATCGCAGGCACATTCAGTCACATCGCGTCACTTGCGCATGGCATCGCTTGATATCGCATCTTATGTGTATCGTATCGCAGCGCATTGAGTCACGTCGCGTCACATGCGCATGGCATCGCTTGTTATCGCATCTTATGTGCATCTTACGCATGCGCATTTAGTCACATCGCGTGTCATGCGCATGGCATTGCTTGATATTGCAACTTATCTGCATCGCATCTTATGTGCATTGCATCGCATGCGCATTGAGCCACATCGCGTCACATGCGCATGACATCGCTCGACATCGCACCTTACGTGCATCGAATCGCATGCGCATTGAGTCACGTCGCGCCACTCGTGCATGAAATCGCTGGACATCGGATCATATGTGCATCGCATCGCATGCGTATTGATTCACATCGCGTCACATACACATGGCATCGCTCGACATCGCATCTTTTGTGCATCGCATCGCAAGCGCATTGACCCACATCGCGTCACATGCGCATGGCATCGCTTGATATCGCACCTTATGTGCATTGCATATAAGCGCATTGAGTCACATCACGCCACATGCGCATGGCATCGCTTGATATCGCATCTTATGTGCATCGCATCGCATGCGCATTGAGTCACGTCGCATCACATGCGCATGGCATCGCTTGATATCGCATTTTATGTGTATCGCATCGCATGCGCGTTGAGCCACATCGCGTCACATGCGCATGGCATCGCTTGATATCGCATCTTATGTGCATCGCATCGCATGGGCATTGAGTCACGTCGCGTCACTTGCGCATGGCAATGCTTGATATCGCATCTTATGTGGATCGCATCGCATGCGCATTGAGTCACGTCGCACCACATCCGCATGATCGCTGGACATCGGATCATATGTGCATCGCATCGCATGCGAATTGAGTCACATGCGCATGGCATCGCTATATATTGCATCTTATGTGCATCGCTTCGCAGCGCATTGCAGCACATCGCGTCACATGCGCATGCATCGCTCGAAATCGCATCTTATATGCATCGCATGCGCATTGCGTCACTTCATATCACACGCGCATGGCATCGCTCGACATCGCATCTTGTGTGCATCGCATTGTATGCATCTTGAGTCACATCGCGTCACATGTTCATGGCAACAATTGATATCCCATCTTATGTGCATCGCATTGCAGCGCATTGTCACATCACGCAGCATGCGCATGGCATCGCTTGATATCGCATTTTATGTGCATCGCATCGCATGCGGATTGAGTCACATCACATCACATGCCATTGGCATCGCTTGATATCGCATCTGTTGTGCATCGCATCGCATGCGCATTGACTCACGTCTTGTCTAATGTGCATGGCATGGCTTGATTTAGCATCTTATGTGTATCGCACAGCATGCGCATTGAGTCACGTCGCAACACATGCGGATGACATCGCTCGACATCACATCTTATGTGCATCGCACCGCATGCGCATTGAGTCACCTCGCGTCACATGCGCATGGCATCGCTTGATATCGCATTTTATGTGCATCGCATCGCATGCGCATTGAGTCACGTCGCGTCACATGCGCATGCCATTGCTTGATATCTCATCTCATGTGCATCGCATCGCATGCGCATTGAGTCACGTCGCATCACATGCGCATGGCATCGCTTGATATCGCATCTTATGTGCATCGCATGCGCATTGAGTCACGTCGCGTCACATGCGCATGGCATCGCTAGATATCGCATCTCATGTGCATCGCATCGCATGCGCATTAAGTCAAGTCGCATAACATGCGCATGGCATCGCTTGATATCGCATCTTATGTGCATGGCATCGCAGCCCATTGAGTCAAATCGCATCACATGCGCATGGCATCGCTCGACATCTTATGTTATGTGCATCGCATCGCAGGCTCAGAGTCACATCGCGTCACATGCGCATGGCATCGCTTGATATCGCATCTTTTCTGAATCGCATCGCATGCGGTTTGAGTCACATCACGTCACATGCGCATGGCATCGCTTGACATCGAATCTTATGTGCATCGCATCGCATGCGCATTGAGTCGCGACTCGTCACATGCGCATTGTATCGCTTGTAATCGCATCTTATGTGCATCGCATATCATGCGCATTGAGTCACGTCGCGTCACGTGCGCTTGGCATCGCTTGATTTCGCATCTTATGTGCAAGGCATCGCATACGCATTGACCCACATCGCGTTACATGCGCATGGCATCGCTTGTTATCGCATCTTATGTGCATCTAATCGCATTCACATTGATTCACGTCGCGTCACATGCGCATGGCATTGCTTGATATCGCATCTTATGTGCATCGCAACGCATGCGCTTTGAGTCACGTCGCGTCACATGCGCAATGCATCGCTTGATAACGCAGCTTATGTGCATCTCATCGCATGCGCATTGAGTCATGTCGCGTCTAATGCGCATGGCATCGCTTGAATTCGCATCTTATATGCATCGCATCGCATGCGGATTGAGTCACTTCACATCACATGCCAATGGCATCGCTATATCGCATCTTATGTGCATCGCGTGGCATGCGCAATGAGTCACATCGCGTCACATGCGCATGGCATCGCTTGATATCGCATCTCATGTAAATCGCATGCGCATTGAGTCACGTCGCGTCACATGCGCATGCCATTGCTTGATATCGCATCTCATGTGCATCGCATCGCATGCGCATTGAGTCACGTCGCATCACATGCGCATGGCATCGCTTTATATCGCATCTTATGTGCATCGCATCGCATGCGGATTGAGTCACTTCACATCACATGCCAATGGCATCGCTTGATATCGCATCTTATATGCATCCCATCGCATGCGCATTGAGTCACTCGCGTCACATACGCATGGCATCGCTTGATATCGCATCTTATGTGCATCGCATCGCATGCACATTGAGCAACATCGTGTCACATGCGCATGCATCGCTGGACATCGCATCTTACGTGCATCGCATGCGCATTGAGTCACATCGCATCACATGCGCATGGCATCGCTCGACATCGCATCTTATGTGCATCGCATCGCAGGCGCATTGACTCACATCGCGTCACATGCGCATGGCATCGCTTGATATAGCATCTTACGTGCATCGCATCACAACGCATTGAGTGACATCGTGTCACATGCGCAGGCATTGCTCGACATCGCATCTGATGTGCATCGCATGCGCATTGAGTCACGTCGCGTCACATGCGCATGGCATCGCTTGATATCGCGTCTTATGTGCATCGCTTGCTTATTGAGTCACGGCGCGTCACATGCGCATAGCATCGCTTGTAATCGCAAATTATGTGCATCGCATCGCAGGCACATTCTGTCACATCGCGTCACTTGCGCATGGCATCGCTTGATATCGCATCTTATGTGCATCGCATCGCAGCGCATTGAGTCACGTCGCGTCACATGCGCATGGCATCGCTTGTTATCGCATCTTATGTGCATCTCTACGCATGCGCATTTAGTCACATCGCGTGTCATGCGCATGGCATCGCTTGATATTGCAACTTATCTGCATCGCATCGCATGCGCATTGAGTCACGTTGCATCACATGCGCATGGCATCGCTTGATATCGCATCTTATGTGCATCGCATCGCATGCGCATTGAGTCACATCGCCTCACATTCGCATGGCATCGCTTGATATCACATCTCATGTGCATCGCATCGCATGCGTATTGATTCACATCGCGTCACATACACATGGTATCGCTCAACATCGCATCATATGTGCATCGCATCGCAAGCGCATTGACTCACATCGCGTCACATGCGCATGGCATCGCTTGATATCGCATCTTATATGCATCGCATCGCATGCGCATTGAGTCACTCGCGTCACATACGCATGGCATCGCTTGATATCGCATCTTGTGTGCATTGCATCGCATCCGCATTGAGCCACGTCTCGTCATATGCGCATGGTATCGCTTGGTATCGCATCTTATGTGCATCGCTTCGCATGCACATTGAGTCACGTCGCGCCACATTTGCATGGCATCGCTTGATATCGCTTCTGATCTGCATCACATCGCATGCGCATTGAGTCCCGTCGCACCACATGCGTATGGCACCGCTTGATATAACATCTTATGTGTATGGCATCACAATGCATTGAGTCACATCGCGTCACATGCGCATGCATCGCTCGACATCGCATCTGATGTGCATCGCATGCGCATTGAGTCACGTCGCGTCACATGCGCATTGCATCGCTTGATATCGCATCTTATGTGCATCGCATGCTTATTCAGTAACGTCGCGTCACATGCGCATTGCACTGCTTGATATCGCATCTTGTGTGCATCGCATCGCATGCGCATTGAGCCACGTCTCGTCATATGCGCATGGTATCGCTTGGTATCGCATCCTATGTGCATCGCTTCGCATGCGCATTGAGTCACGTCGCGCCAAATGCGCATGGCATCGCATGATATAGCATCTTATGTGCATCGCATCGCATGCGCATTGAGTCACGTCGCGTCACATGCGCATGGCATCGCTTGATATCGCATCTTATGTGAATCGCATCGCATGCGCATTGAATCCCGTCACGTCACATGCGAATGGCATCGCTTAATATCGCATATTATGTGCATCGCATCGCATGCGCATTGAGTCACGTCGCGTCACATGCGGATGGGATCGCTTGATATCGCATCTTATGTGCATCGCATCGCATGCGCATTGGATCCCGTCGCGTCACATGCGCATGGCATCGCTTAATATCGCATCTTATGTGCATCTCATCGCATGCGCATTCAGCCACGTTGCGTCACATGCGCATGCATCGCTCGAAATCACATCTTATGTGCATCGCATGCGCATTGAGTCACATCGTATCACACGCGCATTTCATCGCTCGACATCGCATACTATGTGAATCGCATCGCATCCGCATTGAGTCACATCGCGTCACATGTGCAGGCATCGCTTGATATTGCATCTTATGTGCTTCGCATCGCAGCGCATTTAGTCACTCGCGTCACATACGCATGGCATCGCTTGATATCGCATCTTGTGTGCATCGCATCGCATGCGCATTGAACCACGTCTCGTCATATGCGCATGGTATCGCTTGGTATCGCATCTTTTGAGCATCGCTTCGTAGGCGCATTGAGTCGAGTCCCGCCACATTTGCATGGCATCGCTTGATACCGCTTCTGATGTGCATAGCATCGCATGCGCATTGAGTTCCGTCGCACCACATGCGCATGACATCGCTCGACATCGCACCTCATGTGCATCGCATCCCACGCGCATTGAGTCACGTCGCATCACATGCGCATGGCATCGCTTGATATCGCATCTTATGTGCATCGCATCGCATGCGCATTGAGCCACATCGTGTCACATGAGCATGTAATCGCTTGATATCGCATCTTATGTGCATCGCATCGCAGCGCATTGAGTCACATCGCGTCACATGCGCATGCATCGCTCGACATCGCATCTTATGTGCATCGCATCGCAGGCGCATTGAGTGACATCGCGTCACATGCGCATGGCATCGCTTGATATCGCATCTTATGTGCATCGCATGCTTATTGAGTCACGTCGCGTCACATGCGCATTGCATCGCTTGATATCGCATCTTATGTGCATCGCATGCTTATTCAGTAACGTCGCGTCACATGCGCATTGCATTGCTTGATATCGCATCTTGTGTGCATCGCATCGCATGCGCATTGAGCCACGTCTCGTCATATGCGCATGGTATCGCTTGGTATCGCATCCTATGTGCATCGCTTCGCATGCGCATTGAGTCACGTCGCGCCAAATGCGCATGGCATCGCATGATATAGCATCTTATGTGCATCGCATCGCATGCGCATTGAGTCACGTCGCGTCACATGCGCATGGCATCGCTTGATATCGCATCTTATGTGAATCGCATCGCATGCGCATTGAATCCCGTCACGTCACATGCGAATGGCATCGCTTAATATCGCATATTATGTGCATCGCATCGCATGCGCATTGAGTCACGTCGCGTCACATGCGGATGGGATCGCTTGATATCGCATCTTATGTGCATCGCATCGCATGCGCATTGGATCCCGTCGCGTCACATGCGCATGGCATCGCTTAATATCGCATCTTATGTGCATCTCATCGCATGCGCATTCAGCCACGTTGCGTCACATGCGCATGCATCGCTCGAAATCACATCTTATGTGCATCGCATGCGCATTGAGTCACATCGTATCACACGCGCATTTCATCGCTCGACATCGCATACTATGTGAATCGCATCGCATCCGCATTGAGTCACATCGCGTCACATGTGCAGGCATCGCTTGATATCGCATCTTATGTGCTTCGCATCGCAGCGCATTTAGTCACTCGCGTCACATACGCATGGCATCGCTTGATATCGCATCTTGTGTGCATCGCATCGCATGCGCATTGAACCACGTCTCGTCATATGCGCATGGTATCGCTTGGTATCGCATCTTTTGAGCATCGCTTCGCAAGCGCATTGAGTCGAGTCCCGCCACATTTGCATGGCATCGCTTGATATCGCTTCTGATGTGCATAGCATCGCATGCGCATTGAGTTCCGTCGCACCACATGCGCATGACATCGCTCGACATCGCACCTCATGTGCATCGCATCCCACGCGCATTGAGTCACGTCGCATCACATGCGCATGGCATCGCTTGATATCGCATCTTATGTGCATCGCATCGCATGCGCATTGAGCCACATCGTGTCACATGAGCATGTAATCGCTTGATATCGCATCTTATGTGCATCGCATCGCAGCGCATTGAGTCACATCGCGTCACATGCGCATGCATCGCTCGACATCGCATCTTATGTGCATCGCATCGCAGGCGCATTGAGTGACATCGCGTCACATGCGCATGGCATCGCTTGATATCGCATCTTATGTGCATCGCATGCTTATTGAGTCACGTCGCGTCACATGCGCGTGGCATCGCTTGTAATCGCAACTTATGTATATCGCATCGCAGGAACATTGAGTTAGATCGCGTCACTTGCGCATGGCATCGCTTGATATCGCATCTTATGTGCATCGCATCGCAGCGAATTGAGTCACGTCGCGTCACATGCGCATGGCATCGCTTGTTATCGCATCTTATGTGCATCTCTACGAATGCGCATTTAGTCCCATCGCGTGTCATGCGCATGGCATCGCTTGATATCGCATCTTATATGCATCGCATGGGCATTGAGTCACGTCGCGTCACATGCGCATGGCATCGCTTGATATCGCATCTCATGTGCGTCGCATCGCATGCGCATTGAGTCACGTCGCGTCACATGCGCATGGCATCGCTTGATATCGCATCTTATGTGAATCGCATCGCATGCGCATTGAATCCCGTCACGTCACATGCGCATGGCATCGCTGGATATCGCATCTTATGTGAATCGCATCGCATGCGCATTGAATCCCGTCACGTCACATGCGAATGGCATCGCTTAATATCGCATATTATGTGCATCGCATCGCATGCGCATTGAGTCACGTCGCGTCACATGCGGATGGGATCGCTTGATATCGCATCTTATGTGCATCGCATCGCATGCGCATTGGATCCCGTCGCGTCACATGCGCATGGCATCGCTTAATATCGCATCTTATGTGCATCTCATCGCATGCGCATTCAGCCACGTTGCGTCACATGCGCATGCATCGCTCGAAATCACATCTTATGTGCATCGCATGCGCATTGAGTCACATCGTATCACACGCGCATTTCATCGCTCGACATCGCATACTATGTGAATCGCATCGCATCCGCATTGAGTCACATCGCGTCACATGTGCAGGCATCGCTTGATATTGCATCTTATGTGCTTCGCATCGCAGCGCATTTAGTCACTCGCGTCACATACGCATGGCATCGCTTGATATCGCATCTTGTGTGCATCGCATCGCATGCGCATTGAACCACGTCTCGTCATATGCGCATGGTATCGCTTGGTATCGCATCTTTTGAGCATCGCTTCGTAGGCGCATTGAGTCGAGTCCCGCCACATTTGCATGGCATCGCTTGATATCGCTTCTGATGTGCATAGCATCGCATGCGCATTGAGTTCCGTCGCACCACATGCGCATGACATCGCTCGACATCGCACCTCATGTGCATCGCATCCCACGCGCATTGAGTCACGTCGCATCACATGCGCATGGCATCGCTTGATATCGCATCTTATGTGCATCGCATCGCATGCGCATTGAGCCACATCGTGTCACATGAGCATGTAATCGCTTGATATCGCATCTTATGTGCATCGCATCGCAGCGCATTGAGTCACATCGCGTCACATGCGCATGCATCGCTCGACATCGCATCTTATGTGCATCGCATCGCAGGCGCATTGAGTGACATCGCGTCACATGCGCATGGCATCGCTTGATATCGCATCTTATGTGCATCGCATGCTTATTGAGTCACGTCGCGTCACATGCGCATTGCATCGCTTGATATCGCATCTTATGTGCATCGCATGCTTATTCAGTAACGTCGCGTCACATGCGCATTGCATTGCTTGATATCGCATCTTGTGTGCATCGCATCGCATGCGCATTGAGCCACGTCTCGTCATATGCGCATGGTATCGCTTGGTATCGCATCCTATGTGCATCGCTTCGCATGCGCATTGAGTCACGTCGCGCCAAATGCGCATGGCATCGCATGATATAGCATCTTATGTGCATCGCATCGCATGCGCATTGAGTCACGTCGCGTCACATGCGCATGGCATCGCTTGATATCGCATCTTATGTGAATCGCATCGCATGCGCATTGAATCCCGTCACGTCACATGCGAATGGCATCGCTTAATATCGCATATTATGTGCATCGCATCGCATGCGCATTGAGTCACGTCGCGTCACATGCGGATGGGATCGCTTGATATCGCATCTTATGTGCATCGCATCGCATGCGCATTGGATCCCGTCGCGTCACATGCGCATGGCATCGCTTAATATCGCATCTTATGTGCATCTCATCGCATGCGCATTCAGCCACGTTGCGTCACATGCGCATGCATCGCTCGAAATCACATCTTATGTGCATCGCATGCGCATTGAGTCACATCGTATCACACGCGCATTTCATCGCTCGACATCGCATACTATGTGAATCGCATCGCATCCGCATTGAGTCACATCGCGTCACATGTGCAGGCATCGCTTGATATCGCATCTTATGTGCTTCGCATCGCAGCGCATTTAGTCACTCGCGTCACATACGCATGGCATCGCTTGATATCGCATCTTGTGTGCATCGCATCGCATGCGCATTGAACCACGTCTCGTCATATGCGCATGGTATCGCTTGGTATCGCATCTTTTGAGCATCGCTTCGCAAGCGCATTGAGTCGAGTCCCGCCACATTTGCATGGCATCGCTTGATATCGCTTCTGATGTGCATAGCATCGCATGCGCATTGAGTTCCGTCGCACCACATGCGCATGACATCGCTCGACATCGCACCTCATGTGCATCGCATCCCACGCGCATTGAGTCACGTCGCATCACATGCGCATGGCATCGCTTGATATCGCATCTTATGTGCATCGCATCGCATGCGCATTGAGCCACATCGTGTCACATGAGCATGTAATCGCTTGATATCGCATCTTATGTGCATCGCATCGCAGCGCATTGAGTCACATCGCGTCACATGCGCATGCATCGCTCGACATCGCATCTTATGTGCATCGCATCGCAGGCGCATTGAGTGACATCGCGTCACATGCGCATGGCATCGCTTGATATCGCATCTTATGTGCATCGCATGCTTATTGAGTCACGTCGCGTCACATGCGCGTGGCATCGCTTGTAATCGCAACTTATGTATATCGCATCGCAGGAACATTGAGTTAGATCGCGTCACTTGCGCATGGCATCGCTTGATATCGCATCTTATGTGCATCGCATCGCAGCGAATTGAGTCACGTCGCGTCACATGCGCATGGCATCGCTTGTTATCGCATCTTATGTGCATCTCTACGAATGCGCATTTAGTCCCATCGCGTGTCATGCGCATGGCATCGCTTGATATCGCATCTTATATGCATCGCATGGGCATTGAGTCACGTTGCGTCACATGCGCATGGCATCGCTTGATATCGCATCTCATGTGCGTCGCATCGCATGCGCATTGAGTCACGTCGCATCACATGCGCACGGCATCGCTTGATATCGCATCTTATGTGCATCGCATCGCATGCGCATTGAGCCATATTGAGTCACATGCTAATGACATCGCTCGACATCGCATCTTATGTGCATTGCATCGCATGCGCATTGAGTCACGTCGCACCACTCGCGCATGAAATCGCTGGACATCGGATCATACGTGCATTGCATCGCATGCGTGTTGAGTCACATCGCGTCACATGCGCATGGCATCGCTCGACATCGCATCTTATGTGCATCGCATCGGAAGCGCATTGAGTCACATCGCGTCACATGCGCATGGCATCACTTGATATCTCATCTTATGTGCATCGCATCGCATGCGCATTGAGTAACGTCGCATCACATGCGCATGGCATCGCTTGATATCGCATCTTATGTGTATCGCATCGCATGCGCATTGAGCCAAATCGCGTCACATGCGCATGGCATCGCTTGATATCGCATCTTATCTGCATCGCATCGCATGCGCATTGAGCCACGTCTAGTCATATGCGCATGGTATCGCATCACATGTGCATTGCTTCGCATGCGCATTGAGTCACGTCGCGCCAAATCCGCATGGCAACGCTTGATATCGCATCTTATGTGCATCGCATCGCATGAGCATTGAGTCCCGTCGCGTCACATGCGCATGGCATCGCTTAATATCGCATCTTATGTGCATCTCATCGCATGGGCATTCAGCCACGTCGCGTCACTTGCGCATGCATCGCTCGAAATAGCATCTTATGTGCAACGCATGCGCATTGAGTCACATCGTATCACACGCGCATTTCATCGCTCGACATCGCATACTATGTGAATCGCATCGCATCCGCTTTGAGTCACATCGCGTCACATGTGCAGGCATCGCTTGATATCGCATCTTATGTGCTTCGCATCAGAGCGCATTGACTCACATCGCGTCACATCGCTTGATATGGCACCTTATGTGCATTACATATCAGCGCATTGAGTCACATCACGCCACATGCGCTTGGCATCGCTTGATATCGCTTCATATGTGCATCGCATCGCATGCGCATTGAGCCACGTCGCATCACATGCGCATGGCATCGCTTGATGTCGCATCTTATGTGTATCGCATCGCATGCGCATTGAGCCACGTCGCATCACACGCGCATTGCATCGCTTGATATCGCATCTTATGTGCATCGCATCGCATGCGCATTGAGCCACGTCGCATCACATGCGCATGGCATCGCTTGATATCGCATCTTATGTGTATCGCATCGCATGCGCATTGAGCCACGTCGCATCACACGCGCATGGCATCGCTAGATATCGCTTCTTATGTGCATCGCATGGCATGCGCATTGAGCCACGTCGCATCACATGCGCATGACATCGCTTGATATCGCATCTTATGTGCATCGCATCGCATGCGCATTGAGCCACGTCGCATCACATGCGCATGGCATCGCTTGATATCGCATCTTATGTGTATCGCATCGCATGCGCATTGAGCCACGTCGCATCACACGCGCATGGCATCGCTAGATATCGCTTCTTATGTGCATCGCATGGCATGCGCATTGAGCCACGTCGCATCACATGCGCATGACATCGCTTGATATCGCATCTTATGTGTATCGCATCGCATGCGCATTGAGCCACGTCGCATCACACGCGCATGGCATCGCTTGATATCGCATCTTATGTGCATCGCATCGCATGCTCATTGAGTCACGTCGCACCACATCCGCATGATCGCTGGACAGCGGATCATATGTGCATCGCATCGCATGCGCATTGAGTCACATGCGCAAGGCATCGCTATATATTGCATCTTATGTGCATCGCTTCGCAGCGCATTGCGGCACATCGCCTCACATGCGCATGCATCGCTCGAAATCGCATCTTATATGCATCGCATGCGCATTGCGTCACTTCATATCACACGCGCATGGGATCGCTCGACATCGCATCTTGTGTGCATCGCATTGTATGCATCTTGAGTCACATCGCGTCACATGCTCATGGCATCAATTGATATCGCATCTTATGTGCATCGCATTGAGTCACATCACGCAACATGCGCATGGCATCGCTTGATATCGCATCTTATGTGCATCGCATCGCATACGGATTGAGTCACATCACAGCTCATGCCAATGGCATCGCTTGATATCGCATCTTATATGCATCGCATCGCTTGCGCATTGAGTCACTCGCGTCACATACGCATGGCATCGCTGGATATCGCATCTTGTGTGCATCGCATCGCATCCGCATGGAGCCACGTCTCGTCATATGCGCATGGTATCGCTTGGTATCGCATCTTATGTGCATCGCTTCGCAAGCACATTGAGTCACGTCGCGCCACATTTGCATTGGATCGCTTGATATCGCTTCTGATGTGCATCACATCGCATGCGCATTGAGTCCCGTCGCACCACATGCGCATGACATCGCTCGTCATCGCATCTCATGTGCATCGCATCCCATGCGCATTGAGTCACATCACAGCACATGCCAATGGCATCGCTTGATATCGCATCTGATGTGCATCGCATCGCATGCGCATTGAGCCACATCGTGTCACATGCGCATGGCATCGCTTGATATCGCATCTTATGTGCATCGCATCGCATGCGCAATGAGTCACGTCGCGTCACATGCGGATGGTATCGCTTGTTATCGCATCTTATGTGCATCGCATCGCATGCGCATTGAGTCACGTCGCGTCACATGCGCATGGCATCGCTTGATATCGAATCTTATGTGAATCGCATGCGCATTGAGTCACGTCGCGTCACATGCGCATGGCATCGCTTGATATCGCATGTCATTTACATCGCATCTCATGCGCATTGAGGCAAGTCGCATCACAAGCGCATGGCATCGCTTGATATCGCATCCTTTGTGCATCGCTTCACATGCGCATTGAGCAACATCGCGTCACATCCGCATGGCATCGCTTGATATCTTATCTTATGTGCATCGCATCGCAGGCCATTGAGTCACATCGCGTCACATGCGCAGGCATCGCTCAACATCGCATCTTACGTGCATCGCATGCGCATTGAGTCAAATCGCATCACATGCGCATGGCATCGCTCGACATCTTATCTTATCTGCATCGCATCGCAGGCTCATAGAGTCACATCGCGTCATATGCGCATGGCATCGCTTGATATCGCATCTTATCTGAATCGCATCGCATGCGGATTAGGTCACATCACGTCACATGCGCATGGCATCGCTTGATATCGCATATTATGTGCATCGCATCGGATGTGCATTGAGTCACTTCGCGTCACATACGCATGTCACCGCGTGATATCGAATCTTATGTGCATCGCATCGCATGCGCATTGAGTCACGACTGGTCACATGCGCATGGTATCGCTTGTAATCGCATCTTATGTGCATCGCATCGCATGCGCATTGAGTCACGTCGCGTCACATGCGCTTGGCATCGCTTGATATCGCATCTTATGTGCATCGCATCGCATGCGCATTGAGTCACGTCGCGTCACATGCGCATGGCATCGCTTGCTATTGCATCTTATGTGCATCGGATTGCATACGCATTGACTCACATCGCGTCACATGCGCATTGCATCGCTTGATATCGCATCTTATGTGCCACGCATCGCATGTGCATTGAGTCACGTCGCGTCACATGCGCATGGCGTCGCTTGTTATCGCATCTTATGTGCATCTCATCGCATGCGCATTGAGCCACGTCGCGTCACATGCGCATGGCATCGCTTGCTATCGCATCTTATGTGCATCGCATCGCATACGCATTGACTCACATTGCGTCACATGCGCATTGCATCGCTTGATATCGCATCTTATGTGCCACGCATCGCATGTGCATTGAGTCACGTCGCGTCACATGCGAATGGCGTCGCTTGTTACCGCATCTTATGTGCATCTCATCGCATGCGCATTGAGCCACGTCTCGTCATATGCGCATGGTATCGCTTGATATCGCATCTTGTGTGCATCGCATCGCATGCTCATTGAGCCACGTCTCGTCATCTGCGCATGGTATCGCTTGGTATCGCATCTTATGTGCATCGCATCGCATGCGCATTGAGCCACATCGTGTCACATGCGCATGGCATCGCTTGATATCGCATCTTATGTGCATCGCATCGCAGCGCATTGAGTCACATCGCGTCACATGCGCATGCATCGCTCCACATCGCATCTTACGTGCATCGCATGCGCATTGAGTCACATCGCATCACATGCGCATGGCATCGCTCGACATCGCATCTTATGTGCATCGCATCGCAGGCACATTGAGTCACATCGCGTCACATGCGCATGGCATCGCTTGATATAGCATCTTATGTGCATCGCATCATAGCGCCATGAGTCACATCGCGGCACATGCGCATGCATTGCTCGACATCGCATCTGATGTGCATCGCATGCGCATTGAGTCACGTCGCGTCACATGCGCATGGCATCACTTGATATCGCATCTTGTGTACATCGCTTGCTTATTGAATCACGTCACGTCACATGTGTATGACGTCCCTTGTAATCGCAACTTATGTGCATCGCATCGCAGGCACATTGAGTCACATCGCGTCACTTGCGCATGTCATCGCTTGATATCGCATCTTATGTGCATCGCATCGCAACGCATTGAGTCACGTCGCGTCACATGTGCACGGCATCGCTTGTTATCGCATGTTATGTGCATCTCTACGCATGCGCATTTAGTCACATCCCGTGTCATGCGCATGGCATCGCTTGATATTGCAACTTACCTGCATCGCATCGCATGTGCATTGAGTCACGTTGCGTCACATGCGCATGGCATCGCTTGATATCGCATGTTATATGCATCGCATGGGTATTGTGTCACGTCGCGTCACATGCGCATGGCATCGCTTGATATCGCAACTTATGTGCATCGCATCGCAAGCGTATTGAGTCACATCGCGTCACATGCGCATGGCATCGCTTGATATCACACCTTATGTGCATTGCATCGCAGCGCATTGAGTCACATCACGCCACATGCGCATGGCATCGCTTGATATCGCATCTTATGTGCATCGCAACGCATGCGCATTGAGTTACGTCGCATCACATGCGCATGGCATCGCTTGATATCGCATCTTATGTGCATCGCAACGCATGCGCATTGAGTTACGTCGCATCACATGCGCATGGCATCGCTTGATATCGCATCTTATGTGCCACGTATCGCATGCGCATTGAGTCACGTCGCGTCACATGCGCATGGGATCGCTTGTTATCGCATCTTATGTGCATCTAATTGAATTCACATTGATTCACGTCGCCTCTCATGCGCAAGGTATCGCTTGATATCGCATCTTATGTGCATCGCATCGCATGCGCATTGAGTCACGTCGCGTCACATGCGCATGGCATCGCTTGCTAACGCAGCTTATGTGCATCTTATCGCATGCGCATTGAGCCACGTCTCGTCATATGCGCATGGTATCGCTTGGTATCGCATCTTATGTGCATCGCATCGCATGATCATTGAGCCACATCGTGTCACATGCGCATGGGATCGCTTGATATGGCATCTTATGTGCATCGCATGCGCATTGAGCCAAATCGCATCACATGCGCGTGGCATCGCTTTATATCGCATCTTGTGTGCATCGCATCGCATGCGCATTGAGCCACGTCGCATCACATGCGCATGGCATGGCTTGATATCGCATCTTATGTGCATCGTATCGCATGCGGATTGAGTCACATCACATCACATGCCGCTGGCATCGCCTGATATCGCATCTTATATGCATCGCATCGCATGCGCATTGAGTCACTCGCGTCACATACGCATGGCATCGCTTGATATCGCATTTTGTGTGCATCGCATCGCATGCGCATTGAGCCACGTCTCGTCATATGCGCATGTTATCGCTTGGTATCGCATCTTATGTGCATCGCATCGCATGCGCATTGAGCCACATCGTGTCACATACGCATGGCATCGCTTGATATCGCATCTTGTGTGCATCGAATCACATGCGCATTGAGCCACGTCTCGTCGTATGCGCATGGTATCGCTTGGTATCGCATCTTATGTGCATCGCATCGCATGCCCATTGAGCCACATCGTGTCACATGCGCATGCATCGCTTGATATCGCATCTTATATGCATTGCATGGGCATTGTGTCACGTCGCGTCACATGCGCATGGCATCGCTTTATATCGCATCTTATGTGCATCGCATCGCAAGCGCAACCGCATTGAGTCACATCGCGTCACATGCGCATGGCATCGCTCGAAATCGCATCTTGTGTGCATCGCATTGTATGCGTCTTGAGTCACATCGCGTCTCATGCTCATGGCATCAATTGATATCGCATCTTATGTGCATCGTATTGCAGCGCATTGACTCACATCACGCAACATGCGCATGGCTTCGCTTGATATCGCATCTTATGTGCATCGCATCGCATGCGGATTGAGTCACATCACATCACATGCCACTGGCATCGCTTGATATCGCATCTTATATGCATCGCATCGCATGCGCATTGAGTCACTCGCGCCACATACGCATGGCATCGCTTTTTATCGCATTTTGTGTGCATCGCATTGCATGCGCATTGAGCCACGTCTCGTCATATGCGCATGGTATCGCTTGGTATCGCATCTTATGTGCATCGCATCGCATGCGCATTGACCCACATCGTGTCACATGCGCATGGCATCGCATGATATCGCATCTTATGTGCATCGCATCGCAGCGCATTGAGTCACATCGGGTCACATGCGCATGCATCGCTCGACATCGCATCTTACGTGCATCGCATCGCAGGCGCATTGAGTCACATCGCGTCACATGCGCATGGCATCGCTTGATATCGCATGTCATTTACATCGCATCTCATGCGCATTGAGGCAAGTCGCATCACAAGCGCATGGCATCGCTTGATATCGCATCCTTTGTGCATCGCTTCGCATGCGCATTGAGCAACATCGCGTCACATCCGCATGTCATCGCTTGACGTAGCACTGTTGCAGGAGAAGGAGGAGTCCAGCCAGGGGAAGATGTAAATGAACTTATTTATACAAATGTAAATAAATTTTTAATATATAGTGCTGGTTACCAGTATTGGTATTTTGTTTTTTTAACCAGTTGTCCAGTCGCTGGAAACCAGTGGCATAGAGTTATAAGATAGCTGGAAGTTTTTAGGTTTATTTAAATTAATGTTTTCTTTTTTAGAATAGTGTAGATGTCTTAGTTATTTTCTTGTTAGTAGAATTAGATTTGCTGGAAACCAGTAACTTTAGGAAATTTTATGTTTTTGTTGTAGTTTTCTTTTGTTTTGTAGTTAGAAATTCTGAAACATATATTATAATGATGATTGTATATCAATAATTTTGGTTAAATAAATAGAAAATTTGAATAAATGCCCCGGTATAGTTGTCAAGGTGCCGGGGTATAATATTCAGATTTTATTTTATTTTTATTTTATTTTTATTTTATTTTATTTTATTTTTATTTTATTTTATTTTGTCATCGCTTGATATCTTATCTTATGTGCATCGCATCGCAGGCCATTGAGTCACATCGCGTCACATACGCAGGCATCGCTCAACATCGCATCTTACGTGCATCGCATGCGCATTGAGTCAAATCGCATCACATGCGCATGGCATCGCTCGACATCTTATCTTATCTGCATCGCATCGCAGGCTCATAGAGTCACATCGCGTCATATGCGCATGGCATCGCTTGATATCGCATCTTATCTGAATCGCATCGCATGCGGATTAGGTCACATCACGTCACATGCGCATGGCATCGCTTGATATCGCATATTATGTGCATCGCATCGGATGTGCATTGAGTCACTTCGCGTCACATACGCATGTCACCGCGTGATATCGAATCTTATGTGCATCGCATCGCATGCGCATTGAGTCACGACTGGTCACATGCGCATGGTATCGCTTGTAATCGCATCTTATGTGCATCGCATCGCATGCGCATTGAGTCACGTCGCGTCACAAGCGCTTCGCATCGCTTGATATCGCATCTTATGTGCCACGCATCGCATGTGCATTGAGTCACGTCGCGTCACATGCGCATGGCGTCGCTTGTTATCGCATCTTATGTGCATCTCATCGCATGCGCATTGAGCCACGTCGCGTCACATGCGCATGGCATCGCTTGCTATCGCATCTTATGTGCATCGCATCGCATACGCATTGACTCACATTGCGTCACATGCGCATTGCATCGCTTGATATCGCATCTTATGTGCCACGCATCGCATGTGCATTGAGTCACGTCGCGTCACATGCGAATGGCGTCGCTTGTTATCGCATCTTATGTGCATCTCATCGCATGCGCATTGAGCCACGTCTCGTCATATGCGCATGGTATCGCTTGATATCGCATCTTGTGTGCATCGCATCGCATGCTCATTGAGCCACGTCTCGTCATCTGCGCATGGTATCGCTTGGTATCGCATCTTATGTGCATCGCATCGCATGCGCATTGAGCCACATCGTGTCACATGCGCATGGCATCGCTTGATATCGCATCTTATGTGCATCGCATCGCAGCGCATTGAGTCACATCGCGTCACATGCGCATGCATCGCTCCACATCGCATCTTACGTGCATCGCATGCGCATTGAGTCACATCGCATCACATGCGCATGGCATCGCTCGACATCGCATCTTATGTGCATCGCATCGCAGGCACATTGAGTCACATCGCGTCACATGCGCATGGCATCGCTTGATATAGCATCTTATGTGCATCGCATCATAGCGCCATGAGTCACATCGCGTCACATGCGCATGCATTGCTCGACATCGCATCTGATGTGCATCGCATGCGCATTGAGTCACGTCGCGTCACATGCGCATGGCATCACTTGATATCGCATCTTGTGTACATCGCTTGCTTATTGAATCACGTCACGTCACCTGTGTATGACGTCCCTTGTAATCGCAACTTATGTGCATCGTATTGCAGCGCATTGACTCACATCACGCAACATGCGCATGGCTTCGCTTGATATCGCATCTTATATGCATCGCATCGCATGCGCATTGAGTCACTCGCGCCACATACGCATGGCATCGCTTTTTATCGCATCTTGTGTGCATCGCATTGCATGCGCATTGAGCCACGTCTCGTCATATGCGCATGGTATCGCTTGGGATCGCATCTTATGTGCATCGCATCGCATGCGCATTGACCCACATCGTGTCACATGCGCATGGCATCGCATGATATCGCATCTTATGTGCATCGCATCGCAGCGCATTGAGTCACATCGGGTCACATGCGCATGCATCGCTCGACATCGCATCTTACGTGCATCGCATCGCAGGCGCATTGAGTCACATCGCGTCACATGCGCATGGCATCGCTTAATATAGCATCTTATGTGCATCGCATCACAGCGCATTGAGTCACATCGCGTCACATGCGCATGCATTGCTCGACATCGCATCTGATGTGCTTCGCATGCGCATTGAGTCACGTCGCGTCACATGCGCATGGCATCGCTTGATATCGCTTCTTATGTGCATCACTTTTTTATTGAGTCCCGTCGCACCACATGCGCATGACATCGCTCGACATCGCATCTCATGTGCATCGCATCCCATGCGCATTGAGTCAGGTCGCATCACATGCGCATGGCATCGCTTGATATCGCATCTGATGTGCATCGCATCGCATGCGCATTGAGCCACATCGTGTCACATGCGCATGGCATCGCTTGATATCGCATCTTATGTGCATCGCATCGCAGCGCATTGAGTCACATCGCGTCACATGCGCATGCATCGCTCGACATCGCATCTTACGTGCATCGCATGCGCATTGAGTCACATCGCATCACATGCGCATGGCATCGCTCGACATCGCATTTTATGTGCATCGCATCGCAGGCGCATTGAGTCACATCGCGTCACATGCGCATGGCATCGCATGATATAGCATCTTATGTGCACCGCATCACAGCGCATTGAGTCACATCGCGTCTCATGCGCATACATCGCTCGACATCGCATCTTACGTGCATCGCATGCGCATTGAGCCACATCGCATCACATGCGCATGGCATCGCTCGACATCGCATTTTATGTGCATCGCATCGCAGGCCATTGAGTCACATCGCGTCACATGCGCATGCATCGCTCAACATCGCATCTTACGTGCATCGCATGCGCATTGAGTCAAATCGCATCACATGCGCATGGCATCGCTCGACATCTTATCTTATCTGCATCGCATCGCAGGCTCATAGAGTCACATTGCGTCATATGCGCATGGCATCGCTTGATATCGCATCTTATCTGAATCGCATCGCATACGGATTAGGTCACATCACGTCACATGCGCATGGCATCGCTTGATATCGCATATTATGTGCATCGCATCGGATGTGCATTGAGTCACTTCGCGTCACATACGCATGTCACCGCTTGATATCGAATCTTATGTGCATCGCATCGCATGCGCATTGAGTCACGACTGGTCACATGCGCATGGTATCGCTTGTAATCGCACCTTATGTGCATCGCATCGCATGCGCATTGAGTCACGTCGCGTCACATGCGCTTGGCATCGCTTGATATCGCATCTTATGTGCATCGCATCGCATGCGCATTGAGTCACGTCGCGTCACATGCGCATGGCATCGCTTGCTATTGCATCTTATGTGCATCGCATTGCATACGCATTGACTCACATCGCGTCACATGCGCATTACATCGCTTGATATGGCATCTTATGTGCCACGCATCGCATGTGCATTGAGTCACGTCGCGTCACATGTGCATGGCGTCGCTTGTTATCGCATCTTATATGCATCTCATCGCATGCACATTGAGCCACGTCGCGTCACATGCGCTTGGCGTCGCTTGATATCGCATCTTATGTGCATCGCATCGCATGCGCATTGAGTCACGTCGCGTCACATGCGCATGGCATCGCTTGCTATCGCATCTTATGTGCATCGCATCGCATACGCATTGACTCACATCGCGTCACATGCGCATTGCATCGCTTGATATCGCATCTTATGTGCCACGCATCGCATGTGCATTGAGTCACGTCGCGTCACATGCGAATGGCGTCGCTTGTTATCGAATCTTCTGTGCATCTCATCGCATGCGCATTGAGCCACGTCTCGTCATATGCGCATGGTATCGCTTGATATCGCATCTTGTGTGCATCGCATCGCATGCTCATTGAGCCACGTCTCGTCATCTGCGCATGGTATCGCTTGGAATCGCATCTTATGTGCATCGCATCGCATGCGCATTGAGCCACATCGTGTCACATGCGCATGGCATCGCTTGATATCGCATCTTATGTGCATCGCATCGCAGCGCATTGAGTCACATCGCGTCACATGCGCATGCATCGCTCCACATCGCATCTTACGTGCATCGCATGCGCATTGAGTCACATCGCATCACATGCGCATGGCATCGCTCGACATCGCATCTTATGTGCATCGCATCGCAGGCACATTGAGTCACATCGCGTCACATGCGCGTGGCATCGCTTGATATAGCATCTTATGTGCATCGCATCATAGCGCCATGAGTCACATCGCGTCACATGCGCATGCATTGCTCGACATCGCAACTGATGTGCATCGCATGCGCATTGAGTCACGTCGCGTCACATGCGCATGGCATCACTTGATATCGCATCTTGTGTACATCGCTTGCTTATTGAATCACGTCACGTCACATGTGTTTGACGTCCCTTGTAATCGCAACTTATGTGCATCGCATCGCAGGCACATTGAGTCACATCGCGTCACTTGCGAATGTCATCGCTTGATATCGCATCTTATGTGCATCGCATCGCAACGCATTGAGTCACGTCGCGTCACATGTGCACGGCATCGCTTGTTATCGCATGTTATGTGCATCTCTACGCATGCGCATTTAGTCACATCCCGTGTCATGCGCATGGCATCGCTTGATATTGCAACTTACCTGCATCGCATCGCATGCGCATTGAGTCACGTTGCGTCACATGCGCATGGCATCGCTTGATATCGCATCTTATATGCATCGCATGGGTATTGTGTCACCTCGCGTCACATGCGCATGGCATCGCTTGATATCGCAACTTATGTGCATCGCATCGCAAACGTATTGAGTCACATCGCGTCACATGCGCATGGCATCGCTTGATATCACACCTTATGTGCATTGCATCGCAGCGCATTGAGTCACATCACGCCACATGCGCATGGCATCGCTTGATATCGCATCTTATGTGCATCGCAACGCATGCGCATTGAGTTACGTCGCATCACATGCGCATGGCATCGCTTGATATCGCATCTTATGTGCATCGCATCGCATGCGCATTGAGTCACGTCGCGTCACATGCGCATGGCATCGCTTGCTATCGCAACTTAATGTGCATCGCATCGCATACGCATTGACTCACATCGCGTCACGTGCGCATGGCATCGCTTGATATCGCATCTTATGTGCCACGCATCGCATGCGCATTGAGTCACGTCGCGTCACATGCGCATGGCATCGCTTGTTATCGCATCTTATGTGCATCTAATTGAATTCACATTGATTCACGTCGCGTCCCATGCGCAAGGTATCGCTTGATATCGCATCTTATGTGCATCGCATCGCATGTGCATTGAGTCACGTCGCGTCACATGCGCATGGCATCGCTTGCTAACGCAGCTTATGTGCATCTTATCGCATGCGCATTGAGCCACGCCTCGTCATATGCGCATGGTATCGCTTGGTATCGCATCTTATGTGCATCGCATCGCATGATCATTGAGCCACATCGTGTCACATGCGCATGGCATCGCTTGATATGGCATCTTATGTGCATCGCATGCGCATTGAGCCAAATCGCATCACATGCGCGTGGCATCGCTTGATATCGCATCTTGTGTGCATCGCATCGCATGCGCATTGAGCCACGTCGCATCACATGCGCATGGCATCGCTTGATTTCGCATCTTATGTGCATCGCATCGCATGCGGATTGAGTCACATCAAATCACATGCCGCTGGCATCGCCTGATATCGCATCTTATATGCATCGCATCGCATGCGCATTGAGTCACTCGCGTCACATACGCATGGCATCGCTTGATATCGCATTTTGTGTGCATCGCATCGCATGCGCATTGAGCCACGTCTCGTCATATGCGCATGTTATCGCTTGGTATCGCATCTTATGTGCATCGCATCGCATGCGCATTGAGCCACATCGTGTCACATACGCATGGCATCGCTTGATATCGCATCTTGTGTGCATCGCATCACATGCGCATTGAGCCACGTCTCGTCGTATGCGCATGGTATCGCTTGGTATCGCATCTTATGTGCATCGCATCGCATGCGCATTGAGCCACATCGTGTCACATGCGCATGCATCGCTTGATATCGCATCTTATATGCGTTGCATGGGCATTGTGTCACGTCGCGTCACATGCGCATGGCATCGCTTGATATCGCATCTTATGTGCATCGCATCGCAAGCGCAACCGCATTGAGTGTCAACGCGTCACATGCGCATGGCATCGCTCGAAATCGCATCTTGTGTGCATCGCATTGTATGCGTCTTGAGTCACATCGCGTCTCATGCTCATGGCATCAATTGATATCGCATCTCATGTGCATCGTATTGCAGCGCATTAACTCACATCACGCAACATGCGCATGGCTTCGCTTGATATCGCATCTTATGTGCATCGCATCGCATGCGGATTGAGTCACATCACATCACATGCCACTGGCATCGCTTGATATCGCATCTTATGTGCATCGCATCGCATGCGGATTGAGTCACATCACATCACATGCCGCTGGCATCGCCTGATATCGCATCTTATATGCATCGCATCGCATGCGCATTGAGTCACTCGCGTCACATACGCATGGCATCGCTTTTTATCGCATCTTGTGTGCATCGCATTGCATGCGCATTGAGCCACGTCTCGTCATATGCGCATGGTATCGCTTGGTATCGCATCTTATGTGCATCGCATCGCATGCGCATTGACCCACATCGTG
Source organism: Tenodera sinensis (assembly GCA_030765045.1). Classification (NCBI taxonomy): domain Eukaryota; kingdom Metazoa; phylum Arthropoda; class Insecta; order Mantodea; family Mantidae; genus Tenodera; species Tenodera sinensis. The sequence goes on from CM060973.1 coordinate 51,215,908, forward strand.
TCACATGCGCATGGCATCGCATGATATCGCATCTTATGTGCATCGCATCGCAGCGCATTGAGTCACATCGGGTCACATGCGCATGCATCGCTCGACATCGCATCTTACGTGCATCGCATCGCAGGCGCATTGAGTCACATCGCGTCACATGCGCATGGCATCGCTTAATATAGCATCTTATGTGCATCGCATCACAGCGCATTGAGTCACATCGCGTCACATGCGCATGCATTGCTCGACATCGCATCTGATGTGCTTCGCATGCGCATTGAGTCACGTCGCGTCACATGCGCATGGCATCGCTTGATATCGCTTCTTATGTGCATCACTTTTTTATTGAGTCCCGTCGCACCACATGCGCATGACATCGCTTGATATCGCAACTTATGTGCATCGCATCGCAAACGTATTGAGTCACATCGCGTCACATGCGCATGGCATCGCTTGATATCACACCTTATGTGCATTGCATCGCAGCGCATTGAGTCACATCACGCCACATGCGCATGGCATCGCTTGATATCGCATCTTATGTGCATCGCAACGCATGCGCATTGAGTTACGTCGCATCACATGCGCATGGCATCGCTTGATATCGCATCTGATGTGCATCGCATCGCATGCGCATTGAGCCACATCGTGTCACATGCGCATGGCATCGCTTGATATCGCATCTTATGTGCATCGCATCGCAGCGCATTGAGTCACATCGCGTCACATGCGCATGCATCGCTCGACATCGCATCTTACGTGCATCGCATGCGCATTGAGTCACATCGCATCACATGCGCATGCCATCGCTCGACATCGCATTTTATGTGCATCGCATCGCAGGCGCATTGAGTCACATCGCGTCACATGCGCATGGCATCGCTTGATATAGCATCTTATGTGCATCGCATCACAGCGCATTGAGTCACATCGCGTCTCATGCGCATACATCGCTCGACATCGCATCTTACGTGCATAGCATGCGCATTGAGCCACATCGCATCACATGCGCATGGCATCGCTCGACATCACATTTTATGTGCATCGATTCGCAGGCGCATTAGTCACATCGCGTCACATGCGCATGGCATCGCTTGATATAGCATCTTATGTGCATCGCATCACAGTGCATTGAGTCACATCGCGTCGCATGCGCATGCATCGCTTGATATCGCTTCTTATGTGCATCGAATGCTTATTCACTCACGTCGCGTCACATGCGCATGGCATCGCTATATCGCATCTTATGTGCATCGCATCGCATGCGCATTGAGTCACGTCGCATCACATGCGCATGGCATCGCGTGAAATCTTATCTTATGTGCATCGCATCGCATGCGCATTGAGTCACATCCCAACACATGCGCTTGGCATCGCTCGACAACGCATCTTATGTGCATGGCATCGCATGCGCGTTGAGTCATGTCTCGTCACATTTGCATGGCATCGCCTTATATCGCATCTTATGTGCATCGCACCGCATGCGCATTGAGTCACGCCGCGTCACATGCGCATGGCATCGCTTGATATCGCATCTAATGTGCATCGCATCGCATGCGCATTGAGTCACGTCGCGTCGCATGCGCATGGCATTGCTTGATATCGCATATTATGTGCATTAAGTCGCATGCGCATTGAGTCACATCGCATCACATGCGCATGGCATTGCTCGAGAACGCATCTTTTTTGCATCGCATCGCATGCGCATTGAGCCATGTCACGTCACATTTGCAAGGCATCGCTTGATATCGCACCTTATGTGCATCGCATCGCAAGCGCATTGTGTCACATCGCATAACATGCGCATGGCATCGCTCGACAACGCATCTTATGTGCATCGCATCGCATGCGCATTGAGTCACGTCGCGTCGCACGCGCATGTTATCGCTTGATATCGCATCTTATGTGCATCGCACCGCATGCGCATTCAGCTACGTCGCGGCACATGCGCATGGCGTTCCTTCATATCGCATCTCATGTGCATCCCATTGCATGCGCATTGAGTGACATCGCGTCATATGCGTATGGCATCGCTTGATATTGCATCTTATGTGCATCGCATCGCATGCGCATTGAGTCACATCGCGTCACATGCACATGGCATCATTTGTTATCGCATCTGAAGTGCATCGCATCGCATGCGCATTGAGTCACGTCGTTTCACATGCGCATGGAATCGCTTGATATCGCATTTTATGTGAGTAGGGTATTTGGGGGGAAGCTGGGCCACATTTTTATGGGCAAGATGGCCGCCATGCGTAATCTAAGCATTACTAGGTAAGGTGGTAGGGGAAGCAGGACGTTGTAGGCGTTTGAGGCTGACTCTAGGGATAATGTTTAAGGCCTATAGCAGTGCATGTATGTTTATGAGCGTCCATGGCAGTTGAGTATGTCGTTCACTGTATCGATGCAAACCTCCTAACGCAAGAGATTTCTATCTTGATTGAATATGTTACCCCAACATGACGCCTCGCCCCACATAGTGGCGCTAACCTAACCTAACCTAGCCTAAGCCCCATACTTCTACTCGTCTAACCTATCCTAACCTAATCTAATCTAGCCTAAGCCCCATACTTCTACTCGTCTAACCTAACCTAACACCTCATCTAATGATTTATTCTTCATCCCTATTGCTCATCTAATCCCTACTCTTTTTACTATATGGTCTTTCATAATTTCACATAACCTAAGCCTCATATTCTAACCTAACCTAACGTTACTTAACCTAAGGGAGCGCAAACCTTCCTATTTATTAACCTGACTTAACCTAGCCTATCTCATCCCATTTTACACGAGCATTATATTCTTCTATAACCTATTCTGACCGTCGCAACATGCCGTTTCAAGCTTAGATATTTCACTTTCTTTTGGAGACGTTCCTCCAACAACTTTAGCTACCTTGAAGATATTACACCCCCCGACATGCAAACCCTAACGATTTCTGAACATTTCATGGTATGTTAGCGCTATTTTAGGAGTTGGTAAGTATTTTAGCCATTTTTGCGGTATTCTAGAGATTTTCAGGATTTTTTTGCAGCTTCATTGGTATTTTCTGTTTTCACGTCGTTAGTATGGTTTAATGTTTTTAAGGGGCATATGGAGCCCTTTTTAGCGATTTGTTATGCTTTCATGACCACTTTCCATCCTTTTGTAAATGTATGATGTTCTCGTCTAGAGAATTGCTTACAGTCTTTCTAAGACTAACCTAACTTAACCACAAACCTCTTTGCAGACATTTCTTCAACGTTATTTAACATTATACAGGCTTCTTTTTCTGCTTCCTCCGGCTCTTTTCGTAAACTAACATTAGAAGACGTTGTAACCTTGTTATTCAAATAGCTATTGTATCCGTCTTTGTACACTGTTCCAGTATGCTATACATGCCAACTTCATTTAACGATTCTCTTGCATAATTCTGTAGGTTCTAATGGTAACACGTCAAACGTTGCACACATTCCTTCTAAGACTATCCTAACCGAACCTATCCCACCACCACCACCACCACCACCACCACCCCCACCACCACCACCACCATCGTCATGACCAGCGCCACCATAACGAGCACCACCACCACTACCACCGCAACCTCCACCTCCAACACCACCACCACCACCACCCTAACCTACCCCAACAAAAAAACCATCTTCACCAGCAGCGCTATAACTTGCAAGACCACAAACATCTCCAGCACCAACACCTCCACCATCACCAGCGCCACAATAACCTACATCATCATCATCACCAGCGTAACCACATCCTGCACCACCGTCATATTCTGCAACTATTGTATATAGTATGTTTGACATTTTCTCCATATCTAACCCGAGGTAGTCCCATGTTCTTTTCGAGTATTATTTACAGCTTTAGTCTGCTTTGATTTCTCTCCCTCCTTTATAGGGCTTTTAAACTTCCACTAGATCTCCTAACCATTGATGTTGAAGTTCTTGTTACAGCTACCTTTGCCCTCTGTCACAGAATTGTATACAACTGTATGACTCTTTTGCTTGGTTCTATATGTTCTGGCGGTAACATCTCGAACACTACATGCAGTTTTCTAAGTGTAACCCCACCTACTATGATCTAACCTGCTTATTAAGTGTTCTTTGCAGCTTTATTCAACTTTGTTTTCCTAACCCTTTATAGATTTTTAAACTCATCACTAAAAGATGATCTATCCGCAGATGTTGAGGTACTTATAGCTCAATATTTTTAAGAGATATTCAGCAATACCTTTGATAGTATTTTAACACAATCTTCTGTTTATATAAAGTTAATGAGGGTATACTTACTTTAAGGTAGTAGGGTATACGCCTCTCCTCTTTTATCTGGGCTGGAGACCAGCACTAGAGTTAAAGTCTAGTGGCAGAGTTAACGCCCCCTTTTATAATTTCTATTTTTATTCTTCATTCTTCGACAAGCATCATGGGAAGCACGGAGAAGCCAGGTGAGGATTTTTTTTTATTTTTTCTTCCTTCTTCGTCAGACATTATTGGAGGCGTGGAGGAGTCAGTTCATAAAATTTTCATTTTCTACAGGAGACGTAACGGAGAAAATAATTCTCTTGAGATCTAAGTTGCATTCTCTTACGCATGGGTTGCGACGCTGTAATGCCCGTACGCATACGTTGATATTCCATCCTCTGCAATTACTCTCTTGTCATCATGAGGCGACAGAGCTATTTTATTAGATTCAACTGTAGAAACATTATGATGTTGGGATAGGATTAAGTTCATAGGGGTTCTTACAATTTTCAAGGTTTTAAGGCACTCCATGTAACTATCGAAGCTGATGTATTGCTTAATGGCGCTATGTTTTATGCCTTTGATCTTTTTTATCACAGAGCCATCAATATCGAGAGCATACATTTTAGGTCTGAGACCAACGAAACGGCGAATGATTTTACCACTTGCTTCATCTTTAAACTTTCCCAACACTTTCTTGTTTTGTGTAGAATAGCATATATGGTTAGCAGGGTAGTCCGCTGTGTCCAGATGTTCAAGCATGTGTAATTTATCCTGGTATATATCAGCTGTAGTCACTCGATGGATGAAGGAATCTGTATCCGTATACAACAGTTTAAGATTCTCAGCTCCATAATATGGAAGTAACACATCGTATTGATACGAATACATTAGTGTCTTGGAAATGTCTAGTACACTCATTCCAATGTATATAGGCTTGTTGAACACTATTTTACGAGAAGCCATATGAACAGCTGCAAGATTAGGACCGTATATGGTTCGATCGATAAATGTAGGCTTGGCTATTAGTTTTTCTAATGTTTTGCAGTTTGACACAAGACGTATATCCATACGATTACGAATATTTTCCATAGTTTTTCCAAACATCGCATTATTGAAAAGTTTGTACAAATCCTTCTCGAAATCGTTTCTTGCTTGCTGTCGTAGGCGATTATTAAATTCGACGTAAGGCTTTAACCAACAAGATTGACGGAATTTTAGTGCTCGATGAATCTTTGACAGTCGTAGACCATGACTAAGAGCCTGTTTCAAGGCCATGTAATGCACCACATACTTCTTTCGAGATCCAAGATGGGCAATTAGTTTCTTTGAAGAGGATTCCCCCGGTTTCATACTCTCAGGCAGAAAGGGTAAATCATTATGAAGTTCATGCAGCTCTGCAGGATATTCCACGTCAACCTCCAAGATATATCCAAAGGAATCATCCCCATTCAACGAACCGAGATGTATATCCTCAGGAGAAACCCACGTAAATCCACCATAAGGAAGGGCGTGACACATAGCCCAACCGTACTGGTTATTGGCGTCTTCGTACGTAATAAAATGAGAGGGTTTACGAGGATCATACTGCTCCATATAGATGTTGTTAGCCTCCGCATACCGGTGAGAAACCTGGCATAACCCTCCTCTTATACCAGATTCAACCATGAGTAGCTGATCGTAATCAAGAAGCAATTCCAACTCGATTCCAGTATACAGCAGCATAGCATCCCATGTAAGTCCCGGAGAGGTAAAATAATGTGCAGGATCCACTTTATGACTTTTCAGGGTTTGGTCTCTAAATTTCTCGAAGACATCTGCTAAGAGAAGAACATCTGAAACTAAGTACAGATCACTGTACTCGCCAAGGTTTAGGACCTTAAAGTGCTTCCACACGTTTAGAGCGTGATCATAGTCCTCACTGCTGATTACTTCGCTGTTTAATCTGTTGTAGAAGGAGTCCCTAGGAGGCAAACATGTATCGTTGAGGGCATCCCACGATGTTACGTAATCATAGGGAAATACCCCCTTACGAGTCATCAAACCAATATTCTCTGCTCCGAAGTACTTTGCTGTTTCAGGATACGTTTCAAGGTTCTTTGCAAGCTTCTCCAAGCTCGTACTGAGAAAGCGGAAAGTATCGACAAATCTGAGTTTAATATCCCCAAAATACTTGGAGAATGATATATAACTTTCCTCTGAATTTGGTATAACCTCTATTCTTTCGCTAGTACACCCTAGCTGCTTAACAATGAAATGAGAGTCATACCCACTCAGGTTATGCATGAAGACAGGTATATAATTAGGTGTTTTACAAGCCAGGTTACATTTATTGTGTAAAGATCCTCTGTACGCCCCGGACACATGATCGTGATCGCGAACCTTCCAATTATCTTCTGTAAATTCATGTTCACACAGGTAGCATATTGTAGAAGCATCGAATGATTCTTGTTCTTCAGCTGTAAGATTAAGAGGTTTAGCAGATTTGTATAAGTCGCTTATTTTATTTGCCAGATCCATCAGGCATCCCATAAACCTCTGTGCAGCGTCAGGCCCTCGGTAAACATATGGTTCAGTAGGAAGAGTTGTTTCTAGTTGTTCAACACTGGACGAAGGCTTCACATAAACACAAAAGCTCATGGGAGAATGACTTTGATAGGGAGTTGTGTAGGAGGTTTCAGGGTTAGAGGAGCAGGTATGGAGAGGGCTAAGAATGCATTCAAAATCGGCGTAGATAACATAGGGCAGTTTCAACATCCTCTCACCATTCTTGAATTTAACGATAGAGTTATCCTTTGTAGGCATAACGCATCTAGCAATACCATGTTGTCTACATATTTCTCGGTGCTCTTCTAATTTTTTCATTCCACTTCGTCCATGTCGGTCATCAAAATGACTAAAACATCTTTTACATACATAAATTCGTTCTTTATGCTTAGTTTTCTGCACACGAATAAGCTTCTCAAAATCCTTTATATAAGCATAGTGATATCTGTCAGTAGCATTACTCAACAGAAGGAGATCGCGATGATCATCTAATTCTTCATCAATCACCTTTATTGGAAACACTTCATGTTTATCATCCACTCCAAACACATTTATGGATATATTATTGAGTTTTTCAAATTTAGCGATTTCACCCAAGCTCGTAGGAAATGAGACGCATGAGAAATCGTATTTTTCTTGGAGATCCTTATACTTGCTAACACGCTGAGGTTTATTTCGAATGAACTTAGCCAGAACAGCGTACATAAAGCATTTCTCATCGTTGTAGTTCTGAGGGTTTATACAGGCTTTCTTCGCATCCAAAGATGACGGTAGAGGAATATAGCTGCTCCCTCGAAGAAGATTATACCTGTTAATACGTAGTCGAACGCCATCAACACTCAGAAGAGCCCAATTACTGCCTTTCAACTTACTTTCCTCCATTTCAACACGAAGTTTCTCGAATTTTTTTTCCAAGATGGCATCCAAGTCACTGTCTAAAAACACAGCATTATTACGCGTTTTGAAGGCTTTGTCAGTGATGTCTCCAACAGCATTCACAAACTTACATTCAGCCATAATGTTAATTTTCAAACTTTTATGAGCCCGCAGCTCCTTCTGAACAGCATGAATTATGCGCTGCTTAGCCTGCTGCAGGTATGAATTTAGATCCTGACTTGCAGGGCATTGGATGAAAAACGATTTCAGCCGATCCTGAAAAGCCGTTTCATATTCTACAACATCATCTTCATCAGGAGACATTAACAATAATTTATGCTTAGTAGGTTCGAATTTGACTTTCTTAGCATCTAGAGCCCTATCACAGCGCCCTTCATGTACATCCCTTCGATTTTCAGTACCGTAAACATCACCACAATGTCTACACTCGAAAAACTCACCACATATCAGCTCATGCCTCTTCTTATGATAACCGCGTAGAAAACTCTTGTCACATTTGCTGCACCTATAATCCGGTATAGCATTCAGAACCGATTCCATTACTACACCATTCCACATCTTTATAATATGTAGTGCAACACTTGTAAATTATACAAATCAATAAATGCTTATAGCAGTTTCCACTGACTCGCCTTAATAACTTATCAAAGCTATTGAACAGTAATCTCGCTAAGAGAAGCTGATGTGCTCGACTCGAAGGATAATTACTGAATAACTGTCTAAGCTCAAGCAAACCCTACTTATTCTGAAAGCACGGATCTCTCAGGGAACTACATAATTCAAGATCACGCTTGCAGCGCCTTATAGCGGCTTCAATCAGTACTAAAACGCACATTCTACAGATTTTATACTTTTATGATGGTAAATTATATATTAGTCATCAACTATCCGTATTTTTATTATTTTTTATCGTTTTTTACGTACTTTGAGACAAATCCAGTTTCGAATTAAGACGCGAAACGATAGCTACGTATCTTTAAGTAACAAACACATTACTTTTAACGATATCGAATGACAGTGATAGAAGCACTTGAACATTATTTAAACGCTTAAAAACCATTTTTTTCGCTATATTTCACAAATTTCAGCATTAGAGTCCTATGACGTCACACTCAAGCATCGACGGAATGTCTGCTACCTCCAAACATGTTTCTACAAGTCTAATGACGTCACGCAAGCACCATACAGAAGGCATAATTCAACGACAAAGACATTAGTTTTAACTATACATTCCCACAAAAAATAAACCTATTTGAAAGCGTCTTAACACGTTAACTTCAATACATGTATATAAAACCTCTAATATAGCAATAAAAAGAAAGGCAAAGAAATAAAGAAGAAATAAAATAAAGGGAAAAGAAATTATCAGCACAATACACCCTTAGAAATGAGGTTATTCCATATCTTTCATCATTCAGTCAACTAACATAGCTAAATGACGTCACACAGTAGCGGCGACGTTCTGTCTACACTCCTTCAAAACAAGTTCAGACAGGAAAGTCTCCCCACCCTCGGATCCACGTAGCAACATTATGAGAAGGCCAACAGTAACCTCCAAACCACCAGAGTGAGTATATGGAACGTAAACACCCGACAGCGCTTTTCACCGTTTAACCTTATTTGCATCATATTTTTCCAGGTACTCATCAATCATTGTACTACACACATCATATAGATTACAATACTTAGCGTTGTATGCTATAATTTGTAATGTTCACGATTTTATACTCATTTAATGATTTAAATTCAACATTTCTAGCGTTCACCCTCTTCTTCTTCTTCTTCATCATCTTCTTCTTCTCATATCACACCTTTACATTAGCCCTGTTCTCCTCCTTCGTGCTGTCAAGAAATATACGCGTAATTGGACGTTATTAGCTTAAATATTAAAGAAAATAACAGCATTCTCCGTCAATTATATCTAAACGGCTTTTTCCAGGTTATACGTATTTTAAGGTTTTAGAATCAAGGTAAGCAACGCTTCTCTCAATAAGAACGTTTGATACTTGATTTTTAAATATCACTAATTCAAGCCTTATTTCAAGCCTCTAAGAGCCATAGTTTACTAGGTATTTAAATGGACCCCTAGAGATTCGAACTAGACCCTCAGTATAAAAATTACCAATTTATCCATAAATCAGGACCAGAGTATTTAACTGAAGCGTTTAACTTTTTATTTCAAAGCGCTATCTTTATTGATTCGCGAATAAATCGACTTTGAAGTAATTGCCCCCTCCCGGTAATCGAACTATGAGTCGTAGGGATACAATTTTCTAATATATAACTTTATGCGTCAAGTTACCCTAATTTGTCTTTACATTACTATTCCAAGTGCAACAAATCGCGATATAGGTCAAAATTCAATAATTGTCCGCAACGTAGGAATCGAACCCACGCTACCTCAACTCTAGAATGTTAGAAAATAATTGTCCTTAACGAGTTTTACCATATAAAGTTTATTTCAGTCTTCTAGCTTAAGCGATTCTCGAGATAATTAAATTCATCAAATCAGGATTGGAACCCAAGACTCCAGGATCCCGAGCATACCACAGAGGAAAGTCCATAACAATACCAATTTAATAAAATTTATTCGAAGTTTTTATCACTAATAGTTTAGGAATTATTCCAATAACAAAAGTATCGATTGCCCGGGAATCGATCCCTAGACCCACGACGACCTTCAAAATCAGATCAGAAGATGCGCCATTTTAATAGAACATAATCACCGTTTACCGCATTTCGATATCTCATTTAGTTTACGAGTAATCAGCGATCAAACGTAGTAGTGTACTTTTGCCGGTTTGAACACACTTTGCATATCAAAGGGTTGCCGCTAATTGATTACACGTGTTTAACACGTGTTTTTCACACACCCCCTTCCCTTTGTCGGTGAAAAGCCGACAAAGGGGCAACCCTCCTTATGTCAGATTACCATCGACAAGGGTTGACAGGTTAATTGCCCATGTTAACATGTGTTTAACATGTGGTCAATTATCGGGCGGCATTGACCTCAAAGGGTTAAGCCGGCTAAAGTACCCTACTACGTTTGATCGCTGATTACTCGTAAACTAAATGAGATATCGAAATGCGGTAAACGGTGATTATGTTCTATTAAAATGGTGCATCTTCTGATCTGATTTTGAAGGTCGTCGTGGGTCTAGGGATCGATTCCCGGGCAATCGATACTTTTGTTATTGGAATAATTCCTAAACTATTAGTGATAAAAACTTCGAATAAATTTTATTAAATTGGTATTGTTATGGACTTTCCTCTGTGGTATGCTCGGGATCCTGGAGTCTTGGGTTCCAATCCTGATTTGATGAATTTAATTATCTCGAGAATCGCTTAAGCTAGAAGACTGAAATAAACTTTATATGGTAAAACTCGTTAAGGACAATTATTTTCTAACATTCTAGAGTTGAGGTAGCGTGGGTTCGATTCCTACGTTGCGGACAATTATTGAATTTTGACCTATATCGCGATTTGTTGCACTTGGAATAGTAATGTAAAGACAAATTAGGGTAACTTGACGCATAAAGTTATATATTAGAAAATTGTATCCCTACGACTCATAGTTCGATTACCGGGAGGGGGCAATTACTTCAAAGTCGATTTATTCGCGAATCAATAAAGATAGCGCTTTGAAATAAAAAGTTAAACGCTTCAGTTAAATACTCTGGTCCTGATTTATGGATAAATTGGTAATTTTTATACTGAGGGTCTAGTTCGAATCTCTAGGGGTCCATTTAAATACCTAGTAAACTATGGCTCTTAGAGGCTTGAAATAAGGCTTGAATTAGTGATATTTAAAAATCAAGTATCAAACGTTCTTATTGAGAGAAGCGTTGCTTACCTTGATTCTAAAACCTTAAAATACGTATAACCTGGAAAAAGCCGTTTAGATATAATTGACGGAGAATGCTGTTATTTTCTTTAATATTTAAGCTAATAACGTCCAATTACGCGTATATTTCTTGACAGCACGAAGGAGGAGAACAGGGCTAATGTAAAGGTGTGATATGAGAAGAAGAAGATGATGAAGAAGAAGAAGAAGAGGGTGAACGCTAGAAATGTTGAATTTAAATCATTAAATGAGTATAAAATCGTGAACATTACAAATTATAGCATACAACGCTAAGTATTGTAATCTATATGATGTGTGTAGTACAATGATTGATGAGTACCTGGAAAAATATGATGCAAATAAGGTTAAACGGTGAAAAGCGCTGTCGGGTGTTTACGTTCCATATACTCACTCTGGTGGTTTGGAGGTTACTGTTGGCCTTCTCATAATGTTGCTACGTGGATCCGAGGGTGGGGAGACTTTCCTGTCTGAACTTGTTTTGAAGGAGTGTAGACAGAACGTCGCCGCTACTGTGTGACGTCATTTAGCTATGTTAGTTGACTGAATGATGAAAGATATGGAATAACCTCATTTCTAAGGGTGTATTGTGCTGATAATTTCTTTTCCCTTTATTTTATTTCTTCTTTATTTCTTTGCCTTTCTTTTTATTGCTATATTAGAGGTTTTATATACATGTATTGAAGTTAACGTGTTAAGACGCTTTCAAATAGGTTTATTTTTTGTGGGAATGTATAGTTAAAACTAATGTCTTTGTCGTTGAATTATGCCTTCTGTATGGTGCTTGCGTGACGTCATTAGACTTGTAGAAACATGTTTGGAGGTAGCAGACATTCCGTCGATGCTTGAGTGTGACGTCATAGGACTCTAATGCTGAAATTTGTGAAATATAGCGAAAAAAATGGTTTTTAAGCGTTTAAATAATGTTCAAGTGCTTCTATCACTGTCATTCGATATCGTTAAAAGTAATGTGTTTGTTACTTAAAGATACGTAGCTATCGTTTCGCGTCTTAATTCGAAACTGGATTTGTCTCAAAGTACGTAAAAAACGATAAAAAATAATAAGAATACGGATAGTTGATGACTAATATATAATTTACCATCATAAAAGTATAAAATCTGTAGAATGTGCGTTTTAGTACTGATTGAAGCCGCTATAAGGCGCTGCAAGCGTGATCTTGAATTATGTAGTTCCCTGAGAGATCCGTGCTTTCAGAATAAGTAGGGTTTGCTTGAGCTTAGACAGTTATTCAGTAATTATCCTTCGAGTCGAGCACATCAGCTTCTCTTAGCGAGATTACTGTTCAATAGCTTTGATAAGTTATTAAGGCGAGTCAGTGGAAACTGCTATAAGCATTTATTGATTTGTATAATTTACAAGTGTTGCACTACATATTATAAAGATGTGGAATGGTGTAGTAATGGAATCGGTTCTGAATGCTATACCGGATTATAGGTGCAGCAAATGTGACAAGAGTTTTCTACGCGGTTATCATAAGAAGAGGCATGAGCTGATATGTGGTGAGTTTTTCGAGTGTAGACATTGTGGTGATGTTTACGGTACTGAAAATCGAAGGGATGTACATGAAGGGCGCTGTGATAGGGCTCTAGATGCTAAGAAAGTCAAATTCGAACCTACTAAGCATAAATTATTGTTAATGTCTCCTGATGAAGATGATGTTGTAGAATATGAAACGGCTTTTCAGGATCGGCTGAAATCGTTTTTCATCCAATGACCTGCAAGTCAGGATCTAAATTCATACCTGCAGCAGGCTAAGCAGCGCATAATTCATGCTGTTCAGAAGGAGCTGCGGGCTCATAAAAGTTTGAAAATTAACATTATGGCTGAATGTAAGTTTGTGAATGCTGTTGGAGACATCACTGACAAAGCCTTCAAAACGCGTAATAATGCTGAGTTTTTAGACAGTGACTTGGATGCCATCTTGGAAAAAAATTCGAGAAACTTCGTGTTGAAATGGAGGAAAGTAAGTTGAAAGGCAGTAATTGGGCTCTTCTGAGTGTTGATGGCATTCGACTACGTATTAACAGGTATAATCTTCTTCGAGGGAGCAGCTATATTCCTCTACCGTCATCCTTGGATGCGAAGAAAGCCTGTATAAACCCTCAGAACTACAACGATGAGAAATGCTTTATGTACGCTGTTCTGGCTAAGTTCATTCGAAATAAACCTCAGCGTGTTAGCAAGTATAAGGATCTCCAAGAAAAATACGATTTCTCATGCGTCTCATTTCCTACGAGCTTGGGTGAAATCGCTAAATTTGAAAAACTCAATAATATATCCATAAATGTGTTTGGAGTGGATGATAAACATGAAGTGTTTCCAATAAAGGTGATTGATGAAGAATTAGATGATCATCGCGATCTCCTTCTGTTGAGTAATGCTACTGACAGATATCACTATGCTTATATAAAGGATTTTGAGAAGCTTATTCGTGTGCAGAAAACTAAGCATAAAGAACGAATTTATGTATGTAAAAGATGTTTTAGTCATTTTGATGACCGACATGGACGAAGTGGAATGAAAAAATTAGAAGAGCACCGAGAAATATGTAGACAACATGGTATTGCTAGATGCGTTATGCCTACAAAGGATAACTCTATCGTTAAATTCAAGAATGGTGAGAGGATGTTGAAACTGCCCTATGTTATCTACGCCGATTTTGAATGCATTCTTAGCCCTCTCCATACCTGCTCCTCTAACCCTGAAACCTCCTACACAACTCCCTATCAAAGTCATTCTCCCATGAGCTTTTGTGTTTATGTGAAGCCTTCGTCCAGTGTTGAACAACTAGAAACAACTCTTCCTACTGAACCATATGTTTACCGAGGGCCTGACGCTGCACAGAGGTTTATGGGATGCCTGATGGATCTGGCAAATAAAATAAGCGACTTATACAAATCTGCTAAACCTCTTAATCTTACAGCTGAAGAACAAGAATCATTCGATGCTTCTACAATATGCTACCTGTGTGAACATGAATTTACAGAAGATAATTGGAAGGTTCGCGATCACGATCATGTGTCCGGGGCGTACAGAGGATCTTTACACAATAAATGTAACCTGGCTTGTAAAACACCTAATTATATACCTGTCTTCATGCATAACCTGAGTGGGTATGACTCTCATTTCATTGTTAAGCAGCTAGGGTGTACTAGCGAAAGAATAGAGGTTATACCAAATTCAGAGGAAAGTTATATATCATTCTCCAAGTATTTTGGGGATATTAAACTCAGATTTGTCGATACTTTCCGCTTTCTCAGTACGAGCTTGGAGAAGCTTGCAAAGAACCTTGAAACGTATCCTGAAACAGCAAAGTACTTCGGAGCAGAGAATATTGGTTTGATGACTCGTAAGGGGGTATTTCCCTATGATTACGTAACATCGTGGGATGCCCTCAACGATACATGTTTGCCTCCTAGGGACTCCCTCTACAACAGATTAAACAGCGAAGTAATCAGCAGTGAGGACTATGATCACGCTCTAAACGTGTGGAAGCACTTTAAGGTCCTAAACCTTGGCGAGTACAGTGATCTGTACTTAGTTTCAGATGTTCTTCTCTTAGCAGATGTTTTCGAGAAATTTAGAGACCAAACCCTGAAAAGTCATAAAGTGGATCCTGCACATTATTTTACCTCTCCGGGACTTACATGGGATGCTATGCTGCTGTATACTGGAATCGAGTTGGAATTGCTTCTTGATTACGATCAGCTACTCATGGTTGAATCTGGTATAAGAGGAGGGTTATGCCAGGTTTCTCACCGGTATGCGGAGGCTAACAACATCTATATGTAGCAGTATGATCCTCGTAAACCCTCTCATTTTATTACGTACGAAGACGCCAATAACCAGTACGGTTGGGCTATGTGTCACGCCCTTCCTTATGGTGGATTTACGTGGGTTTCTCCTGAGGATATACATCTCGGTTCGTTGAATGGGGATGATTCCTTTGGATATATCTTGGAGGTTGACGTGGAATATCCTGCAGAGCTGCATGAACTTCATAATGATTTACCCTTTCTGCCTGAGAGTATGAAACCGGGGGAATCCTCTTCAAAGAAACTAATTGCCCATCTTGGATCTCGAAAGAAGTATGTGGTGCATTACATGGCCTTGAAACAGGCTCTTAGTCATGGTCTACGACTGTCAAAGATTCATCGAGCACTAAAATTCCGTCAATCTTGTTGGTTAAAGCCTTACGTCGAATTTAATAATCGCCTACGACAGCAAGCAAGAAACGATTTCGAGAAGGATTTGTACAAACTTTTCAATAATGCGATGTTTGGAAAAACTATGGAAAATATTCGTAATCGTATGGATATACGTCTTGTGTCAAACTGCAAAACATTAGAAAAACTAATAGCCAAGCCTACATTTATCGATCGAACCATATACGGTCCTAATCTTGCAGCTGTTCATATGGCTTCTCGTAAAATAGTGTTCAACAAGCCTATATACATTGGAATGAGTGTACTAGACATTTCCAAGACACTAATGTATTCGTATCAATACGATGTGTTACTTCCATATTATGGAGCTGAGAATCTTAAACTGTTGTATACGGATACAGATTCCTTCATCCATCGAGTGACTACAGCTGATATATACCAGGATAAATTACACATGCTTGAACATCTGGACACAGCGGACTACCCTGCTAACCATATATGCTATTCTACACAAAACAAGAAAGTGTTGGGAAAGTTTAAAGATGAAGCAAGTGGTAAAATCATTCGCCGTTTCGTTGGTCTCAGACCTAAAATGTATGCTCTCGATATTGATGGCTCTGTGATAAAAAAGATCAAAGGCATAAAACATAGCGCCATTAAGCAATACATCAGCTTCGATAGTTACATGGAGTGCCTTAAAACCTTGAAAATCGTAAGAACCCCTATGAACTTAATCCTATCCCAACATCATAATGTTTCTACAGTTGAATCTAATAAAATAGCTCTGTCGCCTCATGATGACAAGAGAGTGATTGCAGAGGATGGAATATCAACGTATGCGTACGGGCATTACAGCGTCGCAACCCATGCGTAAGAGAATGCAACTTAGATCTCAAGAGAATTATTTTCTCCGTTACGTCTCCTGTAGAAAATGAAAATTTTATGAACTGACTCCTCCACGCCTCCAATAATGTCTGACGAAGAAGGAAGAAAAAATAAAAAAAAAATCCTCACCTGGCTTCTCCGTGCTTCCCATGATGCTTGTCGAAGAATGAAGAATAAAAATAGAAATTATAAAAGGGGGCGTTAACTCTGCCACTAGACTTTAACTCTAGTGCTGGTCTCCAGCCCAGATAAAAGAGGAGAGGCGTATACCCTACTACCTTAAAGTAAGTATACCCTCATTAACTTTATATAAACAGAAGATTGTGTTAAAATACTATCAAAGGTATTGCTGAATATCTCTTAAAAATATTGAGCTATAAGTACCTCAACATCTGCGGATAGATCATCTTTTAGTGATGAGTTTAAAAATCTATAAAGGGTTAGGAAAACAAAGTTGAATAAAGCTGCAAAGAACACTTAATAAGCAGGTTAGATCATAGTAGGTGGGGTTACACTTAGAAAACTGCATGTAGTGTTCGAGATGTTACCGCCAGAACATATAGAACCAAGCAAAAGAGTCATACAGTTGTATACAATTCTGTGACAGAGGGCAAAGGTAGCTGTAACAAGAACTTCAACATCAATGGTTAGGAGATCTAGTGGAAGTTTAAAAGCCCTATAAAGGAGGGAGAGAAATCAAAGCAGACTAAAGCTGTAAATAATACTCGAAAAGAACATGGGACTACCTCGGGTTAGATATGGAGAAAATGTCAAACATACTATATACAATAGTTGCAGAATATGACGGTGGTGCAGGATGTGGTTACGCTGGTGATGATGATGATGTAGGTTATTGTGGCGCTGGTGATGGTGGAGGTGTTGGTGCTGGAGATGTTTGTGGTCTTGCAAGTTATAGCGCTGCTGGTGAAGATGGTTTTTTTGTTGGGTTAGGTTAGGGTGGTGGTGGTGGTGTTGGAGGTGGAGGTTGCGGTGGTAGTGGTGGTGGTGCTCGTTATGGTGGCGCTGGTCATGACGATGGTGGTGGTGGTGGTGGGGGTGGTGGTGGTGGTGGTGGTGGTGGTGGTGGTGGGATAGGTTCGGTTAGGATAGTCTTAGAAGGAATGCGTGCAACGTTTGACGTGTTACCATTAGAACCTACAGAATTATGCAAGAGAATCGTTAAATGAAGTTGGCATGTATAGCATACTGGAACAGTGTACAAAGACGGATACAATAGCTATTTGAATAACAAGGTTACAACGTCTTCTAATGTTAGTTTACGAAAAGAGCCGGAGGAAGCAGAAAAAGAAGCCTGTATAATGTTAAATAACGTTGAAGAAATGTCTGCAAAGAGGTTTGTGGTTAAGTTAGGTTAGTCTTAGAAAGACTGTAAGCAATTCTCTAGACGAGAACATCATACATTTACAAAAGGATGGAAAGTGGTCATGAAAGCATAACAAATCGCTAAAAAGGGCTCCATATGCCCCTTAAAAACATTAAACCATACTAACGACGTGAAAACATAGAAAATACCAATGAAGCTGCAAAAAAATCCTGAAAATCTCTAGAATACCGCAAAAATGGCTAAAATACTTACCAACTCCTAAAATAGCGCTAACATACCATGAAATGTTCAGAAATCGTTAGGGTTTGCATGTCGGGGGGTGTAATATCTTCAAGGTAGCTAAAGTTGTTGGAGGAACGTCTCCAAAAGAAAGTGAAATATCTAAGCTTGAAACGGCATGTTGCGACGGTCAGAATAGGTTATAGAAGAATATAATGCTCGTGTAAAATGGGATGAGATGGGCTAGGTTAAGTCAGGTTAATAAATAGGAAGGTTTGCGCTCCCTTAGGTTAAGTAACGTTAGGTTAGGTTAGAATATGAGGCTTAGGTTATGTGAAATTATGAAAGACCATATAGTAAAAAGAGTAGGGATTAGATGAGCAATAGGGATGAAGAATAAATCATTAGATGAGGTGTTAGGTTAGGTTAGACGAGTAGAAGTATGGGGCTTAGGCTAGATTAGATTAGGTTAGGATAGGTTAGACGAGTAGAAGTATGGGGCTTAGGCTAGGTTAGGTTAGGTTAGCGCCACTATGTGGGGCGAGGCGTCATGTTGGGGTAACATATTCAATCAAGATAGAAATCTCTTGCGTTAGGAGGTTTGCATCGATACAGTGAACGACATACTCAACTGCCATGGACGCTCATAAACATACATGCACTGCTATAGGCCTTAAACATTATCCCTAGAGTCAGCCTCAAACGCCTACAACGTCCTGCTTCCCCTACCACCTTACCTAGTAATGCTTAGATTACGCATGGCGGCCATCTTGCCCATAAAAATGTGGCCCAGCTTCCCCCCAAATACCCTACTTATGTGCATCGCATCGCATGCTTATTGAGTCACGTCGCGTCACATGCGCATGGCATCGCTTGATATCGCATATTCTGTGCATCGCATCGCATGCGCATTGAGTCACTTCGCATCACATGCGTATGGCATCGCTTGATATCGCATCTTATGTGCATCGCATCGCATGCTTATTGAGTCACGTCGCGTCACATGCGCATGGCATCGCTTGATATCGCATCTCATGTGCATCGCATGCGCATTGAAACACATCGAGTCACATGCGCATGGCATCAGTTGATATCGCATCTTATGTGCATCGCATCGCATGCGCATTGAGTCACTTCGCATCACATGCGTATGGCATCGCTTGATAACGCATCTTATGTGCATCGCATCGCATCGCATGCGCATTCACTCACATTCCAACATCAATTGCGCATGGCATCGCTCGACAACGCATCTTATGTGCATCGCATCGCATGTGCATTGAGTCATGTCTCGTCACCTTTGCATGGCATCGCTTGATGTCGTATCTTATGTGAATAGCATCACATGCGCATTGAGTCACGTCGCGTCACATGCGCATGGCATCGCTTGATATCGCATCTTATGTGCATTGCATCGTATGCGCATTGAGTCACAGCGCCTCACATGCGCATGTCATCACTTGATATCGCATCCTATGTATATCGCATGCGCATTGAGTCACTTCGCATCACATGCACATGGCATTGCTCTATATTTCATTTTATGTGCATCGCATCGCATGCGCATTGACTCACATCGCGTCATATGCGCATGGCATCGCTTGATATCGCATCTTATGTGCATCGCATCGCAGGGCATTGAGTCACATCGCGTCACATACGCATGCATCGCCCGACATCACATCTTATGTGCATCGCATGCGCATTGATTCACGTCGCGTCACATGCGCATGGCATCACTTGATATCGCATCTTATGCTCATCGCATCGCATGCGCTTTGAGTCACTGCGTATCACATGTGCATGGCATCGCTTGATATCGCATCTTATTTGAATCGCACCGCATGCGCATTCAGTCAGGTCGCGTAACATGCGCATGGCATCGCTTGATATCGCATCTCATGTGCATCGCATGCGCATTGAGTCACGTCGCGTCGCATTCTCATGGCATTGCTTGATATCACACCTTATGTTCATCGCATCGCATGTGCATTGAGTCACGTCACACCACATGCGCATAACATCGCTCGATATCACATCTTTTGTGCTTCGCATCGCATGCGCATTGGGTGACATCGCGTCATATGCGCATGGCATCGATTGATATCGCATCTAATGTGCATCGCATCGCACCCCATTGAATCACATGCGCATGCATCGCTCGACATCGCATCTTATGTGCATTGCAAGCGCATTGAGTCACATCGCATCACACGCGCATGGAATCGCTTGATATCGCATCTTATATGCATCGCATGCGCAATGAGTCACGTCGCGTCGCATTCTCATGGCATTGCTTGATATCACATCTTATGTTCATCGCATCGCATGTGCATTGAGTCACGTCGCAGCACATGCGCATAACATCGCTGGATATCGCATTTTTTTGCATCGCATCGCATGCTAATTGAGTGACATCGCGTCATATGCGCATGGCATCGCTTGATATCGAATCTTATGTGCATCGCATCTCATGCGCATTGAGTCACGTCGCGTCACATGTGCATGTTATCGCTTCATATCGCATCTTATGTGCATCGCACCGCATGCGCATTCAGTTACGATGCGTCACATGGGCATGGCGTTGCTTCATATCGCATCTCATGTGCATCGCATCGCATGCGCATTGAGTCACGTAGCACCAAATGCGCAAGATATCGCTCGATATCGCAACTTTTGTCCATCGCATCGCATGCGCATTGGGTCACATCGCATCACATGCGCATGGCATCGTACGACAACAAATCTTATGTGCATCGCATCAGTAGGGTATTTGGGGGGAAGCTGGGCCACTTTTTTATGGGCAAGATGGCCGCCATGCGTAATCTAAGGATTATTAGGTAGGAGGATAGAAGGACGCAGGATGTAGGTGTTTGAAGGAATCTCTAGGGATGACTCTTAAGGCCTATAGCAGTGTATGTATGCTTATGAGCGTTCATGGTGCCTGAGTATGTCGTTCACTATATTGATGTATGCCACCTAACACAGGAGCTTTCTATCTTGATTGAATATATTACCCCAACATAATGTTACCTAGCCCCACATTGCCTGACTAACCTAACCTAACCTAACCTAACCTAACCTAACCTAACCTAACCTAACCTATCCTAATCTAACATGGCCTAGCCTAACCTAAGATAGATCCTCTTATTATTATTTATTCTATTCTACTAACATGATACGTTTCTAGACATTCATTCTATCCTCTTATCATCTATCCTATTCCCTCGTCAGCTTATCTATTCTATCCTGTCATACGCTACCCTGATCTCCCTCTAGGAATTTCATAAACATTTTGATACTATTTTGAGTCCTCTGATAGATCTTTTTAAGCACTTTTAGCATATTCTTGATGCTTTTACAACATATTTAAGAATTTTTCAGACAATTTTCAGAATTATTCAGTCATTTTCATACATTTTTAAGACGTTTCGCCCCATTTTGCTACAATTTTGCACCCTCTGTTAGATCTTTTAGACGCTTTTAGTATATTCAGGGCGCTTTTTTTACAACATATTTAACAACTTTTCAGACAATTTTCAGAGTTATTCAGTCATTTTCA
This sequence comes from Tenodera sinensis, assembly GCA_030765045.1. NCBI lineage: Eukaryota > Metazoa > Arthropoda > Insecta > Mantodea > Mantidae > Tenodera > Tenodera sinensis. The sequence continues at coordinate 51,237,645 of CM060973.1, forward strand.
TACATTTTTTAAGACGTTTCACCCCATTTTGCTACAATTTTGCATCCTCTGTTAGATCTTTTAGACGCTTTTAGTATATTCAGGGCGCTTTTACAACATATTTAAGAATTTTCAGACAATTTTCAGAATTATTCAGTCATTTTCATACATTTTTAAGACGTTTCGCCCCATTTTGCTACAATTTTGCACCCTCTGTTAGATCTTTTAGACGCTTTTAGTATATTCAGGGCGCTTTTTTTACAACATATTTAACAACTTTTCAGACAATTTTCAGAGTTATTCAGTCATTTTCATACATTTTTTAAGACGTTTCACCCCATTTTGCTACAATTTTGCATCCTCTGTTAGATCTTTTAGACGCTTTTAGTATATTCAGGGCGCTTTTACAACATATTTAACAACTTTTCAGACAATTTTCAGAGTTATTCAGTCATTTTCATACATTTTTAAGACATTTCACCCCATTTTACTGCTATTTGCACCCTCTGTTAGATCTTTTAGACGCTTTTAGTATATTCAGGGCGCTTTTACAACATATTTAACAACTTTTCAGACAATTTTCAGAGTTATTCAGTCATTTTCATACATTTTTAAAACATTTCACCCCATTTTACTGCTATTTGCACCCTCTGTTAGATCTTTTAGACGCTTTTAGTATATTCAGAACGCTTTTAACAACATATTTAACAACTTTTCAGACAACTTTCAGAGTTATTCAATCATTTTCATACATTTTTAGGACATTTCACCCCATTTTACTGCTATTTGCACCCTCCTTTATAGAACTTTTAAACTTCCAGTAGAAGATGTCCTAACCATTGATGTTGAAGTTCTTATTACTGCTATTTTTGCCCTCTGTCACAGAATTTTATACAACTGTATGACTCTTTGCTTGGTTCAGTATGTTCTGGGGGTAACATCTCGAACACACCGAGTAGTTTTTCTAAGTCTAACACCACCTATTATGATCTAACCTGCTTTTAAAATGTTCTTTACAAATTTATTCAACATTGTTTTTTCTAGCCCTTTATAGAGCTTTAAAATATTACTAAAAGATGTTCTATCCGCTGATGTTGAAGTACTTATAGCTCAGTATTTTTAAGATATATTCAGCAATATCTTTGATAGTATTTTAACACAATCTTCTGTTTATATAAACTTAATCAGGGTATACTTACTTTAAGGTAGTAGGATAGACGCCTCTCCTCTTTTATCTGGGCTGGAGACCAGCACTAGGGTTAAAGTCTAGTGGCAGAGTTAACGCCTCCCTTTATAATTTCTATTTTTCTTCTTTCTTCGACAAGCATCGTGGGAAGCACGGAGAAGCCACGTGAGTAATTTTTTTATTTTTTCTTCTTTCTTCGTCAGACATCATCGGAGGCGTGGAGGAGTCAGTTGATTAAATTTTCATGTTCTACAGGAGACGTAATGGAGAAAATACTTATCTTGAGATCTAAGTTGCATTCTCTTACGTATGGGTTGCAACGTTGTAATGCCCGTACGCATACGTTGATATTCCATCGTCTGCAATTACTCTCTTGTCATCATGAGGCGACAGAGCTATTTTATTAGATTCAACTGTAGAAACATTATGAAGTTGGGATAGGATTAAGTTCATAGGCGTTCTTACGATTTGCAAAGTTGTAAGGCACTCCATATAGCTGTTGAAGCTGATGTATTGCCTAATGGCACTATGTTTTATGCCTTTGATCTTTTTATCACAGAGCCATCAATATCGAGAGCATACATTTTAGGCCTGAGACCAACGAAAGGGCGAATGATTTTACCACTTGCTTCATCTTTAAACTTTCCCAACACTTTCTTGTTTTTTGTAGAATAGCATATATGGTTAACAGGGTAATCCGCTGTATCCAGATGTTCAAGCATGTGTAATTTATCCTGGTATATATCAGCTGTAGTCACTCGATGGATGAAGGAATCTGTATCCGTATACAGCAGTTTAAGATTCTCAACTCCATAATATGGAAGTAACACATCGTATTGATACGAATACATTAGCGTCTTGGAAATGTCTAGGACACTCATGCCAATGTATATAGGCTTGTTGAACACTATTTTACGAGTAGCCATATGAGCAGCTGCAAGATTAGGACCGTATATAGTTCGATCGATAAATGTAGGCTTAGCTATTAGTTTTTCTAATGTTTTGCTGTTTGCTACAAGACGTATATCCATACGATTACGAATATTTTCCATTGTTTTTCCGAACATCGCATTATTGAATAGTTTATAAAGGTCCTTCTCAAAATCATTTCTAGCTTGTTGTCGCAGACGGTTATTAAACTCGACGTAAGGTTTTAGCCAACACGACTGATGAAACTGAAGTGCTCGATGAATCTTTACTAGTCGTAGACCGTGACTAAGAGCTTGTTTCAAGGACATGTAATGTACCACATACTTCTTTCGGGATCCAAGATGGGCAATTAGTTTCTTTGAAGAGGATTCCCCCGGTTTCATACTCTCAGGCAGGAAGGGCAAATCATTATGAAGATCGTGGAGCTCGACAGGATATTCGACATCGACTTCTAAGATGTATCCAAGGGGGTCATCTTCCTTCAATAATTCCAGGTCTATGTCTTCAGGAGAAACCCATTTAAACCCTCCATAAGGAAGGGCCTTACACATTCCCCATCCATATTGGTTGTTTGCATCTTCGTATGTAATAAACTGGGAAGGTTTACGAGAGTCATACTGTTCCATATATATGTTGTTAGCCTCCGCATACCGGTGAGAAACCTGACATAACCCTCCTCTTATGCCAGATTCAACCATGAGTAGCTGATCGTAATCAAGAAGCAATTCCAACTCGATTCCAGTATACAGCAGCATAGCATCCCATGTAAGTCCTGGAGAAGTAAAATAATGTCCAGGATCCACTTTATGAGTTTTCAGGGTTTGGTCTCTAAATGTCTCAAAGACATCCGCTAGGAGAAGAACATCCGAAATTAAGTACAAATCACTGTACTCGCCAAGGTTTCGGACGTTAAAGTGCTTCCACACGCTCAGAGCATGATCATAGTCCTCACTACTGATTTCTTCACTGTTTAACCTGCTGTAGAAGACATCCCTAGAAGGCAAACATGTATCGTTCAGGACATCCCACGATGTTACGTAATCATAGGGAAATACCCCCTTACGAGTCATCAAGCCAATATTCTCTGCTCCAAAGTACTTCGCTGTTTCAGGATGCGTTTCAAGGTTCTTTGCAAGCTTCTCCAAGCTCGTACTGAGGAAACGGTAGGTATCCACAAATCTAAGTTTAATATCCCCAACATACTTTGAGAATGATATATAACTTTCCTCTGAATTTGGTATTACCTCCACTCTTTCGCTTGTACAACCTAACTCCTTAACAATGAAATGAGAGTCATACCCACTAAGGTTATGCATGAAGACAGGTATATAATTAGGTATTTTACAAGCCAGGTTACATTTATTATGTAAAGATGCTCTATACATCCCGGAAACATGATCGTGATCGCGAACCTTCCAATTATCTTCTGTAAATTCATGTTCACACAGGTAGCATATTGTAGAAGCATCAAATGATTCTTGTTCTTCAGCTGTAAGATTAAGAGGTTTAGCAGATTTGTATAAGTCACTAATTTTATTTGCCAGATCCATCAGGCATTCCATAAACTTCTGTGCAGCGTCAGGCCCTCGGTAAACATACGGCACAGTAGGAAGAGTTGTTTCTAGTTGTTCAACACTGGATGATGGCTTCACATAAACACAAAAGCTCATAGGAGAATGACTTTGATAGGGAGTTGTGTAGGAGGTTTCAGGGTTAGAGGAGCAGGTATGGAGAGGGATAAGAATGCATTCAAAATCGGCGTAGATAACATAGGGCAGTTTCAACATCCTCTCGACATTCTTGAATTTAACGATAGAGTTATCCTTTGTAGGCATAACGCATCTAGCAATACCATGTTGTCTACATATTTCTCGGTCCTCTTCTAATTTTTTCATTCCACTTCGTCCATGTCGGTCATCAAAATGACTGAAACATATTTTACAAACATAAATTCGTTCTTTATGCTTAGTTTTCTGCACACGAATAAGCTTCTCAAAATCCTTTATATAAGCATAGTGATATCTGTCAGTAGCATTACTCAACAGAAGGAGATCGCGATGATCATCTAATTCTTCATCAATCACCTTTATTGGAAACACTTCATGTTTATCATCCACTCCAAACACATTTATGGATATATTATTGAGTTTTTCAAATTTAGCGATTTCACCCAAGCTCGTAGGAAATGAGACGCATGAGAAATCGTATTTTTCTTGGAGATCCTTATACTTGCTAACACGCTGAGGTTTATTTCGAATGAACTTAGCCAGAACAGCGTACATAAAGCATTTCTCATCGTTATAGTTCTGAGGGTTTATACAGGCTTTCTTCACATCCAAAGATGACGGTAGAGGAATATAGCTGCTCCCTCGAAGAAGATTATACTTGTTAATACGTAGTCGAACGCCATCAACACTCAGAAGAGCCCAATTACTGCCTTTCAACTTACTTTCCTCCATTTCAACACGAAGTTTCTCGAATATTTTTCCAAGATGGCATCCAAGTCACTGTCTAAAAACACGGCATTATTACGCGTTTTGAAGGCTTTGTTAGCGATGTCTCCAACAGCATTCACAAACTTACATTCAGCCATAATGTTAATTTTCAAACTTTTATGAGCCCGCAGCTCCTTCTGAACAGCATGAATTATGCGCTGCTTAGCCTGCTGCAGGTATGAATTTAGATCCTGACTTGCAGGGCATTGGATGAAAAACGATTTCAGCCGATCCTGAAAAGCCGTTTCATATTCTACAACATCATCTTCATCAGGAGACATTAACAATAATTTATGCTTAGTAGGTTCGAATTTGACTTTCTTAGCATCTAGAGCCCTATCACAGCGCCCTTCATGTACATCCCTTCGATTTTCAGTACCGTAAACATCACCACAATGTCTACACTCGAAAAACTCACCACATATCAGCTCATGCCTCTTCTTATGATAACCGCGTAGAAAACTCTTGTCACATTTGCTGCACCTATAATCCAGTATAGCATTCAGAACCGATTCCATTACTACACCATTCCACATCTTTATAATATGTAGTGCAACACTTGTAAATTATACAAATCAATAAATGCTTATAGCAGTTTCCACTGACTCGCCTTAATAACTTATCAAAGCTAATGAACGGTAATCTCGCTAAGAGAAGCTGATGTGCTCGACTCGAAGGTTAATTACTGAATAACTATGTAAGCTCAAGCAAACCCTACTTATTCCACTAGCACGTACCTTATAAATTACTACGCGATTCAAGATTAAGTTTGTATTTTTAAAATATATATCATTAAACTACGTGAGTCAAGGATCAACTTGTTTCATTTTTATTTGCCAGTTCAACGTTAACATGCATTTCCGCTCATTTTTAAAGTTTAAGCAAGGTAAATTATATTTCAGCCACTGTATTTATAGAAATAAATGTTTATAATTTTAATACTTTCATGCCGAACACACACACACACACACACACACACACACACACACACAGAGACACACACACACGCGCGCGCGCAAAATTAAGACGTGAAACGGCGGTTATGTATCTTTAAGCAACATTTCTTTTATCGATATCGGATGACAGTAATGGAACCATCTAAGCAATATTTAAACGCTTAAAAAAACCAAATTTCTGCTATATTTCATCAAACCTTCCTATCTTTATGACTTTTTCTCGTCTTTTACGCACTTTGAAACGAATCCAACAGAAAAATTAAGACGCGAAACGGCGGTTATGTATCTTTAAGTAACATTACTTTTATCAATATCAGATGACTCACGATAATTCAAGATCACGATTGCAGCGACTCATAGGGGCTTCAATCAGTACTAAAACGCACATTCGACAGATTTTATACTCTTTATGACGGTAAATTATATATTAGCCCTCAAATTATCATTATTTTTATGGTTTTCCACCGTTTTTACGTACTTTGCGACGAATCCGACAGAAACATTAAGACGCGAAACGGCGGTTATGTATCTTTAAGTAACATTTCTTTTATCGATATCAGTAATGAGATATCGAAATGCGGTAAACGGTAATTATCTTGTAATAAAACGACGCATCCTTGGTCTAATTTAGGAGTTTGTCTGTGGTCTAGCTTTCGATCCCCGTGCAAATTATGAATTATTATTGGAATAACTCTTAAACTATTAGTGATAAAATCTTCGAATAAATTTTATTAAATTGGTATTGTTATGGGCTTTCCTCTGTGGTATGCTTGGTATCCTGGAGTCTAGGGTTCCAATCCTGATTTGTTAAATTTAATTATTTCGAGAACCGCTTGTGTTGGAAGACTGAAATAAACTTTATATGATAATACTTGTTAAGGACGATTATTTTATAACATGCTAGAGTTAACGTATCGTAGGTTCGATCCCTATCTTGTGGAGAATTATTGAAATTTGCTCTATATCGCTATTTTTACACTTGGAATAGTAATGTAAAGACAAATTAGGGTAACTTGGTATATAAAATGATATACTAGACAATTTTATCCTTACGACTCATAGTTCGATTACCGGGACGGGGCAATTACTTCAAAGTCGATTTATTCGCGAATCAATAAAGTTAGCGTGATGAAATAAAAAGTTAAACACTTCAGTTAAATATCTGCTCTTGAATTATTGATAAAAATGGTAGCTTTTGTACTGTGGGGTCTAGTTCGAATCTCTAAGGGTCCATTTACATACTTTGCAAACTAGGGTCTTAGAGATCTGTAATAAAGTTTAAATTGGTGTTATTACTTACAAAATCAATTATAAAATGCTGTTATTGAGAGAAACATTGCTTGTGTTGATTCTAGAAGCTTAAATGTTGCATAACACGGAAAAAGTCGGTTTAGATATAATTGACGGAGAATGCTGTTATTTTATTTAATATTTAAGGTAATAACGTCAAAATGACGCGTATATTCCCTGTTAGCATGAAGGATAATGAGAATATAAGCAGAAGAATAAGAAAAAGAACAAGAAGAACCAGAAGAAGAGATTTTATTTTATATTTCAGCTAATAACCTTCAGTTCGCGTATATTCCCTGTTAGCATGAAGGATAATAAGAATATAAGCAGAAGAATAAGAAAAAGAACAAGAAGAATCAGAAGAAGAGATTTTATTTTATATTTCAGCTAATAACCTTCAGTTCGCGTATATTCCCTGTTAGCATGAAGGAGAATGAGAATATATGAAGAAGGAGAAGAAGAAGAAGAAGAAGAAGAAGAAGAAGAAGAAGAAGAAGAAGAAGAAGAAAAAAAAAAATATGCTGAAGGTGCCTAAAAGCATTGTTGAGTGTTTATGTGGTATATGATTGCTCTGAGGGCTTTCAAGCTTGCTGATGACATGGTTATAATGCCGGCGCCTGTATTTGAGGCTAGGGTTTTCCTTCCGCTAATGACAATGTGATACTTTTACCTGATGGGACATGCTTTTAGAGAGGTTTACACCTGCGTTTGAGGCTAGAGTTTCTCAACTAATGACATGGTGACGATTTTACCTGTTGGGACACGTTTAAAAGAGGTTCAGTTGAGAGATTGTAACATATAGTATGTTAGCGTGTTAAGACGCGTGCAAATAGGTTTATTTCGTGGTGATAGTTAAAATTAATGTCTTTGTTGTTGAAATGATGGTACTTAGAAACATAATCATCTTTTCATGTTCTAATTTGACGCTTGATTCGTCTTAAAGTGAATAAAAATGGAGAAAGAATTATAAAAATACGAGATATTTGTTTCTTTAAGCGTTTAAATAATGTTTAGATGGTTCCATTACTGTCATCCGATATCGATAAAAGAAATGTTACTTAAAGATACATAACCGCCGTTTCGCGTCTTAATGTTTCTGTCGGATTCGTCGCAAAGTACGTAAAAACGGTGGAAAACCATAAAAATAATCATAATTTGAGGGCTAATATATAACTTACCGTCATAAAGAGTATAAAATCTGTCGAATGTGCGTTTTAGTACTGATTGAAGCCCCTATGAGTCGCTGCAATCGTGATCTTGAATTATCGTGAGTCATCTGATATTGATAAAAGTAATGTTACTTAAGGATACATAACCGCCATTTCGCGTCTTAATTTTTCTGTTGGATTCGTTTCAAAGTGCGTAAAAGACGAGAAAAAGTCATAAAGATAGGAAGGTTTGATGAAATATAGCAGAAATTTGGTTTTTTTAAGCGTTTAAATATTGCTTAGATGGTTCCATTACTGTCATCCGATATCGATAAAAGAAATGTTGCTTAAAGATACATAACCACCGTTTCACGCCTTAATTTTGCGCGCGCGCGTGTGTGTGTGTCTGTGTGTGTGTGTGTGTGTGTGTGTGCGTGTGTGTGTGTGTTCGGCATGAAAGTATTAAAATTATAAACATTTATTTCTATAAATACAGTGGTTGAAATATAATTTACCTTGCTTAAACTTTAAAAATGAGCGGAAATGCATGTTAACGTTGAACTGGCAAATAAAAATGAAACAAGTTGATCCTTGACTCACGTAGTTTAATGATATATATTTTAAAAATACAAACTTAATCTTGAATCGCGTAGTAATTTATAAGGTACGTGCTAGTGGAATAAGTAGGGTTTGCTTGAGCTTACATAGTTATTCAGTAATTAACCTTCGAGTCGAGCACATCAGCTTCTCTTAGCGAGATTACCGTTCAATAGCTTTGATAAGTTATTAAGGCGAGTCAGTGGAAACTGCTATAAGCATTTATTGATTTGTATAATTTACAAGTGTTGCACTACATATTATAAAGATGTGGAATGGTGTAGTAATGGAATCGGTTCTGAATGCTATATCGGATTATAGGTGCAGCAAATGTGACAAGAGTTTTCTACGCGGTTATCATAAGAAGAGGCATGAGCTGATATGTGGTGAGTTTTTCGAGTGTAGACATTGTGGTGATGTTTACGGTACTGAAAATCGAAGGGATGTACATGAAGGGCGCTGTGATAGGGCTCTAGGTGCTAAGAAAGTCAAATTCGAACCTACTAAGCATAAATTATTGTTAATGTCTCCTGATGAAGATGATGTTGTAGAATATGAAACGGCTTTTCAGGATCGGCTGAAATCGTTTTTCATCCAATGCCCTGCAAGTCAGGATCTAAATTCATACCTGCAGCAGGCTAAGCAGCGCATAATTCATGCTGTTCAGAAGGAGCTGCGGGCTCATTAAAGTTTGAAAATTAACATTATGGCTGAATGTAAGTTTGTGAATGCTGTTGGAGACATCGCTAACAAAGCCTTCAAAACGCGTAATAATGCCGTGTTTTTAGACAGTGACTTGGATGCCATCTTGGAAAAAAATTCGAGAAACTTCGTGTTGAAATGGAGGAAAGTAAGTTGAAAGGCAGTAATTGGGCTCTTCTGAGTGTTGATGGCGTTCGACTACGTATTAACAAGTATAATCTTCTTCGAGGGAGCAGCTATATTCCTCTACCGTCATCTTTGGATGCGAAGAAAGCCTGTATAAACCCTCAGAACTATAACGATGAGAAATGCTTTATGTACGCTGTTCTGCCTAAGTTCATTCGAAATAAACCTCAGCGTGTTAGCAAGTATAAGGATCTCCAAGAAAAATACGATTTCTCATGCGTCTCATTTCCTACGAGCTTGGGTGAAATCGCTAAATTTGAAAAACTCAATAATATATCCATAAATGTGTTTGGAGTGGATGATAAACATGAAGTGTTTCCAATAAAGGTGATTGATGAAGAATTAGATGATCATCGCGATCTCCTTCTGTTGAGTAATGCTACTGACAGATATCACTATGCTTATATAAAGGATTTTGAGAAGCTTATTCGTGTGCAGAAAACTAAGCATAAAGAACGAATTTATGTATGTAAAAGATGTTTCAGTCATTTTGATGACCGACATGGACGAAGTGGAATGAAAAAATTAGAAGAGCACCGAGAAATATGTAGACAACATGGTATTGCTAGATGCGTTATGCCTACAAAGGATAACTCTATCGTTAAATTCAAGAATGTCGAGAGGATGTTGAAACTGCCCTATGTTATCTACGCCGATTTTGAATGCATTCTTACCCCTCTCCATACCTGCTCCTCTAACCCTGAAACCTCCTACACAACTCCCTATCAAAGTCATTCTCCTATGAGCTTTTGTGTTTATGTGAAGCCATCATCCAGTGTTGAACAACTAGAAACAACTCTTCCTACTGTGCCGTATGTTTACCGAGGGCCTGACGCTGCACAGAAGTTTATGGAATGCCTGATGGATCTGGCAAATAAAATTAGTGACTTATACAAATCTGCTAAACCTCTTAATCTTACAGCTGAAGAACAAGAATCATTTGATGCTTCTACAATATGCTACCTGTGTGAACATGAATTTACAGAAGATAATTGGAAGGTTCGCGATCACGATCATGTTTCCGGGATGTATAGAGCATCTTTACATAATAAATGTAACCTGGCTTGTAAAATACCTAATTATATACCTGTCTTCATGCATAACCTTAGTGGGTATGACTCTCATTTCATTGTTAAGGAGTTAGGTTGTACAAGCGAAAGAGTGGAGGTAATACCAAATTCAGAGGAAAGTTATATATCATTCTCAAAGTATGTTGGGGATATTAAACTTAGATTTGTGGATACCTACCGTTTCCTCAGTACGAGCTTGGAGAAGCTTGCAAAGAACCTTGAAACGCATCCTGAAACAGCGAAGTACTTTGGAGCAGAGAATATTGGCTTGATGACTCGTAAGGGGGTATTTCCCTATGATTACGTAACATCGTGGGATGTCCTGAACGATACATGTTTGCCTTCTAGGGATGTCTTCTACAGCAGGTTAAACAGTGAAGAAATCAGTAGTGAGGACTATGATCATGCTCTGAGCGTGTGGAAGCACTTTAACGTCCGAAACCTTGGCGAGTACAGTGATTTGTACTTAATTTCGGATGTTCTTCTCCTAGCGGATGTCTTTGAGACATTTAGAGACCAAACCCTGAAAACTCATAAAGTGGATCCTGGACATTATTTTACTTCTCCAGGACTTACATGGGATGCTATGCTGCTGTATACTGGAATCGAGTTGGAATTGCTTCTTGATTACGATCAGCTACTCATGGTTGAATCTGGCATAAGAGGAGGGTTATGTCAGGTTTCTCACCGGTATGCGGAGGCTAACAACATATATATGGAACAGTATGACTCTCGTAAACCTTCCCAGTTTATTACATACGAAGATGCAAACAACCAATATGGATGGGGAATGTGTAAGGCCCTTCCTTATGGAGGGTTTAAATGGGTTTCTCCTGAAGACATAGACCTGGAATTATTGAAGGAAGATGACCCCCTTGGATACATCTTAGAAGTCGATGTCGAATATCCTGTCGAGCTCCACGATCTTCATAATGATTTGCCCTTCCTGCCTGAGAGTATGAAACCGGGGGAATCCTCTTCAAAGAAACTAATTGCCCATCTTGGATCCCGAAAGAAGTATGTGGTACATTACATGTCCTTGAAACAAGCTCTTAGTCACGGTCTACGACTAGTAAAGATTCATCGAGCACTTCAGTTTCATCAGTCGTGTTGGCTAAAATCTTACGTCGAGTTTAATAACCGTCTGCGACAACAAGCTAGAAATGATTTTGAGAAGGACCTTTATAAACTATTCAATAATGCGATGTTCGGAAAAACAATGGAAAATATTCGTAATCGTATGGATATACGTCTTGTAGCAAACAGCAAAACATTAGAAAAACTAATAGCTAAGCCTACATTTATCGATCGAACTATATACGGTCCTAATCTTGCAGCTGCTCATATGGCTACTCGTAAAATAGTGTTCAACAAGCCTATATACATTGGCATGAGTGTCCTAGACATTTCCAAGACGCTAATGTATTCGTATCAATACGATGTGTTACTTCCATATTATGGAGTTGAGAATCTTAAACTGCTGTATACGGATACAGATTCCTTCATCCATCGAGTGACTACAGCTGATATATACCAGGATAAATTACACATGCTTGAACATCTGGATACAGCGGATTACCCTGTTAACCATATATGCTATTCTACAAAAAACAAGAAAGTGTTGGGAAAGTTTAAAGATGAAGCAAGTGGTAAAATCATTCGCCCTTTCGTTGGTCTCAGGCCTAAAATGTATGCTCTCGATATTGATGGCTCTGTGATAAAAAAGATCAAAGGCATAAAACATAGTGCCATTAGGCAATACATCAGCTTCAACAGCTACATGGAGTGCCTTACAACTTTGCAAATCGTAAGAACGCCTATGAACTTAATGCTATCCCAACTTCATAATGTTTCTACAGTTGAATCTAATAAAATAGCTCTGTCGCCTCATGATGACAAGAGAGTAATTGCAGACGATGGAATATCAACGTATGCGTACGGGCATTACAACGTTGCAACCCATACGTAAGAGAATGCAACTTAGATCTCAAGATAAGTATTTTCTCCATTACGTCTCCTGTAGAACATGAAAATTTAATCAACTGACTCCTCCACGCCTCCGATGATGTCTGACGAAGAAAGAAGAAAAAATAAAAAAATTACTCACGTGGCTTCTCCGTGCTTCCCACGATGCTTGTCGAAGAAAGAAGAAAAATAGAAATTATAAAGGGAGGCGTTAACTCTGCCACTAGACTTTAACTCTAGTGCTGGTCTCCAGCCCAGATGAAAGAGGAGAGGCGTCTATCCTACTACCTTAAAGTAAGTATACCCTGATTAAGTTTATATAAACAGAAGATTGTGTTAAAATACTATCAAAGATATTGCTGAATATATCTTAAAAATACTGAGCTATAAGTACTTCAACATCAGCGGATAGAACATCTTTTAGTAATATTTTAAAGCTCTATAAAGGGCTAGAAAAAACAATGTTGAATAAATTTGTAAAGAACATTTTAAAAGCAGGTTAGATCATAATAGGTGGGGTTAGACTTAGAAAAACTACTCGGTGTGTTCGAGATGTTACCCTCAGAACATACTGAACCAAGCAAAAGAGTCATACAGTTGTATAAAATTCTGTGACAGAGGGCAAAAATAGCAGTAATAAGAACTTCAACATCAATGGTTAGGACATCTTCTACTGGAAGTTTAAAAGTTCTATAAAGGAGGGTGCAAATAGCAGTAAAATGGGGTGAAATGTCCTAAAAATGTATGAAAATGATTGAATAACTCTGAAAATTGTCTGAAAAGTTGTTAAATATGTTGTTAAAAGCGTTCTGAATATACTAAAAGCGTCTAAAAGATCTAACAGAGGGTGCAAATAGCAGTAAAATGGGGTGAAATGTCTTAAAAATGTATGAAAATGACTGAATAACTCTGAAAATTGTCTGAAAAGTTGTTAAATATGTTGTAAAAGCGCCCTGAATATACTAAAAGCGTCTAAAAGATCTAACAGAGGGTGCAAATAGCAGTAAAATGGGGTGAAATGTCTTAAAAATGTATGAAAATGACTGAATAACTCTGAAAATTGTCTGAAAAGTTGTTAAATATGTTGTAAAAGCGCCCTGAATATACTAAAAGCGTCTAAAAGATCTAACAGAGGATGCAAAATTGTAGCAAAATGGGGTGAAACGTCTTAAAAAATGTATGAAAATGACTGAATAACTCTGAAAATTGTCTGAAAAGTTGTTAAATATGTTGTAAAAAAAGCGCCCTGAATATACTAAAAGCGTCTAAAAGATCTAACAGAGGGTGCAAAATTGTAGCAAAATGGGGCGAAACGTCTTACAAATGTATGAAAATGACTGAATAATTCTGAAAATTGTCTGAAAAATTCTTAAATATGTTGTAAAAGCGCCCTGAATATACTAAAAGCGTCTAAAAGATCTAACAGAGGATGCAAAATTGTAGCAAAATGGGGTGAAACGTCTTAAAAAATGTATGAAAATGACTGAATAACTCTGAAAATTGTCTGAAAAGTTGTTAAATATGTTGTAAAAAAAGCGCCCTGAATATACTAAAAGCGTCTAAAAGATCTAACAGAGGGTGCAAAATTGTAGCAAAATGGGGCGAAACGTCTTAAAAATGTATGAAAATGACTGAATAATTCTGAAAATTGTCTGAAAAATTCTTAAATACGTTGTAAAAGCATCAAGAATATGCTAAAAGTGCTTAAAAAGATCTATCAGAGGACTCAAAATAGTATCACAATGTTTATGAAATTCCTAGAGGGAGATCAGGGTAGCGTATGACAGGATAGAATAGATAAGCTGACGAGGGAATAGGATAGATGATAAGAGGATAGAATGAATGTCTAGAAACGTATCATGTTAGTAGAATAGAATAAATAATAATAAGAGGATCTATCTTAGGTTAGGCTAGGCCATGTTAGATTAGGATAGGTTAGGTTAGGTTAGGTTAGGTTAGGTTAGGTTAGGTTAGGTTAGGTTAGTCAGGCAATGTGGGGCTAGGTAACATTATGTTGGGGTAATATATTCAATCAAGATAGAAAGCTCCTGTGTTAGGTGGCATACATCAATATAGTGAACGACATACTCAGGCACCATGAACGCTCATAAGCATACATACACTGCTATAGGCCTTAAGAGTCATCCCTAGAGATGCCTTCAAACACCTACATCCTGCGTCCTTCTATCCTCCTACCTAAAAATCCTTAGATTACGCATGGCGGCCATCTTGCCCATAAAAAAGTGGCCCAGCTTCCCCCCAAATACCCTACTCGCATCGCATGCGCATTGAGTCATGTCTCGTCACATTTCAATGGCATCGCGTGATATCGCATATTATGTGCATCGCATCGCATGCGCATTGAGTTACGTCGCGTCACATGCGCATTGCATCAGTTGATATCGGATCTCATGTGCATCGCATCGCATGCGCATTGAGCCACGTCGCGTCACATGCGGATGGAATCGCCTGATATCGCATTTTATGTGCATCGCATCGCATGCTTATTGAGTCACGTCGAGTCAAATGCGCATGGCATCCCTTGATATCGCATCTTATGTGCATCCCATCGCATGCGCATTGAGACACATCGCGTCACATGCGCATGACATCAGTTGATATCGCATCTTATGTGCTACGCATCGCATGCGCGTTGATTCACTTCGCGTCACATGCGCATGGCATCGCTTGATATCGCATCTCATATGCACCGAAGGCGCATTGAGTCATGTCGCATCACATGCGCATGGCATCGCCTGATATCGCATCTTATATGCATCGCATCGCATGCGCATTGAGTCACGTTGCGTCGTATATTTATGGCATTGCTTGATATCGCATCTTATTTTCAACCCATCGCATTGTCATTGAGTCACGTCGCATCACACGCGCATGGCACCGCTCGACATCGCATCTTTTTTGCATTGCATCGCATGCGCATTGAGTCACATCGCTTCACATGCGCATGGCATCGCTTGATATCGCATCTTATGTGCATCGCGTCGCATGCGCATTGAGTCACTACGCATCACATGCGCATGGCCGCTTGATATGGCATCTTATTTGCATCGCATCAAATGCGCATTGACTCACATCGCATCACATGCCCATGGCATCGCTCGACAACGCATCTTATGTGCATCGCTTCGCATGCGCATTGAGCCATGTCACGTCACATTTGCATTGCATCGCTTGATATCGCATTTTATCTGCATCGCATCGAACGCGCATTGAGTAACGTCGCGTCACATGCGCATGGCATCGCTTGATATCGCATATTATGTGCATCGCACCGCATGCGCATTCAGTCATGTCGCGTCACATGCGCATGGCACCGCTTGATATCGCATCTTATGTGCTTCGCATCGCAATGCGCATTGTGTCACGACTCGTCACATGCGCATGGCATCGCATGTAATCGCATCTTATGTGCATCGCATCGCATGCGCATTGAATCAAGTCGCGTCACATGCGCATGGCATCGCTTGATATCGCATCTTATGTGCATCGCTTCGCATGCGCATTGAGTCCTGTCGCGTCACATGCGCATGGCATCGCTTGTTATGGCATCTTATCAGCATCGCATCGCATGCGCATTCAGTCACAGCGCGTCACATGCGCATGGCATCCTTTGATATCGCATCTTATGTGAATCGCATCGCATGCGCATTGAAACACGTCGCGTCACATGCGCATGCCATCTCTTGATATCGCATCGCATGCGCGTCGCTTCGCATGCGCATTGAGTCACGTCGCGTCACATGTGCATGGCATCGCTTGTTATCGCATCTTATGTGCATCTCTACGCATGCGCATTTAGTCACAGCGCGTGTCATGCGCATGGCATCGCTTGATTACGCAACTTATCTCCATCGCATCGCATGCGCATTGAGTCACGTTGCGTCACATGCGCATGGCATCGCTTGATATCGCATCTTATATGTATCGCATGGGCATTGTGTCACGTCGCGTCACATGCGCATGGCATCGCTTGATATCGCATCTTATGTGCATCGCATCGCAAGCGCATTGAGAAACATCGCGTCACATGCGCATGGCATCGCTTGATATCGCACCTTATGTGTATCGCATCGCATGCGCATTGAGCCACATCGCGTCACATGCGCATGGCATTGCTTGATATCGCATCTTATGTGCATCGCATCGCATGCGCATTGAGTCACGTCGCGTCACTTGCGCATGGCATCGCTTGATATCGCATCTTATGTGCATCGCATCGCATGCGCATTGAGTGACGTCGCACCACATCCGCATGATCGCTGGACATCGGATCATATGTGCATCTCATCTTATGCGCATTGAGTCACATGCGCATGGCATCGCTATATATTGCATCTTATGTGCATCGCTTCGCAGCGCATTGCGGCACATCGCTTCACATGCGCATGCATCGCTCGAAATCGCACCTTATATGCATCGCATGCGCATTGAGTCACTTCATATCACACGCGCATGGCATCGCTCGACATCGCATCTTGTGTGCATCGCATTGTATGCATCTTGAATCACATCGCGTAACATGCTCATGGCATCAATTGATATCGCAAATTATGTGCATCGTATTGCAGCGCATTGAGTCACATCATGCAACATGCGCATGGCATCGCTTGATATCGCATCTTATGTGCATCGCATCGCATGCGGATTGAGTCACATCACATCACATGCCAATGGCATCGCTTGATATCGCATCTTATATGCATCGCATCGCATGCGCATTGAGTCACTCGCGTCACATACGCATGGCATCGCTTGATATCGCATCTTGTGTGCATCGCATCGCATGCGCATTGAGCCACGTCTCGTCATATGCGCATGGTATCGCTTGGTATCGCATCTTATGTGCATCGCATCGCATGCGCATTGAGCCACATCGTGTCACATGCGCATGCATTGCTCGACATCGCATCTGATGTGCTTCGCATGTGCATTGAGTCACGTCGCGGCACATGCGCATAGCATCGCTTGGTATCGCATCTTATGTGCATCCCTTGTTTATTGAGTCCCGTCGCACCACATGCGCATGACATCGCTCGACATCGCATCTCATGTGCATCGCATCCCATGCGCATTGAGTCAGGTCGCATCACATGCGCATGGCATCGCTTGATATCGCATCTGATGTGCATCGCACGCATGCGCATTGAGCCACATCGTGTCACATGCGCATGGCATCGCTTGATATCGCATCTTATGTGCATCGCATCGAAGCGCATTGAGCCACATCGCGGTACATGCGCATGCATCGCTCGACATCGCATCTTAGGTGCATCGCATGCGCATTGAGTCACATCGCATCACATGCGCATGGCATCGCTCGACATCGAATCTTATGTGCATCGCATCGCAGGCGCATTGAGTCACATCGCGTCACATGCGCATGGCATCGCTTGATATAGCAATTTATGTGCATCGCATCACAGCGCATTGAGTCACATCGCGTCACATGCGCATGCATCGTTCGACATCGCATCTTACGTGCATCGCATGCTCATTGGGTCACATCGCATCACATGCGCATGGCATCGCTCGACATCGCATCTTATGATCATCGCATGCTTATTCAGTCACGTCGCGTCACATGCGCATGGCATCGCTTGATATCGCATCTTGTGTGCATCGCATCGCATGCGCATTGAGCCACGTCTCGTCATATGCGCATGGCATCGCTTGATATAACACCTTATGTGCATCGCATCGCATGCGCATTGAGTCACGTCACGTCATATGCGCATGGCATCGCTTGATAGCGCATCTTATGTGCATCGCATCGCATGCGCATTGAGTCCCGTCGCGTCAGATGCGCATGGCATCGCTTAATATCGCATCTTATGTGCATCTCATCGCATGCGCATTCAGCCTCGTCGCGTCACATGCGCATGCATCGCTCGAAATCGCATCTTATGTGCATCGCATGCGCATTGAGTCACATCGTATCACACGCGCATTTCATCGCTCGACATCGCATACTATGTGAATCGCATCGCATCCGCATTGAGTCACATCGCGTCACATGTTCAGGCATCGCTTGATATCGCATCTTATGTGCTTCGCATCGCAGCGCAGTGAGTCACATCACGCCACATGTGCATGGAACGGCTTGATATCGCATCTTAGGTGCATCGCATCGCATGCGGATTGAGTCACTTGCGTCCCATGCGCATGGGATCGCTTGTTATCGCATCTTATGTGAATCGCATCGCATGCGCATTGAGTCAAATCGCGGCACATGCGCATGGCATCGCTTGATATCGCATCTTATGTGCATCGCATGCTTATTCACTCACGTCGCGTCACATGCGCATGGCATTGCTATATCGCATCTTATGTGCATCGCATCGCATGCGCATTGAGTCACGTCGCATCACATGCGCATGGCATCGCGTGAAATCTTATCTTATGTGCATCGCATCGCATGCGCATTAAGTCATGTCTCGTCACCTTTCCATGGCATCGCTTGATATCGAATCTTATGTGCATCGCATCTCATGCGCATTGAGTCACGTCGCGTCACATGCGCATGTTATCGCTTCATATCGTATCTTATGTGCATCGCACCGCATCCGCATTCAGTTACGATGCGTCACATGGGCATGGCGTTGCTTCATATCGCATCTCATGTGCATCGCATCGCATGCGCATTGAGTCACGTAGCACCAAATGCGCAAGATATCGCTCGATATCGCAACTTTTGTCCATCGCATCGCATGCGCATTGAGTCACATCGCATCACATGCGCATGGCATCGTACGACAACAAATCTTATGTGCATCGCATCGCATGCGCATTGAGTCATGTCTCGTCACATTTCAATGGCATCGCGTGATATCGCATATTATGTGCATCGCATCGCATGCGCATTGAGTTACGTCGCGTCACATGCGCATTGCATCAGTTGATATCGCATCTCATCTGCATCGCATCGCATGCGCATTGAGCCACGTCGCGTCACATGCGGATGGAATCGCCTGATATCGCATTTTATGTGCATCGCATCGCATGCTTATTGAGTCACGTCGAGTCAAATGCGCATGGCATCCCTTGATATCGCATCTTATGTGCATCCCATCGCATGCGCATTGAGACACATCGCGTCACATGCGCATGACATCAGTAGATATCGCATCTTATGTGCTACGCATCGCATGCGCATTGATTCACTTCGCGTCACATGCGCATGGCATCGCTTGATATCGCATCTCATATGCACCGAAGGCGCATTGAGTCATGTCGCATCACATGCGCATGGCATCGCCTGATATCGCATCTTATATGCATCGCTTCGCATGCGCATTGAGCCATGTCACGTCACATTTGCATTGCATCCCTTGATATCGCATTTTATCTGCATCACATCGAACGCGCATTGAGTCACGTCGCGTCACATGCGCATGGCATCGCTTGATATCGCATATTATGTGCATCGCACCGCATGCGCATTCAGTCATGTCGCGTCACCATGGAATCGCTTGATATCGCATTTTATGTGCATCGCATCGCATGCTTATTGAGTCACGTCGCGTCACATGCGCATGGCATCGCTTGATATCGCATAATCTGTGCATCGCATCGCATGCGCATTGAGTCACTTCGCATCACATGCGTATGGTATCGCTTGATATCGCACCTTATGTGCATCGCATCGCATGCTTATTGAGTCACGTCGCGCCACATGCGCATGGCATCGGTTGATATCGCATCTCATGTGCATCGCATGCGCATTGAAACACATCGCGTCACATGCGCATGGCATCAGTTGATATCGCATCTTATGTGCATCGCATCGCATGCGCATTGAGTCACTTCGCATCACATGCGTATGGCATCGCTTGATAACGCATCTTATGTGCATCGCATCGCATGCGCATTCACTCACATTCCAACATCAATTGCGCATGGCATCGCTCGACGACGCATCTTATGTGCATCGCATCGCATGTGCATTGAGTCATGTCTCGTCACATTTGCATGGCATCGCCACATATCGCATTTGATGTGCATCGCATCGCATGCGCATTGAGTCACTTCGCATCACAAGCACATGTCATCGCTTGATATCGCGTCCTATGTGCATCGCATCGCCTGCGCATTGAGTTGTGTCTCGTCACATTTGCATGGCATCGCTTGATGTCGCATCTTATGTGCATAGCATCACATGCGCATTGAGTCACGTCGCGTCACATGCGCATGGCATCGCTTGATATCGCATTTTATGTGCATTGCATCGCATGCGCATTGAGTCACAGCGCCTTACATGCGCATGTCATCACTTGATATCGTATCCTATGTATATCGCATGCGCATTGAGTCACTTCGCATCACATGCACATGGCATTGCTCTATATTTTCATTTTATGTGCATCGCATCGCATGCGCATTGACTCACATCGCGTCATATGCGCATGTCATCGCTTGATATCGCATCTTATGTGCATCGCATCGCAGGGCATTGAGTCACATCGCGTCACATACGCATGCATCGCCCGACATCGCATCTTATGTGCATCGCATGCGCATTGATTCACGTCGCGTCACATGCGCATGGCATCACTTGATATCGCATCTTATGCTCATCGCATCGCATGCGCTTTGAGTCACTGCGTATCACATGTGCATGGCTTCGCTTGATATCGCATCTTATGTGCATCGCATCGCATGCGCATTGAGTCACGTCGCGTCACATGCGCATGGCATCGCTTGATATCGCATCTTATTTGAATCGCACCGCATGCGCATTCAGTCAGGTCGCGTAACATGCGCATGGCATCGCTTGATATCGCATCTCATGTGCATCGCATGCGCATTGAGTCACGTCGCGTCGCATTCTCATGGCATTGCTCGATATCGCACCTTATGTTCATCGCATCGCATGTGCATTGAGTCACGTCACACCACATGCGCATAACATCGCTCGATATCGCATCTTTTGTGCTTTGCATCGCATGCGCATTGGGTGACATCGCGTCATATGCGCATGGCATCGATTGATATCGCATCTAATGTGCATCGCATCGCACCCCATTGAGTCACATGCGCATGCATCGCTCGACATCGCATCTTATGTGCATTGCAAGCGCATTGAGTCACATCGCATCTCACGCGCATGGAATCGCTTGATATCGCATCTTATATGCATCGCATGCGCAATGAGTCACGTCGCGTCGCATTCTCATGGCATTGCTTGATATCACATCTTATGTTCATCGCATCGCATGTGCATTGAGTCACGTCGAACCACATGCGCATAACATCGCTGGATATCGCATTTTTTGCATCGCATCGCATGCGCATTGAGTGACATCGCGTCATATGTGCATGGCATCGCGTGAAATCGCATCTTTTGTGCATCGCATCGCATGCGCAGTGAGACACATCACGCCACATGTGCATGGAACGGCTTGATATCGCATCTTAGGTGCATCGCATCGCATGCGGATTGAGTTACTTGCGTCCCATGCGCATGGTATCGCTTGTTATCGCATCTTATTTGAATCGCATCGCATGCGCATTGAGTCACATCGCGGCACATGCGCATGGCATCGCTTGATATCGCATCTTATGTGCATCGCATGCTTATTCACTCACGTCGCGTCACATGCGCATGGCATCTCTATATCGCATCTTATGTGCATCGCATCGCATGTGCATTGAGTCACCTCGCATCACATGCGCATGGCATCGCGTGAAATCGCATCTTTTGTGCATCGCATCGCATGCGCATTGAGTCACATCCCATCACATGCGCATGGCATCGCTCGACAACGCATCTTATGTGCATCGCATCGCATGCCCATTGAGTCATGTCTCGTCACATTTGCATGGCATCGCCTTATATCGCATCTTATGTGCATCGCACCGCATGCGCATTGAGTTACGCCGCGTCACATGCGCATGGCATCGCTTGATATCGCATCTTATGTGCATCGCATCGCATGCGCATTGAGTCACGTCGCGTCGCATGCGCATGGCATTGCTTGATATCGCATATTATGTGCATCGAATCGCATGCGCATTTAGTCACGTCACATCACTTGCGCATGCCATCGCTTGATATCGCATCTTATGTGCATCGCATCGTATGCGCATTGAGTCACATCGCATCACATGCGCATGGCATTGCTCGAGAACGCATCTTTTTTGCATCGCATCGCATGCGCATTGAGCCACGTCACTTCACATTTGCAAGGCATCGCTTGATATCGCACCTTATGTGCATCCCATCGCAAGCGCATTGTGTCACATCGCATAACATGCGCATGGCATCGCTCGACAACGCATCTTATGTGCATCGCATCGCATGCGCATTGAGTCACGTCGCGTCGCACGCGCATGTTATTGCTTGATATCGCATCTTATGTGCATCGCACCGCATGCGCATTCAGCTACGTCGCGGCACATGCGCATGGCGTTCCTTCATTTCGCATCTCATGTCCATCCCATTGCATGCGCATTGAGTGACATCGCGTCATATGCGTATGGCATCGCTTGATATCGCATCTTATGTGCATCGCATCGCATGCGCATTGAGTCACATCGCGTCACATGCACATGGCATCAGTTGATATCGCATATGAAGTGCATCGCATCGCATGCGCATTGAGTCACGTCGTTTCACATGCGCATGGAATCGCTTGATATCGCATTTTATGTGCATCGCATCGCATGCTTATTGAGTCACGTCGCGTCACATGCGCATGGCATCGCTTGATATCGCATATTCTGTGCATCGCATCGCATGCGCATTGAGTCATGTCTCGTCACATTTGCTTGGCATCGCCTTATATCGCATCCTATGTGCATCACACCGCATGCGCGTTGAGTCACGCCGTGTCACATGCGCATGGCATCGCTTGATATCGCATCCTATGTGTATCGCATCGCATGCGCATTGAGTCACGTCGCGTCACATGCCCATGGCCTCACTTTATATCGCGTATTATGTGCATCGCATCGCATGCGCATTGAGTTACGTCGCGTCACATGCGCATTGCATCAGTTGATATCGCATCTCATGTGCATCGCATCGCATGCGCATTGAGCCACGTCGCGTCACATGCGGATGGAATCGCCTGATATCGCATTTTGTGAGCATCGCATCGCATGCTTATTGAGTCACATCGAGTCAAATGCGCATGGCATCCCTTGATATCGCATCTTATGTGCATTCCATCGCATGCGCATTGAGACACATCGCGTCACATGCGCATGACATCAGTTGATATCGCATCCTATGTGCTACGCATCGCATGCGCATTGATTCACTTCGCGTCACATGCGCATGGCATCGCTTGATATCGCATCTCATATGCACCGAAGGCGCATTGAGTCATGTAGCATCACATGCGCATGGCATCGCCTGATATCGCATCTTGTATGCATCGCATCGCATGCGCATTGAGTCACGTTGCGTCGTATAATTATGGCATTGCTTGATATCGCATCTTATTTTCATCCCATCGCATTGGCATTGAGTCACGTCGCATCACACGCGCATGGCACCGCTCGACATCGCATCTTTTTTGCATTGCATCGCATGCGCATTGAGTCACATCGCTTCACATGCGCATGGCATCGCTTGATATCGCATCTTATGTGCATCGCGTCGCATGCGCATTGAGTCACTACGCATCACATGCGCATGCCCGCTTGATATCGCATCTTATTTGCATCGCATCAAATGCGCATTGACTCACATCGCATCACATGCGCATGGCATCGCTTGATATCATATCTGATGTGTTTCGCATCGCATGCGCATTGAGCCACGTTACGTCAAATGCGCATGGCATCCCTTGTTATCGCATCTTATGTGCATCGCATCGGATGCGCATTGAGTCACATCGCGTCACATGCGAATGGCATCGCTTGATATCGCATCTTGTGCGCATCGAATCGCATGCGCCTTAAGTCACATCGCGTCAAATGCGCATGGCATCGCTTGATACCACATCTTATGTGCATCGCATCGCATGCCCATTGGGACACGTCACGTCACATGCGCATGGCATCGCTTTATATCGCATCTTATGTGCATCGCATCGCATGCGCATTATGTCACGTCGCACCATATGCGCATGACGTCGGTCGACATCGGATCTTATGTACATCGCATCGCATGCGCATTGAGTCACGTCGCACCACATGAGCATGACGTCGCTCGACATCGCATCTTATGTGCATCGCATCGTATTCACATTGATTCACGTTGCGTCACATGCGCATGGCATCGCTTGATATCGCATCTTATGTGCATCGCATCGCATGCGCATTGAGTCACGTCGCGTCACATGCGCATGGCATCGCTCAAAATCGCAACTTATGTGCAACGCATGCGCATTTACTCACATCGCGTCACATGCGCATGGTATCGCTAGATATCGCATTTTATGTGCGTCGCATCGCATGCGCATTGAGTCACGTCGTGTCACATGCGCATGGCATCACTTAATATCGCATCTTATGTGCATCGCATCGCATGCGCGCTGAGTACCGCCGCACCACATGCGCATGACATCGCTCGACATCGCATCATATGTGCAACGCAGTGCATGCGCATTGTATCACATCGCGTCACATGCGCATGGCATCGCTTGATGTCGCATCTTATGTGAATCGCTTCGCAGCGCATTGAGTCACATCGCGTCACATGCGCATGCATCGCCCAAAATCCCATCTTATTTGCATCGCATGCGCATTGAGTCACATCGTATCACACGCGCATGGCATCGCTCGACATCGCATCTTATGTGCAACGCATCGCATGCGCATTGAGTCACATCACGTCACATGCGCATGGTATCGCTTCATAATGCATCTTATGTGCATCGCATCGCATGCGCATTGAGTCACATCGCATCACATGCAAATGGCATCGCTCGACATCGCATGTTGTGTGCATCGCATGCGCATTGAGCCACATCCGCATGGCATCGCTTGATATCGGATCTTATGTGCATCGCATCGCATGCACATTGAGTCACGTCGCACCACATGCGCATGACATCGCTCGACGTCGTTCTTATGTGCTTCGCTTCGCATGCGCGTTGAGTCAAATCTTGTCACATGCGCATGGCATCGCTTGATATCGCATCTTCTTTGCATCGCATCGCATGCGCATTGAGTCACGTCGCATGACATGCGCATGGCATCGCTTGATATCTCACTTTGTGTGCATCGCATCGCATGCCCATTGAGCCACGTCGCGTCACATGCGCATGGCATCGCTTTATATCGCATCTTATGTGGATCGCATCCCATGCGCATTGAGTCACTTCGCACCACATGCGCATGACATCGCTCGACGTCGTTCTTATGTGCTTCGCTTCGCATGCGCGTTGAGTCAAATCTTGTCACATGCGCATGGCATCGCTTGATATCGCATCTTCTGTGCATCGCATCGCATGCGCATTGAGTCACGTCGCATGACATGCGCATGGCATCGCTTGATATCTCACTTTGTGTGCATCGCATCGCATGCGCAGTGAGTCACATCGCGTCACATGCGCATGGCATCGCTTGATATGGAAACTTATGTGCAACTCATCGCATTCGCATTGAGTCACGTCGCGTCACATGCCCATGTTCTCACTTTATATCGCACGTTATGTGCATCGCATCGCGTGCGCATTGAGTCACATCACGTCACATGCGCATGGCAGCGCTTGATATCGCATCTTATATGCATCGCATCGCATGCGCATTTAGTCACGACGCGTCACATGCACATGGCATCGCTTGATATCGCAACTCATGTGCATCGCATCGCATGCGCATTGAGTCACGTCTTTTCACATGCGCATGGCATCGCTTGTTATCGCATCTTATGTGCATCGCATCGCATGGTCATTGATTCATGTCGCGTCACATGCACATGGCATTGCTTGATATCGCATCTTATGTGCATCGCATCGCATGCGCATTGAGTCACGTCTCGTCACATGCGCATGGCATCGCTTGATATCGCATCTTATGTGCTTCGCATCGCATGCGCAGTGAGTCTTGTCGCGTCACATGCGCATGGCATCGCTTGATATGGCATCTTATGTGCATCGCATCGCATTCGCATTGAGTCACGTCGTGTCACATGCACATGGCATTGCTTGATATCGCATCTTATGTGCATCGAATCGCATGCGCATTGAGTCACGTCGCACCACTTGCGCATGACATCGCTCGTTATTGCATCTTTTGTGCATCGCATCGCATGCGCATTGAGTGACATCGCCTCATATGCGCATGTCATCGCTTGATATCGAATCTTATGTGCATCGCTTCCAAGCGCATTGAGTCACATCGCGTCACATGTCTATGCATCGCTCGAAATCGCATCTTATGTGCATCGCATGCGCATGAGTCACATCGCATCACACGCGCATGGCATTGCTCGACATCGCATCTTATGTGCATCGCATGACATGCGCATTGAGACACATCGCTTCACATGCGCATGGCATCGCTTGATGTCGCATCTTATATGCATCGCATCGCATGCACTTTTTAGTCACATCTCGCCACATGCGCATGGCATCGCTTGATAGCGCATCTTATGTGCTCCTCGTCGCATGCGCGTTGAGTCACGTGGCGCAACATGCACAAAGGATCGCTTGATATCGCATCTCATGTGCATCGCATCGCATGCGCATTGAGTCACGTCGCATCACATGTGCATGGCATCGCTTGATATCGCATCTTATGTGCTTCGCATCGCATGCGCATTGAGTCACGTCGCGTCACATGCGCATGGCATCATTTGATATCACATCTTATGTGCTTCGCATCGCATGCGCAGTGAGTCACGTCGCGTCACATGCGCATGGCATCGCTTGATATGGCATCTTATGTGCATCGCATCGCATTCGCATTGAGCCACGTCGTGTCACATGCACATGGCATTGCTTGATATAGCATCTTATGTGCATCGCATCGAAGCACATTGAGTCAAATCGCGTCACATACGCATGCATCGCTCGACATCGCATCTTATGTGCATCGCATGCGCACTGAGTCACATTGCGTCAAATGCATCTGGCATCGCTTGATATCGCATCTTATGTTCACTGCATCGCATGCGCATTTAGTCACTTCGTGTCACATACGCTTGGCATCGCTTGATGTCGCATCTTATGTGCATCGCATCACATGCGCATTGTGTCATGTCTCGTCACATATGCAAGGCATCGCTTGATATCGCATCTGATGTGCATCGCATCGCATGGTCATTTACTCACGTCGCGTCACATGCGCATGGCATCGCTTTATATCGCATCTTATGTGCATCGCATCGAAAGCGCATTGAGTCACGTCGCATCACATGCGCATGGAATCGCTTGATATCGCATCTTATGTGCAACGCATAGCATGCGCATTGAGCCATTTCGCGCCACAGGCGCATGGCATGCTTGATATCGTATCTCATGTGCATCTCATCGCATGTGCATTGAGTCACGTCGAGTCACATTTGCATGGCATCGCTTGATATCGCATCTCATATGCATCTCATCGCATGCGCATTGTGTCACGTCGCGTCACATTTCCATGGCATTGCGCTATATCGCATCTCATGTGCACCTCATCGCATGCGCATTGAGTCACATTGCGTCATATGCGCATGGCATCGCTTGATATCGAATCTTATGTGCATCGCTTCCAAGCGCATTGAGTCACATCGCGTCACATGTCTATGCATCGCTCGAAATCGCATCTTATGTGCATCGCATGCGCATGAGTCACATCGCATCACACGCGCATGGCATTGCTCGACATCGCATCTTATGTGCATCGCATGACATGCGCATTGAGACACATCGCTTCACATGCGCATGGCATCGCTTGATGTCGCATCTTATATGCATCGCATCGCATGCACTTTTTAGTCACATCTCGCCACATGCGCATGGCATCGCTTGATAGCGCATCTTATGTGCTCCTCGTCGCATGCGCATTGAGTCACGTGGCGCAACATGCACAAAGGATCGCTTGATATCGCATCTCATGTGCATCGCATCGCATGCGCATTGAGTCACGTCGCATCACATGTGCATGGCATCGCTTGATATCGCATCTTATGTGCTTCGCATCGCATGCGCATTGAGTCACGTCGCGTCACATGCGCATGGCATCGCTTGATATCACATCCTATGTGCACCGCATCGCATGCGCATAGCCATATCTCGTCACATTTGTATGGCATAGCTTGATATCACATCTTATGTGCATCGCATCGCATGCGCATAGAGTCACGTCTCATCACATTTGCATGGCATCGCTTGATATCGCATCTTATGTGTTTCGATTCGCATGCGCATTGAGTCACGTCGCGTCACATGCGCATGGCATCGCTTGATATCGCACTTCTGTTCATCGCATCGCATGCGCATAGTCATATCTCGTCACATTTGTATGGCATAGCTTGATATCACATCTTATGTGCATCGCATCGCATGCGCATAGAGTCACGTCTCATCACATTTGCATGGCATCGCTTGATATCGCATCTTATGTGCTTCGCATCGCATGCGCATTGAGTCACATCGCGTCAATTGCGCATGGCTTCGCTTGACATCATATCTCATATGCATCTCATCGCATGCGCATTGAGTCACGTCGCGTCACATTTGCATGGCATTGCTTGATATCGCATCTCATGTGCATCTCATCGCATGCACTTTGAGTCACATCCCGTCACATGCGCATGGCATCGCTTGATATCGAGTTTTATGTGCATCGCTTCCAAGCGCATTGAGTCACATCGCGTCACATGCCTATGCATCGCTCGAAATCACATCTTATGTGCATCTTATGCGTATTGAGTCACATCGTATCACACGCTCATGTCATCGCTCGACATCCCAACTTATGTGCATAGCATCGCATGCTCATTGAGCCACGTCGCGTCACATTTGAGTGGCATCGCTTGATATCGCATCTCATGTGCATCGCATCGCATGCGCATTGAGTTACGTCGCATCACATGCGCATGGCATCGCTTGATATCGCATCTTATGTGCATCGCATGCGCATTGAGTCACGTCGCGTCACTTGCGCAAGACATCGCTTGATATCGCATCTTATGTGCAACGCATCGCATGGTTATTGAGTCACGTCGCACCACATGGGCATGATATCGCTCGATATTGCATCTTTTGTGCATCGTATCGCATGCCCGTTGAGTGACGTCGCGTTATATGCGCATGGCATCGCTTGATATCCCATCTTATGTGGATCGCATCGCAGCGCATTGAGTCACTACGCATGCATCGCTCGACATCGCATCTTATGTGTATCGCATGCGCATGAGTCACATCGTATCACACGCGCATGGCATCGCTCGACATCGCATCTAATGTGCATCGTATTGCTTGCGAATTGAGTCACATGGCATCAAACGCGCATGGCATCGCTCGACATTACATCTTATGTGCATCCCATCCCATGCGCATTGAGTCACATCGCTTCACATGCGCATGGCATCGCTTGATATCGCATCTTATGTGCATTGCATCGCATATACTTTTTAGTCACATCACGTCACATGCGCATGGCATCGCTTGATATCGCATCTTATGTGCATCACGTCGCATGCGCATTGAGTCACGTGGCGTCACATGCACATGGCATCGCTTGATATCGCATCTCATGTGCCTCACATCGCAGCGCATTGAGTCACATACGCATGCATCGCTCGAAACCGCATCTTATGTGCATCGCCTGCGCATTGAGTCACATAGCATCACACGCGCATGGCATCGGTCAACATCGCATCTTATGTGAATCGCATCGCATGCGCATTAAGTCACTTCGCTTCACATGCGCATGGCACCGCTTGATATCGACTCTTATGTGCATCGCGGCGCATGCGCATTGACTCACGTCGCATCACATACACATGGCATCGCTTGATATGGCGTATTATGAGCATCGCATCGCATGCTTATTGAGTCACGCCGCGTCACATGCGCATGGCATCGCTTGATATCGCATCTTATGTGCATCGCATCGCATGCGCATTGAGTCACAGCGCGTCACATGCGCATGGCAACGATTGATATGGCATCTTATGTGCATTGCATCGCATGCGCATTGAGTCACTTCGCATCACATGCACATGGCATCGTTTGGTACTGCATCTTATGTTCATCGCATCGCTTGCGCATTCAGTCACATCGCATAACATGCGCATGGCATCGCTCGACAACACATCTGATGTGCATCGCATCGCATGCGCATTGAGTCATGTCTCGTCACATTTGCATGACATCGCTCGATATCGCATCTTTTGTGCATTCCAACGCATGCGCATTGAGTGACATCGCGTCATATGCGCATGGCAACGCTTGATATCGCATCTTATGTGCATCGCATCGCATGCGTATTGAGTCACATCGCGTCACATGCGCATGGCAGAACTTGATATCGCATCTTATGTGCATCGCATCGCATGCGCATTGAGTCACATCGCATAACATGCGCATGGCATCGCTCGACAACACATCTGATGTGCATCGCATCGCATGTGAGTTGAGTCATGTCTCGTCACATTCGCATGACATCGCTTGATACCCCATCCTTCTGCATCGCATCGCATGCGCATTGAGTCACATCGCATTACATGTGCATGTCATCACTCGACATCGCATCTTGGGTGCATCGCATCGCATGCGCATTGAGTCACTTCGCATCACATGCGCATGGCATCGCTTGATATCGCATCTTAAGTGCATCGCATCGCATGCGCTTTTGACTCACATCACGTCACATGCGCATGGCATCGCTTGATATCGCATCTCATGTGCATCGCATCGCATGCGCATTGAGTCACGTCGCGTCACATGGGCATGGCATGGCTCGATATCGCATCTTATGCGCACCGCATCGCATGCGCAGTGAGTCACGTCGCGTCAGATGCGCATGGCATGACTTGATATAGCATCTTATGAGCATCGCGTCGCATAGTTATTCAGTCACGTCGCGTCACATGCTCATAGCATCGCTTGATATTGCATTTTATGTGCATCGTATCGCATTCGCATTGAGTCACGTCGCGTGACATGCGCATGGCATCGCTTGATATCACATCTTATGTGCATACCATCGAATGCGCATTGAGCCACGTCGCCTCACATGCGCATGGCATCGCTTGATATGGCGTCTTATGAGCATCGCATCGCATGCGCATTGAGTCACAGCGCGTCCCATGTGCATGGCATCACTTCATATCGCATCTTATGTGCATCGCATCGCATGCGCATTGAGTCACTTCGCATCACATGCGCATGGCATCGCTTGATATCGCATCTTATGTGCATCGCATTGCATGCGCATTGAGTCACATCGCATTACTTGCGCATGGCATCGCTCGACAACGCAACTTATGTGCATCGCATGGCATCCGCATTGAGGCATGTCTCGTCACATTTGCATGTCATCGCTTGATATCGCATCTTACGTTCATCGCATGTGCATTGAGTCACGTCGCACCACATGCGCATGACATCGCTCGATATCGCATCTCTTGAGCATCGCATCGCATACGCATTGAGTGACATCGCGTCATATGCGCATGGCATCGCTTGATATCGCATCTTATGTGCATCGCATCGCAGCGCATTGAGTCACATACGCATGCATCGCTCGACATCGCATCTAATGTGCATCGCATGCGCATTGAGTCACATCGCATCACACGCGCATGGCATCGCTCGACATCGTATCTTATGTGCATCGCATCAAATGCGCATTGAGTCACATCGCTTCACATGCGCATGGCATCGCTTGATATCGCATCTTATGTGCACCGCATCGCATGCGCTTTTGAGTCACATCACGTCACATGCGCATGGCAACGCTTGATATCGCATCTTATGTGCATCGCGTCGCATGCGCATCGAGTCACCTGGCGTCACATGCACATGGCATCGCTTGATATCGCAACTCATGTGCATGGCATCGCATGCGCATTGAGTCAAGTCGCATCACATGCGCAAGGCATCGCTTCATATCCCACCTTATGTGCATCGCATTGCATGCGCATTTAGTCACGTCGTGTCGCATGCGCATGTCATCGCTTGATATCGCATCTTATGTGCATCGCATCGCATGCTTATTGAGTCACGTCGCGTCACATGCGCATGGCATTGCTTGATATCGCATCTTATGTGCATCGGATCGAATACGCATTGAGTCACGTCGATCCACAGGTGCATGACATCGCTCGATATCGCATCTTATGTGCACCACATCGCATGCGCAGTGAGTTACGTCGCGTCACATGCGCATGGCATGAGTTGATATGGCATCTTATGAGCATCGCATCGCATGCGCATTGAGTCACATCAGGTCATATGCGCATGGCATCGCTTGATATCGCATCTCATGTGCATCGCATCGCAGCGCATTGAGTCACATCGCGTCCCATACGCATGCATCGCTCGACATCGCATCTTATGTGCAAAGCATGCGCATTGAGTCACGTCGCGTCACATGCGCATGGCATCTCTTGATATCGCATCTGATGTGCATAGCATCGCATGCGCATTGAGTCACGTGGCGTCACATGCGCATGGCATCGCTTGATATGGCGTCTTATTTGCATCGCATCGCATATTTATTGAGTCACGTCGCGTCACATGCGCATGGCATCGCTTGATATCGCATCTTATGTGCATCGCATCGCATGCGCATTGAGTCACATCGCATCACATGCGCTTGGCATCGTTCGACAACGCATCTTATGTGCAACTTATCGCATGCGCATTGAGTCACGTCACTTCCATGCGCATGGCATCGCTTGAATTCGCATCTCATGTGCATCGCATCGCATGCGCATTGAGTCACGTCGCATCCCATGCGAATGGCATCGCTTGATATCGAATCTTATGTGCATCGTATCGCATGCGCATTGAGTCACGTCGGGTCGCATGCGCATGGTATTGCTTGAAATCGCATCTTATGTTCATTGCATCGCATGCGCATTGAGCTACGTCGCGTCGCATGCGCATAGCATCGCTTGAATTCGCATCTCATGTGCATCGCATCGCATGCGCATTGAGTCACGTCGCATCCCATGCGAATGGCATCGCTTGATATCGAATCTTATGTGCATCGCATCGCAGCGCATTGAGATACATACGCATGCATCGCTCGAAACCGCATCTTATGTGCATCGCCTGCGCATTGAGTCACATAGCATCACACGCGCATGGCATCGGTCAACATCGCATGACGAAACTCCAGGTGGAACACATTTCCAGATGGAGTTAATTGCTATAGCAAAGAGCGTGACACTTAGCACCGAACCCTGAGGTACTCCCTCCTTCTGAACAAAAGAATTAGAAAAAACCGAGCCGACCCTTACTCGGAAAAAGCGGTCCTTCATAAACTCCTGAATGAAAAGTGGCAGGCGTCCACGTATGTTCCAGGCATACAGGGAACGTAGAATCCCTGCTCGCCAGCACGTATCATAAGCCTTCTCAAGATCGAAAAATATGCCAACGGTTTGACAGTTCTTCATAAAGCCGTCCATTATCTGTGTCGATATTGACACAAGATGGTCAACAGTTGAACGGCGTCGTCGAAAACCACACTGGATGTTAGTCAGTAGGTTACGACTTTCTAACCACCATACCAATCGTCCATTGATCATGCGTTCCATCACCTTGCAAACGCAAGTGGTGAGGGAAATAGGACGATAGCTGGAGGGAAGATGACGGTCCTTCCCAGCCTTCAAGATGGGAATAACGGTGGCCTCCCGCCAATTTTCTGGGAGTATACTGTCAACCCAAACACGATTATAGACCTCGAGCAGGAATGCCTTACCTTCAGGAGAGAGCTGTTGTAACATTTGTACATGAATACCGTCCGGTCCTGGTGCTGAACAACGCGAAGATTTCAGGGAATGCTCCAGCTCC
Organism: Tenodera sinensis; assembly: GCA_030765045.1. NCBI lineage: Eukaryota > Metazoa > Arthropoda > Insecta > Mantodea > Mantidae > Tenodera > Tenodera sinensis. The sequence continues at coordinate 51,272,075 of CM060973.1, forward strand.
GCCATGGTGAAAAGGCGATTGTAATCTTCTACGTTTCTAGAACGAAACGTGAAGCCTTGAGATTCCACCTGAGTTTTAAATGGAAGGAACTCAGGGGAGTAGTTTTCCGAGCTAGACACTTGTGCGAAAGCACTGCCAAAGGTATTGGCCACTTCAAATGAATCAACAACAGCTCCTGTGGCTGTTTTTAGTCCCGTTATTGGTATTTGGGTCGTTTTAGCTGCAACACGCCTTAATCTATCCCACACAACCGAGGAAGGTGTGTGTCGGTTAAATGAAGCTACAAATTTGCTCCATGATGACTTTTTGCTATCCTTAATGACTTGTCTGGACCTGGCGCGCATTTTCTTGTATTCGATTAGGTTTTCCAAAGTAGGGTGACGTTGGAAAACCCTAAGTGCACGCCTTCGAGCGCGAATGGCATTCCGACATTCTTCCGTCCACCAGGGAACGGGAAATCGACGAGGGTGTGTAGTCGACCGCGGAATCGATTGTTCAGCAGCAGAGAGAATCGTCTCCGTGAGATGCTGCGCCAAATTATTCACTGAGTCGTGCTCGTTGTACGTAAAGACAGCCAACTGGGTGTAAAGGTTCCAGTTGGCATGGTCCAAACGCCATCTGGGCATACGTGTGGAATATCTTTGTTGCGTCAAGAGACTAATAAGACATGGGAAGTGGTCACTAGAGTGTAAATCAGAGATGACATTCCATTGTAAGGAGACTGCCAACTGAGGTGAACAAACTGCAAGATCAAGGTGTGAGAAGGTGCTGTGGGAGTCCGAAATGAATGTAGGCTCTCCAGTGTTGAGGAGAGCTAGGTTGTGACTGTCCAAGAAATCGGAAATGAGTTTACCTCTCGCACAAGCGCGACTTGAACCCCAAAGTGGGTGGTGCGCATTGAAGTCTCCCACCAACAGAAACGGTGTTGGCAACTGGGAAACTAGATCTTCTAAATCAATGTGCGAGAGGTCATGGGACGGAGGCAAATATATATTACAGATGGTGAAACGGATGTCTGGCAGTACAATACTTATTGCAACTGATTGGATATCAGACTGTATTGGTACAGATTGCATATAAATGTCATCTCTCACAAGTATCATAGCGCCGCCATGTGCCGGAACACCCTCTTCTGGTGTAACATCACACCGTACTGGGGTGTATCGCCTTAGATGGAAAGCGTCTTGAGGACGCAGCTTAGTCTCTTGCAAACATGCGACCAGAGGTTCGTTTTCTTTGAGCAAGAGCTCAAGTTCTGGCCTTTGAGTTCGAATGCCACGTATGTTCCAATGTAGGATAGCCATATTGCATTATGTATGGGATAGGTAACTCCAAGGTAACTCATTACCTTTGAGTTGGCGGTTGTCGAACTAACTTAGCCCTTTTTTTTTCTCTGGGGCTCGCATTCTTGTCTGGCGCTTTTTCGCGCCTCTTTTCTACTGGGGGTCTCCCAGTGTGGGCAGATTCGAACTCCATGTCCTCTGCCGAGGACGTCCGTGTTCCGATACTGAATTTTGGTTCGAGAGCTTCGAACCGATTTGACACGGAGACCGGCGAAGATGAAAGACGCCGGTCAGAGTCCACCCCTGAAGATTCTCCAGAAGAGGATATTCGAGATCTTCGAGGAGATGTTCGTGGACTCTTACATCCCTTCGATGTACTGGGATTAGACATACTATTTTCCTTGAGGAAGTCGGTCCTTGTGTAATTCTTTTTAAACTTTATCGGTGAGGCTTCACATCTTACGGGCTTGCTAGTTTTTTGCTCTGATCTTGGTGCTCTTGATGGTGATGTAACAGTGATGTTGGAGGGAAGATGACGGTCCTTCCCAGCCTTCAAGATGGGAATAACGGTGGCCTCCCGCCAATTTTCTGGGAGTATACTGTCAACCCAAACACGGTTATAGACCTCGAGCAGGAATGCCTTACCTTCAGGAGAGAGCTGTTGTAACATTTGTACATGAATACCGTCCGGTCCTGGTGCTGAACATCGCGAAGATTTCAGGGAATACTCCAGCTCTGCCATGGTGAAAAGGCGATTGTAATCTTCTACGTTTCTAGAACGAAACGAGAAGCCTTGAGATTCCACCTGAGTTTTAATTGGAAGGAACTCAGGGGAGTAGTTTTCCGAGCTAGACACTTGTGCGAAAGCACTGCCAAAGGTATTGGCCACTTCAAATGAATCAACAACAGCTCCTGTGGCTGTTTTTAGTCCCGCTATTGGTATTTGGGTCGTTTTAGCTGCAACACGCCTTAATCTATCCCACACAACCGAGGAAGGTGTGTGTCGGTTAAATGAAGCTACAAATTTGCTCCATGATGACTTTTTGCTATCCTTAATGACTTGTCTGGACCTGGCGCGCATTTTCTTGTACTCGATTAGGTTTTCCAAAGTAGGGTGACGTTGGAAAACCCTAAGTGCACGCCTTGGAGCACGAATGGCATTCCGACATTCTTCCGTCCACCAGGGAACGGGAAATCGACGGGGGTGTGTAGTCGACCGCGGAATCGATTGTTCAGCAGCAGAGAGAATCGTCTCCGTGAGATGCTGCGCCAAATTATTTACTGAGTCATGCTCGTTGTAGGTAAAGACAGCCAACTGGGTGTAAAGGTTCCAGTTCGCATGGTCCAAACGCCACCTGGGCATACGTGTGGAGTATGTATGTTGCTTCAAGAGACTAATAAGACATGGGAAGTGGTCACTAGAGTGTAAATCAGAGATGACATTCCATTGTAAGGAGACTGCCAACTGAGGTGAACAAACTGCAAGATCAAGGTGTGAGAAGGTGCTGTGGGAGTCCGAAATGAATGTAGGCTCTCCAGTGTTGAGGAGAGCTAGGTTGTGACTGTCCAAGAAATCGGAAATGAGTTTACCTCTCGCACAGGCGCGACTTGAACCCCAAAGTGGGTGGTGCGCATTGAAGTCTCCCACCAACAGAAACGGTGTTGGCAACTGGGAAACTAGATCTTCTAAATCAATGTGCGAGAGGTCATGTGACGGAGGCAAATAAATATTACAGATGGTGAAATGGATGTCTGGCAGTACAATCCTTATTGCAACTGATTGGATATCAGACTGTATTGGTACAATTTGCATATATATGTCATCTCTCACAAGTATCATAGCGCCGCCATGTGCCGGAACACCCTCTTCTGGTGTAACATCACACCGTACTGGGGTGTATCGCCTTAGATAGAAAGCGTCTTGAGGACGCAGCTTAGTCTCTTGCAAACATGCGACCAGAGGTTCGATGTCTTTGAGCAAGAGCTCAAGTTCTGGCCTTTGAGTTCGAATGCCACGTACGTTCCATTGTAGGATAGTCATATTGCATTGTGTGTGGGATAGGTAATTCCAAGGTAAATCTTCATTACTTTGGAGCAGGCGGTTGTCGAACTAATTTAGCCCTTTTCTCTCTTGGGCTGACGTTCTTTTCGGACGCTTTTTCGCGCCTCTTTTCCACTGGGGGTCTTCCAGTGTGGGCAGATTCTAGTTCCATGTCCTCTGCCGAGGACGTGCGTCTTCCCATAGCAAACTTGGGTTCGAGTGTCTCGAACCGGTTGCTAATGGGGACCGGCGAAGATGAAAGACGCCGGTCTGAGTCCACCCCTGAGGATTCCCCAGAAGAGGACCTTCGAGGGGATCTCCTTGGACTCTTATATCCCTTTGATGTACTGGGATGAGCCTTATCTTCCTTGAGGAAATCGTTCTTTGTGTAGTTCTTCTTAAATTTTATCGGCGAGGCATTGTAAATAACAGGTTTACTAGTCTTCTGTGTCGAGTTTGGCATTTTCGTTGGTGATCGAACAGTTGAATGTTTTTCACCAACAGATTTTGTACACGTTGATACAGATGTGCGCGCTGATGTTGAGGGCTTTGGTATAGAGCTGCGGGCAACAAGTGTTTTTTCGGAAATTGTTGCCCCATTGAAATCGCTGGTCTGAGTTGCGATCTCTCTGCTTGCTACCGCTTTAGCTGCAACTGAGCTATAGGTTCCAGATCTAGGAACAGAGGGTTGGCGTAGACGCAAGATTTTCCGAGCTTCTGAGAAGGGCACCTTCTCTTTGACTCGTATCTCTTGGATCGTTCTTTCCTCTACAAAGCGGGGGCAGTCTCGGGAACTAGATGGATGTTCACCTCTGCAGTTCACACATGTAGGAGCTGTAGTACATGCACCATCGTGGGATTCATCTCCACATTGAGGGCATGTAGCTAGTCCCTTACAAAGCTCGCTGGTATGTCCAAAGCGCTGGCACTTAAAACACCTGAGTGGGTTCGGGATGAACGGCCTAACTTCGATGGATTCATACCCTGCCTTAATCCTTTGCGGGAGATCTACCCGATCAAAGGTCAGGAACAGGGTATTAGTTGGCTTTATCTCAACACCTTCTTTACGTTGAACCCGGTAAACGTGTATGACGCCTTGCTCCGTCAGATTCTCTTGAATCTCCTCATTGGATAATCCTTCCAATGCACGGGTGTTTATCACACCGCGCGAGGAGTTCAAGGTTCTGTGCATCTCGACACGTACAGGATAACTTGCTAGCATGTTCGCTTTCAGTATTTTAGCTGCCTGGGTAGCTGAATGTGCTTCAACCAGGAGCGTGCCATTTCGAGATCTAGTGCATGACTTGACTGGACCAGCAATGTTATCTAAACCCTTTTGGATAGTAAATGGGCTCACCGACAAAAATTTCTTATCTCCCTCAGTTCGAGATATAACTAAGTAGCGAGGACCACTCGACTCAGCTACTTCCTTTACAGAAACTTTAAAATTTTTTTTGTTATGAGTTTTTTGTGAACTCATGGCGATGTCATCCTCCACCATTGCAGATGTCTCCGATGGCATGCTCACTTCCTGGGCGCCACCCCGGCTTAGGTGAGAGTCCTGGCCTGGACCTTGCTCACCCTAGGGTCTCACCTCCCAATGTATAGACAGAGGGACCCAATCGCCTTCAGGAGTGCATCAGCTCATGCAATGGCCCCTCCCCGGGACTGACCTTTATCAGCGGATAACCAGGGGCTGGGACTTACGCGATTACCCAGTCACCCCTAGCGTCACCCCATCCTCCAACCCGCGCGTAGGTTATCCGTCAGACTGTGTACAGGGAGGTAATAGGTGGGAGGTCAAACACCAAAGTGGACCAAAGTTGATTGGGCGTTTGGCATGTGCCCTCTCACCTCTTGGAGGAGCCCAGTCGAGAGTATGGCTCGGGGCCCCGGGTACGCCAAACCCGTACCTACCGTAGTAGGAGCCCCTGGGGGAGTTTGATTTCGGAGTCCTCTTCTCCTAGATGAGTCGTCGACCAAGACTACCGAGCCCCATCTACCCGTTTGGAATGTTCTTTGCTTCCCCTCACCTCTTGCCTACCAGTAGTCGAAAGAACACTTAGGAGGCCGTCTGGCTCAGGTACTGAGCCCCTCCGCCACGACAAGGCGACACTCCTTCGGAGGGGCGCGCTTTGAGTCACATCGTATCACACGCACATGGCATCGCTCGACAATGCATCTTATGTGCATCGCATCGCATGCGCATTGAGCCATGTCTCGTCACATTTGCATGTCATCCTTTGATATCGCATCTTATGGGCATCGCATCGCATGCGCATAGAGTCACGTCGCGTCGCATGCGCATGGAATTGCTTGATATCGCATCTTATGTTCATCGCATCGCATGCTCATTGAGTCATGTCGCACCACATGCGCATGACATCGCTCGATATCGCATCTTTTGTGCATCGCATCGCATGCGCATTGAGTCACGTCGCGTCGCATGCGCATGGCATTGCCTGATAACGCATCTTATGTTCATCGCAACGCATGTGTATTGAGTCACGTCGCACCACATGCGCATGAAATCGCTCGATATCACATCTTTTGTGCATCGCATCGCATGCGCATTTAGTGACATCGCGTCATAAGCGCATGGCATCGCTTGATATCGCAATTTATGTGCATCGAATCGCAGCGCATTGACTCACATTGCGTCACATGCGCATGCATCGCATCTTATGTGCATCGCATGCGCATTGAGCCACATCGCGTCACATGCGCATGGCATTGCTTGATATCGCATCTTATGTGCATCGCATCGCATGCGCACTTAGTGATATCGCGTCATAAGCGCATGGCATCGCTTGATATCGCATCTTATGTGCATCGCATCGCAGCGCATTGACTCACATCGCGTCACATGCGTATCATCGCTCGACATCGCATCTTATGTGCATCGCATGCGCATTGAGTTACGTCCAGTCACATGCACATGGCATCGTTTGATTTTGCATCTTATGTTCATCGCATCGCATGCGCTTTGAGTCACTTCGCACCACATGCGCATGGCATCGCTTGATATCGCATCTTATGTTCATCGCATCGCATGTGCATTGAGTCACGTCGCACCACATGCGCATGACATCGCTCGATATCGCATCTTTTGTGCATCGCATCGCATGCGCAATGAGACACGTCGCGTCACATGCGCATGGCATCGCTTGATATCGCATCTTATGTGCATCGCATCGCAGCGCATTTAGTCACATTTCGTCATATACGCATGGCATCGCTTGATATCGCATCTTATGTGCATCGCATCTCATGCGCAGTGAGTCACAGTGCGTCACATGCGCATGGCATCACTTGATATCGCATCTTATGTGCATCGCATCGCACGCGCATTGTGTCACATCTCATCACATGTGCAAGGCATCGCTGGATATCGCAACTTATGTGCATCGCATCGCATGCGCATTGAGTCACGTCGCGTCGCATGTGCATGGAATTGCTTGATATCGCATCTTACGTTCATCGTATCGCATGTGCATTGAGTCACGTCGCAAAACATGCGCATGACATCGCTTTATATGGCATCTTATGAGCATCGCATCGCATGCTTATTGAGTCACGTCGAGTCACATGCGAATGGCATCGCTTGATATTGCATCTTATGTGCATCGCATCGCAGGCGCATTGACCCACAGCGCGTCACATGCCAATGGCATCACTTGATATCGCATTTTATGTGCATCGCAATGCATGCGCAATGAGTCACGTCGCATTACATGCGCATGGCATCGCTTGATATCGCATTATATATGCATCGCATCGCATGCGCATTGAGTCACTTCGCATCGCATGCGCATGGCATTGCCTGATATCGCATCTTATGTTCATCTCATCGCATGTGCATTGAGTCACGTCGCACCACATGCGCATGACATCGTTCGACATCGCATCTTTTGGGCATCGCATGCGCATTGAGTGACATCGCGTCATATACGCATGGCATCGCTTGATATCGCATCTTATGTGCATTGCATCACAGTCGCATTGAGTCACCTCGCGTCAGATGCGCATGGCATCGCTTGATATCGCATCTCATGTGCATCGCATCGCATGCGCATTGAGTCACGTCGCATCCCATGCGCATGGCATCCCTTGATATCGCATCTTATGTGCTTCGCATCGCATGCGCTTTTGAGTAACGTCGCGTCGCATGCGCATAGCATTGCTTGATATCGCACCTTATGTGCATCGCATCGCAGCGCATTGAGTCACATCGAGTCACTTACGCATGCATCGCTCGACTTCGATTCTTATGTGCATCGCAAGCGCATTGAGTCACGTCGGAACACATGCGCATGGCATCCCTTGATATCGCATCTTATATGCATCGCGTCGCATGCGCATTGAGTCACTTCGCGTCACATGCGCATGGCATCGCTTGATATCGCATCTTATGTGCATCGCATCGCAGCGCATTGAGTCACATCGCGTCACATGCGCATGGCATTGCTTGATATCGCATCTTATGTGCATCGCATCGCATGTGCATTGAGTCACGTCGCGTTACATGCGCATGGCATCGCTTGATTACGCACCTTATGTACATCGCAACGCATGTGTATTGAGTCACGTCGCACAGCATGCGCATGACATCGCTTGATATCGCATCTTTTGTGCATCGCATCGCATGCGAATTGAGTCACGTTGCATCACATGCGCATGGCATCGCTTGATATCGCATCTTATGTGCATCTAATCGCACGCGCCTTGAGTCACGTCGCGTCCCATGCGCATGGCATTGCCTGATATCGCATCTTATGTGCATCGCATCGCATGCGCATTGAGAATGTTTCGTCACATTTGCATGGCATCGCTTGATATCGCATTTTATGTGCATCGCATCCCATGCGCATTAAGTCACGTAGTTTCGCATGCGCATGGCATTGCCTGATATCGCACCTTATGTTCATCGCATCGTATGTGCATTGAGTCATGTCGCACCACATGCGCATGACATCGCTCGATATCGCATCTTTTGTGCATCGCATCGCATGCGCATTGAGTCACGTCGCGTCACATGCGCATGGCATCGCTTGATATCGCATCTTATGTGCATCGCATCGCAGCGCATTTAGACACATCGCTTCATATACGTATGGCATCGCTTGATATCGCACCTTATGTGCATCGCATCGCATGCGCAGTGAGTCACGTCGCGTCACATGCGCATGGCATCGCTTGATATGGCATCTTATGAGCATCGCATCGCATGCTTATTGACTCACGTCGAGTCACATGCCCATGGCATCGCTTGATATCGCATCATATGTGCATCGCATCGCATCGGATGCGCATGGAGTCACAGTGCGTCACATGCGCATGGCATCACTTGATATCGCCTCTTATGTGCATCGCATGGCATGCGCATTGAGCCACGTCGCGTCACATGCGCATGGCATCGCTTGATATCGCATCTTATGTGCATGGCATCGCATGCGCATGGAGACACGTCGCGCAACATGCGCTTGGCATTGCTTGATATCGCATCTTATGTGCATCGCATCGCATGCGCATTGAGTCACATCGCGTCGCATGTGCATGACATCGCTCGATATCGCATCTTTTGTGCATCGCATCGCATGCGCATTGAGTCACGTCGCATCAGATGCGCATGGCATCGCTTGATATCGCATCTTATGTGCATCGCATCGAATGCTTATTGAGTCACGTCTCGTCACATGCGCATGGCATCGCTTGATATCGCATCTTATGTGCATCTCATCGCATGCGCATTGAGTCACCTCGCGTCGCATGTGCATGGCATTGCTTGATATCGAATCTTATGTTCATCGCATCGCATGTGCATTGAGTCACGTCGCACCACATGCGCATGACATCGCTCGATATCACATCTTTTGTGCATCGCATCGCATGCGCATTGAGTCATGTCTCGTCACATTTGCATGGCATCGCTTGATATCGCATCTTATGAGCATCGCATCGCATGCTTATTGAGTCACGTCGCGTCACATGCGCATGGCATCGCTTGATTTCGCATCTTATGTGCATCGCATCGCAGGCGCATTGACCCACAGCGCGTCACTTGCCAATGGCATCACTTGATATCGCATCTTATGTGCATCGCAATGCATGCGCATTGAGTCACGTCGCATCGAATGCGCATAGCTTCGCTTGATATCGCATCTTATGTTCATCTCATCGCATGTGCATTGAGTCACGTCGCACCACATGCGCATGACATCGTTCGACATCGCATCTTTTGTGCATCACATCGCATGCGCATTGAGTCACGTCTCGTCATATACGCATGGCATCGCTAGATATCGCATCTTATGTGCTTCGCAGCGCATTGAGTTACATCCGGTCACATACGTAAGCATCGCAAGACATGGTATCTTATGTGCATCGCATGCGCATTGAGTAACATCGCATCACACGAGCATGGCAACGCTCACATCGCATCTTATGTGAATTGCATCGCATGCGCATTGATGTACGTCGCGTCACATGCGCATGGCATCGCTTGATATCGCATCTTATGTGCATCGCATCGCATGCGCATTGAGTCACATCGCGTCACATGCGCATGGCATCAGTTGATATCGCATCTTATGTGCATCGCATCGCATGCGCATTGAGCCACTTCGCGTCACATGCACACCGCATCGCTTAATATCGCATCTCATGTGCATCGCATCGCATGCGCATTGAGTCACGTCGCATCAGATGCTAAAGGCATCGCTTGATATCGCATCTTATGTGCATCGCATCGCATGCGCATTGAGTCACGTCGGGTCACATGCGCATGGCATCGCTTGATATCGCATCTTATGTGCATCGCATCACATGCGCATGGAGTCACGTCGCGTCACATGCGCAAGGCATCGCTTGATATGGCATCTTATGTGCATCGCATCGCATGTTTATTGAGTCACGTCGCGTCACATGCGCACGGCATCGCTTGATATCGCATCCTATGTGCATCGCATCGCATTCGCTTTGAGACACTTCGCTTCACATGCGCATGGCATCGCTTGATATCGCATCGCATGCGCATTGAGTCTCATCGCATCACATGCGCATGGCATCGCTCGACAACGCATCTTATGTGCATCGCATCGCATGCAAATTGAGTCATGTCTCGTCACATTTGCATGGCATCGCTTGATATCGCAACTTATGTGCATGGCATCGCATGCGCATTGAGTCACGTGGCGTCAAGTGCGCATGGCATCGTTTGATATCGCATCTTATGTGCATTGCATCACAGTCGCATTGAGTCACCTCGCGTCAGATGCGCATGGCATCGCTTGATATCGCATCTCATGTAAATCGCATCGCATGCGCATTGAGTCACGTCGCATCCCATGCGCATGGCATCGCTTGATTTTGCATCTTATGTGCTTCGCATCGCATGCGCTTTTGAGTAACGCCGCGTCACATGCGCATAGCATTGCTTGATATCGCATCTTATGTGCATCGCATCGCAGCGCATTGAGTCACATCGAGTCCCTTACGTATGCATCGCTCGACTTCGATTCTTATGTGCATCGCAAGCGAATTGAGTCACGTCGGATCACATGCGCATGGAATCACTTGATATCGCATCTTATATGCATCGCGTCGCATGCGCATTGAGTCACTTCGCGTCACGTGCGCATGGCATCGCTTGATAACGCATCTTATGTGCATCGCATCGCAGCGCATTGAGTCACATCGCGTCACATGTGCATGGCATTGCTTGATATCGCATCTTATGTGCATCGCATCGCATGTGCATTGAGTCACGTCGCGTCGCATGCGCATGGCATTGCCTGATATCGCATCTTATGTTCATCGCAACGCATGTGTATTGAGTCACGTCGCACAGCATGCGCATGACATCGCTTGATATCGCACCTTTGTGCATCGCATCGCATGCGAATTGAGTCACGTTGCATCACATGCGCATGGCATCGCTTGATATCGCATCTTATGTAAATCTAATCGCATGCGCCTTGAGTCACGTCGCGTCCCATGCGCATGGCATTGCCTGATATCACATCTTATGTGCATCGCATCGCATGCGCATTGAGTATTTTTTCGTCACATTTGCATGGCATCGCTTGATATCGCATTTTATGTGCATCGCATCCCATGCGCATTGAGGCACGTCGCGTCACATGCGCATGGCATCGCTTGATATCGCATCTCATGTGCATCGCATACGCATTGAGTCACGTTGCGTCGCATGCGCATGGCATTGCCTGATATCGCATCTTATGTTCATCGCATCGTATGTGCATTGAGTCACGTCGCACCACATGCGCATGACATCGCTCGATATCGCATCTTTGGTGCATCGCATCGCATGCGCATTGAGTCACGTCGCGTCACATGCGCATGGCATCGCTTGATATCGCATCTTATGTGCATCGCATCGCAGCGCATTTAGACACATCGCGTCATATACGTATGGCATCGCTTGATATCGCACCTTATGTGCATCGCATCGCAAGCGCAGTGAGTCACGTCGCCTCACATGCGCATGGCATCGCTTGATATAGCATCTTATGAGCATCGCATCCCATGCTTATTGACTCACGTGGAGTCACATACCCATGGCATCGCTTGATATCGCATCTTATGTGCATCGTATCGCATCGCATGCGCATGGAGTCAAAGTGCGTCACATGCGCATGGCATCACTTGATATCGCCTCTTATGTGCATCGCATTGCATGCGCATTGAGCCACGTCGCGTCACATGCGCATGGCATCGCTTGATATCGCATCTTATGTGCATCGCATCGCATGCGCATGGAGACACGTCGCGCAACATGCGCTTGGCATCGCTTCATATCGCATCTTATGTTCATCTCATCGCATGCGCATTGAGTCACGTCGCGTCATATACGCATCGCATCGCTTGATATCGCATCTTATGTGCTTCGCAGCGCATTGAGTTACTTCTGGTCACATACGTAAGCATCCCTCGACATGGTATCTTATGTGCATCACATGCGCATTGAGTAACATCGCATCACACGAGCATGGCAACGCTCACATCGCATCTTATGTGAATTGCATCGCATGCGCATTGAGGTACGTCGCGTCACATGCGCATGGCATCGCTTGATATCGCATCTTATGTGCATCGCATCGCATCGCATGCGCATTGAGCCACGTCGCGTCACATGCGCATGGCATCGCTTGATATCGCATCTTATGTGCATCGCGTCGCATGCGCATCGCATGCGCATGGAGACACGTCGCGCAACATGCGCTTGGCATCGCTTGATATCGCATCTTATGTGCATCGCATCGCATGCGCATTGAGTCACATCGCATCACATCCGCATGGCATCGCTGAGTATCGCATCTTATGTGCATCGCATCGCAATGCGCATTGTGTCACGTCGCGTCGCATGTGCATGACATCGCTCGATATCGCATCTTTTGTGAATTGCATCGCATGCGTATTGAGTCGCTTCGCATCACATGCGCATGGCATCCTTGATATAGCATCTTATGTGCATGGCAATGCATGCGCTTTGAGTCACATCCCCTCACATGCGCATGGCATCGCTCGACAACGCATCTTATGTGCATCGCATCGCATGCGCATTGAGTAATGTCTCGTCACATTTGCAAGGTATCGCTTGATATCGCATCTTATGTGCATCGCATCGCATGCGCATTGAGTCACGTCGCGTCACATGCAAATCGCATCGCTTGATATCGCATCTTATGTGCCTCGCATCGCATGCGCATTGAGTACCGTCGCGTCGCATGCGCATGGCATTGCCTGATATCGCATCTTATGTTCATCGCATCGTATGTGCATTGAGTCACGTCGCACCACATGCGCATGACATCGCTCAATATCGCATCTTTTGTGCATCGCATCGCATGCGCATTGAGTCACGTCGCGTCGCATGTGCATGACATCGCTCGATATCGCATCTTTTGTGCATCGCATCGCATGCGCATGGAGACACGTCGCGCAACATGCGCTTGGCATCGCTTCATATCGCATCTTATGTGCATCGCATCGCATGCGCATTGAGTCACATCGCATCACATGCGCATGGCATCGCTGAGTATCGCATCTTATGTGCATCGCATCGCAATGCGCATTGAGTCACGTCGCGTCGCATGTGCATGACATCGCTCGATTACGCATCTTTTGTGCATCGCATCGCATGCGCATTGAGTCACGTCGCATCAGATGCGCATGGCATCGCTTGATATCGCATCTTATGTGCATCGCATCGAATGCTTATTGAGTCACGTCTCGTCACATGCGCATGGCATCGCTTGATATCGCATCTTATGTGCATCTCATCGCATGCGCATTGAGCCACGTCGCGTCGCATGTGCATGGCATTGCTTGATATCGAATCTTATGTTCATCGCATCGCATGAGCATTGAGTCACGTCGCACCACATGCGCATGACATCGCTCGATATCGCATCTTTTGTGCATCGCATCGCATGCGTATTGAGTCATGTCTCGTCACATTTGCATGGCATCGCTTGATATCGCATCTTATGAGCATGGCATCGCATGCTTATTGAGTCACGTCGCGTCACATGCGCATGGCATCGCTTGATATCGCATCTTATGTGCATCGCATCGCAGGCGCATTGACCTACAGCGCGTCACATGCCAATGGCATCACTTGATATCGCATCTTATGTGCATCGCAATGCATGCGCATTGAGTCACGTCGCATCGAATGCGCATGGCTTCGCTTGATATCGCATCTTATGTTCATCTCATCGCATGTGCATTGAGTCACGTCGCACCACATGCGCATGACATCGTTCGACATCGCATCTTTTGTGCATCACATCGCATGCGCATTGAGTCACGTCGCGTCATATACGCATCGCATCGCTTGATATCGCATCTTATGTGCTTCGCAGCGCATTGAGTTACATCCGGTCACATACGTAAGCATCCCTCGACATGGTATCTTATGTGCATCACATGCGCATTGAGTAACATCGCATCACACGAGCATGGCAACGCTCACGTCGCATCTTATGTGAATTGCATCGCATGCGCATTGAGGTACGTCGCGTCACATGCGCATGGCATCGCTTGATATCGCATCTTATGTGCATCGCATCGCATCGCATGCGCATTGAGCCACGTCGCGTCACATGCGCATGGCATCGCTTGATATCGCATCTTATGTGCATCGCATCGCATGCGCATCGCATGCGCATGGAGACACGTCGCGCAACATGCGCTTGGCACCGCTTGATATCGCATCTTATGTGCATCGCATCGCATCGCATGCGCATGGAGTCACAGTGCGTCACATGTGCATGGCATCACTTGATATCGCCTCTTATGTGCTTCGCATTGCATGCGCATTGAGACACGTCGCGGCACATGCGCATGGCATCGCTTGATATCGCATCTTATGTGCGTCGCATCGCATGCGCATGGAGGCACGTCGTGCAACATGCGCTTGGCATCGCTTCATATCGCATCTTATGTGCATCGCATCGCATGAGCATTGAGTCACATCGCATCACAAGCGCATGGCATCGCTGAGTATCGCATCTTATGTGCATCGCATCGCATCGCATGCGCATGGGGTCACAGTGCGTCACATGTGCATGGCATCACTTGATATCGCCTCTTATGTGCTTCGCATTGCATGCGCATTGAGACACGTCGCGGCACATGCGCATGGCATCGCTTGATATCGCATCTTCTGTGCGTCGCATCGCATGCGCATGGAGGCACGTCGTGCAACATGCGCTTGGCATCGCTTCATATCGCATCTTATGTGCATCGCATCGCATGAGCATTGAGTCACATCGCATCACAAGCGCATGGCATCGCTGAGTATCGCATCTTATGTGCATCGCATCGCAATGCGCATTGAGTCACGTCGCGTCGCATGTGCATGACATCGCTCGATATCGCATCTTTTGTGCATCGCATCGCATGCGCATTGAGTCACGTCGCATCAGATGCGCATGGCATCGCTTGATATCGCATCTTATGTGCATCGCATCGCATGCGCATTGAGTCACGTCGCCTCACATGCGCATGGCATCGCTCGACATCGCATCGCATGCGCGTTGAGTCACATCGCATCACATGCGCATGGCATCGTTCGACATCGCATCTTATGTGCATCGTATCGTATGCACATTGAGTCACGTCGCGTCACATGCGCATGGCATCGCTTGATATCGCATCTTATGTGCATCACATCGCATGCGCATTGAGTCACGTCGCATCACATGCGCATGGCACCGCTCAACATCGCATCTTATGTGCACCGCATCGCATGCGCATGGAGTCTCATTGCATCACTTGCGCATGGCATCGTTCGACATCGCCTCTTATGTGCATCGTAAAGCATGCACATTGAATTGCATCGCATCACATGCGCATGGCATCGCTTGACATCGCATCTTATGTGCATCGCATAGGATATGCATTGAGTCACGTCGCGACACATGCGCATGGCATCGCTTGATATCGCATCTCATGTGCATAGCATCGCATGCGCATTGAGTCACGTCGCGTCACATGCGCGTGGCATCGCCTGATATCGCATCTAATGTGCATCTCATCGCATGCACGTTGAGTCACATCGCACCACATGCGCATGTCATCGCTCGACATCGCATCTTATGTGCATCGCATTGCATGCGCATTGAATCGCATCGCATTACGTGCGCATGGCATCGGTTGATATGGATATCTTATGTTCATCGCATCGCAAGCGCATTGAGTCACGTGGCATCACATGCGCATGGCATCGCTTGATATCGTATCTTATGTGCATCGCATAGGATATGCATGGCGTCACATCGCGTCACATGCACATTGCATCGCTTTATATCGCACCTTATGTGCATCGCATCGCATGCGCATTGAGCCACATCACGTCACATGCGCATGGCATCGCTTGATATCGCATTTTATATGCATCGCATCGCATGCGCATTGAGTCACATGGCGACACATGCGCATGGCATCGCTCGACATCGCATGTTATGTGCGCTGCGTCGCATGCGCATTGAGTCACATCGCAACACATGCGCACGGCATCACTCGACATCGGATTTTATGGTCATCGCATCGCATGCGCATTGAGTCACGTCGCATCACACGCGCATGGCATCGCTTGATATCACATCTTATGTGCATCGCATCGCATGCACATTGAGTCACATTGCATCACACGCGCAAGGTATAGCTCGACATCGCATCTTATATGCATCGCATCGCATGTGCATTGAATCGCATCGCATCACACGCGCATGGCACCGCTCGACATCGCATCTTATGTGCATTGCAACGGTTGCGCATTGAATGGCATCGCATTACATGCGCATGGCATCGCTCGACATCGCATCTTATGTGCATCGCATCGCATGCGGATTGAGTCACGTCGCGTCACATGCGCATGGCATTGCTTGCTATCGCATCTTATGTGCATCGCGTCGAAGGCGCATTGAGTCACGTCGCCTCACAAGCGCATGGCGTCGCTTGATATCGCATCTTATGTCCATCGCATCGCATGCGCATTGAGTCACATCGCATTACATGCGCATAGCATCGCTCGACATCGCATCTTATGTGCACCGCATCGCTTGCGCATTGAGTCACGTCGCGTCACATGCAAATGGATTCCCTTTATATCGCATCTCATGTTCATGGCATCGCATGCGCATTGAGTCACGTCGCGTCACATGCGCATGGCATCGCTTGATATCGCATCTCATGTGCATCGCATCGCATGCGCATTAGGTCAAGTCGCGTCACATGCGCATGGCATCGCTTGATATCATCTTATTTTCATCGCATCGCATGCGCATTGAGTCAGGTTGCATCAGACGCGCATGGCATCGCTTGATATCGCAACTTATGTGCATCGCATCGCAAGCGCATTGAGTCTCACAAGTAACATGCGCGTGGCATCGCTTGATATCGCATCTTATGTGCATTTCATCGCATGCGCATTGAATCGAATCGCATGCGCATTGAATCGCATCGCATTACGTTCGCATGGCATCGGTTGATATGGATATCTTATGTTCATCGCATCGCAAGCGCATTGAGTCACGTGGCATCACATGCGCATGGCATCGCTTGACATCGTATCTTATGTGCATCGCATAGGATATGCATGGCGTCACATCGCGTCACATGCGCATTGCATCGCAAGAAACATCAAAAAGTTTTGCACATGTAGCAGCTACTCCAGTAATAACAGGAAAACAACAACAAGTAAGGAGGGCATTGGAGAAGAAAAAACATGTTGTTTTTATCTCATCAAAAACAAATATGGATATCAAAGAATTACAAGCAACAGTTACCAAGAATCTAAATCCAGCAAAAAATAAAATAAAAATTAGTAGTTGCAGACCAGTAGGAAATAATGTAATTTTAGAGATGGAAACAAAAGAGGACGTGGATAAAGTAATTAATAGTAAAGATTTATTGGAAAAAAATTTGAAAATTGAGGAGCCGAAGAAGAGAGATCCGCAAATCATTATGTACAATGTTTTGACAGGAGTTTCAAATGAGGAGTTGAAGGAAAATCTGTATCATCAGAATTTTGAGGATCGTATGACGAAAGAAGAGTTTGGTAAACAATTTTTGTTGAAATTTAAAACAGGACCAAGAAATAGAGCTACAGTGCATCATGTTGCTGCAGTCTCAGCAAAATTATGGAGACAAATTGTGGAAATGGAAAGAGTATATATTGGTTTTCAAGCAGTTAGTGTAAAGAATTATGTTTCTGTACCACAGTGCTTGAATTGTTATAATTATGGACATGTGGCAAAATCATGCAGAGAGGAAAGGAAAACGTGTGGAAATTGTGGAGAATATGATCACCAGAGGAAGGATTGTCAAAAGTCAGCGCAAAATATTTGTGTTCCCTGCACAAGAAGAAAGAAGACCTGTGGAGGAAAAGGAAATTGTTCAACATACAATATGATGTTGGAAAGAATAATTTCTAGAATTGATTATGGATAATAAAGCTTCAAAGTATCCCTTAGCAGTAAAAAAGAACAGAAATACTCCATGTAGGATAAGGAGAAATATTAAAAGAGTAATAGAATATAAAAAAAGAAAAGATAATTTAAGTGATAAAAATTGTAAAGTAGAAGAAGAGATAGAAATAGAAAAAAGTGTACTAAATAAGAATGTTAGGGAGAATTATAAAGAGGAAGAATTGAGAAATATAATATGTGTCGAGGCTATAGTACATAATGAACCAAAACAAAGTAGGTTAAATAATATAGATAATAAAGAAAAGATAAATCAAAGGATTCCGAAATTTATAAATTTTGAGAAAAAAGAAGTTCTAATACATCAAGATGTAATAGAATATGATAATATATGTATAGAGCATGAGGAAAAAGAGAATGTAAATTTAGTAGTTGAACAAGGAAGTGAGAAAAGTAAGGAAAAGAAAAGTGAAAATGAAAATGTTAAGGAAATTTATCAAAATTTTGAGCTAATGTTAAAATTAAGTAGACTTGAAGAACCTAAAACATTGATGGCAGCCTTAAGACTTGTTGTGCGAAAATTATATGAAAATGGAGATAAAATTACTTTTACGATCCCAAATGCCATAGATAAAATGGAATTAAGAACAAAAAATTTACCAACCAATGCAGAGGATCTAAAAGATTTATTAGAGAAAGCTTTTGAAAGAAGAGGAGAAATTTTGGACTTGGAAGAACTGTATAATGATTTCGTATTATGCTATGGAAGGGTGGTATTTGATTCGTCAGCAAATTGGCCTTATTGCTATGTGCAGACCAGACATCCGGGGACAATTAGAAAAATGAAACAAGTAAAAGAAAAGCCAAAGGAAATTATAATTATTAATAAACAGACTGATACAGTATTTAAACCAAAACCAATATCTTGTAAAATAAATACTAAAAAAATTCCGAGCAGAATTAACAAATCAGATAATGTGATAGGATCTTGTATATCGGCCATTAATACAAGTAATAAGATAAACTTAAATCAGAAGAATAAAGTAACCCAAGTGAGGAAACCCATAACAAAACGAAAATTTTTTAACCATAATATGGCAAAGGAAGTGGATGAAAATAGACAAAATTTTGCTAAATTAAGAACAAATGTTTTTAGCGGACTAAGTTTTAAAAATTTATCATGGAAATAAATTTGAGAATAGCTCAGATAAATGGGCAAAGAAGCAAATTAGTTATGGGGGAAATTAGAAAATTAATAGAAGAATTAAAATTGGATATAATCTGCATTCAGGAACCGTATGTTGTACATTCTAATATTCCTTTTATGCCCTTGAGATCAAGACAAATATTATCTTCGAAAAATGCAATGGCAGCAATAGTAATTATTAATGAAAGTTTGGAAATAGTAAATATAGCACAGTTTTTGGATACGCATGTAAATTGTATTGAAATTATAAGCAGGCAAGGTAGTTTTATATTAGCAAACTATTATTTTCAATATAGTTGGGACATTGAACCTTTTTTAAATAAATTGCAAAATATTCAAAATAAATTTAGAGATAAAGAAATTATACATGTTTGCGATTGCAATGCAAAGTCTACATGGTGGTATAGTAAAAATCCCGACGAAAGAGGAGAGAAATTGGAAGAAATTATTTCGGAATTGAATTTATATGTAATGAATAAATCTGGAAATCCTCCAACATTTCAAAATAGAGCAGGGGCGGAGGAAAATATAGATATTACTTTAGCTTCTAGTAATGCGGAGAAAAAAATCATTAATTGGAGGGTCACACAAGGTCAAACAACAAGTGATCATAATTTGATTTATTTTGACTTTCTGCTGGAGAAGAAGATACTTCAAGAAGATGTAGAAATAAGATATAATTTTAAAAGGGCAAATTGGGAACAAATGAGGCAAGAATTTAAAGAATTAGAATTACAATATACGGGATTATCAGTTGATTTTGATGCAAGAAACCTAACAGAAGCTATTAATCTAGCGGTATCAAGATCTGTTCCGAAATTAAAGATTTTTAATACTAAAGAGAAAATCTGGACAAATAAGTTACAGAAGCAAAGGTCAATAACCAGGAAATTGAGAAGAATTTATCAAAAATCGAACATATATATGGAAAGAGAAGAAAATTTGAGGAAATATAGGGAAGCCAAAAATAAATATAAATTATTATTAGAAGATACAAGAAAACAATACTGGGAGAAATTTGTTGAGCAAAACTTAAAAACGGATATCTGGGGACAACCATATAAAATCATCATGGATAAAATCAAGAA
Organism: Tenodera sinensis; assembly: GCA_030765045.1. Taxonomy (NCBI): domain Eukaryota; kingdom Metazoa; phylum Arthropoda; class Insecta; order Mantodea; family Mantidae; genus Tenodera; species Tenodera sinensis. The sequence continues at coordinate 51,292,651 of CM060973.1, forward strand.
ACCGGAAATATTAACAACTTTAGATAAAGGAAATGGACAAATGACAGAAAGTGGGGAAGAATCGGTAAAATTATTGTTACATACGTTACTGCCAGATGATAATCAGGAAGAGGATAATGATATTCATGTAGCAAGAAGAAATCAGATGAATTCGCGGTATAAAGGAAGTGTTGTTTATCCATTTGATTTGATGGAAATAAAATTAATTCTTGAAAAATTGAAAAAGAAAAAGGCACCTGGTCCAGATGGTATTATAAATGAAGTCTTATATAATCTACGGGAAGAAATAATTTTATTTTTGTATTTTTTATTTAATGACTGTTTAGTAAGAGGAAGATTTCCAAATATTTGGAAGGAAGCCAAAGTTGTGATCTTAAGTAAAGGAGCAGATAAAGATAGAACACAACCAAAATCTTTTAGACCAGTATGCTTGTTAAATTCTTTAGGCAAAATATTTGAACAATTAATTTATAAAAGGATGATGGAATTTAGAATAATGATAGGGATGAATATGAAACAATTTGGATTCAGGAAAGGATATTCAACTGAGGATGCTATTTTAAAAGTACAAGATATTGTGTTAAAAAGCTCAAAAAATTATGTAATTGGAATATCTGTGGATATATCTGGTGCTTTTGATAATTTATGGTGGCCGTATTTTTTTGGCATCTTAAGAGAGAAGGAATATCCAGGTACCATATATAATTTATTAAAAGATTATTGTCTAAATAGAGAAGCATACATTGGAGGCTCAAATTACGACATTAGGAAGCAAATTACTAAAGGCTGTCCTCAGGGTTCTATTTTGGGGCCCCTTTTTTGGGATATTTTGTCAGAAAGTCTCTTGGAACAATTGGAAAATGATGGAAATGTTTTAGATATAATTGCGTATGCTGATGATATTGTGATAATGGTGGATGGGCAAAGCAGAAGGGAATTGGAAATTAAAGCGAAGGAAGTTACTGCAAAATTATCAAATTGGTGTGAAATAACCAAATTAAAAATTGCACCAAATAAATCAAATTATTTGCTCTTAAAAGGAAACTTAAAAAGGGATCCAACAATAAAAATTAATAATCAAAATATTCGAAGAGTAAAAGAAGTTAGATATTTGGGGATAATGTTGGATGAAAAATTTAATTTCAGAAAACATACAGATTATATTAGGCAGAAATCTGAGAAAATAATGTTAAAATTGGCAAGAATTACAAAATTAAATTTTGTACTTCCCTTACAGACCATACAAATTTATCACAATACAATCTTTGCCTCAATTATTACTTATGCTGCAGCAGTTTGGGCGGAAAGAATGGATAATGTGCAAATTAAAATGCTGCTAAGAAGAACCCAAAGAAAGATCTTATTAAGGCTAACAGGAGCAGTAAATACAACACCCACAATGGCACTGTTAGTCTCTACAGCAATATGGCCCATTGATCTATTGGTAAAATTAAAGGGAGCAAAATTCTGGCTAAAGAAAGGAAATTTAGAAAAAGTTTATAAAATTAGTGGTGTAAGAACAGATAAAATTTGGGAAGTAAAAAATGCTTTGAAAAATAAATGGCAAAATGAATGGTCGGAATGTGCTGTAGGTAGAAGAGTTTATGGATTTTTCCAGAATATTAGAGAAAGATTAAAATTAAATTTCATTCAACCAACAAAAGGATTCATTCATTATATAACTGGACATGGACCATATAAAACATATTGGAAAAAAATAAAAAAAAACGAATTCTGATATATGTAATATCTGTCAAGTACAAGATAACCCGGAGCATGCGATCTTTGAATGCGAAAGGTATGAAACTATGAATGTAGAAGAAAGGCATCAATTAGGAGGATATTATATAAATGATATAATTAGAAATCCAAATTTAATTGAAAAACTACAGTTTTTAACCAATTATGTTAGTAAAAAAGCTTGGGAAACTGAAAATATCGAGGTAGAATGGATTGAAAATGAACAAATTGAAATAGATGAGATAAGAAGATCTTCTAGATTACGAGACAGGCAGAGAAGAGGAAACGTAGCACTGTTGCAGGAGAAGGAGGAGTCCAGCCAGGGGAAGATGTAAATGAACTTATTTATACAAATGTAAATAAATTTTTAATATATAGTGCTGGTTACCAGTATTGGTATTTTGTTTTTTTTAACCAGTTGTCCAGTCGCTGGAAACCAGTGGCATAGAGTTATAAGATAGCTGGAAGTTTTTAGGTTTATTTAAATTAATGTTTTCTTTTTTAGAATAGTGTAGATGTCTTAGTTATTTTTTTGTTAGTAGAATTAGATTTGCTGGAAACCAGTAACTTTAGGAAATTTTATGTTTTTGTTGTAGTTTTCTTTTGTTTTGTAGTTAGAAATTCTGAAACATATATTATAATGATGATTGTATATCAATAATTTTGGTTAAATAAATAGAAAATTTGAATAAATGCCCCGGTATAGTTGTCAAGGTGCCGGGGTATAATATTCAGATTTTATTTTATTTTATTTTATTTTATTTTATGTGCATCGCGTCGAATGCGTATTGAGCTACGTCGCCTCACATGCGCATGGCATTGCTTGATATCGCATCTTATGTGCATCGCATCGCATGCGCATTGAGTCACTTCGCGTCACATACGCATAGCACCGCTTGATATCGAATCTTATGTGCATCGCATCGCACATGGCACCGCTTGAAAATAGCATTTTATGTGCATCGCAACGCATGCGCATTGAGTCACATCCCGTCACATGCGCATGGCATCGCTCGAACATCGCATCTTATGTGCACCGCATCGCATGCGCATCGACCCACATCGCGTCACATGCGCATGCCATCGCTTGACACCGAATCTTATGTGCATCGGATCGCATGCGCATTCAGTCACTTCGCATCACATGCGTATGGCATCTCTTGATATCGCATCTTATGTGCATCGCATCGCATGCGCATTGAGTCATTTCGCGTCACATGCGCATGGCATCGCTTGTTATCGCATCTTATGTGCATCGCATCGCATTCACATTGATTCACGTCGCGTCACATGCGCATGGCATTGCTTGATATCGCATCTTATGTGCATCGTATCGCATGCGCATTGAGTCACATCGCAACACATGCGCACGGCATCACTCGACATCGGATTTTATGTTCATCGCATCGCATGCGTATTGGGTCACGTCGCATCACACGCGCATGGCATCGCTTGATATCACATCTTATGCGCATCGCATCGCATGCGCATTGAGTCACATTGCATCACACGCGCATGGCATCGCTCGACATCGCATCTTATATGCATCGCATCGCATGTGCATTGAATCGCATCGCATCACATGCGCATGGCAGCGCTCGACATCGAATCTTATGTGCATTGCAACGGATGCGCATTCAATCGCATCGCATTACATGCGCATGGCATCGCTCGACATCGCATCTTATGTGCATCGCATCGCATGCGCATTGAGTCACGTCGCGTCACATGCGCATGGCATTGCTTGATATCGCATCTTATGTGCATAGTATCGTATGCACATTGAGTCACATCGCTTCACATGTTCATGGCATCGCTTGATATCGCATCTTATGTCCATCGCTTCGCATGCTCATTGAGTCACATCGCATTACATGCGCATAGCATCGCTCGACATCGCATCCTATGTGCAGCGCATCGCATGCGCATTGAGCCACAACGCATTATATGCGCATGGCAGCGTTCGACATCGCATCTTATGTGCATCGAATCGCATTACATGCGCATAGCATCGCTCGACATCGCATCTTATGTGCATCGGATCGCATGCGCATTGAGCCACGTCGCGTCACATGCGCATGGCATCGCTTGATATCGCATCTTATGTGCATCGCATCGCATGCGCATTGAGTCACGTCGCCTCACATGCGCATGGCATCGCTCGACATCGCATCTTATGTGCATCGCATCGCATGCGCATTGAGTCACGTCGCGTCACATGCGCATGGGATTGCTTGATATCGCTTCTTATGTACATCGCGTCGAATGCGCATTGAGTCACGTCCCCTCACAAGCGCATGGCGTCCCTTGATATCGCATCTTATGTGCATGGTATTGTATGCACATTGAGTCACATCGCGTCACATGTGCATGGAATCACTTGATATCGCATCTTATGTGCGCCGCATCGCATGCGCGTTGAGCCACATGGCATTACGTGCGCATGGCAGCGTTCCACATCGCATCTTATGTGCATCGCATACGCATTGAGCCACATCGCATTACATGCGCATAGCATCGCTCGACATCGCATCTTATGTGCATCGCATCGTATGCGCATTGAGTCACGTTGCGTCACATACGCATGGCATCGCTTGATATCGCATCTTATGTGCATCGCATCGCATGCGCATTGATCACATCGCATCACATGCGCATGGCGTCGCTCGACTTCGCATCTTATGTGCATCGCATCGTATGAACATGGAGTCACGTCGCATCACATGCACATGGCATCGCTTGATATCGCATCTCATGTGCATAGCATCGCATGCGCATTGAGTCACGTCGCGTCACATGCGCATGGCGTCGCTTGATATCGCATCTTAAGTGCATCACATCGCATGCGCATTGAGTCACATTGCATCACATGCGCATGTCATCGCTCGACATCGCATCTTATGTGCATCACATCGCATGGGCATTGAATCGCATCGCATTACGTGCGCATGGCATCGGTTGATATGGATATCTTATGTGCCTCGCATCGGATATGCATTGAGTCACATCGCGTCACATGCGCATTGCATCGCTTTATATCGCAACTTATGTGCATCGCATGCGCACTGGGTCACGTCACGTAACATTGCGCATGGCATCGCTCGACATCGCATCTTATATGCATCGCATCCCATGTGCATTGAATCGCATCGCATCACACGCGCATGGCAGCGCCCGACATCGCATCATATGTGCATTGCAACGGATGCGCATTGAATCGCATCGCATTACATGCGAATGGCATCGCTCGACATCGCATCTTATGTGCATCGCATCGCATGCGCATTGAGTCACGTCGCGTCACATGCGCTTGGCATTGCTTGATATCGCATCTTATGTGCATCGCGTCGAATGCGTATTGAGCTACGTCGCCTCACATGCGCATGGCATTGCTTGATATCGCATCTTATGTGCATCGCATCGCATGCGCATTGAGTCACATCGCATTACATGCGCATAGCATCGCTCGACATCGCATCTTATGTTCACGGCATCGCATGCGCATGGAGCCACACCGCATTACATGAGCATGGCAGAGCTCGTAATCGCATCTTATGTGCATCGCATCGCATGCGTATTGAGTCACGACGCCTCACATGCGCATGGCATCGCTCGACATCGCATTTTATGTGCATCGCATCGCATGCGCATTGAACTATACATCGCATCACATGCGCATGGCATCGTTCGATATCGCATGTTATGTGCATCGCATCACATGCGCACTAAATCGCATGGCATCACATGCGCATGGCATCGCTCAATATCGCATCTTATGTGCATCGCATTGCATGCGCATTGAATCGCATCGCATTACGTGAGCATGGCATCGGTTGATATGGATATCTTATGTGCATCGCATCGCATGCGCATTGATTCACATCGCGTCACATGCGCATTGCATCGCTTTATATCGCACCTTATGTGCATCGCATCGCATGAGCATTGAGTCACATCGCGTCACACGCGAAAGGCATCGTTTGAAATCGTATCTTATCTGCATTGCATCGCATGCGTATTGAGTCACACGCGACACATGCGCATGGCATCGCTTGTTATCGCATCTTATGTGCATCGCATCGCATGCGCATTGAGTCACTTCGCTTCACATGGGCATGGTATCGCTTGATATCGCATCTTATGTGCATTGCATCACAGTCGCATTGAGTCACCTCGCGTCACATGCACATTGCATCGCTCTATATCGCACCTTGTGTGCATCGCATCGCATGCGCATTGGGTCACATCACGTCACATTGCGCATGGCATCGCTTGATATCACATTTTATAAGCATCGCATCGCATGCGCATTGAGTCACATCGCAACACATGCGCACGGCATCACTCGACATCGGATTTTCTGTTCATCGCATCGCATGCGTATTGGGTCACGTCGCATCACACGCGCATGGCATCGCTTGATATCACATCTTATGCACATCGCATCGCATGCGCATTGAATCGCATCGCATCACACGCGCATGGCAGCGCTCGACATCGCATCTTATGTGCATTGCAACGGATGCGCATTCAATCGCATCGCATTACATGCGCATGGCATCGCTCGACATCGCATCTTATGTGCATCGCATCGCATGCGCATTGAGTCACGTCGCGTCACATGCGCATGGCATTGCTTGATATCGCATCTTATGTGCATCGCGTCGAATCCGCATTGAGTCACGTCGCCTCACAAGCGCATGGCGTCGCTTGATATCGCATCTTATGTGCATAGTAACGTATCCACATTGAGTCACATCGCGTCACATGTTCATGGCATCGCTTGATATCGCATCTTATGTCCATCGCATCGCATGCGCATTGAGTCACATCGCATTACATGCGCATAGCATCGCTCGACATCGCATCTTATGTGCAGCGCATCGCATGCGCATTGAGCCACTACGCATTATATGCGCATGGCAGCGTTCGACATCGCATCTTATGTGCATCGAATCGCGTTACATGCGCATAGCATCGCTCGACATCGCATCTTATGTGCATCGGATCGCATGCGCATTGAGCCACGTCGCGTCACATATGCATGGCATCGCTTGATATCGCATCTTATGTGCATCGCATCGCATGCGCATTGAGTCACGTCGCCTCACATGCGCATGGCATCGCTCGACATCGCATCTTATGTGCATCGCATCGCATGCGCATTGAGTCACGTCGCGTCACATGCCCATCGAATCGCTTGATATCGCATCTTATGTGCATCGCATGCGCATTGAGTAACATTGCATCACATGCGCATGGCATCGCTTGATATCGCATCTTGTGTGCATCGCATACGTATTGAGTCACGTCGCATCACATGCGCATGGCATCGCTTGATATCGCATCTTATGTGCATCCCATGCGCATGGAGTCACGTCGCGTCACATGCGCATGGGATCACTTGATATCGCATCTTATATGCATCGCATCGCAGCGCAATTAGCCACATCACGCCAAATGCGCATGGCATCGCTTGATATCGCATCTTATGTGCATCGCATCGCATGCGGATTGAGTCACAGCACGTCATATCCGCATGGCATCGCTTCATATCGCAATTTATGTGCATCGCATCGCATGCGCATTGAGTCACTTCGCGTCACATACGCATAGCACCGCTTGATATCGAATCTTATGTGCATCGCATCGCACATGGCACCGCTTGAAAATAGCATTTTATGTGCATCGCAACGCATGCGCATTGAGTCACATCCCGTCACATGCGCATGGCATCGCTCGAACATCGCATCTTATGTGCACCGCATCGCATGCGCATCGACCCACATCGCGTCACATGCGCATGCCATCGCTTGGCACCGAATCTTATGTGCATCGGATCGCATGCGCATTCAGTCACTTCGCATCACATGCGTATGGCATCTCTTGATATCGCATCTTATGTGCATCGCATCGCATGCGCATTGAGTCATTTCGCGTCACATGCGCATGGCATCGCTTGTTATCGCATCTTATGTGCATCGCATCGCATTCACATTGATTCACGTCGCGTCACATGCGCATGGCATTGCTTGATATCGCATCTTATGTGCATCGTATCGCATGCGCATTGAGTCACGTCGCGTCACATGCGTATGGCACCGCTTGATAACGCAGCTTATGTGCATCTCATCGCATGCGCATTGAGCCACGTCTAATGCGCATGGCATCGCTTGATTTCGCTTCTTATGTGTATCAGTAGCATGCGCATTGAGCCTGGTCGCACCACATGCGCATGACATCGCTCGACGTCGCATCTTATGTGCATCGCATCGCATGCGCATTGAGTCACCTCGCGTCACATGCGCATGGCATCGCTTGTTATCGCATCTTATGTGCATCGCATCGCATTCACATTGATTCACGTCGCGTCACATGCGCATGGCATTGCTTGATATCGCATCTTATGTGCATCGTATCGCATGCGCATTGAATCACGTCGCGTCACATGCGTATGGCACCGCTTGATAACGCAGCTTATGTGCATCTCATCGCATGCGCATTGAGCCACGTCTAATGCGCATGGCATCGCTTGATTTCGCTTCTTATGTGTATCAGTAGCATGCGCATTGAGCCTGGTCGCACCACATGCGCATGACATCGCTCGACGTCGCATCTTATGTGCATCGCATCGCATGCGCATTGAGTCACCTCGCGTCACATGCGCAAGGCATCGCTTGATATCGCATCTCATGTCCATCGCATCGCATGCGCATTGAGTTACGTCACATCACATGCGCCTGGCATCGCTTGATATCGCATCTTATGCGCATCACATCGCATGCGCATTGAGTCACATCGCGTCACATGCGCATGTTATCGCTTGATATCGCATCTTATGTGCATCGCATGCGCATTGAGCCACATCGAGTCACAAGCGCATGGCATCGCTTGACAGCGCATCTTATGTGCATCGCAAGCGCATTCAGCCACATGGCATAACATGCGCATGGTATCGCTTGATATCGCATATTATGTGTATCGCATCACTTGCGCATTGAGTCACTTCGCATCACATACGAATGGCACCGCTTGATATCGCATCTTATGTGCATCGCGACGCATGCGCATTGAGTCACGACTTCTCACATGCGCATGCATCGCTCGACATCGCGTCTTATGTGCATCGCATGCGCATTGAGTCACGTCGCGTCTCATGCCCATGACATGGCTTGATATCGCATCTTATATGAATCGCATCGCATGTTCATTGAGTCACGTCGCGTTACATGCGCTTACCATCGCTTGATATCGCATCTTATGCTAATCGCATCGCATCCGCATTGAGTCACGTCGCATCAGTTACGCATGGAATCGCCTGATAATGGCATGTTATGTGCATCGCTACGCATGCGCATTCAGTCACATCGCGTCACATGCGCAAGGCATCCCTCGACATCGCATCTAATGTGCATCGCATCGCATGCGCATTGAGCGACATCGCGTCACATGCCCATCGAATCGCTTGATATCGCATCTTATGTGCATCGCATGCGCATTGAGTAACATTGCATCACATGCGCATGGCATCGCTTGATATTGCATCTTGTGTGCATCGCATGCTTACTGAGTCACGTCGCATCACATGCGCATGGCATCGCTTGATATCGCATCTTATGTGCATCGCATGCGCATTGAGTCACGTCGCGTCACATGCGCATGCATCGCTCGAAATCGCATCTTACGTGCATCGCATGCGCATTGAGTCACATCGCGTCACATGCGCATGGCATCACTTGATATCGCATCTTATATGCATCGCATCGCAGCGCAATTAGCCACATCACGCCAAATGCGCATGGCATCGCTTGATAACGCAGCTTATGTGCAACTCATCGCATGCGCATTGAGTCACCTCGCCTCACATGCGCATGGCATCGCTCGACATCGCATCTTATGTGCATCGCATCGCATGCGCATTGAGTCACGTCGCCTGACATGCGCATGGCATCGCTCGACATCGCATCTGATATGCATCGCATCGCATTTGCATTGAGTCACATCGCATCACATGTGCATGGCGTCGCTCGACATCGCATCTTATGTGCATCGCATCGCATGCACATTGAGTCACGTCGCGTCACATGCGCATGGCATTGCTTGATACCGCTTCTTGTGTGCATCGCGTCGAATGCGCACTGAGTCACGTCGCCTCACAAGCGCATGGCGTCCCTTGATATCGCATCTTATGTGCATGGTATCGTATGCACATTGAGTCACAATGCGTCACATGTGCATGGCATCGCTTGATATCGCATCTTATGTCCATCGCATCGCATGCGCATTGAGTCACATCGCATTACATGCGCATAGAATCGCTCGACATCGCATCTTATGTGCACCGAATCGCATGCGCATTGGCCACATGGCATTACATGCGCATGGGAGCGCTCGACATCGCATCTTATGTGCATCGCATGCGCATTGAATTGCATCGCGTTACATGCGCATAGCATCGCTCGACATCGCATCTTATGTGCATCGGATCGCATGCGCATTCAGTCACGTTGCGTCACATACGCATGGCATCGCTTGATATCGCATTTTATGTGCATCGCATCGCATGCGCATTGAGTCACGTCGCCTGACATGCGCATGGCATCGCTCGACATCGCATCTGATATGCATCGCATCGCATTTGCATTGAGTCACATCGCATCACATGTGCATGGCGTCGCTCGACATCGCATCTTATGTGCATCGCATCGCATGCGCATTGAGTCTCATTGCATCATATGCGCATGGCATTGTTCGACATCGCCTCTTATGTGCATCGCATAGGATATGCATTGAGTCACGTCGCGACACATGCGCATGGCATCGCTTGATATCGTATCTCATGTGCATAGCATCGCGTGCGCATTGAGTCACGTCGCGTCACACGCGCATAGCATCGCTCGACATCGCATCTTATATGCATCGCATCGCATGTGCATTGAATCGCATCGCATCAGACGCGCATGGCGTCGCTTGATATCGCTTCTTATGTGCATCGCATCGCAAGCGCATTGAGTCTCACGCGTCACATGCGCATGGCATCGCTTGATATCGCATCTTATGTGCATTGCATCGCATGCGCATTGAATCGAATCGCATGCGCATTGATTCGCATTGCATCACATGCGCATGGCATCGCTCGACATGGCATCTTATGTGCATCGCATCGCATGCGAATTGAATCGCATTGCATTACATGCGCATGGCATCGCTCGACATCGCATCTTATGTACAACGCATCGCATGCGGATTGAGCCACATCGCATTACATGCGCATTGCAGCGCTCGACATCGCATCTTATGTGCATCGCATGCGCATTGAATCGCATCGCATTATATGCGCATAGCATCGCTTGACATCGCAACTTATGTGCATCGGATCGCATGCGCATTGAGTCAGGTCGCGTCACTTACGCATGGCATCGCTTGATATCGCATCTTATGTGCATCGCATCGCATGCGCATTGAGTCACCTCGCCTCACATGCGCATGGCATCGCTCGACATCGCATCTTATGTGCATCGCCTCGCATTCGCATTGAGTCAAATGGCGTCACATGCGCATGGCATCGCTCGATATCGCATCTTATGTGTATCGCATCGCATGCGCATTGAGTCACGTCGCGTAACATGCGCATGGCGTCGCTTGATATCGCGTTTTATGTGCGTCGCATCGGATGCGAAGTGAGTCTCGTCTCGTCACATTCGCATGGCATCGCTTTATATCGCAACTTATGTTCGTCGCATCGCATGCGCATTGAGTCACGTCGCATCACACGCGCATGGCGTTGCTTGATATCGGATCTTATGTACATCGCATCGCTTGAGCATTGAATCACATCGCGTGACATGCGAATGGCATCGCTTGTAATCGCATCTTATGTGCATCGCATCGCAGGCGGATTGAGTCAATAGCGTCACATGCGTATGGCATCGCTTGATATCGCATCTTATGTGTATCGCATGGCATGCGCATTCAATCGCATCGCATTACATGCGCATGGCATCGCTTGATATCGCATCTTATGTGCGACGCATCGCATGCGCATTGAGCCACATCGCATTACATGCGCATTGCAGCGCTCGACATCGCACCTTATGTGCCTCGCATGCGCATTGAATCGCATCGCATTACATGCGCATAGCATCGCTCGACATCGCATCTTATGTGCATCGGATCGCATGCGCATTGAGTCACGTCGCGTCACATACGCATGGCATCGCTCGACATCGCATCTTATGTGCATCGCATCGCATGCGGAATGAGTCACATCGCATCACATGCGCATGGCATCGTTCGATATCGCATCTTATGTGCATCGCATCACATGCGCACTAAATCGCATCGCATCGCATGCGCATGGCATCGCTTTATATCGCATTTTATGTGCATCGCATCGCCAGCATATTGAGTTACACGCGTCACATGCGCATGGCATCGCTTGATATCGGAAATGTGTGCATCACATCGCATGCGCATTGAGTCACATCGCATCACATGCGCATGTCATCGCTCGACATGACATCTTATGTGCATCGCATTGCATGCACATTGAATCGCATCGCATTACGTGCGCATGGCATCGGTTGATATGGATATCTTATGTGCATCGCATCGCATGCGCATTGATTCACGTGGCATCACATGCGCATGTCATCACTTGATATCGTATCTTATGTGCATTGCATCGGATATGCATTGAGTCACATCGCGTCACATGCGCGTAGCATCGCTTTATATCGCACCTTGTGTGCATCGCATCGCATGCGCATTGGGTCACATCACGTCACATTGCGCATGGCATCGCTTGATATCGCATTTTATAAGCATCGCATCGCATGCGCATTGAGTTACATCACAACACATGCGCATGGCATCGCTCGACATCGCATGTTATGTGCGTCGCGTTGCATGCGCATTGAGTCACATCGCAACACATGCGCACGGCATCACTCGACATCGGATTTTATGTTCATCGCATCGCATGCGTATTGGGTCACGTCGCATCACACGCGCATTGCATCGCTTGATATCACATCTTATGCGCATCGCATCGCATGCGCATTGAGTCACATTGCATCACACGCGAATGGCATCGCTCCACATCGCATCTTATATGCATCGCATCGCATGTGGATTGAATCGCATCGCATCACACGCGCATGGCAGCGCTCGACATCGCATCTTATGTGCATTGCAACGGATGCGCATTCAATCGCATCGCATTACATGCGCATGGCATCGCTCGACATCGCATCTTATGTGCATCGCATCGCATGCGCATTGAGTCACGTCGCGTCACATGCGCATGGCATTGCTTGATATCGCATCTTATGTGCATCGCGTCGAATGCGTATTGAGCTACGTCGCGTCACATGCGCATGGGATTGCTTGATATCGCTTCTTATGTACATCGCGTCGAATGCGCATTGAGTCACGTCTCCTCACAAGCGCATGGCGTCCCTTGATATCGCATCTTATGTGCATGGTATTGTATGCACATTGAGTCACATCGCGTCACATGTGCATGGAATCGCTTGATATCGCATCTTATGTGCTCCGCATCACATGCGCATGCATCGCTTGATATCGCATCTTATGTGCATCACATCGCATGCGCATTGAGTCACATCGCATCACATGCGCATGGCATCGCTCGACCTCGCATCTTATGTGCATCGCATAGGATATGCATTGAGTCACGTCGCGACACATGCGCATGGCATCGCTTGATATCGCATCTCAAGTGCATAGCATCGCGTGCGCATTGAGTCACGTCGTGTCACAGGCACATGGCATCGCTTGATATCGCATCTTGTGTGCATCACATCGCATGCGCATTGAGTCACATCGCATCACATGCGCATGTCATCGCTCGACATCGCATCCTATGTGCATCGAATTGCATGCGCATTGAATCGCATCGCATTACGTGCGCATTGCATCGGTTGATATGCATATCTTATGTGCATCGCATCGCATGCGCATTGATTCGCGTGGCATCACATGGGCATGGCATCACTTGATATCGTATCTTATGTGCATCGCATCGGATATGCATTGAGTCACATCGCGTCACATGCACATTGCATCGCTTTATATCGCACCTTGTGTGCATCGCATCGCATGCGCATTGGGTCACATCACGTCACATTGCGCATGGCATCGCTTGATATCACATCTTATGCGCATCGCATCGCATGCGCATTGAGTCACATTGCATCACACGCGCATGGCATCGCTCGACATCGCATCTTATATGCATCGCATCGCATGTGCATTCAATCGCATCGCATTACATGCGCATGGCATCGCTCGACATCGCATCTTATGTGCATCGCATCGCATGCGCATTGAGTCACGTCGCGTCACATGCGCATGGCATTGCTTGATATCGCATCTTATGTGCATCGCGTCGAATGCGCATTGAGTCACGTCGCCTCACAAGCGCATGGCGTCGCTTGATATCGCATCTTATGTGCATAGTAACGTATCCACACTGAGTCACATCGCGTCACATGTTCATGGCATCGCTTGATATCGCATCTTATGTCCATCGCATCGCATGCGCATTGAGTCACATCGCATTACATGCGCATAGCATCGCTCGACATCGCATCTTATGTGCAGCGCATCGCATGCGCATTGAGCCACTACGCATTATATGCGCATGGCAGCGTTCGACATCGCATCTTATGTGCATCGAATCGCGTTACATGCGCATAGCATCGCTCGACATCGCATCTTATGTGCATCGGATCGCATGCGCATTGAGCCACGTCGCGTCACATACGCATGGCATCGCTTGATATCGCATCTTATGTGCATCGCATCGCATGCGCATTGAGTCACGTCGCCTCACATGCGCATGGCATCGCTCGACATCGCATCTTATGTGCATCGCATCGCATGCGCATTGAGTCACGTCGCGTCACATGCGCATGGGATTGCTTGATATCGCTTCTTATGTACATCGCGTCGAATGCGCATTGAGTCACGTCTCCTCACAAGCGCATGGCGTCCCTTGATATCGCATCTTATGTGCATGGTATTGTATGCACATTGAGTCACATCTCGTCACATGTGCATGGAATCGCTTGATATCGCATCTTATGTTCTCCGCATCGCATGCGCATTGAGCCACATGGCATTACATGCGCATGGCAGCGTTCCACATCGCATCTTATGTGCATCGCATACGCATTGAGCCACATCGCATTACATGCGCATAGCATCGCTCGACATCGCATCTTATGTGCATCGCATCGTATGCGCATTGAGTCACGTTGCGTCACATACGCATGGCATCGCTTGATATCGCATCTTATGTGCATCGCATCGCATGCGCATTGATCACATCGCATCACATGCGCATGGCGTCGCTCGACTTCGCATCTTATGTGCATCGCATCGTATGAACATGGAGTCACGTCGCATCACATGCACATGGCATCGCTTGATATCGCATCTCATGTGCATAGCATCGCATGCGCATTGAGTCACGTCGCGTCACATGCGCATGGCGTCGCTTGATATCGCATCTTAAGTGCATCACATCGCATGCGCATTGAGTCACATTGCATCACATGCGCATGTCATCGCTCGACATCGCATCTTATGTGCATCACATCGCATGGGCATTGAATCGCATCGCATTACGTGCGCATGGCATCGGTTGATATGGATATCTTATGTGCCTCGCATCGGATATGCATTGAGTCACATCGCGTCACATGCGCATTGCATCGCTTTATATCGCAACTTATGTGCATCGCATGCGCATTGGGTCACATCACGTCACATTGCGCATGGCATTGCTCGACATCGCATCTTATATGCATCGCATCGCATGTGCATTGAATCGCATCGCATCACACGCGCATGGCAGCGCCCGACATCGCATCATATGTGAATTGCAACGGATGCGCATTGAATCGCATCGCATTACATGCGGATGGCATCGCTCGACATCGCATCTTATGTGCATCGCATCGCATGCGCATTGAGTCACGTCGCGTCACATGCGCATGGCATTGCTTGATATCGCATCTTATGTGCATCGCGTCGAATGCGTATTGAGCTACGTCGCCTCACATGCGCATGGCATTGCTTGATATCGCATCTTATGTGCATCGCATCGCATGCGCATTGAGTCACATCGCATTACATGCGCATAGCATCGCTCGACATCGCATCTTATGTTCACGGCATCGCATGCGCATGGAGCCACATCGCATTACATGAGCATGGCAGAGCTCGACATCGCATCTTATGTGCATCGCATTGCATGCGCATTGAATCGCATCGCATTACGTGAGCATGGCATCGGTTGATATGGATATCTTATGTGCATCGCATCGCATGCGCATTGAGTCACTTCGCTTCACATGGGCATGGTATCGCTTAATATCGCATCTTATGTGCATCGCATCGCATGCTCATTGTGTCACATCGCATCACATGCGCAAGGCATCGCTTAATATCGCATCTTATTTGCATCGCATCGCGCTCGCATTGAGTCACTTCGCGTCACATGCGCATGGCATCGCTTGATATCGAATCTTATGTGCATCACATCGTATGCGCATTGAGTCACATCGCATCACATGCGCATGTCATCGCTCCACATCGCATCTTATGTGCATCGCATCGCATGCGGAATGAGTCACATCGCATCACATGCGCATGGCATCGTTCGATATCGCATCTTACGTGCATCGCGTCACATGCGCACTAAATCGCATCGCATCACATGCGCATGGCATCGCCTTATATCGCATTTTATGTGCATCGCATCGCCAGCATATTGAGTTACACGCGTCACATGCGCATGGCATCGCTTGATATTGCATCTTATGTGCATCGCATCGCATGCGCATTGAGTCACATTGCATCACACGCGAATGGCATCGCTCGACATCGCATCTTTTATGCATCGCATCGCATGTGCATTGAATCCCATCACACGCGCATGGCACCGCTCGACATCGCATCTTATGTGCATTGCAACTGATGCGCATTGAATCGCATCGCACTACATGCGCATGGCATCGCTGGACATCGCATCTTATGTGCATCGCATCGCATGCGCATTGAGTCACGTCGCGTCACATGCGCATGGCATTGCTAGATATCGCTTCTTATGTGCATCGCGTCGAATGCGCATTGAGTCACGTCGCCACACAAGCGCATGTCGTCCCTTGATATCGCATCTTGTGTGCATGGTATCGTATGCACATTGAGTCAAATCGCATCACATGCGCATGGCATCGCTCGGCATCGCATCTTATGTGCATCGCATCTTATGCGCAGTGAGTCTCATTGCATCACATGCGCATGGCATCGTTTGACATCGCCTCTTATGTGCATCGCATTACATTCGCATGCATCGCTTGATATCGCATCTTATGTGCATCACATCGCATGCGCATTGAGTCACATCGCATCACATGCGCATGGCATCGCTCGACCTCGCATCTTATGTGCATCGCATAGGATATGCATTGAGTCACGTCGCGACACATGCGCATGGCATCGCTTGATATCGCATCTCAAGTGCATAGCATCGCGTGCGCATTGAGTCACGTCGTGTCACAGGCACATGGCATCGCTTGATATCGCATCTTGTGTGCATCACATCGCATGCGCATTGAGTCACATCGCATCACATGCGCATGTCATCGCTCGACATCGCATCCTATGTGCATCGAATTGCATGCGCATTGAATCGCATCGCATTACGTGCGCATTGCATCGGTTGATATGCATATCTTATGTGCATCGCATCGCATGCGCATTGATTCGCGTGGCATCACATGGGCATGGCATCACTTGATATCGTATCTTATGTGCATCGCATCGGATATGCATTGAGTCACATCGCGTCACATGCACATTGCATCGCTTTATATCGCACCTTGTGTGCATCGCATCGCATGCGCATTGGGTCACATCACGTCACATTGCGCATGGCATCGCTTGATATCACATCTTATGCGCATCGCATCGCATGCGCATTGAGTCACATTGCATCACACGCGCATGGCATCGCTCGACATCGCATCTTATATGCATCGCATCGCATGTGCATTGAATCGCATCGCATCACACGCGCATGGCAGCGCTCGACATCGCATCTTATGTGCATTGCAACGGATGCGCATTCAATCGCATCGCATTACATGCGCATGGCATCGCTCGACATCGCATCTTATGTGCATCGCATCGCATGCGCATTGAGTCACGTCGCGTCACATGCGCATGGCATTGCTTGATATCGCATCTTATGTGCATCGCGTCGAATGCGCATTGAGTCACGTCGCCTCACAAGCGCATGGCGTCGCTTGATATCGCATCTTATGTGCATAGTAACGTATCCACACTGAGTCACATCGCGTCACATGTTCATGGCATCGCTTGATATCGCATCTTATGTCCATCGCATCGCATGCGCATTGAGTCACATCGCATTACATGCGCATAGCATCGCTCGACATCGCATCTTATGTGCAGCGCATCGCATGCGCATTGAGCCACTACGCATTATATGCGCATGGCAGCGTTCGACATCGCATCTTATGTGCATCGAATCGCGTTACATGCGCATAGCATCGCTCGACATCGCATCTTATGTGCATCGGATCGCATGCGCATTGAGCCACGTCGCGTCACATACGCATGGCATCGCTTGATATCGCATCTTATGTGCATCGCATCGCATGCGCATTGAGTCACGTCGCCTCACATGCGCATGGCATCGCTCGACATCGCATCTTATGTGCATCGCATCGCATGCGCATTGAGTCACGTCGCGTCACATGCGCATGGGATTGCTTGATATCGCTTCTTATGTACATCGCGTCGAATGCGCATTGAGTCACGTCTCCTCACAAGCGCATGGCGTCCCTTGATATCGCATCTTATGTGCATGGTATTGTATGCACATTGAGTCACATCTCGTCACATGTGCATGGAATCGCTAGATAACGCATCTTATGTGCGCCGCATCGCATGCGCATTGAGCCACATGGCATTACATGCGCATGGCAGCGTTCGACATCGCATCTTATGTGCATCGCATACGCATTGAGCCACATCGCATTACATGCGCATAGCATCGCTCGACATCGCATCTTATGTGCATCGCATCGTATGCGCATTGAGTCACGTTGCGTCACATACGCATGGCATCGCTTGATGTCGCATCTTATGTGCATCGCATCGCATGCGCATTGAGTCACATCGCATCACATGCGCATGGCATCGTTCGACTTCGCATCTTATGTGCATCGCATCGCATGCGCACTGAATCGCATCTCATCACATACGCATGGCGTCGCTCGACTTCGCATCTTATGTGCATCGCATCGTATGAACATTGAGTCACGTCGCACCACATGTACATGCATCGCTTGATATTGCATCTTATGTGCATCACATCGCATGCGCATTGAGTCACATCGCATCACATGCGGCTGGCATCACCTGATATCGCATCTAATGTGCATCGCATCACATGCGCATTGATCACTACGCGTCACATGCGCGTGGCATCCCTTGTTATCGCAACTTGTGTGCATCGCATTCGCATTGAGCCACATCGCGTCGCATGCGCATGGCTTCGCTTGATATCGCATCTCATGTGCATAGCATCGCATGCGCATTGAGTCACGTCGCGTCACATGCGGATGGCGTCGCTTGATATCGCATCTTGTGTGCATCACATCGCATGCGCATTGAGTCACATTGCATCACATGCGCATGTCATCGCTCGACATCGCATCTTATGTGCATTAAATCGCATGCGCATTGAATCGCATCGCATTACGTGCGCATGGCATCGGTTGATATGGATATCTTATATGCATCGCATTGGATATGCATTGAGTCACATCGCGTCACATGCGCATTGCATCGCTTTATATCGCACCTTATGTGCATCGCATGCGCATTGGGTCACATCACGTCACATTGCGCATGGCATCGCTCGACATCGCATCTTATATGCATCGCATCGCATGTGCATGGAATCGCATTGCATCACACGCGCAGGGCAGCGCCCGACATCGCATCATATGTGCATTGCAACGGATGCGCATTGAATCGCATTACATGCGGATGGCATCGCTCGACATCGCATCTTATGTGCATCGCATCGCATGCGCATTGAGTCACGTCGCGTCACATGCGCATGGCATTGCATGATATCGCATCTTATGTGCATCGCGTCGAATGCGTATTGAGCTACGTCGCCTCACATGCGCATGGCATTGCTTGATATCGCATCTTATGTTTATCGCATCGCATGCGCATTGAGTCACATCGCATTACATGCGCATAGCATCGCTCGACATCGCATCTTATGTTCACGGCATCGCATGCGCATGGAGCCACATCGCATTACATGAGCATGGCAGAGCTCGTAATCGCATCTTATGTGCATCGCATCGCATTCGCATTGAGTTACATCGCATCAAATGCGCATGGCATCGTTCGATATCGCATCTTATGTGCATCGCATCACATGCGCACTAAATCGCACGGCATCACATGTGCATGGCATCGCTCAATATCGCATCTTATGTGCATCGCATTGCATGCGCATTGAATCGCATCGCATTACGTGCGCATGGCATCGGTTGATATGGATATCTTATGTGCATCGCATCGCATGCGCATTGATTCACATCGCGTCACATGCGCATTGCATCGCTTTATATCGCACCTTATGTGCATCGCATCGCATGAGCATTGAGTCACATCGCGTCACACGCGAAAGGCATCGTTTAAATCGTATCTTATCTGCATTGCATCGCATGCGTATTGAGTCACACGCGACACATGCGCATGGCATCGCTTGTTATCGCATCTTATGTGCATCGCATCGCATGCGCATTGAGTCACTTCGCTTCACATGGGCATTGTATCGCTTGATATCGCATCTTATGTGCATCGCATCGCATGCTCATTGTGTCACATCGCATCACATGCGCAAGGCATCGCTTAATATCGCATCTTATTTGCATCGCATCGCGCTCGCATTGAGTCACTTCGCGTCACATGCGCATGGCATCGCTTGATATCGAATCTTTTGTGCATCACATCGTATGCGCATTGAGTCACATCGCATCACATGCGCATGTCATCGCTCCACATCGCATCTTATGTGCATCGCATCACATGCGCACTAAATCGCATCGCATCACATGCGCATAGCATCGCTGTACATCGCATCTTATGTGCATCGCATCGCATGCGCATTGAGCCACATCGCGTCACATGCGCATGGCATCGCTCAATATCGCATCTTATGTGCATCGCATCGCATGCGCATTGGGTCACGTCGCATTACATGCGCATGGCTTCGCTTGATATCGCATCTTATGTGCATCGCATCGCATGCGCATTGAGTCACATCGCGTCACATGCGAATGGCATCGCTTGAAATCGCAGCTTATGTGCATCGCTACGCCTGCGCATTGAGTCACTTCGCGTCACATGGGCATGGCATTACTTGACATCGCATCTTATGTGCACCGCATCCCATGCTCATTGAATCGCCTGGCATTACATAAGCATGGCATCGCTTGATATCGCATCTTATGTGCATCGCATCGCATGCGCATTGGGTCACATTGCATCACACGCGCATGGCATCGCTCGACATCGCATCTTATATGCATCGCATCGCATGTGAATTGAATCGCATCGCATCACACACGCATGGCACCGCTCGACATTTCATTTTATGTGCATTGCAACGGATGCGCAATGAATCGCATGGTATTACATGCGCATGGCATCGCTCGACATCACATCTTATGTGCATCGCATCACATGCGCATTCAGTCACGTCGCGTCACATGCGCATGGCATTGCTTGATATCGCATCTTATGTGCATGGCGTCGAATAAGCATTGAGTCACGTCGCCTCAAAAGCGCATGGGGTCGCTTGATATCGCATCTTATGTGACTGGTATCGTATGCACATTGAGTCACATCGCGTCACATGTGCATGGCATCGCTTGATATCGCATCTTATGTCCATCGCATCGAATGCGCATTGAGTCACATCGCATTACATGCGCATAGCATCGCTCAACATCGCATCTTATGTGCACCGCATCGCATGCGCATTGAGCCACAACGCATTACATGCGCATGGCAGCGCTCGACATCGCATCTTATGTGCATTGCATGCGCATTGAATCGCATCGCATTACATGCGCATAGCATCTCTCGACATCGCATCTTATGTGCATCGCATCGCATGCGCATTGGGTCACGTCGCATTACATGCCCATGGCTTCGCTTGATATCGCATCTTATGTGCATCGCATCGCATGCGCATTGAGTCACATCGCGTCACATGCGATTGGCATCGCTTGAAATCGCATCTTATGTCCATGGCATCGCATGCGTATTGAGTCACATGCGCATGGCATCGCTTGATATCGCATCTTATGTGCATCTAATAGCATGAGCAATGAATCGCATCGCATTTCATGCGCATGGCATCGCTTGACATCGCATCTTATGTGCACCGCATCCCATGCGCATTGAGTCACGTCGCGTCACATGCGCATGGCAGTGTTTAATATCGCATCTTGTGTGCATCGCGTCGAATGCGCATTGTGTAACGTCGCCTCAAAAGCGCATGGCGTCGCTTGATATCGCATCTTATGTGCATGGTATCGTATGCAAATTGAGTCACATCGCGTCACATGTGCATGGCATCGCTTGATATCGCATCTTATGTCCATTGAATCGCATGCGCATTGAGTCACATCGCATTACATGCGCATAGCATCGCTCGACATCGCACCTTATGTGCACCGCATCGCATGCGCATTGAGCCACAACGCATAAATGCACATGGCAGCACTCGACATCGCATCTTATGTGCATCGCATCGCATGCGCATTGAGTCCCGCCGCACTACATGCGCATGACATCGCTCGACATCGCATCTTATGTGCATCGCATCGCATGCGCATTGAGACACATCGCGTCACATGCGCATGGCATCGCTTCATATCTCATCTTATGTGCATCGCTTCGCAAGGCATTGTGTCACAACGCGTCACATGCGCATGCATCGCTCGAAATTGCAACTTATGTGCATCGCATAGGCATTGAGTCACATAGCGTCACATGCGCATGGCATCGCTTATATCGCATCTTATGTGCATCGCATCGCAGCGTATTGAGTCACATTACGCAACATGCGCATGGTATCGCTTGATATCGCAACTTATGTGCGTCGCATCGCATGCGCATTGAGTCACGTCGCACCACATGCGCATGACATCGCTAGACACCGCATCTTTTGTGCATCTCATCGCATGCGTATTGAGTCACATCCCGTCAAATGCGCATGGCATCGCTTGATGTCGCCTCTTATGTGCATCAAATCGCAGCGCATTGAGTCAAATCACGCCACATGCGCATGGCATCTCTTGATATCGCATCTCATGTGCATCGCATCGCATGCGGATTGAGTCACATCACGTCACATGCGCATGGCATCTCTTGATATCGCATCTCATGTGCATCGCATCGCATGCGGATTGAGTCACATCACGTCACATGCGCATGGCATCGTTTGATATCGCATCTTATGTGCACCGCATGGCATGCGCATTGAGTCACTTCGCGGTCACATACGCATGGCATCGCTTGTATCGCATCTTATGTGCATCGCATCGCATGCGCATTGAGTCACATCGCATCACATGCGGCTGGTATCACCTGATATCGCATCTAATGTGCATCGCATCACATGCGCATTGAATCACGCCCCGTCACATGCGCATGGCATCGCTTGATATCGCATCTTATGTGCATCGCATCGCATGCGCATTGAGTCACATCGCGTCACATGCGGCTGGCATCACCTGATATCGCATCTAATGTGCATCGCATCACATGCGCATTGATCACTACGCGTCACATGCGCGGGGCATCCCTTGTTATCGCAACTTGTGTGCATCGCATTCGCATTGAGCCACGTCGCGTCGCATGCGCATGGCTTCGCTTGATATTGCATCTTACGTGCATCGCATCGCAAGCGCATTGAGTCACGTCGCGTCACATGCGCATGGCATCGCTTGTTATCGCATCTTATGTGAATCTCATCGCATGCGCATTGAGTCACATCCCGTCACATGCGCATGCATCGCTCGAGATCACACGTTATGTGCATCGCACCGCATGGGGATTGAGTCACATCTCGTCACATGCGCATGGCATCGCTTGATATCGCATCTTAGGTGCATCGCGTCGAATAAGCATTGAGTCACGTCGCCTCAAAAGCGCATGGGGTCGCTTGATATCGCATCTTATGTGACTGGTATCGTATGCACATTGAGTCACATCACGTCACATGTGCATGGCATCGCTTGATATCGCATCTTATGTCCATCGCATCGCATGCGCATTGAGTCACATCGCATTACATGCGCATAGCATCGCTCAACATCGCATCTTATGTGCACCGCATCGCATGCGCATTGAGTCCCGCCGATCTACATGCGCATGACATCGCTCGACATCGCATCTTATGTGCATCGCATCGCATGCGCGTTGAGACACATCGCGTCACATGCGCATGGCATCGCTTCATATCTCATCTTATGTGCATCGCTTCGCAAGGCATTGTGTCACAACGCGTCACATGCGCATGCATCGCTCGAAATTGCAACTTATGTGCATCGCATAGGCATTGAGTCACATAGCGTCACATGCGCATGGCATCGCTTATATCGCATCTTTTGTGCATCGCATCGCAGCGTATTGAGTCACATTACGCAACATGCGCATGGTATCGCTTGATATCGCAACTTATGTGCGTCGCATCGCATGCGCATTGAGTCACGTCGCACCACATGCGCATGACATCGCTAGACACCGCATCTTTTGTGCATCTCATCGCATGCGTATTGAGTCACATCCCGTCAAATGCGCATGGCATCGCTTGATGTCGCATCTTATGTGCATCAAATCGCAGCGCATTGAGTCAAATCACGCCACATGCGCATGGCATCTCTTGATATCGCATCTCATGTGCATCGCATCGCATGCGGATTGAGTCACATCACGTCACATGCGCATGGCATCGTTTGATATCGCATCTTATGTGCACCGCATCGCATGCGCATTGAGTCACTTCGCGGTCACATACGCATGGCATCGCTTGTATCGCATCTTATGTGCATCGCATCGCATGCGCTTTGAGTCACATCGCATCACATGCGGCTGGCATCACCTGATATCGCATCTAATGTGCATCGCATCACATGCGCATTGAATCACGCCCCGTCACATGCGCATGGCATCGCTTGATATCGCATCTTATGTGCATCGCATCGCATGCGCATTGAGTCCCGCCGCACTACATGCGCATGACATCGCTCGACATCGCATCTTATGTGCATCGCATCGCATGCGCGTTGAGACACATCGCGTCACATGCGCATGGCATCGCTTCATATCTCATCTTATGTGCATCGCTTCGCATGGCATTGTGTCACAACGCGTCACATGCGCATGCATCGCTCGAAATTGCAACTTATGTGCATCGCATAGGCATTGAGTCACATAGCGTCACATGCGCATGGCATCGCTTATATCGCATCTTTTGTGCATCGCATCGCAGCGTATTGAGTCACATTACGCAACATGCGCATGGTATCGCTTGATATCGCAACTTATGTGCGTCGCATCGCATGCGCATTGAGTCACGTCGCACCACATGCGCATGACATCGCTAGACACCGCATCTTTTGTGCATCTCATCGCATGCGTATTGAGTCACATCCCGTCAAATGCGCATGCCATCGCTTGATGTCGCATCTTATGTGCATCAAATCGCAGCGCATTGAGTCAAATCACGCCACATGCGCATGGCATCTCTTGATATCGCATCTCATGTGCATCGCATCGCATGCGGATTGAGTCACATCACGTCACATGCGCATGGCATCGTTTGATATCGCATCTTATGTGCACCGCATCGCATGCGCATTGAGTCACTTCGCGGTCACATACGCATGGCATCGCTTGTATCGCATCTTTTGTGCATCGCATCGCATGCGCATTGAGTCACATCGCATCACATGCGGGTGGCATCACCTGATATCGCATCTAATGTGCATCGCATCACATGCGCATTGAATCACGCCCCGTCACATGCGCATGGCATCGCTTGATATCGCATCTTATGTGCATCGCATCGCATGCGCATTGAGTCACATCGCGTCACATGCGGCTGGCATCACCTGATATCGCATCTAATGTGCATCGCATCACATGCGCATTGATCACTACGCGACACATGCGCGTGGCATCCCTTGTTATCGCAACTTGTGTGCATCGCATTCGCATTGAGCCACGTCGCGTCGCATGCGCATGGCTTTGCTTGATATTGCATCTTACGTGCATCGCATCGCAAGCGCATTGAGTCACGTCGCGTCACATGCGCATGGCATCGCTTGTTATCGCATCTTATGTGAATCTCATCGCATGCGCATTGAGTCACATCCCGTCACATGCGCATGCATCGCTCGAGATCACACGTTATGTGCATCGCATCGCATGGGGATTGAGTCACATCTCGTCACATGCGCATGGCATCGCTTGATATCGCATCTTAGGTGCATCGCATCGCATGCGCATTGTGTCACGTCGCGTCACATGCGCATGGCATATCTTGATATCGTATCTTATGGGCATCGCATCGCATGCGCATTGAGTCACGTGGCGTCACATGCGCTTGGCATCGCTTGATATCGCATCTTATGTGCATCTCATCGCAGCGCATTGAGTGACATCACGCCACATGCGCATGGCATTGCTTGATATCGCAATTATATGTGCATCGAATCGCATGCGCATTGAGTCACGTCGCGTCACATGCGCATGCATCGCTCGAAATCGCATCTTATGTGCATCGCATGCGCAGTGAGTCACATCGCAACAGACGCGCATGGCATCGCTCGGCATCGCATCTTATGTGAATCGCATCGCATGCGCATTGAGTCACGCCGCAACACATGCGCAAGACATCGCTTGATATCGCATCTCGTGTGCATCGTATGCGCATTGAGTCACATCGTATCACACGTGCACTTCATCGCTCGACATCGCATACTATGTGAATCGCATCGCATCCGCATTGAGTCACATCGCGTCACATGCGCATGGAATCGCTTGATATCGCATCTTAGGTGCAATTCATCGCATGCGTATTGAGTAAGATCCCGTCAAATGCGAATGGCATCGCTTGATGTCGCATCTTATGTGCATCGCATTGCAGCTCATTGAGTCAAATCACGCCACATGCACATGGCATCGCTTGATATCGCATCTTATGTGCATCGCATCGCATGCGGATTGAGTCACATCGCGTCACATGCTCATGGCATCGCTTGATATCGCATCTTATGTGCATCGCATCGCATGCGCATTGAGACACATCGCGTCACATGCGCGTGGCATCCCTTGTTATCGCATCTTATGTGCATCGCATCCCATGCGTATCTAGTCACGTCCCACCACATGCGAATGACATCGCTCGACATCGCCTTTTATGTGCATCGCATCGCATGCGCATTGAGTCACATCGCATCACATGCGGCTGGTATCACCTGATATCGCATCTAATGTGCATCGCATCACATGCGCATTGAATCACGCCCCGTCACATGCGCATGGCATCGCTTGATATCGCATCTTATGTGCATCGCATCGCATGCGCATTGAGTCACATCGCGTCACATGCGGCTGGCATCACCTGATATCGCATCTAATGTGCATCGCATCACATGCGCATTGATCACTACGCGTCACATGCGCGTGGCATCCCTTGTTATCGCAACTTGTGTGCATCGCATTCGCATTGAGCCACGTCGCGTCGCATGCGCATGGCTTCGCTTGATATTGCATCTTACGTGCATCGCATCGCAAGCGCATTGAGTCACGTCGCGTCACATGCGCATGGCATCGCTTGTTATCGCATCTTATGTGAATCTCATCGCATGCGCATTGAGTGACATCCCGTCACATGCGCATGCATCGCTCGAGATCACACGTTATGTGCATCGCATCGCATGGGGATTGAGTCACATCTCGTCACATGCGCATGGCATCGCTTGATATCGCATCTTAGGTGCATCGCGTCGAATAAGCATTGAGTCACGTCGCCTCAAAAGCGCATGGGGTCGCTTGATATCGCATCTTATGTGACTGGTATCGTTAGCACATTGAGTCACATCGCGTCACATGTGCATGGCATCGCTTGATATCGCATCTTATGTCCATCGCATCGCATGCGCATTGAGTCACATCGCATTACATGCGCATAGCATCGCTCAACATCGCATCTTATGTGCACCGCATCGCATACGCATTGAGCCACAACGCATTACATGCGCATGGCAGCGCTCGACATCGCATCTTATGTGCATTGCATGCGCATTGAATCCCATCGCATTACATGCGCATAGCATCTCTCGACATCGCATCTTATGTGCATCGCATCGCATGCGCATTGAGTCCCGCCGCACTACATGCGCATGACATCGCTCGACATCGCATCTTATGTGCATCGCATCGCATGCGCGTTGAGACACATCGCGTCACATGCGCATGGCATCGCTTCATATCTCATCTTATGTGCATCACTTCGCAAGGCATTGTGTCACAACGCGTCACATGCGCATGCATCGCTCGAAATTGCAACTTATGTGCATCGCGTAGGCATTGAGTCACATAGCGTCACATGCGCATGGCATCGCTTATATCGCATCTTTTGTGCATCGCATCGCAGCGTATTGAGTCACATTACGCAACATGCGCATGGTATCGCTTGATATCGCAACTTATGTGCGTCGCATCGCATGCGCATTGAGTCACGTCGCTCCACATGCGCATGACATCGCTAGACACCGCATCTTTTGTGCATCTCATCGCATGCGTATTGAGTCACATCCCGTCAAATGCGCATGGCATCGCTTGATGTCGCATCTTATGTGCATCAAATCACAGCGCATTGAGTCAAATCACGCCACATGCGCATGGCATCTCTTGATATCGCATCTCATGTGCATCGCATCGCATGCGGATTGAGTCACATCACGTCACATGCGCATGGCATCGTTTGATATCGCATCTTATGTGCACCGCATCGCATGCGCATTGAGTCACTTCGCGGTCACATACGCATGGCATCGCTTGTATCGCATCTTATGTGCATCGCATCGCATGCGCATTGAGTCACATCGCATCACATGCGGCTGGCATCACCTGATATCGCATCTAATGTGCATCGCATCACATGCGCATTGAATCACACCCCGTCACATGCGCATGGCATCGCTTGATATCGCATCTTATGTGCATCGCATCGCATGCGCATTGAGTCCCGCCGCACTACATGCGCATGACATCGCTCGACATCGCATCTTATGTGCATCGCATCGCATGCGCGTTGAGACACATCGCGTCACATGCGCATGGCATCGCTTCATATCTCATCTTATGTGCATCGCTTCGCAAGGCATTGTGTCACAACGCGTCACATGCGCATTCATCGCTCGAAATTGCAACTTATGTGCATCGCATAGGCATTGAGTCACATAGCGTCACATGCGCATGGCATCGCTTATATCGCATCTTTTGTGCATCGCATCGCAGCGTATTGAGTCACATTACGCAACATGCGCATGGTATCGCTTGATATCGCAACTTATGTGCGTCGCATCGCATGCGCATTGAGTCACGTCGCACCACATGCGCATGACATCGCTAGACACCGCATCTTTTGTGCATCTCATCGCATGCGTATTGAGTCACATCCCGTCAAATGCGCATGGCATCGCTTGATGTCGCATCTTATGTGCATCAAATCGCAGCGCATTGAGTCAAATCACGCCACATGCGCATGGCATCTCTTGATATCGCATCTCATGTGCATCGCATCGCATGCGGATTGAGTCACATCACGTCACATGCGCATGGCATCGTTTGATATCGCATCTTATGTGCACCGCATCGCATGCGCATTGAGTCACTTCGCGGTCACATACGCATGGCATCGCTTGTATCGCATCTTATGTGCATCGCATCGCATGCGCATTGAGTCACATCGCATCACATGCGGGTGGCATCACCTGATATCGCATCTAATGTGCATCGCATCACATGCGCATTGATCACTACGCGTCACATGCGCGTGGCATCCCTTGTTATCGCAACTTGTGTGCATCGCATTCGCATTGAGCCACGTCGCGTCGCATGCGCATGGCTTCGCTTGATATTGCATCTTACGTGCATCGCATCGCAAGCGCATTGAGTCACGTCGCGTCACATGCGCATGGCATCGCTTGTTATCGCATCTTATGTGAATCTCATCGCATGCGCATTGAGTGACATCCCGTCACATGCGCATGCATCGCTCGAGATCACACGTTATGTGCATCGCATCGCATGGGTATTGAGTCACATCTCGTCACATGCGCATGGCATCGCTTGCTATCGCATCTTAGGTGCATCGCGTCGAATAAGCATTGAGTCACGTCGCCTCAAAAGCGCATGGGGTCGCTTGATATCGCATCTTATGTGACTGGTATCGTTAGCACATTGAGTCACATCGCGTCACATGTGCATGGCATCGCTTGATATCGCATCTTAAGTCCATCGCATCGCATGCGCATTGAGTCACATCGCATTACATGCGCATAGCATCGCTCAACATCGCATCTTATGTGCACCGCATCGCATACGCATTGAGCCACAACGCATTACATGCGCATGGCAGCGCTCGACATCGCATCTTATGTGCATTGCATGCGCATTGAATCCCATCGCATTACATGCGCATAGCATCTCTCGACATCGCATCTTATGTGCATCGCATCGCATGCGCATTGAGTCCCGCCGCACTACATGCGCATGACATCGCTCGACATCGCTCGACATCGCATCTTATGTGCATCGCATCGCATTCGCGTTGAGACACATCGCGTCACATGCGCATGGCATCGCTTCATATCTCATCTTATGTGCATCGCTTCGCAAGGCATTGTGTCACAACGCGTCACATGCGCATGCATCGCTCGAAATTGCAACTTATGTGCATCGCATAGGCATTGAGTCACATAGCGTCACATGCGCATGGCATCGCTTATATCGCATCTTTTGTGCATCGCATCGCAGCGTATTGAGTCACATTACGCAACATGCGCATGGTATCGCTTGATATCGCAACTTATGTGCGTCGCATCGCATGCGCATTGAGTCACGTCGCTCCACATGCGCATGACATCGCTAGACACCGCATCTTTTGTGCATCTCATCGCATGCGTATTGAGTCACATCCCGTCAAATGCGCATGGCATCGCTTGATGTCGCATCTTATGTGCATCAAATCACAGCGCATTGAGTCAAATCACGCCACATGCGCATGGCATCTCTTGATATCGCATCTCATGTGCATCGCATCGCATGCGGATTGAGTCACATCACGTCACATGCGCATGGCATCGTTTGATATCGCATCTTATGTGCACCGCATCGCATGCGCATTGAGTCACTTCGCGGTCACATACGCATGGCATCGCTTGTATCGCATCTTATGTGCATCGCATCGCATGCGCATTGAGTCACATCGCATCACATGCGGCTGGCATCACCTGATATCGCATCTAATGTGCATCGCATCACATGCGCATTGAATCACGCCCCGTCACATGCGCATGGCATCGCTTGATATCGCATCTTATGTGCATCGCATCGCAAGCGCATTGAGTCCCGCCGCACTACATGCGCATGACATCGCTCGACATCGCATCTTATGTGCATCGCATCGCATGCGCGTTGAGACACATCGCGTCACATGCGCATGGCATCGCTTCATATCTCATCTTAAGTGCATCGCTTCGCAAGGCATTGTGTCACAACGCGTCACATGCGCATTCATCGCTCGAAATTGCAACTTATGTGCATCGCATAGGCATTGAGTCACATAGCGTCACATGCGCATGGCATCGCTTATATCGCATCTTTTGTGCATCGCATCGCAGCGTATTGAGTCACATTACGCAACATGCGCATGGTATCGCTTGATATCGCAACTTATGTGCGTCGCATCGCATGCGCATGAGTCACGTCGCACCACATGCGCATGACATCGCTAGACACCGCATCTTTTGTGCATCTCATCGCATGCGTATTGAGTCACATCCCGTCAAATGCGCATGGCATCGCTTGATGTCGCATCTTATGTGCATCAAATCGCAGCGCATTGAGTCAAATCACGCCACATGCGCATGGCATCTCTTGATATCGCATCTCATGTGCATCGCAACGCATGCGGATTGAGTCACATCACGTCACATGCGCATGGCATCGTTTGATATCGCATCTTATGTGCACCGCATCGCATGCGCATTGAGTCACTTCGCGGTCACATACGCATGGCATCGCTTGTATCGCATCTTATGTGCATCGCATCGCATGCGCATTGAGTCACATCGCATCACATGCGGGTGGCATCACCTGATATCGCATCTAATGTGCATCGCATCACATGCGCATTGAATCACGCCCCGTCACATGCGCATGGCATCGCTTGATATCGCATCTTATTTGCATCGCATCGCATGCGCATTGAGTCACATCGCGTCACATGCGGCTGGCATCACCTGATATCGCATCTAATGTGCATCGCATCACATGCGCATTGATCACTACGCGTCACATGCGCGTGGCATCCCTTGTTATCGCAACTTGTGTGCATCGCATTCGCATTGAGCCACGTCGCGTCGCATGCGCATGGCTTCGCTTGATATTGCATCTTACGTGCATCGCATCGCAAGCGCATTGAGTCACGTCGCGTCACATGCGCATGGCATCACTTGTTATCGCATCTTATGTGAATCTCATCGCATGCGCATTGAGTCACATCCCGTCACATGCGCATGCATCGCTCGAGATCACACGTTATGTGCATCGCATCGCATGGGGATTGAGTCACATCTCGTCACATGCGCATGGCATCGCTTGATATCGCATCTTAGGTGCATCGCATCGCATGCGCATTGTGTCACGTCGCGTCACATGCGCATGGCATATCTTGATATCGTATCTTATGGGCATCGCATCGCATGCGCATTGAGTCACGTCGCGTCACATGCGCATACATCGCTCGAAATCGCATCTTATGTGCATCGCATGCGCAGTGAGTCACATCGCAACAGACGTGCATGGCATCGCTCGGCATCGCATCTTATGTGAATCGCATCGCATGCGCATTGAGTCACGCCGCAACACATGAGCAAGACATCGCTTGATATCGCATCTCGTGTGCATCGTATGCGCATTGAGTCACATCGTATCACACGTGCATTTCATCGCTCGACATCGCATACTATGTGAATCGCATCGCATCCGCATTGAGTCACATCGCGTCACATGCGCATGGAATCGCTTGATATCGCATCTTAGGTGCAACACATCGCTTGCGTATTGAGTAACATCCCGTCAAATGCGCATGGCATCGCTTGATGTCGCATCTTATGTGCATCGCATTGCAGCTCATTGAGTCAAATCACGCCACATGCACATGGCATCGCTTGATATCGCATCTTATGTGCATCGCATCGCATGCGGATTGAGTCACATCGCGTCACATGCTCATGGCATCGCTTGATATCGCATCTTATGTGCATCGCATCGCATGCGCATTGAGACACATCGCGTCACATGCGCGTGGCATCCCTTGTTATCGCATCTTATGTGCATCGCATCGCATGCGTATCTAGTCACGTCCCACCACATGCGAATGACATCGCTCGACATCGCCTCTTATGTGCATCGCATCGCATTCGCGTTGAGTCACATCGCATCACATGCGCATGCATCGCTCGAGATCGCACCTTATGTGCATGGCATCGTATTCAGATTAAGTCACGTCGCGTCACATGCTCATAGAATCGCTTGATATCGCATCTTATGTGCATTCCATCGCATGCGCATTGAGTCACGTCGCGTCACATGCGCGTGGCATCGGTTGTTATCGCATTTTATGCGCATCGCATCGTAATCGCATTGAGTCACGTCGCGTCAAATGCTCATGGCATCGCTTGATATCGCATCTTATGTACATCGCATCATAGTAGTAGTAGTAGTATTAGGGTTTTAGGGCGCACAACTGCCAGGGTTATTAGCGCCCAAACAAGACAAGACAGCTAAAACCACACTCGAGTGCTAAAACGTTAAAATAAATCAACAATAGATGGAAAGCTAACCAAAGGAGTGCCGGTAAATATAAGGGTCAAGCTAAACGATGGCTCACGAGGAAGAGCAATTGTAAAAACGAGTAAATAAAAATGAGGGATAAAATCAGCTGTTCAAATATGGCCGCCTATGCCGCTGATTCGGATAAAAGTGAGCAAACGATCTACTGCAGTAACCGTGTCCGCCAGCACCTCACCGAGGGAAGCTGGCAGACCTAGGGATACACGTAATTGGGTTAAAACCTGGCAGTCAAGTAAAACATGGCGCACCGTCAGGGTCTCATTGCAATGAGCACAGTTCGGGGCAGCATCCGACGATAAAAGATAACTATGACTAAAACGGCAGTGCCCGATACGCAATCTCGCTAAAATGACTTCCTCGCGGCGAGAAGCGCGCGCGGAAGTCCTCCAGGTCACAGGGACGGGTTTCACCTCCCTTAGTTTGTTCCCCTGAAGATCGCTCCATGAAGCACTCCACCGTGAAAGGAGGGCACGGCATAAAACTTTGCTAAAATCATCAGAGGGAACACAAGCGCTAAAAAACCTGGGGGCTAAAACTGCTGCCTTTGCAGCAGAATCGGCAGCCTCGTTACCTTGCAGGCCTACATGTCCAGGTACCCACATGAAAGACACGCTGATGCCAGCACCAGCGAGTGAGTGAAAGCTGTCCTGAACACGCTGCACCATTGGGTGGTAATTGTACTGCGTACGTAGGCTCTGAAGGGCACTCAAACAATCAGAACATATTATACATCGCTCCAAGGGCTGCCGACGAACATACAAAAGAGCCTGGTATATACCAAATAGCTCTGCTGTAAAAATCGAGCACTGTTCTAAAAGACGAAAGCTAAAACTCTGGCGACCATGAATAAAAGCACATCCTACTCCCGTATCGTCCTTCGAGCCGTCAGTGTAAATAAAATGGCAAGGTCCGGACTGAGCCTGAATTTCTAGAAAGGCCGAACGAAGAGCTGAGTCTGGCGTCGAGGACTTCGGCATGGCCAGCAAACCCAGATTAACGTGGATCTCGGATCGTAGCCATGGGGGAAATCGTGTTTGTCCCCTGGGAACTGTCGACGAGAAATCGACGTTTAAATGCCGAAGTAGTGTACGAAATCGAACGCCAGGAGGGAGCGGGGTTAGGGAGCTCGATGAGTATTGGCGATCCAAGGTGTCATTAAAAAACAAACTAAAAGATGGGTGTTCTGGCAGGTCAGAAAGTCTGCAAGCGTAGCTGCAGAGAAGAACATCGCGCCGATAACTAAGCGGAGGTTCAGCAGCTTCCGCACAAAGCCTCATAACAGGGCTCGTGGGAAATGCGCCAATACTCAACCTGATGCCACGGTGGTGTGTCGGATTTAGGCGATTTAAAACAGACGGTCGAGCCGAGGAATACACGACACAACCGTAATCAAGTTTCGATCGGACAAGTGCGCGGTATAGGCGTAAAAGAGTACTCCGATCAGCTCCCCAAGATGTGCAACTTAAAACACGTAAAACACTGAGAGAACGATCACACCTTGCCTTTAGGTACGAAATATGTGGAGACCAACTAAGTTTTCTGTCAAAAATCAACCCCAAAAATTATGTCTCGTCTGCGAAAGGAAGTGCTTCTGAGCCGAGACGGAGAGAAGGAGCAAGAAACTCTTTCCGGCGCCAGAAGTTAACGCAGACGGTCTTCTCGGCGGAAAACTTAAAGCCGGTTTCGGCACTCCAAGTGAAGAGGCGGTCAAGACACAGTTGGAGGCGACGTTCTAACAGAGAGGTCCGCCGAGAACTACAGTAAATGGAGAAATCGTCCACGAATAGCGAACATGAAACACCCGATGGGACGCACTCCACAATGGGGTTGATCGCAATGGCAAATAGTGTGACGCTGAGTACCGAGCCTTGCGGTACTCCGTTCTCTTGGCTAAAAACACGTGATAAAACCGAGCCCACCCGTACACGAAATACCCTATCCCGCATGAACTCCCGAATAAAAAGGGGCAGTCGACCACGAATGCCCCATTTATGGAGCGTACGAAGGATTCCATACCTCCAGCAAGTATCATACGCCTTCTCCAAGTCAAAAAACACAGCTACAGTTTGACTCTTACGCAGGAAACCGTCCATGATGTGTGTGGATAACGACACTAAGTGGTCCACCGTGGAACGGAAGCGACGAAAGCCGCACTGAGCGTTCGACAGCAGATTTTGCGATTCAAGCCACCATGTCAATCGCCCGTTGATCATTCGCTCCATCACCTTGCAGAGGCAACTGGTGAGGGAGATGGGGCGATAACTAGAAGGTAGATAGCGATCCTTCCCAGGTTTTAGAATCGGGACAATGGTGGCCTCGCGCCAAGCGGATGGAAAGGTTGCTGTACGCCAGATACGATTATACACCTGCAATAGAAAGTGTTTACCAGCTAAAGATAGGTGCTGCAACATTAAAACGTGGACATCATCAGGCCCAGTTGCTGAGGGTCGCGATGAGGCCAGGGCCCACTCCAACTCCTGCATGGAGAAGAAAGCGTTATAACACTCGCGGTTCAAAGAGTGAAAGGATAGTTCATGCGTCTCAGTCCGATTCCTGATGGATAAGAAGTCCGGGTGGTAATGGGAGGAGCTAGAGACGTTAGAAAAGGCGCCTCCCAGGGTGTCAGCGACAGCTCTAGGGGAAACTACGGTGCCATTATTAACCCGCAGGCCAGGCACCGGGACTCGTGAAACTTTGCCGGCCACGCGACGGAGCTTGTCCCAAACCACAGATGACGGTGTGAAGCGATTAAAGGACTCCACAAAGCGGTGCCAGGATGTCTTCTTGCTGGCCTGTATGATGCGACGAGCTTGGGCGCGTAAGCGCTTAAAGGCGACCAGATTCTCGAGAGTTGGGTGGCGCTGAAATACCCGCAGTGCTGCCCGGCGCGCACGAACCGCCGCCCGGCATTCGTCGGTCCACCAAGGAACGGGTAGACGCCCAGGGCGGGCCGACGACCGAGGTATGGCACGCTCGGCCGCGGACAGAATCACGGAAGTTAAGTGATCCACCATCTGGTCCACATTTCCCAACACATGGTCGTCGAAAACAGCTAGGCTGCAGAAAAGGGGCCAGTTCGCTTTGTGTAGCTGCCAGATGGGTACACGTGACGAGGGTACATAGTTGGAGAGCAGGCTAGTCACGCAGGGCTGATGGTCGCTGGAAAAGGTGTCCGAGACGACGTTCCACTCAAACCGATGTGCAAGCTGTGCCGAGCAAACTGATAAGTCTAAGTGTGAGAGGGTGCCTGTGGAATCAGAAATAAAAGTAGGTTCGCCAGTATTAAGGAGAGAGAGGTGATTCTGATGAAAGAACTCTGCAAGATGCCTTCCCCTTACGCAAGCCCTAGGTGATCCCCAAAGAGGGTGGTGGGCATTGAAGTCTCCCAACAACAAGTAGGGCGCTGGGAGCTGGGACACGAGGTCTAATAGGTCCGCAATTGCGAAGGGAGAAGATGGGGGTAGGTAAACAGAACATAAGGTGAAATAAAAACCAGGGAAACGAACAGAAACGGCAACAGCTTGCAAAGTAGTAGTGAGTATGACAGGCTGGTAATAAACGTCGTCGCGGATCAGGATCATAGCACCACCATGTGCAGGAGTACCAGGCTCCGGTGGTAGATCGAATCGCACCGGAGTAAAACCAGGAAAGGTGAAAGTATCCTGTTGTTGAAGTTTGGTCTCCTGCAGGCAGAAAATAGTGGGGACAGCAAATTACCGAGTAGTTGCAGTTCGGTTTTATGCCTGCGTACGCCACGTGTATTCCATTGTAGAATGGACATCCTGAGCAAATGGGAAAAGCTGTTCACGAGTTTCACTTAACCGGTGGCTGTCGCTTCAACTTGCCCTTTTGATTTCTTGTAGGACTTGGGCTTTTTGGAGCAGGTGTTTCCTCCTCCATGGGTTCTTCAGATGGAAGAGGGTCACCGGGTGCCTAAGTAAGAGGAACAAACCGGTTTCCAAGACTGATGGGTGGAGGGGAGTCCCGCTTCGTGCGACTGCGTCCCCTGGTATCTTGGGAGCACGATCGGCGAGGAGGGGACGGGGAGCTGGCCATTGAGGCACCCTGTCCACTTGCAGATGTAGGTTCCTTGAGGAAGTCTGTGCGCTTCGGAGTAACTTTAAATTTCCTTGTTTCGGTACTCACAGAAATGGTCTTGGAGCCGGCAGGAGTTGACACAGCGGCGCGAGGAGTAACCACAATGGAGGTTACAGGGCAAGTTTGAGTACCCATATCACGCTTTGGTACTGGTGTGGAAACAATGGAACTGAAAGTACCAAACCTCAGGAGAGAAGGCTGTCGAGCAAGATGTCGTTTGCGGGCTTCTGAGAAAGAGATACGCTCTTTCACCCGCAGCTCCTGAATGGCCTTCTCGTCCTGGTAACGCGGACAGGCGCTCGAAGTCGCTGGATGTGTACCTCGGCAATTTACGCAGCTTGGAGCAGATGGACAAGCTCCGTCATGAGCATCACTACTACAGTTGGCACAAACCGCAACCGAAGCCTTACACGAGATCTTAGTATGGCCATAGCGCTGGCATTGGAAACAACGCATAGGCCGCGGGATATATGGTCGAACCGGGATAACCTCGTAACCTGCCTTGATCTTCTGCGGCAGGTCGAGCCGATCAAAAGTTACGAACAGCGTGCGGGTAGCCACCTGCACGCCGTCGCGCTTGACTCTTACACGGTAAACGTCCGTGACACCTTGGTCCGATA
The DNA here is from genome assembly GCA_030765045.1 of Tenodera sinensis. Lineage (NCBI taxonomy): Eukaryota > Metazoa > Arthropoda > Insecta > Mantodea > Mantidae > Tenodera > Tenodera sinensis. The sequence continues at coordinate 51,331,422 of CM060973.1, forward strand.
GGTAACCCTGGATCTCCTCCTCCGGCATATCGTCTAACAAGGAGGTGGTGATGACGCCCTTGCAGGAGTTAAGGCTTCGGTGTTTTTCAACACGGATAGGATATCCATGGAGTAGTTTGGCCTTCAATATCTTGTCAAATTGTGTGGCAGTGTAACTCTCGACCAAAAGGGAACCGGATCGTAATCGAGTACAGGACTTCACTGGGCCGGCGATTTTGTCAAGACCGGATTGAATTATAAATGGATTCACCTTTAAAAATGTCTGACCCTCTTCCATTCTATGTATCACTAGGTAACGAGCGGATGACGGCACGTGTACCTCTTTTTCTTCAACTTGTTTGCGGCGTTTAGGAGTGGTTGTAGCCATAAAGAGCTAAATAAAATTTCATCCCCCAGTGCTCCCCACCCACCACGGAGCCCAACAAGGGGTCATCCCACTGGGATGACAGGGCTACACAGGGGATATAGCGGGCTCGCCGTCCCACTCACCCTGGAGTTCAGTGCAATACCTAGTCCTGGCCGATTGACTAGGGGTGGGTTAGTCCCTAGCCTCCCGTTTAGGTGAAGCAGAAACCAAAGCAGTGTATCGGAAATGCGCACCCTCCCCAGATTCAGAAAAAACTGTCCCGAGCTCAGATACGCACCCCTCAACCACCAGGATAATCCTTTCCACCGACACGGGTCTCCACGCACGGCCTACACATGGGTGGGCGATTTGACTGGCTCCCTCACCACTAAGAGGAACCCACATCTAGGGAGTCAGTTGGCTCGGGGCCCCGGGTGCGCCAAACCCGGACCTACCGTAGTAGGTCCCCCTGGGGGGTACATCGCATCGCATGCGCATTGAGTCACGTCGCGTCACATGCCTATGGCATCGGTTATTATCGCATCTTATGTGCATCGCATCGTATTCGCATTGAGTCACGTCGCGTCACATGCTCATGGTATCGCCTAAGATCGCATCTTATGTACATCGCATCGCATGCGCATTGAGTCACGTCGCGTCACATGCGCATGGCATCGCTTAATATCGCAATTTATGTGCATCTCATCGCACGCGCATTGAGTCACGTCGCGTCACATTTGTATGGCATCGCTTGATATCGCATCTTATGTGCATCGCATCGCATGCGCATTGAGTCCCGTCGCACTACATGCACATGACATCGCTCGACATCGCATCTTATGTGCATCGCATGCGCATTGAGACACATCGCGTCACATGCGCATGGCATCGCTTGATATCGATTCTTATGTGCATCGCTTCGCAAGGCATTGTGTCACATCGCGTCACATGCGCATGCACCGCTCGAAATCGCAACTTATGTGCATCGGATAGGCTTTGAGTCACATCGCGTCACATGCGCATGGCATCGCTTATATCGCATCTTATGTGCATCGCATCGTAGCGCATTGAGTCACATTACGCAACATGCGCATGGCATCGCTTGATATCGCATCTTATGTGCATCGCATCGCATGCGGATTGAGTCACAACACGTCACATACGCATGGCATCGCTCGATATCGCATCTTATGTGCATCGCATTGCATGCGCCTTGAGCCACGTCTCGGCACATGCGCATGGTATCGCTCGATATCGCAACTTATGTGCGTCGCATCGCATGCGCATTGAGCCACGTCGCGTCACATGCGCATGGCATCGCTTACTATCGCATCTTATCTGCATCGCATCGCACGCGCATTGAGTCACGTCGCACCACATGCGCATGACATCGCTCGACACCGCATCTTTTGTGCATCGCATGCGCAGTGAGTCACATTGCATCACACGCGCATGGCATCGCTCGACATCGCATCTTATGTGCATCGCATCGCATGCGCATTGAGTCACATCGCTTCACATGCGCATGGCATCAGTTGATATCGCATCTTATGTGCATCGCATCGCTCGCGCATTGAGTCACTTCGCATCACATGCGCATGGCATCGATTGATATCGCATCTTGTGTGCATCGCATCGCATGTGCATTGAGTCACGTCGCACCACATGCGCATGACATTGCTCGACATCGCATCTTTTGTTCATCGCATCGCAGTGCATTGAGTTACATGGCGTCACATACTCATGCATCGCTCGACATCGCATCTTATGTACATCGCATGCGCATTGAGTCACATCGCATCACTCGCGCATGGCATCGCTCAATATCGCATGTTATGTGCATTTCATCGCATGCGCAGTGAGTAACAACGCGTCAAATGCACATGGCATCGCTTGATTACGCATCTTATGTGCATCGCATCGCATGCGCTTATGAGTCACATCACGTCACATGCGCATGGCATCGCTTGATATCGCATCTTATGTGCATCGCATCGCATGCGCATTGAGTCACGTCGCGTCACATGCACATCGCATTGCTTGATATCGGCCTTTATGTGCATTGAATCGCATGCGCATTGGGTCACTTCGCATCACATGCACATGGCATCGCTTGATATCGCATCTTATGTGCATCGCGTTGCATGCGCATTGAGTCACGTCGCGTCACATGCACTTAACATCGCTTGATATCGCATCTCATGTGCATCGCATCGCATGTGCCTTGAGTCACGTCGCATCACATACGCATGGCATCGCGTGATATCGCATCTCATGTGCATCGCATCGCATGCGCATTGAGTCACGTCCCGTCACATGCGCCTGGAATCGCTTGATATCGCATCTTATGTGCATTGTATCGCATGCTTATTGAGTCACGTCTCGTCACATGCGCATGACATCGCTTGATATCGCATCTTATGTGCATCGCATCGCATGCGCATTGAGTCACATCGCGTCACATGCGCATGGCATCGCTTGATATCACATCTTATAGACATTGTGTCGCATGCGCATTGAGACACATCGCATCGCATACTTATTCAGTCACGTCGCGTCGCATTCGCATGGCATTGCTTGATATCGCAACTTATGTTCATCGCATCGCATTTGCATTCAGTCACGTCGCACCACATGCGCATGTCATCGCCCGATATCGCATCTTTTGTGCATCGCATCGCATGCGCATTGAGTGAAATCGCGTTATATGCGCATGGCATCGCTTGATATCGCATCTTATGTGCATCTCATCGCAGCGCATTAAGTCACATACGCATGCATCGCTCGACATCGCATGCGCATTGAGTCACTTCGCATCACACGCGCATGGCACCGCTGGACATCGCATCTTATGTGCATCGCATCACATGCGCATTGAGTCACATTGCTTCACGTGTGCATGGCATCGCTTGATATCGCATCATAAATGCATCGCATCGCATGCGCTTTTGAGTCACATCACGTCACATGCGCATGGCATCGCTTGATATCGCATCTTATAGACATCAGGTCGCATGCGCATAGAGACACGTCGCGTCACATGCACATGGCATCGCTTGATACCGCATCTCATGTGCATCGCATCGCATGCTTATTGAGTCACGTCGCGTCGCATTCGCATGGCATTGCTTGATATCGCAACTTATGTTCATCGCATCGCATTTGCATTCAGTCACGTCGCACCACATGCGCATGGCACCGCTGGACATCGCATCTTATGTGCATCGCATCACATGCGCATTGAGTCACATCGCTTCACGTGTGCATGGCATCGCTTGATATTACATCTTAAGTGCATCGCATCGCGTGCGCTTTTGAGTCACATCACGTCACATGCGCATGGCATCGCTTGATATCGCATCTTATAGACATCGTGTCGCATGCGCATTGAGACACGTCGCGTCACATGCGCATGGCATCGCTTGATATCGCATCTCACGTGCATCGCATCGCATACTTATTGAGTCACGTCGCGTCGCATTCGCAAGGCATTGCTTGATATCGCAACTTATGTTCATCGCATCGTATTTGCATTCAGTCACGTCGCACCACATGCGCATGTCATCGCTCGATATCGCATCTTTTGTGCATCGCATCGCATGCGCATCGAGTCACGTCGCGTCGCATTAGCATGGCATTGCCTGATATCGCATCTTATGTTCATCGCATCGCATGCGCATTGAGTGACATCGTCTCATATGCGCATGGCATTGCTTGATGTAGCATCCTATGTGCATCGCATCGCATGCTCATTGAGTCACGTCGCGCCAAATGCGCATGGCATCGCTTGATATGGCATCTCATGTGCATCGCATCGCATGCGCATTGAGTCACGTGGCATCACATGCGCTTGGCATCGCTTGAGTCGCATCTTATGTGCATCTCATCGAATGCGCATTGAGTCACGTCGCGTCGCATTCGCATGGCATTGCCTGATATCGCATCTTATGTTCATCGCATCGCATGTGCAATGAGTCACGTCGCACCACATGCTCATGACATCGCTCGATATTGCATCTTTTGTGCATCGCATTGCATGCGCTTTAAGTGAGATCGCGTCAGATGCGCATGGCATCGCTTGATATCGCGTCTTATGTGCATCGCATGCGCATTTAGTCACGTCGCGTCACATGCGCATGGCATCGCTTGATATCGCATCTTATGCGCATCGCATCGCATGTGCATTGAGTCACGTCGCGTTACATGCGCATGGCATTGCATCATATCGTATCCTATGTGCACCGCATCGCCTGCGCATTGAGTCACGTCGCATCGCATGCGCATGGCATTGCTTGATATCGCATATTATGTTCATCTCATCGCATGTGCATTGAGTCACGTCGCATCATTCACGCATGGCATCGCTCGACATCGCATCTTATGAGCATCGCATCGCATGCGCATTGAGTCACATCGCGTCACATGCACAATGGCATCGCTTGATATCGCATCTTATATGCATCGCATCGCATGCGCATTGAGTCACGTGGCATCACATGCGCTTGGCATCGCTTGAGTCGCATCTTATGTGCATCGCAACGCATGCGCATTGAGTCACGTCGCGTCGCATTCGCATTGCATCGCTTGATATCGCATTTTAAGTGCATCGCATCGCATGCGCTTTTCAGTCACATCACGTCACATGCGCATGGCATTGCTTGATATCGCATCTTATATGCATCGCATCGCATGCGCATTGAGTCACGTCGCGTCGCATTCGCATTGCATCGCTTGATATCGCATTTTAAGTGCATCGCATCGCATCCGCTTTTCAGTCACATCACGTCACATGCGCATGGCATCGCTTCATATCGCATCTTATAGACATCGCGTCGCATGCGCATTGAGTCACGTCGCGTCACATGCACATGGCATCGCTTGATATCGCATCCTATGTGCATCGCATCGCATGTGCATTGAGTCACGTCGCGTCACATGCGCAAGGCATCGCTTGATATCGTATCTTATGTGGATCGCATCGCATATGCTGTGAGACACGTCGCGTCACATGCGCATGGCATCGCTTGATATGGCATCTTATGAGCATCGCATCGCATGCTTTTTGACTCACGTCGCGTCACATGCCCATGGCATCACTTGATATCGCATCTTATGTGCATCGCATCGCATGCACATTGAGTCACAAGGCGTTACATGCGCCTGCCATCACTTGATATCGCATCTTATGTGCATCGCATCGCATGCGCATTGATTCACTTTGCATCTCATGCACATGGCATTGCTTGATTACGCATCTTATGTGCATCGCATCGCATGCGCATTGAGTCACATCGCATCACATGCGCATTGAGTCACATCGCATCACATGCGCATGGCATCGCTAGACAACGCATCTTATGTGCATCGCATCGCATGCGCATTGAGCCACTTCTCGTCACATTTGCATGTCTTCGCTTGGTATCGCATCTTATGTGCATCGCATCGCATGCGCATTGAGTCACGTCGCATCACTTGCGCATGGCATCGCTTGAAATCGCATCTTATGTGCATCGCATCGCATGCGCATTGAGTCATGTCTCGTCACATTTGCATGGCATCGCTTGATATCGCATCTTACGTTCATCGCATCGCATGTGCATTGAGTCACATCGCGCCACATGCGCATGACATCGCTCGATATCGCGTCTTATGTGCATCGCATGCGCATTGAGTCGCGTCGCGTCACATGCGCATGGCATCGCTTGATATCGCATCTTATGTGCATCGCATCGCATGTGCATTGAGTCACGTCGCGTTACATGCGCATGGCATCGCTTGATATCGCAACTTATGTGCACCGCATCGCATGCGCATTGAGTCACGTCGCATCGCACGCGCATGGCATATCTTGATATCACATATTATGTTCATCTCATCGCATGTGCATTGAGTCACGTCGCATCACACGCGCATGGCATCCCTCAACATCGCATCTTATGCGCATCGAATCCCATGCGCATTGAGTCACATCGCGTCACAGGCCCATGGCATCGCTTGATATCGCATCTTATGTGCATCGCATCGCATGCGCTTTTGAACCACATCACGTCACATGCGCATGGCATCGCTTGATATCGCATCTTATGTGCTTCGCATCGCATGCGCATTGAGTCACGTCGCCACATATGCACATGGCATCGCTTGATATTGCATCTCATGTTCATTGCATCGCATGCGAATTGAGTCACGTCGCGTCACATTCGCATGGCATCGGTTGCTATGGCATCTTATGTGCATCGCATCGCATGCGCATTGAGCCAGGTCAGGTCACATTTGCATGGCATCGCTTGATATCGCATCTTATGTGCATCGCACAGCATGCGCATTCACACACGTCGCGTCACATGCGCATGGCATCGCTTGATATCGCATCTTATATGCGTCGCATCGCATGCACATTGAGTCACGTCGCGTCGCATTCGCATGGCATTGCTTGATATCGCATCTTAAGTGCATCGCATCGCATGCGCTTTTCAGTCACATCACGTTACATGCGCATGGAATCGCTTGATATCGCATCTTATAGACATCGCGTCACATGCGCATTGAGTCACGTCGCGTCACATGCGCATGGCTTCGCTTGATATCGCATCTTATATGCGTCGCATCGCATGCACATTGAGACACGTCGCGTCGCATTCGCATGGCATTGCTTGATATCGCATCTTAAGTGCATCGCATCGCATGCGCTTATCAGTCACATCACGTTACATGCGCATGGAATCGCTTGATATCGCATGTTATAGACATCGCGTCACATGCGCATTGAGTCACGTCGCGTCACATGCACATGGCATCGCTTGATATCGCATCTCATGTGCAACGCATCGCATGCGCATTGAGTCACGACACGTCACATGCGCAAGGCATCGCTTGATATCGCATCTTATGTGTATCGCAACGCATGTGCATTGAGTTACCTCGCGTTACATGCGCGTGGCATCGCTTAATATCGCATCTTATGTGCATCGCATCGCATGCGCTTTTGAGTCACATCACGGCACATGCGCATGGCATCGCTTGATATCGCATCTAAGTTGCATCGCATCGCATGCGCTTTTGAGCCACATCACGTCACATGCGCATGGCATCGCTTGATATCGCATCTTATGTGCTTCGAATCGCATGCGCACTGAGTCACGTCGCCACACATGCACATGGCATCGCTTGATATTGCATCTCATGTGCATTGCAACGCATGCGAATTGAATCACGTCGCGTCACATTCGCATGGCATCGCTTGATATCGCATCTTATGTGCATCGCATCGCATGCGCTTTTGAGCCACATCACGTCACATGCGCATGGCATCGCTTGATATCGCATCTTATGTGCTTCGAATCGCATGCGCACTGAGTCACGTCGACACATGCACATGGCATCGCTTGATATTGCATCTCATGTGCATTGCAACGCATGCGAATTGAATTACGTCGCGTCACATGCGCATGCCATCGCTTGTTATCGCATCTTAGGTGCATCGCATCGCATGCTCATTGAGTCATCTCGCGTACACATGCCCATGGCATCGCTTGATATCGCATCTTATCTGCATCGCATCGCATGCGAATTGAGTCACAGATCGTCACATGCGCATGGCATCACTTGATATCGCACCTTATGTACATTGCATCGCATGCGCATTGAGTCACATCGCATCACATGCGCATGGCATCGCTATATATCGCATCCTATGTGCAATGCATCGTATGCGCATTGAGTCACATCGCATCTCATGCGCATTGAGCCATGTCAGGTCACATTTGCATGGCATCGCTTGAAATCGCATCTTATGTGCATCGCATCGCATGCGCATTGAGTCACGTCCCGAAACATGCGTATGGCATCGCTTGATATCGCATCTTATGTGCATCGCACCGCATGCGCATTCAGACACGTCGCGTCACATGCGCATGGCATCGCTTGATATCGCACCTCTGTGCATCGCATCTCATGCGCATTGAGTCACGTCGCATCACATGCGCATGGCATCGCTTGATATCGCATCTTATATGCATCGCATCGCGTGCGCATTGAGTCACGTCGCGTCGCATTCGCATGGCATCGCTTGATATCGCATCTTAAGTGCATCGCATCGCATGCGCTTTCGAGTCACGTCGCATCGCATGCGCAAGGCATCGCTTGATATCGTATCTTATGTGCATCGCATCGCATGCTTTTTGAGTCACGTCGCGTCACATGCGCATGGCATCGCTTGATATCGCATCTTATGAGCATCGCATCGCTTACGGATTGAGTCACAAGACGTTACATGCGCATGGCATCACTTGATATCGCATCTTATGTGCATCGCATCGCATGCGCATTGAGTCACTTCGCATCTCATGCACATGGCATTGCTTGATTACGCATCTGATGTGCATCGCATCGCATGCGCATTGAGCCATTTCTCGTCACATTTGCATGGCATCGCTTGATATCGCATCTTATGTGCACCGCATCGCATGCGCATTGAGTCACGTTGCGTCATATGCGCATGGCATCGCTTGATATCGCATCTCATGTGCATCGCATCGCATGCGCATTGAGTCACATCGCATCACATGCGCTTGGCATCGCTTGATATCGCATCTTATGTGCATCGCATCGCATGCGTGTTGAGTCACGTCGCGTCGCATTCGCATGCCATTGCCTGATATCGCATCTTATGTTCATCGCATCGCATGTGCATTGAGTCACATCGCGCCACATGCGCATGACATCGCTCGATATCGCATCTTTTGTGCATCGCATTGCTTGCGCATTGGGTGACATCGCGTCATATGCGCATGGCATCGCTTGATATCGCATCATATGTGCATCGCATCGCATTGAGTCACATCGCGTCACATACGCATGCATTGCTCGACATCGCGTCTTATGTGCATCGCATGAGCATTGAGTCACGTCGCGTCACATGCGCATGGCATCGCTTGATATCGCATCTTATGTGCATCGCATCGCATGTGCATTGAGTCACGTCGCGTTACATGCGCATGGCATCGCTTGATATCGCATCTTGTGTGCAACGCATCGCATGCGCATTGAGACAGGTCGCATCGCATGCGCATGGCATTGCTTGATATCGCATATAATGTTCATCTCATCGCATGTGCATTGAGTCACGTCGCATCTCACGTGCATGGCATCCCTCGACATCGCATCTTATGCGCATCGAATCGCATGCGCATTGAGTCACATCGCGTCAAAAGCCCATGGCTTCGCTTGATATCGCATCTTATGTGCATCGCATCGCATGCGCTTCTGAGTCACATCACGTCACATGCGCATGGCATTGCTTGATATCGCATCTTATGTGCATCGCATCGCATTCGCTTTTGAGCCACATCACGTCACATGCGCATGGCATCGCTTGATATCGCATCTTATGTGCTTCGCATCGCATTCGCATTGAGTCACTTCGCCACACATGCACATGGCATCGCTTGATATTGCTACTCATGTGCATTGCATCGCATGTGAATTGACTCACGTCGCGTCATATTCTCATGGCATCGCTTGCTATCGCATCTTATGTGCATCGCATCGCATGCGCATTAGGTCACGTCGCGTCACATGCTCATGGCATTGCTTGTTATCGCATCTTATGTGCATCGCATCGCATGCTCATTGAGTCATCTCGCGTCACATGCGCATGGCATCGCTTGATATGGCATATTATGTGCATCGCATCGCATGCTTATTGATTCACGTCGCGTCACATGCGCATGGCATCGCTTGATATCGCATCCTATGTGCATCGCATCGCATGCGACTTGAGCCACAGATCGTCACATGCGCATGGCATCACTTGATATCGCACCTTATGTGCATCGCATCGCATGCGCATTGAGTCACATCGCATCAAATGCGCTTGGCAGCGCTATATATCGCATCCTATGTGCATCGCATCGCATGCGCATTGAGCCTTGTCAGGTCACATTTGCATGGCATCGCTTCATATCGTATCTTATATGCATCGCATCGCATGCGCATTGAGTCACGTCGCGTCATATGCGCATGGCATCGCTTGATATCGCATCTTATATGCATCGCATCGCGTGCGCATTGAGTCACGTCTCGTCGCATTCGCATGGCATCGCTTGATATCGCATCTTAGGTGCATTGCATCGCATGCGCTTTTCAGTCACATCACGTTACATGCGCATGGCATCGCTTGATATCGCATCTTATAGACATCGCGTCACATGCGTATTGAGTCACGTCGCGTCACATGCACATGTCATCGCTTGATATCGCACCTCGTGTGCATCGCATCGCATGCGCATTGAGCCACGTCGCATCATATGCGCATGGCATCGCGTGATATCGCATCCTATGTGCATCGCATCGCATGTGCATTGAGTTACGTCGCGTTACATGCGCGTGGCATCGCTTGACATCGCATCTTATGTGCATCGCATCGCATGTGCATTGAGTCACGTCGCGTTACATGCGCATGGCATCGCTTCATATCGCATCTTATGTGCACCGCGTCGCATGCGCAGTGAGCCACTTCGGGTCACATGCGCATGGCATGGCTTGATATGGCATCTTATGAGCATCGCGTCGCATGCTTATTGAGCCACGTCGCGTCACTTGCGCATGGCATCACTTGATATCGCATCTTATGTGCATCGCATCGCATGCGCATTGAGTCACAACGCGTCACATGCGCATGGCATCGCTCGACATCGCATTTTTTGTGCATCGCATAGCATGCGCATTGAGTCACTTCGCATCAGATGCACATGGCATCGCTTGATATCGCATCTTATGTGCATCGCATCGCATGCGCATTGAGTCACGTCGCATCACATGCGTATGGCATCGCTTGATATCGCATCTTATGTGCATCGCTTCGAATGCGGTTTGAGTCACATCCAATAACATGAGCATGGCATCGCTCGACAACGCATCTTATGTGCATCGCATCGCATGCGCATTGAGTCACATTGCGTCATATGCGCATGGCATCGCTTGATATCGCATCTCATGTGCATCGCATCGCATGCGCATTGAGTCACGTCGCATCACATGCGCTTGGCATCGCTTGATATCGCATCTTATGTTAATCGCATCGCATGCGCATTGAGTCACGTCGCGTCGCATTCGCATGGCATTGCCTGATATCGCACCTTATGTTCATCGCATCGCATGTGCATTGAGTCACATCGCGCCACATGCGCATGACATCGTTAGGTATCGCATCTTTTGTGCATCGCATTGCATGCGCATTGAGTGACATCGCGCCACATGCGCATGACATCGCTAGATATCGCATCTTATGTGCATCGCATCGTATGCGCACTGAGTTACATCGCATCTCATGCGCATGGCATCGCTCGACAACCCATCTTATGTGCATCGCATCGCATGTGCATTGAGCCATGTCACGTCACATTTGCATGGCATCGCTTAATATCGCATCTTATGTGCATCTCATCGCATGCGCATTGCGTCACGTACGTCACATGCGCATGACATCGCTTGATATCGCATCTTATTTGAATCGCACCGCATGCGCATTCAGCCTAGTCACGTCACATGCGCATGGCTTCGCTTGATATCGCATCTTATGTGGATCGCATCGCATGCGCGTTGAGTCATGTCTCTTCATATTTCTATGGCATTCCTTGATATCGCATCTTATGTTCATCGCATCGCATGTGCATTGAGTCACGTAGCACCACATGCGCATGACATCGCTCGATATCGCATCTTTTGTGAATCGAATCGCATGCGCATTGAAAGACATCGCGTCATACGCGCATGGCATCGCTTGATATCGCATCTTATGTGCATCGCATCGCAGCGCAATGAGTCACATACGCATGCATCGCTCGACATCGCATCTTATGTGAATCGCATGCGCATTGAGTCACGTCGCATGACATGCGCAAGGCATCGCGTGATATCGCATCTTATGTGCATCGCATCGCATGCGTATTGAGTCACGTCGCGTCACATGCGAATGGCATCGCTTGATATCGCATCTTATGTGCATCGCATCTCATACTCATTGAATCACGTCGCGTCACATGCGCATGGCATCGCTTGATATCGCATCTCATGTGCATCGCATCGCATGCGCATTGAGTCACGTCGCATCACATGGGCATGGCATCGCTTGATATCGCAACTTATGTGCATTGCATCGCATGCGTATTGAGTCACGTCGAGTCACATGCGAATGGCATGGCTTGATATCGCATCTTATGTGGATCGCATCGCAGACTCATTGAGTCACGTCGCGTCACATGCGCATGGCATCGCTTGATATCGCATCTCATGTGCATCGCATCGCATGCGCATTGAGTCACGTCGCATCACATGCGCAAGGAATCGCTCGACATCGCATCCTTTGTGCATCGCGTAGCATGCGCATTGAGTCACGTCGCATCACATGAGCATGGCATCGCTCGACAACGCATCTTATGTGCATCGCATCGCATGCGCTTTGAGTCACGTTGCGTCATATGCGCATTGCATCGCTTGATGTCGAATCTCATGTGCATCGCATCGCATGCGCATTGAGTCACGTCGCATCACATGCGCTTGGCATCGCTTGATATCGCATCTTATGTTAATCGCATCGCATGCGCATTGAGTCACGTCGCGTCGCATTCGCATGGCATTGCCTGATATCGCATCTTATGTTCATCGCATCGCATGTGCATTGAGTCACATCGCGCCACATGCGCATGACATCGCTAGATATCGCATCTTTTGTGCATCGCATTGCATGCGCATTGAGTGACATCGCGTCATATGCGCATGGCATCGCTTGATAACGCATATTATGTGCATCGCATCGCATGCGCTTTTGAGTCACATCACGTCACATGCGCATGGTATCGCTTGATATCGCATCTTATGTGGATCGCATCGCATGCGCTTTTGAGTCACATCACGTCACATGCGCATGGCATCGCTTGATATCACATCTTATGTGCATCCCATTGCATGCGCTTTTGAGTCACATCACGTCACATACGCATGCATCGCTCGACATCGCGTCTTGTGTACATCGCATGCGCATTGAGTGGCATCGCGCCATATACGCATGGCATCGCTTGATATCGCATCTTATGTGCATCGCATCGCAGCGCGTTGAGGTACACCCCGTCACATAAGCATGCATCGCGCCACGTCGCATCTTATGTGCATCGCATGCGCATTGAGACACATCACATCACACGCGCATGGCATCGCTCGACATCGCATCTTATGTGCATCATATCGCATGCGCATTGAGCCACGTCGCATCACATGTGCACGGCATCGCTTGATATCGCATCTTATGTGCATCGAATCGCATGCGCATTGAGTCACGTCGCATCGCATGCGCATGGTATTGCTTGATATCGCATCTTATGTTCATCTCATCGCATGTGCATTGAGTCACGTCGCACCACATGCGCATGACATCGCTCGACATCGCATCTTTTGCGCATCTCATTGCATGCCCATTTGGTGGCATCGCGTCATATACGCATGGCATCTTTTGATATCGCATCTTATGTGCATCGCATGCGCATTGAGCCACGTCGCGTCACATGCGCATGGCATCGCTTGATATCGCATCTTATGTGAATCGCATCGCATGCGCATTGAGTCACGTCGCGTTACATGCGCATGGCATCGCTTGATATCGCATCTTATGTGCAACGCATCGCATGCGCATTGAGTCACAACGCGTCACATGCGCATTGCATCACTTGATATCGCATCTTATGTGCATCGCATCGGATACGAATTGAGTCACACCGCGTCATATGCACGTGTTATCGCTTATTATCGCATCTTATGTGCATCGCATCGCATGCGCAGTGAGTCACGTCGCGTCACATACGCATGCATCGCTCGACATCGCATCTTATGTGAATCGCGTGCGCATTGAGTCACATCGCATCACCAGCGCATGGCATCGCTCGACATCTCATCTTATGTGCATCGCATCGCAGGCGCGTTGAGTCACATCACGTCACATGCGCATGGCTTAGCTTGATATCGCATCTTATGTGCAACGCACTGCATGCGCTTTTGAGTCACATCACGTCACATGCGCATGGCATCGCTTGATATCGCATTTATGTGCATCGCATCGCATGCGCATTGAGTCACGTCGCACTACATGCGCATCTCATCGCTTGACATTGCATCTTTTGTGCATCGCATCGAATGCGCATTGAGTCACGTCGCGTCACATGCGCATGGGATCGCTTGATATCGCACCTTATGTGCATCGCATCGCATGCGCATTGAGTCACGTCGCATCACATGCGCATGGCATAGCTTGATATCCTATCTTATGTGCATCGCATCGGTGGGCATTGAGTTACATCGCGTCACATACGCATGCATCGTTCGAAATCGCATCTTATGTGCATCGTATGCGCATTGAGTCACATCGCATCACACGCGCATGGCATTGCTCGACATCGCATCTTATGCGCATTTCATCGCATGCGCATTGAGTCACATCGCGTCACATGCACGTGGCATCGCTTGATATCGCATCTTATGTGCATCGCATCGCATGCGCTTTTGAGTCACATCACGTCACATGCGCATGGCATCGCTTGATATCGCATCTTATGTGCATCGAATCGCATGCGCATTGAGTCACTTCGCATCACATGCACATGGCATCACTCGACCACGCATCTTATGTGCATCGCTTCGCAGTGCATGGAGTCACATACGCACGCATCGCTCGACATCGCATCTTATGTGCCTCGCATGCGCATGAGTCACGTCGCGTCACATGCGCATGGCATCGTTTGATATCGCACGTTATGTGCAACGCATCGCGTGCGCATTGAGGCACGTCGCGTCACATGCGCATGGCATAGCTTGATATCGCATCTTATGGGCATCATAGCACATGCGCATTGAGTCACGTCTCATCGCATGCGCATGGCATTGCTTGAGATCGGATCTTATGTTCATCTAATCGTATGTGCATTGAGTCACGTCGCACCACATGCTGATGTCATCGCTCGACATCGCATCCTTTATGCATAGCATCGCATGCGCATTGAGTAACTTCGCGTCACATGCACATGGCATCCCTTGATACCGCATCTTATGTGCATCGCATCGCATGGGCATAGAGTCACGTCGCATCACATGCGTATGGCATCGCTTGATATCGCATCTTATGTGCATCGCATCGCATTCGCATTGAGTCACATCTCATCACATGGGCATGGCATCGCTCGACAACGCATCTTATGTGCATCGCATCGCATGTGCATTGAGTCATGTCTCGTCACATTTGCATGGCATCGCTTGATATCGCACCTTATGTGCATCGCATCGAATGCGCATTGAGTCGCGTCGCGTCAATGCGCATGGCATCGCTTGATATCGCATCTTATGTGCATCGCAGCGCATGCGCATTGAGTTTCGTCGCGTCACATGCGCATGGGATCGCTTGATATCGCATCTTATGTGCTTCGCATCGCATGCGCATTGAGTCACGTCGCGACACATTCACATGGCATCGCTTGATATCACATCTCATGTGCATCGCATCGCATGCGCATTGAGCCACGTCGCGTCACATTCGCATGGCATCGCTTGTAATCGCATCTTATGTGCATCGCTGCGCATGTGCATTGAGTGACGTCGCGTTACAAGCGCATGGCATCGCTTGATATCGCATCTTATGTGCATCGCATCGCATGCGCATTAAGTCACATCGCGTCAGATGCTCAAAGCATCAGTTGATATCGCATCATATGTGCATCCCATCGCATTCGCATTGCGTAACTTCGCGTCACATGCGCATGGCATCGCTTGATATCTAATTGTATATGCATCGCATCGCATGCGCATTGAGCCACATCGCGTCACATGCACATGGCATCGCTTGATATTGCATCTTATGTGCATCGCGTCGCATGCGCATTGAGCCACGTCGCATCACATGCGCATGGCATCGCTTGATATCGCATCTTATGCGCATCGCATCGCATGCGCATTGAGTCACGTCGCGTCGCATGCGCATGGCATTGCCTGATATCGTATCTTATGGTGATTGGATCGCATGTGCATTGAGTTACGTCGCACCACATGCGCATGGCATCTCTCGATATCGCATCTTTTGTGCATCGCATCGCATGCGCAGTGAATCACGTCTCGTCCCATGCGCATGGCTTCGCTTGATATCGCATCTTATGTGCATCGCATCGCATGCGCAGTGAGTCACGTCGCGTCTCATGCGCATGGAATCGCTTGATATCACATCTTATGTGCATCGCACCGTATGCGCATTCAGTTACGTCGCGTCACATGCGCATGGCATCGCTTGATATCGCATCTCACGTGCATCGCATCGCATGCGCGTTGAGTCAAGTGGGCCCACATGCGCATGACATAGCTCGATATCGCATCTTTTGTGCATCGCATCGCATGCGCGTTTAATGACATCGCGTCATATGCACATGGCATCGCTTGATATCGGATTTTATGTGCATCTCATCGCAGCGCATTGAGTCATGTCTCGTCACATTTGCATGATTTATGTGCAGCGCATCGCATGCTTATTGAGTCACGTCGCATCACATACGCAGGGTATCGCGTGATATCGCATCTTATGTTCATCGCATCGCATGCGCATTGAGTCACGTCGCATGACATGCGCAAGGCATCGCGTGATATCGCATCTTATGTGCATCGCATCGCATGCGTATTGAGTCACGTCGCGTCACATGCGAATGGCATCGCTTGATATCGCATCTTATGTGCATCGCATCTCATACTCATTGAATCACGTCGCGTCACATGCGCATGGCATCGCTTGATATCGCATCTCATGTGCATCGCATCGCATGCGCATTGAGTCACGTCGCATCACATGGGCATGGCATCGCTTGATATCGCAACTTATGTGCATTGCATCGCATGCGTATTGAGTCACGTCGAGTCACATGCGAATGGCATGGCTTGATATCGCATCTTATGTGGATCGCATCGCAGACTCATTGAGTCACGTCGCGTCACATGCGCATGGCATCGCTTGATATCGCATCTCATGTGCATCGCATCGCATGCGCATTGAGTCACGTCGCATCACATGCGCAAGGAATCGCTCGACATCGCATCCTTTGTGCATCGCGTAGCATGCGCATTGAGTCACGTCGCATCACATGAGCATGGCATCGCTCGACAACGCATCTTATGTGCATCGCATCGCATGCGCTTTGAGTCACGTTGCGTCATATGCGCATTGCATCGCTTGATGTCGAATCTCATGTGCATCGCATCGCATGCGCATTGAGTCACGTCGCATCACATGCGCTTGGCATCGCTTGATATCGCATCTTATGTTAATCGCATCGCATGCGCATTGAGTCACGTCGCGTCGCATTCGCATGGCATTGCCTGATATCGCATCTTATGTTCATCGCATCGCATGTGCATTGAGTCACATCGCGCCACATGCGCATGACATCGCTAGATATCGCATCTTTTGTGCATCGCATTGCATGCGCATTGAGTGACATCGCGTCATATGCGCATGGCATCGCTTGATAACGCATATTATGTGCATCGCATCGCATGCGCTTTTGAGTCACATCACGTCACATGCGCATGGTATCGCTTGATATCGCATCTTATGTGGATCGCATCGCATGCGCTTTTGAGTCACATCACGTCACATGCGCATGGCATCGCTTGATATCACATCTTATGTGCATCCCATTGCATGCGCTTTTGAGTCACATCACGTCACATACGCATGCATCGCTCGACATCGCGTCTTGTGTACATCGCATGCGCATTGAGTGGCATCGCGCCATATACGCATGGCATCGCTTGATATCGCATCTTATGTGCATCGCATCGCAGCGCGTTGAGGTACACCCCGTCACATAAGCATGCATCGCGCCACGTCGCATCTTATGTGCATCGCATGCGCATTGAGACACATCACATCACACGCGCATGGCATCGCTCGACATCGCATCTTATGTGCATCATATCGCATGCGCATTGAGCCACGTCGCATCACATGTGCACGGCATCGCTTGATATCGCATCTTATGTGCATCGAATCGCATGCGCATTGAGTCACGTCGCATCGCATGCGCATGGTATTGCTTGATATCGCATCTTATGTTCATCTCATCGCATGTGCATTGAGTCACGTCGCACCACATGCCCATGACATCGCTCGACATCGCATCTTTTGCGCATCTCATTGCATGCCCATTTGGTGGCATCGCGTCATATACGCATGGCATCTTTTGATATCGCATCTTATGTGCATCGCATGCGCATTGAGCCACGTCGCGTCACATGCGCATGGCATCGCTTGATATCGCATCTTATGTGAATCGCATCGCATGCGCATTGAGTCACGTCGCGTTACATGCGCATGGCATCGCTTGATATCGCATCTTATGTGCAACGCATCGCATGCGCATTGAGTCACAACGCGTCACATGCGCATTGCATCACTTGATATCGCATCTTATGTGCATCGCATCGGATACGAATTGAGTCACACCGCGTCATATGCACGTGTTATCGCTTATTATCGCATCTTATGTGCATCGCATCGCATGCGCAGTGAGTCACGTCGCGTCACATACGCATGCATCGCTCGACATCGCATCTTATGTGAATCGCGTGCGCATTGAGTCACATCGCATCACCAGCGCATGGCATCGCTCGACATCTCATCTTATGTGCATCGCATCGCAGGCGCGTTGAGTCACATCACGTCACATGCGCATGGCTTAGCTTGATATCGCATCTTATGTGCATCGCACTGCATGCGCTTTTGAGTCACATCACGTCACATGCGCATGGCATCGCTTGATATCGCATTTATGTGCATCGCATCGCATGCGCATTGAGTCACGTCGCACTACATGCGCATCTCATCGCTTGACATTGCATCTTTTGTGCATCGCATCGAATGCGCATTGAGTCACGTCGCGTCACATGCGCATGGGATCGCTTGATATCGCACCTTATGTGCATCGCATCGCATGCGCATTGAGTCACGTCGCATCACATGCGCATGGCATAGCTTGATATCCTATCTTATGTGCATCGCATCGGTGGGCATTGAGTTACATCGCGTCACATACGCATGCATCGTTCGAAATCGCATCTTATGTGCATCGTATGCGCATTGAGTCACATCGCATCACACGCGCATGGCATTGCTCGACATCGCATCTTATGCGCATTTCATCGCATGCGCATTGAGTCACATCGCGTCACATGCACGTGGCATCGCTTGATATCGCATCTTATGTGCATCGCATCGCATGCGCTTTTGAGTCACATCACGTCACATGCGCATGGCATCGCTTGATATCGCATCTTATGTGCATCGAATCGCATGCGCATTGAGTCACTTCGCATCACATGCACATGGCATCACTCGACCACGCATCTTATGTGCATCGCTTCGCAGTGCATGGAGTCACATACGCACGCATCGCTCGACATCGCATCTTATGTGCCTCGCATGCGCATGAGTCACGTCGCGTCACATGCGCATGGCATCGTTTGATATCGCACGTTATGTGCAACGCATCGCGTGCGCATTGAGGCACGTCGCGTCACATGCGCATGGCATAGCTTGATATCGCATCTTATGGGCATCATAGCACATGCGCATTGAGTCACGTCTCATCGCATGCGCATGGCATTGCTTGAGATCGGATCTTATGTTCATCTAATCGTATGTGCATTGAGTCACGTCGCACCACATGCTGATGTCATCGCTCGACATCGCATCCTTTATGCATAGCATCGCATGCGCATTGAGTAACTTCGCGTCACATGCACATGGCATCCCTTGATACCGCATCTTATGTGCATCGCATCGCATGGGCATAGAGTCACGTCGCATCACATGCGTATGGCATCGCTTGATATCGCATCTTATGTGCATCGCATCGCATTCGCATTGAGTCACATCTCATCACATGGGCATGGCATCGCTCGACAACGCATCTTATGTGCATCGCATCGCATGTGCATTGAGTCATGTCTCGTCACATTTGCATTTCATCGCTTGATATCGCACCTTATGTGCATCGCATCGAATGCGCATTGAGTCGCGTCGCGTCAATGCGCATGGCATCGCTTGATATCGCATCTTATGTGCATCGCAGCGCATGCGCATTGAGTTTCGTCGCGTCACATGCGCATGGGATCGCTTGATATCGCATCTTATGTGCTTCGCATCGCATGCGCATTGAGTCACGTCGCGACACATTCACATGGCATCGCTTGATATCACATCTCATGTGCATCGCATCGCATGCGCATTGAGCCACGTCGCGTCACATTCGCATGGCATCGCTTGTAATCGCATCTTATGTGCATCGCTGCGCATGTGCATTGAGTGACGTCGCGTTACAAGCGCATGGCATCGCTTGATATCGCATCTTATGTGCATCGCATCGCATGCGCATTAAGTCACATCGCGTCAGATGCTCAAAGCATCAGTTGATATCGCATCATATGTGCATCCCATCGCATTCGCATTGCGTAACTTCGCGTCACATGCGCATGGCATCGCTTGATATCTAATTGTATGTGCATCGCATCGCATGCGCATTGAGCCACATCGCGTCACATGCACATGGCATCGCTTGATATTGCATCTTATGTGCATCGCGTCGCATGCGCATTGAGCCACGTCGCATCACATGCGCATGGCATCGCTTGATATCGCATCTTATGCGCATCGCATCGCATGCGCATTGAGTCACGTCGCGTCGCATGCGCATGGCATTGCCTGATATCGTATCTTATGGTGATTGGATCGCATGTGCATTGAGTTACGTCGCACCACATGCGCATGGCATCTCTCGATATCGCATCTTTTGTGCATCGCATCGCATGCGCAGTGAATCACGTCTCGTCCCATGCGCATGGCATCGCTTGATATCGCATCTCACGTGCATCGCATCGCATGCGCGTTGAGTCAAGTGGGCCCACATGCGCATGACATAGCTCGATATCGCATCTTTTGTGCATCGCATCGCATGCGCGTTTAATGACATCGCGTCATATGCACATGGCATCGCTTGCCATCGGATTTTATGTGCATCTCATCGCAGCGCATTGAGTCATGTCTCGTCACATTTGCATGATTTATGTGCAGCGCATCGCATGCTTATTGAGTCACGTCGCATCACATACGCAGGGTATCGCGTGATATCGCATCTTATGTTCATCGCATCGCATGCGCATTGAGTCACGTCGCGTCACATGCGCAATGGCATCGCTTGATATGGCATCTTATGTGCATCTCATCGCATGCGCATTAAGTCACATCGCGTCACATGCTCATGGCATCACTTCATATCGCATCTTATGTGCATCGCATCGCATACGCATTGCGTAGCTTCGCATCACATGCGTATGGCATCGCTTGATATCGCATCCTATGTGCATCGCATCGCATGCGCATTTAGTCACATCACGTCGCAGGCGCATGGCATCGCTTGATATCTAATTTTATGTGCATCGCATCGCATACGCATTGAGTCACATCGCTTCACATGCGCATGACATTGCTTGATATCGCATCTTATGTGCATCACATAGCATGCGCTTTTGAGTTGTTGTTGTTGTTGTTGTTGTGTTTAACGCCCGCTTTTACTACTACGGCACCGCAGGCGATGACACTGATGATACATGAAGATGGAGCACCGGTGGAATGAGATGGCGGGGGAAACCGGAGTACCCGGAGAAAACCTGCCCTGACGCCGCTTCGTCCACCACGAACACCTCATGCGGGTCCCTGGGATCGAACCCGGGCCGCCTAGGTGGTAGGCGAGCGCGCTAACCGCTCGGCCACGGCGCCGCCGCGCTTTTGAGTCACATCACGTCACATACGCATGGCATCGCGTGATATCGCATCCTATGTGCATCGCACCGCATGCGCATTGAGTCACGTCGCGTCACATGAGCATGGAAACTCTTGATATCGCGTCTTATGTGCATCGCATGGCATGCTTATTGAGTCACGTCTCGTCACATGCGCATGGCATCGCTTGATATCGCATCTTATGTGTATCGCATCGCATGCGCATTGAGTCACATCGCGTCACATGCGCATGGCATCAGTTGATATCGCATTTTATGTGGATCGCATCGCATTTGCATTGAGTCATGTCTCGTCACATTTGCAAGATTTATGTGCAGAGCATCGCATGCTTATTGAGTCACGTCGCGTCACATGCGCATGGCATCTCTTGATATCGCATCTTATGTGCATCGCATCGCATGCGCATTGAGTCACTTCGCATCACATGCGCATGGCATCAGTTGAGATCGCATCTTATGTGCATCGCATCGCATGCGCATTGAGTCACTTCGCATCACATGCGAATGGCATCGCTTGATATGGCATCTTATGTGCATTGCATCGCATGCGCATTGAGTCACCTCCCATGACATGCGCATGGCATCGCTCGACAACGATTTTATGTGCATCGCATCGCATGCGTATTGAGTCACGTCGCGTCACATGCGCATGGAATCGCTTGATATCGCATTTTATGTGCAGCGCATCACATGCTTATTGAGTCACGTGGCGTCACATGCGCATGGCATCGCTTGATATCGCATCTTATGTGCATCGCATCGCATGCGCATTGAGTCACATCGCGTCATATGCGCATGGCATCACTTGATATCACATCATATGTGCAACGCATCGCATGCGCATTGCGTAACTTCGCATCACATGCGTATGTTGTCGCTGGATATCGCATCCTATGTGCATCGCATCGCATGCGCATTGAGTCACATCCCACCACAAGCGCATGGCATCGCTCGACAACGCATCTTATGTCCATCGCATCGCATGCGCATTGAGTCATTATCATGGCACCACTTGATATCGTATCCTATGTGTATCGCATCGCATGCGCATTGAGTCACGTCGAATCACATGCGCATGGCATCGCTCGACAACGCATCTTATGTGCCTCGCATGCGCATGAGTCACGTCGCGTCACATGCGCATGGCATCGTTTGATATCGCACGTTATGTGCAACGCATCGCGTGCGCATTGAGGCACGTCGCGTCACATGCGCATGGCATAGGTTGATATCGCATCTTATGGGCATCATAGCACATGCGCATTGAGTCACGTCTCATCGCATGCGCATGGCATTGCTTGAGATCGGATCTTATGTTCATCTAATCGTATGTGCATTGAGTCACGTCGCACCACATGCTGATGTCATCGCTCGACATCGCATCCTTTATGCATAGCATCGCATGCGCATTGAGTAACTTCGCGTCACATGCACATGGCATCCCTTGATACCGCATCTTATGTGCATCGCATCGCATGGGCATAGAGTCACGTCGCATCACATGCGTATGGCATCGCTTGATATCGCATCTTATGTGCATCGCATCGCATTCGCATTGAGTCACATCTCATCACATGGGCATGGCATCGCTCGACAACGCATCTTATGTGCATCGCATCGCATGTGCATTGAGTCATGTCTCGTCACATTTGCATGGCATCGCTTGATATCGCACCTTATGTGCATCGCATCGAATGCGCATTGAGTCGCGTCGCGTCAATGCGCATGGCATCGCTTGATATCGCATCTTATGTGCATCGCAGCGCATGCGCATTGAGTTTCGTCGCGTCACATGCGCATGGGATCGCTTGATATCGCATCTTATGTGCTTCGCATCGCATGCGCATTGAGTCACGTCGCGACACATTCACATGGCATCGCTTGATATCACATCTCATGTGCATCGCATCGCATGCGCATTGAGCCACGTCGCGTCACATTCGCATGGCATCGCTTGTAATCGCATCTTATGTGCATCGCTGCGCATGTGCATTGAGTGACGTCGCGTTACAAGCGCATGGCATCGCTTGATATCGCATCTTATGTGCATCGCATCGCATGCGCATTAAGTCACATCGCGTCAGATGCTCAAAGCATCAGTTGATATCGCATCATATGTGCATCCCATCGCATTCGCATTGCGTAACTTCGCGTCACATGCGCATGGCATCGCTTGATATCTAATTGTATGTGCATCGCATCGCATGCGCATTGAGCCACATCGCGTCACATGCACATGGCATCGCTTGATATTGCATCTTATGTGCATCGCGTCGCATGCGCATTGAGCCACGTCGCATCACATGCGCATGGCATCGCTTGATATCGCATCTTATGCGCATCGCATCGCATGCGCATTGAGTCACGTCGCGTCGCATGCGCATGGCATTGCCTGATATCGTATCTTATGGTGATTGGATCGCATGTGCATTGAGTTACGTCGCACCACATGCGCATGGCATCTCTCGATATCGCATCTTTTGTGCATCGCATCGCATGCGCAGTGAATCACGTCTCGTCCCATGCGCATGGCTTCGCTTGATATCGCATCTTGTGTGCATCGCATCGCATGCGCAGTGAGTCACGTCGCGTCTCATGCGCATGGAATCGCTTGATATCACATCTTATGTGCATCGCACCGTATGCGCATTCAGTTACGTCGCGTCACATGCGCATGGCATCGCTTGATATCGCATCTCACGTGCATCGCATCGCATGCGCGTTGAGTCAAGTGGGCCCACATGCGCATGACATAGCTCGATATCGCATCTTTTGTGCATCGCATCGCATGCGCGTTTAATGACATCGCGTCATATGCACATGGCATCGCTTGATATCGGATTTTATGTGCATCTCATCGCAGCGCATTGAGTCATGTCTCGTCACATTTGCATGATTTATGTGCAGCGCATCGCATGCTTATTGAGTCACGTCGCATCACATACGCAGGGTATCGCGTGATATCGCATCTTATGTTCATCGCATCGCATGCGCATTGAGTCACGTCGCGTCACATGCGCAATGGCATCGCTTGATATCGCATCTTATGTGCATCTCATCGCATGCGCATTAAGTCACATCGCGTCACATGCTCATGGCATCACTTCATATCGCATCTTATGTGCATCGCATCGCATACGCATTGCGTAGCTTCGCATCACATGCGTATGGCATCGCTTGATATCGCATCCTATGTGCATCGCATCGCATGCGCATTTAGTCACATCACGTCGCAGGCGCATGGCATCGCTTGATATCTAATTTTATGTGCATCGCATCGCATACGCATTGAGTCACATCGCTTCACATGCGCATGACATTGCTTGATATCGCATCTTATGTGCATCACATAGCATGCGCTTTTGAGTTGTTGTTGTTGTTGTTGTGTTTAACGCCCGCTTTTACTACTACGGCACCGCAGGCGATGACACTGATGATACATGAAGATGGAGCACCGGTGGAATGAGATGGCGGGGGAAACCGGAGTACCCGGAGAAAACCTGCCCTGACGCCGCTTCGTCCACCACGAACACCTCATGCGGGTCCCTGGGATCGAACCCGGGCCGCCTAGGTGGTAGGCGAGCGCGCTAACCGCTCGGCCACGGCGCCGCCGCGCTTTTGAGTCACATCACGTCACATACGCATGGCATCGCGTGATATCGCATCCTATGTGCATCGCACCGCATGCGCATTGAGTCACGTCGCGTCACATGATCATGGAAACTCTTGATATCGCGTCTTATGTGCATCGCATGGCATGCTTATTGAGTCACGTCTCGTCACATGCGCATGGCATCGCTTGATATCGCATCTTATGTGTATCGCATCGCATGCGCATTGAGTCACATCGCGTCACATGCGCATGGCATCAGTTGATATCGCATTTTATGTGGATCGCATCGCATTTGCATTGAGTCATGTCTCGTCACATTTGCAAGATTTATGTGCAGAGCATCGCATGCTTATTGAGTCACGTCGCGTCACATGCGCATGGCATCTCTTGATATCGCATCTTATGTGCATCGCATCGCATGCGCATTGAGTCACTTCGCATCACATGCGCATGGCATCAGTTGAGATCGCATCTTATGTGCATCGCATCGCATGCGCATTGAGTCACTTCGCATCACATGCGAATGGCATCGCTTGATATGGCATCTTATGTGCATTGCATCGCATGCGCATTGAGTCACCTCCCATGACATGCGCATGGCATCGCTTGACAACGATTTTATGTGCATCGCATCGCATGCGTATTGAGTCACGTCGCGTCACATGCGCATGGAATCGCTTGATATCGCATTTTATGTGCAGCGCATCACATGCTTATTGAGTCACGTGGCGTCACATGCGCATGGCATCGCTTGATATCGCATCTTATGTGCATCGCATCGCATGCGCATTGAGTCACATCGCGTCATATGCGCATGGCATCACTTGATATCACATCTTATGTGCAACGCATCGCATGCGCATTGCGTAACTTCGCATCACATGCGTATGTTGTCGCTGGATATCGCATCCTATGTGCATCGCATCGCATGCGCATTGAGTCACATCCCACCACAAGCGCATGGCATCGCTCGACAACGCATCTTATGTCCATCGCATCGCATGCGCATTGAGTCATTATCATGGCACCACTTGATATCGTATCCTATGTGTATCGCATCGCATGCGCATTGAGTCACCTCGCATCACATGCGCATGGCATCGCTCGACAACGCATCTTATGTGCATCGTATCGCATGCGCATTGAGCCACGTCTCGTCACATTTCCAAGGCATCGCTCGATATCGCATTTTATGTGCATCGCATCGCATGCGCATTGAGTCACGTCGCGTCACATATGCAGGGCATCGCTTGATATCGCATCTTATGTGCATCGCACCGCATCTGCATTCAGTGACATCGCGACACATGTGCATGGCTTCGCTTGGTATCGCATCTCGTGTGCATCGCATCGAAAGCGCATTGAGTCACGTTGCATCACATGCGCATGGCATCGCTTGATATCGCATCTTATATGCATCGCATCGCATGCGCATTGAGTCACGTCGCTTCGCATTCGCATGGCATTTCTTGATATCGCATCTTATGTCCATCGAATCGCATGTGCATTGAGTCACGTAGCACCACATGCGCATGGCATCGCTTGATATCGCATCTTATGTGCATCGCATCGCATGCGCATTGAGTTACGTCACATCTCATGCGCATGGCATCACTTGATATCGCATCTTATGTGCATCGCATCGCATGAGCAATGAGTCACATCACAACACATGCGCATGGCATCGCTCGACAACGCATCTTATGTGCATCGCATCGCATGCGCATTGAGTCATGTCTGGTCACATTTGCATGGCATCGCTTGATATCGCATATTATGTGCATCGCA
Organism: Tenodera sinensis; assembly: GCA_030765045.1. Lineage (NCBI taxonomy): Eukaryota > Metazoa > Arthropoda > Insecta > Mantodea > Mantidae > Tenodera > Tenodera sinensis. The sequence goes on from CM060973.1 coordinate 51,359,045, forward strand.
TCGCACTGAGATACGTCGCGTCACATGCGCATGGCATTGCTTGACATCGCATCTTATGTGCATCCCACCGTATGCGCATTCAGTTACGTCGCGTCACATGCGCATGGCATCGCTTGATATCGCATCTCATGTGGATCGCATCGCATGTGCATGGAGTCACGTCGCACCACATGCGCATGACATCGCTCGATATCGCATCTTTAGTGCATCGCATCGCATGCGCATTGAAAGAAATCGCGTCATATGTACATGGCATCGCCTGATATCGCATTTTATGTGCATCGCATCGCATGCGCATTGAGACACGTCGCATCACATTCGCATGGCATCGCTTGATATTGCATCTTATGTGCATCGCATCGCATGCCCATTGAGTCACATCGCATCACACGCGCATGGCATCGCTCGACATCGCATCTTATGTGCATCGCAACGCATGCGCGTTGAGTCACATCGCTTCACATGCGCATGGCATCGCCTGATATCGCACCTTATGTGCATCGCATCGCATGCGCTTTTGAGTCACATCACGTCACATGCGCATGGCATCGCGTGATATCGCATCCTATGTGGATCGCATCGCATGCGCATTTAGTCTCGTCGCGTCACACGAGCATGGAAACTCTTGATATCGCATCTTATGTGCATCGCATCGCATGCGCATTGAGTCACATCGCGTCACATGCGCATGGCATCTGTTGATATCGCATCTTATGTGGATCGCATCGCATGCGCATTGAGTCATGTCTCGTCACATTTGCATGATTTATGTGCAGCGCATCGCATGCTTACTGAGTCACGTTGCGTCACATGCGCATGGCATCGCTTGATATCGCATCTTATGTGCATCGCATCGCATGCGCATTGAGTCGCATCGCGTCACATGCGCATGGCATCAGTTGATATCACAGCTTATGTGCATCGCATCGCATGCGCATTGAGTCACTTTGCATCACATGCGCATGCCATCGCTCGACAACGCATCTTATGTGCATCGCATGGCATGCGCATTGAGTCATGTCTCGTCACATTTGCATGGCATCACTTGATATCGCATCTTATGTGCATCGCATCGCATGCACATTGAGTCACGTGGCGTCACATGCTCATGCCATCGTTTGATATCGCATCTTATGTGCATCGCATCGCATGCGCATTGAGACACGTCGCGTCACACGCGCATGGCGTCGCTTGATATCGCATATAATGTGCATCGCATCACATGCGCATTGAGACACGTCGCATCACATTCGCATGGCATCGCTTGATATTGCATCTTATGTGCATCGCATCGCATGCCCATTGAGTCACATCGCATCACATGCGCCTGGCATCGCTCGACAACGCATCTTATGTGCATCGCATCGCATGCACATTGAGTCATGTCTCGTCACATTTCCATGGCATCGCTTGATATCGCATCTTATATGCATCGAGTCGGATGCGCATTGAGTCAGGTCGCGTCGCATTGGCATGGCATTGCTTGATATCGCATCTTATGTTCATCGCATCGCATGTGCATTGAGTAACGTAGCACCACATGCGCATGACATCGCCCGACATCGCATCTTTTGTGCATCGCATCGCATGCGCATAGGGTGACATCGCGTCATATGCGCATGGCGCCGCTTGATATCGCATCTTATGTGCATCGCATGCGCATTGAGTCACATCGCATCACATGCGCATGACATCGCTTGATATCGCATCTTATGTGCATCGCATCGCATGCTAATTGAGTCACATCACGTCACATGCACATGGCAGCGCTTGATATCGCATCTTATGTGCATCGCGTTGCATGCGCATTGAGTGACATCGCGTCACATGCACATGGCCTCGCTTGATATCGCATCTCATGCGCATCGCATCGCATGCGCATTGAGTTACGTCGCATCACATGCGCATGGCATCGCTTGATATCGCATCTTATGTGCATCGCATCGCATGCGCATTGAGTCAAGTCCTGTCACATGCGCATGGCATCGCTTGATATCGCATCTCATGTGCATCGCATCGCATGCGCATTGAGTGACGTCGCGTCACATACGCATGCATCGCTCGACATCGCGTCTTATGTCCATCGCATGCGCGTAGACGCACGTCGCGTCACATGCGCACGGCATCACTTTATATCACATCTTATGTGCATGGCATCGCATCTGCATTGAGTCACGCGGCGTTGCATGCGCATGGCATCGCTTGATATCGCATCTTATGTGCATCGCATCGCATGCGCATTGAGTCACTTCGCATCACATGCGCATGGCATCGCTTGATATCGCATCTTATGTGCATCGCATCGCATGCGCTTTTGAGTCACATCGATTCACATGCGCATGACATAGCTTGATATCGCATCTTATGTGCTTCGCATCGCATGCGCATTGAGTCACGTCGCGACACATGCACATGGCTACGCTTGATATCGCATCTCATGTGCATCGCATCGCATGCGCATTGAGTCGCGTCACATTCGTATGGCAGCGCTTGTTATTGCATCGTATGTGCATCGCATCGTATGCGCATTAGTCACGTCGAGTCACATGCGCATGGCATCGCTTGATATCGCATCTTATGTGCTTTGCATCGCATGCGCATTGAGTCGCATCACATTCACATTGCATCGCTTGATATCGCATCTTATGTGCATCGCGTCGCATGCTTATTGATTCACGTCGCGCCACATGCGCATGGCATCGCTTGATATGGCATCTTATGTGCGTCGCATCGCATGCACATTGAGCCTCAGCGCGTCACATGCGCATGGCATCGCTCGACAACACATTTTATGTGCATCGAATCACATGCCCATTGAGTCACGTCGCATCACATGCGCATGGCATCACTCGACAACGCATCTTATGTAAATGGCATCGAGCCATGTCTCGTCACATTTCCATGATATCGCTTGATATCGCCTCTTATGTGCATCGCATCGCATGCGCATTGAGTCACATCGCATCACATCCGCATGGCATCACCCGACAACGCATCTTATGTGCACCGCACCGAGTCAAGTCTCGTCACATTTCCATGGAATCGCTTGATATCGCATCTTATGTGCATCGCATCGCATGCGCGTTGAGCCACGTCACGTTACATGCGCGTGGCATCGCTTGATATCGCATCTTATGTGCATCGCATCGCATGTGCAATGAGTCACGTAGCACCACATGCGCATGACATCGCCCGATATCGCATCTGTTGTGCATCGCATCGCATGCGCATAGAGTGACATCGCGTCATATGCGCATGGCACCGCTTGATATCGAATCTTATGTGCACCGCATGCGCATTGAGTCACATCGCATCACATGCTCATGGCATCGCTTGATATCGCATCTTATGTGCATCGCATCGCATGCACATTGAGTCACATCACGTCACATACACATGGCATCGCTTGATATCGCATCTTATGTGCATCGCGTTGCATGCACATTGAGTCATGTCTCGTCACATATCCATGGCATCGCTTGATATCGCATCTTATGTGCATCGCATCGCATGCGCATTGAGTCATGTCTCGTCACATTTCCAGGGCATCGCTTGATATCGCATCTTATGTGCATCGCATCGCATGCGCATTGAGTCACGTCGCGTCACATGCGCATGGCATCGCTCGTTATCGCATATAATGTGCATCGCATCGCATGCGCATTGAGTCACTTCGCATCACATGCGCACTTCATCGCTTGATATCGCATCTTATATGCATCGAATCGGATGCGCATTGAGTCAGGTCGCGTCGCATTGGAATGGCATTGCTTGATATCGCATCTTATGTTCATCGCATCGCATGTGCATTGAGTCACGTAGCACCACATGCGCATGACATCGCCCGATATCGCATCTTTTGTGCATCGCATCTCATGCGCATAGGGTGACATCGCGTCATATGCGCATGACACCGCTTGATATCGCATCTTATGTGCATCGCATGCGCATTGAGTCACATCACATGCGCATGGCATCGCTTGATATCGCATCTTATGTGCATCGCATCGCATGCCCATTGAGTCACATCGCATCACACGCGCATGGCATCGCTCGACATCGCATCTTATGTGCATCGCAACGCATGCGCGTTGAGTCACATCGCTTCACATGCGCATGGCATCGCCTGATATCGCACCTTATGTGCATCGCATCGCATGCGCTTTTGAGTCACATCACGTCACATGCGCATGGCATCGCGTGATATCGCATCCTATGTGGATCGCATCGCATGCGCATTTAGTCTCGTCGCGTCACACGAGCATGGAAACTCTTGATATCGCATCTTATGTGCATCGCATCGCATGCGCATTGAGTCACATCGCGTCACATGCGCATGGCATCTGTTGATATCGCATCTTATGTGGATCGCATCGCATGCGCATTGAGTCATGTCTCGTCACATTTGCATGATTTATGTGCAGCGCATCGCATGCTTACTGAGTCACGTTGCGTCACATGCGCATGGCATCGCTTGATATCGCATCTTATGTGCATCGCATCGCATGCGCATTGAGTCGCATCGCGTCACATGCGCATGGCATCAGTTGATATCACAGCTTATGTGCATCGCATCGCATGCGCATTGAGTCACTTTGCATCACATGCGCATGCCATCGCTCGACAACGCATCTTATGTGCATCGCATGGCATGCGCATTGAGTCATGTCTCGTCACATTTGCATGGCATCACTTGATATCGCATCTTATGTGCATCGCATCGCATGCACATTGAGTCACGTGGCGTCACATGCTCATGCCATCGTTTGATATCGCATCTTATGTGCATCGCATCGCATGCGCATTGAGACACGTCGCGTCACACGCGCATGGCGTCGCTTGATATCGCATATAATGTGCATCGCATCACATGCGCATTGAGACACGTCGCATCACATTCGCATGGCATCGCTTGATATTGCATCTTATGTGCATCGCATCGCATGCCCATTGAGTCACATCGCATCACATGCGCCTGGCATCGCTCGACAACGCATCTTATGTGCATCGCATCGCATGCACATTGAGTCATGTCTCGTCACATTTCCATGGCATCGCTTGATATCGCATCTTATATGCATCGAGTCGGATGCGCATTGAGTCAGGTCGCGTCGCATTGGCATGGCATTGCTTGATATCGCATCTTATGTTCATCGCATCGCATGTGCATTGAGTAACGTAGCACCACATGCGCATGACATCGCCCGACATCGCATCTTTTGTGCATCGCATCGCATGCGCATAGGGTGACATCGCGTCATATGCGCATGGCGCCGCTTGATATCGCATCTTATGTGCATCGCATGCGCATTGAGTCACATCGCATCACATGCGCATGACATCGCTTGATATCGCATCTTATGTGCATCGCATCGCATGCTAATTGAGTCACATCACGTCACATGCACATGGCAGCGCTTGATATCGCATCTTATGTGCATCGCGTTGCATGCGCATTGAGTGACATCGCGTCACATGCACATGGCCTCGCTTGATATCGCATCTCATGCGCATCGCATCGCATGCGCATTGAGTTACGTCGCATCACATGCGCATGGCATCGCTTGATATCGCATCTTATGTGCATCGCATCGCATGCGCATTGAGTCAAGTCCTGTCACATGCGCATGGCATCGCTTGATATCGCATCTCATGTGCATCGCATCGCATGCGCATTGAGTGACGTCGCGTCACATACGCATGCATCGCTCGACATCGCGTCTTATGTCCATCGCATGCGCGTAGACGCACGTCGCGTCACATGCGCACGGCATCACTTTATATCACATCTTATGTGCATGGCATCGCATCTGCATTGAGTCACGCGGCGTTGCATGCGCATGGCATCGCTTGATATCGCATCTTATGTGCATCGCATCGCATGCGCATTGAGTCACTTCGCATCACATGCGCATGGCATCGCTTGATATCGCATCTTATGTGCATCGCATCGCATGCGCTTTTGAGTCACATCGATTCACATGCGCATGACATAGCTTGATATCGCATCTTATGTGCTTCGCATCGCATGCGCATTGAGTCACGTCGCGACACATGCACATGGCTACGCTTGATATCGCATCTCATGTGCATCGCATCGCATGCGCATTGAGTCGCGTCACATTCGTATGGCAGCGCTTGTTATTGCATCGTATGTGCATCGCATCGTATGCGCATTAGTCACGTCGAGTCACATGCGCATGGCATCGCTTGATATCGCATCTTATGTGCTTTGCATCGCATGCGCATTGAGTCGCATCACATTCACATTGCATCGCTTGATATCGCATCTTATGTGCATCGCGTCGCATGCTTATTGATTCACGTCGCGCCACATGCGCATGGCATCGCTTGATATGGCATCTTATGTGCGTCGCATCGCATGCACATTGAGCCTCAGCGCGTCACATGCGCATGGCATCGCTCGACAACACATTTTATGTGCATCGAATCACATGCCCATTGAGTCACGTCGCATCACATGCGCATGGCATCACTCGACAACGCATCTTATGTAAATGGCATCGAGCCATGTCTCGTCACATTTCCATGATATCGCTTGATATCGCCTCTTATGTGCATCGCATCGCATGCGCATTGAGTCACATCGCATCACATCCGCATGGCATCACCCGACAACGCATCTTATGTGCACCGCACCGAGTCAAGTCTCGTCACATTTCCATGGAATCGCTTGATATCGCATCTTATGTGCATCGCATCGCATGCGCGTTGAGCCACGTCACGTTACATGCGCGTGGCATCGCTTGATATCGCATCTTATGTGCATCGCATCGCATGTGCAATGAGTCACGTAGCACCACATGCGCATGACATCGCCCGATATCGCATCTGTTGTGCATCGCATCGCATGCGCATAGAGTGACATCGCGTCATATGCGCATGGCACCGCTTGATATCGAATCTTATGTGCACCGCATGCGCATTGAGTCACATCGCATCACATGCTCATGGCATCGCTTGATATCGCATCTTATGTGCATCGCATCGCATGCACATTGAGTCACATCACGTCACATACACATGGCATCGCTTGATATCGCATCTTATGTGCATCGCGTTGCATGCACATTGAGTCATGTCTCGTCACATATCCATGGCATCGCTTGATATCGCATCTTATGTGCATCGCATCGCATGCGCATTGAGTCATGTCTCGTCACATTTCCAGGGCATCGCTTGATATCGCATCTTATGTGCATCGCATCGCATGCGCATTGAGTCACGTCGCGTCACATGCGCATGGCATCGCTCGTTATCGCATATAATGTGCATCGCATCGCATGCGCATTGAGTCACTTCGCATCACATGCGCACTTCATCGCTTGATATCGCATCTTATATGCATCGAATCGGATGCGCATTGAGTCAGGTCGCGTCGCATTGGAATGGCATTGCTTGATATCGCATCTTATGTTCATCGCATCGCATGTGCATTGAGTCACGTAGCACCACATGCGCATGACATCGCCCGATATCGCATCTTTTGTGCATCGCATCTCATGCGCATAGGGTGACATCGCGTCATATGCGCATGACACCGCTTGATATCGCATCTTATGTGCATCGCATGCGCATTGAGTCACATCACATGCGCATGGCATCGCTTGATATCGCATCTTATGTGCATCGCATCGCATGCTAATTGAGTCACATCACGTCAAATGCACATGGCATCGCCTGATATTGCATCTTATGTGCATCGCGTTGCATGCGCATTGAGTCCCATCGCGTCACATGCACTTGGCCTCGCTTGATATCCCATCTCATGCGCATCGCATCGCATGCGCATTGAGTTACGTCGCATCACATACGCATGGCATCGCGTGATATCGCACCTTATGTGCATCGCATCGCAGGCGCATTGAGTCACGTCCCGTCACATGCGCATGGAATCGCTTATATAGCATCTTATGTGCATCGGATCGCATGCTTATTGAGCCACGTCGCGTCACATGTGCATGGCATCGCTTGATATCGCATCTTATGTGCATCGCATCGCGTGCGCATTGAGTCAAGTCCTGTCACATGCGCATGGCATCGCTTGATATCGCATCTTATGTGCATCGCATCGCATGCGCTTTGAGTGACGTCGCGTCACATACGCATGCATCGCTCGACATCGCGTCTTATGTCCATCGCATGCGCGTAGACGCACGTCGCGTCACATGCGCACGGTATCACTTTATATCACATCTTATGTGCATGGCATCGCATGTGCATTGAGTCACGCGGCGTTGCATGCGCATGGCATCGCTTGATATCGCATCTTATGTGCATCGCATAGCATGCGCATTGAGTCACTTCGCATCACATGCGCATGGCATCGCTTGATATCGCATCTTATGTGCATCGCATCGCATGCGCTTTTGAGTCACATCGATTCACATGCGCATGACATAGCTTGATATCGCATCTTATGTGCTTCGCATCGCATGCGCATTGAGTCACGTCGCGACACATGCACATGGCTACGCTTGATATCGCATCTCATGTGCATCGCATCGCATGCGCATTGAGTCGCGTCACATTCGCATGGCAGCGCTTGTTATCGCATCTTATGTGCATCGCATCGCATGCGCATTAGTCACGTCGAGTCACATGCGCATGGCATCGCTTGATATCGCATCTTATGTGCTTCGCATCGCATGCGCATTGAGTCGCATCACATTCACATTGCATCGCTTATATCGCATCTTATGTGCATCGCATCGCATGCTTATTGATTCACGGCGCGTCACATGCGCATGGCATCGCTTGATATGGCATCTTATGTGGGTCGCATCGCATGCACATTGAGCCTCAGCGCGTCGCATGCGCACGTAATCACTTGATATCGCATCTTATGTGCATCGCATCACATGCGCATTGAGTTTCTTCGCATCACATGCGCATGGCATCGCTATTAATCGCATCTTTGTGCATCGCATCGTATGCGCATTGAGTCACATCGCATCACATGCGCATGGCATCTCTCGACAACGCATTTTATGTGCATCGCATCACATGCCCATTGAGTCACGTCGCATCACATGCGCATGGCATCACTCGACAACGCATCTTATGTGCATGGCATCGAGCCATGTCTCGTCACATTTCCATGGCATCGCTTGATATCGCCTCTTATGTGCATTGCATCGCATGCGCATTGAGTCACATCGCATCACATCCGCATGGCATCACTCGACAACGCACCTTATGTGCATCGCACCGAGTCAAGTCTCGTCACATTTCCATGCAATCGCTTGATATCGCATCTTATGTGCATCGCATCGCATGAGCATTGAGCCACGTCACGTTACATGCGCATGGCATCGCTTGATATCGCATCTTATGTGCATCGCATCGCATGTGCATTGAGTCACGTAGCACCACATGCGCATGACATCGCCCGATATCGCATCTTTTGTGCATCGCATCGCATGCGCATAGAGTGACATCGCGTCATATGCGCATGGCACCGCTTGATATCGAATCTTATGTGCATCGCATGCGCATTGAGTCACATCGCATCACATGCGCATGGCATCGCTTGATATCGCACCTTATGTGCATCGCATCGCATGCGCATTGAGTCACATCACGTCACATACACATGGCATCGCTTGATATCGCATCTTATGTGCATCGCGTTGCATGCGCATTGAGTCACATCGCGTTACATGCACATGGCCTCGCTTGATATCGCATCTCATGCGCATCGCATCGCATGCGCTTATAGTTAGGTCGCATCACATACGCATGGCATCGCGTGATATCGCATCTTATGTGCATCGCATCGCATGCGCATTGAGTCACGTCCCGTCACATGCGCATGGAATCGCTTGATATCCCATCTTATGTGCATCGGATCGCATGCTTATTGAGTCACGTCGCGTCACATGCGCATGGCATCGCTTGATATCGCATCTTATGTGCATCGCATCGCATGCGCATTGAGTCAAGTCGCGTCACATGCGCATGGCATCGCTTGATATCGCATCTCATGTGCATCGCATCGCATGCGCATTGAGTGACGTCGCGTCACATACGCATGCATCGCTCGACATCGCGTCTTATGTCCATCGCATGCGCGTAGACCCACGTCGCGTCACATGCGCACGGCATCACTTTATATCACATCTTATGTGCATTACATCGCATGTGCATTGAGTCACGCCGCGTTACATGCGAATGGCATCGCTTGATATCGCATCTTATGTGCATCGCATCGCATGTGCATAGAGTCACGTAGCACCACATGCGCATGACATCGCCCGATATCGCATCTTTTGTGCATCGCATCGCATGCGCATAGAGTGACATCGCGTCATATGCGCATGGCACCGCTTGATATCACATCTTATGTGCATCACATGCGCATGGCATCGCTTGATATCGCATCTTATGTGCATCGCATCGCATGCGCATTGAGTCACATCACGTCACATGCACGTGGCATCGCTTGATATCGCATCTTATGTGCATCGCGTTGCATGCGTATTGAGTCAAATCGCGTCACATGCACATGGCCTCGCTTGATATCGCATCTCTTGCGCATCGGATCGCATGCTTATTGAGTCACGTCGCGTCACATGCGCAGGGCATCGCTTGATATCGCATCTTATGTGCATCGCATCGCATGCGCATTGAGTCAACTCGCGTCACATGTGCATGGCATCGCTTGATATCGCATCTCATGTGCATCGCATCGCATGCGCATTGAGTGACGTCGCGTCACATACGCATGCATCGCTCGACATCGCGTCTTATGTCCATCGCATGCTCGTAGACCCACGTCGCGTCACATGCGCACGGCATCACTTTATATCACATCTTATGTGCATCGCATCGCATGTGCTTTGAGTCACGCCGCGTTACATGCGCATGGCATCATTTGATATCGCATCTTATTTGGACCGCATCGCATGCGCAGTGAGTCACGTCGCGTCACATGCGCTTGGCATCGCTTGATATGGCATCTTATGAGCATCGCGTCGCATGCTTATTGAGCCACGTCGCGTCATATGCGCATGGCAATGGTTGATATCGCATATTATGTGCATCTCATCGCATGCGCATTGAGTCACATCCCATCACATGCGCATTACATCGCTCGACAACGCATCATATGTGCATCGCATCGCATGCGCATTGAGTCATGTCTCGTCACACTTGCATGGCATCGCTTGATATCGCATCTTACGTGCACCGCATCGCATGCGCATTGAGTCACGTCGCATCACATACGCATGGCATCGCGTGATATCGGATCTTCTGTGCATCATATCGCATGCGCATTGAGTCACTTCGAATCACATGCGCATTGCATCAGTTGATATCGCATCCTATGTGCATCTCATCGCATGCGCATTGAGTCACATCCCATCACATGCGCATTACATCGCTCGACAACGCATCTTATGTGCATCGCATCGCACGCGCGTTGAGTCATGTCTCGTCACATTTGCATGGCATCGCTTGATATCGCATCTTACGTGCACCGCATCGCATGCGCATTGAGTCACGTCGCATCACATACGCAGGGCATCGAGTGATATCGCATCTTATGTGCATCACATCGCATGCGCATTGAGTCACGTCGCCTCACATGCGGATGGAATCGCTTGATATCGCATCTTATGTGCATCGCACCGTATGCGCATTCAGTTACGTCGCGTCACATGCACATGGCATCGCTTGATATCGCATCTCATGTGCATCGCATCGCATGCGCGTTGAGTCAAGTCGGCCCACATGCGCATGACGTAGCTCGATATCGCATCTTTTGTGCATCGCATCGCATGCGCATTGAGTGACATCGCCTCATATGCACATGGCATCGCTTGATATCGCATTTTATGTGTATCGCATCGCAGCGCATTGAGTCATGTCTCGTCACATTTGCATGCTTTATGTGCAGCGCATCGCATGCTTATTGAGTCACGTCACATCACATACGCATGGCATCGCGTGATATCGCATCTTATGTGCATCGCATCGCATGCGCATTGCGTAACTTCGCATCACATGCGTATGGAATCGCTTGTTATCTCATCTTATGTTCATCTCATCGCATGTGCATTGAGTCACCTCGCACCACATGCGCATGACATCGCTCGACATGGCATCTTTTGTGCATTGCATCGCATGCGCATTGAGTGACATGTCGTCTAATGCGCATGGCATCGCTTGATATCGCATCTTATGTGAATCGCATCGCAGCGCATTGGGTTACATCGCGTCACATACGCATGCATCGCTCGACATCGCATCTTATGTGCATCGCATGCGCATTGAGCCACATCGTATCACACGCGCATGGGATCTCTCGACATGGCATCTTATGTGCATCACATCGCATGCGCATTGAGTCACATCGCGTCACATGCGCATGGCATTGCTTGATATGGCATCTTATGTGCGTCGCATCTCATGCTTATAGATTCACGTCGCGTCACATGCGCATGGCATCGCTTGATATCGCTTCTTATGTGCATCGCATCGCATGCGCATTGAGTCACAGCGCGACACATGCTCATGTAATCACTTGATTACGCATCTTATGTGCATCGCATCGCATGCGCATTGAGTCACTTCGCATCGCATGCGCATGGCATCGCTTGATATCGCATCTTATGTGCATCGCATCGCATGCGCTTTTGAGTCACATCGGTTCACATGCGCATGACATAGCTTGATATCGCATCTTATGTGCTTCGCATCGCATGCGCATTGAGTCACGTCGCGACACATGCACATGGCATCGCTTGATATCGCATCTCGTGTGCATCGCATGCGCATTGAGTCGCGTCACATTCGCTTGGCATCGCTTGATATCGCATCTTATGTGCATCGCATCGCATGCGCATTATTCACGTCGAGTCACATGCGCATGGCATCGCTTGATATCGCATCTTATGTGCTTCGCATCGCATACGCATTGAGTCGCATCACATTCACATTGCATCGCTTGATATCGCATCTTATGTGCATCGCATCGCATGCGCATTAGTCACGTCGCGTCACATGCGCATGGCATCGCTTGATATCTCTTCTTATGTGCATCGCATCGCATGCTTATTGATTCACGTCGCGTCACATGCGCATGGCATCGCTTGATATGGCATCTTATGTGCGTCGCATCTCATGCTTATTGATTCACGTCGCGTCACATGCGCATGGCATTGCTTGATATCGCACCTTATGTACATCGCATCGCATGCGCATTGAGCCTCAGCGCGTCACATGCGCACGTAATCACTTGATATCGCATCTTATGTGCATCGCATCACATGCGCATTGAGTCACTTCGCATCACATGCGCATGGCATCGCTCGACAACGCATTTTATGTGCATCGCATCACATTCGCATTGAGTCACGTCGCATCACATGCGCATGGCATCACTCGACAACGCATCTTATGTGCATGGCATCGAGCCATTTCTCGTCACATTTCCATGGCATCGCTTGATATCGCCTCTTATGTGCATCGCATCGCATGCGCATTGAGTCACATCGCATCACATCCGCATGGCATCACTCGACAACGCATCTTATCTGCATCGCATCGAGTCAGGTCTCGTCACATTTCCATGGCATCGCTTGATATCGCATCTTATGTGCATCGCATCGCATGCGCATTGAGCCACGTCACGTTACATGCGCATGGCATCGCTTGATATCGCATCTTATGTGTATCGCATCGCATGTGCATTGAGTCACGTAGCACCACATGCGCATGACATCGCCCGATATCGCATCTTTTGTGCATCGCATCGCATGCGCACAGAGTGACATCGCGTCATATGCGCATGGCACCGCTTGATATTGCATCTTATGTGCATCGCATGCGCATTGAGTCACATCGTATCACATGCGCATGGCATCGCTTGATATCGCATCTTATGTGCATCGCATCGCATGTGCATTGAGCCAAATCACGTCACATGCACATGGCATCGCTTGATATCGCATCTTATGTGCATTGCGTTGCATGCGCATTGAGTCACATCGCGTCACATGCACATGGCCTCGCTTGATATCGCATCTCATGCGCATCGCATCGCATGCGCATTGAGTTACGTCGCATCACATACGCATGGCATCGCGTGATATCGCATCTTATGTGCATCGCATCGCGTGCGCATTGAGTCACGTCCCGTCACATGCGCATGGAATCGCTTGATATCGCATCTTATGTGCTTCGCATCGCATGCGCATTGAGTCGCATCACATTCACATTGCATCGCTTGATATCGCATCTTATGTGCATCGCATCGCATGCGCATTAGTCACGTCGCGTCACATGCGCATGGCATCGCTTGAGTGAGTGAGTGAGTGAGTGGGGTTTAAGGGCCCGTCGACAGCTAGGTCATTAGAGCCCCAAGTCAAAAGGATAAAAACAGTAAAAGCTCACCACCACTTAACACTCTTAACTATATATTTAAAACATATTAGTAGCTAAAATAGATAAAATGTAAAACTTATCTAACTGGTAAGCTAAAAACAGTTAAAACTGGTAAATTCATCTAAAAACACTTAAAACGTGAACATTGATCTTAATAGGTAAGCAGATAAAAGGTAAAAAATAAAATCAAGAAATAAAATAGTGATTAAACCTGCTTACCAAAGTCAATACTGCCGACGAACCGCAGCACTGAATTAACAGCTACCGGGTCGTCGCCTAAGATTGACCTCAGAGTAGGACCCAGGCCAAACAGCTGGCGCTCACGATTGTAACGCGGACAATCGACTAGGACATGGGCCACAGAGAGCTGAACGCCACATGTGGAACATACCGGCGCCGGCTCACCACGCAGATAATGTCCATGTGTGATACGTGTGTGACCTATTCGCAGGCGGGCCAAGATGACTTCTGCCCGCCTGGTATCCCTTGAAGATGTTATCCAAGGTTGCACCGTTTCCTTGATTGTCCGCAGTTGGGTGCCAGTGATGTCTAACGCTTCCCACGATTGCTGCCAGACTGATAAAATATGACGTCGGAAGTACCGTTGTGCATCCGTGTAAGGCAGACTGCGTGTTAAAATCTCCGGCAAACGGCAGGCAGACTTAGCAGCCTCATCCGCCGCTTCATTGCCGGGAATGCCTACGTGGCCTGGGGTCCAGGTAAAAACAATCTGGTATCCACGCGAGAGCAACTGCGAAACAAGTGTCTGTATTTTCACAACTAGCGCTGACGTGCCAACAAACTGTTGCAATGCCTGCAGCGCGCTCAAGGAGTCGCAGCAGACGATAAAACTTCCAGGTACGGAACTGGAGATAAAAAGGACGAAATATAAGATTGCAAACAGCTCGGCGGTAAAAACGGAACTCAAGTCTGGAAGGCGGTACTTGTGAGTCTCACCGTTATGCACAAAGCTACACCCTGTAGCCCCATCCACCTGGGAACCATCGGTAAATACCGGAGTGTAATTCCGGTAACGTCCCAGGATCTCGGTGAAAAGTTGACGATACACCGATGGAGGGGTAGCTAACTTAGCATTCGTCGAAAGCTCCAGGTCGAACTGGGCACGCTGTAATTGCCATGGAGGACAGCGGCCCAGAGAATGCCTTTCGACGGCAGGCATGCGCAGACCGTGTGCGTTAAGCAGCTCGCGAAATCGAATACCGCTTGGGCGAGAGATCGTGCTATTCCGAAGATAACGGTGAACGAGTTCCGGGCGCAATACAGGATTAAAAGACGGGTGACCGGGGTGGGCTGCTAAACGGGCCACGTAAGAACACAATAAAAACGAGCGCCGAATAGAAAGTGGAGGTTCGCCAGAGTCAGCATACAGACACTCTACACGGCTAGTGCGGAAAGCTCCAGTAGCCAGACGGATGCCAGCATGGTGTACAGTATCTAAAAGACGGAGTTTAGAGGCGGACGCCGCGCCATAGATAAAACTACCGTAGTCTATTTTTGACCGCACCAGTGATCGATACAATCGTAACATAACTGTACGATCACCGCCCCAAGAAACTCCGGATAAAAGGCGGAGTACTCGAAGTGAGCGATCGCAGGAAGCACGTAGTTGGCGAATATGGTACTCCCACGTCAGCTTACTGTCGAAGTGCAGGCCAAGGAACTTGAGGTGCGGGACAAACGGTAGACGTGTGCCGCGCAATTAAAATCAGGAGGAGGGTGTACGCCGCGAACTCGATGGAAGTGGATACACTGAGTTTTCGTAGGTGAGAACTGAAAGCCGGAGCGAAGGGCCCAGTCTGCGATTGATGTTATGGTCAGCTGCAGTTGACGCTCAATGTGCTCGAGATTATAAGAGCGATAGTAAATTGCAAAGTCGTCAACATACAGTGACATCGGGATTCCGCTACGAACAACATCAGCGATTCCGTTGATTGCTGCGGCGAAGAGCGTGACACTCAGGATGGACCCCTGAGGCACACCATTCTCCTGAATCTTTTCCTGTGACAGGGTATTGCCAATGCGGACACGAAATTTTCGAAGTCGTAAAAAGTTTAAAATGAACAGCGCTAAGTGACCGCGTAAACCGTAACCGTGCAGAGCACGAAGGATTCCATAGCGCCAGGTGGTGTCGTAGGCCTTCTCTAAATCAAAGAAGACACCCACGACATGCTGCTTCAGCAGAAAGGCATTCTGGATGTAAGCCTCTAAGCGTGTCAGATGGTCGACGCTAGAGCGATGGCGACGAAAACCGCACTGAATGTTGGTGAGCAGGTTATGCGTCTCTAGCCACCACACTAAACGAGTGTTAATCATCCGTTCGAAGGTCTTACAAACAACACTCGTTAGGCAAATAGGGCGGTAACTAGAGGGAAGTGTCCTGTCTTTTCCAGGTCGAGGGATAGGGATGACAATACCCACTCGCCAGGAGGACGGGTGAGTGAGTGAGTGAGTGATTAGGGTTTAAGGGCCCGTCGACAGCTAGGTCATTAGAGCCCCAAGTCAAAATATAAAAAACGGATAAAACTCACCACCACTTAAAACTCAAAGTTAAATAGTAAAACGCAAGCTAAAACAGCCAAAAGCTAAAACAGTTAAAACTTAAAAACTTGTCCAAAAAAGGATACTCTAAATAGTTAAAAGCGTGTAAAATGCTCTAAAAAGGTAAGCAGATAAAACGTAAAAGGTAAAAAGTAAAACCACGCAATAAAATTTAAACTTGCTTACCAAAGCCAATGCTGCCGACAAACCGCAGCACTGAATCCACAGCTACCGGGTCGTCGCCTAACATCGTCTTTAAACTAGAACCCAGGCCAAACAACTGGCGCTCACGATTGTAGCGCGGACAATCAACTAGGACATGGGCCACAGAGAGCTGAACGCCACAGGTGGGACATATCGGCGCCGGCTCACCACGCAGATAGTGTCCATGCGTGATGCGCGTGTGACCTATTCTCAGGCGGGCCAAGATGACTTCCGCCCGCCTGGTATCCCTTGAAGATGTTATCCAAGGTTGCACCGTTTCCTTGATTGTCCGCAGTTGGGTGCCAGTGATGTCTAACGCTTCCCATGATTGTTGCCAGACATATAGAAGATGGCGACGGAAGTACCGTTGTACATCCGTGTAAGGAAGACTGCGTGTAAAAATCTCCGGCAAACGGCAGGCAGACTTAGCAGCCTCATCAGCCGCTTCGTTGCCGGGAACGCCCACGTGGCCTGGGGTCCAAGTAAAAACTATCTGGTATCCACGCGAGAGTAACTGCGAAACGAGTGTCTGAATTTTCATAATTAGTGCTGACGTGCCGACAAACTGTTGCAGTGCCTGCAGTGCGCTCAGAGAGTCGCACCAGATGATAAAACTTCCAGGGTCGGAACTGGAGATAAAAAGGACGAAATAAAAGATTGCAAACAGCTCGGCGGTAAAGACGGAACTCAAGTCTGGAAGACGGTACTTGTGAGTCTCACCGTTATGCACAAAACTACACCCTGTAGCCCCATCCACCTGGGAACCATCGGTAAATACAGGAGTGTAATTCCGGTAACGTCCCAGGATCTCGGTGAAAAGCTGACAATACACCGATGGAGGGGTAGCTAACTTAGCATTCGTCGAAAGCTCCAGGTCGAACTGGGCACGCTGTAATTGCCATGGAGGACAGCGGCCAAGAGAATACCGTTCGACAGCAGGCATGCGGAGCGCGTGTGCACTAAGCAGCTCGCGAAACCGAATACCGCTTGGGCGAGAGATCGTGCTATTCCGGAGATAACGGTGAGCGAGTTCCGGGCGCAATACAGGATTAAAAGACGGGTGACCAGGATGGGCTGCCAAACGGGCCACGTAAGAACACAATAAAAACGAGCGCCGAATAGAAAGTGGAGGTTCACCAGAGTCAGCATACAGACACTCTACACGACTAGTGCGGAAAGCTCCAGTAGCTAGACGGATACCAGCATTATGTACAGTATTTAAAAAACGAAGTTTAGAGGCGGACGCTGCGCCATAAATAAAACTGCCGTAATCTAGTTTGGACCTCACCAATGAACGATACAGCCTCAACATGACAGTGCGATCGCCGCCCCAAGATACTCCAGATAAAACCCGCAGTATTCGAAGCGAACGATCGCAAGAGGCACGAAGTTGACGAATGTGGTGCTCCCATGTGAGTTTCCTGTCGAGGTGAAGGCCCAAGAACTTTATGTGGGAAACAAACGGCAGGGGTGTGTCACGCAAATACAGTTCTGGAGGAGGATGTACACCACGAAGTCGATGAAAGTGGACACATTGTGTTTTCGTAGGGGAGAACTTAAAACCGGCGTGAAGGGCCCAGTCGGCGATAGAGGATATGGTCAACTGCAGTTGACGTTCTATGTGCTCAAGGCTATAAGATCGATAATAGATCGCAAACTCGTCAACGTACAGTGACATCGGTATTCCCCTACGCACAACATTAGCAATGCCGTTAATGGCAACTGCAAAAAGCGTTACACTAAGAATCGACCCCTGGGGCACACCATCTTCCTGAATACTCTCTCGTGAGAACGTATTACCAATGCGGACACGAAAGCGGCGCAGGGCTAAAAAATTAAAAAGAAATATTGCTAAAAAACCTCGCAAACCATACCCGTGAAGAGTACGGAGAATACCATGACGCCATGTGGTATCGTAGGCCTTCTCCAGATCGAAGAAGACACCCACGACATGCTGCTTCAAAAGAAAGGCATTTTGGGTGTAGGCTTCCATGCGTGTCAGATTGTCGACACTGGAGCGATGGCGACGAAAACCGCACTGAACATTGCTCAGCAGGCTATTCGTCTCTAGCCACCACACTAAGCGAGTGTTGATCATCCGTTCAAAGGTCTTGCAGACGACACTCGTCAGGCATATAGGGCGGTAGCTAGAGGGAAGTGTACGGTCTTTTCCTGGTCGAGGGATAGGGATCACAACACCCTCTCGCCAGGAAGACGGAAAAACCTGCTGAAGCCAGATGCGGTTATAGATGCTCAACAGGAAGGAACGAGCCGGAGGTGGAAGATGAAGCAGCATTTGGCGGTGGATGTCATCAGGACCAGGAGAAGAGTCGTGAGCGAGGGACAAAGAATGCGCCAGTTCCGCTTCAGTAAAAGGTGCATTGTAGGATTCACTACAATCACTGTTAAAATTTAGGCTTATCCGCTCCGCAGATTCCTTAATCAGTAAAAAGGCTCCGTCGTAGCTTTGAGTTTGGCTAGCACTGGCGAAAGAATCGGCAAGGGCGTCGGCGATATCCTGCTCGCTGGTGTATATGGAGCCCTGTACGGCAAGACCGGGGATGATCGTCCGGCGACACTTGCCGTACATACGCCGGATGGTAGTCCACACCTTCTGGGCCGAACTGCGACGTGAAAGGGAAGACACGTACGATTCCCAGGATGTGCGTTTTGCATTGCGCAATACAAAGCGAGCCCTTGCACGAGAACGTTTAAAAGAAATAAAAATCGCCTCCGTAGGGTGTATGCGGAAAACACGCAGAGCACGCTTACGTGCTTTAATAGCCAAACGGCATTCCTCGGACCACCAAGGCACAGGGACGTGACGTGGTGTAGATGAACCCCGAGGAATACTGGATTCTGCTGTGAGAAGGATAGAGCATATAAAATAATTGTTGGTCAAGTGAATGAGGGAACGGAATTTCCCCCAGTCAGCCTTGGAAACAATCCAGTGAGGATATCGTGTGGGTACAGAATGATGGACGGATATGTGAACGTTAATGGGATAGTGATCACTGCCAAATAGGTCGGAAAGAACCGACCAATCGAGAAGAGGTACCAGCGACGGGCTCCAGAAAGTAACATCTAGGGCGGAATGGGTACCATAGGCAGAGGATAAGAAGGTAGGAGCACCAGTGTTTAATAGGACTAAGCCGGACATATCACATACGTCTGCTACAAGGCATCCACGAACATCGTCAGTGTCGGAGCCCCAGTGAGTGTGCTTGGCATTCAGATCGCCGAGAAAGATGAGCGGTGGCGGAATCTGTGCCAAGAGAGCCGTTATATCGTTGTCATGTACGACACTGACGGGCGGCATGTAGACATTACAAATAGACAAACAAAGGCTCTGCAGCTGTACACGAACCGCTACGGCTTGCAGCGGCGTGTTCAGTGGTATACTGGTGGCAGAGATGGTGTGTGCCACCAGAATTGCAACACCGCCACTTGCATGCCCATCAGCAGCAGAGTCATGCCTAAATGCCGAAAACCCACGAAGATGGAGAGCGTAATTAGGCTTCAAGTGGGTTTCTTGTAGACAGACGATGGATGGACAGCGTTGAGAAACGAGGTGCTGTATGTCCGGAACACGTGTCCTAAACCCATTAACGTTCCACTGGATTATTTCCATAGTAAGAAAGAGATCAGTGGTTTGTCTTCATCTTTTTCTTTCTTACTTTAGCTGACTTTGGACCTACGATATGAAAGTCGCCATCCTCTGGAGATTGCTCAGATGTATGTGAGGAAGAAGATCCTCTACGGCTCGCGGAGCGAGAGCGGGACTTTATAGAGGAAGAGCGACTACCGGCGCGAACAATAGGCCTGGAACGATGTTTTTCAACAGGCTGGCTACGGCTTGTGGACGGCTTAGGAGCTTTGGTCTGCACGGCTGAGGATCTTGTCGCCGATGCAGGTGTGGCACGACTCAGTGGAGGTGTACTTAACTGTGACTCGGTCTGGGTACAAGCGTCAGCAACAGGAACGTGCTGTATGGCGACTGTGTTCACAGCAGCGCGTCGGGCAGCAGAGACATAGTCCAAGGTGGTCATGGGCTTAAGCTGCTCAAAGCGGCGACGCGCTTCTGGAAAGGTGAGGTGTTCTTTCACACGCAGTTCCTGAATACACTTCTCATCCAGAAACTTCGGACACTGTCGAGAGCTCGATGGATGACTCCCTCCACAGTTAACACAATGAGGGTCACGGGGACAAGCCGTGCTCTCATGAGGTGATAGGCCACAACTCTCACAAACGGCAGGATGGTTGCACGCTGTCTTAGTATGTCCGAACTTCTGACACTGAAAACAGCGCATAGGGTTCGGGACATATTGACGTACGGCGGCACGTTCGTAACCGCAGTAGATATATTCTGGTAATTGTGTGCCCTTAAAAGTGAGGAACACCGTACGCAACTCAATAACTTTACCATCCTGCCTTCGTGTCAGACGGTACGCTTGACACACACGCTGGTCGGAGAGGCAAGTAACAATCTCCTCATTGGTGAGGTTATCCAGACTAGACGTGGTGACTACTCCTCTGCATGTGTTCAGCGACTTGTGAGGGGCTACCCGAATTGGGTAGGATCCCAACAAGGTCGCTTTAAGAAGTTTTTGCGCCTGGTCTGCAGAAGTCACTTCGATCAAAAGCGTACCGTCTCGAACTCTAGTCGCATTTTTCACAATGCCACAAATCCTGTCTATTTCCCGTTTAATATAAAATGGGCTCAGGTCCTTTAACGTTTTTCCATCACATGCCATTGTCATTACCAAAAACGAGTCAAATGAAGAGGTTTTGCGCGGATGCATTATGAATTGGACCCCCATCCGGAACCGTCGGCGTCAGCCTGCCATCCGGGGGTCAAAGGATAAAAGACACCAAAATCTCCACGGTCTGTGCCGCCATGGAGACCCCTCCATGACTGACCTCAAGGCGTACTTCAGAGGAGCTACCCTCCGATCTCCACTGCTTGTCCGCATGGGTAAACCGTTCACCACGTGACACCCCGGTTTTATGCCCCCACCACAGGAATAACCGCCTGTGGCTCCCCGCTTTAGCACACGCTGCCTCAACGGAGTCAGCGTGGATTCAGGGGACTTCGGGTTGATTACACCGGGGCTCCGTCAGCGGTAACACGTCCGGCCGGTGATACTAACCCGACGGCACGCGGCCGTCGGGAGATTAACACCGGCCGTGCCCTCAAGGAGCTACGTGGGTGTACATGACGTGTGGACGGGCTCCGCACCTAAGGCTACACATGGGGGCAGTGTGAAGGGTCCGCACAACCTTCGCGCCTGAGACCTCCGAAGAGCACACAAGTCGGGGGCCGCGCTGAAAACCGTGGGACAGGACCACGGAGATAGGAAAGATCCCTGCTGGTGAGACAGGAGTTATAAACCTAAAGCCTTACTAACTAATAATCGGAATAAACCTAGAAGAGGAAGAGGGTGATATAAAAGCAACATAAATCGCTGCACGTGGCACAGTTAATGTATATGGAGGGGGTGAAATGATGGTGCGCAGCTCGGGGCCCCGGGCGCGCCAAACCCGGACCTACCGTGGTAGGTTCCCCTGGGGGAGTTTGATTTCGGAGTCCTCTTCTCCTAGATGAGTCGTCGACCAAGACTAACGAGCCTCATCTACCCGTTGGAATGTTCTTAGCTTCCCCTCACCTCTTGCCTACCAGTGGTCACGAAGACTCACTTAGTAGGCCGTCTGGATCGGGTACTGAGCCCCTCCGCCACGGCAAGGCGACACTCCTTCGGAGGGGCAGGAGGACGGAAAGACCTGCTCGTGCCAGATACGATTATAAATACCAAGCAGGAAAGACGAAGCCGAAGGTGGAAGGTGAAGCAGCATTTGTCGATGGATGTCATCTGGACCAGGAGAGGAATCTTTAGCAAGTGACAAAGAGTGCTCTAGCTCCGCTACGGTAAAGGGTGCGTTGTACGGTTCAGTACAGTCACTACTAAAAGGAAGAACTATCCGCTCGGCAGATTCCTTGAGAGGTATAAAAGCTCTGTCGTAACTATTCGTTTGGCTAGTAGCAGCAAACGAAGTAGCAAGGGCGTCGGCGATATCCTGTTCGCTGGTGTAATGCGATCCGCTTATGGCAAGGCCGGGAATGATAGTCCGGCAACACCTGCCATACATGCGGCGAACAGCAGTACACACCCTCTGTGCCGGAGTGCGACGGGACAGAGAAGAGACAAAAGTTTCCCACGATGTGCGTTTTGCACAGCGGAGGACAAATCGAGCCCTGGCACGAGAACGCTTAAAAGCTATCAAGTTCTCCTCCGTAGGATGTGAACTGAAGACACGCAGAGCACGCTTCCTTGCTTTAATAGCCAAACTGCATTCCTCGGACCACCAAGGCACAGGAACGTGACGAGGTGTAGTAGAACCACGAGGAATGCTGGAATTCGCTGCGAGCAGGACAGAACAAGTAAAATATTCCACCAGTTCATCGATGGTGGGGAAGACATCGTTGTGAAGGTGAATGAGGGAACGAAATTTCCCCCAGTCAGCCTTGGAAATAATCCAGTGAGGATATCGTGTTGGCACAGGATGGAGAATAGATATGTGAATGCTAATGGGAAAATGATCACTGCCAAAGAGGTCGCTGAGCACCGACCAATCAAGGAGTGGCACCAGTGACGGGCTACAGAAGCTCACGTCTAAAGCGGAGTAGGTACCGTAGGCAGATGATAAAAAGGTACGGGCACCAGTGTTTAATAGAAGTAGGCCAGACATATCACAAACGTCTGCTACAAGGCAACCACGAGCATCGTCAGCGTCGGAGCCCCACAAGGTGTTTTTGGCATTCAGATCGCCTAGAAGAAGAAACGGTGGCGGAATCTGTGCCAAGAGAGCCCGAAGTTCGTTCTCGTGTACGACACTGACCGGTGGCAGATAGACATTACAGATAGAGAAAGAAAGGCTCTGCAGCTGTACACGTACCGCTACAGCTTGGAGCGGCGTGTTTAGTGGTATGCTGGTGGCAGGGATGGTATTCGCCACCAGAATAGCAACGCCACCGCTTGCCCGTCGATCAGCTGCAGAATCATGTCTAAAGGCCACAAATCCACGAAGATAGAGTGCGTGATGAGGTTGCAGATGGGTTTCCTGTAGACAGACGATAGATGGATAGCGTTGAGAAATTAGATGCTGTATGTCCGGAACACGTGCCCGGAACCCATTAACATTCCACTGGATTATTTCCATGGTGAAAAAGGATTAATGGCTAGTCTTCATCTTTTTCTTCTTTTTCACCTTGGCTGACTTAGGTCCAACTATGTGGAAGTCGCCGTCCTCTGGCGATTCCTCGGAGGTGTGCGAGGCTGAGGATCCCCTACGACTCGCAGAGCGAGAGCGGGATCTCTGAGAGGACGTGAGACTACTTGCGCGAACTTTATGTCGCGAACGACTTCCATCGATAGGATCCTTACCGCTTCCTAACGGCTTGGAAACTGTGGTCTGCACGGCGGAAGATGTTTTAGACACTGCACTTTTTCGACTAACTGTTGGGGTGCTCTCTGGAAGGTCAGTCTGTGTCGAGGCATTGGCAACGGTGACATGTTGCAAGCCGACAGTAACAACAGGAGGGCGCCGAGCTGCCGACGAATAAGCTAAGGTGGTGGCAGGTTTCAGTTGTTCGAAACGCCGACGCGCTTCTATAAATGTCAGGCGCTCCTTTACCCGCAACTCCTGAATACTCTTTTCGTCCAAGAACTTAGGACACTGACGTGAGCTAGATGGATGGTTACCCCCACAGTTCACACAGCATGGGTCTCGGGTGCAAGCCGTGTCTTCGTGTGCCGGTAAGCCGCAACGTTCACAAGCAGCAGGATGGTTACACGAGGTCCTAGTATGCCCGAATCTCTGACACTGAAAACAGCGCATGGGATTCGGGACATACGGTCGTACTGCAGCACGCTCGTAGCCACAGTAGATGTATTCTGGCAGCTGAGTGCCCTTAAACGTAAGGAATACTGTACGTAAGGCACACTCTTTCCCATCCTGTTTCCAAGTTAATCGGTATGCTTGGCAGACTCGCTGATCAGAGAGGCAGGTGACAATTTCTTCGTTGGAGAGATCGTCGAGGCTGGAAGTGGTTACAACTCCTCTACACGAGTTGAGGGTCTTATGTGGGGCTACCAGGATAGGGTAGGAGCCCAACAAACTCGCCTTCAACAGCTTCTGCGACTGATCTCCATTCATCACCTCGATCAATAACGTGCCATCTCTAAGTCTGGTTGCGTTTTTAACCGGGCCACAGATCCTATCGACTTCCTTTTTGATATAGAATGGGCTAATGTCCTTCATCGTCTTTCCTTCACATTGCAAGGTCAGCACCAAAAAACTGTCAATGAGGGAGGGTTTGCGCGGAGACATGATTATTTGGACCCCCATCCGGAACCGTCGGCGTCAGCCTGCCATCCGGGGGTCAAAGGATAAAAGACACCAAAATCTCCTCGGTCTGTGCCGCCATGGAGACCCCTCCATGACTGACCTCAAGGTGTACTTCAGAGGAGCTACCCTCCGATCTCCACTGCTTGTCCGCATGGGTAAACCGTTCACCACGTGACACCCCGGTTTTATGCCCCCACCACAGGAATAACCGCCTGTGGCTCCCCGCTTTAGCACACGCTGCCTCAACGGAGTCAGCGTGGATTCAGGGGACTTCGGGTTGATTACACCGGGGCTCCGTCAGCGGTAACACGTCCGGCCGGTGATACTAACCCGACGGCACGCGGCCGTCGGGAGATTAACACCGGCTGTGCCCTCCAGGAGCTACGTGGGTGTACATGACGTGTGGACGGGCTCCGCACCTAAGGCTACACATGGGGGCAGTGTGAAGGGTCCGCACAACCTTCGCGCCTGAGACCTCCGAAGAGCACACAAGTCGGGGGCCACGCTGAAAACCGTGGGACAGGACCACGGAGATAGGAAAGATCCCTGCTGGTGAGACAGGAGTTATAAATCTAGGAACTTACAAACTAATAATCAGAATAAACCTAGAAGAGGAAGAGGGTGATATAAAAAGCAACATAAAACGTCCCACGTGGCACAGTTAATGAAGGTGGAGGGGGTGAAGTGATAGTGAGCAGCTCGGGGCCCCGGGTGCGCCAAACCCGGACCTACCGTGGTAGGTTCCCCTGGGGGAGTTTGATTTCGGAGTCCTCTTCTCCTAGATGAGTTGTCGACCAAGACTAACGAGCCTCATCTACCCGTTTGGAATGTTCTTAGCTTCCCCTCACCTCTTGCCTACCAGTGGTCACAAAGACACACTCAGCAGGCCGTCTGGTTCGGGTACTGAGCCCCTCCGCCACGGCAAGGCAACACACCTTCGGAGGGGGGCATCGCTTGATATGGCATCTTATGTGCGTCGCATCGCATGCGCATTGAGCCTCAGCGCGTCACATGCGCACGTAATCACTTGATATCGCATCTTATGTGCATCGCATCACATGCGAATTGAGTCACTTCGCATCACATGCGCATGGCATCGCTATATATCGCATCTTATGTGCATCGCATCGTATGCGCATTGAGTCACATCGCATCACATGCGCACGGCATCGCTCGACAACGCATTTTATCTGCATCGCATCACATGCCCATTGTGTCACGTCGCATCACATGCGCATGGCATCACTCGACAACGCATCTTATGTGCATGGCATCGAGACATGTCTCGTCACATTTCCATGGCATCGCTTGATATCGCATCTTATGTGCATCGCATCGCATGCGCATTGAGCCACGTCACGTTACATGTGCATGGCATCGCTTGATATCGCGTCTTATGTGCATTGCATCGCATGTTCATTGAGTCACGTAGCACCACATGCGCATGACATCGCCCGATATCGCATCTTTTGTGCATCGCATCGCATGCGCATAGAGTGACCTCGCGTCATATGCGCATGGCACCGCTTGATATCGCATCTTATGTGCATCGCATGCGCATTGAGTCACATCGCATCACATGCGCATGGCGTCGCTTGAAATCGCATCTTATGTGCATCGCATCGCATGCGCATTGAGTTACGTCGCATCACATACGCATGACATCGCGTGATATCGCATCTTATGTGCATCGCATCGCATGCGCATTGAGTCACGTCCCGTCAAATGCGCATGGAATCGCTTGATATCGCATCTTATGTGCATCGGATCGCATGCTTATTGAGTCACGTCGCGTCACATGCGCATGGCATCGCTTGATATCGCATCTTATGTGCATCGCATCTTATGTGCATCGCATCGCATGCGCATTGAGTCAAGTCGCGTCACATGCGCATGGCATCGCTTGATATCGCAACTCATGTGCATCGCATCGCATGCGCATTGAGTGACGTCGCGTCACATACGCATGCATCGCTCGACATCGCGTCTTATGTCCATCGCATGCGCGTAGACCCACGTCGCGTCACATGCGCACGGCATCACTTTATATCACATCTTATGTGCATCGCATCGCATGTGCATTGAGACACGCCGCGTTACATGCGCATGGCATTACTTGATATCGCATCTTATGTGCATCGCATCGCATGTGCATTGAGTCACGTAGCACCACATGCGCATGACATCCCCCGATATCGCATCTTTTGTGCATCGCATCGCATGCGCATAGAGTGACATCGCGTCATATGCGCATGGCACCGCTTGATATCGCATCTGATGTGCATCGCATGCGCATTGAGTCACATCGCATCACATGCGCATGGCATCGCTTGATATCGCATCTTATGTGCATCGCATCGCATGCGCATTGAGTCACATCACGTCACATGCACATGGCATCGCTTGATATCGCATCTTATGTGCATCGCGTTGCATGCGCATTGAGCCACATCGCGTCACATGCACATGGCCTCGCTTGATATCGCATCTCATGCGAATCGGATCATATGCTTATTCAGTCACGTCGCGTCACATGCGCATGGCATCGCTTGATATCGCATCTTATGTGCATCGCATCTTATGTGCATCGCATCGCATGCGCATTGAGTCAAGTCGCGTCACATGCGCATGGCATCGCTTGATATCGCAACTCATGTGCATCGCATCGCATGCGCATTGAGTGACGTCGCGTCACATACGCATGCATCGCTCGACATCGCGTCTTATGTCCATCGCATGCGCGTAGACCCACGTCGCGTCACATGCGCACGGCATCACTTTATATCACATCTTATGTGCATCGCATCGCATGTGCATTGAGACACGCCGCGTTACATGCGCATGGCATTACTTGATATCGCATCTTATGTGCATCGCATCGCATGTGCATTGAGTCACGTAGCACCACATGCGCATGACATCCCCCGATATCGCATCTTTTGTGCATCGCATCGCATGCGCATAGAGTGACATCGCGTCATATGCGCATGGCACCGCTGGATATCGCATCTGATGTGCATCGCATGCGCATTGAGTCACATCGCATCACATGCGCATGGCATCGCTTGATATCGCATCTTATGTGCATCGCATCGCATGCGCATTGAGTCACATCACGTCACATGCACATGGCATCGCTTGATATCGCATCTTATGTGCATCGCGTTGCATGCGCATTGAGCCACATCGCGTCACATGCACATGGCCTCGCTTGATATCGCATCTCATGCGAATCGGATCATATGCTTATTGAGTCACGTCGCGTCACATGCGCATGGCATCGCTTGATATCGCATCTTATGTGCATCGCATCGCATGCGCATTGAGTCAAGTCGCGTCACATGCGCATGGCATCGCTTGATATCGCATCTCATGTGCATCGCATCGCATGCGCATTGAGTGACGTCGCGTCACATACGCATGCATCGCTCGACATCGCGTCTTATGTCCATCGCATGCGCGTAGACCCACGTTGCGTCACATGCGCACGGCATCACTTTATATCACATCTTATGTGCATCGCATCGCATGTGCATTGAGTCACGCCGCGTTACATGCGCATGGCATCGCTTGATATCGCATATTATGTGGACCGCATCGCATGCGCAGTGAGTCACGTCGCGTCACATGCGCTTGGCATCGCTTGATATCCCATCTTATGTGCATCGGATCGCATGCTTATTGAGCCACGTCGCGTCATATGCGCATGGCATTGGTTGATATCGCATATTATGTGCATCTCATCGCATGCGCATTGAGTCACATCCCATCACATGCGCATTACATCGCTCGACAACGCATCTTATGTGAATCGCATCGCATGCGCCTTGAGTCATGTCTCGTCACATTTGCATGGCATCGCTTGATATCGCATTTTACGTGCATCGCATCGCAGCGCATTGAGTCATGCCTCGTCACATTTGCATGATTGATGTGCAGCGCATCGCATGCTTATTGAGTCACGGCGCATTACATACGCATAGCATCGCGTGATATCGCATCCTATGTGCATCGCATCGCATGCGCATTGAGTCACGTCGCGTCACATGCGCATGGCATCGCTTGATATCGCATGTTATGTGAATCGCATCGCATGCGCAGTGAGTTACGTCGCGTCACATTCGCATGGCATCGCTTGATATGGCATCTTATGTGCGTCGCATCTCATGCTTATAGATTCACGTCGCGTCACATGTGCATGGCATCGCTTGATATCGCATCTTATGTGAATCGCATCGCATGCGCAGTGAGTCACGTCGCGTCATATTCGCATGGCATCGCTTGATATGGCATCTTATGTGCGTCGCATCTCATGCTTATAGATTCACGTCGCGTCACATGCGCATGGCATCGCTTGATATCGCATCTTATGGGCATCGCATCGCATGCGCAGTGAGTTACAGCGCGTCACATGCGCATGTAATCACTTGATTGCGCATCTTATGTGCATCGCATCGCATGCGCATTGAGCCACTTCGCATCACATGCGCATGGCATCGCTTGATATCGCACCTTATGTGCATCGCATCGCATGTGCTTATGAGTCACATCATTTCACATGCGCATGGCATTGCTTGATATCTCATCTTATGTTCATCTCATCGCATGTGCATTGAGGCACGTCGCATCACATGCGCATGGCATCGCTCGACAACGCATCTTATGTGCATCGCATCACATGCGCATTGAGTCACGTCGCATTACATGTGCATGGCATTGCTTGATATCGCATCTTATGTGCATCACTTCGCATGCGCATTGAGTCACATCGCATCACATGCGTATGGCATCACTCGACAACGCATCTTATGTGCATCGCATCGCATGCGCATTGTGTCATGTCTCGTCACATTTCCATGGCATCGCTTGATATCGCATATTGTGTGCATCGCATCGCATGCGCATTGAGCCACGTCAGGTCACATGCGCATGGCATCGCTTGATATCTCATCTTATGTGCATCGCATCGCATGCGCATTGAGTCACGTCGCGTAGCATGCGCATTACATTGCCTGGTATCGTATCTTATGTTCATCGCGTCGCATGTGCATTGAGTCACGTCGCACCACATGCGCATGGCATCGCTTGATATCGCATCTTATGTGCATCGTATCGCATGCGCATTGAGTCACATCGCGTCATATACGCATGGCATCGCTTGATATGGCATCTTATGTGCATCGCATCGCATGCGCATTTAGTCACGTCGCGTTACATGCGCATGGCATCGGTTGATATCACATCTTATGTGCACTGCATCGCATGTGGATTGAGTCACGTCGTGTCACATGCGCATAGCATCGCTTGACATCACATCTTATGTGCATCGCATCGCATGTGCACTGAGTCACGTCACGTCAAATGCGCATGGCATCGCTTGATGTCGCATCTTATGAGCATCTCATCGCATGCGGATTGAGTCACGTCGCGTCACATGCGTATGGCATTGCTTGATATCGCATCTTATGTGCACCGCATCGCATGCGGATTGAGTCACGTAGCGTCACATGCGCATGGCATCGCTTGATATCACATCTTATGAGCATCGCATCGCATACGCATTGAGTCACAACGCGTCACATGCGCATGGCATCACTTGATATCGAATTTTATGTGCATCGCATCGCATGCGCATGATGTCACTTCGAATCACAT
This sequence comes from Tenodera sinensis, assembly GCA_030765045.1. Taxonomy (NCBI): domain Eukaryota; kingdom Metazoa; phylum Arthropoda; class Insecta; order Mantodea; family Mantidae; genus Tenodera; species Tenodera sinensis. Next base: position 51,390,281 of record CM060973.1, read on the forward strand.
GCACATGGCATCGCTTGATATCGCATCTTATGTGCATCGCATCGCATGCGCATTGAGTCACGTCGCGTCATATGCGCATGGCATCGCTTGATATCGCATCTTATGTTCATCTCATCGCATGTGCATTCAGTCACGTCGCACCACATGCGCATGACATCGCTCGACATCGCATCTTTTGTGCATCGCATCGCATGCGAATTGAGTGCCATCGCGTCATATACGCATGGCATCGCTTGGTATCGCATCTTATGGGCATCACATCGCATGCGCATTGAGTTACAGCGCGTCACATGCGCATGTTATCACTTGATTACGCATCTTATGTGCATCGCATCGCATGCGCATTCAGCCACTTCGCATCACATGCGCATGGCATCCCTTGATATCGAATTTTATGTGCATCGCATCGCAAGCGCTCTTGAATCACATCACTTCACATGCGCATGACAACGCTTGATATCGCATCTTATGTGCATCGCACCGCATGCGCATTGATTTACGTCGCATCGCATGCGCATGGCATTGCTTGATAACTCATCTTATGTTCATCTCATCACATGTGCATTGAGTTACGTCGCACCACATGCGCATGACATCGCTCGACATCGCATCTTTTGTGCATCGCATCGCATGCGCATTGAGTGACATCGCGTCATATACGCATGGCATCGCTTGGTATCGCATCTTATGTGAATCGCATCGCAGCGCATTGAGTTACATCGCCTCACATACGCATGCATCGCTCGACATCGCATCTTATGTGCATCGCATGCGCATTGAGCCACATCACATCACACGCGCATGGCATCGCTCGACATCGCATCTTATGTGCATCGCATCGCATGCGCGTTGAGTCACGTCGCGTCATATGTATATAGCATCGCCTGATATTGCATCTTATGTGCATCGCATCGCATGCGCTTTTGAGTCACGTCACGTCACGTCACATGCGCATGGCATCGCTTTGTATCGCATCTTATGTGAATCGCATCGCAGCGCATTGAGTTACATCGCCTGACATACTCATGCATCGCTCGACATCGCTTCTTATGTGCATCGCATGAGCATTGTGCCACATCACATCACACGCGCATGGCATCGGTCGACATCGCATCTTATGTGCATCGCACCGCATGCGCATTGAGTCACATCGCGTCATGTGTAGATGGCATCGCTTGATATCGCATCTTATGTGCATCGCATCGCATGCGCTTTTGAGTCACGTCACGTCACATGCGCATGGCATCGCTTGGTATCGCATCTTATGTGCATCGCATCGCATGCGCTTTTGAGCCACATCACGTCACATGCGCATGGCATCGCTTGATATCGCATCTTATGTGCATCGCATCGCATGCGCATTAGTGACGTCGCTTCACATGCGCATGGCATCATTTGATATCGCATCTTATGGGCATCGCATCGCATGCGCAGTGAGTCACGTCGCGTCACATGCGCATGGCATCGCTTGATATGGCATCTCATGTGCGTCGCATCTCATGCTTATAGATTCACGTCGCGTCAAATGCGCAAGGCATCCCTTGATATCGCTTCTTATGTGCATCGCGTCGCATGCGCATTTAGTCAAGGCGCGTCACATGCGCATGTAAGCACTTGATTACGCATCTTATGTGCATCGCATCGCATGCGCATTGAGTCACTTCGCATCACAAGCGCATGGCATCGCTTGGTATCGCATCTTATGTGCATCGCATCGCATGCGCTTTTGAGTCACATCGATTCACATGCGCATGACATAGCTTGATATCGCATTTTATGTGCTTCGCATCGCATGCGCGATGAGTCACGTCCCGACACATGCACATGGCATCGCTTGATATCGCATCTCATGTGCATCGCATCGCATGCGCGTTGAGACACGTCGCGTCACATGCGCATGGCATCGCTTGATATCGCATCTCATGTGCATCGCATCGCATGCGCATTGAGTCACGTCGCATCACATGCGCATGGCATTGCTTGATATCGCATCTTATGTGCACCGCATCGCATGCGCATTGAGTCACGTCGCGTAGCATGCGTATGGCATTGCCTGATATCGCATCTTATGTTCATCGCCTCGCATGTGCGTTGAGTCACGTCGCACCACATGCGCATGATATCGCTCGATATCGCATATTTTGTGCATCGCATCGCATGCATATTGAGTGACATCGCGTCATATGGGCATGGCATCGCTTGATATGGCATCTTATGTGCGTCGCATCTCATGCTTATAGATTCCCGTCGCGTCACATGCGCATGGTTTCCCTTGATAACGCTTCTTATGTGCATCGCATCGCATGCGCATTGAGTCAAGGCGCGTCACTTGCGCATGTAAGCACTTGATTACGCATCTTATGTGCATCGCATCGCATGCGCATTGAGTCACTTCGCATCACATGCGCATGGCATCGCTTGATATCACATCTTATGTGCATCGCATCGCATGCGCTTTTGAGTCACATCGATTCACATGCGCAGGACATAGCTTGATATCGCATCTCATGTGCATCGCATCGCATGCGCGTTGAGCCACGTCGCGTCACATGCGCATGGCATCGCTTGATATCGCATCTCATGTGCATCGCATCGCATGCGCATTGAGTCACGTCGCATCACATGCGCATGGCATCGCTTGATATCGCATCTTATGTGCATCATATCGCATGCACATTGAGTCACGTCGCGTAGCATGCGCATGGCATTGCCTGATATCGCATCTTATGTTCAACGCGTCGCATGTGCATTGAGTCACGTCGCACCACATGCGCATGACATCGCTCGATATCGCATATTTTGTGCATCGAATCGCATGCGAATTGAGTCACGTCGCATCACAAACGCATGGAATCGCGTGATATCGCATCTTATGTTCATCGCATCGCATGCGCATTGACTCACCTCCCGTCATATGCGCCTGGAATCGCTTGATATCGCATCTTATGTGCATAAAATCGCATGCCTATTGAGTCACGTCGCGTCACATGCAGTGGCATCGCTGTATATCGCATCTTATGTGCATCGCATCGCATGCGCACTGAGTCACATCGCGTCACATGCGCATGGCATCAGTTGATATCGCATCTCATGTGCATCGCATCGCATGCGCATTGGGTCAGGTCGCGTCACATGCGCATGGCATCGCTTGATATCGGATCTCATGTGCTTCGTATCGCATGCGCATTGAGTCACATCGCGTCATATACGCATGGCATCGCTTGATATGGCATCTTATCAGCATCGCATCGCATGCGCATTGAGTCACAACGCGTCACATGCACATGGTATCACTTGATATCACATCTTATGTGCATCGCATCGCATGTGCATTGAGTCACGTCGCGTTACAAGCGCATGGCATCGCTTGATATCGCATCTTAGGTGTACCGCATCGCATGCGCAGTGAGTCACGTCGCGTCACATGCGCATGGCATCGCTTGGTATGGCATGTTATGAGCATCGCATCGCATGCGCATTGAGTCACAACGCGTCACATGCGCATGGCATCACTTGATATCGCATCTTATGTGCATCGCATCGCATGCGCATTGAGTCAATTCGCATCACATGCACATGGCATCGCTTGATATCGCATCTTATTTGCAACGCATCGCATGCGCATTGAGTCACTTCGCGTCATATGCGCATGGCATCGCTTGATATTGCATCTTATGTGCATCGCTGTAGCTCATTGAGTCACATCGCGTCACATGCGCATGACATCGCTCGATATCGCATATTTTGTGCATCGAATCGCATGCGAATTGAGTGACATCGCGTCATATGCGCATGGCATCGCTTGATATCGCATCTTCTGTGGATCGCATCGCAGCGCATTGTCACATACGCATGCATCGCTCCACATCGCATCTTATATGCACGGCATGCTCATTGATTCACATCGCAACACACGCGCATGGCATCGCTCGATATCGCATCTTATGTGCATCGCATCGCATGCGCATTGAAACCCATCGCTTCACATGCGCATGGCATCGCTTGATATCGCATCTTATGTGCATCGCGTTGCATGCGCATTGAGACACGTCGCGTCACATGCACATGGCATCTCTTGATATCGCATCTCATGTGCATCGCATCGCATGCGCATTGAGTCACGTCTAATCACATACGCATGGAATCGCGTGATATCGCATCTTATGTGCATCGCATCGCATGCGCATTGAGTCACCTCCAGTCATATGCGCCTGGAATCGCTTGATATCGCATCTTATGTGCACCAAATCGCATGCTTATTGAGTCACGTCGCGTCACATGCAGTGGCATCGCTGTATATCGTATCTTATGTGCATCGCATCGCATGCGCACTGAGTCACATCGCGTTACATGCGCATGGCATCAGTTGATATCGCATCTCATGTGCATCGCATCGCATGCGCATTGGGTCAGGTCGCGTCACATGCGCATGGCATCGCTTGATATCGCATCTCATGTGCATCGTATCGCATGCGCATTGAGTCACATCGCGTCAGATACGCATGGCATCGCTTGATATGGCATCTTATCAGCATCGCATCGCATGCGCATTGAGTCACAACGCGTCACATGCACATGGTATCACTTGATATCACATCTTATGTGCATCGCATCGCATGTGCATTGAGTCACATCGCGTCACATGCGCATAGCACCGCTTGATATCACATCTTATGTGCATCGCATCGCATGTGCATTGATTCACGTCGCGTTACAAGCGCATGGCATCGCTTGATATCGCATCTTATCAGCATCGCATCGCATGCGCATTGAGTCACAACGCGTCACATGCACATGGTATCACTTGATATCACATCTTATGTGCATCGCATCGCATGTGCATTGAGTCACGTCGCGTTACAAGCGCATGGCATCGCTTGATATCGCATCTTAGGTGTACCGCATCGCATGCGCAGTGAGTCAATTCGCATCACATGCACATGGCATCGCTTGATATCGCTTCTTATTTGCAACGCATCGCATGCGCATTGAGTCACTTCGCGTCATATGCGCATGGCATCGCTTGATATTGCATCTTATGTGCATCGCTGTAGCTAATTGAGTCACATCGCGTCACATATGCATGCATCGCTCGACATCGCATCTTGTGTGCATCGCATGCGCATTGAGTCACGTCGCGTCACATGCGCATGGCATTGCTTGATATGGCATCTTATGTGCATCTCATCGCATCCGCATTGAGTCACAGCGCGTCACATGCGCATGGCATCGCTTGATATCGCATTTTATGTCATCGCATCGTTTGCGGTTTGAGTCGTATCGCATCACATGCGCATGGCCTCGCTCTACAACGCATCTTGCGTGCATCGCATCACATGCGCATTGGGTCACGTCGCATCACATGCGCATGGCATCGCTTGATATTGCATCTTATGTGCATCGCATCGCATGCGCATTGAGTCACATCGCATCACATGCGCATGGCATCACTCGACAACGCATCTTATGTGCATCTTATCGCATGCGATTGAGTCATGTCTCGTCACATTTCCATGGCATCGCTTGATATCGCACCTTATGTGCATCGCATCGCATGCGCATTGAGTCACGTCACGTCACATGCGCGTGGCATGGCTTGATATCGCATCTTATGTGCATCGCACCGCATGCGCATTCAGTTAAGTCGCGTCACATGCGCATGGCATGGCTTGATATCGCATCTTATATGCATCGCATCGCATGCGCATTGAGTCACGTCGCGTCGGATTTGCATGGCATCCCTTGATATCGCATGTTATCAGCCTCGCATCGCAGCGCATTGAGTCACATACGCATGCATCGCTCGACATCGCATCTTATGTGCATCGGACCGCATGCGCATTGAGTCACGACGCATCACATACGCATGGCATCGCGTGATATCGTATCTTATGTGCATCGTATCGCATGCTTATTTGGTCACGTCGAGTCACATGCGCATGGCATCAGTTGAAATCGCATCTCATGTGCATCGCATCGCATGCGCTTTGAGTCACGTCGCACCACATGCGCATGTCATCGGTCGATATCGCATCTTTTGTGCATCGCATCGCATGCGCATTGAGTGAAATCGCGTCATATGCGCATGGCATCGCTTGATATCGCATTTATGTGCATCGCATCGCAGCGCATAGAGTCACATACGCATTCATCGCTCGACATCGCATCTTATGTGCGTCGCATGCGCATTGAGCCACTTCGCATCACACGCGCATGGCACCGCTGGACATCACATCTTATGTGCATCGCATCACATGCGCATTGAGTCACATCGCTTCACGTGCGGATGGCATCGCTTGATATCGCATCTTATGTGCGTCTCATCGCATGCGCAGTGAGTCACGTCGCGTCACATGTGCAATGGCATCGCTTGATATGGCATCTTATGTGCGTCGCATCTCATGCTTATAGATTCACGTCGCGTCACATGCACATGGCATCGTTTGATATCGCATCTTATGTGCATCGCATCGCATGCGCATTGAGTCACTTCGCATCACATGCGCATGGCATCGCTTGATATCGCATCTTATGTGCATCGCATCGCATGCGCTTTTGAGTCACATCACTTCACATGCGCATGACATCGCTTGATATCGCATCATATGTGTTTCGCATCGCATGCGCATTGAGTCACGTGGCGACACATGCGCATGGCATTAGTTGATATCGCATCTCATGTGCATCGCATCGCATGCGCATTGAGTCACGTCGCACCACATGCGCATGTCATCGCTTGATATCGCATCTTTTGTGCATCGCATCTCATGCGCATTGATTGAAATCGCGTCATATGCGCATGGCATCGCTTGATATCGCATTTATGTGCATCGCATCGCAGCGCATTGAGTCACATACACATGCATCGCTCGACATCGCATCTTATGTGCATCGCATGCGCATTGAGCCACTTCGCATCACACGCGCATGGCACCGCTGGACACCGCATCTTATGTGCATCGCATCACATGCGCATTGAGTCACATCGCTTCAGGTGCGCATGGCATCGCTTGATATCACATCTTAAGTGCATCGCATCGCATGCGCTTTTGAGTCACATCACGTCACATGCACATGGCATCGCTTGATATCGCATCTCATGTGCATCGCATCGCATGCGCGTTGAGTCACGTCGCATTACATGCGCATGGCATCGCGTGATATCGCATCCTATGTGCATCGCATCACATGCGCATTGAGTCACATCGCTTCACGTGCGGATGGGTTCGCTTGATATCGCATCTTATGTAGATCGCATCGCATGCGCAGTGAGTCACGTCGCGTCACATGCGCAATGGCATCGCTTAATACGGCATCTTATGTGCGTCGCATCTCATGCTTATTGATTCACGTCGCGTCACATGCGCATGGCATCGCTTGATATCGCATCTTATGTGCATCGCATCGCATGCGGATTGAGTCACTTCGCATCACATGCGCATGGCATCGCTTGATATCGCATCTTATGTGCATCGCATCGCATGCGCTTTTGAGTCACATCACTTAACATGCGCATGACATCGCTTGATATCGCATCTTATGTGTTTCGCATCGCATGCGCATTAGTCACGTCGAGTCACCTGCGCATGGCATCGCTTGATATCGCGTCTTATGCGCCTCGCATCGCATGCGCATTGTCACGTCGAGTCACCTGCGCATGGCATCGCTTAATATCGCATCTTATGTGCCTCGCATCGCATGCGCATTAAGTCACGTCGCGACATATGCACACGGCATCGCTTGATATCGCATTTTATGTGCTTCGCATCGCATGCGCGTTGAGTCACGTTGCGACACATGCACATGGCATCGCTTGATATCGCATCTTACGTGCATCGCATCGCATGCGCTTTTCAGTCACATCACGTCACATACGCATGGATTCGCTTGATATCACATCTTATGTGCTTCGCATCGGATGCGCATTGAGTCACGTCGCCACACTTGCACATGGCATCGCTTGATATTGCATCTCATGTGCATTGCATCGCATGCGCATTAAGTCACGTCGCGTCACATTCACATGGCATCGCTTGATATGGCATCTTATGTGCATCGCATGCGCATTGAGTAACTTCGCATCACACGCGCATGGCACCGCTGGACACCGCATCTTATGTGCATCGCATCACATGCGCATTGAGTCACATCGCTTCACGTGCGCATGGCATCGCTTGATATCGCATCTTAAGTGCATCGCATCGCATGCGACTTTGAGTCACATCACGTCACATGCGCCTGGCATTGCTTGATATCGCATCTTATAGACATCGCGTCGCATGCGCATTGAGACAGGTCGCGTCACATGCACATGGCATCGCTTGATATCGCATCTCATGTGAATCGCATCGCATGCGCTTTCAGTCACGTCGCATCACATGTGCATGGCATCGCGTGATATCGCTTCCCATGTGCATCGCAACTCATGAGCTTTTGAGTCTCATCACGTCACATGCGCATGGCATCGCTTGATATCGCATCTTAAGTGCATCGCATCGCATGCGACTTTGAGTCACATCACGTCACATGCGCCTGGCATTGCTTGATATCGCATCTTATAGACATCGCGTCGCATGCGCATTGAGACAGGTCGCGTCACATGCACATGGCATCGCTTGATATCGCATCTCATGTGAATCGCATCGCATGCGCGTTGAGTCACGTCGCATCACATGTGCATGGCATCGCGTGATATCGCTTCCTATGTGCATCGCAACTCATGAGCTTTTGAGTCTCATCACGTCACATGCGCATGGCATCACTTGATATCGCATCTTATGTGCATCGCATCGCATGCGCATTGAGTCACTTCGCATCTCATGCACATGGCATTGCTTGATATCGCATCTTTTGTGCATCGCATCGCATGCGCATTGAGTCACATCGCGTCATATGCGCATGGCATCGCTTGATATCGCATCTTATGTGCATCGCTTCGCAGCGCATTGAGTCCAATCGCGTCACATACGCATGCATCGCTCGACATCGCATCTTATGTAAATCGCATGCGCATTGAGTCACGTCGCGTCACATGCGCATGGCATCGCTTGATATCGCATCAATTGGGCATCGCATCGCATCCGCATTGAGTTACAGCGCGTCACGTGCGCATGTAATCACTTGATTGCGCATCTTATGTGCATCGCATCGCATGCGCATTGAGCCGCTTCGCATCACATGCGCTTGGCATCGCCTGATATCGCATCTTATGTGCATCGCATCGCATGCCCTTTTGAGTCACATCACTTCACATGCGCATGACATCGCTTGATTTCGCATCTTATGTGCTTCGCATCGCATGCGCGTTGAGTCACGGCGCGACACATGCACATGGCATATCTTGATATTGCATCACATGTGCATCGCATCGCATGCGCGTTGAGCCACGTCGCGTCACTTGCGCATGGCATCGCTCGACATCGCATCTTATGTGCATCGCATCGCATGCGCATTGAGTCACATCGCGTCATATGCGCATGGCATCGCTTAATATCGCATCTAATGTGCATCGCATCGCACGCGCATTGAGCCACGTCCCGTCACATGCGCCCGGAATCGCTTGATACCGTATCTTATGTGCATCGTATCGTATGCTTATTGTGTCACGTCGCGTCACATGCGCATGGCATCGCTTGATATCGCATCTTATGTGCATCGCATCGCATGCGCATTGAGTCACACTGCGTCACATGCGCATGGCATCAGTTGATATCGCATCTCATGTGCATCGCATCGCATGCGCCATGAGTCACGTCGCACCACATGCGCATGTCATCGCTCGGTATCGCATCTTTTGTGCATCGCATCGCATGCGCTTTGAACGAAATCGCGTCATATGCGCATGGCATCCCTTGATATCGCATTTATGGTGCATCGCATCGCATGCGCTTTTGAGTCACATCACGTCACATGCGCATGGCATCGCTTGATATCGCATCCTATGTGCATCGCATCGCATGCTTATTGAGTCACGTCGCGTCGCATTCGCATGGAATTGCTTGATATCGTAACTTATGTTCATCGCGTCGCATGTGAATTGAGTCACGTCGCACCACATGCGCATGGCATCGCTTGATATCGCATCTCATGTGTATCACATCGCATGCGCATTGAGCCGCAACACATTCGCATGGCATCCCTTGATATCTCATCTTATGTGCATCGCATCACATGCGCATTGAGTCACATCGCTTCACGTGCGCATGGCATCGCTTGATATCGCATCTTAAGTGCATCGCATCGCATGCGCTTTTGAGTCACATCACGTCACATGCGCATGGCATCGCTTGATATCGCATCTTATGTGCATCGCATCGCATAAGCATTGAGTCACTTCGCATCTCATGCACATAACATTGCTTGATATCGCATCTTATGTGCATCGCATCGCATGCGCATTGAGTCACATCGCATCACATGCGCATGGCATCGCTGGACAACGCATCTTATGTGCATCGCATCGCATGCGCATTGAGTCATTTCTCGTCACATTTGCATGTCATCGCTTGTTATCGCATCTTATGTGCATCGCATCGCATGCGCATTGAGTCACGTCGCATCACATGCGCATGGCATCGCTTGATATCGGATCCTATGTGCATCGCAACTCATGCGCTTTTGAGTCACATAGTCTCATATGCGCATGGCATTGCTTGATATCGTATCTTATAGACATCGCGTCGCATGCGCATTGAGATACGTCGCGTCACATGCACATGGCATCGCTTGATATCGGATCCTATGTGCATCGCAACTCATGCGCTTTTGAGTCACATCACGTCACATGCGCATGGCATCACTTGATATCGCATCTTATGTGCATCGCATCGCATGCGCATTGAGTCACTTCGCATCTCATGCACATGGCATTGCTTGATATCGCATCTTTTGTGCATCGCATCGCATGCGCATTGAGTCACATAGTCTCATATGCGCATGGCATTGCTTGATATCGTATCTTATGTGCACCGCATCGCATGCGCATTGAGTCACGTCGCACCACATGCGCATGACATCGCTTGAGTCGCATCTTATGTGCATCGCATCGCATGCGCATTGAGTCACGTCGCGTCACATGCGCATGGCATCGCTTGATATCGCATCTCATGTGCATCGCATCGCATGCGCATTGAGTCACGTCGCACCACATGCGCATGACATCGCTTGAGTCGCATCTTATGTGCATCGCATCGCATGCGCATTGAGTCACGTCGCGTCGCATTCGCATGGCATTGCCTGATATCGCATCTTATGCTCACCGCATCGCATGTGCATTGAGTCACGTCGAACCACATGCGCATGACATCGCTCGATATCGCATCTTTTGTGCATCGCATTGCATGCGCATTGAATGACATCGCGTCATATGCGCATGAAATCGCTTGATATCGCATTATATGTGCATCGCATCGAAGCGCATTGAGTCACTTCGCATCACATGCGCATGGCATCGCTGGACAACGCATCTTATGTGCATCGCATCGCATGCGCATTGAGCCATTTCTCGTCACATTTGCATGTCATCGCTTGTTATCGCATCTTATGTGCATCGCATCGCATGCGCATAGAGTCACGTGGCGTCACATGCGCATGGCATCGCTTGAAATCGCATCTTATGTGCATCGCAGCGCATGCCCATTGAGTCACGTCGCGTCGCATTCGCATGGCATTGCCTGATATCGCATCTTATGTTCATCGCATCACATGTGCATTGAGTCACGTCACACCACATGCGCATGACATCGCTCGACATCGTATCTTATGTGCATCGCATGCGCAATGAGTCAATTCGCATCACACGCACATGGCATCGCTGGACACCGCATCTTATGTGCATCGCATCACATGCGCTTTGAAGCACATCGCTTTAGGTGCGCATGGCATCGCTTGATATCGCATGTTATAGACATCGCCTCGCATGCGCATTGAGACACGTCGCGTCACATGCACATGGCATCGCTTGATATCGCATCCTATGTGCATCGCAACTCATGCGCTTTTGAGTCACATCACGTCAACTGCGCATGGCATCACTTGATATCGCATCTTATGTGCATCGCATCGCATGCGCATTGAGTCACTTCGCAACTCATGCACATGGCATTGCTTCATATCGCATCTTTTGTGTATCGCATCGCATGCGCATTGAGTCACATAGTCTCATATGCGCATGGCATTGCTGGATATCGTATCTTATGTGCACCGCATCGCATGCGATTGAGTCACGTCGCACCACATGCGCATGACATCGCTTGAGTCGCATCTTATGTGCATCGCATCGCATGCGCATTGAGTCACGTCGCGTCACATGCGCATGGCATCGCTTGATATCGCATCTCATGTGCATCGCATCGCATGCGCGTTGAGTCACGTCGTACCACATGCGCATGACATCGCTTGAGTCGCATCTTATGTGCATCGCATCGCATGCGCATTGAGTCACGTCGCGTGACATGCGCATGGCATCGCTTGATATCGCATTTTATGTGCATCGTATCGCATGTGCATTGAGTCACGTCGCGTTACATGCGCATGGCATCGCTTGATATCGCATCTCATGTGCATCGCATCGCATGCGCATTGAGTCACGTGGCATCACATGCGCTTGGCATCGCTTGAGTCGCATCTTATGTGCATCGCATCGCATGCGCATTGAGCCACGTCGCGTCGCATTCGCATGGCATTGCCTGATATCGCATCTTATGTTCATCGCATCGCATGTGCATTGAGTCACGTCGCACCACATGCGCATGACATCGCTCGATATCGCATCTTTTGTGCATCGCATTGCATGCGCATTTAGTGACATCGCGTCATATGCGCATGGCATCGCTTGATATCGCATCGAATGTGCATCGCATCGCAGCGCATTGAGTCACATCGCCTCACATGCGCATGCATCGCTCGACATATCATCTTATGTGCATCGCATGCGCATTGAGTCACGTCGCGTCACATGCACATGGCATCGCTTGATATCGCATCTCATGTGCATCGCATCGCATGCGCATTGAGTCACGTGGCATCACATGCGCTTGGCATCGCTTGAGTCGCATCTTATGTGCATCGCATCGCATGCGCATTGAGCCACGTCGCGTCGCATTCGCATGGCATTGCCTGATATCGCATCTTATGTTCATCGCATCGCATGTGCATTGAGTCACGTCGCACCACATGCGCATGACATCGCTCGATATCGCATCTTTTGTGCATCGCATTGCATGCGCATTTAGTGACATCGCGTCATATGCGCATGGCATCGCTTGATATCGCATCGAATGTGCATCGCATCGCAGCGCATTGAGTCACATCGCCTCACATGCGCATGCATCGCTCGAGATATCATCTTATGTGCATCGCATGCGCATTGAGTCACGTCGCATCACACGCGCATGGCATCGCTCGACATCGCATCTTATAAGCATCGCATCGCATGCGCATTGAGTCACATCGCGTCACATGCACATGGCATCGCTTGATATCGCATCTTATGTGCATCGCATCGCATTCGCTTTTGAGTCACATCACGTCACATGCGCATGGCACCGCTTGATATCGCATCTAATGTGCATTCCATCGCCGCGCATTGAGTCACATCGCGTCACATACGCATGCATCGCTCGACATCGCATCTTATGTGCATCGCATGCGGATTGAGACAAGTCGCGTCACGTGCATTTGGCATCGCTAGTAATCGCATGTTATGTGCATCGCATCGCATGTGCATTGAGTCACGCCGCATCGTATCCGCATGGCATTGCTTGATATCGCATATTATGTTCATCTCATCGCATGTGCATTGAGTCCCGTCGCATCACACGCGCATGGCTTCGCTCGACATCGCATCTTATGTGCATCGCATCGCATGCGCTTTTGACTCATATCACGTCACATGCGCATGGCATCGCTTGATATCGCATCTTATGTGCATCGCATCGCATGCGCTTTTCAGTCACATCACGTCACATACTCATGGCATCGCTTGAAATCGCATCTTATAGACATCCCGTCACATGCGCATTGAGTCACGTCGCATCACATGCGCATGGCATCGCGTGATATCGCGTCCTATGTGCATCGCAACTCATGCTCTTTTGAGACACATCACGTCACATGCGCATGGCATCACCTGATATCGCATTTTATGTGCATCGCATCGCATGTGCATTGAGTCACAAGGCGTAACATGCGCATGCCATCACTTGATATCGCATCTTATGTCCATCGCATCGCATGCGCATTGAGTCACTTCGCATCTCATTCACATGGCATTGCTTGATATCGCATCTTATGTGCATCGCATCGCATGCGCATTGAGTCACGTCGCATCACATGCGCATGGCATCGCTTGAAATCGCATCTTATGTGCATCGCATCGCATGCGCATTGGGTCACGACGCGTCGCATTCGCATGGCATTGCCTGATATCGCATCTTATGTTCATCGCATGTGCATTGAGGCACGTCGCACCATATGCGCATGACATGGCTCGACATCGCATCTTATGTGCATCGCATGCGCATTGAGTCACTTCGCATCACACGCGCATGGTACCGCTGGACACCGCATCTTATGTGCATCGCATCACATGCGCATTGGGTCACATCGCTTCAGGTGCGCATGGCATCGCTTGATATCGCATCTTAAGTGCATCGCATCGCATGCGCTTTTGAGTCACATCACGTCACATGCGCATGGCATCGCTTCATATCGCATCTTATACACATCGCGTCGCATGCGCATTGAGAAACGTTGCGTCACATGCACATGGCATCACTTGATATCGCATCTCATGTGCATCGAATCGCATGCGCGTTGAGTCATGTCGCATCACATGCGCATGGCATCGCGTGATATCGCATCCTATGTGCATCGCAACTGATGCGCTTTTGAGTCACATCACGTCACATGCGCATGGCATCACTTGATATCGCATCTTATGTGCATCGCATCGCATGCTCATTGAGTCACGTCGCGTCACATGCGCATGACATCGCTTGAGTTGCATCTTATGTGCATCGCATCGCATGCGCATTGAGTCACGTCGCGTCGCATTCGCATGGCATTGCCTGATATCGCATCTTATTTTCATCGCATCGCATGTGCATTGGGTCACGTCGCACCACATGCACATGACATCGCTCGATTTCGCATCTTTTGTCCATCGCATTGCATGCGCATTGAGTGACATTGCGTCATATGCGCATGGCATCGCTTGATATCGCATCATATGTGCATCGCAGCGCAGCGCATTGAGTCACATCGCGTCTCATACGCATGCATCTCTCGACATCGCGTCTTATGTGCATCGCATGCGCATTGAGTCACGTCATGTCACATGCGCATGGCATCGCTTGATATCGCATTTTATGTGCATCGTATCGCATGTGCATTGAGTCACGTCGCGTTACATGCGCATGGCATCGCTTGATATCGCATCTTAAGTGGATCGCATCGCATTCACGTTGATTCACGTCGCGTCACATGCGCATGGCATCGCTTGATATCGCATCTTATGTGCATCGCATCGCATTCACGTTGATTCACGTCACGTCACATGCGCATGGCATCGCTTGATATCGCATCTTATATGCATCGCATCGCATGCGCATTGAGTCACGTCGCGTCACTTGCGCATGGCATCGCTTGATAACGTATCTTATGTGCATCTCATCGCATGCGCATTGAGTCACGTCCAGTCTAATGCGCATGGCATCGCTTGATATTGCATCTTATGTAAATCCCATGCGCATTGAGCCTCCTCGCGTCACATGCGCATGCCATCGCTTGATATCGCATCTCATGTGCATCGCAGCGCAAGCGCAATGAGTCACGTCGCATCACATGCGCATGGCATCGCTCGACATCGCAACTTATGTGCATCGCATCGCATGCGCATTGAGCCACGTCGCGTCACATGCCCTTGGCATTGCTTGATATCGCATCTTATGTAAATCGCATGCGCATTGGTTCACGTCGCGTCACATGCGCATGGCATCGCTTCATCTCGCATCTTATGTGCATCCCATCGCATGCGCATTGAGTCACCTCGCGTCACATCCGCTTGGCATCGCTGGTTATCGCATCTTATGTGCATCGCATCGCATTCCTTTGAGTCACGTCGTGTCACATGCGCATGGCATCGCTTGATATCGCATCTTATGTGCATCGCAGCGCATGCGCATTGAGCCACGTCGCGTCACATTCGCATGGCATCGCTTGATATCGCATCTTATGTGCATCGCATCGCATTCCATTGAGCCACGTCGTGTCACATGCGCTTGGCATCGCTTGTTATCGCATCTTATGTGCATCGCATCGCATTCCATTGAGCCACGTCGTGTCACATGCGCATGGCATCGCTTGATAACGTATCTTATGTGCATCTCATCACATGCGCATTGAGTCACGTCGCGTCTAATTCGCATGGCATCGCTTGATATCGCATCTTATGTAAATCCCATGCGCATTGAGTCTCCTCGCGTCACATGCGCATGCCATCGCTTGATATCGCATCTCATGTGCATTGCAGCGCATGCGCAATGAGTCACGTCGCATCACATGCGCATGGCATCGCTTGATATCGCATCTTATGTGCATCGCATCGCATGCGCATTGAGCCACGTCGCGTCACATGCGCTTGGCATTGCTTGATATCGCATCTTATGTAAATCCGAGGCGCATTGGGTCTCGTCGCGTCACATGCGCATGCTATGGCTTGATATCGCGTCTTATGCGCATCGTATCGCATGCGCATTGAGTCACATCGCGTCACATGCGCTTGGCATCGCTTGATATGGAATCTTTTGTGCATCGCACCGCATGCGCATTGACTCACATCGCGTCACATGCGCATGGCATTGCTTGATATCGCATCTTATGTGCATCGCATGCGCATTGAGTCACATCACGTCACATGCGCTTGGCATTGCTTGATATCGCATCTTATGTAAATCCGAAGCGCATTGAGTCTCGTAGCGTCACATGCGCATGCCATGGCTTGATATCGCATTTCATGTGCATCGCAGCGCATGCGCAATGAGTCACGTCGCGTCACATGCGCATGGCATCGCCTGACATCGCATCTTATGCGCGTCGCATCGCATGCGCATTGAGTCACGTCGCGTCACATGGGAATGGCATCCCTTGATATCACATCTTATGCGCGTCGCATCGCATGCGCATTGAGTCACGTCGCGTCACATGCGCTTGGCATCGCTTGTAATCGCATCTTATGTGCATCGCATCGCATTCCATTGCGTCACGTCGTGTCACATGCGCATGGCATCGCTTGATATCGCAACTTATGTGCATCGTATCGCATGCGCATTGAGTCACATCGAGTCACATGCACATGGCATCGCTTGATATCGCATCTTATGTGCATCGCATCGCATGCACATTGAGTCACGTCGCTTCACATGCGCATGGCATCTCTTGATATTGCATCTTATGTGCATCGCATGCGCATTGAGACACGTCGCGTCACATGCGCTTGGCATCGCTTGTTATCGCATCTAATGTGCATCGCATTGCATTCCATTGAGTCACGTGGTGTCACATGCGCATGCCATCACTTGATATCGCATCTCATGTGCATCGCAGCGCATGCGCATTGACTCACATCGCGTCACATGCGCATGGAATTGCTTGATATCGCATCCTATGCGCATCGCATGCGCATTGAGTCACATCACGTCACATGCGCTTGGCATTGCTTGATATAGCATCTTATGTAAATCCGAGGCGCATTGAGTCTCGTCGCGTCACATGCGCATGGCATAGCTTGATATCGCATCTTATGTGCATCGCATCGCATGCGCATTGAGCCACTTCGCGTCATATGCGCAAGGCATCTCTTGATATCGCATCTTTTGTGCATCGCATCGCATGCGCATTGAGTCACGTCGCGTCATATGCGCAAAACATCTCTTGATATCGCATCTTATGTGCATCGCAGCGCATGCGCAATGAGTCACTTCGCATCACATGCGCATGGCATCGCTTGATATCGCATCTTATGTGCATCGCAACGCATTCACATTGATTCACGTCGCGTCACATGCGCATGGCATCGTTTGATATCGCATCTTATGTGCATCGCATCGCATGCGCATTGAGTCATGTCGCGTCACATGCACATGGCATCGCTTGATATCTCATTTCATGTGCATCGCATCGCATGCGCATGTAGCCACGTCGCATCACATGCGTATGGCATCGCTTGATATCGCATCTTATGTGCATCGCATCGCATGCGCATTGAGTCACGTCGCGTCACATGCGCATGGCATCGCTTGATATCGCATCTTATGCGCATCGCATCGCAGTCCATTAATTGACATCGCGTCACTTGCGCATGTATCGCTCGACATCGCATCTTATGTGCATCGCATGCGCATTGAGTCACATCGCATCACACGCGCATGGCATCGCTCGACACCGCATCTTATGTGCATCGCGTCGCATGCGCATTGAGCCCCGTGTCGTCACATGCGCATGGGATCGCTTGATATTGCATCTTCTGTGCGTCGCATCGCATGTGCATTGAGTCACGTCGCGTCAATGCGCATGGCATCGCTTGATATCGCATCTTATGTGAATCTCATCGCTTGCGCATTGAAACACGTCGTGTCACATGCGCATGGCATCGCTTGATATTGCATCTTATGTGCATCTCATCGCATGCGCATTGAGTCACGTCGGATCACATGCGCATGGCATCGCTAGATATCGCATTTTATGTTCATCGCATCGCATGCACTTTGAGTCACGTCGCGTCACATGCGCATGGAATCGCTGGATATTACATCTTATGTTCATCGCATCGCATGCACATTGAGTCACGTCGCGTCACATGCGCATGGCATCGCTAGATATCGCATCTTATGTGCATCGCATGAACTTTGAGCCACGTCGCGTCACATGCGCATGGCATGGCTTGATATTGCATCTTATGTTCATCGCATCGCATGCACATTGAGTCACGTCGCGTCACATGCGCATGGCATCGCTTGATATCGCGTCTCATGTGCATCGCGTCGCATGCGAAATGAGTGACGTCGCATCACATGCGCATGGCATCGCTTGATATCGCATCTTATGTGCATCGCATCGCATGCGCATTGAGTCATGTCGCGTCACATGCACATGGCATCGCTTGATATCACATCTCATGTGCATCGCATCGCATGCGCATGTAGTCACGTCGCATCACATGCGTATGGCATCGCTTGATATCGCATCTTATGTGCATCGCATCGCATGCGCATTGAGTCACGTCGCGTCACATGCGCATGGCATCGCTTTATATCGCATCTTATGCGCATCGCATCGCAGTCCATTAATTGACATCGCGTCACTTGCGCATGTATCGCTCGACATCGCATCTTATGTGCATCGCAATCGCATTGAGTCGCATCGCATCACACGCGCATGGCATCGCTCGACACCGCATCTTATGTGCATCGCGTCGCATGCGCATTGAGCCACGTGTCGTCACATGCGCATGGGATCGCTTGATATTGCATCTTCTGTGCGTCGCATCGCATGCGCATTGAGTCACGTTGCGTTACATGCGCATGGCATCGCTCGATATCGCATCTTATATGACTCGCATCGCAGCGCATTGAGTCACATCACAACACATGCGCATGGCATCGCTTGATATCGTGTCTTATGTGCATCGCATCGCCTGCGGATAGAGTCACATACGTCACATACGCATGGCATCGGTTGATATCGCATTTTATGTGGATCGCATCGCATGCGCATTGAGCCACGTGTCGTCACATGCGCATGGGATCGCTTGATATCACATCTCATGTGCATCGCATCGCATCCGCATGTAGTCACGTCGCATTACATGCGCATGGCATCGCTTGATATCGTATGTTATGTGCATCGCATCGCATGCGCATTGAGTCACGTCGCGTCACATGCGCATGGCATCGCTCGATATCGCATCTTATGTCACTCGCATGCGCATTGATTCACGTCGTATCACACGCGCATTTCATCGCTCGACATGGCATATTTTGTGAATCGCATCACATCGGCATTGAGTCACATCACGTCACATCCGCATGGCATCGCTTGATATCGCATCTTATGTGCATCGCATCGCATTAGTATTTAGTCACATCGCGTCACATGCGCCTGCCTTCGCTTGATATCGCATCTTGTGTGCATCGCATCGCAGCGCATTGGGTCACATGGCGACACATGCGCATGGCATCGCTTGATGTCGCATTTTATGTGCATCGCATCGCATGCGGATTGAGTCACGTCGCGTCACATGCGCATGGCATCACTTGTTATCGCATCTTATGTGCATCGCATCGCATTAGCATTGAGTCACATCGAGTCACATGCGCATGACATCGCTCGACATTGCATCTTATGTGGATCGCATCGCATGCGCATATGGTCACGTCGCATCACATGCTCATAGCATCGCTGGATATCGCATCTTATGTGCATCGCATCGCATGCGCATTGAGTCACGTCGCGTCACATGCGCATGGCATCGCTTGATATCACATCTTATGTGCATCGCAACGAATGCTTATTGAGTCACTTCGCGTCACATACGCATGGCATCGCTTGATATCGCATCTTATGTGCATCCCATCGCATGCGCATTGAGCCTCATCGCGTGACTTCCGCATGGCATCACTTGATATCGCATCTTATGTACATTGAATCGCATGCGCATTGAGTCACTTCGCATCACATGCGCATGGCATCGCTTGATATCGCATCTTATTGCATCGCATCGCATGCGCATTAAGTCACATCCCATCACATGCGCATGCATCGCTCGAAATCGCATCTTATGTGCATCGCATGCGCATTGATTCACATCGTATCACACGCGCATTGCATCGCTCGACATCGCATATTTTGGGAATCGCATCGTATCGGCATTGAGTCAAATCACGTCACATGCTCATGGCATCGCTTGTAATCGCATTTTATGTGCATCGCATCGCATGCGCATTGAGTCACATCGCGTCACATGCGCATGGCATCTTTTGATATCGCATCTTATGTGCATGGCATGCGCATTGATTCACGTCGCGTCACATGCGCATGGCATCGCTTGTTATCGCATTTTATGTGCCTCGCATCGTATTCGCATTGAGTCACGTGGTATCACATGCGCATGGCATCGGTAGATATTGCATCTTGATTGCATCGCATCGCATGCGCATTGAGTCACGTCGCGTCACATGCGCATGGCATCGCTTGATATCGCGTCTCATGTGCATCGCGTCGCATGCGAATTGAGTGACGTCGCATCACATGCGCATGGCATCGCTTGATATCGCACCTTATGTGCATCGCAACGGTTGCGCATTGAGTCACGTCGCGTCACATGCGCATGGCATCGCTTGATATCGCATCTTATCTGCATCGCATCGCATGCGCATTGAGACACATCAAGTCACATGCGCATGGTATCGCTTGATATTGTATGTTATGTGCATCGCGTCGCATGCGAATTGAGTCACGTCGCATCACATGCGCATGGCATCGCTTGATATCGTGTCTTATGTGCATCGCATCGCCTGCGGATTGAGTCGCAACACGTCACATACGCATGGCATCGCTTGTTATCGCATTTTATGTGCCTCGCATCGTATTCGCATTGAGTCACGTGGTATCACATGCGCATGGCATCGGTAGATATTGCATCTTGTTTGCATCGCATCGCATGCGCATTGAGTCACGTCGCGTCACATGCGCATGGCATCGCTTGATATCGCGTCTCATGTGCATCGCGTCGCATGCGAATTGAGTGACGTTGCATCACATGCGCATGACATCGCTCGACACCGCATTTTTTGTGCATCGCATGGCAAGCGCATTGAGTCACATCACGCCACATTCGCATAGCATCGCTTGATATCGCATCTTATAATCATCGCATCGCATGCGCATTGAGTCACATCAAGTCACATGCGCATGGTATCGCTTGATATTGTATGTTATGTGCATCGCGTCGCATGCGAATTGAGTCACGTCGCATCACATGCGCATGGCATCGCTTGATATCGTGTCTTATGTGCATCGCATCGCCTGCGGATTGAGTCGCAACACGTCACATACGCATGGCATCGCTTGATATCGCATTTTATGTGGATCGCATCGCATGCGCATTGAGTCACGCCCCGTCACATGCGCATGATCACTTGTTATAGCATCTTATGTGCATTAAATCGCATGCGCATTGAGTCACATCGAGTCACATGCGCATGGCATCGCTTGATGTCGCATCTTATTTGCATCGCATCGCATGCGCATTGAGTCACGTCGCGTCACATGCCCATGGCATCTCTTGATATCGCATCCTATGTGCATCGCATGCGCATTGAGTCACGTCGCGTCACATGCGCATGGCATCGCTTGTTATCGCATTTTATGTGCATCGCATCGTATACGCATTGAGTCACGTCGCGTCACCTGCGCATGGCAGCGCTTTGGATTTGGATTTTGGATTTGGTTTAAGGGCGCTCAACTTCAAGGTCATCAGCGCCCTTAAAAGATTCATGGCAATAGCCAGATATAAATTTCACTCAAAAAATAAAAATACTAGAGACAACAAAATATACAAAGGTAAAAGGCAGTGGCAATAGCCAGATATGAAACAAGGTGATAAATTTGTTCAAAAGCAGAAACAGATAATTAAAAAATTTAAATCCTCAAATTTATATTACACTGCGCTAAAAAATTAAAAACTCTATCAACCGCTGTTCTGTCGTCCGCTAGGACCTCTGCAAGTCTGGCAGGCAGCTGCAGAGAATCCCGAAGGTGCGCTAGAGAGCAACACTCTAGCAGCAGGTGGCGAACCGACAAACCGTTGTTACACAGCGGACATAGAGGCGCAGGGTCCCTTTTAAATAGGTAACCGTGCGAAAAATTGCAGTGCCCTATTCTTAATCGAGCCAAACTAACCTCCTCGCGACGAGATGTGCGACAGGAAGTTACCCAGTTTATCGGAAGTTCTTTCACTTCTCTAAGCTTATTACCGCGGAGAACTGACCACTCGTCGTGCCAGGACGACAGCACCGCTCGCCGCACTTCAAGCCTGAAGTCTTCCGAAGTAACACGTGAGATGGTAATACTGGGTTCTGTAGTTGCCGTCTTTGCTGCTAAATCTGCCATTTCATTCCCCGGCAAACCTACGTGACCAGGAATCCATGCACACACCACGTCAACACCAGAAGCGTATAAAACATGGAGGGCATCCTGGATACGTTGTACAATAGGATGGGGGTTGTACAACTGACAAAGGCTCTGCAGTGCACTAAGGGAATCGCTCAAAATCAGGCAGTCACCTAAGTTACGACGGCGAACATACAAAACGGCTCGATAAATTGCATAAAGCTCTGCAGTAAAAATGGAAGTGCTATTTGGAAAACCGAATGTATATGGTTCGGTTCCATAAACATAAGCACATCCAACACCGTTGGTGTTCTTTGATCCATCGGTGTAAATGTATCTACGGTCAGAGTAACCTGACAAAAATTCTAAGAAACACGTGCGGATACTTGAAATAGGCATCGTGGACTTCTGGTGTATGGTCATCCCAAGATCTACATGGGGCGTACCAGATAGCCAAGGGGGGTGAAGTCTCTCGCCCTTGGCGAACATCACAGGCAGTTCCACTCCAAGCTTCACTAGGAGCTCTTGGAAACGGAACCCCGCAGGCTTTGGATTAAGGGAGCTATTTCTATATCGTTCTCTTAGCGTGCTGGTGAAAAAAGAAGCGAACGTTGGGTGCTTAGGCATACATCTAAGCGCACAACCATAATTTGCCAAGAGAATCTCACGCCGATATTGCAGAGGAGGTTCTGCGGACTCGGCGTAAAGGCTCACCACTGGGCTTGTTGGAAAAGCTCCTGTTGCAATGCGGATGCCCCTATTATGGACCACGTCTAATCATGGCAGCGCTTGTTATCGCATCTTATGTGCATCGCATGCGCATTGATTCACATCGTATCACACGCGCATTTCATCGCTCGACATGGCATATTTTGTGAATCGCATCACATCGACATTGAGTCACATCACGTCACATCCGCATGGCATCGCTTGATATCGCATCTTATGTGCATCGCATCGCATTAGTATTTAGTCACATCGCGTCACATGCGCCTGGCTTCGCTTAATATCGCATCTTATGTGCTTCGCATCACAGCGCATTGGGTCACATGACGACACATGCGCATGGCATCGCTTGATATCGCATTTTATGTGCATCGCATCGCATGCGGATTGAGTCACATCGCGTCACATGCGCATGGCATCACTTGTTATCGCATCTTATGTGCATCGCATCGCATGCGCATTGAGTCACATCGAGTCACATGCGCATGACATCGCTCGACATTGCATCTTATGTGGATCGCATTGCATGCGCATATAGTCACGTCGCATCACATGCGCATAGCATCGCTTGATATCGCATCTTATGTGCATCGCATCGCATGCGCATTGAGCCACGTGTCGTCACATGCGCATGGGATCGCTTGATATCGCATCTTCTGTGCGTCGCACCGCATGCGCATTGAGTCACGTCGCGTCAATGCGAATGGAATCGCTTGATATCGCATCTTATGTGAATCGCATCGCATGCGCATTGAGTCACGTCGCGTCACATGCGCATGGCATCGCTTGATATCGCATCTTATGTGCATCGCATCGCATGCGTTTTGAGTCACGTCGCGTCACATGCGCATGGCATCGCTTGATATTACATCTTATGTGCATCTCATCGCATGCGCATTGAGTCACATCGCGTCACATGCGCATGGCATCGCTTGATATCGCATCTTATCTGCATCGCATCGCATGCGCATTGAGACACGTCGCACCGCATGCGCATGACAGCGCTCGACACCGCATTTTTTGTGCATCACATCGCATGCGCATTGAGTCACATCGCGTCACATGCGCTTGGCATCGCTTGATATCACATCTAATGTGCATCGCATGGCAAGCGCATTGAGTCACATCACGCCACTTGCGCATAGCATCGCTTGATATCGCATCTTATAATCATCGCATCGCATGCGCATTGAGTCACATCAAGTCACATGCGCATGGTATCGCTTGATATCGCATGTTATGTTCATCGCATCGCATGCGCATTGAGTCACGTCGCATCACATGCGCATGGCATCGCTTTATATCGCATCCCATGTGCATCGCATCGAATGCGCATTGAGTCACGTCTCGTCACATGCGCATGGCACCGCTTGATTTCGCATCTTATGTGCATCGCATCTAATGCACATTGAGTCACGTCGCGTTACATGCGCATGGCATCGCTTTATATCGCATCTTATGTGCATCGCATCGCCTGCGCAGAGTCACATCGCATCACATTCATATGGCATCGCTTGATTTCGCAACTCATGTGCATCGCATGTGCATTGAGTCACGTCGAATCACATGCGTATGGCATCGCTTGATATCGCATCTTATGTGCATCGCATCGCATGCCCATTGAGTCACATCTTGTCACATGCGCATGGCATCGCTTGATATCGCATCTTATGTGCATCGATACGCAGCGCATTGAAAGACATCACGCCTCATGTGCATGGCATCGCATGAAATCGCATCTTATGTGCATCGCATTGCATGCGCATTGAAATACGTCGCGTCACAAGTACATGGCATCGCTTGATATCGCATCATATGTGCATCGCATCGCATGCATACTGAGTCACGTTGCGTCACATGCCCATGGTATCGCTTGATAACGCATCGCATGCGCATTAAGCCACATCGCACCACATGCGCATACCATCACTTGATATCGAATCTTATGTGCATCGCATCACTTGCGCATTGAGTCACGCCGGCTCAAATGTGCATGGCATCGCTTGATATGGCAACTTATGTGCATCGCATCGCATGCTTATTGATTCACGTCACGTCACATGCGCATGGCATCGCTTGATATCGCATCTTACGTTCATTGCATCGCATGCACATTGAGTCACGTCGCGTCACATGCGCATGGCATCACTTGATATCGCATCTCATGTGCATCACGTCGCATGCGCTTTGAAACACGTCGCGTCACATGCGCATGGCATTGCTTGATATCGCATCTTACGTGCATCGCATCGCATGCATATTGAGTCACGTTGCGCCACATGCCCATGGCATCGCTTGATAACGCATCGCATGCGCATTGAGTCACGTCGCATCACATGTGCATGGCATCGCTTGATATCCCATCTTGCGTGCATTGCAACGCATGCGCATTGAGTCTCATCGCGTTGCATGCGCATGGCATCGCTTGATATCGCATCTTATGTGCATCGCATCGCATGCGAATTGGGTCACGTCGCACCACATGCGCATGACATCGCTCGACATCGCATCTTTTGTGCATCGCATCGCATGCGCATTGAGTGACATCGCGTCATATGCGCATGATATCGCTGGATATCGCATCTTATGTGCATCGCATCGCAGCGCATTGAGTTACATTGCGTCACATACTCATGCATCGCTCAACATCGCATCTTATGTGCATCGCATGCCCATTGTCCCTCATCGCATCACACGCGCATGGCATCGCTCGACAACGCCTCTTATGTGCATCGCATCGCATGCACATTGAGTCACATCGAGTCACATGCGCATGGCATCGCTTCCTATCGCATCTTATGTGCATCTCATCGCATGCGCATTGAGTTACATCGCGTCACATACGCATGCATTGCTCGACATCGCATCTTATGTGCATCGCATGCCCATTGACCCTCATCTCATCACACGCGCATGGCATCGCTCGACAACGCATCTTATATGCATCGCAACGTATGCGCATTGAGTCACGTCGCCTCACATGCGCATGGAATGCCTGATATCGCATCTTATGTATATCGCGTCGCCTGCGCATTGAGTCACGTCGCGTCACATGCACATGGCATCGCTTGATATGACATCTCATGTGCATCGCATCGCATGCGCATGTGGTCACGTCGCATCACATGCGCATGGCATCGCTTGATATCGCATCTTATGTGACTCGCATCGCATGCGCATTGACTCACGTCGCGTCACATGCGCATGGGATCGATTGATATCACCTCTCATGTTCATCGCATCGCATGCGCATTGAGTCACGTCGCATCACATGCGCATGGCATCACTTGATGTCGCATCTTATGTGCATCGCATCGTAGCCCATTGTCTCACATCGCGTTACATGCCCATGCATCTCTCGACATCGCAACTTATGTAAATCGCATGCGCATTGACTCACATCGCATCACACGCGAATGGCGTCGCTCGACATCGCATCGTATTCGCATTGAGTCACGTGGTATCACATGCGCATGGCATCGGTAGATATTGCATCTTGTTTGCATCGCATCGCATGCGCATTGAGTCACGTCGCGTCACATGCGCATGGCATCGCTTGATATCGCGTCTCATGTGCATCGCGTCGCATGCGAATTGAGTGACGTCGCATCACATGCGCATGACATCGCTCGACACCGCATTTTTTGTGCATCGCATGGCAAGCGCATTGAGTCACATCACGCCACATTCGCATAGCATCGCTTGATATCGCATCTTATAATCATCGCATCGCATGCGCATTGAGTCACATCAAGTCACATGCGCATGGTATCGCTTGATATTGTATGTTATGTGCATCGCGTCGCATGCGAATTGAGTCACGTCGCATCACATGCGCATGGCATCGCTTGATATCGTGTCTTATGTGCATCGCATCGCCTGCGGATTGAGTCGCAACACGTCACATACGCATGGCATCGCTTGATATCGCATTTTATGTGGATCGCATCGCATGCGCATTGAGTCACGCCCCGTCACATGCGCATGATCACTTGTTATAGCATCTTATGTGCATTAAATCGCATGCGCATTGAGTCACATCGAGTCACATGCGCATGGCATCGCTTGATGTCGCATCTTATTTGCATCGCATCGCATGCGCATTGAGTCACGTCGCGTCACATGCCCATGGCATCTCTTGATATCGCATCCTATGTGCATCGCATGCGCATTGAGTCACGTCGCGTCACATGCGCATGGCATCGCTTGTTATCGCATTTTATGTGCATCGCATCGTATACGCATTGAGTCACGTCGCGTCACCTGCGCATGGCAGCGCTTTGGATTTGGATTTTGGATTTGGTTTAAGGGCGCTCAACTTCAAGGTCATCAGCGCCCTTAAAAGATTCATGGCAATAGCCAGATATAAATTTCACTCAAAAAATAAAAATACTAGAGACAACAAAATATACAAAGGTAAAAGGCAGTGGCAATAGCCAGATATGAAACAAGGTGATAAATTTGTTCAAAAGCAGAAACAGATAATTAAAAAATTTAAATCCTCAAATTTATATTACACTGCGCTAAAAAATTAAAAACTCTATCAACCGCTGTTCTGTCGTCCGCTAGGACCTCTGCAAGTCTGGCAGGCAGCTGCAGAGAATCCCGAAGGTGCGCTAGAGAGCAACACTCTAGCAGCAGGTGGCGAACCGACAAACCGTTGTTACACAGCGGACATAGAGGCGCAGGGTCCCTTTTAAATAGGTAACCGTGCGAAAAATTGCAGTGCCCTATTCTTAATCGAGCCAAACTAACCTCCTCGCGACGAGATGTGCGACAGGAAGTTACCCAGTTTATCGGAAGTTCTTTCACTTCTCTAAGCTTATTACCGCGGAGAACTGACCACTCGTCGTGCCAGGACGACAGCACCGCTCGCCGCACTTCAAGCCTGAAGTCTTCCGAAGTAACACGTGAGATGGTAATACTGGGTTCTGTAGTTGCCGTCTTTGCTGCTAAATCTGCCATTTCATTCCCCGGCAAACCTACGTGACCAGGAATCCATGCACACACCACGTCAACACCAGAAGCGTATAAAACATGGAGGGCATCCTGGATACGTTGTACAATAGGATGGGGGTTGTACAACTGACAAAGGCTCTGCAGTGCACTAAGGGAATCGCTCAAAATCAGGCAGTCACCTAAGTTACGACGGCGAACATACAAAACGGCTCGATAAATTGCATAAAGCTCTGCAGTAAAAATGGAAGTGCTATTTGGAAAACCGAATGTATATGGTTCGGTTCCATAAACATAAGCACATCCAACACCGTTGGTGTTCTTTGATCCATCGGTGTAAATGTATCTACGGTCAGAGTAACCTGACAAAAATTCTAAGAAACACGTGCGGATACTTGAAATAGGCATCGTGGACTTCTGGTGTATGGTCATCCCAAGATCTACATGGGGCGTACCAGATAGCCAAGGGGGGTGAAGTCTCTCGCCCTTGGCGAACATCACAGGCAGTTCCACTCCAAGCTTCACTAGGAGCTCTTGGAAACGGAACCCCGCAGGCTTTGGATTAAGGGAGCTATTTCTATATCGTTCTCTTAGCGTGCTGGTGAAAAAAGAAGCGAACGTTGGGTGCTTAGGCATACATCTAAGCGCACAACCATAATTTGCCAAGAGAATCTCACGCCGATATTGCAGAGGAGGTTCTGCGGACTCGGCGTAAAGGCTCACCACTGGGCTTGTTGGAAAAGCTCCTGTTGCAATGCGGATGCCCCTATTATGGACCACGTCTAATCATGGCAGCGCTTGTTATCGCATCTTATGTGCATCGCATGCGCATTGATTCACATCGTATCACACGCGCATTTCATCGCTCGACATGGCATATTTTGTGAATCGCATCACATCGACATTGAGTCACATCACGTCACATCCGCATGGCATCGCTTGATATCGCATCTTATGTGCATCGCATCGCATTAGTATTTAGTCACATCGCGTCACATGCGCCTGGCTTCGCTTGATATCGCATCTTATGTGCTTCGCATCGCAGCGCATTGGGTCACATGACGACACATGCGCATGGCATCGCTTGATATCGCATTTTATGTGCATCGCATCGCATGCGGATTGAGTCACATCGCGTCACATGCGCATGGCATCACTTGTTATCGCATCTTATGTGCATCGCATCGCATGCGCATTGAGTCACATCGAGTCACATGCGCATGACATCGCTCGACATTGCATCTTATGTGGATCGCATTGCATGCGCATATAGTCACGTCGCATCACATGCGCATAGCATCGCTTGATATCGCATCTTATGTGCATCGCATCGCATGCGCATTGAGCCACGTGTCGTCACATGCGCATGGGATCGCTTGATATCGCATCTTCTGTGCGTCGCACCGCATGCGCATTGAGTCACGTCGCGTCAATGCGAATGGAATCGCTTGATATCGCATCTTATGTGAATCGCATCGCATGCGCATTGAGTCACGTCGCGTCACATGCGCATGGCATCGCTTGATATCGCATCTTATGTGCATCGCATCGCATGCGTTTTGAGTCACGTCGCGTCACATGCGCATGGCATCGCTTGATATTACATCTTATGTGCATCTCATCGCATGCGCATTGAGTCACATCGCGTCACATGCGCATGGCATCGCTTGATATCGCATCTTATCTGCATCGCATCGCATGCGCATTGAGACACGTCGCACCGCATGCGCATGACAGCGCTCGACACCGCATTTTTTGTGCATCACATCGCATGCGCATTGAGTCACATCGCGTCACATGCGCTTGGCATCGCTTGATATCACATCTAATGTGCATCGCATGGCAAGCGCATTGAGTCACATCACGCCACTTGCGCATAGCATCGCTTGATATCGCATCTTATAATCATCGCATCGCATGCGCATTGAGTCACATCAAGTCACATGCGCATGGTATCGCTTGATATCGCATGTTATGTTCATCGCATCGCATGCGCATTGAGTCACGTCGCATCACATGCGCATGGCATCGCTTTATATCGCATCCCATGTGCATCGCATCGAATGCGCATTGAGTCACGTCTCGTCACATGCGCATGGCACCGCTTGATTTCGCATCTTATGTGCATCGCATCTAATGCACATTGAGTCACGTCGCGTTACATGCGCATGGCATCGCTTTATATCGCATCTTATGTGCATCGCATCGCCTGCGCAGAGTCACATCGCATCACATTCATATGGCATCGCTTGATTTCGCAACTCATGTGCATCGCATGTGCATTGAGTCACGTCGAATCACATGCGTATGGCATCGCTTGATATCGCATCTTATGTGCATCGCATCGCATGCCCATTGAGTCACATCTTGTCACATGCGCATGGCATCGCTTGATATCGCATCTTATGTGCATCGATACGCAGCGCATTGAAAGACATCACGCCTCATGTGCATGGCATCGCATGAAATCGCATCTTATGTGCATCGCATTGCATGCGCATTGAAATACGTCGCGTCACAAGTACATGGCATCGCTTGATATCGCATCATATGTGCATCGCATCGCATGCATACTGAGTCACGTTGCGTCACATGCCCATGGTATCGCTTGATAACGCATCGCATGCGCATTAAGCCACATCGCACCACATGCGCATACCATCACTTGATATCGAATCTTATGTGCATCGCATCACTTGCGCATTGAGTCACGCCGGCTCAAATGTGCATGGCATCGCTTGATATGGCAACTTATGTGCATCGCATCGCATGCTTATTGATTCACGTCACGTCACATGCGCATGGCATCGCTTGATATCGCATCTTACGTTCATTGCATCGCATGCACATTGAGTCACGTCGCGTCACATGCGCATGGCATCACTTGATATCGCATCTCATGTGCATCACGTCGCATGCGCTTTGAAACACGTCGCGTCACATGCGCATGGCATTGCTTGATATCGCATCTTACGTGCATCGCATCGCATGCATATTGAGTCACGTTGCGCCACATGCCCATGGCATCGCTTGATAACGCATCGCATGCGCATTGAGTCACGTCGCATCACATGTGCATGGCATCGCTTGATATCCCATCTTGCGTGCATTGCAACGCATGCGCATTGAGTCTCATCGCGTTGCATGCGCATGGCATCGCTTGATATCGCATCTTATGTGCATCGCATCGCATGCGAATTGGGTCACGTCGCACCACATGCGCATGACATCGCTCGACATCGCATCTTTTGTGCATCGCATCGCATGCGCATTGAGTGACATCGCGTCATATGCGCATGATATCGCTGGATATCGCATCTTATGTGCATCGCATCGCAGCGCATTGAGTTACATTGCGTCACATACTCATGCATCGCTCAACATCGCATCTTATGTGCATCGCATGCCCATTGTCCCTCATCGCATCACACGCGCATGGCATCGCTCGACAACGCCTCTTATGTGCATCGCATCGCATGCACATTGAGTCACATCGAGTCACATGCGCATGGCATCGCTTCCTATCGCATCTTATGTGCATCTCATCGCATGCGCATTGAGTTACATCGCGTCACATACGCATGCATTGCTCGACATCGCATCTTATGTGCATCGCATGCCCATTGACCCTCATCTCATCACACGCGCATGGCATCGCTCGACAACGCATCTTATATGCATCGCAACGTATGCGCATTGAGTCACGTCGCCTCACATGCGCATGGAATGCCTGATATCGCATCTTATGTATATCGCGTCGCCTGCGCATTGAGTCACGTCGCGTCACATGCACATGGCATCGCTTGATATGACATCTCATGTGCATCGCATCGCATGCGCATGTGGTCACGTCGCATCACATGCGCATGGCATCGCTTGATATCGCATCTTATGTGACTCGCATCGCATGCGCATTGACTCACGTCGCGTCACATGCGCATGGGATCGATTGATATCACCTCTCATGTTCATCGCATCGCATGCGCATTGAGTCACGTCGCATCACATGCGCATGGCATCACTTGATGTCGCATCTTATGTGCATCGCATCGTAGCCCATTGTCTCACATCGCGTTACATGCCCATGCATCTCTCGACATCGCAACTTATGTAAATCGCATGCGCATTGACTCACATCGCATCACACGCGAATGGCGTCGCTCGACATCGCATCTTATGAGCATCTCATCGCATGCGCGTTGAGCCATGTCTCGTCACATTTGCATTGCATCGCTTGATTTCGCATCCTATGTGCTTCGATTCGCATGCGCATTGAGTCACGTCCCGTCACAGGCCAATGGCATCGCTTGATATCGCATCTTATGTGCATCGCATGCGCATTGAGTCACGTCGCATCACATGCGCATGGGATCGCTTCATATCGCATCTTATGTGCGTCGCATCGCATGCGCAGTGAGACACTTCGCGTCACATGCGCATGGCATCGCTTGATACCGCATTTTTGTGCACCGCATCGCATGCGCATTGAGTGACTTCGCGTCATATGCACATGGCATCGCTTGATATCGCATCTGATGTGCATCGCATCGCAGCGCATTGAGTCACATCTCGTCACATACGCATGCCTCGCTCGACATTCCATCTTATGGGCATCCCATGCGCATTGAGTCACATCGCATCACACGCGCATGGCATCGCTCGACATCGCATCTTGTGTGCATCGCATCACATGCGCATTGAGTCGCGCCGGGTCACATGCGCATGGCATCGCTTGATATCGCATCTTATGTGCATCGCATCGCATGCGCAATGACCCACTTCGCGTTACATGCGCATGGCATCGCTTGATATCGCATCTTATGTGCATCGCATCGCATGCGCATTGAGTCACGTCGCGTCACAAGCCTATGGCACCACTTGATATCGCATCTCATGTGCATCGCGTCGCATGCGCTTTGAAACACGTCGCGTCACATGCGCATGGCATTGCTTGATATCGCATCTTACGTGCATCGCATCGCATGCATATTGAGTCACGTTGCGCCACATGCCCATGGCATCGCTTGATAACGCATCGCATGCGCATTGAGCCACATCGCATCACATGCATATGGCATCACTTGATATCGCATCTTATGTGCATCGCATCACATGCGCATTGAGTCACGCCGGGTCACATGCGCATGGCATCGCTTGATATCACATCTTATGTGAATCGCATCGCATGCCCATTGAGTCACGTCGCATCACATGCGCATGGCATCGCTTGATATCGCAACTTATGTGCATCGCATCGAATGCGCAATGAGCCACTTCGCGTCACATGCGCATGGCATCGCTTCATATCGTATCTTATGTGCATCGCATGGCATGCTTATTGAGTCACGTCGCGTCACATGCGCATGGCATCGCTTGATAACACATCGCAGCGCATTGAGTTACATCGCGTCACATACTCATGCATCGCTCAACATCGCATCTTATGTGCATCGCATGCCCATTGTCCCTCATCGCATCACACGCGCATGGCATCGCTCGACAACGCCTCTTATGTGCATCGCATCGCATGCACATTGAGTCACATCGAGTCACATGCGCATGGCATCGCTTCCTATCGCATCTTATGTGCATCTCATCGCATGCGCATTGAGGCACGTCGCACCACATGCGCATGATCGCTTGACATCGGATCATATGTGCATCGCATCGCATGCGCATTGAGTCACTCGCGTCACATACGCATTGCATCGCTGTATATCGCATCTTGTGTGCATCGCATCGCATGCGCATTGAGCCACGTCTCGTCATATGCGCATGGTATTGCTTGGTATCGCATCTTATGTGAAGTGAGTGAGTAGTGGGGTTTACGGGCCCGTCGACAACTAGGTCATTAGGGCCCGAAGTCCAAAAATGAAAACAAAGAAATAAAACCTCACCCTTTTTAAAGCTAAAAAGTGAAAGTTAAAATACCTAAAAATGAACATTATAATTACTAAAAAGAGAGCTAACACAGCTAAAAAAGGAAAATTAAAAACCGATAAACACCTAAATTACGAAAGACATAAAACTGGTTACTGTTAAAAAGGGCTAAAAACACGAGTGAAAACATCTTAAAAGTATATTTCCGCCAAGATAAAAGAAACCTTACACTTGCTTACCAAAATCGATATGCGCAACAAACCGCAGTACTGTATTTACAGCTACTGGATCGTTGCCTAACACGGTGTACAGTGTAAGACCCAGGTCAAAGGACTGGCGCTCACAAGCATACCGCGGACAATCAATAAGGACATGTGCAACGGAGAGTGGGACATTGCACATCGCACAGACAGGCTCCGGATCACCGCGCAAAAGGTGTGCATGCGTGGCTCGAGTGTGGCCTATCCTCAGGCGGGTTAAAATCACCTCCTCACGCCTGGAATCCCTGCAAGATGTTTGCCAGGGTTGTACCGTCTCCTTGATTGTCCGTAACTGAGTGCCAGCTAACGCTTCCCAAGATTGTTGCCAGAGAGTAAATAGATGGCGACGAAACTACTTCTGCACATCTATATAGGGTAGCGTACGGGTGGAGTATTCCGGAAGACGGCATGCAGACTTCGCAGCCGCATCCACCGCCTCGTTGCCCGGAATACCCACATGGCCTGGGATCCACGTAAAAACGAACTGGTATCCGCGAGATAACAACTGAGATAAAAGTGCCTGTATTTTAATAATTAATACCGAGTTGCCAACAAATTGTTGCAGCGCCTGAAGGGCGCTCAGCGAGTCGCAACACACAATTAAATGTTCAGGAACTGAACGGGAGATAAAAAGTAAGAAATAAAAGATGGCAAACAGCTCGGCGGTAAAAACTGAACTGGCGTCTGGAAGGCGGTATGTGTGAACCTCACCGTTGTATATAAATGCGGAACCCGTCGTACTACCCAACTGGGAGCCATCGGTGAATACCGGAGTATAAGTCCGGTATCGGCCCAGCACTGCGGTGAAGAGTTGACGGAACACCGAAGGAGGGGTAGCGGTCTTTGCACAGCCCGACAGCTCCAGGTCAAAGCGTGCACGCTGGAGTTGCCAGGGAGGACAGTGGCCAAGTGAATGCCGCTCTACAACTGGCAGTCGGAGGGCGTTTGCGACAAGAAGTTCTCGAAACCTGATGCCACTTGGACGGGAGATTGTTTTATTCCGCACATAACGGTGCTCGAGATCTGGACGCAATACAGGTGGAAACGAAGGATGACCTGGATGAGCGGCCAACCTTGCCACGTAAGAACAAAGTAACAACGAGCGTCGAACAGACAGTGGAGGTTCGCCAGAATCAGCATACAGACAATCCACTCTACTTGTGCGGAAAGCCCCAGTAGCGAGACGGATACCAGTGTGATGAATTGTGTCTAAAAGGCGGAGTTTAGAGGCTGATGCAGAGCCATAGATAAAACAGCCGTAGTCTAATTTGGACCGGACCAGTGAGCGATACAACCTCAACATTACCGTGCGATCGCCTCCCCAGCATGCCCCAGATAGGACCCTGAGTACCCGAAGCGAACGACCGCAGGAAGCCCGAAGGTGACGTATATGGTGCTCCCATGTGAGTTTGCTGTCGAGGTGTAAGCCCAAGAACTTCAGGTGCGGAACAAATGGAAGACGTGTGCCACGCAAATGGAGATCAGGAGCGGGGTGTACACCACGGAGTCGGTGAAAGTGGAGACACTGTGTTTTCGTAGGAGAAAACCGAAAGCCGGTTCGAGACGCGCACTCGGCGATGGATGTTATGGTCATCTGAAGTTGACGCTCTATGTGCTCCAAACTATAAGAGCGATAGTATATCGCAAAGTCGTCAACATACAGCGACATCGGGATTCCGCTACGAACAGTGCTGGTGATGCCATTAATGGCAACGGCGAAAAGCGTAACGCTGAGAATCGACCCCTGGGGTACGCCATTCCCCTGAACCTTCTCTTGGGAGAGCGTGTTACCTATGCGGACGAAAGCGGCGAATTAGTAAAAAGTTAAAAATAAAAAACGACAAGTTACCGCGTAAACCATAACCGTGCAAAGCACGCAGGATGCCGTAGCGCCATGTAGTGTCGTAGGCCTTCTCCAGATCAAAGAAGACACCCACGACATGCTGCTTCAAGAGAAATGCATTCTGTATGTAGGCCTCCATGCTTGTCAGATTGTCGACACTGGAGCGATGGCGTCGAAAACCGCACTGGGCATTACTCCGCAGGTTATTCGTCTCTAGCCACCACACTAAACGAGTGTTGATCATACGTTCAAGGGTCTTGCAAACGACACTCGTTAGGCAAATAGGGCGGTAGCTAGAGGCAAGCACCCGGTCTTTCCCGGGCCGAGGTACAGGGATGATGATACCCTCGCACCAGGAAGACGGGTAAACCCGCTGGAGCCAGATTCGATTATAGATGCTCAGCAGGAAGGAAAGAGCCTGAGGTGGAAGATGAAGCAACATTTGTCGGTGGATGTCATCAGGACCGGGAGAAGAATCGCGCGCGAGAGACAAGGAGTGCATCAGCTCTGCTATGCTAAAAGGCGTGTTGTATGGCTCACTACCGTCGCTGTTAAAATTAAGAGCTATCCGCTCCGCAGATTCCTTGGTAGTTAAAAACGACCTATCGTAACTTTGGGTTTGGCTGGTAGCCGAGAAGAAATCGGCAAGGGCATCGGCGATAGCCTGCTCGCTAGTGTAATAAGAGCCCTGTACGGCAAGGCCGGGAATAATCGTCCGGCGACGCTTGCCGTACATACGCCGAACCGCAGCAATAAAGTTCTCTTCCGTAGAATGTGCACTGAAAACTCGCAAGGCCCGTTTGCGGGCTTTAACAGCCAAACGACATTCCTCGGACCACCAAGGCACAGGAAGATGACGAGGTGTGGTAGAACCGCGAGGAATGCTGGAATTTGCTGCAAGCAGGACAGAACATGTAAAATACTCCACCATGTTGTCGATGGTGGTAAAACCATCGTCGGTAAGGTGAATGAGGGAACGAAATTTCCCCCAGTCAGCCTTGGAAATAATCCAGTGAGGGTATCGTGTTGGAATAGTCTGGATACCAGATATGTGAATGTTAATGGGAAAATGATCACTGCCAAAGAGGTCGGAGAGCACCGACCAATCAATGAGTGGTACCAATGACGGTGAACCATAGGGGCTTAGGTACAATCGTGAGAAAGGGGGGGGGGAGGAACTGAAAAGAAGAGAGCACTAAAAATTCCGAGAACTACAACCTTTATGGATCAATAATTTATACAGAAATGGAAGTCGAAACACAACAGAAATACAGGTAAAACAAACCAATTTGCATAACCCCCAGTCAATTCCCTCTCAAGCGAGGAGTCAGGCAGTCTTCAGCCTATCTGAAAGCCTAAATGTTTCGCGTGGACCCTGAGCCCTAGTTAAAGCCAAAACAACTTACCCCGCACGGCGCGAAAGGAGCACTCCGACTCTCGTCTCCTTTCACCGAGAGGCAACCCATAGGAAGACACTAGCGCAACCCAGCGGGGAAAGCGAGAGTTGCGAAACAAAGGAGGTGCCTCCATAAAACAAAATAAGTGCGATCAGCACAATACTCCCGCCCCCATCTGACAACACGCACTCGCCATTCTGGAAAGGAACAGACTGATATTGTATGAGAAGTATCATATTCATTTTTGAACCATAGGGGCTTAGGTACAATCCTGAGAAAGGGGGGGGGGAGGAACTGAAAAGAAGAGAGCACTAAAAATTCCGAGAACTACAACCTTTATGGATCAATAATTTATACAGAAATGGAAGTCGAAACACAACAGAAATACAGGTAAAACAAACCAATTTGCATAACCCCCAGTCAATTCCCTCTCAAGCGAGGAGTCAGGCAGTCTTCAGCCTATCTGAAAGCCTAAATGTTTCGCGTGGACCCTGAGCCCTAGTTAAAGCCAAAACAACTTACCCCGCACGGCGCGAAAGGAGCACTCCGACTCTCGTCTCCTTTCACCGAGAGGCAACCCATAGGAAGACACTAGCGCAACCCAGCGGGGAAAGCGAGAGTTGCGAAACAAAGGAGGTGCCTCCATAAAACAAAATAAGTGCGATCAGCACAACGGGCTACAGAAGCTAACGTCTAAGGCGGAGTACGTACCATAGGCAGATGATAAAAAGGTAGGGGCACCAGTGTTCAACAAAAGGAGGCCGGACATATCGCAAACGTCTCCTACAAGGCATCCGCGAGCATCGTCGGTGTCGGAGCCCCATGAAGAGTGTTTGGCATTCAGATCACCAAGGAAGATAAAGGGTGGCGGAATCTGAGCCAAAAGAGCTCGAAGGTCGTTCTCGTGTACAACACTGACCGGTGGCAGATAGACATTGCAAATTGACAGACTTAAGCCCTGCAACTGGACACGCACAGCCACAGCTTGCAGCGGCGTGTTTAGAGGGATGCTTGTGGCAGAGATGGTATGCGCCACCAAAGTAGCAACTCCTCCGCTAGCTCGTCGATCGGCTGCAGAGTCATGCCTAAAAGCCGAAAAACCACGAAGATGTAATGCGTGATTAGGGTGCAAATGTGTTTCTTGTAGGCAGACGATTGATGGAGAGCGTTGCGCAACGAGATGCTGTATGTCCGGAACACGTGCCCGGAACCCATTAACATTCCACTGGATTATTTCCATGGTAAAGAAGAATTAGTGGTTCGTCTTCATCTTTTTCTTTTTCATCTTTACCTTAACCGACTTTGGACGGGGTAGGTTAATTTCGTCATCCCCTAGTGACTCCTCGGATGTACGGGAGTCTGAAGATCCCCTGCGGCTCGTGGAACGGGAGCGGGAGCGGGACTTCATTGATGACGTGTGGCTGCTGGCGCGAACATCAGGCCTAGAGGAATGGCTATCAACAGGCTGGCTACGACTTGTGGACGCCTTGTGAGCTGGTGTCTGCACGGCTGTATATGCTGTAGCTTTTGCAGGTGTGGCACGAGACAGTGGAACAGTACTCGCTGGTAGGTCTGTCTGTGTGGAAGCATCTGATACAGGGACATGCTGTATTGCTACGGTGTTGACAGGAGCGCGTCGGGCAGCCAAGGCATAACCTGTGGTGGTTGCAGGTTGCAGCTGCTCAAAGCGACGACGCGCCTCTGGAAATCTAAGATGTTCTTTCACGCGTAGCTCCTGTATACATTTTTCATCCAGAAACTTCGCACACTGACGCGAGCTAGATGGATGACCGGCTCCACAGTTAACACAATGAGGGTCACTCATGAGGTGATAGGCCACAACGCTCACAAACGGCAGGATGGTTGCACGCGGTCTTAGTATGTCCGAACTTCTGACACTGAAAACAGCGCATAGGGTTCGGGACATATTGACGTACGGCGGCACGCTCGTACCCGCAGAAGATGTATTCTGGCAACTGTGTGCCCTTAAAAGTGAGGAAAACCGTACGTAATTCAATCACTTTACCATCCTGCTTTCTTGTCAGACGGTACGCTTGACACACACGCTGGTCGGAGAGGCAAGTAACAATCTCCTCGTTTGACAGACCGTCCAGAATGGATGTGGTGACAACTCCTCTGCATGAGTTTAGAGATTTATGTGGGGCTACCCGGATGGGGTAGGAGCCCAACAAAGTGGCTTTCAACAATTTCTGGCACTGGTCTACGGTGGTCACTTCTACCAAAAGCGTACCGTCTCGTACTCGGGTGGCGTTTTTAACAAGGCCACAAATCCTGTCGAGTTCTTTTTTGATGTAAAAGGGGCTCAGATCATTCATCGTTTTCCTTTCACTGGCCAAGGTCATGACTAGAAAACTGTCGAAATGGGAGGGTTTGCGCGGATGCATGTTGAAATCGGACCCCCATCCGGAACCGTCGGCGTCAGCCTGCCATCCGGGGGTCAAATAAAAGAAAGACACCAAAATCTCCACGGTCTGTGCCGCCATGGAGACCCCTCCATGACTGACCTCAAGGCGTACTTCAGAGGAGCTACCCTCCGATCTCCACTGCTTGTCCGCATGGGTAAACCGTTCACCACATGACACCCCGGTTTTATGCCCCCACCACAGGAATAACCGCCTGTGGCTCCCCGCTTTAGCACACGCTGCCTCAACGGAGTCAGCGTGGATTCAGGGGACTTCGGGTTGATTACACCGGGGCTCCGTCAGCGGTAACACGTCCGGCCGGTGATACTAACCCGACGGCACGCGGCCGTCGGGAGATTAACACCTGCCGTGCCCTCAAGGAGCTACGTGGGTGTACATGACGTGTGGACGGGCTCCGCACCTAAGGCTACACATGGGGGCAGTGTGAAGGGTCCACACAACCTTCGCGCCTGAGACCTCCGAAGAGCACACAAGTCGGGGGCCGCGCTGAAAACTGTGGGACAGGACCACGGAGATAGGAAAGATCCCTGCTGGTGAGACAGGAGTTATAGATCTAGGAACTTACAAACTAATAATCAGAATAAGCGTAGAAGAGGAAGAGGGTGATATAAAAAGCAACATAAAACGTTGCACGTGGCACAGTTAATGAAGGTGGAGGGGGTGAAGTGATAGTGAGCAGCTCGGGGCCCCGGGTGCGCCAAACCCGGACCTACCGTGGTAGGTTCCCCTGGGGGAGTTTGATTTCGGAGTCCTCTTCTCCTAGATGAGTTGTCAACCAAGACTAACGAGCCTCATCTACCCGTTGGAATGTTCTTAGCTTCCCCTCACCTCTTGCCTACCAGTGGGCACAAAGACACACTTAGTAGGCCGTCTGGATCGGGTACTGAGCCCCTCCGCCACGGCAAGGCGACACTCCTTCGGAGGGGTCTTATGTGAATCGCTTCGCATGCGCATTGAGTCACGTCGCGTCAAATGGTGCATTGCATCGCTTGATATCCCATCTTATGTGCATCGCATCGCATGCGCATTGAGTCACGTCGCGTCACATGCGCATGCATCGCTTGAAATCGCATCTTATGTGCATCGCATGCGCATTGAGTCACATCGTATCACACGCGCACTTCATCACTCGACATCGCATACTATGTGAATCGCATCGCATCCGCATTGAGTCACATCGCGTCACATGCGTTAGCTTACGCTTGATATCGCATCTTATGTGCATCGCTTCGCATGCGTATTGAGCCACATCGCGTCACATCTGCAGGCATCGCTTGATATCGCATCTTATGTGCATCGCATCGCAGCGCATTGAGTCACATCACGCCACATGCGCCTGGAATCACTTGATATCGCATCTTATGTGCATCTTATCGCTTGCGGATTGAGTCACGTTGCGCCACATGCGCATGGCATCGCTTGTTATCTCATCTTATTTGCATCGCAACGCATGCGCATTGACTCACATCGCGGTACATGCGCATGCCATCGATTGTTATCGCATCTTATGTGCATCGCATCGCATGCGCATTGAATCACGTCGCGCCACATGCGCATGGCCTATCTTGATATCGTATCTTATGTGCATCGCATCGCATGCGGATTGAGTCACGTCGCACCACATGCGCATGACATCGCTCGATATCGCATCTTATGTGCACCTCATCGCATGCGCATTGAGTCACCTCGCGTCACATTTGCATGGCATCGCTTGATATCGCTTCTGATGTGCATCGCATCGCATGCGCATTGAGTCCCGTCGCACCACATGCGCATGACATCGGTCGACATTGCATCTCATGTGCATCACATCGCATGCGACTTGAGTCACGTCGCATCACATGCGCATGGCATCGCTTATATCGCATCAGATGTGCATCGCATCGCAGCTCATTGAGTCACATCGCGTCACATGCGCATGCATCGCTCGACATCGCATCTTACGTGCATCGCATGTGCATTGAGTCACATCGCATCACATGCTTATGGCATCGCTCGACATCCCGTCTTATGTGCAACGCATCGCGGGCTTATTGAGTCACATCGCGTCACATGCGCATGGCCTCGCTTGATATAGCATCTTATGTGCATCGCATCACAGCGCATTGAGTCACATCGCGTCACATGCGCTTGCATCGCTCGACATCGCATCTTATGTGCATCGCATGCGCATTGAGTCACGTCGCGTCACGTGCGCATGGCATCGCTTGATATCGCATCTTATGTTCATCGCATGCTTATTGAGTCACGTCGCGTCACATGCGCATGGCAAGGCTTGTCATCGCAACTTATGTGCATCGCATCGCAGCCCATTGAGTCACGTCGCGTCACATGCCCATGGCATCGCTTGTTATCGCATCTTATGTGCATCTCTTCGCATGCGCATTGAGTCACGTCGCACCACATGCGCATGGCATCGCTTGATATTGCAACTTATTTGCATCGCATCGCATGCGCATTGAGTCACATCGCGTCACATTTGCATGGGATCGCTTGATATCGCATCTTATGTGCATGGCATGCGCATTGAGTCAAGTCGCGTCACATGCGCATGGCATCGCTTGATATCGCATCTTATGTGCATCGCATCGCATGCGCATTGAGCCACAACGCCTCACATGCGCATGGCATCGCTTGATATCGCATCTTATGTGCATCGCATCGCAGCCCATTGAGTCACATCGCGTCACATGCGCATGCATCGCTCGACATCGTATCTTACGTGCATCGCATGCGCAATGAGTCAAAGCGCATCACATGCGCATGGCATCGCTCGACATCTTATTTTATGTGCATCGCATCCAGGCGCATAGAGTCACATCGCGTCAAATGCGCATGGCATCGCTTGATACCGCATCTTATCTGCATCGCATCGCATGCGGATTGAGTCACATCACGTCACATGCGCATGGCATTGCTTGATATCGCATATTATGTGCATCGCATCGGATGCGCATTGAGCCACTTCGCGTCACATACGCATGTCACCATTGATATCGCATCTTATGTGCCACGCATCGCACGCGCATTTAGTCACGTCGCGTCACATGCGCATGGCATCGCTTGTTATCGCGTCTTATGTGTATCGCATAGCATGCGCACTTAGAAACGTCACACCACATGCGCATGACATCGCTCGACATTGCACCTTATGCGCATCGCATCGCATGCGCATTGAGTCACCTCGCGTCACATGCGCATGGCATCGCTATATCGCATTTTATGTGCATCTCGTCACATGCGCATTGAGTCACGTCGCGTCACATGCCCATGGCATTGCTTGATTCCGCATCTTATGTGCATCGCATCTCATGCGCATTTAGTCACGTCGCACCAATTGCGCATGACATCGCTCGACGTCGCATCTTATGTGCATCGCATGCGCATTGAGTCACATCGCGTCACATGTGCATGGCATCGCTTGATATCGCATCTTATGCATCGCATGCGCATTGGGTCACGACGCGTCACATGTGCACTGTATCGCTTGATATCGCATCTTATGTGCATCGAATCGCATGCGCATTGAGGCACATCGCGTCACATGCGCATGCAATCGCTTGATATAGCATCTTAAGTGCATCGCATCAAAGCGAATTGAGTCGCATCGCGTCACATGCGCATGCATAGCTCGACATCGCATCTTATGTGCATCGCATGCGCATTGAGTCACATCGCGTCACTTGCGCATGGCATCGCTTGATATCGCATCTTATGTGCATCGCATCGCAGCGCATTGAGTCACGTCGCGTCACATGCGCATGGCACGCTTGTTATCGCATCTTACGTGCATCTCTTCTAATGCGCATTGAGCCACATCGCGTGTCATGCGCATGGCATCGCTTGATATTGCAA
Organism: Tenodera sinensis; assembly: GCA_030765045.1. Classification (NCBI taxonomy): domain Eukaryota; kingdom Metazoa; phylum Arthropoda; class Insecta; order Mantodea; family Mantidae; genus Tenodera; species Tenodera sinensis. Next base: position 51,434,811 of record CM060973.1, read on the forward strand.
ATTATCTGCATCGCATCGCATGCGCATTGAGTCACGTTGCGTCACATGCGCATGGTTTAGCTTGATATCGCATCTTATGTGCATCGCATCGCGGGCTTATTGAGTCACATCGCGTCACATGCGCATGGCCTCGCTTGATATAGCATCTTAATGTGCATCGCATCACAGCGCATTGAGTCACATCGCGTCACATGCGCTTGCATCGCTTGATATGCATCTTATGTGCATCGAATGCGCATTGAGTCACATCGCATCACATGCTTACGGCATCGCTCGACATCGCATCTTATGTGCATCGCATCGCAGGCGCATTGAGTCACATCGCGTCACATGCGCATTGCCTCGCTTGATATGCATCTTATGTGCATCGCATCTCAGCGCATTGAGTCACATTGCGTCACAAGGGCTTGCATCGCTCGACATCGCATCTTATGTGCATCGCATTCGCATTGAGTCACGTCGCGTCACATGCGCATGGCATCGCTTGATATCGCATCTTATGTGCATCGCGTGCTTATTGAGTCACGTCGCGTCACATGTGCATGGCATCGCTTGTAATCGCAACTTATGTGCATCGCATCGCAGGCACATTGAGTCACATCGCGTCACTTGCGCATGGCATCGCTTGATATCGCATCTTATGTGCATCGCTTCGCAGCGCATTGAGTCACGGTACGTCACATGCGCATGGCATCGCTTGTTATCGCATCTTATGGGCATCTCTTCGCATGCGCATTGAGTCACGTCGCGTCACATGCCCATGCATCGCTCGACATCGCATCTTACGTGCATCGCATGCGCATTGAGTCAAAGCGCATCACATGCGCATTCATCGCTCAACATCTTATCTTATGTGCATCGCATCGCAGGCGCATAGAGTCCCATCGCGTCAAATGCGCATGGCATCGCTTGATATCGCATCCTATCTGCATCGCATCGCATGCGGATTGAGTCACATCACGTCACATGCGCATGGCATCGCTTGTTATCGCATATTATGTGGATCGCATCGGATGCGCATTGAATCATTTCGCGTCACATACGCATGTCATCGCTTGAATCCGCATCTTATGTGCATCGCATCTCATGCGCATTTAGTCACGTCGCACCAATTGTGCATGACATCGCTCGACGTCCCATCATATGTGCATCGCATCGCAGCGTAGTGAGTCACATCGCGTTACGTGCGCATGGCATCGCTTATTATCTCATCTTATCTGAATCGCATCGCAATAACATTGATTCACGTCGCGTCACATGCGCATGGCATCGCATGATGTCGCATCTTATGTGCATCGCATCGCAATAACTTTGATTCACGTCGCGTCACATGCGCATGGCATCGCTCGACATCGCATCTTATGTGCATCGCATCGCATGCGCAATGAGTCACGTCGCACCACATGCGCATGAAATCGCTGGACATCAGATAATATGTGCATCGCATCGCATGCGTATTGAGTCACATCGCCTCACATGCGAGTGGCATCGCTCGACATCGAACCTTATGTGCATCGCATCGCAGGCGCATTGAGTCACATCGCGTCACTTGCGCATGGCATCGCTCGACATCGCATCTTATGTGCATCGCATCGCAGGCGCATTGAGTCACATCGCGTCACACGCGCATGCATCGCTCGACATGGCATCCTACGTGCATCGCATGCGCATTGAGTCACGTCGCGTCACATGCGCATGACATCGCTTGTTATCGCATCTTATGTGCATCGCATCGCAATAACATTGATTCACGTCGCGTCACATGCGCATGGCATCGCATGATGTCGCATCTTATGTGCATCGCATCGCATGCGCATTGAGTCACGTCGCGTCACATGTGCATGGCATTGCTTGATAACGCATCTTATGTGCATCTCATCGCATGCGCATTGAGTCACGTCACGTCACATGCGCATGGCATCGCTTGATTTCGCATCTTATGTGTATCGCATAGCATGCGAATTGAGTCACGTCGCACCACAGGCGCATGACATCGCTCGACATCGCATCTTATGTGCATCGCATCGCATGCGCAATGAGTCACGTCGCACCACATGCGCATGAAATCGCTGGACATCAGATCATATGTGCATCGCATCGCATGCGTATTGAGTCACATCGCGTCACATGCGAGTGGCATCGCTCGACATCGCACCTTATGTGCATCGCATCGCAGGCGCATTGAGTCACATCGCGTCACATGCGCGTGGCATCGCTTGATATCACATCTTATGTTCATCGCATCTCATGCGCATTGAGTCACGTCGCATCACATGCGCATGGCGTCGCTTGATATCGCATCTTATGTGTATCGCATCGCATGCGCATTGAGCCACATCGCGTCACATGCGCATGGCATCGCTTGATATCGCATCTTATGTGCATCGCAACGCAGCGCATTGAGTCACAAAGCGTCACATGCGCATGCATCGCTCGACATCGCATCTTATGTGCATCGCATGCGCATTGAGTCACATCGCGTCACTTGCGCACGGCATCGCTTGATATCGCATGTTATGTGCATCGCATCGCATGCGCATTGAGTCACGTCGCACCACATGCGCATGATCGCTAGACATCGGATCATATGTGCATCGCATCGCATGCGCATTGAGTCACTCGCGTCACATACGCATGGCATCGCTTAATATCGCATCTTGTGTGCATCCCATCCCATGCGCATTCAGCCACGTCTCGTCATATGCGCATGATATCGCTTGGTATCGCATCTTATCTGCATCGCTTCGCAGGCGCATTGAGTCACGTCGCGTCAAATGCGCATGGCATCGTTTGATATAGCATCTTATGTGCATCGCATCGCATGCGCATTGAGTCAAGTCGCCCCACATGCGCATGTCATCGCTTGATATCGCATCTTATGTGCATCGCATCGCATGCGCATTGAGTAACGTCGCGTCACATGCGCATGGCATCGCTTGATATCGCATCTTATGTGCATCTCATCGCATGCGCATTCAGCCACGTCGCGTCACATGCGCATTCATCGCTCGAAATCGCATCATATGTGCATCGCATGCGCATTGAGTCACATCGTATCGCACGCGCATTTCATCGCTTGACATCGCATACTATGTGAATCGCATCGCATTCGCATTGAGTCACATCGCGTCACATGCGCAAGGTATCGCTTGATATCGCATCTTATGTGCATCGCTTCGCATGCGGATTGAGTCACATCGCGTGACATGTGCAGGCATCGCTTGATATCTTATCTTATGTGCATCGCATCGCAGCGCATTGAGTCACATCACGCCACATGCGGATGGAATCGCTGGACATCAGGTCATATGTGCATCGCATCGCATGCGTATTGAGTCACATTGCGTCACATGCGAGTGGCATCGCTCGACATCGCATCTTGTGTGCATCGCATCGCAGGCGCATTGAGTCACATCGCGTCACATGCGCATGGCATCGCTTGTTATCGCACCTTGTGTGCATTGCATTTCAGCGCATTGAGTCACATCACGCCACATGCGCATGGCATCGCTTGATATCGCATCTTATGTTCATCGCATCGCATGCGCATTGAGTCACGTCGCATCACATGCCCATGGCATCGCTTGATATCGCATCTTATGTGTATCGCATCGCATGCGCATTGACCCACATCGCGTCACATGCGCATGGCATCGCTTGATATCGCATCTTATGTGCATCGCAACGAGGCGCATTGAGTCACAAAGCGTCACATGCGCATGCATCGCTCGACATCGCATCTTATGTGCATCGCATGGGCATAGAGTCATATCGCGTCACTTGCGCACGGCATCGCTTGATATCGCATGTTATGTGTATCGCATCGCATGCGCATTGATACACGTCGCGTCACATGCGCATGGCATCGCTTGATATCGCGTCTTACGTGCATTGCATCGCATGCGCATTGAGTCACTCGCGTCACATACGCATGGCATCGCTTGATATCGCATCTTGTGTGCATCGCATCGCATGCGCATTGAGCCACGTCTCGTCATATGCGCATGGCATCGTTTGATATAGCATCTTATGTGCATCGCATCGCATGCGCATTGAGTCAAGTCGCCTCACATGCGCATGCCATCGCTTGATATCGCATCTTATGTGTATCGCATCGCATGCGCATTGATACACGTCGCGTCACATGCGCATGGCATCGCTTGATATCGCATCTTACGTGCATCGCATCGAATGCGGATTGAGTCACGTTGCGCCACATGCGCATGGCATCGCTTGTTATCTCATCTTATGTGCATCGCAACGTATGGGCATTGAGTCACGTCGCGGTACATGCGCATGCCATCGATTGATATCGCATCTTATGTGCATCGCATGCTTATTGAGTCACGTCGCGTCACATGCGCATGGCAAGGCTTGTCATCGCAACTTATGTGCATCGCATCGCAGGCACATTGAGTCACATCGCGTTACTTGCGCATGGCTTCGCTTGATATCGCATCCTATGTGCATCGCATCGCAGTGCATTGAGTCACATGCGCATGGCATCGCTTTTTATCGCATCTTATGTGCATCTGTTCGCATGCGCATTGAGTCACATGGCCTGTCATGCGCATGGCATCGCTTGATATTGCAACTTATTTGCATCGCATCGCATGCGTATTGAGTCACGTTGCGTCACATAAGCATGGCATCGCTTGATATCGCATCTTATGTGCATCGCATCGCATGCGCATTGAGTCACATCGCGTCACATTTGCTTGCCATCGCTTGATATCGCATCTTATGTGCATCGCATGCGCATTGAATCAAGTCGCGTCACATGCGCATGTCACCGCTTGATATCGCAACTTATGTGTCACGCATCGCACGCGCATTGAGTCACGTCGCGTCACGTGCGCCTGGCATCGCTTGTTATCACATCTTATGTGTATCGCATAGCATGCGCACTGAGAAACGTCGCACCACATGCGCATGACATCGCTCGACATCGCATCTTATGTGCATGGCATCGCATGCGCATTGAGTCACGTCGTACCACATGCGCATGAAATCGCTGCACATCAGATCATATGTGCATCGCATCGCATGCGTATTGAGTCACATCGCGTCACATGCGCATGGCATCGCTCGACAACGCATCTTATGTGCATAGCATCGCAGGCGCATTGAGTCACATCGCGTCACATGCGCATGGCATCGCTTGTTATCGCACCTTGTGTGCATTGCATCGCAGCGCATTGAGTCACATCACGGCACATGCGCATGGCATCGCTTGATATCGCATCTTATGTTCATCGCATCGCATGCGCATTGAGTCACGTCGCATACCATGCGCATGGCATCGCTTGATATCGCATCTTATGTGTATCACATCGCATGCGCATTGAGCCACATCGCGTCACATGCGCATGGCATCGCTTGATATCGCATCTTATGTGCATCGCAACGCAGCGCATTGAGTCACAAAGCGTCACATGCGCATGCATCGCTCGACATCGCATCTTATGTGCATCGCATGCGCATTGAGTCACATCGCGTCACTTGCGCACAGCATCGCTTGATATCGCATGTTATGTGCATCGCATCGCATCCGCATTGAGTCACATCGCGTCACATGCGAGTGGCATCGCTCGACATCGCATCTTATGTGCATCGCATGGCAGGCGCATTGAGTCACGTCGCATCACATGCGCATGATCGCTAGACATCGGATCATATGTGCATCGCATCGCATGCGCATTGAGTCACTCGCGTCACATACGCATGGCATCGCTTGATATCGCATCTTGTGTGCATCGCATCGCATGCGCATTGAGCCACGTCTGGTCATATGCGCATGGTATCGCTTGGTATCGCATCTTATCTGCATCGCTTCGTAGGCGCATTGAGTCACGTCGCGTCAAATGCGCATGGCATCGTTTGATATAGCATCTTATGTGCATCGCATCGCATGCGCATTGAGTCAAGTCGCCTCACATGCGCATGGCATCGCTTGATATCGCATCTTATGTGCATCTCATCGCATGCGCATTCAGCCACGTCGCGTCACATGAGCATTCATCGCTCGAAATCGCATCTTATGTGCATCGCATACGCATTGAGTCACATCGTATCGCACGCGCATTTCATCGCTCGACATCGCATACTATGTGAATCGCATCGCATCCGCATTGAGTCACATCGCGTCACATGCGCAAGGTATCGCCTGATATCGCATCTTATGTGCATCGCTTAGCATGCGTATTGAGTCACATCGCGTCACATGTGCAGGCATCGCTTGATATCGCATCTCATGTGCATCGCATCGCAGCGCATTGAGGTACATCACGCCACTTGCGCATGGAATCGCTTGAATTCGCATCTTGTGTGCATCGCATCGCATGCCGATTGAGTCACGTTGCCTCACATGCTTATGGGATCGCTCGACATCACATCTTATGTGCATCGCATCGCAGGCGCATTTAGTCACATCGCGTCACATGCGCATGGCCTCGCTTGATATAGCATCTTATGTGCATCGCATGGCATGCGCATTGACCCACAACGTCTCACATGCGCATGGCATCGCTTGATATCGCATCTTATGTGCATCGCATCGCAGCCCATTGAGTCACATCGCGTCATATGCGCATGCATCGTTCGACATCGTATCTTACGTGCATCGCATTCGCATTGAGTCAAAGCGCATCACATGCGCATGGCATCGCTCGACATCTTATCTTATGTGCATCGCATCGCAGGCGCATAGAGTCACATCGCGTCAAATGCGCATGGCATCGCTTGATATCGCATATTATGTGCATCGCATCGGATGCGCATTGAGTCACTTCGCGTCACATACGCATGTCACCGCTTGATATCGCATCTTATGTGTCACGCATCGCACGCGCATTGAGTCACGTCGCGTCACGTGCGCCTGGCATCGCTTGTTATCACATCTTATGTGTATCGCATAGCATGCGCACTGAGAAACGTCGCACCACATGCGCATGACATCGCTCGACATCGCATCTTATGTGCATGGCATCGCATGCGCATTGAGTCACGTCGTACCACATGCGCATGAAATCGCTGCACATCAGATCATATGTGCATCGCATCGCATGCGTATTGAGTCACATCGCGTCACATGCGCTTGGCATCGCTCGACAACGCATCTTATGTGCATAGCATCGCAGGCGCATTGAGTCACATCGCGTCACATGCGCATGGCATCGCTTGTTATCGCACCTTGTGTGCATTGCATCGCAGCGCATTGAGTCACATCACGGCACATGCGCATGGCATCGCTTGATATCGCATCTTATGTTCATCGCATCGCATGCGCATTGAGTCACGTCGCATACCATGCGCATGGCATCGCTTGATATCGCATCTTATGTGTATCGCATCGCATGCGCATTGAGCCACATCGCGTCACATGCGCATGGCATCGCTTGATATCGCATCTTATGTGCATCGCAACGCAGCGCATTGAGTCACAAAGCGTCACATGCGCATGCATCGCTCGACATCGCATCTTATGTGCATAGCATCGCAGGCGCATTGAGTCACATCGCGTCACATGCGCATGGCATCGCTTGTTATCGCACCTTGTGTGCATTGCATCGCAGCGCATTGAGTCACATCACGGCACATGCGCATGGCATCGCTTGATATCGCATCTTATGTTCATCGCATCGCATGCGCATTGAGTCACGTCGCATACCATGCGCATGGCATCGCCTGATATCGCATCTTATGTGCATCGCTTCGCATGCGTATTGAGTCACATCGCGTCACATGTGCAGGCATCGCTTGATATCGCATCTCATGTCCATCGCATCGCAGCGCATTGAGGTACATCACGCCACTTGCGCATGGAATCGCTTGAATTCGCATCTTGTGTGCATCGCATCGCATGCCGATTGAGTCACGTTGCCTCACATGCTTATGGGATCGCTCGACATCACATCTTATGTGCATCGCATCGCAGGCGCATTGAGTCACATCGCGTCACATGCGCATGGCCTCGCTTGATATAGCATCTTATATGCATCGCATCACAGCGCAATGAGTCACATCGTGTCACATGCGCTTGCATCGATCGACATCGCATCTTATGTGCATCGCATTCGCATTGAGTCAAGTCGCGTCACATGCGCATGGCATCGCTTGATATCGCATCTTATGTGCATCGCATGCTTATTGAGTCACGTCGCGTCACATGGGCATGGCATCGCTTGTAATCGCAACTAATGTACATCGCATCGCAGGCAAATTGAGTCACGTCGCGTCACATGCGCATGGCATCGCTTGTAATCGCAAATTATGTACATCGCATCGCAGGCAAATTGAGTCACATCGCGTCACTTGCGCATGGCATCGCTTGATATAGCAACTTATGTGATCCGCATCGCATGCGCATTGAGCCACCTTGCGTCACATGCGCATGGCATCGCTTGATATCGCATCTTATGTGCATCGCATCGCATGCGCATTGACTCACATCGCGTTACATTCGCATGGCATCGCTTGATATCGCATCTAATGTGCAGCGCATCGCATGCGCATTGAGTCACGTCGCATCACATGCGCATGGCATCAATTGATATCGCATCTTATGTGCATCGCATCGGATGCGCATTGAGCCACATCGCGTCACATGCGCATGGCATCGCTTGATATCGCATCTTATGTGCATCGCATTGCAGCCCATTGAGTCACATCGCGTCACATGCGCATGCATCGCTCGACATCGCAACTTACGAGCATAGCATGCGCATTGAGTCAAAGCGCATCACATGCGCATGGCATCGCTCGACATCTTATCTTATGTGCATCGCATCGCAGGCGCATAGAGTCACATCGCGTCAAATGCGCATCTCATCGCTTGATATCGCATCTTATCTGCATCGCATCGCCTGCGGATTGAGTCACATCACGTCACATGAACATAGCATCGCTTGTTATCGCGCCTTGTGTGCATGCATCGCAGCGCATTGAGTCACATCACGCCAGATGCGCATGGCATCGCTTGATATCTCATCTTATGTTCATCGCATCGCATGCGCATTGATTCACGTCGCGTCATATGCGCATGGCATCGCTTGTTATCGCATCTTATGTGCATCGCTTCGCATGCGTATTGTGTCACATCGCGTCACATGTGCAGGCATCGCTTGATATCGCATCTTATGTGCATCGCATCGCAGCGCATTGAGTCACATCACGCCACATGCGCCTGGAATCGCTTGATATCGCATCTTATGTGCTACGCATCGAATACGGATTGAGTCACGTTGCGCCACATGCGCATGGCATCGCTTGTTATCGCATCTTATGTGAATCGCATCGCATGCGCATTGGGTCACGTCGCGTCACATGCGCATGTCATCGCTTCATATCGCATTTTATGTGCATCGCATCGCATACGCATTTAGGCACATCGCGTCACATGGGCATGGCATCCCTTGACATCGCATCTTATGTGCATCGCATCACAGCGCATTGAGTCACATCGTGTCACAATTGCATGCATCGCTCGACATCACATCTTATGTACATCGCATACGCATTGAGTCACGTCGCCTCACATGCGCATGGCATCGTTTGAAGACGCATCTTATGTGCTTCGCATGCTTTTGAGTCCCGTCGCATCACATGCGCATGGCATCGCTTGATATCGCATCTTATATGCATCGCATCGCATGCGCATTGAGCCACATCGCGTCACATGCGCATGGCATCGCCTGATATCGCATCTTACGTGTATCGCATGCGCATTGAGTCAAAGCGCATCACATGCGCATGGCTTCGCCCGACATCTTATTTTATGTGCATCGCATCGCAGGCGCATAGAGTCACATCGCGTCAAATGCGCATGGCATCGCTTGATATCGCATCTTATCTGCATCGCATCGCATGCGGATTGAGTCACATCACGTCACATGCGCATGCATCGCTCGACATCGCATCTTACGTGCATCGCATGTGCATTGAGTCACATCGCATCACATGCTTATGGCATCGCTCGACATCCCGTCTTATGTGCATCGCATCGCAGGCGCATTGAGTCACATCGCGTCACATGCGCATGGCATCGCTTATATCACATCTTATGTGCATTGCATCGCAACGCATTGAGTCACATCGCGTTACATGCGCTTGCATCGCTCGACATCTCATCTTATGTGCATCGCATGCGCATTGAGTCACGTCGCGTCACATGCGCATGGCATCGCTTGTCATCGCAAATTATGTGCATCGCATCGCAGGCACATTGAGTCACATCGCGTCACTTGCGCATGGCATCGCTTGATATCGCATCTTATGTGCATCGCATCGCAGCGCATTGAGTCACGTCGCGTCACATGCGCATGGCATCGCTTGTTATCGCATCTTATGTGCATCTCTTCGCATGCGCATTGAGTCACATCGCGTGTCATGCGCATGGCATCGCTTGATATTTCAACATATCTGCATCGCGTCGCATGCGCATTGAGTCACGTTGCGTCACATGCGCATGGCATCGCTTGATATCGCATCTTATGTGCATCGCATCGCATGCGCATTGAGTCACATCGCGTCACATTCGCATGGCATCGCTTGATATCGCATCTTATGTGCATCGCATGCGCATTGAGTCAAGTCGCGTCACATGCTAATGGCATCCCTTGATATCGCATCTCATGTACATCGTATCGCATGCGCATTGAGTCACGTCGCGTCACATGCGCATGCATCGCTCGACATCGCACTTATGTGCATCGAATGCGCATTGAGTCACATCGCATCACATGCTTATGGCATCGCACGACATCGCATCTTATGTGCATCGCATCGCAGGCGCATTTAGTCACATCGCGTCACATGCACTTGCATCGCTCGACATTGCATCTTATGTGCATCGCATGCGCATTGAGTCACGTCGCGTCACATGCGCATGGCATCGCTTGATATCGCATCTTATGTGCATCACATGCTTATTGAGTCACATCGCGTCTCTTGCGCATGGCATCGCTTGATATTGCATCTTATGTGCATCGCATCGCAGCGCATTGAGTCACGTAGCGTCACATGCGCATGGCATCGCTTGTTATCGCATTTTATGTGCATCTCTTCGCATGCGCATTGAGTAACGTCGCATCACATGCGCATGGCTTCGCTTGATATCGCATCTTATGTGCATCGCATCGCATGCGCATTCAGCCACATCACGTCACATACGCATGGCATCGCTTGATATCGCATCTTATGTGCATCTCATCGCAGCCCATTGAGTCACATCGCCTCACATGCGCATGTCATCGCGCGACATCTTATCTTATGTGCATCGCATCGCAGGCGCGTAGTCACATCGCGTCAAATGCGCATGGGATCGCTTGATATCGCATCTTATGTGCATCGCATCGCATGCGCATTCAGCCACATCACGTGACATGCGCATGGCATCGCTTGATATCGCATCTTATGTGCATCGCATGCGCATTGAGTGACGGCGCGTCACATGCGCATGGCATCGCTTGATATCGCATCTTATGTGCATCACATGCTTCTTGAGTCACATCGCGTCTCTTGCGCATGGCATCGCTTGTTATCGCATCTTATGTGTATCGCATAGCATGCGCATTGAGAAACGTCGCACCACATGCGCATGACATCGCTCGAAATTGCACCTTATGTGCATCGAATCGCATGCGCATTGAGTCACCTCGCGTCACATGCGCATGGCATCGCTATATCATCTTATGTGCATCTCATCTCATGCGCATTTAGTCACGTCGCACCAATTGTGCATGACATCCCTCGACGTCGCACCATATGTGCATTGCATCGCAGCGCATTGAGTCACATCGCGTCAAATGCGCATGGCATCGCTTAATATCGCATCTCATGTGCATCGAATCGCAGCGCATTGGGTCACATCGCGTCACATGCGCATGCATCGCTCGACATCGCATCATACGTGCATCGCATGCGCATTGAGCCACATCGCATCACATGCGCATGGCATCGCTCGACATCGCATCTTATGTGCATCGCATCGCAGGCGCACTGAGTCACATCGCGTCACATGCCCATGGCATCGCTTGATATCGCATCTTATGTGCATTGCATCGCAGCGGATTGAGTCAGATCACGTCACATGCGCATGGCATCGCTTGATATCGCATATTATGTGCATCGCATCGCATGCGCATTGAGTCACTTCGCACCACATACGCATGGCACTGCTTGATAACGAATCTTATGTGCATCGCGTCGTTTGCGCATTGAGTCACGACTCGTCACTTGCGCATGGTATCGCTTGTAATCGCATCTTATGTGCATCGTATCGTATGCGGATTGAGTCACGTCGCGTCACATGCGCATGAGATTTCTTGATATCGCATCTTATGTGCATCGCAACGTATGGGCATTGATTCACGTCGCGGTACATGCACATGCCATCGATTGATATCGCATCTTATGTGCATCGCATGCTTATTGAGTCACGTCGCGTCACATGCGCATGGCAAGGCTTGTCATCGCAACTTATGTGCATCGCATCGCAGGCACATTGAGTCACATCGCGTTACTTGCGCATGGCTTCGCTTGATATCGCATCTTATGTGCATCGCATCGCAGTGCATTGAGTCACGTCGCGTCACATGCGCATGGCATCGCTTTTTATCGCATCTTATGTGCATCTCTTCGCATGCGCATATAGTCACATGGCCTGTCATGCGCATGGCATCGCTTGATATTGCAACTTATTTGCATCGCATCGCATGCGTATTGAGTCACGTTGCGTCACATAAGCATGGCATCGCTTGATACCGCATCTTATGTGCATCGCATCGCATGCGCATTGACCCACAACGCCTCACATGCGCATGGCATCGCTTGATATCGCATCTTATGTGCATCGCATCGCAGCCCATTGAGTCATATCGCGTCACATGCGCATGCATCGCTCGACATCGTATCTTACGTGCATCGCATTCGCATTGAGTCAAAGCGCATCACATGCGCATGGCATCGCTCGACATCTTATCTTATGTGCATCGCATCGCAGGCGCAGAGTCACATCGCGTCAAATGCGCATGGCATCGCTTGATATCGCATATTATGTGCATCGCATCGGATGCGCATTGAGTCACTTCGCGTCACATACGCATGTCACCGCTTGATATCGCATCTTATGTGCCACGCATCGCACGCGCATTGAATCACGTCGCGTCACATGCGCATGGCATCGCTTGTTATCGCATCTTATGTGTATCGCATAGCATGCGCACTGAGAAACGTCGCACCACATGCGCATGACATCGCTTGTTATCGCACCTTGTGTGCATTGCATCGCAGCGCATTGAGTCACATCACGGCACATGCGCATGGCATCGCTTGATATCGCATCTTATGTTCATGGCATCGCATGCGCATTGAGTCACGTCGTAACACATGCGCATGAAATCGCTGGACATCAGATCATATGTGCATCGCATCGCATGCGTATTGAGTCACATCGCGTCACATGCGCATGGCATCGCTCGGCATCGCATCTTATGTGCATAGCATCGCAGGCGCATTGAGTCACATCGCGTCACATGCGCATGGCATCGCTTGTTATCGCACCTTGTGTGCATTGCATCGCAGCGCATTGAGTCACATCACGGCACATGCGCATGGCATCGCTTGATATCGCATCTTATGTTCATCGCATCGCATGCGCATTGAGTCACGACGCATCACATGCGCATGGCATCGCTTGATATCGCATCTTATGTGTATCGAATCGCATGCGCATTGAGCCACATCGCGTCACATGCGCATGGCATCGCTTGATATCGCATCTTATGTGCATCGCACCGCAGCGCATTGAGTCACAAAGCGTCACATGCGCATGCATCGCTCGACATCGCATCTTATGTGCATCGCATGCGCATTGAGTCACATCGCGTCACTTGCGCACAGCATCGCTTGATATCGCATGTTATGTGCATCGCATCGCATGCGCATTGAGTCACGTCGCACCACATGCGCATGATCGCTAGACATCGGATCATATGTGCATCGCATCGCATGCGCATTGAGTCACTCGCGTCACATACGCATGGCATCGCTTGATATCGCATCTTGTGTGCATCGCATCGCATGCGCATTGAGCCACGTCTCGTCATATGCGCATGGTATCGCTTGGTATCGCATCTTATCTGCATCGCTTCGTAGGCGCATTGAGTCACGTCGCGTCAAATGCGCATGACATCGTTTGATATAGCATCTTATGTGCATCGCATCGCAGCGCATTGAGGTACATCACGCCACTTGCGCATACAATCGCTTGAATTCGCATCTTGTGTGCATCGCATCGCATGCGGATTGAGTCACGTTGCCTCACATGCTTATGGGATCTCTCGACATCACATCTTATGTGCATCGCATCGCAGGCGCATTGAGTCACATCGCGTCACATGCGCATGGCCTCGCTTGATATAGCATCTTATATGCATCGCATCACAGCGGAATGAGTCACATCGTGTCACATGCCCTTGCATCGATCGACATCGCATCTTATGTGCATCGCATTCGCATTGAGTCGAGTCGCGTCACATGCGCATGCCATCGCTTGATATCGCATCTTATGTGCATCGCATGCTTATTGAGTCACGTCGCGTCACATGGGCATGGCATCGCTTGTAATCGCAACTTATGTACATCGCATTGCAGGCAAATTGAGTCACGTCGCGTCACGTGCGCATGGCATCGCTTGTAATCGCAACTTATGTACATCGCATCGCAGGCAAATTGAGTCACATCGCGTCACTTGCGCATGGTATCGCTTGATATAGCAACCTATGTGATCCGCATCGCATGCGCATTGAGTCACGTTGCGTCACATGCGCATGGCATCGCTTGATATCGCATCTTATGTGCATCGCATCGCATGCACATTGACTCACATCGCGTTACATTCGCATGGCATCGCTTGATATCGCATCTTATGTGCATCACATGCGCATTGAGTCAAGTCGCGTAACATGCGCATGGCATCGCTTGATATCGCATCTCATGTGCAGCGCATCGCATGCGCATTGAGTCACGTCGCATCACATGCGCATGGCATCGCTTGATATCGCATCTTATGTGCATCGCATCGGATGCGCATTGAGCCACATCGCGTCACATGCGCATAGCGTCGCTTGATATCGCATCTTATGTGCATCGCATTGCAGCCCATTGAGTCACATCGCGTCACATGCGCATGCATCGCTCGACATCGCAACTTACGAGCATAGCATGCGCATTGAGTCAAAGCGCATCACATGCGCATGGCATCGCTCGACATCTTATCTTATGTGCATCGCATCGCAGGCGCATAGAGTCACATCGCGTCAAATGCGCATCTCATCGCTTGATATCGCATCTTATCTGCATCGCATCGCATGCGGATTGAGTCACATCACGTCACATGCGCATAGCATCGCTTGTTATCGCGCCTTGTGTGCATGCATCGCAGCGCATTGAGTCACATCACGTCACATGCGCATGGCATCGCTTGTTATCGCATCTTATGTGCATCGCTTCTCATGCGTATTGAGTCACATCGCGTCACATGTGCAGGCATCGCTTGATATCGCATCTTATGTGCATCGCATCGCAGCGCATTGAGTCACATCACGCCACATGCGCCTGGAATCGCTTGATATCGCATCTTATGTGCTACGCATCGAATACGGATTGAGTCACGTTGCGCCACATGCGCATGGCATCGCTTGTTATCCCATCTTATGTGCATCGCATCGCATGCGCATTGGGTCACGTCGCGTCACATGCGCATGTCATCGCTTCACATCGCATTTTATGTGCATCGCATCGCATACGCATTTAGGCACATCGCGTCACATGGGCATGGCATCCCTTGATATCGCATCTTATGTGCATCGCATCACAGCGCATTGAGTCACATCGTGTCACAATTGCATGCATCGCTCAACATCACATCTTATGTACATCGCATACGCATTGAGTCACGTCGCCTCACATGCGCATGGCATCGTTTGAAGACGCATCTTATGTGCTTCGCATGCTTTTGAGTCCCGTCGCATCACATGCGCATGGCATCTTTTGATATCGCATCTTATATGCATCGCATCGCAGCCCATTGAGTCACATCGCGTCACATGCGCATGGCATCGCTCGAAATCGCATCTTACGTGTATCGCATGCGCATTGAGTCAAAGCGCATCACATGCGCATGGCATCGCCCGACATCTTATTTTATGTGCATCGCATCGCAGGCGCATAGAGTCACATCGCGTCAAATGCGCATGGCATCGCTTGATATCGCATCTTATCTGCATCGCATCGCATGCGGATTGAGTCACATCACGTCACATGCGCATGCATCGCTCGACATCGCATCTTACGTGCATCGCATGTGCATTGAGTCACATCGCATCACATGCTTATGGCATCGCTCGACATCCCGTCTTATGTGCATCGCATCGCAGGCGCATTGAGTCACATCGCGTCACATGCGCATGGCATCGCTTATATCGCATCTTATGTGCATCGCATCGCAACGCATTGAGTCACATCGCGTCACATGCGCTTGCATCGCTCGACATATCATCTTATGTGCATCGCATGCGCATTGAGTCACGTCGCGTCACATGCGCATGGCATCACTTGATATCGCATCTTATGTCCATCGCATGCTTATTGAGTCACGTCGCGTCACATGCGCATGGCATCGCTTGTCATCGCAACTTATGTGCATCGCATCGCAGGCACATTGAGTCACATCGCGTCACTTGCGCATGGCATCGCTTGATATCGCATCTTATGTGCATCGCATCGCAGCGCATTGAGTCACGTCGCGTCACATGCGCATTGCATCGCTTGTTATCGCATCTTATGTGCATCTCTTCGCATGCGCATTGAGTCACATCGCGTGTCATGCGCATGGCATTGCTTGATATTTCAACTTATCTGCATCGCGTCGCATGCGCATTGAGTCACGTTGCGTCACATGCGCATGGCATCGCTTGATATCGCATCTTATGTGCATCGCATCGCATGCGCATTGAGTCACATCGCGTCACATTCGCATGGCATCGCTTGATATCGCATCTTATGTGCATCGCATGCGCATTGAGTCAAGTCGCGTCACATGCGCATGGCATCCCTTGATATCGCATCTTATGTGCATCGCATCGCATGCGCATTCAGCCACATCACGTCACATACGCATGGCATCGCTTGATATCGCATCTTATGTGCATCGCATCGCAGCCCATTGAGTCACATCGCGTCACAAGCGCTTGTCATCGCGCGACATCTTATCTTATGTGCATCGCATCGCAGGCGCATAGTCACATCGCGTCAAATGCGCATGGCATCGCATGATATCGCATCTCATGTGTATCGCATCGCATGCGCATTCAGCCACATCACGTCACATGCGCATGGCATCGCTTGATATCGCATCTTATGTGCATCGCATCGCAGCCCATTGAGTCACATCGCGTCACATGCGCATGTCATCGCTCGACATCTTATCTTATGTGCATCGCATCGCAGGCGCATAAGGATACATCGCGTCAAATGCGCATGGCATCGCTTGATATCGCATCTTATGTGCCACGCATCGCATGCGCATTGAGTCACGTCGCGTCACATGCGCATGGCATCGCTTGTTATCGCATCTTATGTGTATCGCATAGCATGCGCATTGAGAAACGTCGCACCACATGCGCATGACATCGCTCGAAATTGCACCTTATGTGCATCGCATCGCATGCGCATTGAGTCACCTCGCGTCACATGCGCATGGCATCGCTATATCATCTTATGTGCATCGCATCTCATGCGCATTTAGTCACGTCGCACCAATTGTGCATGACATCGCTCGACGTCGCAACATATGTGCATTGCATCGCAGCGCATTGAGTCACATCGCGTTAAATGCGCATGGCATCGCTTAATATCGCATCTCATGTGCATCGAATCGCAGCGCATTGGGTCACATCGCGTCTCATGCGCATGCATCGCTCGACATCGCATCGTACGTGCATCGCATGCGCATTGAGTCACATCGCATCACATGCGCATGTCATCGCTCGACATCGCATCTTATGTGCATCGCATCGCAGGCGCACTGAGTCACATCGCGTCACATGCCCATGGCATCGCTTGATATCGCATCTTATGTGCATTGCATCGCAGCGGATTGAGTCAGATCACGTCACATGCGCATGGCATCGCTTGATATCGCATATTATGTGCATCGCTTCGCATGCGCATTGAGTCACTTCGCACCACATACGCATGGCACCGCTTGATAACGAATCTTATGTGCATCGCGTCGTTTGCGCATTGAGTCACGACTCGTCACTTGCGCATGGTATCGCTTGTAATCGCATCTTATCTGCATCGTATCGTATGCGCATTGAGTCACGTCGCGTCACATGCGCATGAGATTTCTTGATATCGCATCTAATGTGCATCGCATCGCATGCGCATTGAGTCACGTTGCGTCACATGCGCATGGCATCGCTTGATATCGCATCTTATGTGCATCGCATCGCACTCACATTGATTCACGTCGCGTCACATGCGCATGGCATCGCATCATATCGCATCTTATGTGCATCACATCGCATGCGCATTGAGTCACGTCGCGTCACATGCGCATGCCATTGCTTGATAACGCATCTTATGTGCATCTCGTCGCATGCGCATTGAGTCACGTCGCACCACATGCGCATGACATCGCTCGACATCGGATCATATGTGCATCGCATCGCATGCGTATTGAGTCGCATCACGTCACATGCGCATGGCATCGCTCGACATCGCATCTTATGTGCATCGCATCGCAGGCGCATTGAGTCACATCGCGTCACATGCGCATGGCACCGGTTGTTATCGCACCTTGTGTGCATTGCATCGCAGCGCATTGAGCCACATCACGCCACATGCGCATGGCATCGCTTGATATCGCATGTTATGTGCATCGCATCGCATGCGCATTGAGTCACGTCGCACCACATGCGTATGATCCCTTGACATTGGATCATATGTGCATCGCATCGCATGCGCATTGAGTCATGTCGCATCACATGCGCATGCCATCGCTTGATATCGCATCTTATGTGTATCGCATCGCATGCGCATTGAGCCACATCGCGTCACATGCGCATGGCATCGCTTGATATCGCATCATATGTGCATCGCATCGCAGCGCATTGAGTCACATCGCGTCACTTGCGCATGGCATCGCTTGATATCGCATGTTATGTGCATCGCATCGCATGCGCATTGAGTCACGTCGCACCACATGCGTATGATCCCTTGACATTGGATCATATGTGCATCGCATCGCATGCGCATTGAGTCACTCGCGTCACATACGCATGGCATCGCTTGATATGGCATCTTATGTGCGTCGAATCGCATGCGCATTGAGTCACGTCGCGTCACATGCGCATGTCATCGCTTGATATCGCATCTTATGTGCATCTCATCGCATGCGCATTCAGCCACGTCGCGTCACATGCGCATTCATCGCTCGAAATCGCATCTTATGTGCATCGCATCGCAGCCCATTGAGTCACATCGCGTCACAAGCGCTTGTCATCGCGCGACATCTTATCTTATGTGCATCGCATCGCAGGCGCATAGTCACATCGCGTCAAATGCGCATGGCATCGCATGATATCGCATCTCATGTGTATCGCATCGCATGCGCATTCAGCCACATCACGTCACATGCGCATGGCATCGCTTGATATCGCATCTTATGTGCATCGCATCGCAGCCCATTGAGTCACATCGCGTCACATGCGCATGTCATCGCTCGACATCTTATCTTATGTGCATCGCATCGCAGGCGCATAAGGATACATCGCGTCAAATGCGCATGGCATCGCTTGATATCGCATCTTATGTGCCACGCATCGCATGCGCATTGAGTCACGTCGCGTCACATGCGCATGGCATCGCTTGTTATCGCATCTTATGTGTATCGCATAGCATGCGCATTGAGAAACGTCGCACCACATGCGCATGACATCGCTCGAAATTGCACCTTATGTGCATCGCATCGCATGCGCATTGAGTCACCTCGCGTCACATGCGCATGGCATCGCTATATCATCTTATGTGCATCGCATCTCATGCGCATTTAGTCACGTCGCACCAATTGTGCATGACATCGCTCGACGTCGCAACATATGTGCATTGCATCGCAGCGCATTGAGTCACATCGCGTTAAATGCGCATGGCATCGCTTAATATCGCATCTCATGTGCATCGAATCGCAGCGCATTGGGTCACATCGCGTCTCATGCGCATGCATCGCTCGACATCGCATCGTACGTGCATCGCATGCGCATTGAGTCACATCGCATCACATGCGCATGTCATCGCTCGACATCGCATCTTATGTGCATCGCATCGCAGGCGCACTGAGTCACATCGCGTCACATGCCCATGGCATCGCTTGATATCGCATCTTATGTGCATTGCATCGCAGCGGATTGAGTCAGATCACGTCACATGCGCATGGCATCGCTTGATATCGCATATTATGTGCATCGCTTCGCATGCGCATTGAGTCACTTCGCACCACATACGCATGGCACCGCTTGATAACGAATCTTATGTGCATCGCGTCGTTTGCGCATTGAGTCACGACTCGTCACTTGCGCATGGTATCGCTTGTAATCGCATCTTATGTGCATCGTATCGTATGCGCATTGAGTCAGGTCGCGTCACATGCGCATGAGATTTCTTGATATCGCATCTAATGTGCATCGCATCGCATGCGCATTGAGTCACGTTGCGTCACATGCGCATGGCATCGCTTGATATCGCATCTTATGTGCATCGCATCGCACTCACATTGATTCACGTCGCGTCACATGCGCATGGCATCGCATCATATCGCATCTTATGTGCATCACATCGCATGCGCATTGAGTCACGTCGCGTCACATGCGCATGCCATTGCTTGATAACGCATCTTATGTGCATCTCGTCGCATGCGCATTGAGTCACGTCGCACCACATGCGCATGACATCGCTCGACATCGGATCATATGTGCATCGCATCGCATGCGTATTGAGTCGCATCACGTCACATGCGCATGGCATCGCTCGACATCGCATCTTATGTGCATCGCATCGCAGGCGCATTGAGTCACATCGCGTCACATGCGCATGGCACCGGTTGTTATCGCACCTTGTGTGCATTGCATCGCAGCGCATTGAGCCACATCACGCCACATGCGCATGGCATCGCTTGATATCGCATGTTATGTGCATCGCATCGCATGCGCATTGAGTCACGTCGCACCACATGCGTATGATCCCTTGACATTGGATCATATGTGCATCGCATCGCATGCGCATTGAGTCATGTCGCATCACATGCGCATGCCATCGCTTGATATCGCATCTTATGTGTATCGCATCGCATGCGCATTGAGCCACATCGCGTCACATGCGCATGGCATCGCTTGATATCGCATCATATGTGCATCGCATCGCAGCGCATTGAGTCACATCGCGTCACTTGCGCATGGCATCGCTTGATATCGCATGTTATGTGCATCGCATCGCATGCGCATTGAGTCACGTCGCACCACATGCGTATGATCCCTTGACATTGGATCATATGTGCATCGCATCGCATGCGCATTGAGTCACTCGCGTCACATACGCATGGCATCGCTTGATATGGCATCTTATGTGCGTCGAATCGCATGCGCATTGAGTCACGTCGCGTCACATGCGCATGTCATCGCTTGATATCGCATCTTATGTGCATCTCATCGCATGCGCATTCAGCCACGTCGCGTCACATGCGCATTCATCGCTCGAAATCGCATCTTATGTGCATCGCATGCGCATTGAGTCACATCGTATCGCACGCGCATTTCATCGCTCGACATCGCATACTATGTGAATCGCATCGCATCCGCATTGAGTCACATCGCGTCACATGCGCAAGGTATCGCTTGATATCGCATCTTATGTGCATCGCATTGCATGCGCATTGAGTCACATCGCAGCACATGCGCATGGTATCGCTTGATATTCTATCTTATGTGCATCGCATCGCATGCGAATTGAGTCACGTCGTGCCACATGCGCATGGCATCTCTGGATATCGTATCATATGTGCATGGCATCGCATGCGGATTGAGTCACGTCGCACCACATGCATGACATCGCTCGATATCGCATCTTATGTGCATCTCATCGCATGCGCATTGAGTCTCCTCGCGTCACATTTGCATGACATCACTTGATATCGCTTCTGATGTGCATCGCATCGCATGCGCATTGAGTCACGCTGCACCACATGCGCATGACATCGCTCGACATCGCATCTCATGTGCATCGCATCGCAGCGCATTGAGTCACATCGCGTCACATGCGCATGCATCGCTCGACATCGCATCTTACGTGCATCGCATGCGCATTGAGTCACATCGCATCACATGCTTATGGCATCGCTCGACATCGCATCTTACGTGCATCGCATGCGCATTGAGTCACATCATGTCACATGCGCATGGCATCGCTTGATATAGCATCTTATGTGCATCGCATCACAGCGCATTGAGTCACATCGCGTCACATGCGCTTGCATCGCTCGACATCGCGTGTTATGTGCATCGCATTCGCATTGAGTGACGTCGCGTCACATGCGCATGGCATCGCTTGATATCGCATCTTATGTGCATCGCTTGCTTATTGAGTCACGTCGCGTCACATGCGCATGGCATCGCTTGTAATCTCAACTTATGTGCATCGCATCGCAGGCACATTGAGTCACATCGCGTCACTTGCTCATGGCATCGCTTGATATTGCAACTTATCTGCATCGCATCGCATGCGCATTGAGTCACGTTGCGTCACATGCGCATGGCATCGCATGATATCGCATCTTATGTGCATCGCATCGAATGCGCATTGAGTCACATCGCGTTATATTCGCATGGCATCGCTTGATATCGCATTTTATGTGCATCGCATGCGCATTGAGTCAAGTCGCGTCACATGCGCATGGCATCGCTTGATTTCGCATCTCATGTGCATCGCATCGCATGTGCATTGAGTTATGTCGCATCACATGTGCAAGGCATCGCTTGATATCGCATCTTATGTGCATCGCATCGCAGCCCATTGACTCACATCGCGTCACATGCGCATGGCATCGCTCGACATCGCATCTTACGTGCATCGCATGCGCATTGAGTCAAAGCGCATCACATGTGCATGGCATCGCTCGACATCTTATCTTATGTGCATCGCATGCGCATTGAGTCAAAGCGCATCACTTGCGCATGGCATCGCTCGACATCTTATCTTATGTGCATCGCATCGCAGGCGCATAGAGTCACATCGCGTCAAATGCGCATGGCATCGCTTGATATCGCATCTTATCTGCTTCGCATCGCATGCGGATTGAGTCACATCACGTCACATACGCATGCATCGCTCGACATCGCATCTTACGTGCATCTCATGCGCATTGAGTCACTTCGCGTCACATACGCATGTCACCGCTTGATATCGAATCTTATGTGCATCGCATCGCATACGCATTGAGTCACGTCGCGTCACATACGCATGGCATCCCTTGTTATCGCATGTTATGTTTATCGCATAGCATGCGCATTGAGAAACGTCGTACCACATGCGCATAACATCGCTCGACATTGCACCATATGTGGATCGCATCGCATGCGCATTGAGTCACCTCGCGTCACCTGCGCATGGCATCGCTATATCGCGCCTTATGTGCATCGCGTCGCATAAGCATTGAGTCAAATCGCGTCACATGCGCATGGCATCGCTTGATATCGCATCTCAAGTAAATCGCATGCGCATTGAGTCACGTCGCGTCAGATGCGCATGCCATTGCTTGATATCACATCTCATGTGCATCGCATCGCATGCGCATTGAGCCACATCGCGTCACATGCGCATGGCATCGCATTGATATCGCATCTTATGTGCATCGCATGCGCATTGAGTCACATCGCATCACTTGCGCATGGCTTCGCTCGACATCGCATTTTATGTGCATCGCATCGCATGGGCATTAACTCACATCGCCGCACATGCGCATGGCATCGCTCAACATCGCATCTTATGTACTTCGCATTGCAGCGCATTGAGTCACATCACGCCACATGCGCATGGTAATGCTTGATAATGCATCTTATGTTCATCGCATTGCATGCGGATTGAGTCACATCACACACATGCGCATGGCATCGCTTGATATCGCATATTATATGCATCGCCTCACATGCGCATTGAGTCACTTTGCTCACATGCGCATGGCACCGCTTGATATCCAATCTTATGTGCATCGCATCGCATGCGCATTGTGTCACGACTCGGCAAATGCGCAGGGCATCGCTTGTAATCGCATCTTATGTGCATCGCATCGCATGCGCATTGAATCAAGCCGCGTCACATGCGCATGGCATCGCTTGATATCGCATCTTATGTGCATCGCTTAACATGCGCATTGAGTCCCGTCGCGTCACATGCGCATGGCATCTTATCAGCATCGCATCGCATGCGGATTGAGTCACATCACGTCACATGCGCATGGCATCACTTGATATCGCATATCATGTGCATCGCATCGCATGCACAGGGAGTCACTTCGCCTCACATTCGCATGGCACCACTTGATATCGCATCTTATGTGCATCGCATCGCATGCGCATTGAGTCACATCACGTCACATGCGCATGGTAGCGCTTGTAATCGCATCTTATGTGCATCGCATCGCATGCGCATTGAATCAAGCCGCGTCACATGCGCATGGCATCGCTTGATATCGCATCTTATGTGCATCGCTTAACATGCGCATTGAGTCCCGTCGCGTCACATGCGCATGGCATCTTATCAGCATCGCATCGCATGCGGATTGAGTCACATCACGTCACATGCGCATGGCATCACTTGATATCGCATATCATGTGCATCGCATCGCATGCACAGGGAGTCACTTCGCCTCACATTCGCATGGCACCACTTGATATCGCATCTTATGTGCATCGCATCGCAGGCACATTGAGTCACATCGCGTCACTTGCTCATGGCATCGCTTGATATTGCAACTTATCTGCATCGCATCGCATGCGCATTGAGTCACGTTGCGTCACATGCGCATGGCATCGCTTGATATCGCATCTTATGTTTATCGCATCGCATGCGCATTGAGTCACGTCGCGTCACATGAGCATGGCATCTCTTGATATCGCATCTTATGCGCGTCCCATCGCATGCGCATTGAGTCACGTCGAGTCACATGGGCTTGGAATCGCTTGTTATCGCATCGTATGTGCATCGCGTCGCATTCCATTGAGTCACGTCGCTTCACATCCGCATGGCATCGCTTGATAACGCATCTTATGTGCATCTCATCACATGCGCATTGAGTCACGTCGCAGCAATTGTGCATAACACCGCTCGACATCGCATCTTATGTGCATCGCAGCGCATTGAGTCACATCGCGTCACATGCGCACGCATCGCTCGACATCACATCTTATGTGCATCGCATGGAAATTGAGTCACGTCGCGCCACATGTGCATGGCATTGCTTGATATCGCATCTTATGTGCATCGCATCGCAGCGCATTGAGTCACATCACGCCACATGCGGCTGGAATCGCTTGATATCGCATCTTATGTGCTACGCATCGAATACGGATTGAGTCACGTTGCGCCACATGCGCATGGCATCGCTTGTTATCGCATCTTATGTGCATCGCATCGCATGCGCATTGAGTCACATCGCGGTACATGCGCATGGCATCGCTATATCGCATCTTATGTGCATCTCATCACATGCGCATTGAGTCACGTCGCGTCAAATGCGCATGGCATCGCTTGATTCCGCATCTTATCTGCATCGCATCTCATGCGCATTTAGTCACGTCGCACCAATTGCGCATGACATCGCTCGACGTCGCATCTTATGTGCATCGCATCGAGGTGCATTGAGTCACATCGCGTCACATGTGCATGGCATCGCTTGATATCGCAACTTATGTGCACCGCATGCGCATTGGGTCACGTCGCGTCACATGCGCATTGCATCGCTTGATATCGCATCTTATGTGCATCGCATCGCATGCGCATTGAGTCATGTCGCGTCACATGCGCAGGGAATCGCTTGATATCGCATCTTATGTGCATCGCATCGCAGCGCATTGAGTCACGTCGCGTCACATGCGCATGGCATCGCTTGTTATCGCATCTTATGTGCATCTCTTCGCATGCGGATTGAGTCACATCGCGTGTCATGCGCATGGCATCGCTTGATATTGCAAATTACTGCATTGCATCGCATGCGCATTGAGTCACGTTACGTCACATGCGCGTGGCATCGCTTGATATCGCAACTTATGTGCATCGCATGTGCATTGAGTCACATCGCATCACATGCTTATGGCATCGCTGGACATCCCGTCTTATGTGCATCGCATCGCAGGCGCATTGAGTCACATCGCGTCACATGACCATGGCATCGCTTATATCGCATCTTATGTGCATCGCATCGCAGCGCATTGAGTCACATCGCGTCACATGCGCTTGCATCGCTCGACATCTCATCTTATGTGCATCGCATGCGCATTGAGTCACGTCGCGTCACATATGCATGGCATCGCTTGATATCGCATCTTATGTCCATCGCATGCTTATTGAGTCACGTCGCGTCACATGCGCATGGCATCGCTTTTTTTTTTTTTACAACAACATTTTATTCCTGCATGTTCCATTACAGAAATGTAATACTACATGCATATGGTTTTACATAATTGAACATATGAGATTACAGTAGAATCGTTATTGGTTTCGTACAATTATGAAATGGTAGTTATTTTAAAAGGTTCAAAGTCTATATTGTTCACATACTTGTGGAATAGTTTCATATGTTTTTCCACTAATTCTTGATTTGTGATAGGCCACTTCGCACCTTTAAGTGTCACAGCTTTCTTAAAATCGTTTCTTTCACGGTTAAGTAGTTCACACTCCCATAGGATGTGGTGCACCGTTTGTGTTTCGTTTTTACACACACATGTTGGATCATTCGTTAATTTGAATCGATGGAAGTATTCACCAAACTTCCCATGACCAGTAGTTACTGCTGTGAAGTTGTGGGTAAGCTTAAAATTCATTTTTAGTCTTTTTTCAACTCTGGGGAAATAGGTCTTTGTAAGTGCAGCATTTTGTGTGGTTTTCCACTCGTTTTCCCATCGTTTCAGGCTCTCTTGTTTCAGTTCACTTTTCATGGTGCTAATGGGCTTTAAATCGTACACTATTGCTGTAGCTGTGTTGTTTGCTGCTTCTTTAGCTAGTGTATCAGCAAGCTCATTTCCTTGAATTCCTATATGCCCTTTAACCCATGTAAAGTTTATCTTCCATTTTTTGGATTTTAGGATTGATAGGTTGATTCTTATTTCCTCTATCAGAGGATAATGTTTTCGGTTATTCCGTAGAAGATCTAATGTTATCTGGCTATCAGTGTGCACTGCTGCAGATTTATCTTTAATTTCTATGGCATTAAGAATTTTAAGAGCTTGTAATATAGCGATTTGTTCCGCTTGGTTGTTGGAGCACCTGTTGTGTAATTTAAAATGATATTTTTGTATTGATTGATCTAGATAGATTATAACAACTCCAGATCCTACACCCGTGTGAGTTTTGCTACCATCGGTGTATATTTGAATTGCATATGCCTCTGTTTCGTTCTTTTGTTCAATGATTATATTATCAGCAGGATGGGGCCATCTTTCGTAGCTTATTGGGATGTCAAGTTGGGCTGTTGTTTTTGCTCTTCCCCTTATAATATTGTGGTAATTGGCTATTTCCGTTAGTTTAATGATGATTGGAGTTGTTCCTGCCAGAGTACATAGGGCTTCGTGTGAAGTGGTCCTGAATGCTTTTGTAATTTTAATATTTACTAATCTTTGTACCTGTCTTATTTTCTGGGCATTATATTGTGTCTTTAAAGCATCTATCCAAACAGGCACTCCATAGGAGATCAGTGGCAAGATTGCTCCTTTGTAGATTATGCTCATTACTTCAGAACGCAGTCCCCAGTTGATTTTTGCCGATTTTCCTAATGCATATATTAGTTTCTTTGACTTTTCCACTATATGATCAATGTGCTGACGGAATCTGAATCTGTTGTCTACTATTATTCCTAGATATTTTATAGTCTCTGTCTGTTCTATTTTGCCATTGTCAAGGTATACGCTTAATCGTTGTTTAGTTTTTGGTTTCCTTCGAGATATTAGCATTACTTGACTTTTGCTTCTATTGAATGTTATCTTGTTAGTTGCGGCCCATGTTGTAATTTTTTGGATTTCTATATTCGCTTGATTCTCTAATTCCAATGTGCTTTTTCCTTTGATAAGAACCAGAACATCATCGGCAAAGACGATAAGTTTAGTACATGGTTTGAAGTTTAGTTTCAGTAAGGAGTCATAATAGATGTTCCATAGCCCAGGCCCACAGCAGGATCCCTGTGGGCATCCCTTAGTTGCTTTCCTTTCTACCGAGATACTGTTTGTTGTGAGTGTGCATCGTCTCTCACTTAAGTAGCTTTGTGTTAACCTGTACAAATTCTTCGGACATTGGAAGTTTTTTAAGGCATTGAGTATACCTGGCCACCAGGCGCTATCAAATGCCCCTTTAACGTCTAAGCTGATTGCCGCTACACTGCTATTGTTTTGTAAACTTTCTTCAATGAAATCCTTGGCCGACATGATTGCATCTAGTGTACCTATTTGTGGTGTGAAACCGTATTGATTTTTACTTAATTTACCATTCGAATATAAATAGTACATAATTCGGTTTATAAAAAGTTTCTCTAGTACTTTGGCAGCAACCTTCAATAGACTTATCATCGCATCGCAGGCACATTGAGTCACGTCGCATCACTTGCGCATGGCATCGCTTGATATCGCATCTTATGTGCATCGCATCGCAGCGCATTGAGTCACGTCGCGTCACATGCGCATGGCATCGCTTGTTATCGCATCTTATGTGCATCTCTTCGCATGCGCATTGAGTCACATCGCCTGTCATGCGCATGGCATCCCTTGATATTTCAACTTATCTGCATCGCGTCGCATGCGCATTGAGACACGTTGCGTCACATGCGCATGGCATCGCTTGATATCGCATCTTATGTGCATCGCATCGCATGCGCATTGAGTCACATCGCGTCACATTCGCATTGCATCGCTTGATATCGCATCTTATGTGCATCGCATGCGCATTGAGTCAAGTCGCGTCACATGCGCATGGCATCCCTTGATATCGCATCTCATGTACATCGCATCGCATGCGCATTGAGTCACGTCGCGTCACATGCGCATGCATCGCTCGACATCGCACTTACGTGCATCGAATGCGCATTGAATCACATCGCATCACATGCTCATGGCATCGCACGACATCGCATCTTATGTGCATCGCATCGCAGGCGCATTTAGTCACATCGCGTCACATGCGCTTGCATTGCTCGACATTGCATCTTATGTGCATCGCATCGCAGGCGCACTGAATCACATCGCGTCACATGCCCATGGCATCGCTTGATATCGCATCTTATGTGCATTGCATCGCAGCGGATTGAGTCAGATCACGTCACGTGTGCATGGCATCGCTTGATATCGCATATTATGTGCATCGCATCGCATGCGCATTGAGTCACTTCGCACCACATACGCATGGCACCGCTTGATAACGAATCTTATGTGCATCGCGTCGTTTGCGCATTGAGTCACGACTCGTCACTTGCGCATGGTATCGCTTGTAATCGCATCTTATGTGCATCGTATCGTATGCGCATTGAGTCACGTCGCGTCACATGCGCATGAGATTTCTTGATATCGCATCTAATGTGCATCGCATCGCATGCGCATTGAGTCACGTTGCGTCACATGCGCATGGCATCGCTTGATATCGCATTTTATGTGCATCGCATCGCACTCACATTGATTCACGTCGCGTCACATGCGCATGGAATCGCATCATATCGCATCTTATGTGCATCGCATCGCATGCGCATTGAGTCACGTCGCGTCACATGTGCATGCCATTGCTTGATAACGCATCTTATGTGCATCTCGTCGCATGCGCATTGAGTCACGTCGCACCACATGCGCATGACATCGCTCGACATCGGATCATATGTGCATCGCATCGCATGCGTATTGAGTCGCATCACGTCACATGCGCATGGCATCGCTCGACATCGCATCTTATGTGCATCGCATCGCAGGCGCATTGAGTCACATCGCGTCACATGCGCATGACATCGCTTGATATCGCATCTTATGTGTATCGCATCGCATGCGCATTGAGTCACGTCGCGTCACATGCGCATGTCATCGCTTGATATCGCATCTTATGTGCATCTCATCGCATGCGCATTCAGCCACGTCGCGTCACATGCGCATTCATCGCTCGAAATCGCATCTTATGTGCATCGCATGCGCATTGAGTAACATCGTATCGCACGCGCATTTCATCCCTCGACATCGCATACTATGTGAATCGCATCGCATCCGCATTGAGTCACATCGCGTCACATGCGCAAGGTATCGCTTGATATCGCATCTTATGTGCATCGCTTCACATGCGTATTGAGTCACATCGCGTCAAATGTGCAGGCATCGCTTGATATCGCATCTTATGTGCATCGCATCGCATGCGCATTGAGTCACATCGCAGCACATGCGCATGGTATCGCTTGATATCGCATCTTATGTGCATCGCATCGCATGCGCATTGAGTCACGTCGCGCCACATGCGCATGGCATCTCTGGATATCGTATCATATGTGCATGGCATCGCATGCGGATTGAGTCACGTCGCACCACATGCGCATGACATCGCTCGATATCGCATCTTATGTGCATCTCATCGCATGCGCATTGCGTCTGCTCGCGTCACATTTGCATGACATCACTTGATATCGCTTCTGATGTGCATCGCATCGCATGCGCATTGAGTCACGTTGCACCACATGCGCATGACATCGCTCGACATCGCATCTCATGTGCATCGCATCGCAGCGCATTGAGTCACATCGCGTCATATGCGCATGCATCGCTCGACATCGCATCTTACGTGCATCGCATGCGCATTAAGTCACATCGCATCACATGCTTATGGCATCGCTCGACATCGCATCTTACGTGCATCGCATGCGCATTGAGTCACAACGCGTCACATGCGCATGGCATCGCTTGATATAGCATCTTATGTGCATCGCATCAATGCGCATTGAGTCACATCGCGTCACATGCGCTTGCATCGCTCGACATCGCGTCTTATGTGCATCGCATTCGCATTGAGTGACGTCGCGTCACATGCGCATGGCATCGCTTGATATCGCATCTTATGTGCATCGCATGCTTATTGAGTCACGTCGCGTCACATGCGCATGGCATCGCTTGTAATCTCAACTTATGTGCATCGCATCGCAGGCACATTGAGTCACATCGCGTCACTTGCGCATGGCATCGCTTGATATAGCATCTTATGTGCATCGCATCGCATGCGCATTGAGTCACATCGCGTGTCATGCGCATGGCATCGCTTGATATTGCAAATTATCTGCATCGCATCGCATGCGCATTGAGTCACGTTGCGTCACATGCGCATGGCATCGCATGATATCGCATCTTATGTGCATCGCATCGAATGCGCATTGAGTCACATCGCGTTACATTCGCATGGCATCGCTTGATATCGCATTTTATGTGCATCGCATGCGCATTGAGTCAAGTCGCGTCACATGCGCATGGCATCGCTTGATTTCGCATCTCATGTGCATCGCATCGCATGTGCATTGAGTTATGTCGCATCACATGTGCATGGCATCGCTTGATATCGCATCTTATGTGCTTCGCATCGCATGCGCATTGAGCCACATGGCGTCACATGCGCATGGCATCGCTTGATATCGCCTCTTATGTGCATCCCATCGCAGCCCATTGAGTCACATCGCGTCACATGCGCATGGCATCGCTCGACATCGCATCTTACGTGCATCGCATGCGCATTGAGTCACTTCGCGTCACATACGCATGTCACCGCTTGATATCGAATCTTATGTGCATCGCATCGCATACGCATTGAGTCACGTCGCGTCACATACGCATGGCATCGCTTGATATTGCATCTTATGTGCATCGCATCGCATGCGCATTGAGCCACATCGCGTCAAATGCGCATGGCATCGCTTGATATCGCATCTTATATGCATCGCATCGCATGCGGATTGAGTCACATCACGTCACATGCGCATGCATCGCTCGACATCGCATCTTACGTGCATCTCATGCGCATTGAGTCACTTCGCGTCACATACGCATGTCACCGCTTGATATCGAATCTTATGTGCATCGCATCGCATACGCATTGAGTCACGTCGCGTCACATACGCATGGCATCGCTTGTTATCGCATGTTATGTGAATCGCATAGCATGCGCATTGAGAAACGTCGTACCACATGCGCATGACATCGCTCGACATTGCACCTTATGTGCATCGCATCGCATGCGCATTGAGTCACCTCGCGTCACCTGCGCATGGCATCGCTATATCGCATCTTATGTGCATCGCATCGCATAAGCATTGAGTCAAATCGCGTCACATGCGCATGGCATCGCTTGATATCGCATCTCAAGTAAATCGCATGCGCATTGAGTCACGTCGCGTCAGATGCGCATGCCATTGCTTGATATCGCATCTCATGTGCATCGCATCGCATGCGCATTGAGCCACATCGCGTCACATGCGCATGGCATCGCATTGATATCGCATCTTATGTGCATCGCATGCGCATTGAGTCACATCGCATCACTTGCGCATGGCTTCGCTCGACATCGCATTTTATGTGCATCGCATCGCATGGGCATTAACTCACATCGCCGCACATGCGCATGGCATCGCTCGACATCGCATCTTATGTACTTCGCATTGCAGCGCATTGAGTCACATCACGCCACATGCGCATGATATCGCTTGATAATGCATCTTATGTTCATCGCATTGCATGCGGATTGAGTCACATCACACACATGCGCATGGCATCGCTTGATATCGCATATTATATGCATTGCCTCACATGCGCATTGAGTCACTTCGCTCACATGCGCATGGCACCGCTTGATATCCAATCTTATGTGCATCGCATCGCATGCGCATTGTGTCACGACTCGGCAAATGCGCAGGGCATCGCTTGTAATCGCATCTTATGTGCATCGCTTAACATGCGCATTGAGTCCCGGCGCGTCACATGCGCATGGCATCTTATCAGCATCGCATCGCATGCGGATTGAGTCACATCACGTCACATGCGCATGGCATCACTTGATATCGCATATCATGTGCATCGCATCGCATGCGCAGTGAGTCACTTCGCCTCACATTCGCATGGCACCACTTGATATCGCATCTTATGTGCATCGCATCGCATGCGCATTGAGTCACGACTCGTCACATGCGTATGGTAGCGCTTGTAATCGCATCTTATGTGCATCGCATCGCATGCGCATTGAGTGACGTCGCGTCCAATGCGCATTGCATGGCTTGTTATCGCATCTTATCAGCATCGCGTTGCATGCGCATTCAGTGACATCGCGTCACATGCGCATGGCATCGCTTGATATCGCATCTTATGTTTATCGCATCGCATGCGCATTGAGTCACGTCGCGTCACATGAGCATGGCATCTCTTGATATCGCATCTTATGCGCGTCCCATCGCATGCGCATTGAGTCACGTCGAGTCACATGGGCTTGGCATCGCTTGTTATCGCATCTTATGTGCATCGCATCGCATTCCATTGAGTCACGTCGCTTCACATCCGCATGGCATCGCTTGATAACGCAACTTATGTGCATCTCATCACATGCGCATTGAGTCACGTCGCAGCAATTGCGCATAACACCGCTCGACATCGCATCTTATGTGCATCGCAGCGCATTGAGTCACATCGCGTCACATGCGCACGCATCGCTCGACATCACATCTTATGTGCATCGCATGGAAATTGAGTCACGTCGCGCCACATGTGCATGGCATCGCTTGATATCGCATCTTATGTAAATCCCATGCGCATTGGGTCACGTCGCGTCACATGCGCATGTCATCGCTTCATATCGCATTTTATGTGCATCGCATCGCATACGCATTTAGGCACATCGCGTCACATGGGCATGGCATCCCTTGATATCGCATCTTATGTGCATCGCATCACAGCGCATTGAGTCACATCGTGTCACAATTGCATGCATCGCTCTACATCACATCTTATGTACATCGCATACGCATTGAGTCACGTCGCCTTACATGCGCATGGCATCGTTTGAAGACGCATCTTATGTGCTTCGCATGCTTTTGAGTCCCGTCGCATCACATGCGCATGGCATCGCTTGATATCGCATCTTATATGCAGCGCATCGCATGCGCATTGAGCCACATCGCGTCACATGCGCATGGCATCGCTTGATATCGCATCAGTAGGGAGGTTGAGGGGAAGCTGGGCCACTTTTTTATGGGCAAGATGGCCGCCATGCGTAATCTAAGGATTATTAGGTAGGAGGATAGAAGGACGCAGGATGTAGGTGTTTGAAGGAATCTCTAGGGATGACTCTTAAGGCCTATAGCAGTGTATGTATGCTTATGAGCGTTCATGGTGCCTGAGTATGTCGTTCACTATATTGATGTATGCCACCTAACACAGGAGCTTTCTGATTTGATTGAATATATTACCCCAACATAATGTTACCTAGCCCCACATTGCCTGACTAACATAACCTAACCTAACCTATCCTAACCTAATCTATCCTAACCTAAGCCCCATACTTCTACTCGTCTAACCTATCTTAACCTAACCTAAGCTCCATACTTCTACATGGCTAACCTAACCTAACCCAGCTCCCACTATTTACTCCGGTCTTTGATAATTTAACCTAAGCCTCATACTTCTACTCATCTAACCTATCCTAATCTAACCTGGCCTAGCCTAACCTAAGGTAGATCCTCTTATTATTATTTATTCTATTCTACTAACATGATACGTTTCTAGACATTCATTCTATCCTCTTATCATCTATCCTATTCCCTCCTCTGCTTATCTATTCTATCCTGTCGTACGCTACCCTGATCCCCATCTAGGAATTTCATAAACATTTTGATACTATTTTGAGTCCTCTGATAGATCTTTTTAAACACTTTTAGCATATTCTTGATGCTTTTACAACATATTTAACAACTTTTCAGACAATTTTCAGAGTTATTCAGTAATTTTCATACATTTTTAAGACGTTTCACCCCATTTTGCTACAATTTTGCACCATCTGTTAGATCTTTTAGACGCTTTTAGTATATTCATGCTGCTTTTACAACATATTTAACAACTTTTCAGACAATTTTCAGAGTTATTCAGTCATTTTCATACATTTTTAAGACGTTTCAACCCATTTTAATACTATTTTGAGTCCTCTGTTAGATCTTTTAGACGCTTTTAGTATATTCATGCTGCTTTTGCAACATATTTAACAACTTTTCAGACAATTTTCAGAGTTATTCAGTAATTTTCATACATTTTTAAGACGTTTCACCCCATTTTGCTACAATTTTGCACCCTCTGTTAGATCTTTTTAAGCACTTTTAGTATATTCATGCTGCTTTTACAACATATTTAAGAATCTTTCAGACAATTTTCAGAGTTATTCAGCCATTTTCATACATTTTTAAGACGTTTCACCCCATTTTTGCTACAATTTTACACCCTCTGATAGATCTTTTAGACGCTTTTAGTATATTCAGGGTGCTTTTACAACATATTTAAGAATTTTTCAGAGTTATTCACTCATTTTCATACATTTTTAAGACGTTTCAACCCATTTTGCTAGAATTTTGCACCCTCTGTTAGATCGTTTAGACGCTTTAAGTATATTCATGCTGCTTTTTTACAACATATTTAACAACTTTTCAGACAATTTTCAGAGTTATTCAGTCATTTTCATACATTTTTAAGACATTTCACCCCATTTTACTGCTATTTGCACCCTCTGTTAGATCTTTTAGACGCTTTTAGTATATTCAGAACGCTTTTAACAACATATTTAACAACTTTTCAGACAATTTTCACAGTTATTCAATCATTTTCATACATTTTTAGGACATTTCACCCCATTTTACTGCTATTTGCACCCTCCTTTATAGAACTTTTAAACTTCCAATAGAAGATGTCCTAACCATTGATGTTGAAGTTCTTATTACTGCTATTTTTGCCCTCTGTCACAGAATTTTATACAACTGTATGACTCTTTTGCTTGGTTCTGTATGTTCTGGGGGTAACATCTCGAACACACCGAGTAGTTTTTCTAAGTCTAACCCCACCTATTATGATCTAACCTGCTTTTAAAATGTTCTTTACAAATTTATTCAACATTGTTTTTTCTAGCCCCTTATAGAGCTTTAAAATATTACTAAAAGATGTTCTATCCGCTGATGTTGAAGTACTTATAGCTCAGTATTTTTAAGATATATTCAGCAATATCTTTGATAGTATTTTAACACAATCTTCTGTTTATATAAACTTAATCAGGGTATACTTACTTTAAGGTAGTAGGATAGACGCCTCTCCTCTTTTATCTGGGCTGGAGACCAGCACTAGAGTTAAAGTCTAGTGGCAGAGTTAATGCCTCCCTTTATAATTTCTATTTTTCTTCTTTCTTCGACAAGCATCGTGGGAAGCACGGAGAAGCCACGTGAGTAATTTTTTTATTTTTTCTTCTTTCTTCGTCAGACATCATCGGAGGCGTGGTGGAGTCAGTTGATTAAATTTTCATGTTCTACAGGAGACGTAATGGAGAAAATACTTATCTTGAGATCTAAGTTGCATTCTCTTACGTATGGGTTGCAACGTTGTAATGCCCGTACGCATACGTTGATACTCCATCGTCTGCAATTACTCTCTTGTCATCATGAGGCGACAGAGCTATTTTATTAGATTCAACTGTAGAAACATTATGAAGTTGGGATAGGATTAAGTTCATAGGCGTTCTTACGATTTTCAAAGTTGTAAGGCACTCCATATAGCTGTTGAAGCTGATGTATTGCCTAATGGCACTATGTTTTATGCCTTTGATCTTTTTTATCACAGAGCCATCAATATCGAGAGCATACATTTTAGGTCTAAGACCAACGAAACGGCGAATGATTTTACCACTTGCTTCATCTTTAAACTTTCCCAACACTTTCTTGTTTTTTGTAGAATAGCATATATGGTTAACAGGGTAATCCGCTGTATCCAGATGTTCAAGCATATGTAATTTATCCTGGTATATATCAGCTGTAGTCACTCGATGGATGAAGGAATCTGTATCCGTATACAGCAGTTTAAGATTCTCAACTCCATAATATGGAAGTAACACATCGTATTGATACGAATACATTAGCGTCTTGGAAATGTCTAGGACACTCATGCCAATGTATATAGGCTTGTTGAACACTATTTTACGAGTAGCCATATGAACAGCTGCAAGATTAGGACCGTATATAGTTCGATCGATAAATGTAGGCTTATCTATTAGTTTTTCTAATGTTTTGCTGTTTGCTACAAGACGTATATCCATACGATTACGAATATTTTCCATTGTTTTTCCGAACATCGCATTAGTGAATAGATTATAAAGGTCCTTCTCAAAATCATTTCTAGCTTGCTGTCGCAGACGGTTATTAAACTCGACGTAAGGCTTTAGCCAACACGACTGATGAAACTGAAGTGCTCGATGAATCTTTGTTAATAGTAGACCGTGACTAAGAGCTTGTTTCAAGGACATGTAATGTACCACATACTTCTTTCGGGATCCAAGATGGGCAATTAGTTTCTTTGAAGAGGATTCCCCCGGTTTCATACTCTCAGGCAGGAAGGGCAAATCATTATGAAGATCGTGGAGCTCGACAGGATATTCGACATCGACTTCTAAGATGTATCCAAGGGGGTCATCTTCCTTCAATAATTCCAGGTCTATGTCTTCAGGAGAAACCCATTTAAACCCTCCATAAGGAAGGGCCTTACACATTCCCCATCCATATTGGTTGTTTGCATCTTCGTATGTAATAAACTGGGAAGGTTTACGAGAGTCATACTGTTCCATATATATGTTGTTAGCCTCCGCATACCGGTGAGAAACCTGACATAACCCTCCTCTTATGCCAGATTCAACCATGAGTAGCTGATCGTAATCAAGAAGCAATTCCAACTCGATTCCAGTATGCAGCAGCATAGCATCCCATGTAAGTCCTGGAGAAGTAAAATAATGTCCAGGATCCACTTTATGAGTTTTCAGGGTTTGGTCTCTAAATGTCTCAAAGACATCCGCTAGGAGAAGAACATCCGAAATTAAGTACAAATCACTGTACTCGCCAAGGTTTCGGACGTTAAAGTGCTTCCACACGCTCAGAGCATGATCATAGTCCTCACTACTGATTTCTTCACTGTTTAACCTGTTGTAGAAGACATCCCTAGAAGGCAAACATGTATCGTTCAGGACATCCCACGATGTTACGTAATCATAGGGAAATACCCCCTTACGAGTCATCAAGCCAATATTCTCTGCTCCAAAGTACTTCGCTGTTTCAGGATGCGTTTCAAGGTTCTTTGCAAGCTTCTCCAAGCTCGTACTGAGGAAGCGGAAAGTATCCACAAATCTAAGTTTAATATCCCCAACATACTTGGAGAATGATATATAACTTTCCTCTGAATTTGGTATTACCTCCACTCTTTCGCTTGTGCAACCTAACTCCTTAACAATGAAATGAGAGTCATACCCACTAAGGTTATGCATGAAGACAGGTATATAATTAGGTATTTTACAAGCCAGGTTACATTTATTATGTAAAGATGCTCTATACATCCCGGAAACATGATCGTGATCGCGAACCTTCCAATTATCTTCTGTAAATTCATGTTCACACAGGTAGCATATTGTAGAAGCGTCAAATGATTCTTGTTCTTCAGCTGTAAGATTAAGAGGTTTAGCAGATTTGTATAAGTCACTAATTTTATTTGCCAGATCCATCAGGCATTCCATAAACTTCTGTGCAGCGTCAGGCCCTCGGTAAACATACGGCACAGTAGGAAGAGTTGTTTCTAGTTGTTCAACACTGGATGATGGCTTCACATAAACACAAAAGCTCATAGGAGAATGACTTTGATAGGGAGTTGTGTAGGAGGTTTCAGGGTTAGAGGAGCAGGTATGGAGGGGGGGTGAGAATGCATTCAAAATCGGCGTAGATAACATAGGGCAGTTTCAACATCCTCTCAACATTCTTGAACTTAACGATAGAGTTATCCATTGTAGGCATAACGCACCTAGCAATGCCGTATTGTCTACATATTTCGCTGTGCTCTTGCAATTTTTCCATTCCACATCGTCCATGTTGGTCATCAAAATGACTGAAACATCTTTTACATACATAAATTCGTTCTTTATGTTTTGTTTTCTGCCCCCGAATAAGCTTCTCAAAATCCTTTATATACACATAATGATGTTTGTCAGCTGAATCACTCAACAGAAGAAGGTCGCGGTGATCAGATAATTCTTCGTCAACAACCTTTATGGGAAACACTTCACATTTATCATCAACTCCAAACACATTTATGGACATATTATTGAGTTTTTCAAATTTAGCGATTTCGCCCAAGCTCGTAGGAAACGAAACACATGAGAAATCATATTTTTCTTGGTAATCCTTGTACTTCCTTACACGCTGAGGTTTCTTTTGAATGAACTTAGCAAGCACAGCATACACAAAGCATTTCTCGTCACTATAGTTCTGAGGGTTTATACAGGCTTTTCTCGCGTCCAAAGATGACGGTAGAGGAATGTAGCTGCTTCCTCGAAGAAGATTATACTTGTTAATACGCAGTCGAACACCGTCAACACTCAGAAGAGCCCAATTACTACCTTTCAGCTTACTTTCTTCCATTTCAACACGAAGTTTCTCAAATTTCTTTTCCAAGATGGCGTTCATATCAGTTTCTAAAAACACAGGTTGGTTACGTGTTTTGAAGGCTTTGTTAGTAGTGTCTCCAACGGCATTCACAAACTTACATTCAGCCATAATGTTAATTTTCAAACTTTTATGAGCCCGCAGTTCCTTCTGAACAGCATGAATTATACGCTGTTTAGCCTGCTGCAGGTATGAATTTAAATCCTGACTTGCTGGACATTGGATGAAATACGATTTCAGCCGATCCTGAAAAGCCGTTTCATATTCTACAACATCATCTTCATCAGGAGACATTAACAATAATTTATGCTTAGTAGGTTCGAATTTGACTTTCTTAGCATCTTTAGCCCTGTCACAGCGTCCTTCATGTACATCCCTTCGATTTTCAGTACCGTAAACATCACCACAATGTCTACACTCGAAAAACTCACCACATATCAGCTCATGCCTCTTCTTATGGTAGTCGCGTAGAAAACTCTTTTCACATTTGCTACACCTATAATCTGGTATAGCACACGGAACCGATTCCATTACTCCACCATTCCACATCTTTATAATATGTAGTGCAACACTTGTAAATTATATAAATGAATAAATGCTTATAGCACTTTCCACTGACTCGCCTTGATAACTTATCAAAGTTATTGAACGGTAATCTCGCTAAGAGAAGCTGATGTGCTCGACTCGAAGGATAATTACTGAATGACTATCTAAGCTCAAGCAAACCCTACTTATTCTGAAAGCATGCATCTCTCAGGGAACTACATAATTCAAGATCACGCTTGCAGCGCCTTATAACGGCTTCAATCAGTACTAAAACGCACATTCTACAG
This sequence comes from Tenodera sinensis, assembly GCA_030765045.1. Taxonomy (NCBI): domain Eukaryota; kingdom Metazoa; phylum Arthropoda; class Insecta; order Mantodea; family Mantidae; genus Tenodera; species Tenodera sinensis. The sequence continues at coordinate 51,475,671 of CM060973.1, forward strand.
ATTTTATACTTTTATGACGGTAAATTATATATTAGCAGCCAAATTTTCATTCTTTTTTATGATTTTTCTCCGTTTTTACGTACTCTGAGACAAATCCAACATCGAATTAAGAAGCAAAACGGTTGTTATGTATCTTTTAAGTAACAAACACATTCCTCTCAACTGAACCCACCTTATAAACGACTACGCATTCAAGATTAAGTTTTTATTTAAATGTATATAACCAGGAAACTACGTGAGTCAAGATTAACTTGCTTCGTTTTTATTTGATAGTTCAACGTTAACATGCATTTCCCCACATTTTTTAAAGTTTAAACAAGGTAAATGTTTATAATTTTTAATACTTTCACGCCGCACACACACACTTACACACATACACAAAGAGACACACACATGCGCAGACACACACATACGCAGACATACACATACGCAGACACGCACATACGCAGACACACACAGACACACACACAGACACACACACATACACACAGACATACACAGACGCACACATGCGCAGACACATACATACGCAGACATACACATACGCAGACACGCACACACGCAGACACACACACATACACACACATACACACGCATACACACACACAAACATACATACACACATACGCAAAATTAAGATGCGAAACGGTTGTCTATCTTTTAAGTAACAAACACATTCCTCTCAACTGAACCCACCTTATAAACGACTAGGCATTCAAGATTAAGTTTGTATTTAAAACGTATATAATCAGGAAACTACGTGAGTCAAGATTAACTTGCTTCGTTTTTATTTGCTAGTTCAACGTTAACATGCATTTCCCCACATTATTTAAAGTTTAAACAAGGTAAATGTTTATAATTTTAATACTTTCACGCCGCACAGTCACACACATACACACACACATACACACATACACACGCATGCACACACATACACACACATACGCAAAATTAAGAAGTGAAACGGATGTATAATATCTTTTAAGTAACAAACACATTCCTCTCAACTGAACAATACAAGAAATAGCAGGTATAGACTTGTCCTCACATTAACGGAAAAACCCTAGCCTCACACAAAGGCGTCGATTTATAACATTAGAGGAGAAACTAGCCTCAAACACAGGCGTCGACATTATAACCAAGCTGGTAAACCGTAAGAGCACACTCGAGAATGCTTTTAGACATCTAAGGACATATTTTCTCCATATTTTTACAGATACTTATAAATCACAGTACTTCTTCTTCTTCTTCTTCTTCTTATTCTTCATATATTCTCATTCTCCTTCATGCTAACAGGGAATATACACGAACTGAAGGTTATTAGCTGAAATATAAAATAAAATCTCTTCTTCTGGTTCTTCTTGTTCTTTTTCTTATTCTTCTGCTTATATTCTCATTATCCTTCATGCTAACAGGGAATATACGCGTAATATTTGACGTTATCACCTTAAATATTAAATAAAATAACAGCATTCTCCGTCAATTATATCTAAACCGACTTTTTCCGTGTTATGCAAGATTTAAGCTTCTAGAATCAACACAAGCAACGTTTCTCTCAATAAGAGCATTTGATAATTGATTTTGTAAATAATAACACCAATTTAAACTTTATTACAAGTCTCTAAGACCTGCAGTTACAATATACTTAAATGGAACCTTGGAGATTCGAACTAGACCCGCAGTATAAAAGCTACCATTTTATCCATAAATCAGGACCAGAGAATTTATCTGAAGCGTTTAACTTTTTTATTTTATCATGCTAACTTTATTGATTCGCGAATAAATCGACTTTGAAGTAATTGCCCCGTCCCGGTAATCGAACTATGAGTCGTAGGACACCATTTTATACTATATTGTTTTACGCGTCAAGTTACCCTAATTTGTCTTTACATCACTATTTCAAGTGTAAAAACTCGCGATGTAGGTGAAAATTCAATAATTCTCCGCAACGTAGGAATCGAACCTACGATACGTTAACTCTAGCATGTTATAAAATAATCGTCCTTAACAAGTATTATCATATAAAGTTTATTTCAGTCTTCCAACACAAGCGGTTCTCGAAATAATTAAATTTACCAAATCAGGATTGGAACCCAAGACTCCAGGATACCAAGCATATCATAGAGGAAAGTCCATAACAATACCAATTTAATCAAATTTATTCGAAGTTTTTATCGCTGATAGTTTAGGAGTTATTCCAATTATAATTCTTGATTTGCACGGGAATCAAACACTAGACCACCGACAATCTTCAAAATTAGAACAAGGACGCGTCGTTTTATTACAAGATAATTACCGTGTACCCCATATCGATATCTCATTTAGTTTAGGAGAAATCAAGCATGATACAGTAGAGTAAATATGGTGCTTTAAAGACACTCAAAGGGATGCCGCTAATTGGTTAATTGGTTAACAATGGGGGCTAATTGGATTACACGTGTTTTCACACCTCTAGGCCACGCCCATCTGGCACGCGACAGACAGTGACGTCACAGTCGAGCCCCTTAAACATGACGTCACAACCAGGACAATATTTTAAAACCACTCAAGCCACGCCCACATGACGCGTGCCAGGTGGGCGTGGCTTGAGTGGTTTTAAAATATTGTCCTGGTTGTGACGTCATGTTTAAGGGGCTCGACTGTGACGTCACTGGCCGTCGCGTGCCAGGTGGGTGTGGTTATGACGTCATTCATGGTCGCGTGCCAGGTGGGCGTGGCTTAGAAGTGTGAAAACACGTGTAATCCAAGTAGCCCCCATTGTTAACCAATTAACCAATTAGCGGCATCCCTTTGAGTGTCTTTAAAGCACCATATTTACTCTACTGTATTATGCTTGATTTCTCCTAAACTAAATGAGATATCGATATGGGGTAAACGGTAATTATCTTGTAATAAAACGACGCGTCCTTGTTCTAATTTTGAAGATTGTCGGTGGTCTAGTGTTTGATTCCCGTGCAAATCAAGAATTATAATTGGAATAACTCCTAAACTATCAGCGATAAAAACTTCGAATAAATTTGATTAAATTGGTATTGTTATGGGCTTTCCTCTATGATATGCTTGGTATCCTGGAGTCTTGGGTTCCAATCCTGATTTGGTAAATTTAATTATTTCGAGAACCGCTTGTGTTGGAAGACTGAAATAAACTTTATATGATAATACTTGTTAAGGACGATTATTTTATAACATGCTAGAGTTAACGTATCGTAGGTTCGATTCCTACGTTGCGGAGAATTATTGAATTTTCACCTACATCGCGAGTTTTTACACTTGAAATAGTGATGTAAAGACAAATTAGGGTAACTTGACGCGTAAAACAATATAGTATAAAATGGTGTCCTACGACTCATAGTTCGATTACCGGGACGGGGCAATTACTTCAAAGTCGATTTATTCGCGAATCAATAAAGTTAGCATGATAAAATAAAAAAGTTAAACGCTTCAGATAAAATGGTAGCTTTTATACTGCGGGTCTAGTTCGAATCTCCAGGGTTCCATTTAAGTATATTGTAACTGCAGGTCTTAGAGACTTGTAATAAAGTTTAAATTGGTATTATTATTTACAAAATCAATTATCAAATGCTCTTATTGAGAGAAACGTTGCTTGTGCTGATTCTAGAAGCTTAAATCTTGCATAACACGGAAAAAGTTGGTTTAGATATAATTGACGGAGAATGCTGTTATTTTATTTAATATTTAAGGTGATAACGTCAAAAATTACGCGTATATTCCCTGTTAGCATGAAGGATAATGAGAATATAAGCAGAATAATAAGAAAAAGAACAAGAAGAACCAGAAGAAGAGATTTTATTTTATATTTCAGCTAATAACCTTCAGTTCGTGTATATTCCCTGTTAGCATGAAGGAGAATGAGAATATATGAAGAATAAGAAGAAGAAGAAGAAGAAGAAGAGTGAGTGAGTAGTGGGGTTTACGGGCCCGTCGACAACTAGGTCATTAGGGCCCGAAGTCCAAAAATAAAAACAAAGAAATAAAACCTCACCCTTTTAAAACTAAAAAGTGAAAGTTAAAATACCTAAAAATGAACATTATAATTACTAAAAAGAGAGCTAAGACAGGTAAAAACGGAAAATTAAAACCGATAAACACTTAAATTACTAAAGACATAAAACTGGCTACTGTTAAAAAGGGCTAAAAACACGAGTAAAACATCCTAAAAGTATATTTCCGCCAAGATAAAAGAAACCTTACACTTGCTTACCAAAATCGATATGCGCAACAAACCGCAGTACTGTATTTACAGCTACTGGATCGTTGCCTAACACGGTGCACAGTGTAAGACCCAGGCCAAAGGACTGGCGCTCACGAGCATACCGCGGACAATCAGTAACGACATGTGCAACGGAGAGTGGGACATTGCACGTCGCACAGACAGGCTCCGGATCACCGCGCAAAAGGTGTGCATGCGTGGCTCGAGTGTGGCCTATCCTCAGGCGGGTTAAAATCACCTCCTCACGCCTGGAATCCCTGCAAGATGTTTGCCAGGGTTGTACCGTGTCCTTGATTGTCCGTAACTGAGTGCCAGCTAACGCTTCCCAAGATTGTTGCCAGAGAGTAAATAGATGGCGACGAAAGTACTTCTGAACATCTATATAGGGTAGCGTACGGGTGGAATATTCCGGAAGGTGACATGCAGACTTCGCAGCCGCATCAACCGCCTCGTTGCCCGGAATACCCACATGACCTGGGATCCACGTAAAAACGAACTGGTATCCGCGAGATAACAACTGAGATAAAAGTGTCTGTATTTTAATAATTGATGCCGAGTTGCCAACAAATTGTTGCAGCGCCTGAAGAGCGCTCAGGGAGTCGCAACACACAATAAAATGTCCAGGAACTGAACGGGAGATAAAAAGTAAGGAATAAAAGATGGCAAACAGCTCGGCGGTAAAACCTGAACTGGCGTCTGGAAGGCGGTATGTGTGAACCTCACCGTTGTATATAAATGCGGAACCCGTCGTACTACCCAACTGGGAGCCATCGGTGAATACCGGTGTATAAGTCCGGTATCGGCCCAGAACTGCGGTGAAGAGTTGACGGAACACCGAAGGAGGGGTAGCAGTCTTTGGACAGCCCGACAGCTCCAGGTCAAAGCGTGCACGCTGGAGCTGCCAGGGAGGACAGTGGCCAAATGAATGCCGCTCTACAACTGGCAGTCGGAGGGCGTTTGCGACAAGTAGTTCTTGAAACCTGATGCCACTTGGACGGGAGATTGTTTTATTCCGCATATAACGGTGCTCGAGGTCTGGACGAAATACAGGTGGAAACGAAGGATGACCTGGATGAGCGGCCAACCTTGCCACATAAGAACAAAGTAACAATGAGCGTCGAACAGACAGTGGAGGTTCGCCAGAATCAGCATACAGACAATCCACTCTACTTGTGCGGAAAGCCCCAGTAGCGAGACGGATACCAGTGTGATGAATTGTGTCTAAAAGGCGGAGTTTAGAGGCTGATGCAGAGCCATAGATAAAACAGCCGTAGTCTAATTTGGACCGGACCAGTGAGCGATACAACCTCAACATTACCGTGCGATCGCCGCCCCAAGATGCCCCAGACAGGACCCTGAGTACCCGAAGCGAGCGACCGCAGGAAGCACGAAGGTGACGTATATGGTGCTCCCATGTGAGTTTGCTGTCGAGGTGTAAGCCCAAGAACTTCAGGTGCGGAACAAATGGAAGACGTGTGCCACGCAAATGAAGATCAGGAGGAGGGTGTACACCACGGAGTCGGTTAAAGTGGAGACACTGTGTTTTCGTAGGGGAAAACCGAAAGCCGGTGCGAGACGCCCACTCGGCGATGGATGTTATGGTCATCTGCAGTTGACGTTCGATGTGCTCCAAACTATAAGAGCGATAGTATATCGCGAAGTCGTCAACATACAGCGACATCGGGATTCCGCTACGAACAGCGCTGGTGATGCCATTAATGGCAACGGCGAAAAGCGTAACGCTGAGAATCGACCCTTGGGGTACACCATTCTCCTGAACCTTCTCTTGGGAGAGCGTGTTGCCTATGCGGACACGAAAACGGCGAATTAGTAAAAAGTTAAAAATAAAAAACGACAAGTTTCCGCGTAAACCATAACCGTGTAGAGTACGGAGAATGCCATAGCGCCATGTAGTGTCGTAGGCCTTCTCCAAGTCAAAGAAGACACCAACGACATGCTGCTTCAAGAGAAATGCATTCTGTATGTAGGCCTCCATGCTTGTCAGATTGTCGACACTGGAGCGATGGCGACGAAAACCGCACTGGACATTACTCAGCAGGTTATTCGTCTCTAGCCACCACACTAAACGAGTGTTGATCATACGTTCGAGGGTCTTGCAAACGACACTCGTTAGGCAAATAGGGCGGTAGCTACAGGCAATTGCCCGGTCTTTCCCGGGCCGAGGTATAGGGATGACGATACCCTCGCGCCAGGAAGACGGGTAAACCCGCTGGAGCCAGATTCGGTTATAGATGCTCAGCAGGAAGGAAAGAGCCTGAGGTGGAAGATGAAGCAACATTTGTCGGTGGATGTCATCCGGACCGGGAGAAGAGTCGTGCGCCAGAGACAAGGAGTGCATCAGCTCTGCTATACTAAAAGGCGCGTTGTATGGTTCACTACCGTCGCTGTTAAAATTAAGAACTATCCGCTCCGCAGATTCCTTGATAGCTAAAAACGACCTATCGTAACTTTGGGTTTGGCTGGTAGTCGAGAAGAAATCGGCAAGGGCATCGGCGATAGCCTGCTCGCTAGTGTAATAAGAGCCCTGTACGGCAAGGCCGGGAATAATCGTCCGGCGACACTTGCCGTACATACGCCGAACCGCAGTCCACACCCTTTGTGTTGAAGTGCGTCGAGAGATGGAAGAGACGTGAGTTACCCAGGATGTGCGTTTTGCACTGCGAAGTACAAAACGCGCCCGGGCACGCACTCGCTTAAAGGCAATAAAGTTCTCTTCCGTAGGATGTGCGCTGAAAACTCGCAAGGCCCGCTTGCGGGCTTTAACAGCCAAACGACATTCCTCGGACCACCAAGGCACAGGAAGATGACGAGGTGTAGTAGAACCGCGAGGAATGCTGGAATTTGCTGCAAGCAGGACAGAACATGTAAAATACTCCACCATGTTGTCAATGGTGGTAAAACCATCGTCGGTAAGGTGAATGAGGGAACGAAATTTCCCCCAGTCAGCCTTGGAAATAATCCAGTGAGGGTATCGTGTTGGAATAGTATGGAAACCAGATATGTGAATGTTAATGGGAAAATGATCACTGCCAAAGAGGTCGGAGAGCACCGACCAATCAATGAGTGGTACCAATGACGGTCTACAGAAGCTAACGTCTAAGGCGGAGTACGTACCATAGGCAGATCATAAAAAGGTAGGGGCACCAGTGTTCAACAAAAGGAGGCCGGACATATCGCAAACGTCTGCTACAAGGCATCCGCGAGCATCGTCAGTGTCGGAGCCCCATGAAGAGTGTTTGGCATTCAGATCACCAAGGAAGATAAAGGGTGGCGGAATCTGAGCCAAAAGAGCTCGAAGGTCGTTCTCGTGTACAACACTGACCGGTGGCAGATAGACATTGCAAATTGACAGACTTAAGCCCTGCAACTGGACACGCACAGCCACAGCTTGCAGCGGCGTGTTTAGCGGGATGCTTGTGGCAGAGATGGTATGTGCCACCAAAGTAGCAACTCCTCCGCTTGCTCGTCGATCAGCTGCAGAGTCATGCCTAAAAGCCGAAAAACCACGAAGATGTAATGCGTGATTAGGGTGCAAATGTGTTTCTTGTAGGCAGACGATTGATGGAGAGCGTTGCGCAACGAGATGCTGTATGTCCGGAACACGTGCCCGGAACCCATTAACATTCCACTGGATTATTTCCATGGTAAAGAAGAATTAGTGATTCGTCTTCATCTTTTTCTTTTTCATCTTTACCTTAACCGACTTTGGACGGGGTAGGTTAATTTCCTCATCCCCTAGTGACTCCTCGGATGTACGGGAGTCTGAAGATCCCCTGCGGCTCGCGGAACGGGAGCGGGAGCGGGACTTCATTGATGACGTGCGGCTGCTGGCGCGAACATCAGGCCTAGAGGAATGGCTATCTACAGGCTGGCTACGACTTGTGGACGCCTTGTGAGCTGGTGTCTGCACGGCTGTAGATGTTGTAGCTTTTGCAGGTGTGGCACGAGACAGTGGAACAGTACTCGCTGGTAGGTCTGTCTGTGTGGAAGCATCTGATACAGGGACATGCTGTATCGCTACGGTGTTGACAGGAGCGCGTCGGGCAGCCAAGGCATAACCTGTGGTGGTCGCAGGTTGCAGCTGCTCAAAGCGACGACGCGCCTCTGGAAATGTAAGATGTTCTTTCACGCGTAGCTCCTGTATACATTTTTCATCCAGAAACTTCGCACACTGACGCGAGCTAGATGGATGACCGGCTCCACAGTTAACACAATGAGGGTCACGGGTACAAACCGTGCCCTCATGAGGTGATAGGCCACAACGCTCACAAACGGCAGGATGGTTGCACGCGGTCTTAGTATGTCCGAAATTCTGACACTGAAAACAGCGCATAGGGTTCGGGACATATTGACGTACGGCGGCACGCTCGTACCCGCAGAAGATGTATTCTGGCAACTGTGTGCCCTTAAAAGTGAGGAAAACCGTACGTAAATCAATCACTTTACCATCCTGCTTTCTTGTCAGACGGTACGCTTGACACACACGCTGGTCGGAGAGGCAAGTAACAATCTCCTCGTTTGACAGACCGTCCAGACTGGATGTGGTGACAACTCCTCTGCATGAGTTTAGAGATTTATGTGGGGCTACCCGGATGGGGTAGGAGCCCAACAAAGTGGCTTTCAACAATTTCTGGCACTGGTCTGCGGTGGTCACTTCTACCAAAAGCGTACCGTCTCGTACTCGGGTGGCGTTTTTAACAAGGCCACAGATCCTGTCGAGTTCTTTTTTGATGTAAAAGGGGCTCAGATCCTTCATCGCTTTCCTTTCACTGGCCAAGGTCATGACTAGAAAACTGTCGAAATGGGAGGGTTTGCGCGGATGCATGTTGAAATCGGACCCCCATCCGGAACCGTCGGCGTCAGCCTGCCATCCGGGGGTCAAATAAAAGAAAGACACCAAAATCTCCACGGTCTGTGCCGCCATGGAGACCCCTCCATGACTGACCTCAAGGCGTACTTCAGAGGAGCTACCCTCCGATCTCCACTGCTTGTCCGCATGGGTAAACCGTTCACCATGTGACACCCCGGTTTTATGCCCCCACCACAGGAATAACCGCCTGTGGCTCCCCGCTTTAGCACACGCTGCCTCAACGGAGTCAGCGTGGATTCAGGCGACTTCGGGTTGATTACACCGGGGCTCCGTCAGCGGTAACACGTCCGGCCGGTGATACTAACCCGACAGCACGCGGCCGTCGGGAGATTAACACCGGCCGTGCCCTCAAGGAGCTACGTGGGTGTACATGACGTGTGGACGGGTTCCGCACCTAAGGCTACACATGGGGGCAGTGTGAAGGGTCCGCACAACCTTCGCGCCTGAGACCTCCGAAGAGCACACAAGTCGGGGGCCGCGCTGAAAACCGTGGGACAGGACCACGGAGATAGGAAAGATCCCTGCTGGTGAGACAGGAGTTATAAATCTAGGAACTTACAAACTAATAATCAGAATAAGCCTAGAAGAGGAAGAGGGTGATATAAAAAACAACATAAAACGTTGCACGTGGCACAGTTAATGAAGGTGGAGGGGGTGAAGTGATAGTGAGCAGCTCGGGGCCCCGGGAGCGCCAAACCCGGACCTACCATGGTAGGTTCCCCTGGGGGCGTTTGATATCGGAGTCCTCTTCTCCTAGATGAGTTGTCGACCAAGACTAACGAGCCTCATCTACCCGTTGGAATGTTCTTAGCTTCCCCTCACCTCTTGCCTACCAGTGGTCAAACAGACACACTTAGTAGGCCGTCTGGATCAGGTACTGAGCCCCTCCGCCACGGCAAGGCGACACTCCTTCGGAGGGGAAGAAGAAGAAGTACTGCGATTTATAAGTATCTGTAAAAATATGGAGAAAATATGTCCTTAGATGTCTAAAAGCATTCTCGAGTGTGCTCTTACGGTTTACCAGCTTGGTTATAATGTCGACGCCTGTGTTTGAGGCTAGTTTCTCCTCTAATGTTATAAATCGACGCCTTTGTGTGAGGCTAGGGTTTTTCCGTTAATGTGAGGACAAGTCTATACCTGCTATTTCTTGTATTGTTCAGTTGAGAGGAATGTGTTTGTTACTTAAAAGATATTATACATCCGTTTCACTTCTTAATTTTGCGTATGTGTGTGTATGTGTGTATGTGTGTGCATGCGTGTGTATGTGTGTATGTGTGTGTGTATGTGTGTGACTGTGCGGCGTGAAAGTATTAAAATTATAAACATTTACCTTGTTTAAACTTTAAATAATGTGGGGAAATGCATGTTAACGTTGAACTGGCAAATAAAAACGAAGCAAGTTAATCTTGACTCACGTAGTTTCGTGATTATATACGTTTTAAATACAAACTTAATCTTGAATGCCTAGTCGTTTATAAGGTGGGTTCAGTTGAGAGGAATGTGTTTGTTACTTAAAAGATAGATAACAACCGTTTCGCATCTTAATTTTGCGTATGTGTGTATGTATGTTTGTGTGTGTGTATGCGTGTGTATGTGTGTGTATGTGTGTGTGTCTGCGTGTGTGCGTGTCTGCGTATGTGTATGTCTGCGCATGTATGTGTCTGCGCATGTGTGTGTCTGTGTGTATGTGTGTGTGTGTTTGTGTATGTGTGTCTGTGTGTATGTGTGTGTCTGTGTGTGTGTTTGTGACTGTGTGTATGTGTGTGTGTGTCTGTGTGTGTCTGCGTATGTGCGTGTCTGCGTATGTGTATGTCTGCGTATGTGTGTGTCTGCGCATGTGTGCGTCTGTGTATGTCTGTGTGTATGTGTGTGTGTCTGTGTGTGTGTCTGTGTGTGTCTGCGTATGTGCGTGTCTGCGTATGTGTATGTCTGAGTATGTGTGTGTCTGCGCATGTGTGTGTCTCTGTGTGTATGTGTGTAAGTGTGTGTGTGCGGCGTGAAAGTATTAAAAATTATAAACATTTACCTTGTTTAAACTTTAAAAAATGTGGGGAAATGCATGTTAACGTTGAACTATCAAATAAAAACGAAGCAAGTTAATCTTGACTCACGTAGTTTCCTGGTTATATACATTTAAATAAAAACTTAATCTTGAATGCGTAGTCGTTTATAAGGTGGGTTCAGTTGAGAGGAATGTGTTTGTTACTTAAAAGATACATAACAACCGTTTTGCTTCTTAATTCGATGTTGGATTTGTCTCAGAGTACGTAAAAACGGAGAAAAATCATAAAAAAGAATGAAAATTTGGCTGCTAATATATAATTTACCGTCATAAAGGTATAAAATCTGTAGAATGTGCGTTTTAGTACTGATTGAAGCCGTTATAAGGCGCTGCAAGCGTGATCTTGAATTATGTAGTTCCCTGAGAGATGCATGCTTTCAGAATAAGTAGGGTTTGCTTGAGCTTAGATAGTCATTCAGTAATTATCCTTCGAGTCGAGCACATCAGCTTCTCTTAGCGAGATTACCGTTCAATAACTTTGATAAGTTATCAAGGCGAGTCAGTGGAAAGTGCTATAAGCATTTATTCATTTATATAATTTACAAGTGTTGCACTACATATTATAAAGATGTGGAATGGTGGAGTAATGGAATCGGTTCCGTGTGCTATACCAGATTATAGGTGTAGCAAATGTGAAAAGAGTTTTCTACGCGACTACCATAAGAAGAGGCATGAGCTGATATGTGGTGAGTTTTTCGAGTGTAGACATTGTGGTGATGTTTACGGTACTGAAAATCGAAGGGATGTACATGAAGGACGCTGTGACAGGGCTAAAGATGCTAAGAAAGTCAAATTCGAACCTACTAAGCATAAATTATTGTTAATGTCTCCTGATGAAGATGATGTTGTAGAATATGAAACGGCTTTTCAGGATCGGCTGAAATCGTATTTCATCCAATGTCCAGCAAGTCAGGATTTAAATTCATACCTGCAGCAGGCTAAACAGCGTATAATTCATGCTGTTCAGAAGGAACTGCGGGCTCATAAAAGTTTGAAAATTAACATTATGGCTGAATGTAAGTTTGTGAATGCCGTTGGAGACACTACTAACAAAGCCTTCAAAACACGTAACCAACCTGTGTTTTTAGAAACTGATATGAACGCCATCTTGGAAAAGAAATTTGAGAAACTTCGTGTTGAAATGGAAGAAAGTAAGCTGAAAGGTAGTAATTGGGCTCTTCTGAGTGTTGACGGTGTTCGACTGCGTATTAACAAGTATAATCTTCTTCGAGGAAGCAGCTACATTCCTCTACCGTCATCTTTGGACGCGAGAAAAGCCTGTATAAACCCTCAGAACTATAGTGACGAGAAATGCTTTGTGTATGCTGTGCTTGCTAAGTTCATTCAAAAGAAACCTCAGCGTGTAAGGAAGTACAAGGATTACCAAGAAAAATATGATTTCTCATGTGTTTCGTTTCCTACGAGCTTGGGCGAAATCGCTAAATTTGAAAAACTCAATAATATGTCCATAAATGTGTTTGGAGTTGATGATAAATGTGAAGTGTTTCCCATAAAGGTTGTTGACGAAGAATTATCTGATCACCGCGACCTTCTTCTGTTGAGTGATTCAGCTGACAAACATCATTATGTGTATATAAAGGATTTTGAGAAGCTTATTCGGGGGCAGAAAACAAAACATAAAGAACGAATTTATGTATGTAAAAGATGTTTCAGTCATTTTGATGACCAACATGGACGATGTGGAATGGAAAAATTGCAAGAGCACAGCGAAATATGTAGACAATACGGCATTGCTAGGTGCGTTATGCCTACAATGGATAACTCTATCGTTAAGTTCAAGAATGTTGAGAGGATGTTGAAACTGCCCTATGTTATCTACGCCGATTTTGAATGCATTCTCACCCCCCTCCATACCTGCTCCTCTAACCCCGAAACCTCCTACACAACTCCCTATCAAAGTCATTCTCCTATGAGCTTTTGTGTTTATGTGAAGCCATCATCCAGTGTTGAACAACTAGAAACAACTCTTCCTACTGTGCCGTATGTTTACCGAGGGCCTGACGCTGCACAGAAATTTATGGAATGCCTGATGGATCTGGCAAATAAAATTAGTGACTTATACAAATCTGCTAAACCTCTTAATCTTACAGCTGAAGAACAAGAATCATTTGACGCTTCTACAATATGCTACCTGTGTGAACATGAATTTACAGAAGATAATTGGAAGGTTCGCGATCACGATCATGTTTCCGGGATGTATAGAGCATCTTTACATAATAAATGTAACCTGGCTTGTAAAATACCTAATTATATACCTGTCTTCATGCATAACCTTAGTGGGTATGACTCTCATTTCATTGTTAAGGAGTTAGGTTGCACAAGCGAAAGAGTGGAGGTAATACCAAATTCAGAGGAAAGTTATATATCATTCTCCAAGTATGTTGGGGATATTAAACTTAGATTTGTGGATACTTTCCGCTTCCTCAGTACGAGCTTGGAGAAGCTTGCAAAGAACCTTGAAACGCATCCTGAAACAGCGAAGTACTTTGGAGCAGAGAATATTGGCTTGATGACTCGTAAGGGGGTATTTCCCTATGATTACGTAACATCGTGGGATGTCCTGAACGATACATGTTTGCCTTCTAGGGATGTCTTCTACAACAGGTTAAACAGTGAAGAAATCAGTAGTGAGGACTATGATCATGCTCTGAGCGTGTGGAAGCACTTTAACGTCCGAAACCTTGGCGAGTACAGTGATTTGTACTTAATTTCGGATGTTCTTCTCCTAGCGGATGTCTTTGAGACATTTAGAGACCAAACCCTGAAAACTCATAAAGTGGATCCTGGACATTATTTTACTTCTCCAGGACTTACATGGGATGCTATGCTGCTGCATACTGGAATCGAGTTGGAATTGCTTCTTGATTACGATCAGCTACTCATGGTTGAATCTGGCATAAGAGGAGGGTTATGTCAGGTTTCTCACCGGTATGCGGAGGCTAACAACATATATATGGAACAGTATGACTCTCGTAAACCTTCCCAGTTTATTACATACGAAGATGCAAACAACCAATATGGATGGGGAATGTGTAAGGCCCTTCCTTATGGAGGGTTTAAATGGGTTTCTCCTGAAGACATAGACCTGGAATTATTGAAGGAAGATGACCCCCTTGGATACATCTTAGAAGTCGATGTCGAATATCCTGTCGAGCTCCACGATCTTCATAATGATTTGCCCTTCCTGCCTGAGAGTATGAAACCGGGGGAATCCTCTTCAAAGAAACTAATTGCCCATCTTGGATCCCGAAAGAAGTATGTGGTACATTACATGTCCTTGAAACAAGCTCTTAGTCACGGTCTACGACTAGTAAAGATTCATCGAGCACTTCAGTTTCATCAGTCGTGTTGGCTAAAACCTTACGTCGAGTTTAATAACCGTCTGCGACAGCAAGCTAGAAATGATTTTGAGAAGGACCTTTATAAACTATTCAATAATGCGATGTTCGGAAAAACAATGGAAAATATTCGTAATCGTATGGATATACGTCTTGTAGCAAACAGCAAAACATTAGAAAAACTAATAGCTAAGCCTACATTTATCGATCGAACTATATACGGTCCTAATCTTGCAGCTGTTCATATGGCTACTCGTAAAATAGTGTTCAACAAGCCTATATACATTGGCATGAGTGTCCTAGACATTTCCAAGACGCTAATGTATTCGTATCAATACGATGTGTTACTTCCATATTATGGAGTTGAGAATCTTAAACTGCTGTATACGGATACAGATTCCTTCATCCATCGAGTGACTACAGCTGATATATACCAGGATAAATTACATATGCTTGAACATCTGGATACAGCGGATTACCCTGTTAACCATATATGCTATTCTACAAAAAACAAGAAAGTGTTGGGAAAGTTTAAAGATGAAACAAGTGGTAAAATCATTCGCCGTTTCGTTGGTCTCAGGCCTAAAATGTATGCTCTCGATATTGATGGCTCTGTGATAAAAAGATCAAAGGCATAAAACTTAGTGCCATTAGGCAATACATCAGCTTCAACAGCTATATGGAGTGCCTTACAACTTTGAAAATCGTAAGAACGCCTATGAACTTAATCCTATCCCAACTTCATAATGTTTCCACAGTTGAATCTAATAAAATAGCTCTGTCGCCTCATGATGACAAGAGAGTAATTGCAGACGATGGAATATCAACGTATGCGTACGGGCATTACAACGTTGCAACCCATATTTAAGAGAATGCAACTTAGATCTCAAGATAAGTATTTTCTCCATTACGTCTCCTGTAGAACATGAAAATTTAATCAACTGACTCCACCACGCCTCCCATGATGTCTGACGAAGAAAGAAGAAAAAATAAAAAAATTACTCACGTGGCTTCTCCGTGCTTCCCACGATGCTTGTCGAAGAAAGAAGAAAAATAGAAATTATAAAGGGAGGCGTTAACTCTGCCACTAGACTTTAACTCTAGTGCTGGTCTCCAGCCCAGATAAAAGAGGAGAGGCGTCTATCCTACTACCTTAAAGTAAGTATACCCTGATTAAGTTTATATAAACAGAAGATTGTGTTAAAATACTATCAAAGATATTGCTGAATATATCTTAAAAATACTGAGCTATAAGTACTTCAACATCAGCGGATAGAACATCTTTCAGTAATATTTTAAAGCTCTATAAAGGGCTAGAAAAAACAATGTTGAATAAATTTGTAAAGAACATTTTAAAAGCAGGTTAGATCATAATAGGTGGGGTTAGACTTAGAAAAACTACTCGGTGTGTTCGAGATGTTACCCCCAGAACATACAGAACCAAGCAAAAGAGTCATACAGTTGTATAAAATTCTGTGACAGAGGGCAAAAATAGCAGTAATAAGAACTTCAACATCAATGGTTAGGACATCTTCTATTGGAAGTTTAAAAGTTCTATAAAGGAGGGTGCAAATAGCAGTAAAATGGGGTGAAATGTCCTAAAAATGTATGAAAATGATTGAATAACTGTGAAAATTGTCTGAAAAGTTGTTAAATATGTTGTTAAAAGCGTTCTGAATATACTAAAAGCGTCTAAAAGATCTAACAGAGGGTGCAAATAGCAGTAAAATGGGGTGAAATGTCTTAAAAATGTATGAAAATGACTGAATAACTCTGAAAATTGTCTGAAAAGTTGTTAAATATGTTGTAAAAAAGCAGCATGAATATACTTAAAGCGTCTAAACGATCTAACAGAGGGTGCAAAATTCTAGCAAAATGGGTTGAAACGTCTTAAAAAATGTATGAAAATGACTGAATAACTCTGAAAAATTCTTAAATATGTTGTAAAAGCACCCTGAATATACTAAAAGCGTCTAAAAGATCTATCAGAGGGTGTAAAATTGTAGCAAAAATGGGGTGAAACGTCTTAAAAATGTATGAAAATGGCTGAATAACTCTGAAAATTGTCTGAAAGATTCTTAAATATGTTGTAAAAGCAGCATGAATATACTAAAAGTGCTTAAAAAGATCTAACAGAGGGTGCAAAATTGTAGCAAAATGGGGTGAAACGTCTTAAAAATGTATGAAAATTACTGAATAACTCTGAAAATTGTCTGAAAAGTTGTTAAATATGTTGCAAAAGCAGCATGAATATACTAAAAGCGTCTAAAAGATCTAACAGAGGACTCAAAATAGTATTAATATGGGTTGAAACGTCTTAAAAATGTATGAAAATGACTGAATAACTCTGAAAATTGTCTGAAAAGTTGTTAAATATGTTGTAAAAGCAGCATGAATATACTAAAAGCGTCTAAAAGATCTAACAGATGGTGCAAAATTGTAGCAAAATGGGGTGAAACGTCTTAAAAATGTATGAAAATTACTGAATAACTCTGAAAATTGTCTGAAAAGTTGTTAAATATGTTGTAAAAGCATCAAGAATATGCTAAAAGTGTTTAAAAAGATCTATCAGAGGACTCAAAATAGTATCAAAATGTTTATGAAATTCCTAGATGGGGATCAGGGTAGCGTATGACAGGATAGGATAGATAAGCAGAGGAGGGAATAGGATAGATGATAAGAGGATAGAATGAATGTCTAGAAACGTATCATGTTAGTAGAATAGAATAAATAATAATAAGAGGATCTACCTTAGGTTAGGCTAGGCCAGGTTAGATTAGGATAGGTTAGATGAGTAGAAGTATGAGGCTTAGGTTAAATTATCAAAGACCGGAGTAAATAGTGGGAGCTGGGTTAGGTTAGGTTAGCCATGTAGAAGTATGGAGCTTAGGTTAGGTTAAGATAGGTTAGACGAGTAGAAGTATGGGGCTTAGGTTAGGATAGATTAGGTTAGGATAGGTTAGGTTAGGTTATGTTAGTCAGGCAATGTGGGGCTAGGTAACATTATGTTGGGGTAATATATTCAATCAAATCAGAAAGCTCCTGTGTTAGGTGGCATACATCAATATAGTGAACGACATACTCAGGCACCATGAACGCTCATAAGCATACATACACTGCTATAGGCCTTAAGTGTCATCCCTAGAGATTCCTTCAAACACCTACATCCTGCGTCCTTCTATCCTCCTACCTAATAATCCTTAGATTACGCATGGCGGCCATCTTGCCCATAAAAAAGTGGCCCAGCTTCCCCTCAACCTCCCTACTCGCATCTTATGTGCATCGCATCGCAGCCCATTGAGTCACATCGCGTCACATGCGCATGGCATCGCTCGAAATCGCATCTTACGTGTATCGCATGCGCATTGAGTCACATCGCATCACTTGCGCATGGCTTCGCTCGACATCGCATTTTATGTGCATCGCATCGCATGGGCATTAACTCACATCGCCGCACATGCGCATGGCATCCCTCGACATCGCATCTTATGTACCTCGCATTGCAGCGCATTGAGTCACATCACGCCACATGCGCATGGTATCGCTTGATAATGCATCTTATGTTCATCGCATTGCATGCGGATTGAGTCACATCACACACATGCGCATGGCATCGCTTGTAATCGCATCTTATGTGCATCGCATCACAGCGCATTGAGTCACATCGTGTCACATGTGCATGCATCGCTCGATATCACATCTTATGTGCATCGCATACGCATTGAGTCACGTCGCCTCACATGCGCATGGCATCGCTTGAAGACGCATCTTATGTGCTTCGCATGCTTTTGAGTCCCGTCGCATCACATGCGCATGGCATTGTTTGACATCGCATCGCATGCGCATTGAGTCACGTCGCGACACATGCGCATGGCATCCCTTGATATCGCATCTCATGTGCATCGCATCGCATGCGCATTGAGTCACGTCGCATCACATGCGCATGGAATCGCTTGATATCGCATCTTATGTGCATCGCATCTTATGCGCATTGAGACACATCGCGTCACATGCGCATGGCATCGCTTGATATCGGATCTCATTTGCATCGCATCGCATGCGCATTGTGTCACGTCGCGTCACTTGCGCATGGCATCGCTTGATATCGCATCTTATGTGCATCGCATCGCATGCGCATTCAGTCACGTCGCACCACTCGCGCATGAAATCGCTGGACATCGGATCATATTTGCATCGCATCGCATGCGCATTGAGTCACATCGTGTCACATGCTCATGGCATCAATTGATATCGCATCTTATGTGCATCGCATTGCAGCGCATTGAGTCACATCACGCAACATGCGCATGGCATGGCTTGATATCGCATCTTATGTGCGTCGCATCGAATGCGGATTGAGTCACATCACATCGCATGCCAATGGCATCGCTTGATATCGCATCTTATATGCATCGCATCGCATGCGCATTGAGTCACGTTGCGTCACATGCGCATGGCATCGCTTGATATCGCATCTTATGTGCATCGAATCGAATGCGCATTGAGTCACATCGCGTTACATTCGCATGGCATCGCTTGATTTCGCATCTCATGTGATTCGCATCGCATGCACATTGAGTCACGACTCGTCACCTGCGCATGGTAGCGCTTGTAATCGCATGTTATGTGCATCGCATCGCATGCGCATTGAGTTACGTCGCGTCCAATGCGTATTGCATGGCTTGTTATCGCATCTTATCAGCATCGCGTTGCATGAGCAATCAGTCACATCGCGTCACATGCGCATGGCATCGCTTGATATCGCATCTTATGTGCATCTCATCGCATTCCATTGAGTCACGTCGCTTCAAATCCGCATGACATCGCTTGATAACGCATCTTATGTGCATCTCATCACATGCGCATTGAGTCACGTCGCAGCAATTGCGCATAACACCGCTCGACATCGCATCTTATGTGCATCGCAGCGCATTGAGTCACGTCGCGTCACATGCGCATGCATCGCTCGACATGACATCTTATGTGCATCGCATGGAAATTGAGTCACGTCGCGCCACATGTGCATGGCATCGCTTGATATCGCATCTTATGTAAATCGCATGCGCATTGTTTCACGTCGCGTCACATGCGCATGTCATCGCTTCATATCGCATTTTATGTGCATCGCATCGCATACGCATTTAGGCACATCGCGTCACATGGGCATGGCATCCCTTGATATAGCATCTTATGTGCATCGCATCACAGCGCATTGAGTCACATCGTGTCACATGTGCATGCATCGCTCGACATCACATCTTATGTGCATCGCATACGCATTGAGTCACGTCGCCTTACATGCGCATGGCATCGCTTGAAGACGCATCTTATGTGCTTCGCATGCTTTTGAGTCCCGTCGCATCACAGGCGCATGGCATTGTTTGATATCGCATCTTATGTGCATCGCATCGCATGCGCATTAAGTCACGTCGCGACACATGCGCATGGCATCCCTTGATATCGCATCTCATGTGCATCGCATCGCATGCGCATAGAGTCACGTCGGATCACATGCGCATGGAATCGCTTGATATCGCATCTTATGTGCATCGCATCGCATGCGCATTCAGTCACGTCGCACCACTCGCGAATGAAATCGCTGGACATCGGATCATATTTGCATCGCATCGCATGCGTATTGAGTCACATCGTGTCACATGCTCATGGCATCAATTGATATCGCATCTTATGTGCATCGCATTGCAGCGCATTGAGTCACATTGCGCAACATACGCATGGCATGGCTTGATATAGCATCTTATGTGCGTCGCATCGCATGCGGATTGAGTCACATCACATCACATGCCAATGGCATCGCTTGATATCGCATCTTATATGCATCGCATCGCATGCGCATTGAGTCACGATGCGTCACATTCGCATGGCATAGTTTGATTTCGCATCTCATGTGCATCGCATCGCATGCACATTGAGTTATGTCGCATCACATGCGCATGGCATCGCTTGATATCGCATCTTATGTGCATCACATCGCAGCCCATTGAGTCACATCGCGTCACATGCGCATGGCATTGCTCGACATCGCAACTTACGTGCATCGCATGCGCATTGAGTCAAAGCGCATCACATGCGCATGGCATAGCTCGACATCTTATCTTATGTGCATCGCATCGCAGGCGCATAGAGTCACATCGCGTCAAATGCGCATGGCATCGCTTGATATCGCATCTTATCTGCACCGCATCGCATGCGGATTGAGTCACATCACGTCACATGCGCATGCATCGCTCGACATCGCATCTTACGTGCATCTCATGCGCATTGAGTCACTTCGCGTCACATACGCATGTCACCGCTTGATATCGAATTTTATGTGCATCGCATCGCATACGCATTGAGTCACGTCGCGTCACATGCGCATGGCATCGCTTGTTATCGCATGTTATGTGTATCGCATAGCATGCGCATTGAGAAACGTCGTACCACATGCGCATGGCATCGCTTGATAGCGCATCTTATGTGCATCGCATGCGCAATGAGCCACATGGCATTACATGCGCATGGCATTGCTTGACATCGCATCTTATGTGCATCGAATCGCATGCGCATTGACTCACATCGCGGCACATGCGCATGGCATCGCCATATATAGTATCTTATGTGCCTCGCATCGCAGCGCATTCAGTCTCTCACGCCACATGCGCATGGTATCGTTTGATAATGCATCTTATGTGCATCGCATCGCATGCGGATTGAGTCACATCACGTCACATGCGCATGGCATCACTTGATATCACATTACATGTGCATCGCATCGCATGCGCAGTGAGTCACTTCGCCTCACATACGCATGGCACCACTTGATTTCGCATCTCATGTGCATCGCATCGCATGCGCATTGAGTTACGTCGCGTCCAATGCGCATTGCATGGCTTGTTATCGCATCTTATCAGCATCGCGTTGCATGCGCATTCAGTCACATCGCGTCACATGCGCATGGCATCGCTTGATATCGCATCTTACGTTTATCGCATCGCATGCGCATTGAGTCACGTCGCGTCACATGCGCACGGCATCTCTTGATATCCAATCTTATGCGCGTCGCATCGCATGCGCATTGAGTCACGTCGAGTCACATGGGCTTGGCATTGCTTGTTATCGCATCTTATGTGCATCGCATCGCATTCCATTGAGTCACGTCGCTCCACATCCGCATGGCATCGCTTGATCACGCATCTTATGTGCATCTCATCACATGCGCATTGAGTCACGTCGCAGCAATTGCGCATAACACCGCTCGACATCGCATCTTATGTGCATCGCAGCGCATTGAGTCACATCGCGTCACATGCGCATGCATCGCTCCACATCGCATCTTATGTGCATCGCATGGAAATTAAGTCACGTCGCGTCACATGTGCATGGCATCGCTTGATATCGCATCTTATGTAAATCGCATGCGCATTGGGTCACGTCGCGTCACATGCGCATGTCATCGCTTCATATCGCATTTTATGTGCATCGCATCGCATACGCATTTAGGCACATCGCGTCACATGGGCATGGCATCCCTTGATATCGCATCATATGTGCATCGCATCACAGCGCATTGAGTCGCATCGTGTCACATGTGCATGCATCCTTCGACATCACATCTTATGTGCATCGCATACGCATTGAGTCACGTCGCCTCACATGCGCATGGCATCGCTTGAAGACGCATCTTATGTGCTTCGCATGCTTTTGAGTCACGTGGCATCACATGCGCATGGCATTGTTTGATATCGCATCTTATGTGCATCGCATCGCATGCGCATTGAGTCACGTCGCGACACATGCGCATGGCATCCCTTGATATCGCATCTCATGTGCATCGCATCGCATGCGCATGGAGTGACGTCGCATTACATGCGCATGGAATCGCTTGATATTGCATCTTATGTGCATCGCATCTTATGCGCATTGAGACACGTCGCGTCACATGCGCATGGCATCGCTTGATATCGCATCTTATGTGCATCGCATCGCATGCGCATGGCATCGCTTGATATCGCATCGCATGCGCATTCAGTCACGTCGCACCACTCGCGCATGAAATCGCTGGACATCGGATCATATTTGCATCGCATCGCATGCGTATTGAGTCACATCGCGTCACATGCTCATGGCATCAATTGATATCGCATCTTATGTGCATCGCATTGCAGCGCATTGAGTCACATCACGCAACATGCGCATGGCATGGCTTGATATCGCATCTTATGTGTGTCGCATCGCATGCGGATTGAGTCACATCACATCACATGCCAATGGCGTAGCTTGATATCGCATCTTATATGCATCGCATCGCATGCGCATTGAGTCACTCGCGTCACATGCGCATGGCATCGCTTGATATCGCATCTTGTGTGCATCGCATCGCATGCGCATGTAGCCACGTCTCGTCATATGCGCATGGTATCGCTTGGTATCGCATCTTATGTGCATCGCTTCGCATGCGCATTGAGTCACGTCGCGCCACATTTGCATGGCATCGCTTGATATCGCTTCTGATGTGCATCGCAACGCATGCGCATTGAGTCCCGACGCACCACATGTGCATGACATCGCTCGACATCGCATCTCATGTGCATCGCATCGCAGCTCATTGAGTCACAGCGCGTCACATGCGAATGCATCGCTCGACATCGCATCTTACGTGCGTCGCATGCGCACTGAGTCACATCGCATCACATGCGCATGGCATCGCTCGACATCGCATCTTATGTGCATCGCTTCGCAGGCGCATTGAGTCACATAGGCTCACATGCGCATGGCATCGCTTGATATCGCATCTTATGTGCATCGCATCGCAGCGCATTGAGACACGTCGCTTTACATGCGCATGACATCGCTTGTGATCGCATCTTATGTGCATCTCTACGCATGCGCATTTAGTCACATCGCGTGTCATGCGCATGGCATCGCTTGATATTGCAACTTATCTGCATCGCATCGCATGCGCATTGAGTCACGTTGCGTCACATTCGCATGGCATCGCTTGATATCGCATCTTATATGCACCGCATGGGCATTGGGACACGTCGCGTCACTTGCGCATGCATCGCTTGATATCGCATCTGAAGTGCATCGCATCGCAGCGCATTGAGTCACGTCGCGTCTAATGCGCATGGCATCGCTTGTTATCGCATCCTATGTGCATCTCTACGCATGCGCATTTAGTCACATCGCCTGTCATGCGCATGGCATCGCTTGATATGGCATCTTATGTGCATCGCATTGCATGCGCATTCAGTCACATCGCGTCACATTCGCATGGCATCGCTTGATATCGCATCTTATGTGCATCGCATCGCGTGCGCATTGAGCCACATCGCGTCACATGCGCATGACATCGCTCGACATCGCATCTTATGTGCATTGCATCGCAGCGCATTGACCCACATCGCGTCACATGCGCATGGCATCGCTTGATATCGCAGCTTATGTGCCACGCATCGCATGCGCATTGAGTCACTTCGCGTCACAGGCGCATGGCATCGCTTGTTATCGCATCTTATGTGCATCTAATCGCATTCACATTGATTCACGTCGCGTCACATGCGCATGGCATCGCTTGATATCGCATCTTATGTGTATCGCATCGCATGCGCATTGAGCCACATCACGTCACATGCGCCTGGCATCGCTTGATATCGCATCTCATGTGCATCGCATCGCATGCGCTTTGAGTCACGTCGCGTCACATGCGCATGGCATCACTTGTAATCGCATTTTATGTGCATCTAATCGCATTCACATTGATTCACGTCGCGTCACATGCGCATGGCATCGCTTGATATCGCATTTTATGTGCATCGCATCGCATGCGCATTCAGCCACATCGCGTCACATTCGCATGGCATCGCTTGATATCGCATCTTATGTGCATCGCATCGCAGCCCATTAAGTCACATCGCGTCACATGCGCATGCATCGCTCGACATCGCATCTTACGTGCATCGCATGCGCATTGAGTCAAATCGCATCACATGCGCATGGCATCGCTCGACATCTTATCTTACGTGCATCGCATCGCAGGCGCATTGAGTCACATCGCGTCACATGCGCATGGCATCGCTTGATATCGCATCTTATGTGCATCGCATCGCATGCGCATTGAGTCAGGTCGCGTCACATGCGCATGGCATCGCTTGCTATCGCAGCTTATGTGCATCGCATCGCATACGCATTGACCCACATCGCGTCACATGCGCATGGCATCGCTTAATATCGCATCTTATGTGCATTGCATCGCATGCGCATTGAGTCACGTCGCGTCACATGCGCATGGCATCGCTCGACATTGCATCTTATGTGCATCCCATCGCATGCGCATTGAGTCACCTCGCGTCACATGCGCATGGCATCGCTATATCGCATCTTATGTGCATCGCATCGCATGCGCATTGACTCAGATCGCGTCACATGCGCATGCCATCGCTTGATATCGCATCTCATGTGCATCGCATCGCATGCGCATTGAGTTACGTCGCATCACATGCGCATGGCATCGCTTGATATCGCATCTTATGTGCATCGCATCGCATGCGGATTGAGTTACATCACATCACATGCCAATGGCATCGCTTGATATCGCATCTTATATGCATCGCATCGCATGCGCATTGAGTCTCTCGCGTCACATACGCATGGCATCGCTTGATATCGCATCTTGTGTGCATCACGTCGCATGCGCATTGAGCCACGTCTCGTCATATGCGCATGGTATCGCTTGGTATCGCATCTTATGTGCATCGCTTAGCATGCGCATTGAGTCGAGTCGCGCCACATTTGCATGGCATCGTTTGATATTGCTTCTGATGTGCATCGCATCGCATGCGCATTGAGTCCCGTCGCACCACATGCGCATGACATCACTCGACATCGCATCTCTTGTGCATCGCATCCCATGCGCATTGAGTCACGTCGCATCACATGCGCATGGCATCGCTTGATATCGCATCTTATGTGCATCGCAACGCATGCTAGTTGAGCCACATCGTGTCACATGCGCATGGCATCGCTTGATATCGCATCTTATGTGCATCGCATCGCAGCGCACTGAGTCACATCACGTCACATGCGCATGCATCGCTCGACATCGCATCTTACGTGCATCGCATGCGCACTGAGTCACATCGCATCACATGCGCATGGCATCGCTCGACATCGCATCTTATGAGCAACGCATCGCAGGCGCATTGAGTCACATCGCGTCACATGCGCATGGCATCGCTTGATATGGCATCTTATGTGCATCGCATCACAGCGCATTGAGTCACATCGCGTCACATGCGCATGCATTGCTGGACAACGCATCTGATGTGCATCGCATGCGCATTGAGTCACGTCGAGTCACAATCGCATGGCATCCTTTGTAATCGCAACTTATGTGCATCGCATCGCAGGAGCATTGAGTCACATCGCGTCACTTGCGCATGGCATCGCTTGATATCGCATCTTATGTACATCGCATCGCAGGGCATTGAGTCACGTCGCGTCACATGTGCATGGCATCGCTTGTTATCGCATCTTATGTGCATCTCTACGCATGCGCATTTAGTCACATCGCGTGTCATGCGCATGGCATCGCTTGATATCGCATCTTATGTGCATCGCATCGCATGGGCATTGAGTTACATCGCGTCACATTCGCATGGCATCGCTTGATATCGCATCTTATATGCATCGCATGGGCATTGAGTCACGTCGCGTCACATGCGCATGGCATCGCTTGATATCGCATCTCATGTGCATCGCATCGCATGCGCATTGATTCACGTCGCGTCACGTGCGCTTGGCATCGCTTGATATCGCATCTCATGTGCATCGCATCGCATGCGCATTGAGTCACGTCGCATCACATGCGCATGGCATCGCTTGATATCGCATCTTATGTGCATCGCAACGCATGCTAGTTGAGCCACATCGTGTCACATGCGCATGGCATCGCTTGATATCGCATCTTATGTGCATCGCATCGCAGCGCACTGAGTCACATCACGTCACATGCGCATGCATCGCTCGACATCGCATCTTACGTGCATCGCATGCGCACTGAGTCACATCGCATCACATGCGCATGGCATCGCTCGACATCGCATCTTATGAGCAACGCATCGCAGGCGCATTGAGTCACATCGCGTCACATGCGCATGGCATCGCTTGATATGGCATCTTATGTGCATCGCATCACAGCGCATTGAGTCACATCGCGTCACATGCGCATGCATTGCTCGACAACGCATCTGATGTGCATCGCATGCGCATTGAGTCACGTCGAGTCACAATCGCATGGCATCCCTTGTAATCGCAACTTATGTGCATCGCATCGCAGGAGCATTGAGTCACATCGCGTCACTTGCGCATGGCATCGCTTGATATCGCATCTTATGTACATCGCATCGCAGGGCATTGAGTCACGTCGCGTCACATGTGCATGGCATCGCTTGTTATCGCATCTTATGTGCATCTCTACGCATGCGCATTTAGTCACATCGCGTGTCATGCGCATGGCATCGCTTGATATCGCATCTTATGTGCATCGCATCGCATGGGCATTGAGTCACATCGCGTCACATTCGCATGGCATCGCTTGATATCGCATCTTATATGCATCGCATGGGCATTGAGTCACGTCGCGTCACATGCGCATGGCATCGCTTGATATCGCATGTCATGTGCATCGCATCGCATGCGCATTGAGTCACGTCGCGTCACGTGCGCTTGGCATCGCTTGATATCGGATCTTATGTGCAAGGCATCGCATACGCATTGACCCACATCGCGTTACATGCGCATGGCATCGCTTGATATCGCATCTTATGTGCATCTAATCGCATTCACATTGATTCACGTCGCGTCACATGCGCATGGCATTGCTTGATATCGCATCTTATGTGCATCGCAACGCATGCGCATTGAGTCACGTCGCGTCACATGCGCAATGCATCGCTTGATAACGCAGCTTATGTGCATCTCATCGCATGCGCATTGAGTCACGTCGCGTCTAATGCGCATGGCATCGCTTGATTTCGCATCTTATGTGCATCGCATCGCATGCGTATTGAGTCACATCGCGTCACATGCGCATGGCATCGCTCGACATCGCATCTTATGTGCGTCGCATCACCAGCGCATTGAGGCACATCACGCCACATGCGCATGGCATCGCTCGACATCGCATCTTATGTGCATCGCATCGCCAGCGCATTGAGCCACGTCTCGTCATATGCGCATGGTATCGCTTGGTATCGGATCCTATGTGCATCGCTTCGCATGCGCATTGAGTCACGTCGCGCCAAATGCGCATGGCATCGCTTGATATAGCATCTTATGTGCATCTAATCGCATTCACATTGATTCACGTCGCGTCACATGCGCATGGCATTGCTTGATATCGCATCTTATGTGCATCGCAACGCATGCGCATTGAGTCACGTCGCGTCACATGCGCAATGCATCGCTTGATAACGCAGCTTATGTGCATCTCATCGCATGCGCATTGAGTCACGTCGCATCACATGCGCATGGCATCACTTGATATCGCAACTTATGTGTATCGCATCGCATCCGCATTGAGCCAAATCGCGTCACATGCGCGTGGCATCGCTTTATATCTTATCTTATGTGCATCGCATCGCATGCGCATTGAGTCACTCGCGTCACATATGCATGGCATCGCTCGACATCGCATCTTATGTGCATCGCATCGCCAGCGCATTGAGCCACGTCTCGTCATATGCGCATGGTATCGCTTGGTATCGGATCCTATGTGCATCGCTTCGCATGCGCATTGAGTCACGTCGCGCCAAATGCGCATGGCATCGCTTGATATAGCATCTTATGTGCATCGCATCGCATGCGCATTGAGTCCCGTCGCGTCACCTGCGCATGGCATCGCATAATATCGCATCTTATGTGTATCTCATCGCATGAGCATTCAGCCACGTCGCGTCACATGCGCATGCATAGCTCGAAATCGCGTCTTATGTGTATCGCATCGCAGCGCATTGAGTCACATCACGCCACATGTGCATGGAATGGCTTGATATCGCATTTTATGTGCATCGCATCGCATGCGGATTGAGTCACGTTGCGTCACATGCGCATGGCATCGCTTGTTATCGCATCTTATGTGCATCGCATCGCATGCGCATTGAGTCACATCGCGGCACATGCGCCTGGCATCGCTTGATATCGCATATTATGTGCATCGCATCGCATGCACATTGAGTCACGTCGCGCCACATGCGCATGGCATCTCTTGATATCGTATCTTATGTGCATCGCATCGCATGCGCATTGAGCCACACAGTGTCACATGCGCATGGCATCGCTTGATATCGCATCTTATGTGCATCCCGTCGCAGCGCATTGAGTCACATCGCGTCACATGCGCATGCATCGCTCGACATCGCATCTTATGTGCATCGCATCGAAGGCGCATTTAGTCACATCGCGTCATATGCACATGCATCGCTCGACATCGCATCTGATGTGAATCGCATGCGCATTGAGTCACATCGCGGCACATGCGCATGGCATCGCTTGATATCGCATATTATGTGCATCGCATCGCATGCACATTGAGTCACGTCGCGCAACATGCGCATGGCATCTCTTGATATCGTATCTTATGTGCATCGCATCGCATGCGCATTGAGCCACACAGTGTCACATGCGCATGGCATCGCTTGATATCGCATCTTATGTGCATCCCATCGCAGCGCATTGAGTCACATCGCGTCACATGCGCATGCATCGCTCGACATCGCATCTTATGTGCATCGCATCGCAGGCGCATTGAGTCACATCGCGTCATATGCGCATGCATCGCTCGACATCGCATCTGATGTGAATCGCATGCGCATTGAGTCACGTCGCGTCACATGCGCATGGCATCGCTTGTTATCGCATCTTACGTGCATCTCTCCCGATGCGCATATAGTCACATCGCGTGTCATGCGCATTGCATCGCTTGATATTGCAACTTATCTGCATCGCATGCGCATTAGTCACGTCTTGTCACATGCGCATGGCATCTCTTGATATCGCATCTTATGTGCATCGCATCGGATGCGCATTGAGTCACTTCGCGTCACATACGCATGACGCCGCTTGATATCGAATATGACGTGCATCGCATCGCTGGCGCACTGAGTCACAACTCATCAAATGCGCATGCTATCGCTTGTATCGCATCTTATGTGCATCACATCGCATGTGCATTGAGCCGCGTCGCGTCACATGCGCGAGGCGTCGCTTGATATCGCATCTGTTGTGCATCGCATCGCATGCGCAGTGAGTCAAGTCGCGTCACATGCGTATGGTATCGCTTGTTATCGCATCTTATGTGCATCGCATCGCATGCGCATTGACCCTCGTCGCGTCTAATGCGCATGGCATGGCTTGATTTAGCATCTTATGTGTATCGCACAGCATGCGCACTGAGTCACTTCGAAACACATGCGGATGACATCGCTCGACATCCCATTTTATGTGCATCCCATCGCAATGCGCATTGAGTCACGTCGCGTCACATGCGCATGCCTTTGCTTGATATCGCATCTCATGTGCATCGCATCGCATGCGCATTGAGTCACTTCGCATCACATGCGCATGGCATCGCTTGATATCGCATCTTATGTGCATCGCATCGCATTCGCATTGAGCCACATAGCGTCACATGCGCATGGCATCGCTTGATATCGCATCTTATGTGCATCGCATGCGCATTGAGTCACGTCGAGTCACATGCGCATGGCATTGCTTGATATCGCATCTCATGTGCATCGCATCGCATGCGCATTGAGTCAAGTCGCATAACCTGCGCATGGCATCGCTTGATATCGCATCTTATGTGCATGGCATCACATGCGCACTGAGCCACATCGCGTCACATCTGCATGGCATCGCTTGATATTGCATCTTATGTGCATCGCATCGCAGCCCATTGAGTCAAATCGCATCACATTCGCATGGCATCGCTCGACTTCTTATGTTATGTGCATCGCATCGCAGGGTCATAGAGTCACATCGCGTAACATGCGCATGGCATCGCTTGATATCGCATCTTATCTGAATCGCATCGCATGCGGTTTGAGTCACATCACGTCACATGCGCATGGCATCGCTTGATGTCGAATCTTATGTGCATCGCATCGCATGCGCATTGAGTCGCGATTCGTCACATGCGCATTTTATCGCTTTTAATCGTATCTTATGTGCATCGCATATCATGCGCATTGAGTCACGTCGCGTCACGTACGCTTGGCATCGCTTGATATCGCATCTTATGTGCATCGCATCGCATACGCATTGACCCACATCCCGTCACATGCGCATGGCATCGCTTGATATCGCATCTTATGTGCCACGCATCGCATGCGCCTTGGGTCACGTCGCGTCACATGCGCACGGCATCGCTTGTTATCGCATCTTATGTGCATCTAATCGCATTCACATTGATTCACGTCGCGTCACATGCGCATGGCATTGCTTGATATCGCATCTTATGGGCATCGCATCGCATGCGCATGCGCATTGAGTCACGTCGCGTCTAATGCGCATGGCATCGCTTGATTTGGCATCTTATATGCATCGCATCGCATGCGGATTGAGTCACATCACATCACATGCCAATGGCATGCGCATTGAGTCACATCGCGTCACATGCGCATGGCATCGCCTGATATCGCATCTCATGTAAATCGCATGCGCATTGAGTCACGTCGCGTCACATGCGCATGCCATCGCTTGATATCGCATCTCATGTGCATCGCATCGCATGCGCATTGAGTCACGTTGCATCGCATGCGCATGGCATCGCTTGATATCGCATCTTATGTGCATCGCATCGCATGCGGATTGAGTCACATCACATCACATGCCAATGGCATCGCTATATATCGCATCTTATATGCATCGCATCGCATGCGCATTGAGTCACTCGCGTCACATACGCATGGCATCGCTTGATATCGCTTCTGATGTGCATCGCATCGCATGCGCATTGAGTCCCGTCGCACCACATGCGCACAACATCGCTCGACATCACATCTCATGTGCATCGCATCCCATGCGCCCTGAGTCACGTCGCATCACATGCGCATGGCATCGCTTGATATCGCATCTTATGTGCATCGCATCGCATGCGCATTGAGTCACTCGCGTCACATACGCATGGCATCGCTTGATATCGCTTCTGATGTGCATCGCATCGCATGCGCATTGAGCAACATCGTGTCACATGCGCATGGCATCGCTTGATATCGCATCTTATGTGCATCGCATCGCAGCGCATTCAGTCACATCGCGTCACATGCGCATGCATCGCTGGACATCGCATCTTACGTGCATCGCATGCGCATTGAGTCACATCGCATCACATGCGCATGGCGTCGCTCGACATCGCATCGTATGTGCATCGCATCGCAGGCGCATTGAGTCACATCGCGTCACCTGCGCATGGCATCGCTTGATATGGCATCTTACGTGCATCGCATCACAACGCATTGAGTCACATCGTGTCACATGCGCATGCATTGCTCGACATCGCATCTGATGTGCATCGCATGCGCATTGAGTCACGTCGCGTCACATGCGCATGGCATCGCTTGATATCGCATCTTATGTGCATCGCTTGCTTATTGAGTCACGTCGCGTCACCTGCGCATGGCATCGCATAATATCGCATCTTATGTGTATCTCATCGCATGAGCATTCAGCCACGTCGCGTCACATGCGCATGCATAGCTCGAAATCGCGTCTTATGTGTATCGCATCGCAGCGCATTGAGTCACATCACGCCACATGTCCATGGAATGGCTTGATATCGCATTTTATGTGCATCTTACGCATGCGCATTTAGTCACATCGCGTGTCATGCGCATGGCATCGCTTGATATTGCAACTTATCTGCATCGCATCTTATGTGCATTGCATCGCATGCGCATTGAGCCACATCGCGTCACATGCGCATGACATCGCTCGACATCGCACCTTACGTGCATCGAATCGCATGCGCATTGAGTCACGTCGCGCCACTCGTGCATGAAATCGCTGGACATCGGATCATATGTGCATCGCATCGCATGCGTATTGATTCACATCGCGTCACATACACATGGCATCGCTCGACATCGCATCTTTTGTGCATCGCATCGCAAGCGCATTGACCCACATCGCGTCACATGCGCATGGCATCGCTTGATATCACACCTTATGTGCATTGCATATCAGCGCATTGAGTCACATCACGCCACATGCGCATGGCATCGCTTGATATCGCATCTTATGTGCATCGCATCGCATGCGCATTGAGTCACGTCGCATCACATGCGCATGGCATCGCTTGATATCGCATTTTATGTGTATCGCATCGCATGCGCGTTGAGCCACATCGCGTCACATGCGCATGGCATCGCTTGATATCGCATCTTATGTGCATCGCATCGCATGGGCATTGAGTCACGTCGCGTCACTTGCGCATGGCAATGCTTGATATCGCATCTTATGTGCATCGCATCGCATGCGGATTGAGTCACGTCGCACCACATCCGCATGATCGCTGGACATCGGATCATATGTGCATCGCATCGCATGCGAATTGAGTCACATGCGCATGGCATCGCTATATATTGCATCTTATGTGCATCGCTTCGCAGCGCATTGCGGCACATCGCGTCACATGCGCATGCATCGCTCGAAATCGCATCTTATATGCATCGCATGCGCATTGCGTCACTTCATATCACACGCGCATGGCATCGCTCGACATCGCATCTTGTGTGCATCGCATTGTATGCATCTTGAGTCACATCGCGTCACATGTTCTTGGCAACAATTGATATCCCATCTTATGTGCATCGCATTGCAGCGCATTGTCACATCACGCAGCATGCGCATGGCATCGCTTAATATCGCATTTTATGTGCATCGCATCGCATGCGGATTGAGTCACATCACATCACATGCCATTGGCATCGCTTGATATCGCATCTGTTGTGCATCGCATCGCATGCGCATTGACTCACGTCTTGTCTAATGTGCATGGCATGGCTTGATTTAGCATCTTATGTGTATCGCACAGCATGCGCATTGAGTCACGTCGCAACACATGCGGATGACATCGCTCGACATCACATCTTATGTGCATCGCATCGCATGCGCATTGAGTCACCTCGCGTCACATGCGCATGGCATCGCTTGATATCGCAATTTATGTGCATCGCATCGCATGCGCATTGAGTCACGTCGCGTCACATGCGCATGCCATTGCTTGATATCTCATCTCATGTGCATCGCATCGCATGCGCATTGAGTCACGTCGCATCACATGCGCATGGCATCGCTTGATATCGCATCCTATGTGCATCGCATGCGCATTGAGTCACGTCGCGTCACATGCGCATGGCATCGCTAGATATCGCATCTCATGTGCATCGCATCGCATGCGCATTAAGTCAAGTCGCATAACATGCGCATGGCATCGCTTGATATCGCATCTTATGTGCATGGCATCGCAGCCCATTGAGTCAAATCGCATCACATGCGCATGGCATCGCTCGACGTCTTATGTTATGTGCATCGCATCGCAGGCTCAGAGTCACATCGCGTCACATGCGCATGGCATCGCTTGATATCGCATCTTTTCTGAATCGCATCGCATGCGGTTTGAGTCACATCACGTCACATGCGCATGGCATCGCTTGATATCGAATCTTATGTGCATCGCATCGCATGCGCATTGAGTCGCGACTCGTCACATGCGCATTGTATCGCTTGTAATCGCATCTTATGTGCATCGCATATCATGCGCATTGAGTCACGTCGCGTCACGTGCGCTTGGCATCGCTTGATATCGCATCTTATGTGCAAGGCATCGCATACGCATTGACCCACATCGCGTTACATGCGCATGGCATCGCTTGTTATCGCATCTTATGTGCATCTAATCGCATTCACATTGATTCACGTCGCGTCACATGCGCATGGCATTGCTTGATATCGCATCTTATGTGCATCGCAACGCATGCGCTTTGAGTCACGTCGCGTCACATGCGCAATGCATCGCTTGATAACGCAGCTTATGTGCATCTCATCGCATGCGCATTGAGTCATGTCGCGTCTAATGCGCATGGCATCGCTTGATTTCGCATCTTATATGCATCTCATCGCATGCGGATTGAGTCACTTCACATCACATGCCAATGGCATCGCTATATCGCATCTTATGTGCATCGCGTGGCATGCGCAATGAGTCACATCGCGTCACATGCGCATGGCATCGCTTGATATCGCATCTCATGTAAATCGCATGCGCATTGAGTCACGTCGCGTCACATGCGCATGCCATTGCTTGATATCGCATCTCATGTGCATCGCATCGCATGCGCATTGAGTCACGTATCATCACATGCGCATGGCATCGCTTTATATCGCATCTTATGTGCATCGCATCGCATGCGGATTGAGTCACATCACATCACATGCCAATGGCATCGCTTGATATCGCATCTTATATGCATCCCATCGCATGCGCATTGAGTCACTCGCGTCACATACGCATGGCATCGCTTGATATCGCATCTTATGTGCATCGCATCGCATGCACATTGAGCAACATCGTGTCACATGCGCATGCATCGCTGGACATCGCATCTTACGTGCATCGCATGCGCATTGAGTCACATCGCATCACATGCGCATGGCATCGCTCGACATCGCATCTTATGTGCATCGCATCGCAGGCGCATTGACTCACATCGCGTCACATGCGCATGGCATCGCTTGATATAGCATCTTACGTGCATCGCATCACAACGCATTGAGTGACATCGTGTCACATGCGCAGGCATTGCTCGACATCGCATCTGATGTGCATCGCATGCGCATTGAGTCACGTCGCGTCACATGCGCATGGCATCGCTTGATATCGCGTCTTATGTGCATCGCATGCTTATTGAGTCACGGCGCGTCACATGCGCATAGCATCGCTTGTAATCGCAAATTATGTGCATCGCATCGCAGGCACATTCAGTCACATCGCGTCACTTGCGCATGGCATCGCTTGATATCGCATCTTATGTGCATCGCATCGCAGCGCATTGAGTCACGTCGCGTCACATGCGCATGGCATCGCTTGTTATCGCATCTTATGTACATCTCTACGCATGCGCATTTAGTCACATCGCGTGTCATGCGCATGGCATCGCTTGATATTGCAACTTATCTGCATCGCATCGCATGCGCATTGAGTCACGTTGCATCACATGCGCATGGCATCGCTTGATATCGCATCTTATGTGCATCGCATCGCATGCGCATTGAGTCACATCGCCTCACATTCGCATGGCATCGCTTGATATCACATCTCATGTGCATCGCATCGCATGCGTATTGATTCACATCGCGTCACATACACATGGCATCGCTCAACATCGCATCATATGTGCATCGCATCGCAAGCGCATTGACTCACATCGCGTCACATGCGCATGGCATCGCTTGATATCGCATCTTATGTGCATCGCATCGCATGCGCATTGAGTCACGTCGCACCTCATCCGCATGATCGCTGGACATCGGATCATATGTGCATCGCATCGCATGCCCATTGAGTCACATGCGCATGGCATCGCTATATATTGCATCTTATGTGCATCGCTTCGCAGCGCATTGCGGCACATCGCGTCACATGCCCATGCATTGCTCGAAATCGCATCTTATATGCATCGCATGCGCATTGCGTCACTTCATATCACACGCGGATGGCATCGCTCGACATCGCATCTTGTGTGCATCGCATTGTATGCATCTTGAGTCACATCGCGTCACTTGCTCATGGTATCAATTGATATCGATCTTATGTGCATCGCATTGCAGCGCATTGAGTCACATCACGCAACATGCGCATGGAATCGCTTGACATCGCATCTTATGTGCATCGCATCGCATGCGGATTGAGTCACATCACATGCCAATGGCATCGCTTGATATCGCATCTTATATGCATCGCATCGCATGCGCATTGAGTCACTCGCGCCACATTTGCATGGCATCGCTTGATATCGCTTCTGATCTGCATCACATCGCATGCGCATTGACTCCCGTCGCACCACATGCGTATGGCACCGCTTGATATAACATCTTATGTGTATGGCATCACAATGCATTGAGTCACATCGCGTCACATGCGCATGCATCGCTCGACATCGCATCTGATGTGCATCGCATGCGCATTGAGTCACGTCGCGTCACATGCGCATTGCATCGCTTGATATCGCATCTTATGTGCATCGCATGCTTATTCAGTAACGTCGCGTCACATGCGCATTGCACTGCTTGATATCGCATCTTGTGTGCATCGCATCGCATGCGCATTGAGCCACGTCTCGTCATATGCGCATGGTATCGCTTGGTATCGCATCCTATGTGAATCGCTTCGCATGCGCATTGAGTCACGTCGCGCCAAATGCGCATGGCATCGCATGATATAGCATCTTATGTGCATCGCATCGCATGCGCATTGAGTCACGTCGCGTCACATGCGCATGGCATCGCTTGATATCGCATCTTATGTGAATCGCATCGCATGCGCATTGAATCCCGTCACGTCACATGCGAATGGCATCGCTTAATATCGCATATTATGTGCATCGCATCGCATGCGCATTGAGTCACGTCGCGTCACATGCGGATGGGATCGCTTGATATCGCATCTTATGTGCATCGCATCGCATGCGCATTGGATCCCGTCGCGTCACATGCGCATGGCATCGCTTAATATCGCATCTTATGTGCATCTCATCGCATGCGCATTCAGCCACGTTGCGTCACATGCGCATGCATCGCTCGAAATCACATCTTATGTGCATCGCATGCGCATTGAGTCACATCGTATCACACGGGCATTTCATCGCTCGACATCGCATACTATGTGAATCGCATCGCATCCGCATTGAGTCACATCGCGTCACATGTGCAGGCATCGCTTGATATCGCATCTTATGTGCTTCGCATCGCAGCGCATTTAGTCACTCGCGTCACATACGCATGGCATCGCCTTATATCGCATCTTGTGTGCATCGCATCGCATGCGCATTGAACCACGTCTCGTCATATGCGCATGGTATCGCTTGGTATCGCATCTTTTGAGCATCGCTTCGCAAGCGCATTGAGTCGAGTCGCGCCACATTTGCATGGCATCGCTTGATATCGCTTCTGATGTGCATAGCATCGCATGCGCATTGAGTTCCGTCGCACCACATGCGCATGACATCGCTCGACATCGCACCTCATGTGCATCGCATCCCACGCGCATTGAGTCACGTCGCATCACATGCGCATGGCATCGCTTGATATCGCATCTTATGTGCATCGCATCGCATGCGCATTGAGCCACATCGTGTCACATGAGCATGTAATCGCTTGATATCGCATCTTATGTGCATCGCATCACAGCGCATTGAGTCACATCGCGTCACATGCGCATGCATCGCTCGACATCGCATCTTATGTGCATCGCATCGCAGGCGCATTGAGTGACATCGCGTCACATGCGCATGGCATCGCTTGATATCGCATCTTATGTGCATCGCATGCTTATTGAGTCACGTCGCGTCACATGCGCGTGGCATCGCTTGTAATCGCAACTTATGTATATCGCATCGCAGAAACATTGAGTTAGATCGCGTCACTTGCGCATGGCATCGCTTGATATCGCATCTTATGTGCATCGCATCGCAGCGAATTGAGTCACGTCGCGTCACATGCGCATGGCATCGCTTGTTATCGCATCTTATGTGCATCTCTACGAATGCGCATTTAGTCACATCGCGTGTCATGCGCATGGCATCGCTTGATATCGCATCTTATATGCATCGCATGGGCATTGAGTCACGTCACGTCACATGCGCATGGCATCGCTTGATATCGCATCTCATGTGCGTCGCATCGCATGCGCATTGAGTCACGTCGCATCACATGCGCACGGCATCGCTTGATATCGCATCTTATGTGCATCGCATCGCATGCGCATTGAGCCATATTGAGTCACATGCTAATGACATCGCTCGACATCGCATCTTATGTGCATTGCATCGCATGCGCATTGAGTCACGTCGCACCACTCGCGCATGAAATCGCTGGACATCGGATCATATGTGCATTGCATCGCATGCGTATTGAGTCACATCGCGTCACATGCGCATGGCATCGCTCGACATCGCATCTTATGTGCATCGCATCGGAAGCGCATTCAGTCACATCGCGTCACATGCGCATGGCATCACTTGATATCTCATCATATGTGCATCGCATCGCATGCGCATTGAGTAACGTTGCATCACATGCGCATGGCATCGCTTGATATCGCATCTTATGTGTATCGCATCGCATGCGCATTGAGCCAAATCGCGTCACATGCGCATGGCATCGCTTGATATCGCATCTTATCTGCATCGCATCGCATGCGCATTGAGCCACGTCTAGTCATATGCGCATGGTATCGCATCCTATGTGCATTGCTTCGCATGCGCATTGAGTCACGTCGCGCCAAATCCGCATGGCAACGCTTGATATCGCATCTTAAATGCATCGCATCGCATGCGCATTGAGTCCCGTCGCGTCACATGCGCATGGCATCGCTTAATATCGCATCTTATGTGCATCTCAACGCATGGGCATTCAGCCACGTCGCGTCACTTGCGCATGCATCGCTCGAAATAGCATCTTATGTGCAACGCATGCGCATTGAGTCACATCGTATCACACGCGCATTTCATCGCTCGACATCGCATACTATGTGAATCGCATCGCATCCGCTTTGAGTCACATCGCGTCACATGTGCAGGCATCGCTTGATATCGCATCTTATGTGCTTCGCATCGCAGCGCATTGACTCACATCGCGTCACATCGCTTGATATGGCACCTTATGTGCATTACATATCAGCGCATTGAGTCACATCACGCCACATGCGCTTGGCATCACTTGATATCGCTTCATATGTGCATCGCATCGCATGCGCATTGAGCCACGTCGCATCACATGCGCATGGCATCGCTTGATATCGCATCTTATGTGTATCGCATCGCATGCGCATTGAGCCACGTCGCATCACACGCCCATTGCATCGCTTGATATCGCATCTTATGTGCATCGCATCGCATGCGCATTGAGCCACGTCGCATCACATGCGCATGGCATCGCTTGATATCGCATCTTATGTGTATCGCATCGCATGCGCATTGAGCCACGTCGCATCACACGCGCATGGCATCGCTAGATATCGCTTCTTATGTGCATCGCATGGCATGCGCATTGAGCCACGTCGCATCACATGCGCATGACATCGCTTGATATCGCATCTTATGTGTATCGCATCGCATGCGCATTGAGCCACGTCGCATCACACGCGCATGGCATCGCTTGATATCGCATCTTATGTGCATCGCATCGCATGCTCATTGAGTCACGTCGCACCACATCCGCATGATCGCTGGACAGCGGATCATATGTACATCGCATCGCATGCGCATTGAGTCACATGCGCAAGGCATCGCTATATATTGCATCTTATGTGCATCGCTTCGCAGCGCATTGCGGCACATCGCGTCACATGCGCATGCATCGCTCGAAATCGCATCTTATATGCATCGCATGCGCATTGCGTCACTTCATATCACACGCGCATGGGATCGCTCGACATCGCATCTTGTGTGCATCGCATTGTATGCATCTTGAGTCACATCGCGTCACATGCTCATGGCATCAATTGATATCGCATCTTATGTGCATCGCATTGAGTCACATCACGCAACATGCGCATGGCATCGCTTGATATCGCATCTTATGTGCATCGCATCGCATACGGATTGAGTCACATCACAGCACATGCCAATGGCATCGCTTGATATCGCATCTTATATGCATCGCATCGCTTGCGCATTGAGTCACTCGCGTCACATACGCATGGCATCGCTGGATATCGCATCTTGTGTGCATCGCATCGCATCCGCATGGAGCCACGTCTCGTCATATGCGCATGGTATCGCTTGGTATCGCATCTTATGTGCATCGCTTCGCAAGCACATTGAGTCACGTCGCGCCACATTTGCATTGGATCGCTTGATATCGCTTCTGATGTGCATCACATCGCATGCGCATTGAGTCCCGTCGCACCACATGCGCATGACATCGCTCGTCATCGCATCTCATGTGCATCGCATCCCATGCACATTGGGTCACATCACAGCACATGCCAATGGCATCGCTTGATATCGCATCTGATGTGCATCGCATCGCATGCGCATTGAGCCACATCGTGTCACATGCGCATGGCATCGCTTGATATCGCTTCTTATGTGCATCGCATTGCAGCGCATTGAGTCACATCGCATCACATGCGCATGCATCGCTCGACATCGCATCTTACGTGCATCGCATGCGCATTCAGTCACATCGCATCACATGCATATGGCATCGCTCGACATCGCATCTTTTGTGCATCGCATCACAATGCATTGAGTCACATCGCGTCACATGCGCATGCAACGCTCGACATCGCATCTGATGTGCATCGCATGCGCATTGAGTCACGTCGCGTCACATGCGCATTGCATCGCTTGATATAGCATCTTATGTGCATCGCATGCTTATTCAGTCACGTCGCGTCACATGCGCATTGCATTGCTTGATATCGCATCTTGTGTGCATCGCATCGCATGCGCATTGAGTCACATCGCGGCACATGCGCGTGGCATCGCTTGATATCGCATATTATGTGCATCGCATCGCATGCGCATTTAGTCACGTCGCGCCACATGCGCATGGCATCTTTTGATATCGTATCTTATGTGCATCGGGTCGCATGCGGAATGGGTCACGTCGCACCACATGCGCCTGACATCGCTCGCTATCGCATCTTATGTGCATCTCATCGCATGCGCATTGAGTCACCTCGCGTCACATTTGCATGGCAACGCTTGATATCGCTTCTGATGTGCATCGCATCGCATGCGCATTGAGCCACATCGCATCACATGCGCATGGCATCGCTCGACATCGCATCTTATGGGCATCGCATCACAAGTGCATTGAGTCACATCGCGTCACATGCGCATGCCATCGTTTGATATCGCATCTTATGTGCATCGCATGCTTATTGAGTCACGTCGCGTCACATGCGCATGGCATCGCTTGTAATCGCAACTTATGTGCATCGCATTGCAGCGCATTGAGTCACATCGCGCCACTTGCGCATGGCATCGCTTGATATCGCATCTAATGTGCATCGCTTTACAGCGCATTGAGTCACATCGCGTCACATGCGCATGGCATCGCTTGTTACAGCATCTTATGTGCATCTCTACGCATGCGCATTTAGTCACATCGCGTGTCATGCGCATGGCATTGCTGGATATTGCAACTTATCTGCATCGCATCGCATGCGCTTTGAGTCACGTCGCGTCACATGCGCATGGCATCGCTTGATATCGCATCTCATGTGCATCGCATCGCATGCGCATTGAGTCACGTCGCACCAATCGCGCATGAAATCGCTGGACATCGGATCATATGTGCATCGCATCGCATGCGTATTGAGCCACATCGCGTCACATGCGCACGGCATCGCTCGACATCGCATCTTATGTGCATCGCATCGCAAGCGCATTGAGTCACATCAGGTCACATGCGCAAGGCATCGCTTGATATCTCAT
This sequence comes from Tenodera sinensis, assembly GCA_030765045.1. Taxonomy (NCBI): domain Eukaryota; kingdom Metazoa; phylum Arthropoda; class Insecta; order Mantodea; family Mantidae; genus Tenodera; species Tenodera sinensis. The sequence continues at coordinate 51,517,942 of CM060973.1, forward strand.
CTTATGTGCATCGCATCGCATGCGCATTGAGTCACGTCGCATCACATGCGCATGGCATCGCTTGATATTACATCTTGTGTGCATCGCATCGCATGCGCATTGAGCCACGTCTCGTCATATGCGCATGGTATCGCTTGGTATCGCATCTTATGTGTATCGCTTCGCATGCGCGTTGAGTCACGTCGCGCCAAATGAGCATGGCATCGCTTGATATAGCATCTTATGTGCATCGCATCGCATGCGCATTGAGTCACTTCGCGTCACATGCGCATGGCATCGCTTGATATCGCGTCTTATGTGCATCGCATCGCATGCGCATTGAGTCTCATCGTGTCACAGGCGCATTTCATCGCTCGACATCGCATACTATGTGAATCGCATCTTATCCGCATTGAGTCAAATCGCGTCACATGTGCAGGCATCGCTTGATATCGCATCTTATGTGCATCGCATGCACATTGAGTCACATCGTGTCACACGCGCATTTCATCGCTCGACATCGCATACTATGTGCTTCGCATCGCAGCCCATTGAGTCACATCACGCCACATGTTCATGGAATGGCTTGATATCGCATTTTATGTGCATCGCATCGCATGCGGATTGGGTCACGTCGCACCACATGCGCATGACATCGCTTGATATCGCCTCTTATGTAAATCTCATCGCATGCGCATTGAGTCACCTCGCGTCACATTTGCATGGCAACGCTTGATATCGCTTCTGATGTGCATCGCATCGCATGCGCATTGAGTCCCGTCGCACCACATGCGCATGGCATCGCTTGATATCGCATCTTATGTGCATCGCATCACATGCGCATTGAGCCACATCGTGTCACATGCGCATGGCATCGCTTCATATCGCATCTTATGTGCATCGCATCGCAGCACATTGAGTCACATCGCGTCACATGCGCATGCATCACTCGATATCGCACCTTACGTGCATCGCATGCGCATTGAGTCACAACGCATCACATGCGCATGGCATCGCTTGTTATCGCATCTTATGTGCATCTCTTCGCATGCGCATTTAGTTACATCGCGTGTCATTTGCATGGCATCGCTTGATATTGCAACTTATCTGCATCGCATCGCATGCGCATTGAGTCAATTGCATCACATGCGCATGGCATCGCTTGATATCGCATCCTATGTGCATTTCTTCGCATGCGCATTGAGCCACATGGCGTCACATCCGCATGGCATCACTTGATATCGCATCTTATGTGCATCGCATCGCAGCCCATTGAGTCACATCGCGTCACATGCGCATGCATCGCTCGACATCGCATCTTACGTGCATCGCATGCGCATTGAGTCACTCGCGTCACATACGCATGGCATCGCTTGATATCGCATCTTGTGTGCATCGCATCACATGCGCATTGAGCCACGTCTCGTCATATGCGCATGGCATCGCTTGATATCGCATCTTATGTGCATCGCAGGGCAGGCGCATAGGGTCACATTGCGTCACATGCGCATGGCATCGCTTTATATCGCATTTTATCTGCATCGCATCGCATGCGGATTGAGTCACATCACGTCACATGCGCATTGCATTGCTTGATATCGCATATTATGTGCATCGCAGCGGATGCGCATTGAGTCACTTCGCGTCACATACGCATGACGCCGCTTGATATTGAATATAATGTGGATCGCATCGCGTGCTTATTGAGTCACGACTCATCACATGCGCATGGTATCGCTTGTAATCCCATCTTATTTGCATCACATCGCATGCGCATTGAGCCGCGTCGCGTCACATGCGCGAGGCATCCCTTGATATCGCATCTGTTGTGCATCGCATCGCATGCGCAATGAGTCACGTCGCGTCACATGCGGATGGGATCGCTTGATATCGCATATTATGTGCATCGCATCGCATGCGCATTGAGTCACGTCGCGTCACATGCGGATGGGATCGCTTGATATCGCATCTTATGTGCATCGCATCGCATGCGCATTGGATCCCGTCGCGTCACATGCGCATGGCATCGCTTAATATCGCATCTTATGTGCATCTCATCGCATGCGCATTCAGCCACGTTGCGTCACATGCGCATGCATCGCTCGAAATCACATCTTATGTGCATCGCATGCGCATTGAGTCACATATTATCACACGCGCATTTCATCGCTCAACATCGCATACTATGTGAATCGCATCGCATCCGCATTGAGTCACATCGCGTCACATGTGCAGGCATCGCTTGATATCGCATCTTATGTGCTTCGCATCGCAGCGCATTTAGTCACTCGCGTCACATACGCATGGCATCGCTTGATATCGCATCTTGTGTGCATCGCATCGCATGCGCATTGAACCACGTCTCGTCATATGCGCATGGTATCGCTTGGTATCGCATCTTTTGAGCATCGCTTCGCAAGCGCATTGAGTCGAGTCGCGCCACATTTGCATGGCATCGCTTGATATCGCTTCTGATGTGCATAGCATCGCATGCGCATTGAGTTCCGTCGCACCACATGCGCATGACATCGCTCGACATCGCACCTCATGTGCATCGCATCCCACGCGCATTGAGTCACGTCGCATCACATGCGCATGGCATCGCTTGATATCGCATCTTATGTGCATCGCATCGCATGCGCATTGAGCCACATCGTGTCACATGAGCATGTAATCGCTTGATATCGCATCTTATGTGCATCGCATCACAGCGCATTGAGTCACATCGCGTCACATGCGCATGCATCGCTCGACATCGCATCTTATGTGCATCGCATCGCAGGCGCATTGAGTGACATCGCGTCACATGCGCATGGCATCGCTTGATATCGCATCTTATGTGCATCGCATGCTTATTGAGTCACGTCGCGTCACATGCGCGTGGCATCGCTTGTAATCGCAACTTATGTATATCGCATCGCAGGAACATTGAGTTAGATCGCGTCACTTGCGCATGGCATCGCTTGATATCGCATCTTATGTGCATCGCATCGCAGCGAATTGAGTCACGTCGCGTCACATGCGCATGGCATCGCTTGTTATCGCATCTTATGTGCATCTCTACGAATGCGCATTTAGTCACATCGCGTGTCATGCGCATGGCATCGCTTGATATCGCATCTTATATGCATCGCATGGGCATTGAGTCACGTCACGTCACATGCGCATGGCATCGCTTGATATCGCATCTCATGTGCGTCGCATCGCATGCGCATTGAGTCACGTCGCATCACATGCGCACGGCATCGCTTGATATCGCATCTTATGTGCATCGCATCGCATGCGCATTGAGCCATATTGAGTCACATGCTAATGACATCGCTCGACATCGCATCTTATGTGCATTGCATCGCATGCGCATTGAGTCACGTCGCACCACTCGCGCATGAAATCGCTGGACATCGGATCATATGTGCATTGCATCGCATGCGTATTGAGTCACATCGCGTCACATGCGCATGGCATCGCTCGACATCGCATCTTATGTGCATCGCATCGGAAGCGCATTGAGTCACATCGCGTCACATGCGCATGGCATCACTTGATATCTCATCTTATGTGCATCGCATCGCATGCGCATTGAGTAACGTCGCATCACATGCGCATGGCATCGCTTGATATCGCATCTTATGTGTATCGCATCGCATGCGCATTGAGCCAAATCGCGTCACTTGCGCATGGCATCGCTTGATATCGCATCTTATCTGCATCGCATCGCATGCGCATTGAGCCACGTCTAGTCATATGCGCATGGTATCGCATCCTATGTGCATTGCTTCGCATGCGCATTGAGTCACGTCGCGCCAAATCCGCATGGCAACGCTTGATATCGCATCTTAAATGCATCGCATCGCATGCGCATTGAGTCCCGTCGCGTCACATGCGCATGGCATCGCTTAATATCGCATCTTATGTGCATCTCAACGCATGGGCATTCAGCCACGTCGCGTCACTTGCGCATGCATCGCTCGAAATAGCATCTTATGTGCAACGCATGCGCATTGAGTCACATCGTATCACACGCGCATTTCATCGCTCGACATCGCATACTATGTGAATCGCATCGCATCCGCTTTGAGTCACATCGCGTCACATGTGCAGGCATCGCTTGATATCGCATCTTATGTGCTTCGCATCGCAGCGCATTGACTCACATCGCGTCACATCGCTTGATATGGCACCTTATGTGCATTACATATCAGCGCATTGAGTCACATCACGCCACATGCGCTTGGCATCGCTTGATATCGCTTCATATGTGCATCGCATCGCATGCGCATTGAGCCACGTCGCATCACATGCGCATGGCATCGCTTGATATCGCATCTTATGTGTATCGCATCGCATGCGCATTGAGCCACGTCGCATCACACGCCCATTGCATCGCTTGATATCGCATCTTATGTGCATCGCATCGCATGCGCATTGAGCCACGTCGCATCACATGCGCATGGCATCGCTTGATATCGTTTCTTATGTGTATCGCATCGCATGCGCATTGAGCCACGTCGCATCACACGCGCATGGCATCGCTAGATATCGCTTCTTATGTGCATCGCATGGCATGCGCATTGAGCCACGTCGCATCACATGCGCATGACATCGCTTGATATCGCATCTTATGTGTATCGCATCGCATGCGCATTGAGCCACGTCGCATCACACGCGCATGGCATCGCTTGATATCGCATCTTATGTGCATCGCATCGCATGCTCATTGAGTCACGTCGCACCACATCCGCATGATCGCTGGACAGCGGATCATATGTGCATCGCATCGCATGCGCATTGAGTCACATGCGCAAGGCATCGCTATATATTGCATCTTATGTGCATCGCTTCGCAGCGCATTGCGGCACATCGCGTCACATGCGCATGCATCGCTCGAAATCGCATCTTATATGCATCGCATGCGCATTGCGTCACTTCATATCACACGCGCATGGGATCGCTCGACATCGCATCTTGTGTGCATCGCATTGTATGCATCTTGAGTCACATCGCGTCACATGCTCATGGCATCAATTGATATCGCATCTTATGTGCATCGCATTGAGTCACATCACGCAACATGCGCATGGCATCGCTTGATATCGCATCTTATGTGCATCGCATCGCATACGGATTGAGTCACATCACAGCACATGCCAATGGCATCGCTTGATATCGCATCTTATATGCATCGCATCGCTTGCGCATTGAGTCACTCGCGTCACATACGCATGGCATCGCTGGATATCGCATCTTGTGTGCATCGCATCGCATCCGCATGGAGCCACGTCTCGTCATATGCGCATGGTATCGCTTGGTATCGCATCTTATGTGCATCGCTTCGCAAGCACATTGAGTCACGTCGCGCCACATTTGCATTGGATCGCTTGATACGGCTTCTGATGTGCATCACATCGCATGCGCATTGAGTCCCGTCGCACCACATGCGCATGACATCGCTCGTCATCGCATCTCATGTGCATCGCATCCCATGCGCATTGGGTCACATCACAGCACATGCCAATGGCATCGCTTGATATCGCATCTGATGTGCATCGCATCGCATGCGCATTGAGCCACATCGTGTCACATGCGCATGGCATCGCTTGATATCGCTTCTTATGTGCATCGCATTGCAGCGCATTGAGTCACATCGCATCACATGCGCATGCATCGCTCGACATCGCATCTTACGTGCATCGCATGCGCATTGAGTCACATCGCATCACATGCATATGGCATCGCTCGACATCGCATCTTTTGTGCATCGCATCACAATGCATTGAGTCACATCGCGTCACATGCGCATGCATCGCTCGACATCGCATCTGATGTGCATCGCATGCGCATTGAGTCACGTCGCGTCACATGCGCATTGCATCGCTTGATATAGCATCTTATGTGCATCGCATGCTTATTCAGTCACGTCGCGTCACATGCGCATTGCATTGCTTGATATCGCATCTTGTGTGCATCGCATCGCATGCGCATTGAGTCACATCGCGGCACATGCGCGTGGCATCGCTTGATATCGCATATTATGTGCATCGCATCGCATGCGCATTTAGTCACGTCGCGCCACATGCGCATGGCATCTTTTGATATCGTATCTTATGTGCATCGGGTCGCATGCGGAATGGGTCACGTCGCACCACATGCGCCTGACATCGCTCGCTATCGCATCTTATGTGCATCTCATCGCATGCGCATTGAGTCACCTCGCGTCACATTTGCATGGCAACGCTTGATATCGCTTCTGATGTGCATCGCATCGCATGCGCATTGAGCCACATCGCATCACATGCGCATGGCATCGCTCGACATCGCATCTTATGGGCATCGCATCACAAGTGCATTGAGTCACATCGCGTCACATGCGCATGCCATCGTTTGATATCGCATCTTATGTGCATCGCATGCTTATTGAGTCACGTCGCGTCACATGCGCATGGCATCGCTTGTAATCGCAACTTATGTGCATCGCATTGCAGCGCATTGAGTCACATCGCGCCACTTGCGCATGGCATTGCTTGATATCGCATCTAATGTGCATCGCTTTACAGCGCATTGAGTCACATCGCGTCACATGCGCATGGCATCGCTTGTTACAGCATCTTATGTGCATCTCTACGCATGCGCATTTAGTCACATCGCGTGTCATGCGCATGGCATTGCTGGATATTGCAACTTATCTGCATCGCATCGCATGCGCTTTGAGTCACGTCGCGTCACATGCGCATGGCATCGCTTGATATCGCATCTCATGTGCATCGCATCGCATGCGCATTGAGTCACGTCGCACCAATCGCGCATGAATTCGCTGGACATCGGATCATATGTGCATCGCATCGCATGCGTATTGAGCCACATCGCGTCACATGCGCACGGCATCGCTCGACATCGCATCTTATGTGCATCGCATCGCAAGCGCATTGAGTCACATCAGGTCACATGCGCAAGGCATCGCTTGATATCTCATCTTATGTGCATCGCATCGCATGCGCATTGAGTCACGTCGCATCACATGCGCATGGCATCGCTTGATATTACATCTTGTGTGCATCGCATCGCATGCGCATTGAGCCACGTCTCGTCATATGCGCATGGTATCGCTTGGTATCGCATCTTATGTGTATCGCTTCGCATGCGCGTTGAGTCACGTCGCGCCAAATGCGCATGGCATCGCTTGATATAGCATCTTATGTGCATCGCATCGCATGCGCATTGAGTCACTTAGCGTCACATGCGCATGGCATCGCTTGATATCGCGTCTTATGTGCATCGCATCGCATGCGCATTGAGTCTCATCGTGTCACAGGCGCATTTCATCGCTCGACATCGCATACCATGTGAATCGCATCTTATCCGCATTGAGTCAAATCGCGTCACATGTGCAGGCATCGCTTGATATCGCATCTTATGTGCATCGCATGCACATTGAGTCACATCGTGTCACACGCGCATTTCATCGCTCGACATCGCATACTATGTGCTTCGCATCGCAGCCCATTGAGTCACATCACGCCACATGTTCATGGAATGGCTTGATATCGCATTTTATGTGCATCGCATCGCATGCGGATTGGGTCACGTCGCACCACATGCGCATGACATCGCTTGATATCGCCTCTTATGTAAATCTCATCGCATGCTCATTGAGTCACCTCGCGTCACATTTGCATGGCAACGCTTGATATCGCTTCTGATGTGCATCGCATCGCATGCGCATTGAGTCCCGTCGCACCACATGCGCATGGCATCGCTTGATATCGCATCTTATGTCATCGCATCACATGCGCATTGAGCCACATCGTGTCACATGCGCATGGCATCGCTTCATATCGCATCTTATGTGCATCGCATCGCAGCACATTGAGTCACATCGCGTCACATGCGCATGCATCACTCGATATCGCACCTTACGTGCATCGCATGCGCATTGAGTCACAACGCATCACATGCGCATGGCATCGCTTGTTATCGCATCTTATGTGCATCTCTTCGCATGCGCATTTAGTTACATCGCGTGTCATTTGCATGGCATCGCTTGATATTGCAACTTATCTGCATCGCATCGCATGCGCATTGAGTCAATTGCATCACATGCGCATGGCATCGCTTGATATCGCATCCTATGTGCATTTCTTCGCATGCGCATTGAGCCACATGGCGTCACATCCGCATGGCATCACTTGATATCGCATCTTATGTGCATCGCATCGCAGCCCATTGAGTCACATCGCGTCACATGCGCATGCATCGCTCGACATCGCATCTTACGTGCATCGCATGCGCATTGAGTCACTCGCGTCACATACGCATGGCATCGCTTGATATCGCATCTTGTGTGCATCGCATCACATGCGCATTGAGCCACGTCTCGTCATATGCGCATGGCATCGCTTGATATCGCATCTTATGTGCATCGCAGGGCAGGCGCATAGGGTCACATTGCGTCACATGCGCATGGCATCGCTTTATATCGCATCTTATCTGCATCGCATCGCATGCGGATTGAGTCACATCACGTCACATGCGCATTGCATTGCTTGATATCGCATATTATGTGCATCGCAGCGGATGCGCATTGAGTCACTTCGCGTCACATACGCATGACGCCGCTTGATATCGAATATTATGTGGATCGCATCGCGTGCGCATTGAGTCACGACTCATCACATGCGCATGGTATCGCTTGTAATCCCATCTTATTTGCATCACATCGCATGCGCATTGAGCCGCGTCGCGTCACATGCGCGAGGCATCCCTTGATATCTCATCTTATGTGCATCGCATCGCATGCGCATTGAGTAACGTCGCATCACATGCGCATGGCATCGCTTGATATCGCATCTTATGTGTATCGCATCGCATGCGCATTGAGCCAAATCGCGTCACTTGCGCATGGCATCGCTTGATATCGCATCTTATCTGCATCGCATCGCATGCGCATTGAGCCACGTCTAGTCATATGCGCATGGTATCGCATCCTATGTGCATTGCTTCGCATGCGCATTGAGTCACGTCGCGCCAAATCCGCATGGCAACGCTTGATATCGCATCTTAAATGCATCGCATCGCATGCGCATTGAGTCCCGTCGCGTCACATGCGCATGGCATCGCTTAATATCGCATCTTATGTGCATCTCAACGCATGGGCATTCAGCCACGTCGCGTCACTTGCGCATGCATCGCTCGAAATAGCATCTTATGTGCAACGCATGCGCATTGAGTCACATCGTATCACACGCGCATTTCATCGCTCGACATCGCATACTATGTGAATCGCATCGCATCCGCTTTGAGTCACATCGCGTCACATGTGCAGGCATCGCTTGATATCGCATCTTATGTGCTTCGCATCGCAGCGCATTGACTCACATCGCGTCACATCGCTTGATATGGCACCTTATGTGCATTACATATCAGCGCATTGAGTCACATCACGCCACATGCGCTTGGCATCGCTTGATATCGCTTCATATGTGCATCGCATCGCATGCGCATTGAGCCACGTCGCATCACATGCGCATGGCATCGCTTGATATCGCATCTTATGTGTATCGCATCGCATGCGCATTGAGCCACGTCGCATCACACGCCCATTGCATCGCTTGATATCGCATCTTATGTGCATCGCATCGCATGCGCATTGAGCCACGTCGCATCACATGCGCATGGCATCGCTTGATATCGTTTCTTATGTGTATCGCATCGCATGCGCATTGAGCCACGTCGCATCACACGCGCATGGCATCGCTAGATATCGCTTCTTATGTGCATCGCATGGCATGCGCATTGAGCCACGTCGCATCACATGCGCATGACATCGCTTGATATCGCATCTTATGTGTATCGCATCGCATGCGCATTGAGCCACGTCGCATCACACGCGCATGGCATCGCTTGATATCGCATCTTATGTGCATCGCATCGCATGCTCATTGAGTCACGTCGCACCACATCCGCATGATCGCTGGACAGCGGATCATATGTGCATCGCATCGCATGCGCATTGAGTCACATGCGCAAGGCATCGCTATATATTGCATCTTATGTGCATCGCTTCGCAGCGCATTGCGGCACATCGCGTCACATGCGCATGCATCGCTCGAAATCGCATCTTATATGCATCGCATGCGCATTGCGTCACTTCATATCACACGCGCATGGGATCGCTCGACATCGCATCTTGTGTGCATCGCATTGTATGCATCTTGAGTCACATCGCGTCACATGCTCATGGCATCAATTGATATCGCATCTTATGTGCATCGCATTGAGTCACATCACGCAACATGCGCATGGCATCGCTTGATATCGCATCTTATGTGCATCGCATCGCATACGGATTGAGTCACATCACAGCACATGCCAATGGCATCGCTTGATATCGCATCTTATATGCATCGCATCGCTTGCGCATTGAGTCACTCGCGTCACATACGCATGGCATCGCTGGATATCGCATCTTGTGTGCATCGCATCGCATCCGCATGGAGCCACGTCTCGTCATATGCGCATGGTATCGCTTGGTATCGCATCTTATGTGCATCGCTTCGCAAGCACATTGAGTCACGTCGCGCCACATTTGCATTGGATCGCTTGATACGGCTTCTGATGTGCATCACATCGCATGCGCATTGAGTCCCGTCGCACCACATGCGCATGACATCGCTCGTCATCGCATCTCATGTGCATCGCATCCCATGCGCATTGGGTCACATCACAGCACATGCCAATGGCATCGCTTGATATCGCATCTGATGTGCATCGCATCGCATGCGCATTGAGCCACATCGTGTCACATGCGCATGGCATCGCTTGATATCGCTTCTTATGTGCATCGCATTGCAGCGCATTGAGTCACATCGCATCACATGCGCATGCATCGCTCGACATCGCATCTTACGTGCATCGCATGCGCATTGAGTCACATCGCATCACATGCATATGGCATCGCTCGACATCGCATCTTTTGTGCATCGCATCACAATGCATTGAGTCACATCGCGTCACATGCGCATGCATCGCTCGACATCGCATCTGATGTGCATCGCATGCGCATTGAGTCACGTCGCGTCACATGCGCATTGCATCGCTTGATATAGCATCTTATGTGCATCGCATGCTTATTCAGTCACGTCGCGTCACATGCGCATTGCATTGCTTGATATCGCATCTTGTGTGCATCGCATCGCATGCGCATTGAGTCACATCGCGGCACATGCGCGTGGCATCGCTTGATATCGCATATTATGTGCATCGCATCGCATGCGCATTTAGTCACGTCGCGCCACATGCGCATGGCATCTTTTGATATCGTATCTTATGTGCATCGGGTCGCATGCGGAATGGGTCACGTCGCACCACATGCGCCTGACATCGCTCGCTATCGCATCTTATGTGCATCTCATCGCATGCGCATTGAGTCACCTCGCGTCACATTTGCATGGCAACGCTTGATATCGCTTCTGATGTGCATCGCATCGCATGCGCATTGAGCCACATCGCATCACATGCGCATGGCATCGCTCGACATCGCATCTTATGGGCATCGCATCACAAGTGCATTGAGTCACATCGCGTCACATGCGCATGCCATCGTTTGATATCGCATCTTATGTGCATCGCATGCTTATTGAGTCACGTCGCGTCACATGCGCATGGCATCGCTTGTAATCGCAACTTATGTGCATCGCATTGCAGCGCATTGAGTCACATCGCGCCACTTGCGCATGGCATTGCTTGATATCGCATCTAATGTGCATCGCTTTACAGCGCATTGAGTCACATCGCGTCACATGCGCATGGCATCGCTTGTTACAGCATCTTATGTGCATCTCTACGCATGCGCATTTAGTCACATCGCGTGTCATGCGCATGGCATTGCTGGATATTGCAACTTATCTGCATCGCATCGCATGCGCTTTGAGTCACGTCGCGTCACATGCGCATGGCATCGCTTGATATCGCATCTCATGTGCATCGCATCGCATGCGCATTGAGTCACGTCGCACCAATCGCGCATGAATTCGCTGGACATCGGATCATATGTGCATCGCATCGCATGCGTATTGAGCCACATCGCGTCACATGCGCACGGCATCGCTCGACATCGCATCTTATGTGCATCGCATCGCAAGCGCATTGAGTCACATCAGGTCACATGCGCAAGGCATCGCTTGATATCTCATCTTATGTGCATCGCATCGCATGCGCATTGAGTCACGTCGCATCACATGCGCATGGCATCGCTTGATATTACATCTTGTGTGCATCGCATCGCATGCGCATTGAGCCACGTCTCGTCATATGCGCATGGTATCGCTTGGTATCGCATCTTATGTGTATCGCTTCGCATGCGCGTTGAGTCACGTCGCGCCAAATGCGCATGGCATCGCTTGATATAGCATCTTATGTGCATCGCATCGCATGCGCATTGAGTCACTTAGCGTCACATGCGCATGGCATCGCTTGATATCGCGTCTTATGTGCATCGCATCGCATGCGCATTGAGTCTCATCGTGTCACAGGCGCATTTCATCGCTCGACATCGCATACCATGTGAATCGCATCTTATCCGCATTGAGTCAAATCGCGTCACATGTGCAGGCATCGCTTGATATCGCATCTTATGTGCATCGCATGCACATTGAGTCACATCGTGTCACACGCGCATTTCATCGCTCGACATCGCATACTATGTGCTTCGCATCGCAGCCCATTGAGTCACATCACGCCACATGTTCATGGAATGGCTTGATATCGCATTTTATGTGCATCGCATCGCATGCGGATTGGGTCACGTCGCACCACATGCGCATGACATCGCTTGATATCGCCTCTTATGTAAATCTCATCGCATGCTCATTGAGTCACCTCGCGTCACATTTGCATGGCAACGCTTGATATCGCTTCTGATGTGCATCGCATCGCATGCGCATTGAGTCCCGTCGCACCACATGCGCATGGCATCGCTTGATATCGCATCTTATGTCATCGCATCACATGCGCATTGAGCCACATCGTGTCACATGCGCATGGCATCGCTTCATATCGCATCTTATGTGCATCGCATCGCAGCACATTGAGTCACATCGCGTCACATGCGCATGCATCACTCGATATCGCACCTTACGTGCATCGCATGCGCATTGAGTCACAACGCATCACATGCGCATGGCATCGCTTGTTATCGCATCTTATGTGCATCTCTTCGCATGCGCATTTAGTTACATCGCGTGTCATTTGCATGGCATCGCTTGATATTGCAACTTATCTGCATCGCATCGCATGCGCATTGAGTCAATTGCATCACATGCGCATGGCATCGCTTGATATCGCATCCTATGTGCATTTCTTCGCATGCGCATTGAGCCACATGGCGTCACATCCGCATGGCATCACTTGATATCGCATCTTATGTGCATCGCATCGCAGCCCATTGAGTCACATCGCGTCACATGCGCATGCATCGCTCGACATCGCATCTTACGTGCATCGCATGCGCATTGAGTCACTCGCGTCACATACGCATGGCATCGCTTGATATCGCATCTTGTGTGCATCGCATCACATGCGCATTGAGCCACGTCTCGTCATATGCGCATGGCATCGCTTGATATCGCATCTTATGTGCATCGCAGGGCAGGCGCATAGGGTCACATTGCGTCACATGCGCATGGCATCGCTTTATATCGCATCTTATCTGCATCGCATCGCATGCGGATTGAGTCACATCACGTCACATGCGCATTGCATTGCTTGATATCGCATATTATGTGCATCGCAGCGGATGCGCATTGAGTCACTTCGCGTCACATACGCATGACGCCGCTTGATATCGAATATTATGTGGATCGCATCGCGTGCGCATTGAGTCACGACTCATCACATGCGCATGGTATCGCTTGTAATCCCATCTTATTTGCATCACATCGCATGCGCATTGAGCCGCGTCGCGTCACATGCGCGAGGCATCCCTTGATATCGCATCTGTTGTGCATCGCATCGCATGCGCAATGAGTCACGTCGCGTCACATGCGGATGGTATCGCTTGTTATCGCATCTTATGTGCATCGCATCGCATGCGCATTGAGTCACGTCGCGTCTAATGCGCATGGCATGGCTTGATTTAGCATCTTATGTGTATCGCACAGCATGCGCATTGACTCACGTCGCAACACATGCGGATGACATCGCTCGACATCGCATCTTATGTGCATCGCATCGCATGCGCATTTAGTCACGTCGCATCACATGCGCATGGTATCGCTTGATATCGCATCTTATGTGCATCGCATCGCATTCGTATTCAGCCACATAGCGTCACATGCGCATGGCATCGCTTGATATCGAATCTTATGTGCATCGCTTGCGCATTGAGTCACGTCGCGTCACATGCGCATGGCATCGCTTGATATCGCATGTCATTTACATCGCATCTCATGCGCATTGAGGCAAGTCGCATCACAAGCGCATGGCATCGCTTGATATCGCATCCTTTGTGCATCGCTTCGCATGCGCATTGAGCAACATCGCGTCACATCCGCATGGCATCGCTTGATATCTTATCTTATGTGCATCGCATCGCTGGCCATTGAGTCACATCGCGTCACATGCGCAGGCATCGCTCAACATCGCATCTTACGTGCATCGCATGCGCATTGAGTCAAATCGCATCACATGCGCATGGCATCGCTCGACATCTTATCTTATCTGCATCGCATCGCAGGCTCATAGAGTCACATCGCGTCATATGCGCATGGCATCGCTTGATATCGCATCTTATCTGAATCGCATCGCATGCGGATTAGGTCACATCACGTCACATGCGCATGGCATCGCTTGATATCGCATATTATGTGCATCGCATCGGATGTGCATTGAGTCACTTCGCGTCACATACGCATGTCACCGCGTGATATCGAATCTTATGTGCATCGCATCGCATGCGCATTGAGTCACGACTGGTCACATGCGCATGGTATCGCTTGTAATCGCATCTTATGTGCATCGCATCGCATGCGCATTGAGTCACGTCGCGTCACATGCGCTTGGCATCGCTTGATATCGCATCTTATGTGCATCGCATCGCATGCGCATTGAGTCACGTCGCGTCACATGCGCATGGCATCGCTTGCTATTGCATCTTATGTGCATCGCATTGCATACGCATTGACTCACATCGCGTCACATGCGCATTGCATCGCTTGATATCGCATCTTATGTGCCACGCATCGCATGTGCATTGAGTCACGTCGCGTCACATGCGCATGGCGTCGCTTGTTATCGCATCTTATGTGCATCTCATCGCATGCGCATTGAGCCACGTCGCGTCACATGCGCATGGCATCGCTTGCTATCGCATCTTATGTGCATCGCATCGCATACGCATTGACTCACATGGCGTCACATGCGCATTGCATCGCTTGATATCGCATCTTATGTGCCACGCATCGCATGTGCATTGAGTCACGTCGCGTCACATGCGAATGGCGTCGCTTGTTACCGCATCTTATGTGCATCTCATCGCATGCGCATTGAGCCACGTCTCGTCATATGCGCATGGTATCGCTTGATATCGCATCTCGTGTGCATCGCATCGCATGCTCATTGAGCCACGTCTCGTCATCTGCGCATGGTATCGCTTGGTATCGCATCTTATGTGCATCGCATCGCATGCGCATTGAGCCACATCGTGTCACATGCGCATGGCATCGCTTGATATCGCATCTTATGTGCATCGCATCGCAGCACATTGAGTCACATCGCGTCACATGCGCATGCATCGCTCCACATCGCATCTTACGTGCATCGCATGCGCATTGAGTCACATCGCATCACATGCGCATGGCATCGCTCGACATCGCATCTTATGTGCATCGCATCGCAGGCACATTGAGTCACATCGCGTCACATGCGCATGGCATCGCTTGATATAGCATCTTATGTGCATCGCATCATAGCGCCATGAGTCACATCGCGTCACATGCGCATGCATTGCTCGACATCGCATCTGATGTGCATCGCATGCGCATTGAGTCACGTCGCGTCACATGCGCATGGCATCACTTGATATCGCATCTTGTGTACATCGCTTGCTTATTGAATCACGTCACGTCACATGTGTATGACGTCCCTTGTAATCGCAACTTATGTGCATCGCATCGCAGGCACATTGAGTCACATCGCGTCACTTGGGCATGTCATCGCTTGATATCGCATCTTATGTGCATCGCATCGCAACGCATGGAGTCACGTCGCGTCACATGTGCACGGCATCGCTTGTTATCGCATGTTATGTGCATCTCTACGCATGCGCATTTAGTCACATCCCGTGTCATGCGCATGGCATCGCTTGATATTGCAACTTACCTGCATCGCATCGCATGCGCATTGAGTCACGTTGCGTCACATGCGCATGGCATCGCTTGATATCGCATCTTATATGCATCGCATGGGTATTGTGTCACGTCGCGTCACATGCGCATGGCATCGCTTGATATCGCAACTTATGTGCATCGCATCGCAAGCGTATTGAGTCACATCGCGTCACATGCGCATGGCATCGCTTGATATCACACCTTATGTGCATTGCATCGCAGCGCATTGAGTCACATCACGCCACATGCGCATGGCATCGCTTGATATCGCATCTTATGTGCATCGCAACGCATGCGCATTGAGTTACGTCGCATCACATGCGCATGGCATCGCTTGATATCGCATCTTATGTGCATCGCATCGCATGCGCATTGAGTCACGTCGCGTCACATGCGCATGGCATCGCTTGCTATCGCAACTTAATGTGCATCGCATCGCATACGCATTGACTCACATCGCGTCACGTGCGCATGGCATCGCTTGATATCGCATCTTATGTGCCACGTATCGCATGCGCATTGAGTCACGTCGCGTCACATGCGCATGGGATCGCTTGTTATCGCATCTTATGTGCATCTAATTGAATTCACATTGATTCACGTCGCCTCTCATGCGCAAGGTATCGCTTGATATCGCATCTTATGTGCATCGCATCGCATGCGCATTGAGTCACGTCGCGTCACATGCGCATGGCATCACTTGCTAACGCAGCTTATGTGCATCTTATCGCATGCGCATTGAGCCACGTCTCGTCATATGCGCATGGTATCGCTTGGTATCGCATCTTATGTGCATCGCATCGCATGATCATTGAGTCACATCGTGTCACATGCGCATGGCATCGCTTGATATGGCATCTTATGTGCATCGCATGCGCATTGAGCCAAATCGCATCACATGCGCGTGGC
This sequence comes from Tenodera sinensis, assembly GCA_030765045.1. Lineage (NCBI taxonomy): Eukaryota > Metazoa > Arthropoda > Insecta > Mantodea > Mantidae > Tenodera > Tenodera sinensis. The sequence continues at coordinate 51,535,209 of CM060973.1, forward strand.
ATCGCTTGATATCGCATCTTGTGTGCATCGCATCGCATGCGCATTGAGCCACGTCGCATCACATGCGCATGGCATGGCTTGATATCGCATCTTATGTGCATCGCATCGCATGCGGATTGAGTCACATCACATCACATGCCGCTGGCATCGCCTGATATCGCATCTTATATGCATCGCATCGCATGCGCATTGAGTCACTCGCGTCACATACGCATGGCGTCGCTTGATATCGCATTTTGTGTGCATCGCATCGCATGCGCATTGAGCCACGTCTCGTCATATGCGCATGTTATCGCTTGGTATCGCATCTTATGTGCATCGCATCGCATGCGCATTGAGCCACATCGTGTCACATACGCATGGCATCGCTTGATATCGCATCTTGTGTGCATCGCATCACATGCGCATTGAGCCACGTCTCGTCGTATGCGCATGGTATCGCTTGGTATCGCATCTTATGTGCATCGCATCGCATGCCCATTGAGCCACATCGTGTCACATGCGCATGCATCGCTTGATATCGCATCTTATATGCATTGCATGGGCATTGTGTCACGTCGCGTCACATGCGCATGGCATCGCTTTATATCGCATCTTATGTGCATCGCATCGCAAGCGCAACCGCATTGAGTCACATCGCGTCACATGCGCATGGCATCGCTCGAAATCGCATCTTGTGTGCATCGCATTGTATGCGTCTTGAGTCACATCGCGTCTCATGCTCATGGCATCAATTGATATCGCATCTTATGTGCATTGCATCGCAGCGCATTGAGTCACATCACGCCACATGCGCATGGCATCGCTTGATATCGCATCTTATGTGCATCGCAACGCATGCGCATTGAGTTACGTCGCATCACATGCGCATGGCTTCGCTTGATATCGCATCTTATGTGCATCGCATCGCATGCGGATTGAGTCACATCACATCACATGCCACTGGCATCGCTTGATATCGCATCTTATATGCATCGCATCGCATGCGCATTGAGTCACTCGCGCCACATACGCATGGCATCGCTTTTTATCGCATCTTGTGTGCATCGCATTGCATGCGCATTGAGCCACGTCTCGTCATATGCGCATGGTATGGCTTGGTATCGCATCTTATGTGCATCGCATCGCATGCGCATTGACCCACATCGTGTCACATGCGCATGGCATCGCATGATATCGCATCTTATGTGCATCGCATCGCAGCGCATTGAGTCACATCGGGTCACATGCGCATGCATCGCTCGACATCGCATCTTAGGTGCATCACATCGCAGGCGCATTGAGTCACATCGCGTCACATGCGCATGGCATCGCTTGATATCGCATGTCATTTACATCGCATCTCATGCGCATTGAGGCAAGTCGCATCACAAGCGCATGGCATCGCTTGATATCGCATCCTTTGTGCATCGCTTCGCATGCGCATTGAGCAACATCGCGTCACATCCGCATGTCATCGCTTGATATCTTATCTTATGTGCATCGCATCGCAGGCCATTGAGTCACATCGCGTCACATGCGCAGGCATCGCTCAACATCGCATCTTACGTGCATCGCATGCGCATTGAGTCAAATCGCATCACATGCGCATGGCATCGCTCGACATCTTATCTTATCTGCATCGCATCGCAGGCTCATAGAGTCACATCGCGTCATATGCGCATGGCATCGCTTGATATCGCATCTTATCTGAATCGCATCGCATGCGGATTAGGTCACATCACGTCACATGCGCATGGCATCGCTTGATATCGCATATTATGTGCATCGCATCGGATGTGCATTGAGTCACTTCGCGTCACATACGCATGTCACCGCGTGATATCGAATCTTATGTGCATCGCATCGCATGCGCATTGAGTCACGACTGGTCACATGCGCATGGTATCGCTTGTAATCGCATCTTATGTGCATCGCATCGCATGCGCATTGAGTCACGTCGCGTCACAAGCGCTTGGCATCGCTTGATATCGCATCATATGTGCATCGCATCGCATGCGCATTGAGTCACGTCGCGTCACATGCGCATGGCATCGCTTGCTATTGCATCTTATGTGCATCGCATTGCATACGCATTGACTCACATCGCGTCACATGCGCATTGCATCGCTTGATATCGCATCTTATGTGCCACGCATCGCATGTGCATTGAGTCACGTCGCGTCACATGCGCATGGCGTCGCTTGTTATCGCATCTTATGTGCATCTCATCGCATGCGCATTGAGCCACGTCGCGACACATGCGCATGGCATCGCTTGCTATCGCATCTTATGTGCATCGCATCGCATACGCATTGACTCACATTGCGTCACATGCGCATTGCATCGCTTGATATCGCATCTTATGTGCCACGCATCGCATGTGCATTGAGTCACGTCGCGTCACATGCGAATGGCGTCGCTTGTTATCGCATCTTATGTGCATCTCATCGCATGCGCATTGAGCCACGTCTCGTCATATGCGCATGGTATCGCTTGATATCGCATCTTGTGTGCATCGCATCGCATGCTCATTGAGCCACGTCTCGTCATCTGCGCATGGTATCGCTTGGTATCGCATCTTATGTGCATCGCATCGCATGCGCATTGAGCCACATCGTGTCACATGCGCATGGCATCGCTTGATATCGCATCTTATGTGCATCGCATCGCAGCGCATTGAGTCACATCGCGTCACATGCGCATGCATCGCTCCACATCGCATCTTACGGGCATCGCATGCGCATTGAGTCACATCGCATCACATGCGCATGGCATCGCTCGACATCGCATCTTATGTGCATCGCATCGCAGGCACATTGAGTCACATCGCGTCACATGCGCATGGCATCGCTTGATATAGCATCTTATGTGCATCGCATCATAGCGCCATGAGTCACATCGCGTCACATGCGCATGCATTGCTCGACATCGCATCTGATGTGCATCGCATGCGCATTGAGTCACGTCGCGTCACATGCGCATGGCATCACTTGATATCGCATCTTGTGTACATCGCTTGCTTATTGAATCACGTCACGTCACATGTGTATGACGTCCCTTGTAATCGCAACTTATGTGCATCGTATTGCAGCGCATTGACTCACATCACGCAACATGCGCATGGCTTCGCTTGATATCGCATCTTATATGCATCGCATCGCATGCCCATTGAGTCACTCGCGCCACATACGCATGGCATCGCTTTTTATCGCATCTTGTGTGTATCGCATTGCATGCGCATTGAGCCACGTCTCGTCATATGCGCATGGTATCGCTTGGGATCGCATCTTATGTGCATCGCATCGCATGCGCATTGACCCACATCGTGTCACATGCGCATGGCATCGCATGATATCGCACCTTATGTGCATCGCATCGCAGCGCATTGAGTCACATCGGGTCACATGCGCATGCATCGCTCGACATCGCATCTTACGTGCATCGCATCGCAGGCGCATTGAGTCACATCGCGTCACATGCGCATGGCATCGCTTAATATAGCATCTTATGTACATCGCATCACAGCGCATTGAGTCACATCGCGTCACATGCGCATGCATTGCTCGACATCGCATCTGATGTGCTTCGTATGCGCATTGAGTCACGTCGCGTCACATGCGCATGGCATCGCTTGATATCGCTTCTTATGTGCATCACTTTTTTATTGAGTCCCGTCGCACCACATGCGCATGACATCGCTCGACATCGCATCTCATGTGCATCGCATCCCATGCGCATTGAGTCAGGTCGCATCACATGCGCATGGCATCGCTTGATATCGCATCTGATGTGCATCGCATCGCATGCGCATTGAGCCACATCGTGTCACATGCGCATGGCATCGCTTGATATCGCATCTTATGTGCATCGCATCGCAGCGCATTGAGTCACATCGCGTCACATGCGCATGCATCGCTCGACATCGCATCTTACGTGCATCGCATGCGCATTGAGTCACATCGCATCACATGCGCATGGCATCGCTCGACATCGCATTTTATGTGCATCGCATCGCAGGCGCATTGAGTCACATCGCGTCACATGCGCATGGCATCGCATGATATAGCATCTTATGTGCATCGCATCACAGCGCATTGAGTCACATCGCGTCTCATGCGCATACATCGCTCGACATCGCATCTTACGTGCATCGCATGCGCATTGAGCCACATCGCATCACATGCGCATGGCATCGCTCGACATCGCATTTTATGTGCATCGCATCGCAGGCCATTGAGTCACATCGCGTCACATGCGCATGCATCGCTCAACATCGCATCTTACGTGCATCGCATGCGCATTGAGTCAAATCGCATCACATGCGCATGGCATCGCTCGACATCTTATCTTATCTGCATCGCATCGCAGGCTCATAGAGTCACATTGCGTCATATGCGCATGGCATCGCTTGATATCGCATCTTATCTGAATCGCATCGCATACGGATTAGGTCACATCACGTCACATGCGCATGGCATCGCTTGATATCGCATATTATGTGCATCGCATCGGATGTGCATTGAGTCACTTCGCGTCATATACGCATGTCACCGCTTGATATCGAATCTCATGTGCATCGCATCGCATGCGCATTGAGTCACGACTGGTCACATGCGCATGGTATCGCTTGTAATCGCACCTTATGTGCATCGCATCGCATGCGCATTGAGTCACGTCGCGTCACATGCGCTTGGCATCGCTTGATATCGCATCTTATGTGCATCGCATCGCATGCGCATTGAGTCACGTCGCGTCACATGCGCATGGCATCGCTTGCTATTGCATCTTATGTGCATCGCATTGCATACGCATTGACTCACATCGCGTCACATGCGCATTACATCGCTTGATATCGCATCTTATGTGCCACGCATCGCATGTGCATTGAGTCACGTCGCGTCACATGCGCATGGCGTCGCTTGTTATCGCATCTTATGTGCATCTCATCGCATGCGCATTGAGCCACGTCGCGTCACATGCGCTTGGCGTCGCTTGATATCGCATCTTATGTGCATCGCATCGCATGCGCATTGAGTCACGTCGCGTCACATGCGCATGGCATCGCTTGCTATCGCATCTTATGTGCATCGCATCGCATACGCATTGACTCACATCGCGTCACATGCGCATTGCATCGCTTGATATCGCATCTTATGTGCCACGCATCGCATGTGCATTGAGTCACGTCGCGTCACATGCGAATGGCGTCGCTTGTTATCGCATCTTATGTGCTTCTCATCGCATGCGCATTGAGCCACGTCTCGTCATATGCGCATGGTATCGCTTGATATCGCATCTTGTGTGCATCGCATCGCATGCTCATTGAGCCACGTCTCGTCATCTGCGCATGGTATCGCTTGGTATCGCATCTTATGTGCATCGCATCGCATGCGCATTGAGCCACATCGTGTCACATGCGCATGGCATCGCTTGATATCGCATCTTATGTGCATCGCATCGCAGCGCATTGAGTCACATCGCGTCACATGCGCATGCATCGCTCCACATCGCATCTTACGTGCATCGCATGCGCATTGAGTCACATCGCATCACATGCGCATGGCATCGCTCGACATCGCATCTTATGTGCTTCGCATCGCAGGCACATTGAGTCACATCGCGTCACATGCGCGTGGCATCGCTTGATATAGCATCTTATGTGCATCGCATCATAGCGCCATGAGTCACATCGCGTCACATGCGCATGCATTGCTCGACATCGCATCTGATGTGCATCGCATGCGCATTGAGTCACGTCGCGTCACATGCGCATGGCATCACTTGATATCGCATCTTGTGTACATCGCTTGCTTATTGAATCACGTCACGTCACATGTGTGTGACGTCCCTTGTAATCGCAACTTATGTGCATCGCATCGCAGGCACATTGAGTCACATCGCGTCACTTGCGCATGTCATCGCTTGATATCGCATCTTATGTGCATCGCATCGCAACGCATTGAGTCACGTCGCGTCACATGTGCACGGCATCGCTTGTTATCGCATGTTATGTGCATCTCTACGCATGCGCATTTAGTCACATCCCGTGTCATGCGCATGGCATCGCTTGATATTGCAACTTACCTGCATCGCATCGCATGCGCATTGAGTCACGTTGCGTCACATGCGCATGGCATCACTTGATATCGCATCTTGTGTACATCGCTTGCTTATTGAATCACGTCACGTCACATGTGTATGACGTCCCTTGTAATCGCAACTTATGTGCATCGTATTGCAGCGCATTGACTCACATCACGCAACATGCGCATGGCTTCGCTTGATATCGCATCTTATATGCATCGCATCGCATGCGCATTGAGTCACTCGCGCCACATACGCATGGCATCGCTTTTTATCGCATCTTGTGTGCATCGCATTGCATGCGCATTGAGCCACGTCTCGTCATATGCGCATGGTATCGCTTGGGATCGCATCTTATGTGCATCGCATCGCATGCGCATTGACCCACATCGTGTCACATGCGCATGGCATCGCATGATATCGCATCTTATGTGCATCGCATCGCAGCGCATTGAGTCACATCGGGTCACATGCGCATGCATCGCTCGACATCGCATCTTACGTGCATCGCATCGCAGGCGCATTGAGTCACATCGCGTCACATGCGCATGGCATCGCTTAATATAGCATCTTATGTGCATCGCATCACAGCGCATTGAGTCACATCGCGTCACATGCGCATGCATTGCTCGACATCGCATCTGATGTGCTTCGTATGCGCATTGAGTCACGTCGCGTCAAATGCGCATGGCATCGCTTGATATCGCTTCTTATGTGCATCACTTTTTTATTGAGTCCCGTCGCACCACATGCGCATGACATCGCTCGACATCGCATCTCATGTGCATCGCATCCCATGCGCATTGAGTCAGGTCGCATCACATGCGCATGGCATCGCTTGATATCGCATCTGATGTGCATCGCATCGCATGCGCATTGAGCCACATCGTGTCACATGCGCATGGCATCGCTTGATATCGCATCTTATGTGCATCGCATCGCAGCGCATTGAGTCACATCGCGTCACATGCGCATGCATCGCTCGACATCGCATCTTACGTGCATCGCATGCGCATTGAGTCACATCGCATCACATGCGCATGGCATCGCTCGACATCGCATTTTATGTGCATCGCATCGCAGGCGCATTGAGCCACATCGCGTCACATGCGCATGGCATCGCATGATATAGCATCTTATGTGCATCGCATCACAGCGCATTGAGTCACATCGCGTCTCATGCGCATACATCGCTCGACATCGCATCTTACGTGCATCGCATGCGCATTGAGCCACATCGCATCACATGCGCATGGCATCGCTCGACATCGCATTTTATGTGCATCGCATCGCAGGCCATTGAGTCACATCGCGTCACATGCGCATGCATCGCTCAACATCGCATCTTACGTGCATCGCATGCGCATTGAGTCAAATCGCATCACATGCGCATGGCATCGCTCGACATCTTATCTTATCTGCATCGCATCGCAGGCTCATAGAGTCACATTGCGTCATATGCGCATGGCATCGCTTGATATCGCATCTTATCTGAATCGCATCGCATACGGATTAGGTCACATCACGTCAAATGCGCATGGCATCGCTTGATATCGCATATTATGTGCATCGCATCGGATGTGCATTGAGTCACTTCGCGTCACATACGCATGTCACCGCTTGATATCGAATTTTATGTGCATCGCATCGCATGCGCATTGAGTCACGACTGGTCACATGCGCATGGTATCGCTTGTAATCGCACCTTATGTGCATCGCATCGCATGCGCATTGAGTCACGTCGCGTCACATGCGCTTGGCATCGCTTGATATCGCATCTTATGTGCATCGCATCGCATGCGCATTGAGTCACGTCGCGTCACATGCGCATGGCATCGCTTGCTATTGCATCTTATGTGCATCGCATTGCATACGCATTGACTCACATCGCGTTACATGCGCATTACATCGCTTGATATCGCATCTTATGTGCCACGCATCGCATGTGCATTGAGTCACGTCGCGTCACATGCGCATGGCGTCGCTTGTTATCGCATCTTATGTGCATCTCATCGCATGCGCATTGAGCCACGTCGCGTCACATGCGCTTGGCGTCGCTTGATATCGCATCTTATGTGCATCGCATCGCATGCGCATTGAGTCACGTCGCGTCACATGCGCATGGCATCGCTTGCTATCGCATCTTATGTGCATCGCATCGCATACGCATTGACTCACATCGCGTCACATGCGCATTGCATCGCTTGATATCGCATCTTATGTGCCACGCATCGCATGTGCATTGAGTCACGTCGCGTCACATGCGAATGGCGTCGCTTGTTATCGCATCTTATGTGCACCTCATCGCATGCGCATTGAGCCACGTGTCGTCATATGCGCATGGTATCGCTTGATATCGCATCTTGTGTGCATCGCATCGCATGCTCATTGAGCCACGTCTTGTCATCTGCGCATGGTATCGCTTGGTATCGCATCTTATGTGCATCGCATCGCATGCGCATTGAGCCACATCGTGTCACATGCGCATGGCATCGCTTGATATCGCATCTTATGTGCATCGCATCGCAGCGCATTGAGTCACATCGCGTCACATGCGCATGCATCGCTCCACATCGCATCTTACGTGCATCGCATGCGCATTGAGTCACATCGCATCACATGCGCATGGCATCGCTCGACATCGCATCTTATGTGCATCGCATCGCAGGCACATTGAGTCACATCGCGTCACATGCGCGTGGCATCGCTTGATATAGCATCTTATGTGCATCGCATCATAGCGCCATGAGTCACATCGCGTCACATGCGCATGCATTGCTCGACATCGCATCTGATGTGCATCGCATGCGCATTGAGTCACGTCGCGTCACATGCGCATGGCATCACTTGATATCGCATCTTGTGTACATCGCTTGCTTATTGAATCACGTCACGTCACATGTGTGTGACGTCCCTTGTAATCGCAACTTATGTGCATCGCATCGCAGGCACATTGAGTCACATCGCGTCACTTGCGCATGTCATCGCTTGATATCGCATCTTATGTGCATCGCATCGCAACGCATTGAGTCACGTCGCGTCACATGTGCACGGCATCGCTTGTTATCGCATGTTATGTGCATCTCTACGCATGCGCATTTAGTCACATCCCGTGTCATGCGCATGGCATCGCTTGATATCGCAACTTACCTGCATCGCATCGCATGCGCATTGAGTCACGTTGCGTCACATGCGCATGGCATCGCTTGATATCGCATCTTATATGCATCGCATGGGTATTGTGTCACGTCGCGTCACATGCGCATGGCATCGCTTGATATCGCAACTTATGTGCATCGCATCGCAAACGTATTGAGTCACATCGCGTCACATGCGCATGGCATCGCTTGATATCACACCTTATGTGCATTGCATCGCAGCGCATTGAGTCACATCACGCCACATGCGCATGGCATCGCTTGATATCGCATCTTATGTGCATCGCAACGCATGCGCATTGAGTTACGTCGCATCACATGCGCATGGCATCGCTTGATATCGCATCTTATGTGCATCGCATCGCATGCGCATTGAGTCACGTCGCGTCACATGCGCATGGCATCGCTTGATATCGCTTCTTATGTGCATCACTTTTTTATTGAGTCCCGTCGCACCACATGCGCATGACATCGCTCGACATCGCATCTCATGTGCATCGCATCCCATGCGCATTGAGTCAGGTCGCATCACATGCGCATGGCATCGCTTGATATCGCATCTGATGTGCATCGCATCGCATGCGCATTGAGCCACATCGTGTCACATGCGCATGGCATCGCTTGATATCGCATCTTATGTGCATCGCATCGCAGCGCATTGAGTCACATCGCGTCACATGTGCATGCATCGCTCGACATCGCATCTTACGTGCATCGCATGCGCATTGAGTCACATCGCATCACATGCGCAAGCCATCGCTCGACATCGCATTTTATGTGCATCGCATCGCAGGCGCATTGAGTCACATCGCGTCACATGCGCATGGCATCGCTTGATATAGCATCTTATGTGCATCGCATCACAGCGCATTGAGTCACATCGCGTCTCATGCGCATACATCGCTCGACATCGCATCTTACGTGCATAGCATGCGCATTGAGCCACATCGCATCACATGCGCATGGCATCGCTCGACATCGCATTTTATGTGCATCGATTCGCAGGCGCATTAGTCACATCGCGTCACATGCGCATGGCATCGCTTGATATAGCATCTTATGTGCATCGCATCACAGTGCATTGAGTCACATCGCGTCGCATGCGCATGCATCGCTTGATATCGCATCTTATGTGCATCGCATGCTTATTCACTCACGTCGCGTCACATGCGCATGGCATCGCTATATCGCATCTTATGTGCATCGCATCGCATGCGCATTGAGTCACGTCGCATCACATGCGCATGGCATCGCGTGAAATCTTATCTTATGTGCATCGCATCGCATGCGCATTGAGTCACATCCCATCACATGCGCTTGGCATCGCTCGACAACGCATCTTATGTGCATGGCATCGCATGCGCGTTGAGTCATGTCTCGTCACATTTGCATGGCATCGCCTTATATCGCATCTTATGTGCATCGCACCGCATGCGCATTGAGTCACGCCGCGTCACATGCGCATGGCATTGCTTGATATCGCATCTAATGTGCATCGCATCGCATGCGCATTGAGTCACGTCGCGTCGCATGCGCATGGCATTGCTTGATATCGCATATTATGTGCATCGAGTCGCATGCGCATTGAGTCACATCGCATCACATGCGCATGGCATTGCTCGAGAACGCATCTTTTTTGCATCGCATCGCATGCGCTTTGAGCCATGTCACGTCACTTTTGCAAGGCATCGCTTGATATCGCACCTTATGTGCATCGCATCGCAAGCGCATTGTGTCACATCGCATAACATGCGCATGGCATCGCTCGACAACGCATCTTATGTGCATCGCATCGCATGCGCATTGAGTCACGTCGCGTCGCACGCGCATGTTATCGCTTGATATCGCATCTTATGTGCATCGCACCGCATGCGCATTCAGCTACGTCGCGGCACATGCGCATGGCGTTCCTTCATATCGCATCTCATGTGCATCCCATTGCATGCGCATTGAGTGACATCGCGTCATATGCGTATGGCATCGCTTGATATCGAATCTTATGTGCATCGCATCGCATGCGCATTGAGTCACATCGCGTCAAATGCACATGGCATCAGTTGATATCGCATCTGAAGTGCATCGCATCGCATGCGCATTGAGTCACGTCGTTTCACATGCGCATGGAATCGCTTGATATCGCATTTTATGTGAGTAGGGTATTTGGGGGGAAGCTGGGCCACATTTTTATGGGCAAGATGGCCGCCATGCGTAATCTAAGCATTACTAGGTAAGGTGGTAGGGGAAGCAGGACGTTGTAGGCGTTTGAGGCTGACTCTAGGGATAATGTTTAAGGCCTATAGCAGTGCATGTATGTTTATGAGCGTCCATGGCAGTTGAGTATGTCGTTCACTGTATCGATGCAAACCTCCTAACGCAAGAGATTTCTATCTTGATTGAATATGTTACCCCAACATGACGCCTCGCCCCACATAGTGGCGCTAACCTAACCTAACCTAGCCTAAGCCCCATACTTCTACTCGTCTAACCTATCCTAACCTAATCTAATCTAGCCTAAGCCCCATACTTCTACTCGTCTAACCTAACCTAACACCTCATCTAATGATTTATTCTTCATCCCTATTGCTCATCTAATCCCTACTCTTTTTACTATATGGTCTTTCATAATTTCACATAACCTAAGCCTCATATTCTAACCTAACCTAACGTTACTTAACCTAAGGGAGCGCAAACCTTCCTATTTATTAACCTGACTTAACCTAGCCTATCTCATCCCATTTTACACGAGCATTATATTCTTCTATAACCTATTCTGACCGTCGCAACATGCCGTTTCAAGCTTAGATATTTCACTTTCTTTTGGAGACGTTCCTCCAACAACTTTAGCTACCTTGAAGATATTACACCCCCCGACATGCAAACCCTAACGATTTCTGAACATTTCATGGTATGTTAGCGCTATTTTAGGAGTTGGTAAGTATTTTAGCCATTTTTGCGGTATTCTAGAGATTTTCAGGATTTTTTTGCAGCTTCATTGGTATTTTCTATGTTTTCACGTCGTTGGTATGGTTTCATGTTTTTAAGGGGCATATGGAGCCCTTTTTAGCGATTTGTTATGCTTTCATGACCACTTTCCATCCTTTTGTAAATGTATGATGTTCTCGTCTAGAGAATTGCTTACAGTCTTTCTAAGACTAACCTAACTTAACCACAAACCTCTTTGCAGACATTTCTTCAACGTTATTTAACATTATACAGGCTTCTTTTTCTGCTTCCTCCGGCTCTTTTCGTAAACTAACATTAGAAGACGTTGTAACCTTGTTATTCAAATAGCTATTGTATCCGTCTTTGTACACTGTTCCAGTATGCTATACATGCCAACTTCATTTAACGATTCTCTTGCATAATTCTGTAGGTTCTAATGGTAACACGTCAAACGTTGCACACATTCCTTCTAAGACTATCCTAACCGAACCTATCCCACCACCACCACCACCACCACCACCACCACCACCACCACCATCGTCATGACCAGCGCCACCATAACGAGCACCACCACCACTACCACCGCAACCTCCACCTCCAACACCACCACCACCACCACCCTAACCTAACCCAACAAAAAAACCATCTTCACCAGCAGCGCTATAACTTGCAAGACCACAAACATCTCCAGCACCAACACCTCCACCATCACCAGCGCCACAATAACCTACATCATCATCATCACCAGCGTAACCACATCCTGCACCACCGTCATATTCTGCAACTATTGTATATAGTATGTTTGACATTTTCTCCATATCTAACCCGAGGTAGTCCCATGTTCTTTTCGAGTATTATTTACAGCTTTAGTCTGCTTTGATTTCTCTCCCTCCTTTATAGGGCTTTTAAACTTCCACTAGATCTCCTAACCATTGATGTTGAAGTTCTTGTTACAGCTACCTTTGCCCTCTGTCACAGAATTGTATACAACTGTATGACTCTTTTGCTTGGTTCTATATGTTCTGGCGGTAACATCTCGAACACTACATGCAGTTTTCTAAGTGTAACCCCACCTACTATGATCTAACCTGCTTATTAAGTGTTCTTTGCAGCTTTATTCAACTTTGTTTTCCTAACCCTTTATAGATTTTTAAACTCATCACTAAAAGATGATCTATCCGCAGATGTTGAGGTACTTATAGCTCAATATTTTTAAGAGATATTCAGCAATACCTTTGATAGTATTTTAACACAATCTTCTGTTTATATAAAGTTAATGAGGGTATACTTACTTTAAGGTAGTAGGGTATACGCCTCTCCTCTTTTATCTGGGCTGGAGACCAGCACTAGAGTTAAAGTCTAGTGGCAGAGTTAACGCCCCCTTTTATAATTTCTATTTTTATTCTTCATTCTTCGACAAGCATCATGGGAAGCACGGAGAAGCCAGGTGAGGATTTTTTTTTTATTTTTTCTTCCTTCTTCGTCAGACATTATTGGAGGCGTGGAGGAGTCAGTTCATAAAATTTTCATTTTCTACAGGAGACGTAACGGAGAAAATAATTCTCTTGAGATCTAAGTTGCATTCTCTTACGCATGGGTTGCGACGCTGTAATGCCCGTACGCATACGTTGATATTCCATCCTCTGCAATTACTCTCTTGTCATCATGAGGCGACAGAGCTATTTTATTAGATTCAACTGTAGAAACATTATGATGTTGGGATAGGATTAAGTTCATAGGGGTTCTTACGATTTTCAAGGTTTTAAGGCACTCCATGTAACTATCGAAGCTGATGTATTGCTTAATGGCGCTATGTTTTATGCCTTTGATCTTTTTTATCACAGAGCCATCAATATCGAGAGCATACATTTTAGGTCTGAGACCAACGAAACGGCGAATGATTTTACCACTTGCTTCATCTTTAAACTTTCCCAACACTTTCTTGTTTTGTGTAGAATAGCATATATGGTTAGCAGGGTAGTCCGCTGTGTCCAGATGTTCAAGCATGTGTAATTTATCCTGGTATATATCAGCTGTAGTCACTCGATGGATGAAGGAATCTGTATCCGTATACAACAGTTTAAGATTCTCAGCTCCATAATATGGAAGTAACACATCGTATTGATACGAATACATTAGTGTCTTGGAAATGTCTAGTACACTCATTCCAATGTATATAGGCTTGTTGAACACTATTTTACGAGAAGCCATATGAACAGCTGCAAGATTAGGACCGTATATGGTTCGATCGATAAATGTAGGCTTGGCTATTAGTTTTTCTAATGTTTTGCAGTTTGACACAAGACGTATATCCATACGATTACGAATATTTTCCATAGTTTTTCCAAACATCGCATTATTGAAAAGTTTGTACAAATCCTTCTCGAAATCGTTTCTTGCTTGCTGTCGTAGGCGATTATTAAATTCGACGTAAGGCTTTAACCAACAAGATTGACGGAATTTTAGTGCTCGATGAATCTTTGACAGTCGTAGACCATGACTAAGAGCCTGTTTCAAGGCCATGTAATGCACCACATACTTCTTTCGAGATCCAAGATGGGCAATTAGTTTCTTTGAAGAGGATTCCCCCGGTTTCATACTCTCAGGCAGAAAGGGTAAATCATTATGAAGTTCATGCAGCTCTGCAGGATATTCCACGTCAACCTCCAAGATATATCCAAAGGAATCATCCCCATTCAACGAACCGAGATGTATATCCTCAGGAGAAACCCACGTAAATCCACCATAAGGAAGGGCGTGACACATAGCCCAACCGTACTGGTTATTGGCGTCTTCGTACGTAATAAAATGAGAGGGTTTACGAGGATCATACTGCTCCATATAGATGTTGTTAGCCTCCGCATACCGGTGAGAAACCTGGCATAACCCTCCTCTTATACCAGATTCAACCATGAGTAGCTGATCGTAATCAAGAAGCAATTCCAACTCGAATCCAGTATACAGCAGCATAGCATCCCATGTAAGTCCCGGAGAGGTAAAATAATGTGCAGGATCCACTTTATGACTTTTCAGGGTTTGGTCTCTAAATTTCTCGAAGACATCTGCTAAGAGAAGAACATCTGAAACTAAGTACAGATCACTGTACTCGCCAAGGTTTAGGACCTTAAAGTGCTTCCACACGTTTAGAGCGTGATCATAGTCCTCACTGCTGATTACTTCGCTGTTTAATCTGTTGTAGAAGGAGTCCCTAGGAGGCAAACATGTATCGTTGAGGGCATCCCACGATGTTACGTAATCATAGGGAAATACCCCCTTACGAGTCATCAAACCAATATTCTCTGCTCCGAAGTACTTTGCTGTTTCAGGATACGTTTCAAGGTTCTTTGCAAGCTTCTCCAAGCTCGTACTGAGAAAGCGGAAAGTATCGACAAATCTGAGTTTAATATCCCCAAAATACTTGGAGAATGATATATAACTTTCCTCTGAATTTGGTATAACCTCTATTCTTTCGCTAGTACACCCTAGCTGCTTAACAATGAAATGAGAGTCATACCCACTCAGGTTATGCATGAAGACAGGTATATAATTAGGTGTTTTACAAGCCAGGTTACATTTATTGTGTAAAGATCCTCTGTACGCCCCGGACACATGATCGTGATCGCGAACCTTCCAATTATCTTCTGTAAATTCATGTTCACACAGGTAGCATATTGTAGAAGCATCGAATGATTCTTGTTCTTCAGCTGTAAGATTAAGAGGTTTAGCAGATTTGTATAAGTCGCTTATTTTATTTGCCAGATCCATCAGGCATCCCATAAACATCTGTGCAGCGTCAGGCCCTCGGTAAACATATGGTTCAGTAGGAAGAGTTGTTTCTAGTTGTTCAACACTGGACGAAGGCTTCACATAAACACAAAAGCTCATGGGAGAATGACTTTGATAGGGAGTTGTGTAGGAGGTTTCAGGGTTAGAGGAGCAGGTATGGAGAGGGCTAAGAATGCATTCAAAATCGGCGTAGATAACATAGGACAGTTTCAACATCCTCTCAACATTCTTGAATTTAACGATAGAGTTATCCTTTGTAGGCATAACGCATCTAGCAATACCATGTTGTCTACATATTTCTCGGTGCTCTTCTAATTTTTTCATTCCACTTCGTCCATGTCGGTCATCAAAATGACTAAAACATCTTTTACATACATAAATTCGTTCTTTATGCTTAGTTTTCTGCACACGAATAAGCTTCTCAAAATCCTTTATATAAGCATAGTGATATCTGTCAGTAGCATTACTCAACAGAAGGAGATCGCGATGATCATCTAATTCTTCATCAATCACCTTTATTGGAAACACTTCATGTTTATCATCCACTCCAAACACATTTATGGATATATTATTGAGTTTTTCAAATTTAGCGATTTCACCCAAGCTCGTAGGAAATGAGACGCATGAGAAATCGTATTTTTCTTGGAGATCCTTATACTTGCTAACACGCTGAGGTTTATTTCGAATGAACTTAGCCAGAACAGCGTACATAAAGCATTTCTCATCGTTGTAGTTCTGAGGGTTTATACAGGCTTTCTTCGCATCCAAAGATGACGGTAGAGGAATATAGCTGCTCCCTCGAAGAAGATTATACCTGTTAATACGTAGTCGAACGCCATCAACACTCAGAAGAGCCCAATTACTGCCTTTCAACTTACTTTCCTCCATTTCAACACGAAGTTTCTCGAATTTTTTTTCCAAGATGGCATCCAAGTCACTGTCTAAAAACACAGCATTATTACGCGTTTTGAAGGCTTTGTCAGTGATGTCTCCAACAGCATTCACAAACTTACATTCAGCCATAATGTTAATTTTCAAACTTTTATGAGCCCGCAGCTCCTTCTGAACAGCATGAATTATGCGCTGCTTAGCCTGCTGCAGGTATGAATTTAGATCCTGACTTGCAGGGCATTGGATGAAAAACGATTTCAGCCGATCCTGAAAAGCCGTTTCATATTCTACAACATCATCTTCATCAGGAGACATTAACAATAATTTATGCTTAGTAGGTTCGAATTTGACTTTCTTAGCATCTAGAGCCCTATCACAGCGCCCTTCATGTACATCCCTTCGATTTTCAGTACCGTAAACATCACCACAATGTCTACACTCGAAAAACTCACCACATATCAGCTCATGCCTCTTCTTATGATAACCGCGTAGAAAACTCTTGTCACATTTGCTGCACCTATAATCCGGTATAGCATTCAGAACCGATTCCATTACTACACCATTCCACATCTTTATAATATGTAGTGCAACACTTGTAAATTATACAAATCAATAAATGCTTATAGCAGTTTCCACTGACTCGCCTTAATAACTTATCAAAACTATTGAACAGTAATCTCGCTAAGAGAAGCTGATGTGCTCGACTCGAAGGATAATTACTGAATAACTATCTAAGCTCAAGCAAACCCTACTTATTCTGAAAGCACGGATCTCTCAGGGAACTACATAATTCAAGATCACGCTTGCAGCGCCTTATAGCGGCTTCAATCAGTACTAAAACGCACATTCTACAGATTTTATACTTTTATGATGGTAAATTATATATTAGTCATCAACTATCCGTATTTTTATTATTTTTTATCGTTTTTTACGTACTTTGAGACAAATCCAGTTTCGAATTAAGACGCGAAACGATAGCTACGTATCTTTAAGTAACAAACACATTACTTTTAACGATATCGAATGACAGTGATAGAAGCACTTGAACATTATTTAAACGCTTAAAAACCATTTTTTTCGCTATATTTCACAAATTTCAGCATTAGAGTCCTATGACGTCACACTCAAGCATCGACGGAATGTCTGCTACCTCCAAACATGTTTCTACAAGTCTAATGACGTCACGCAAGCACCATACAGAAGGCATAATTCAACGACAAAGACATTAGTTTTAACTATACATTCCCACAAAAAATAAACCTATTTGAAAGCGTCTTAACACGTTAACTTCAATACATGTATATAAAACCTCTAATATAGCAATAAAAAGAAAGGCAAAGAAATAAAGAAGAAATAAAATAAAGGGAAAAGAAATTATCAGCACAATACACCCTTAGAAATGAGGTTATTCCATATCTTTCATCATTCAGTCAACTAACATAGCTAAATGACGTCACACAGTAGCGGCGACGTTCTGTCTACACTCCTTCAAAACAAGTTCAGACAGGAAAGTCTCCCCACCCTCGGATCCACGTAGCAACATTATGAGAAGGCCAACAGTAACCTCCAAACCACCAGAGTGAGTATATGGAACGTAAACACCCGACAGCGCTTTTCACCGTTTAACCTTATTTGCATCATATTTTTCCAGGTACTCATCAATCATTGTACTACACACATCATATAGATTACAATACTTAGCGTTGTATGCTATAATTTGTAATGTTCACGATTTTATACTCATTTAATGATTTAAATTCAACATTTCTAGCGTTCACCCTCTTCTTCTTCTTCATCATCTTCTTCTTCTCATATCACACCTTTACATTAGCCCTGTTCTCCTCCTTCGTGCTGTCAAGAAATATACGCGTAATTGGACGTTATTAGCTTAAATATTAAAGAAAATAACAGCATTCTCCGTCAATTATATCTAAACGGCTTTTTCCAGGTTATACGTATTTTAAGGTTTTAGAATCAAGGTAAGCAACGCTTCTCTCAATAAGAACGTTTGATACTTGATTTTTAAATATCACTAATTCAAGCCTTATTTCAAGCCTCTAAGAGCCATAGTTTACTAGGTATTTAAATGGACCCCTAGAGATTCGAACTAGACCCTCAGTATAAAAATTACCAATTTATCCATAAATCAGGACCAGAGTATTTAACTGAAGCGTTTAACTTTTTATTTCAAAGCGCTATCTTTATTGATTCTCGAATAAATCGACTTTGAAGTAATTGCCCCCTCCCGGTAATCGAACTATGAGTCGTAGGGATACAATTTTCTAATATATAACTTTATGCGTCAAGTTACCCTAATTTGTCTTTACATTACTATTCCAAGTGCAACAAATCGCGATATAGGTCAAAATTCAATAATTGTCCGCAACGTAGGAATCGAACCCACGCTACCTCAACTCTAGAATGTTAGAAAATAATTGTCCTTAACGAGTTTTACCATATAAAGTTTATTTCAGTCTTCTAGCTTAAGCGATTCTCGAGATAATTAAATTCATCAAATCAGGATTGGAACCCAAGACTCCAGGATCCCGAGCATACCACAGAGGAAAGTCCATAACAATACCAATTTAATAAAATTTATTCGAAGTTTTTATCACTAATAGTTTAGGAATTATTCCAATAACAAAAGTATCGATTGCCCGGGAATCGATCCCTAGACCCACGACGACCTTCAAAATCAGATCAGAAGATGCGCCATTTTAATAGAACATAATCACCGTTTACCGCATTTCGATATCTCATTTAGTTTACGAGTAATCAGCGATCAAACGTAGTAGTGTACTTTTGCCGGTTTGAACACACTTTGCATATCAAAGGGTTGCCGCTAATTGATTACACGTGTTTAACACGTGTTTTTCACACACCCCCTTCCCTTTGTCGGTGAAAAGCCGACAAAGGGGCAACCCTCCTTATGTCAGATTACCATCGACAAGGGTTGACAGGTTAATTGCCCATGTTAACATGTGTTTAACATGTGGTCAATTATCGGGCGGCATTGACCTCAAAGGGTTAAGCCGGCTAAAGTACCCTACTACGTTTGATCGCTGATTACTCGTAAACTAAATGAGATATCGAAATGCGGTAAACGGTGATTATGTTCTATTAAAATGGTGCATCTTCTGATCTGATTTTGAAGGTCGTCGTGGGACTAGGGATCGATTCCCGGGCAATCGATACTTTTGTTATTGGAATAATTCCTAAACTATTAGTGATAAAAACTTCGAATAAATTTTATTAAATTGGTATTGTTATGGACTTTCCTCTGTGGTATGCTCGGGATCCTGGAGTCTTGGGTTCCAATCCTGATTTGATGAATTTAATTATCTCGAGAATCGCTTAAGCTAGAAGACTGAAATAAACTTTATATGGTAAAACTCGTTAAGGACAATTATTTTCTAACATTCTAGAGTTGAGGTAGCGTGGGTTCGATTCCTACGTTGCGGACAATTATTGAATTTTGACCTATATCGCGATTTGTTGCACTTGGAATAGTAATGTAAAGACAAATTAGGGTAACTTGACGCATAAAGTTATATATTAGAAAATTGTATCCCTACGACTCATAGTTCGATTACCGGGAGGGGGCAATTACTTCAAAGTCGATTTATTCGCGAATCAATAAAGATAGCGCTTTGAAATAAAAAGTTAAACGCTTCAGTTAAATACTCTGGTCCTGATTTATGGATAAATTGGTAATTTTTATACTGAGGGTCTAGTTCGAATCTCTAGGGGTCCATTTAAATACCTAGTAAACTATGGCTCTTAGAGGCTTGAAATAAGGCTTGAATTAGTGATATTTAAAAATCAAGTATCAAACGTTCTTATTGAGAGAAGCGTTGCTTACCTTGATTCTAAAACCTTAAAATACGTATAACCTGGAAAAAGCCGTTTAGATATAATTGACGGAGAATGCTGTTATTTTCTTTAATATTTAAGCTAATAACGTCCAATTACGCGTATATTTCTTGACAGCACGAAGGAGGAGAACAGGGCTAATGTAAAGGTGTGATATGAGAAGAAGAAGATGATGAAGAAGAAGAAGAGGGTGAACGCTAGAAATGTTGAATTTAAATCATTAAATGAGTATAAAATCGTGAACATTACAAATTATAGCATACAACGCTAAGTATTGTAATCTATATGATGTGTGTAGTACAATGATTGATGAGTACCTGGAAAAATATGATGCAAATAAGGTTAAACGGTGAAAAGCGCTGTCGGGTGTTTACGTTCCATATACTCACTCTGGTGGTTTGGAGGTTACTGTTGGCCTTCTCATAATGTTGCTACGTGGATCCGAGGGTGGGGAGACTTTCCTGTCTGAACTTGTTTTGAAGGAGTGTAGACAGAACGTCGCCGCTACTGTGTGACGTCATTTAGCTATGTTAGTTGACTGAATGATGAAAAATATGGAATAACCTCATTTCTAAGGGTGTATTGTGCTGATAATTTCTTTTCCCTTTATTTTATTTCTTCTTTATTTCTTTGCCTTTCTTTTTATTGCTATATTAGAGGTTTTATATACATGTATTGAAGTTAACGTGTTAAGACGCTTTCAAATAGGTTTATTTTTTGTGGGAATGTATAGTTAAAACTAATGTCTTTGTCGTTGAATTATGCCTTCTGTATGGTGCTTGCGTGACGTCATTAGACTTGTAGAAACATGTTTGGAGGTAGCAGACATTCCGTCGATGCTTGAGTGTGACGTCATAGGACTCTAATGCTGAAATTTGTGAAATATAGCGAAAAAAATGGTTTTTAAGCGTTTAAATAATGTTCAAGTGCTTCTATCACTGTCATTCGATATCGTTAAAAGTAATGTGTTTGTTACTTAAAGATACGTAGCTATCGTTTCGCGTCTTAATTCGAAACTGGATTTGTCTCAAAGTACGTAAAAAACGATAAAAAATAATAAAAATACGGATAGTTGATGACTAATATATAATTTACCATCATAAAAGTATAAAATCTGTAGAATGTGCGTTTTAGTACTGATTGAAGCCGCTATAAGGCGCTGCAAGCGTGATCTTGAATTATGTAGTTCCCTGAGAGATCCGTGCTTTCAGAATAAGTAGGGTTTGCTTGAGCTTAGATAGTTATTCAGTAATTATCCTTCGAGTCGAGCACATCAGCTTCTCTTAGCGAGATTACTGTTCAATAGTTTTGATAAGTTATTAAGGCGAGTCAGTGGAAACTGCTATAAGCATTTATTGATTTGTATAATTTACAAGTGTTGCACTACATATTATAAAGATGTGGAATGGTGTAGTAATGGAATCGGTTCTGAATGCTATACCGGATTATAGGTGCAGCAAATGTGACAAGAGTTTTCTACGCGGTTATCATAAGAAGAGGCATGAGCTGATATGTGGTGAGTTTTTCGAGTGTAGACATTGTGGTGATGTTTACGGTACTGAAAATCGAAGGGATGTACATGAAGGGCGCTGTGATAGGGCTCTAGATGCTAAGAAAGTCAAATTCGAACCTACTAAGCATAAATTATTGTTAATGTCTCCTGATGAAGATGATGTTGTAGAATATGAAACGGCTTTTCAGGATCGGCTGAAATCGTTTTTCATCCAATGCCCTGCAAGTCAGGATCTAAATTCATACCTGCAGCAGGCTAAGCAGCGCATAATTCATGCTGTTCAGAAGGAGCTGCGGGCTCATAAAAGTTTGAAAATTAACATTATGGCTGAATGTAAGTTTGTGAATGCTGTTGGAGACATCACTGACAAAGCCTTCAAAACGCGTAATAATGCTGTGTTTTTAGACAGTGACTTGGATGCCATCTTGGAAAAAAAATTCGAGAAACTTCGTGTTGAAATGGAGGAAAGTAAGTTGAAAGGCAGTAATTGGGCTCTTCTGAGTGTTGATGGCGTTCGACTACGTATTAACAGGTATAATCTTCTTCGAGGGAGCAGCTATATTCCTCTACCGTCATCTTTGGATGCGAAGAAAGCCTGTATAAACCCTCAGAACTACAACGATGAGAAATGCTTTATGTACGCTGTTCTGGCTAAGTTCATTCGAAATAAACCTCAGCGTGTTAGCAAGTATAAGGATCTCCAAGAAAAATACGATTTCTCATGCGTCTCATTTCCTACGAGCTTGGGTGAAATCGCTAAATTTGAAAAACTCAATAATATATCCATAAATGTGTTTGGAGTGGATGATAAACATGAAGTGTTTCCAATAAAGGTGATTGATGAAGAATTAGATGATCATCGCGATCTCCTTCTGTTGAGTAATGCTACTGACAGATATCACTATGCTTATATAAAGGATTTTGAGAAGCTTATTCATGTGCAGAAAACTAAGCATAAAGAACGAATTTATGTATGTAAAAGATGTTTTAGTCATTTTGATGACCGACATGGACGAAGTGGAATGAAAAAATTAGAAGAGCACCGAGAAATATGTAGACAACATGGTATTGCTAGATGCGTTATGCCTACAAAGGATAACTCTATCGTTAAATTCAAGAATGTTGAGAGGATGTTGAAACTGCCCTATGTTATCTACGCCGATTTTGAATGCATTCTTAGCCCTCTCCATACCTGCTCCTCTAACCCTGAAACCTCCTACACAACTCCCTATCAAAGTCATTCTCCCATGAGCTTTTGTGTTTATGTGAAGCCTTCGTCCAGTGTTGAACAACTAGAAACAACTCTTCCTACTGAACCATATGTTTACCGAGGGCCTGACGCTGCACAGATGTTTATGGGATGCCTGATGGATCTGGCAAATAAAATAAGCGACTTATACAAATCTGCTAAACCTCTTAATCTTACAGCTGAAGAACAAGAATCATTCGATGCTTCTACAATATGCTACCTGTGTGAACATGAATTTACAGAAGATAATTGGAAGGTTCGCGATCACGATCATGTGTCCGGGGCGTACAGAGGATCTTTACACAATAAATGTAACCTGGCTTGTAAAACACCTAATTATATACCTGTCTTCATGCATAACCTGAGTGGGTATGACTCTCATTTCATTGTTAAGCAGCTAGGGTGTACTAGCGAAAGAATAGAGGTTATACCAAATTCAGAGGAAAGTTATATATCATTCTCCAAGTATTTTGGGGATATTAAACTCAGATTTGTCGATACTTTCCGCTTTCTCAGTACGAGCTTGGAGAAGCTTGCAAAGAACCTTGAAACGTATCCTGAAACAGCAAAGTACTTCGGAGCAGAGAATATTGGTTTGATGACTCGTAAGGGGGTATTTCCCTATGATTACGTAACATCGTGGGATGCCCTCAACGATACATGTTTGCCTCCTAGGGACTCCTTCTACAACAGATTAAACAGCGAAGTAATCAGCAGTGAGGACTATGATCACGCTCTAAACGTGTGGAAGCACTTTAAGGTCCTAAACCTTGGCGAGTACAGTGATCTGTACTTAGTTTCAGATGTTCTTCTCTTAGCAGATGTCTTCGAGAAATTTAGAGACCAAACCCTGAAAAGTCATAAAGTGGATCCTGCACATTATTTTACCTCTCCGGGACTTACATGGGATGCTATGCTGCTGTATACTGGAATCGAGTTGGAATTGCTTCTTGATTACGATCAGCTACTCATGGTTGAATCTGGTATAAGAGGAGGGTTATGCCAGGTTTCTCACCGGTATGCGGAGGCTAACAACATCTATATGGAGCAGTATGATCCTCGTAAACCCTCTCATTTTATTACGTACGAAGACGCCAATAACCAGTACGGTTGGGCTATGTGTGACGCCCTTCCTTATGGTGGATTTACGTGGGTTTCTCCTGAGGATATACATCTCGGTTCGTTGAATGGGGATGATTCCTTTGGATATATCTTGGAGGTTGACGTGGAATATCCTGCAGAGCTGCATGAACTTCATAATGATTTACCCTTTCTGCCTGAGAGTATGAAACCGGGGGAATCCTCTTCAAAGAAACTAATTGCCCATCTTGGATCTCGAAAGAAGTATGTGGTGCATTACATGGCCTTGAAACAGGCTCTTAGTCATGGTCTACGACTGTCAAAGATTCATCGAGCACTAAAATTCCGTCAATCTTGTTGGTTAAAGCCTTACGTCGAATTTAATAATCGCCTACGACAGCAAGCAAGAAACGATTTCGAGAAGGATTTGTACCAACTTTTCAATAATGCGATGTTTGGAAAAACTATGGAAAATATTCGTAATCGTATGGATATACGTCTTGTGTCAAACTGCAAAACATTAGAAAAACTAATAGCCAAGCCTACATTTATCGATCGAACCATATACGGTCCTAATCTTGCAGCTGTTCATATGGCTTCTCGTAAAATAGTGTTCAACAAGCCTATATACATTGGAATGAGTGTACTAGACATTTCCAAGACACTAATGTATTCGTATCAATACGATGTGTTACTTCCATATTATGGAGCTGAGAATCTTAAACTGTTGTATACGGATACAGATTCCTTCATCCATCGAGTGACTACAGCTGATATATACCAGGATAAATTACACATGCTTGAACATCTGGACACAGCGGACTACCCTGCTAACCATATATGCTATTCTACACAAAACAAGAAAGTGTTGGGAAAGTTTAAAGATGAAGCAAGTGGTAAAATCATTCGCCGTTTCGTTGGTCTCAGACCTAAAATGTATGCTCTCGATATTGATGGCTCTGTGATAAAAAAGATCAAAGGCATAAAACATAGCGCCATTAAGCAATACATCAGCTTCGATAGTTACATGGAGTGCCTTAAAACCTTGAAAATCGTAAGAACCCCTATGAACTTAATCCTATCCCAACATCATAATGTTTCTACAGTTGAATCTAATAAAATAGCTCTGTCGCCTCATGATGACAAGAGAGTAATTGCAGAGGATGGAAAATCAACGTATGCGTACGGGCATTACAGCGTCGCAACCCATGCGTAAGAGAATGCAACTTAGATCTCAAGAGAATTATTTTCTCCGTTACGTCTCCTGTAGAAAATGAAAATTTTATGAACTGACTCCTCCACGCCTCCAATAATGTCTGACGAAGAAGGAAGAAAAAATAAAAAAAAATCCTCACCTGGCTTCTCCGTGCTTCCCATGATGCTTGTCGAAGAATGAAGAATAAAAATAGAAATTATAAAAGGGGGCGTTAACTCTGCCACTAGACTTTAACTCTAGTGCTGGTCTCCAGCCCAGATAAAAGAGGAGAGGCGTATACCCTACTACCTTAAAGTAAGTATACCCTCATTAACTTTATATAAACAGAAGATTGTGTTAAAATACTATCAAAGGTATTGCTGAATATCTCTTAAAAATATTGAGCTATAAGTACCTCAACATCTGCGGATAGATCATCTTTTAGTGATGAGTTTAAAAATCTATAAAGGGTTAGGAAAACAAAGTTGAATAAAGCTGCAAAGAACACTTAATAAGCAGGTTAGATCATAGTAGGTGGGGTTACACTTAGAAAACTGCATGTAGTGTTCGAGATGTTACCGCCAGAACATATAGAACCAAGCAAAAGAGTCATACAGTTGTATACAATTCTGTGACAGAGGGCAAAGGTAGCTGTAACAAGAACTTCAACATCAATGGTTAGGAGATCTAGTGGAAGTTTAAAAGCCCTATAAAGGAGGGAGAGAAATCAAAGCAGACTAAAGCTGTAAATAATACTCGAAAAGAACATGGGACTACCTCGGGTTAGATATGGAGAAAATGTCAAACATACTATATACAATAGTTGCAGAATATGACGGTGGTGCAGGATGTGGTTACGCTGGTGATGATGATGATGTAGGTTATTGTGGCGCTGGTGATGGTGGAGGTGTTGGTGCTGGAGATGTTTGTGGTCTTGCAAGTTATAGCGCTGCTGGTGAAGATGGTTTTTTTGTTGGGTTAGGTTAGGGTGGTGGTGGTGGTGGTGTTGGAGGTGGAGGTTGCGGTGGTAGTGGTGGTGGTGCTCGTTATGGTGGCGCTGGTCATGACGATGGTGGTGGTGGTGGTGGTGGTGGTGGTGGTGGTGGTGGTGGTGGGATAGGTTCGGTTAGGATAGTCTTAGAAGGAATGTGTGCAACGTTTGACGTGTTACCATTAGAACCTACAGAATTATGCAAGAGAATCGTTAAATGAAGTTGGCATGTATAGCATACTGGAACAGTGTACAAAGACGGATACAATAGCTATTTGAATAACAAGGTTACAACGTCTTCTAATGTTAGTTTACGAAAAGAGCCAGAGGAAGCAGAAAAAGAAGCCTGTATAATGTTAAATAACGTTGAAGAAATGTCTGCAAAGAGGTTTGTGGTTAAGTTAGGTTAGTCTTAGAAAGACTGTAAGCAATTCTCTAGACGAGAACATCATACATTTACAAAAGGATGGAAAGTGGTCATGAAAGCATAAAAAATCGCTAAAAAGGGCTCCATATGCCCCTTAAAAACATTAAACCATACTAACGACGTGAAAACATAGAAAATACCAATGAAGCTGCAAAAAAATCCTGAAAATCTCTAGAATACCGCAAAAATGGCTAAAATACTTACCAACTCCTAAAATAGCGCTAACATACCATGAAATGTTCAGAAATCGTTAGGGTTTGCATGTCGGGGGGTGTAATATCTTCAAGGTAGCTAAAGTTGTTGGAGGAACGTCTCCAAAAGAAAGTGAAATATCTAAGCTTGAAACGGCATGTTGCGACGGTCAGAATAGGTTATAGAAGAATATAATGCTCGTGTAAAATGGGATGAGATAGGCTAGGTTAAGTCAGGTTAATAAATAGGAAGGTTTGCGCTCCCTTAGGTTAAGTAACGTTAGGTTAGGTTAGAATATGAGGCTTAGGTTATGTGAAATTATGAAAGACCATATAGTAAAAAGAGTAGGGATTAGATGAGCAATAGGGATGAAGAATAAATCATTAGATGAGGTGTTAGGTTAGGTTAGACGAGTAGAAGTATGGGGCTTAGGCTAGATTAGATTAGGTTAGGATAGGTTAGACGAGTAGAAGTATGGGGCTTAGGCTAGGTTAGGTTAGGTTAGCGCCACTATGTGGGGCGAGGCGTCATGTTGGGGTAACATATTCAATCAAGATAGAAATCTCTTGCGTTAGGAGGTTTGCATCGATACAGTGAACGACATACTCAACTGCCATGGACGCTCATAAACATACATGCACTGCTATAGGCCTTAAACATTATCCCTAGAGTCAGCCTCAAACGCCTACAACGTCCTGCTTCCCCTACCACCTTACCTAGTAATGCTTAGATTACGCATGGCGGCCATCTTGCCCATAAAAATGTGGCCCAGCTTCCCCCCAAATACCCTACTTATGTGCATCGCATCGCATGCTTATTGAGTCACGTCGCGTCACATGCGCATGGCATCGCTTGATATCGCATATTCTGTGCATCGCATCGCATGCGCATTGAGTCACTTCGCATCACATGCGTATGGCATCGCTTGATATCGCATCTTATGTGCATCGCATCGCATGCTTATTGAGTCACGTCGCGTCACATGCGCATGGCATCGCTTGATATCGCATCTCATGTGCATCGCATGCGCATTGAAACACATCGAGTCACATGCGCATGGCATCAGTTGATATCGCATCTTATGTGCATCGCATCGCATGCGCATTGAGTCGCTTCGCATCACATGCGTATGGCATCGCTTGATAACGCATCTTATGTGCATCGCATCGCATCGCATGCGCATTCACTCACATTCCAACATCAATTGCGCATGGCATCGCTCGACAACGCATCTTATGTGCATCGCATCGCATGTGCATTGAGTCATGTCTCGTCACCTTTGCATGGCATCGCTTGATGTCGTATCTTATGTGAATAGCATCACATGCGCATTGAGTCACGTCGCGTCACATGCGCATGGCATCGCTTGATATCGCATCTTATGTGCATTGCATCGTATGCGCATTGAGTCACAGCGCCTCACATGCGCATGTCATCACTTGATATCGCATCCTATGTATATCGCATGCGCATTGAGTCACTTCGCATCACATGCACATGGCATTGCTCTATATTTCATTTTATGTGCATCGCATCGCATGCGCATTGACTCACATCGCGTCATATGCGCATGGCATCGCTTGATATCGCATCTTATGTGCATCGCATCGCAGGGCATTGAGTCACATCGCGTCACATACGCATGCATCGCCCGACATCACATCTTATGTGCATCGCATGCGCATTGATTCACGTCGCGTCACATGCGCATGGCATCACTTGATATCGCATCTTATGCTCATCGCATCGCATGCGCTTTGAGTCACTGCGTATCACATGTGCATGGCATCGCTTGATATCGCATCTTATGTGCATCACAACGTATGCGCATTGAGTCACATCGCATCACATGCGCATGGCATCGCTCGACAACGCATCTTATGTGCATCGCATCGCATGCGCATTGAGTAACGTCGCGTCACATGCGCATGGCATCGCTTGATATCGCATCTTATTTGAATCGCACCGCATGCGCATTCAGTCAGGTCGCGTAACATGCGCATGGCATCGCTTGATATCGCATCTCATGTGCATCGCATGCGCATTGAGTCACGTCGCGTCGCATTCTCATGGCATTGCTTGATATCACACCTTATGTTCATCGCATCGCATGTGCATTGAGTCACGTCACACCACATGCGCATAACATCGCTCGATATCACATCTTTTGTGCTTCGCATCGCATGCGCATTGGGTGACATCGCGTCATATGCGCATGGCATCGATTGATATCGCATCTAATGTGCATCGCATCGCACCCCATTGAATCACATGCGCATGCATCGCTCGACATCGCATCTTATGTGCATTGCAAGCGCATTGAGTCACATCGCATCACACGCGCATGGAATCGCTTGATATCGCATCTTATATGCATCGCATGCGCAATGAGTCACGTCGCGTCGCATTCTCATGGCATTGCTTGATATCACATCTTATGTTCATCGCATCGCATGTGCATTGAGTCACGTCGCAGCACATGCGCATAACATCGCTGGATATCGCATTTTTTTGCATCGCATCGCATGCTAATTGAGTGACATCGCGTCATATGCGCATGGCATCGCTTGATATCGAATCTTATGTGCATCGCATCTCATGCGCATTGAGTCACGTCGCGTCACATGTGCATGTTATCGCTTCATATCGCATCTTATGTGCATCGCACCGCATGTGCATTCAGTTACGATGCGTCACATGGGCATGGCGTTGCTTCATATCGCATCTCATGTGCATCGCATCGCATGCGCATTGAGTCACGTAGCACCAAATGCGCAAGATATCGCTCGATATCGCAACTTTTGTCCATCGCATCGGATGCGCATTGGGTCACATCGCATCACATGCGCATGGCATCGTACGACAACAAATCTTATGTGCATCGCATCAGTAGGGTATTTGGGGGGAAGCTGGGCCACTTTTTTATGGGCAAGATGGCCGCCATGCGTAATCTAAGGATTATTAGGTAGGAGCATAGAAGGACGCAGGATGTAGGTGTTTGAAGGAATCTCTAGGGATGACTCTTAAGGCCTATAGCAGTGTATGTATGCTTATGAGCGTTCATGGTGCCTGAGTATGTCGTTCACTATATTGATGTATGCCACCTAACACAGGAGCTTTCTATCTTGATTGAATATATTACCCCAACATAATGTTACCTAGCCCCACATTGCCTGACTAACCTAACCTAACCTAACCTAACCTAACCTAACCTAACCTAACCTAACCTAACCTAACCTAACCTATCCTAATCTAACATGGCCTAGCCTAACCTAAGATAGATCCTCTTATTATTATTTATTCTATTCTACTAACATGATACGTTTCTAGACATTCATTCTATCCTCTTATCATCTATCCTATTCCCTCCTCAGCTTATCTATTCTATCCTGTCATACGCTACCCTGATCTCCCTCTAGGAATTTCATAAACATTTTGATACTATTTTGAGTCCTCTGATAGATCTTTTTAAGCACTTTTAGCATATTCTTGATGCTTTTACAACATATTTAAGAATTTTTCAGACAATTTTCAGAATTATTCAGTCATTTTCATACATTTTTAAGACGTTTCGCCCCATTTTGCTACAATTTTGCACCCTCTGTTAGATCTTTTAGACGCTTTTAGTATATTCAGGGCGCTTTTTTTACAACATATTTAACAACTTTTCAGACAATTTTCAGAGTTATTCAGTCATTTTCATACATTTTTTAAGACGTTTCACCCCATTTTGCTACAATTTTGCATCCTCTGTTAGATCTTTTAGACGCTTTTAGTATATTCAGGGCGCTTTTACAACATATTTAAGAATTTTTCAGACAATTTTCAGAATTATTCAGTCATTTTCATACATTTTTAAGACGTTTCGCCCCATTTTGCTACAATTTTGCACCCTCTGTTAGATCTTTTAGACGCTTTTAGTATATTCAGGGCGCTTTTTTTACAACATATTTAACAACTTTTCAGACAATTTTCAGAGTTATTCAGTCATTTTCATACATTTTTTAAGACGTTTCACCCCATTTTGCTACAATTTTGCATCCTCTGTTAGATCTTTTAGACGCTTTTAGTATATTCAGGGCGCTTTTACAACATATTTAACAACTTTTCAGACAATTTTCAGAGTTATTCAGTCATTTTCATACATTTTTAAGACATTTCACCCCATTTTACTGCTATTTGCACCCTCTGTTAGATCTTTTAGACGCTTTTAGTATATTCAGGGCGCTTTTACAACATATTTAACAACTTGTCAGACAATTTTCAGAGTTATTCAGTCATTTTCATACATTTTTAAGACATTTCACCCCATTTTACTGCTATTTGCACCCTCTGTTAGATCTTTTGGACGCTTTTAGTATATTCAGAACGCTTTTAACAACATATTTAACAACTTTTCAGACAATTTTCAGAGTTATTCAATCATTTTCATACATTTTTAGGACATTTCACCCCATTTTACTGCTATTTGCACCCTCCTTTATAGAACTTTTAAACTTCCAGTAGAAGATGTCCTAACCATTGATGTTGAAGTTCTTATTACTGCTATTTTTGCCCTCTGTCACAGAATTTTATACAACTGTATGACTCTTTTGCTTGGTTCAGTATGTTCTGGGGGTAACATCTCGAACACACCGAGTAGTTTTTCTAAGTCTAACCCCACCTATTATGATCTAACCTGCTTTTAAAATGTTCTTTACAAATTTATTCAACATTGTTTTTTCTAGCCCTTTATAGAGCTTTAAAATATTACTAAAAGATGTTCTATCCGCTGATGTTGAAGTACTTATAGCTCAGTATTTTTAAGATATATTCAGCAATATCTTTGATAGTATTTTAACACAATCTTCTGTTTATATAAACTTAATCAGGGTATACTTACTTTAAGGTAGTAGGATAGACGCCTCTCCTCTTTTATCTGGGCTGGAGACCAGCACTAGGGTTAAAGTCTAGTGGCAGAGTTAACGCCTCCCTTTATAATTTCTATTTTTCTTCTTTCTTCGACAAGCATCGTGGGAAGCACGGAGAAGCCACGTGAGTAATTTTTTTATTTTTTCTTCTTTCTTCGTCAGACATCATCGGAGGCGTGGAGGAGTCAGTTGATTAAATTTTCATGTTCTACAGGAGACGTAATGGAGAAAATACTTATCTTGAGATCTAAGTTGCATTCTCTTACGTATGGGTTGCAACGTTGTAATGCCCGTACGCATACGTTGATATTCCATCGTCTGCAATTACTCTCTTGTCATCATGAGGCGACAGAGCTATTTTATTAGATTCAACTGTAGAAACATTATGAAGTTGGGATAGCATTAAGTTCATAGGCGTTCTTACGATTTGCAAAGTTGTAAGGCACTCCATATAGCTGTTGAAGCTGATGTATTGCCTAATGGCACTATGTTTTATGCCTTTGATCTTTTTTATCACAGAGCCATCAATATCGAGAGCATACATTTTAGGCCTGAGACCAACGAAAGGGCGAATGATTTTACCACTTGCTTCATCTTTAAACTTTCCCAACACTTTCTTGTTTTTTGTAGAATAGCATATATGGTTAACAGGGTAATCCGCTGTATCCAGATGTTCAAGCATGTGTAATTTATCCTGGTATATATCAGCTGTAGTCACTCGATGGATGAAGGAATCTGTATCCGTATACAGCAGTTTAAGATTCTCAACTCCATAATATGGAAGTAACACATCGTATTGATACGAATACATTAGCGTCTTGGAAATGTCTAGGACACTCATGCCAATGTATATAGGCTTGTTGAACACTATTTTACGAGTAGCCATATGAGCAGCTGCAAGATTAGGACCGTATATAGTTCGATCGATAAATGTAGGCTTAGCTATTAGTTTTTCTAATGTTTTGCTGTTTGCTACAAGACGTATATCCATACGATTACGAATATTTTCCGTTGTTTTTCCGAACATCGCATTATTGAATAGTTTATAAAGGTCCTTCTCAAAATCATTTCTAGCTTGTTGTCGCAGACGGTTATTAAACTCGACGTAAGGTTTTAGCCAACACGACTGATGAAACTGAAGTGCTCGATGAATCTTTACTAGTCGTAGACCGTGACTAAGAGCTTGTTTCAAGGACATGTAATGTACCACATACTTCTTTCGGGATCCAAGATGGGCAATTAGTTTCTTTGAAGAGGATTCCCCCGGTTTCATACTCTCAGGCAGGAAGGGCAAATCATTATGAAGATCGTGGAGCTCGACAGGATATTCGACATCGACTTCTAAGATGTATCCAAGGGGGTCATCTTCCTTCAATAATTCCAGGTCTATGTCTTCAGGAGAAACCCATTTAAACCCTCCATAAGGAAGGGCCTTACACATTCCCCATCCATATTGGTTGTTTGCATCTTCGTATGTAATAAACTGGGAAGGTTTACGAGAGTCATACTGTTCCATATATATGTTGTTAGCCTCCGCATACCGGTGAGAAACCTGACATAACCCTCCTCTTATGCCAGATTCAACCATGAGTAGCTGATCGTAATCAAGAAGCAATTCCAACTCGATTCCAGTATACAGCAGCATAGCATCCCATGTAAGTCCTGGAGAAGTAAAATAATGTCCAGGATCCACTTTATGAGTTTTCAGGGTTTGGTCTCTAAATGTCTCAAAGACATCCGCTAGGAGAAGAACATCCGAAATTAAGTACAAATCACTGTACTCGCCAAGGTTTCGGACGTTAAAGTGCTTCCACACGCTCAGAGCATGATCATAGTCCTCACTACTGATTTCTTCACTGTTTAACCTGCTGTAGAAGACATCCCTAGAAGGCAAACATGTATCGTTCAGGACATCCCACGATGTTACGTAATCATAGGGAAATACCCCCTTACGAGTCATCAAGCCAATATTCTCTGCTCCAAAGTACTTCGCTGTTTCAGGATGCGTTTCAAGGTTCTTTGCAAGCTTCTCCAAGCTCGTACTGAGGAAACGGTAGGTATCCACAAATCTAAGTTTAATATCCCCAACATACTTTGAGAATGATATATAACTTTCCTCTGAATTTGGTATTACCTCCACTCTTTCGCTTGTACAACCTAACTCCTTAACAATGAAATGAGAGTCATACCCACTAAGGTTATGCATGAAGACAGGTATATAATTAGGTATTTTACAAGCCAGGTTACATTTATTATGTAAAGATGCTCTATACATCCCGGAAACATGATCGTGATCGCGAACCTTCCAATTATCTTCTGTAAATTCATGTTCACACAGGTAGCATATTGTAGAAGCATCAAATGATTCTTGTTCTTCAGCTGTAAGATTAAGAGGTTTAGCAGATTTGTATAAGTCACTAATTTTATTTGCCAGATCCATCAGGCATTCCATAAACTTCTGTGCAGCGTCAGGCCCTCGGTAAACATACGGCACAGTAGGAAGAGTTGTTTCTAGTTGTTCAACACTGGATGATGGCTTCACATAAACACAAAAGCTCATAGGAGAATGACTTTGATAGGGAGTTGTGTAGGAGGTTTCAGGGTTAGAGGAGCAGGTATGGAGAGGGATAAGAATGCATTCAAAATCGGCGTAGATAACATAGGGCAGTTTCAACATCCTCTCGACATTCTTGAATTTAACGATAGAGTTATCCTTTGTAGGCATAACGCATCTAGCAATACCATGTTGTCTACATATTTCTCGGTGCTCTTCTAATTTTTTCATTCCACTTCGTCCATGTCGGTCATCAAAATGACTGAAACATCTTTTACAAACATAAATTCGTTCTTTATGCTTAGTTTTCTGCACACGAATAAGCTTCTCAAAATCCTTTATATAAGCATAGTGATATCTGTCAGTAGCATTACTCAACAGAAGGAGATCGCGATGATCATCTAATTCTTCATCAATCACCTTTATTGGAAACACTTCATGTTTATCATCCACTCCAAACACATTTATGGATATATTATTGAGTTTTTCAAATTTAGCGATTTCACCCAAGCTCGTAGGAAATGAGACGCATGAGAAATCGTATTTTTCTTGGAGATCCTTATACTTGCTAACACGCTGAGGTTTATTTCGAATGAACTTAGCCAGAACAGCGTACATAAAGCATTTCTCATCGTTATAGTTCTGAGGGTTTATACAGGCTTTCTTCACATCCAAAGATGACGGTAGAGGAATATAGCTGCTCCCTCGAAGAAGATTATACTTGTTAATACGTAGTCGAACGCCATCAACACTCAGAAGAGCCCAATTACTGCCTTTCAACTTACTTTCCTCCATTTCAACACGACGTTTCTCGAATTTTTTTTCCAAGATGGCATCCAAGTCACTGTCTAAAAACACGGCATTATTACGCGTTTTGAAGGCTTTGTTAGCGATGTCTCCAACAGCATTCACAAACTTACATTCAGCCATAATGTTAATTTTCAAACTTTTATGAGCCCGCAGCTCCTTCTGAACAGCATGAATTATGCGCTGCTTAGCCTGCTGCAGGTATGAATTTAGATCCTGACTTGCAGGGCATTGGATGAAAAACGATTTCAGCCGATCCTGAAAAGCCGTTTCATATTCTACAACATCATCTTCATCAGGAGACATTAACAATAATTTATGCTTAGTAGGTTCGAATTTGACTTTCTTAGCATCTAGAGCCCTATCACAGCGCCCTTCATGTACATCCCTTCGATTTTCAGTACCGTAAACATCACCACAATGTCTACACTCGAAAAACTCACCACATATCAGCTCATGCCTCTTCTTATGATAACCGCGTAGAAAACTCTTGTCACATTTGCTGCACCTATAATCCAGTATAGCATTCAGAACCGATTCCATTACTACACCATTCCACATCTTTATAATATGTAGTGCAACACTTGTAAATTATACAAATCAATAAATGCTTATAGCAGTTTCCACTGACTCGCCTTAATAACTTATCAAAGCTATTGAACGGTAATCTCGCTAAGAGAAGCTGATGTGCTCGACTCGAAGGTTAATTACTGAATAACTATGTAAGCTCAAGCAAACCCTACTTATTCCACTAGCACGTACCTTATAAATGACTACGCGATTCAAGATTAAGTTTGTATTTTTAAAATATATATCATTAAACTACGTGAGTCAAGGATCAACTTGTTTCATTTTTATTTGCCAGTTCAACGTTAACATGCATTTCCGCTCATTTTTAAAGTTTAAGCAAGGTAAATTATATTTCAACCACTGTATTTATAGAAATAAATGTTTATAATTTTAATACTTTCATGCCGAACACACACACACACACACACACACACACACAGAGACACACACACACGCGCGCGCGCGCAAAATTAAGACGTGAAACGGCGGTTATGTATCTTTAAGCAACATTTCTTTTATCGATATCGGATGACAGTAATGGAACCATCTAAGCAATATTTAAACACTTAAAAAAACCAAATTTCTGCTATATTTCATCAAACCTTCCTATCTTTATGACTTTTTCTCGTCTTTTACGCACTTTGAAACGAATCCAACAGAAAAATTAAGACGCGAAACGGCGGTTATGTATCTTTAAGTAACATTACTTTTATCAATATCAGATGACTCACGATAATTCAAGATCACGATTGCAGCGACTCATAGGGGCTTCAATCAGTACTAAAACGCACATTCGACAGATTTTATACTCTTTATGACGGTAAATTATATATTAGCCCTCAAATTATCATTATTTTTATGGTTTTCCACCGTTTTTACGTACTTTGCGACGAATCCGACAGAAACATTAAGACGCGAAACGGCGGTTATGTATCTTTAAGTAACGATATCAGTAATGAGATATCGAAATGCGGTAAACGGTAATTATCTTGTAATAAAACGACGCATCCTTGGTCTAATTTTGGAGTTTGTCTGTGGTCTAGCGTTCGATCCCCGTGCAAATTATGAATTATTATTGGAATAACTCTTAAACTATTAGTGATGAAATCTTCGAATAAATTTTATTAAATTGGTATTGTTATGGGCTTTCCTCTGTGGTATGCTTGGTATCCTGGAGTCTTGGGTTCCAATCCTGATTTGTTAAATTTAATTATTTCGAGAACCGCTTGTGTTGGAAGACTGAAATAAACTTTATATGATAATACTTGTTAAGGACGATTATTTTATAACATGCTAGAGTTAACGTATCGTAGGTTCGATCCCTATCTTGTGGAGAATTATTGAAATTTGCTCTATATCGCTATTTTTACACTTGGAATAGTAATGTAAAGACAAATTAGGGTAACTTGGTATATAAAATGATATACTAGACAATTTTATCCTTACGACTCATAGTTCGATTACCGGGACGGGGCAATTACTTCAAAGTCGATTTATTCGCGAATCAATAAAGTTAGCGTGATGAAATAAAAAGTTAAACACTTCAGTTAAATATCTGCTCTTGAATTATTGATAAAAATGGTAGCTTTTGTACTGTGGGGTCTAGTTCGAATCTCTAAGGGTCCATTTACATACTTTGCAAACTAGGGTCTTAGAGATCTGTAATAAAGTTTAAATTGGTGTTATTACTTACAAAATCAATTATAAAATGCTGTTATTGAGAGAAACATTGCTTGTGTTGATTCTAGAAGCTTAAATGTTGCATAACACGGAAAAAGTCGGTTTAGATATAATTGACGGAGAATGCTGTTATTTTATTTAATATTTAAGGTAATAACGTCAAAATGACGCGTATATTCCCTGTTAGCATGAAGGATAATGAGAATATAAGCAGAAGAATAAGAAAAAGAACAAGAAGAACCAGAAGAAGAGATTTTATTTTATATTTCAGCTAATAACCTTCAGTTCGCGTATATTCCCTGTTAGCATGAAGGATAATAAGAATATAAGCAGAAGAATAAGAAAAAGAACAAGAAGAATCAGAAGAAGAGATTTTATTTTATATTTCAGCTAATAACCTTCAGTTCGCGTATATTCCCTGTTAGCATGAAGGAGAATGAGAATATATGAAGAAGGAGAAGAAGAAGAAGAAGAAGAAGAAGAAGAAGAAGAAGAAGAAGAAGAAGAAGAAGAAGAAGAAGAAGAAGAAAAAAAAAATATGCTGAAGGTGCCTAAAAGCATTGTTGAGTGTTTATGTGGTATATGATTGCTCTGAGGGCTTTCAAGCTTGCTGATGACATGGTTATAATGCCGGCGCCTGTATTTGAGGCTAGGGTTTTCCTTCCGCTAATGACAATGTGATACTTTTACCTGATGGGACATGTTTTTAGAGAGGTTTACACCTGTGTTTGAGGCTAGAGTTTCTCAACTAATGACATGGTGACGATTTTACCTGTTGGGACACGTTTAAAAGAGGTTCAGTTGAGAGATTGTAACATATAGTATGTTAGCGTGTTAAGACGCGTGCAAATAGGTTTATTTCGTGGTGATAGTTAAAATTAATGTCTTTGTTGTTGAAATGATGGTACTTAGAAACATAATCATCTTTTCATGTTCTAATTTGACGCTTGATTCGTCTTAAAGTGAATAAAAATGGAGAAAGAATTATAAAAATACGAGATATTTGTTTCTTTAAGCGTTTAAATAATGTTTAGATGGTTCCATTACTGTCATCCGATATCGATAAAAGAAATGTTACTTAAAGATACATAACCGCCGTTTCGCGTCTTAATGTTTCTGTCGGATTCGTCGCAAAGTACGTAAAAACGGTGGAAAACCATAAAAATAATCATAATTTGAGGGCTAATATATAACTTACCGTCATAAAGAGTATAAAATCTGTCGAATGTGCGTTTTAGTACTGATTGAAGCCCCTATGAGTCGCTGCAATCGTGATCTTGAATTATCGTGAGTCATCTGATATTGATAAAAGTAATGTTACTTAAAGATACATAACCGCCATTTCGCGTCTTAATTTTTCTGTTGGATTCGTTTCAAAGTGCGTAAAAGACGAGAAAAAGTCATAAAGATAGGAAGGTTTGATGAAATATAGCAGAAATTTGGTTTTTTTAAGCGTTTAAATATTGCTTAGATGGTTCCATTACTGTCATCCGATATCGATAAAAGAAATGTTGCTTAAAGATACATAACCGCCGTTTCACGCCTTAATTTTGCGCGCGCGCGTGTGTGTGTGTGTCTGTGTGTGTGTGTGTGTGTGTGTGTGTGTGCGTGTGTGTGTGTGTGTTCGGCATGAAAGTATTAAAATTATAAACATTTATTTCTATAAATACAGTGGTTGAAATATAATTTACCTTGCTTAAACTTTAAAAATGAGCGGAAATGCATGTTAACGTTGAACTGGCAAATAAAAATGAAACAAGTTGATCCTTGACTCACGTAGTTTAATGATATATATTTTAAAAATACAAACTTAATCTTGAATCGCGTAGTCATTTATAAGGTACGTGCTAGTGGAATAAGTAGGGTTTGCTTGAGCTTACATAGTTATTCAGTAATTAACCTTCGAGTCGAGCACATCAGCTTCTCTTAGCGAGATTACCGTTCAATAGCTTTGATAAGTTATTAAGGCGAGTCAGTGGAAACTGCTATAAGCATTTATTGATTTGTATAATTTACAAGTGTTGCACTACATATTATAAAGATGTGGAATGGTGTAGTAATGGAATCGGTTCTGAATGCTATATCGGATTATAGGTGCAGCAAATGTGACAAGAGTTTTCTACGCGGTTATCATAAGAAGAGGCATGAGCTGATATGTGGTGAGTTTTTCGAGTGTAGACATTGTGGTGATGTTTACGGTACTGAAAATCGAAGGGATGTACATGAAGGGCGCTGTGATAGGGCTCTAGGTGCTAAGAAAGTCAAATTCGAACCTACTAAGCATAAATTATTGTTAATGTCTCCTGATGAAGATGATGTTGTAGAATATGAAACGGCTTTTCAGGATCGGCTGAAATCGTTTTTCATCCAATGCCCTGCAAGTCAGGATCTAAATTCATACCTGCAGCAGGCTAAGCAGCGCATAATTCATGCTGTTCAGAAGGAGCTGCGGGCTCATAAAAGTTTGAAAATTAACATTATGGCTGAATGTAAGTTTGTGAATGCTGTTGGAGACATCGCTAACAAAGCCTTCAAAACGCGTAATAATGCCGTGTTTTTAGACAGTGACTTGGATGCCATCTTGGAAAAAAATTCGAGAAACTTCGTGTTGAAATGGAGGAAAGTAAGTTGAAAGGCAGTAATTGGGCTCTTCTGAGTGTTGATGGCGTTCGACTACGTATTAACAAGTATAATCTTCTTCGAGGGAGCAGCTATATTCCTCTACCGTCATCTTTGGATGCGAAGAAAGCCTGTATAAACCCTCAGAACTATAACGATGAGAAATGCTTTATGTACGCTGTTCTGGCTAAGTTCATTCGAAATAAACCTCAGCGTGTTAGCAAGTATAAGGATCTCCAAGAAAAATACGATTTCTCATGCGTCTCATTTCCTACGAGCTTGGGTGAAATCGCTAAATTTGAAAAACTCAATAATATATCCATAAATGTGTTTGGAGTGGATGATAAACATGAAGTGTTTCCAATAAAGGTGATTGATGAAGAATTAGATGATCATCGCGATCTCCTTCTGTTGAGTAATGCTACTGACAGATATCACTATGCTTATATAAAGGATTTTGAGAAGCTTATTCGTGTGCAGAAAACTAAGCATAAAGAACGAATTTATGAATGTAAAAGATGTTTCAGTCATTTTGATGACCGACATGGACGAAGTGGAATGAAAAAATTAGAAGAGCACCGAGAAATATGTAGACAACATGGTATTGCTAGATGCGTTATGCCTACAAAGGATAACTCTATCGTTAAATTCAAGAATGTCGAGAGGATGTTGAAACTGCCCTATGTTGTTACGCCGATTTTGAAT
Organism: Tenodera sinensis; assembly: GCA_030765045.1. Classification (NCBI taxonomy): domain Eukaryota; kingdom Metazoa; phylum Arthropoda; class Insecta; order Mantodea; family Mantidae; genus Tenodera; species Tenodera sinensis. The sequence continues at coordinate 51,576,418 of CM060973.1, forward strand.
GCATTCTTACCCCTCTCCATACCTGCTCCTCTAACCCTGAAACCTCCTACACAACTCCCTATCAAAGTCATTCTCCTATGAGCTTTTGTGTTTATGTGAAGCCATCATCCAGTGTTGAACAACTAGAAACAACTCTTCCTACTGTGCCGTATGTTTACCGAGGGCCTGACGCTGCACAGAAGTTTATGGAATGCCTGATGGATCTGGCAAATAAAATTAGTGACTTATACAAATCTGCTAAACCTCTTAATCTTACAGCTGAAGAACAAGAATCATTTGATGCTTCTACAATATGCTACCTGTGTGAACATGAATTTACAGAAGATAATTGGAAGGTTCGCGATCACGATCATGTTTCCGGGATGTATAGAGCATCTTTACATAATAAATGTAACCTGGCTTGTAAAATACCTAATTATATACCTGTCTTCATGCATAACCTTAGTGGGTATGACTCTCATTTCATTGTTAAGGAGTTAGGTTGTACAAGCGAAAGAGTGGAGGTAATACCAAATTCAGAGGAAAGTTATATATCATTCTCAAAGTATGTTGGGGATATTAAACTTAGATTTGTGGATACCTACCGTTTCCTCAGTACGAGCTTGGAGAAGCTTGCAAAGAACCTTGAAACGCATCCTGAAACAGCGAAGTACTTTGGAGCAGAGAATATTGGCTTGATGACTCGTAAGGGGGTATTTCCCTATGATTACGTAACATCGTGGGATGTCCTGAACGATACATGTTTGCCTTCTAGGGATGTCTTCTACAGCAGGTTAAACAGTGAAGAAATCAGTAGTGAGGACTATGATCATGCTCTGAGCGTGTGGAAGCACTTTAACGTCCGAAACCTTGGCGAGTACAGTGATTTGTACTTAATTTCGGATGTTCTTCTCCTAGCGGATGTCTTTGAGACATTTAGAGACCAAACCCTGAAAACTCATAAAGTGGATCCTGGACATTATTTTACTTCTCCAGGACTTACATGGGATGCTATGCTGCTGTATACTGGAATCGAGTTGGAATTGCTTCTTAATTACGATCAGCTACTCATGGTTGAATCTGGCATAAGAGAAGGGTTATGTCAGGTTTCTCACCGGTATGCGGAGGCTAACAACATATATATGGAACAGTATGACTCTCGTAAACCTTCCCAGTTTATTACATACGAAGATGCAAACAACCAATATGGATGGGGAATGTGTAAGGCCCTTCCTTATGGAGGGTTTAAATGGGTTTCTCCTGAAGACATAGACCTGGAATTATTGAAGGAAGATGACCCCCTTGGATACATCTTAGAAGTCGATGTCGAATATCCTGTCGAGCTCCACGATCTTCATAATGATTTGCCCTTCCTGCCTGAGAGTATGAAACCGGGGGAATCCTCTTCAAAGAAACTAATTGCCCATCTTGGATCCCGAAAGAAGTATGTGGTACATTACATGTCCTTGAAACAAGCTCTTAGTCACGGTCTACGACTAGTAAAGATTCATCGAGCACTTCAGTTTCATCAGTCGTGTTGGCTAAAACCTTACGTCGAGTTTAATAACCGTCTGCGACAACAAGCTAGAAATGATTTTGAGAAGGACCTTTATAAACTATTCAATAATGCGATGTTCGGAAAAACAATGGAAAATATTCGTAATCGTATGGATATACGTCTTGTAGCAAACAGCAAAACATTAGAAAAACTAATAGCTAAGCCTACATTTATCGATCGAACTATATACGGTCCTAATCTTGCAGCTGCTCATATGGCTACTCGCAAAATAGTGTTCAACAAGCCTATATACATTGGCATGAGTGTCCTAGACATTTCCAAGACGCTAATGTATTCGTATCAATACGATGTGTTACTTCCATATTATGGAGTTGAGAATCTTAAACTGCTGTATACGGATACAGATTCCTTCATCCATCGAGTGACTACAGCTGATATATACCAGGATAAATTACACATGCTTGAACATCTGGATACAGCGGATTACCCTGTTAACCATATATGCTATTCTACAAAAAACAAGAAAGTGTTGGGAAAGTTTAAAGATGAAGCAAGTGGTAAAATCATTCGCCCTTTCGTTGGTCTCAGGCCTAAAATGTATGCTCTCGATATTGATGGCTCTGTGATAAAAAAGATCAAAGGCATAAAACATAGTGCCATTAGGCAATACATCAGCTTCAACAGCTATATGGAGTGCCTTACAACTTTGCAAATCGTAAGAACGCCTATGAACTTAATGCTATCCCAACTTCATAATGTTTCTACAGTTGAATCTAATAAAATAGCTCTGTCGCCTCATGATGACAAGAGAGTAATTGCAGACGATGGAATATCAACGTATGCGTATGGGCATTACAACGTTGCAACCCATACGTAAGAGAATGCAACTTAGATCTCAAGATAAGTATTTTCTCCATTACGTCTCCTGTAGAACATGAAAATTTAATCAACTGACTCCTCCACGCCTCCGATGTTGTCTGACGAAGAAAGAAGAAAAAATAAAAAAATTACTCACGTGGCTTCTCCGTGCTTCCCACGATGCTTGTCGAAGAAAGAAGAAAAATAGAAATTATAAAGGGAGGCGTTAACTCTGCCACTAGACTTTAACTCTAGTGCTGGTCTCCAGCCCAGATAAAAGAGGAGAGGCGTCTATCCTACTACCTTAAAGTAAGTATACCCTGATTAAGTTTATATAAACAGAAGATTGTGTTAAAATACTATCAAAGATATTGCTGAATATATCTTAAAAATACTGAGCTATAAGTACTTCAACATCAGCGGATAGAACATCTTTTAGTAATATTTTAAAGCTCTATAAAGGGCTAGAAAAAACAATGTTGAATAAATTTGTAAAGAACATTTTAAAAGCAGGTTAGATCATAATAGGTGGGGTTAGACTTAGAAAAACTACTCGGTGTGTTCGAGATGTTACCCTCAGAACATACTGAACCAAGCAAAAGAGTCATACAGTTGTATAAAATTCTGTGACAGAGGGCAAAAATAGCAGTAATAAGAACTTCAACATCAATGGTTAGGACATCTTCTACTGGAAGTTTAAAAGTTCTATAAAGGAGGGTGCAAATAGCAGTAAAATGGGGTGAAATGTCCTAAAAATGTATGAAAATGATTGAATAACTCTGAAAATTGTCTGAAAAGTTGTTAAATATGTTGTTAAAAGCGTTCTGAATATACTAAAAGCGTCTAAAAGATCTAACAGAGGGTGCAAATAGCAGTAAAATGGGGTGAAATGTCTTAAAATGTATGAAAATGACTGAATAACTCTGAAAATTGTCTGAAAAGTTGTTAAATATGTTGTAAAAGCGCCCTGAATATACTAAAAGCGTCTAAAAGATCTAACAGAGGGTGCAAATAGCAGTAAAATGGGGTGAAATGTCTTAAAAATGTATGAAAATGACTGAATAACTCTGAAAATTGTCTGAAAAGTTGTTAAATATGTTGTAAAAGCGCCCTGAATATACTAAAAGCGTCTAAAAGATCTAACAGAGGATGCAAAATTGTAGCAAAATGGGGTGAAACGTCTTAAAAAATGTATGAAAATGACTGAATAACTCTGAAAATTGTCTGAAAAGTTGTTAAATATGTTGTAAAAAAAGCGCCCTGAATATACTAAAAGCGTCTAAAAGATCTAACAGAGGGTGCAAAATTGTAGCAAAATGGGGCGAAACGTCTTAAAAATGTATGAAAATGACTGAATAATTCTGAAAATTGTCTGAAAAATTCTTAAATATGTTGTAAAAGCGCCCTGAATATACTAAAAGCGTCTAAAAGATCTAACAGAGGATGCAAAATTGTAGCAAAATGGGGTGAAACGTCTTAAAAAATGTATGAAAATGACTGAATAACTCTGAAAATTGTCTGAAAAGTTGTTAAATATGTTGTAAAAAAAGCGCCCTGAATATACTAAAAGCGTCTAAAAGATCTAACAGAGGGTGCAAAATTGTAGCAAAATGGGGCGAAACGTCTTAAAAATGTATGAAAATGACAGAATAATTCTGAAAATTGTCTGAAAAATTCTTAAATACGTTGTAAAAGCATCAAGAATATGCTAAAAGTGCTTAAAAAGATCTATCAGAGGACTCAAAATAGTATCACAATGTTTATGAAATTCCTAGAGGGAGATCAGGGTAGCGTATGACAGGATAGAATAGATAAGCTGACGAGGGAATAGGATAGATGATAAGAGGATAGAATGAATGTCTAGAAACGTATCATGTTAGTAGAATAGAATAAATAATAATAAGAGGATCTATCTTAGGTTAGGCTAGGCCATGTTAGATTAGGATAGGTTAGGTTAGGTTAGGTTAGGTTAGGTTAGGTTAGGTTAGGTTAGGTTAGTCAGGCAATGTGGGGCTAGGTAACATTATGTTGGGGTAATATATTCAATCAAGATAGAAAGCTCCTGTGTTAGGTGGCATACATCAATATAGTGAACGACATACTCAGGCACCATGAACGCTCATAAGCATACATACACTGCTATAGGCCTTAAGAGTCATCCCTAGAGATTCCTTCAAACACCTACATCCTGCGTCCTTCTATCCTCCTACCTAAAAATCCTTAGATTACGCATGGCGGCCATCTTGCCCATAAAAAAGTGGCCCAGCTTCCCCCCAAATACCCTACTCGCATCGCATGCGCATTGAGTCATGTCTCGTCACATTTCAATGGCATCGCGTGATATCGCATATTATGTGCATCGCATCGCATGCGCATTGAGTTACGTCGCGTCACATGCGCATTGCATCAGTTGATATCGCATCTCATGTGCATCGCATCGCATGCGCATTGAGCCACGTCGCGTCACATGCGGATGGAATCGCCTGATATCGCATTTTATGTGCATCGCATCGCATGCTTATTGAGTCACGTCGAGTCAAATGCGCATGGCATCCCTTGATATCGCATCTTATGTGCATCCCATCGCATGCGCATTGAGACACATCGCGTCACATGCGCATGACATCAGTTGATATCGCATCTTATGTGCTACGCATCGCATGCGCGTTGATTCACTTCGCGTCACATGCGCATGGCATCGCTTGATATCGCATCTCATATGCACCGAAGGCGCATTGAGTCATGTCGCATCACATGCGCATGGCATCGCCTGATATCGCATCTTATATGCATCGCATCGCATGCGCATTGAGTCACGTTGCGTCGTATATTTATGGCATTGCTTGATATCGCATCTTATTTTCAACCCATCGCATTGGTATTGAGTCACGTCGCATCACACGCGCATGGCACCGCTCGACATCGCATCTTTTTTGCATTGCATCGCATGCGCATTGAGTCACATCGCTTCACATGCGCATGGCATCGCTTGATATCGCATCTTATGTGCATCGCGTCGCATGCGCATTGAGTCACTACGCATCACATGCGCATGGCCGCTTGATATCGCATCTTATTTGCATCGCATCAAATGCGCATTGACTCACATCGCATCACATGCCGATGGCATCGCTCGACAACGCATCTTATGTGCATCGCTTCGCATGCGCATTGAGCCATGTCACGTCACATTTGCATTGCATCGCTTGATATCGCATTTTATCTGCATCGCATCGAACGCGCATTGAGTAACGTCGCGTCACATGCGCATGGCATCGCTTGATATCGCATACTATGTGCATCGCACCGCATGCGCATTCAGTCATGTCGCGTCACATGCGCATGGCACCGCTTGATATCGCATCTTATGTGCTTCGCATCTCAATGCGCATTGTGTCACGACTCGTCACATGCGCATGGCATCGCATGTAATCGCATCTTATGTGCATCGCATCGCATGCGCATTGAATCAAGTCGCGTCACATGCGCATGGCATCGCTTGATATCGCATCTTATGTGCATCGCTTCGCATGCGCATTGAGTCCTGTCGCGTCACATGCGCATGGCATCGCTTGTTATGGCATCTTATCAGCATCGCATCGCATGCGCATTCAGTCACAGCGCGTCACATGCGCATGGCATCCTTTGATATCGCATCTTATGTGAATCGCATCGCATGCGCATTGAGGCACGTCGCGTCACATGCGCATGCCATCTCTTGAAATCGCATCGCATGCGCGTCGCATCGCATGCGCATTGAGTCACGTCGCGTCACATGTGCATGGCATCGCTGGTTATCGCATCTTATGTGCATCTCTACGCATGCGCATTTAGTCACAGCGCGTGTCATGCGCATGGCATCGCTTGATTACGCAACTTATCTCCATCGCATCGCATGCGCATTGAGTCACGTTGCGTCACATGCGCATGGCATCGCTTGATATCGCATCTTATATGTATCGCATGGGCATTGTGTCACGTCGCGTCACATGCGCATGGCATCGCTTGATATCGCATCTTATGTGCATCGCATCGCAAGCGCATTGAGAAACATCGCGTCACATGCGCATGGCATCGCTTGATATCGCACCTTATGTGTATCGCATCCCATGCGCATTGAGCCACATCGCGTCACATGCGCATGGCATTGCTTGATATCGCATCTTATGTGCATCGCATCGCATGCGCATTGAGTCACGTCGCGTCACTTGCGCATGGCATCGCTTGATATCGCATCTTATGTGCATCGCATCGCATGCGCATTGAGTGACGTCGCACCACATCCGCATGATCGCTGGACATCGGATCATATGTGCATCTCATCTTATGCGCATTGAGTCACATGCGCATGGCATCGCTATATATTGCATCTTATGTGCATCGCTTCGCAGCGCATTGCGTCACATCGCTTCACATGCGCATGCATCGCTCGAAATCGCACCTTATATGCATCGCATGCGCATTGAGTCACTTCATATCACACGCGCATGGCATCGCTCGACATCGCATCTTGTGTGCATCGCATTGTATGCATCTTGAGTCACATCGCGTAACATGCTCATGGCATCAATTGATATCGCAAATTATGTGCATCGTATTGCAGCGCATTGAGTCACATCATGCAACATGCGCATGGCATCGCTTGATATCGCATCTTATGTGCATCGCATCGCATGCGGATTGAGTCACATCACATCACATGCCAATGGCATCGCTTGATATCGCATCTTATATGCATCGCATCGCATGCGCATTGAGTCACTCGTGTCACATACGCATGGCATCGCTTGATATCGCATCTTGTGTGCATCGCATCGCATGCGCATTGAGCCACGTCTCGTCATATGCGCATGGTATCGCTTGGTATCGCATCTTATGTGCATCACATCGCATGCGCATTGAGCCACATCGTGTCACATGCGCATGCATTGCTCGACATCGCATCTGATGTGCTTCGCATGTGCATTGAGTCACGTCGCGGCACATGCGCATAGCATCGCTTGATATCGCATCTTATGTGCATCCCTTGTTTATTGAGTCCCGTGGCACCACATGCGCATGACATCGCTCGACATCGCATCTCATGTGCATCGCATCCCATGCGCATTGAGTCAGGTCGCATCACATGCGCATGGCATCGCTTGATATCGCATCTGATGTGCATCGCACGCATGCGCATTGAGCCACATCGTGTCACATGCGCATGGCATCGCTTGATATCGCATCTTATGTGCATCGCATCGAAGCGCATTGAGCCACATCGCGGTACATGCGCATGCATCGCTCGACATCGCATCTTAGGTGCATCGCATGCGCATTGAGTCACATCGCATCACATGCGCATGGCATCGCTCGACATCGAATCTTATGTGCATCGCATCGCAGGCGCATTGAGCCACATCGCGTCACATGCGCATGGCATCGCTTGATATAGCAATTTATGTGCATCGCATCACAGCGCATTGAGTCACATCGCGTCACATGCGCATGCATCGTTCGACATCGCATCTTACGTGCATCGCATGCTCATTGGGTCACATCGCATCACATGCGCATGGCATCCCTCGACATCGCATCTTATGATCATCGCATGCTTATTCAGTCACGTCGCGTCACATGCGCATGGCATCGCTTGATATCGCATCTTGTGTGCATCGCATCGCATGCGCATTGAGCCACGTCTCGTCATATGCGCATGGCATCGCTTGATATAGCACCTTATGTGCATCGCATCGCATGCGCATTGAGTCACGTCACGTCATATGCGCATGGCATCGCTTGATAGCGCATCTTATGTGCATCGCATCGCATGCGCATTGAGTCCCGTCGCGTCAGATGCGCATGGCATCGCTTAATATCGCATCTTATGTGCATCTCATCGCATGCGCATTCAGCCTCGTCGCGTCACATGCGCATGCATCGCTCGAAATCGCATCTTATGTGCATCGCATGCGCATTGAGTCACATCGTATCACACGCGCATTTCATCGCTCGACATCGCATACTATGTGAATCGCATCGCATCCGCATTGAGTCACATCGCGTCACATGTTCAGGCATCGCTTGATATCGCATCTTATGTGCTTCGCATCGCAGCGCAGTGAGTCACATCACGCCACATGTGCATGGAACGGCTTGATATCGCATCTTAGGTGCATCGCATCGCATGCGGATTGAGTCACTTGCGTCCCATGCGCATGGGATCGCTTGTTATCGCATCTTATGTGAATCGCATCGCATGCGCATTGAGTCAAATCGCGGCACATGCGCATGGCATCGCTTGATATCGCATCTTATGTGCATCGCATGCTTATTCACTCACGTCGCGTCACATGCGCATGGCATTGCTATATCGCATCTTATGTGCATCGCATCGCATGCGCATTGAGTCACGTCGCATCACATGCGCATGGCATCGCGTGAAATCTTATCTTATGTGCATCGCATCGCATGCGCATTAAGTCATGTCTCGTCACCTTTCCATGGCATCGCTTGATATCGAATCTTATGTGCATCGCATCTCATGCGCATTGAGTCACGTCGCGTCACATGCGCATGTTATCGCTTCATATCGTATCTTATGTGCATCGCACCGCATCCGCATTCAGTTACGATGCGTCACATGGGCATGGCGTTGCTTCATATCGCATCTCATGTGCATCGCATCGCATGCGCATTGAGTCACGTAGCACCAAATGCGCAAGATATCGCTCGATATCGCAACTTTTGTCCATCGCATCGCATGCGCATTGAGTCACATCGCATCACATGCGCATGGCATCGTACGACAACAAATCTTATGTGCATCGCATCGCATGCGCATTGAGTCATGTCTCGTCACATTTCAATGGCATCGCGTGATATCGCATATTATGTGCATCGCATCGCATGCGCATTGAGTTACGTCGCGTCACATGCGCATTGCATCAGTTGATATCGCATCTCATCTGCATCGCATCGCATGCGCATTGAGCCACGTCGCGTCACATGCGGATGGAATCGCCTGATATCGCATTTTATGTGCATCGCATCGCATGCTTATTGAGTCACGTCGAGTCAAATGCGCATGGCATCCCTTGATATCGCATCTTATGTGCATCCCATCGCATGCGCATTGAGACACATCGCGTCACATGCGCATGACATCAGTAGATATCGCATCTTATGTGCTACGCATCGCATGCGCATTGATTCACTTCGCGTCACATGCGCATGGCATCGCTTGATATCGCATCTCATATGCACCGAAGGCGCATTGAGTCATGTCGCATCACATGCGCATGGCATCGCCTGATATCGCATCTTATATGCATTGCTTCGCATGCGCATTGAGCCATGTCACGTCACATTTGCATTGCATCCCTTGATATCGCATTTTATCTGCATCACATCGAACGCGCATTGAGTCACGTCGCGTCACATGCGCATGGCATCGCTTGATATCGCATATTATGTGCATCGCACCGCATGCGCATTCAGTCATGTCGCGTCACATGCGCATGGAATCGCTTGATATCGCATTTTATGTGCATCGCATCGCATGCTTATTGAGTCACGTCGCGTCACATGCGCATGGCATCGCTTGATATCGCATAATCTGTGCATCGCATCGCATGCGCATTGAGTCACTTCGCATCACATGCGTATGGTATCGCTTGATATCGCACCTTATGTGCATCGCATCGCATGCTTATTGAGTCACGTCGCGCCACATGCGCATGGCATCGCTTGATATCGCATCTCATGTGCATCGCATGCGCATTGAAACACATTGCGTCACATGCGCATGGCATCAGTTGATATCGCATCTTATGTGCATCGCATCGCATGCGCATTGAGTCACTTCGCATCACATGCGTATGGCATCGCTTGATAACGCATCTTATGTGCATCGCATCGCATGCGCATTCACTCACATTCCAACATCAATTGCGCATGGCATCGCTCGACGACGCATCTTATGTGCATCGCATCGCATGTGCATTGAGTCATGTCTCGTCACATTTGCATGGCATCGCCACATATCGCATTTGATGTGCATCGCATCGCATGCGCATTGAGTCACTTCGCATCACAAGCACATGTCATCGCTTGATATCGCGTCCTATGTGCATCGCATCGCCTGCGCATTGAGTTGTGTCTCGTCACATTTGCATGGCATCGCTTGATGTCGCATCTTATGTGCATAGCATCACATGCGCATTGAGTCACGTCGCGTCATATGCGCATGGCATCGCTTGATATCGCATTTTATGTGCATTGCATCGCATGCGCATTGAGTCACAGCGCCTTACATGCGCATGTCATCACTTGATATCGTATCCTATGTATATCGCATGCGCATTGAGTCACTTCGCATCACATGCACATGGCATTGCTCTATATTTTCATTTTATGTGCATCGCATCGCATGCGCATTGACTCACATCGCGTCATATGCGCATGTCATCGCTTGATATCGCATCTTATGTGCATCGCATCGCAGGGCATTGAGTCACATCGCGTCACATACGCATGCATCGCCCGACATCGCATCTTATGTGCATCGCATGCGCATTGATTCACGTCGCGTCACATGCGCATGGCATCACTTGATATCGCATCTTATGCTCATCGCATCGCATGCGCTTTGAGTCACTGCGTATCACATGTGCATGGCATCGCTTGATATCGCATCTTATGTGCATCGCATCGCATGCGCATTGAGTCACGTCGCGTCACATGCGCATGGCATCGCTTGATATCGCATCTTATTTGAATCGCACCGCATGCGCATTCAGTCAGGTCGCGTAACATGCGCATGGCATCGCTTGATATCGCATCTCATGTGCATCGCATGCGCATTGAGTCACGTCGCGTCGCATTCTCATGGCATTGCTCGATATCGCACCTTATGTTCATCGCATCGCATGTGCATTGAGTCACGTCACACCACATGCGCATAACATCGCTCGATATCGCATCTTTTGTGCTTCGCATCGCATGCGCATTGGGTGACATCGCGTCATATGCGCATGGCATCGATTGATATCGCATCTAATGTGCATCGCATCGCACCCCATTGAGTCACATGCGCATGCATCGCTCGACATCGCATCTTATGTGCATTGCAAGCGCATTGAGTCACATCGCATCTCACGCGCATGGAATCGCTTGACATCGCATCTTATATGCATCGCATGCGCAATGAGTCACGTCGCGTCGCATTCTCATGGCATTGCTTGATATCACATCTTATGTTCATCGCATCGCATGTGCATTGAGTCACGTCGAACCACATGCGCATAACATCGCTGGATATCGCATTTTTTGCATCGCATCGCATGCGCATTGAGTGACATCGCGTCATATGTGCATGGCATCGCGTGAAATCGCATCTTTTGTGCATCGCATCGCATGCGCAGTGAGACACATCACGCCACATGTGCATGGAACGGCTTGATATCGCATCTTAGGTGCATCGCATCGCATGCGGATTGAGTTACTTGCGTCCCATGCGCATGGTATCGCTTGTTATAGCATCTTATTTGAATCGCATCGCATGCGCATTGAGTCACATCGCGGCACATGCACATGGCATCGCTTGATATCGCATCTTATGTGCATCGCATGCTTATTCACTCACGTCGCGTCACATGCGCATGGCATCTCTATATCGCATCTTATGTGCATCGCATCGCATGTGCATTGAGTCACCTCGCATCACATGCGCATGGCATCGCGTGAAATCGCATCTTTTGTGCATCGCATCGCATGCGCATTGAGTCACATCCCATCACATGCGCATGGCATCGCTCGACAACGCATCTTATGTGCATCGCATCGCATGCCCATTGAGTCATGTCTCGTCACATTTGCATGGCATCGCCTTATATCGCATCTTATGTGCATCGCACCGCATGCGCATTGAGTTACGCCGCGTCACATGCGCATGGCATCGCTTGATATCGCATCTTATGTGCATCGCATCGCATGCGCATTGAGTCACGTCGCGTCGCATGCGCATGGCATTGCTTGATATCGCATATTATGTGCATCGAATCGCATGCGCATTTAGTCACGTCACATCACTTGCGCATGCCATCGCTTGATATCGCATCTTATGTGCATCGCATCGTATGCGCATTGAGTCACATCGCATCACATGCGCATGGCATTGCTCGAGAGCGCATCTTTTTTGCATCGCATCGCATGCGCATTGAGCCACGTCACTTCACATTTGCAAGGCATCGCTTGATATCGCACCTTATGTGCATCCCATCGCAAGCGCATTGTGTCACATCGCATAACATGCGCATGGCATCGCTCGACAACGCATCTTATGTGCATCGCATCGCATGCGCATTGAGTCACGTCGCGTCGCACGCGCATGTTATTGCTTGATATCGCATCTTATGTGCATCGCACCGCATGCGCATTCAGCTACGTCGCGGCACATGCGCATGGCGTTCCTTCATTTCGCATCTCATGTCCATCCCATTGCATGCGCATTGAGTGACATCGCGTCATATGCGTATGGCATCGCTTGATATCGCATCTTATGTGCATCGCATCGCATGCGCATTGAGTCACATCGCGTCACATGCACATGGCATCAGTTGATATCGCATATGAAGTGCATCGCATCGCATGCGCATTGAGTCACGTCGTTTCACATGCCAATGGAATCGCTTGATATCGCATTTTATGTGCATCGCATCGCATGCTTATTGAGTCACGTCGCGTCACAAGCGCATGGCATCGCTTGATATCGCATATTCTGTGCATCGCATCGCATGCGCATTGAGTCATGTCTCGTCACATTTGCTTGGCATCGCCTTATATCGCATCCTATGTGCATCACACCGCATGCGCGTTGAGTCACGCCGTGTCACATGCGCATGGCATCGCTTGATATCGCATCCTATGTGTATCGCATCGCATGCGCATTGAGTCACGTCGCGTCACATGCCCATGGCCTCACTTTATATCGCGTATTATGTGCATCGCATCGCATGCGCATTGAGTTACGTCGCGTCACATGCGCATTGCATCAGTTGATATCGCATCTCATGTGCATCGCATCGCATGCGCATTGAGCCACGTCGCGTCACATGCGGATGGAATCGCCTGATATCGCATTTTGTGTGCATCGCATCGCATGCTTATTGAGTCACATCGAGTCAAATGCGCATGGCATCCCTTGATATCGCATCTTATGTGCATCCCATCGCATGCGCATTGAGACACATCGCGTCACATGCGCATGACATCAGTTGATATCGCATCTTATGTGCTACGCATCGCATGCGCATTGATTCACTTCGCGTCACATGCGCATGGCATCGCTTGATATCGCATCTCATATGCACCGAAGGCGCATTGAGTCATGTCGCATCACATGCGCATGGCATCGCCTGATATCGCATCTTGTATGCATCGCATCGCATGCGCATTGAGTCACGTTGCGTCGTATATTTATGGCATTGCTTGATATCGCATCTTATTTTCATCCCATCGCATTGGCATTGAGTCACGTCGCATCACACGCGCATGGCACCGCTCGACATCGCATCTTTTTTGCATTGCATCGCATGCGCATTGAGTCACATCGCTTCACATGCGCATGGCATCGCTATATATCGCATCTTATGTGCATCGCGTCGCATGCGCATTGAGTCACTACGCATCACATGCGCATGCCCGCTTGATATCGCATCTTATTTGCATCGCATCAAATGCGCATTGACTCACATCGCATCACATGCGCATGGCATCGCTTGATATCATATCTGATGTGTTTCGCATCGCATGCGCATTGAGCCACGTTGCGTCAAATGCGCATGGCATCCCTTGTTATCGCATCTTATGTGCATCGCATCGGATGCGCATTGAGTCACATCGCGTCACATGCGCATGGCATCGCTTGATATCGCATCTTGTGCGCATCGAATCGCATGCGCCTTAAGTCACATCGCGTCAAATGCGCATGGCATCGCTTGATACCACATCTTATGTGCATCGCATCGCATGCCCATTGGGACACGTCACGTCACATGCGCATGGCATCGCTTTATATCGCATCTTATGTGCATCGCATCGCATGCGCATTATGTCACGTCGCACCATATGCGCATGACGTCGGTCGACATCGGATCTTATGTACATCGCATCGCATGCGCATTGAGTCACGTCGCACCACATGAGCATGACGTCGCTCGACATCGCATCTTATGTGCATCGCATCGCATTCACATTGATTCACGTTGCGTCACATGCGCATGGCATCGCTTGATATCGCATCTTATGTGCATCGCATCGCATGCGCATTGAGTCACGTCGCGTCACATGCGCATGGCATCGCTCAAAATCGCAACTTATGTGCAACGCATGCGCATTTACTCACATCGCGTCACATGCGCATGGTATCGCTAGATATCGCATTTTATGTGCGTCGCATCGCATGCGCATTGAGTCACGTCGTGTCACATGCGCATGGCATCACTTTATATCGCATCTTATGTGCATCGCATCGCATGCGCGCTGAGTACCGCCGCACCACATGCGCATGACATCGCTCGACATCGCATCTTATGTGCATCGCAGTGCATGCGCATTGTATCACATCGCGTCACATGCGCATGGCATCGCTTGATGTCGCATCTTATGTGAATCGCTTCGCAGCGCATTGAGTCACATCGCGTCACATGCGCATGCATCGCCCGAAATCCCATCTTATTTGCATCGCATGCGCATTGAGTCACATCGTATCACACGCGCATGGCATCGCTCGACATCGCATCTTATGTGCAACGCATCGCATGCGCATTGAGTCACATCACGTCACATGCGCATGGTATCGCTTCATAATGCATCTTATGTGCATCGCATCGCATGCGCATTGAGTCACATCGCATCACATGCAAATGGCATCGCTCGACATCGCATGTTGTGTGCATCGCATGCGCATTGAGCCACATCCGCATGGCATCGCTTGATATCGGATCTTATGTGCATCGCATCGCATGCACATTGAGTCACGTCGCACCACATGCGCATGACATCGCTCGACGTCGTTCTTATGTGCTTCGCTTCGCATGCGCGTTGAGTCAAATCTTGTCACATGCGCATGGCATCGCTGGATATCGCATCTTCTTTGCATCGCATCGCATGCGCATTGAGTCACGTCGCATGACATGCGCATGGCATCGCTTGATATCTCACTTTGTGTGCATCGCATCGCATGCCCATTGAGCCACGTCGCGTCACATGCGCATGGCATCGCTTTATATCGCATCTTATGTGGATCGCATCCCATGCGCATTGAGTCACTTCGCACCACATGCGCATGACATCGCTCGACGTCGTTCTTATGTGCTTCGCTTCGCATGCGCGTTGAGTCAAATCTTGTCACATGCGCATGGCATCGCTTGATATCGCATCTTCTGTGCATCGCATCGCATGCGCATTGAGTCACGTCGCATGACATGCGCATGGCATCGCTTGATATCTCACTTTGTGTGCATCGCATCGCATGCGCAGTGAGTCACATCGCGTCACATGCGCATGGCATCGCTTGATATGGAAACTTATGTGCAACTCATCGCATTCGCATTGAGTCACGTCGCGTCACATGCCCATGGCCTCACTTTATATCGCACGTTATGTGCATCACATCGCGTGCGCATTGAGTCACGTCGCGTCACTAGCACATGGCATCGCTTGATATCGCATCTTATGTGCATCGCATCGCATGCGCTTTTGAGTCACATCACGTCACATGCGCATGGCAGCGCTTGATATCGCATCTTATATGCATCGCATCGCATGCGCATTTAGTCACGACGCGTCACATGCACATGGCATCGCTTGATATCGCAACTCATGTGCATCGCATCGCATGCGCATTGAGTCACGTCTTTTCACATGCGCATGGCATCGCTTGTTATCGCATCTTATGTGCATCGCATCGCATGGTCATTGATTCACGTCGCGTCACATGCACATGGCATTGCTTGATATCGCATCTTATGTGCATCGCATCGCATGCGCATTGAGTCACGTCTCGTCACATGCGCATGGCATCGCTTGATATCGCATCTTATGTGCTTCGCATCGCATGCGCAGTGAGTCACGTCGCGTCACATGCGCATGGCATCGCTTGATATGGCATCTTATGTGCATCGCATCGCATTCGCATTGCGTCACGTCGTGTCACATGCACATGGCATTGCTTGATATCGCATCTTATGTGCATCGAATCGCATGCGCATTGAGTCACGTCTCGTCACATGCGCATGGCATTGCTTGATATCGCATCTTACGTTCATCACATCGCATATGCATTGATTCACGTCGCACCACTTGCGCATGACATCGCTCGTTATTGCATCTTTTGTGCATCGCATCGCATGTGCATTGAGTGACATCGCCTCATATGCGCATGTCATCGCTTGATATCGAATTTTATGTGCATCGCTTCCAAGCGCATTGAGTCACATCGCGTCACATGTCTATGCATCGCTCGAAATCGCATCTTATGTGCATCGCATGCGCATGAGTCACATCGCATCACACGCGCATGGCATTGCTCGACATCGCATCTTATGTGCATCGCATGACATGCGCATTGAGACACATCGCTTCACATGCGCATGGCATCGCTTGATGTCGCATCTTATATGCATCGCATCGCATGCACTTTTTAGTCACATCTCGCCACATGCGCATGGCATCGCTTGATAGCGCATCTTATGTGCTCCTCGTCGCATGCGCATTGAGTCACGTGGCGCAACATGCACAAAGGATCGCTTGATATGGCATCTCATGTGCATCGCATCGCATGCGCATTGAGTCACGTCGCATTACATGTGCATGGCATCGCTTGATATCTCATCTTATGTGCTTCGCATCGCATGCGCAATGAGTCACGTCGCGTCACATGCGCATGGCATCGCTTGATATCACATCTTATGTGCTTCGCATCGCATGCGCAGTGAGTCACGTCGCGTCACATGCGCATGGCATCGCTTGATATGGCATCTTATGTGCATCGCATCGCATTCGCATTGAGTCACGTCGTGTCACATGCACATGGCATTGCTTGATATAGCATCTTATGTGCATCGCATCGAAGCACATTGAGTCACATCGCGTCACATACGCATGCATCGCTCGACATCGCATCTTATGTGCATCGCATGCGCACTGAGTCACATTGCGTCAAATGCATCTGGCATCGCTTGATATCGCATCTTATGTTCACTGCATCGCATGCGCATTTAGTCACTTCGTGTCACATACGCTTGGCATCGCTTGATGTCGCATCTTATGTGCATCGCATCACATGCGCATTGTGTCATGTCTCGTCACATATGCAAGGCATCGCTTGATATCGCATCTGATGTGCATCGCATCGCATGGTCATTTACTCACGTCGCGTCACATGCGCATGGCATCGCTTTATATCGCATCTTATGTGCATCGCATCGAATGCGCATTGAGTCACGTCGCATCACATGCGCATGGAATCGCTTGATATCGCATCTTATGTGCAACGCATAGCATGCGCATTGAGCCATTTCGCGCCACAGGCGCATGGCATGCTTGATATCGTATCTCATGTGCATCTCATCGCATGTGCATTGAGTCACGTCGAGTCACATTTGCATGGCATCGCTTGATATCGCATCTCATATGCATCTCATCGCATGCGCATTGTGTCACGTCGCCTCACATTTCCATGGCATTGCGCTATATCGCATCTCATGTGCATCTCATCGCATGCGCATTGAGTCACATCGCGTCATATGCGCATGGCATCGCTTGATATCGAATCTTATGTGCATCGCTTCCAAGCGCATTGACTCACATCGCGTCACATGTCTATGCATCGCTCGAAATCGCATCTTATGTGCATCGCATGCGCATGAGTCACATCGCATCACACGCGCATGGCATTGCTCGACATCGCATCTTATGTGCATCGCATGACATGCGCATTGAGACACATCGCTTCACATGCGCATGGCATCGCTTGATGTCGCATCTTATATGCATCGCATCGCATGCACTTTTTAGTCACATCTCGCCACATGCGCATGGCATCGCTTGATAGCGCATCTTATGTGCTCCTCGTCGCATGCGCATTGAGTCACGTGGCGCAACATGCACAAAGGATCGCTTGATATCGCATCTCATGTGCATCGCATCGCATGCGCATTGAGTCACGTCGCATCACATGTGCATGGCATCGCTTGATATCGCATCTTATGTGCATCGCATCGCATGCGCATTGAGTCACGTCGCGTCACATGCGCATGGCATCGCTTGATATCACATCCTATGTGCACCGCATCGCATGCGCATAGCCATATCTCGTCACATTTGTATGGCATAGCTTGATATCACATCTTATGTGCATCGCATTGCATGCGCATAGAGTCACGTCTCATCACATTTGCATGGCATCGCTTGATATCGCATCTTATGTGTTTCGATTCGCATGCGCATTGAGTCACGTCGCGTCACATGCGCATGGCATCGCTTGATATCGCGCTTATGTTCATCGCATCGCATGCGCATAGTCATATCTCGTCACATTTGTATGGCATAGCTTGATATCACATCTTATGTGCATCGCATCGCATGCGCATAGAGTCACGTCTCATCACATTTGCATGGCATCGCTTGATATCGCATCTTATGTGCTTCGCATCGCATGCGCATTGAGTCACGTCGCGTCAATTGCGCATGGCTTCGCTTGACATCATATCTCATATGCATCTCATCGCATGCGCATTGAGTCACGTCGCGTCACATTTGCATGGCATTGCTTGATATCGCATCTCATGTGCATCTCATCGCATGCGCTTTGAGTCACATCCCGTCACATGCGCATGGCATCGCTTGATATCGAGTTTTATGTGCATCGCTTCCAAGCGCATTGAGTCACATCGCGTCACATGCCTATGCATCGCTCGAAATCGCATCTTATGTGCATCTTATGCGTATTGAGTCACATCGTATCACACGCTCATGTCATCGCTCGACATCCCAACTTATGTGCATAGCATCGCATGCTCATTGAGCTACGTCGCGTCACATTTGAGTGGCATCGCTTGATATCGCATCTCATGTGCATCGCATCGCATGCGCATTGAGTTACGTCGCATCACATGCGCATGGCATCGCTTGATATCGCATCTTATATGCATCGCATCGCATGCGCATTGAGTCACGTCGCGTCGCATTCGCATGGCATTGCTTGATATCGCATTTTTGTGCATCGCATCGCATGCGCATTGAGTCACGTCGAGTCACATGCGCATGGATTCGCTTGATATGGCATCTTATGTGCATCGCATGCGCATTGAGTCACGTCGCGTCACTTGCGCAAGACATCGCTTGATATCGCATCTTATGTGCAACGCATCGCATGGTTATTGAGTCACGTCGCACCACATGGGCATGATATCGCTCGATATTGCATCTTTTGTGCATCGTATCGCATGCCCGTTGAGTGACGTCGCGTTATATGCGCATGGCATCACTTGATATCCCATCTTATGTGGATCGCATCGCAGCGCATTGAGTCACTACGCATGCATCGCTCGACATCGCATCTTATGTGTATCGCATGCGCATGAGTCACATCGTATCACACGCGCATGGCATCGCTCGACATCGCATCTAATGTGCATCGTATTGCTTGCGAATTGAGTCACATGGCATCAAACGCGCATGGCATCGCTCGACATTACATCTTATGTGCATCCCATCCCATGCGCATTGAGTCACATCGCTTCACATGCGCATGGCATCGCTTGATATCGCATCTTATGTGCATTGCATCGCATATACTTTTTAGTCACATCACGTCACATGCGCATGGCATCGCTTGATATCGCATCTTATGTGCATCACGTCGCATGCGCATTGAGTCACGTGGCGTCACATGCACATGGCATCGCTTGATATCGCATCTCATGTGCCTCACATCGCAGCGCATTGAGTCACATACGCATGCATCGCTCGAAACCGCATCTTATGTGCATCGCCTGCGCATTGAGTCACATAGCATCACACGCGCATGGCATCGGTCAACATCGCATCTTATGTGAATCGCATCGCATGCGCATTAAGTCACTTCGCTTCACATGCGCATGGCACCGCTTGATATCGACTCTTATGTGCATCGCGGCGCATGCGCATTGACTCACGTCGCATCACATACACATGGCATCGCTTGATATGGCGTATTATGAGCATCGCATCGCATGCTTATTGAGTCAAGCCGCGTCACATGCGCATGGCATCGCTTGATATCGCATCTTATGTGCATCGCATCGCATGCGCATTGAGTCACAGCGCGTCACATGCGCATGGCAACGATTGATATGGCATCTTATGTGCATTGCATCGCATGCGCATTGAGTCACTTCGCATCACATGCACATGGCATCGTTTGGTACTGCATCTTATGTTCATCGCATCGCATGCGCATTCAGTCACATCGCATAACATGCGCATGGCATCGCTCGACAACACATCTGATGTGCATCGCATCGCATGCGCATTGAGTCATGTCTCGTCACATTTGCATGACATCGCTCGATATCGCATCTTTTGTGCATTCCAACGCATGCGCATTGAGTGACATCGCGTCATATGCGCATGGCAACGCTTGATATCGCATCTTATGTGCATCGCATCACATGCGTATTGAGTCACATCGCGTCACATGCGCATGGCAGAACTTGATATCGCATCTTATGTGCATCGCATCGCATGCGCATTGAGTCACATCGCATAACATGCGCATGGCATCGCTCGACAACACATCTGATGTGCATCGCATCGCATGTGAGTTGAGTCATGTCTCGTCACATTCGCATGACATCGCTTGATACCCCATCCTTCTGCATCGCATCGCATGCGCATTGAGTCACATCGCATTACATGTGCATGGCATCACTCGACATCGCATCTTGGGTGCATCGCATCGCATGCGTATTGTGCCACATCACGTCACATGCGCATGGCAGAACTTGATATCGCATCTTATGTGCATCGCATCGCATGCGCATTGAGTCACTTCGCATCACATGCGCATGGCATCGCTTGATATCGCATCTTAAGTGCATCGCATCGCATGCGCTTTTGACTCACATCACGTCACATGCGCATGGCATCGCTTGATATCGCATCTCATGTGCATCGCATCGCATGCGCATTGAGTCACGTCGCGTCACATGGGCATGGCATGGCTCGATATCGCATCTTATGCGCACCGCATCGCATGCGCAGTGAGTCACGTCGCGTCAGATGCGCATGGCATGACTTGATATAGCATCTTATGAGCATCGCGTCGCATAGTTATTCAGTCACGTCGCGTCACATGCTCATAGCATCGCTTGATATCGCATTTTATGTGCATCGTATCGCATTCGCATTGAGTCACGTCGCGTGACATGCGCATGGCATCGCTTGATATCACATCTTATGTGCATAGCATCGAATGCGCATTGAGCCACGTCGCCTCACATGCGCATGGCATCGCTTGATATGGCGTCTTATGAGCATCGCATCGCATGCGCATTGAGTCACAGCGCGTCCCATGTGCATGGCATCACTTCATATCGCATCTTATGTGCATCGCATCGCATGCGCATTGAGTCACTTCGCATCACATGCGCATGGCATCGCTTGATATCGCATCTTATGTGCATCGCATTGCATGCGCATTGAGTCACATCGCATTACTTGCGCATGGCATCGCTCGACAACGCAACTTATGTGCATCGCATGGCATCCGCATTGAGGCATGTCTCGTCACATTTGCATGTCATCGCTTGATATCGCATCTTACGTTCATCGCATGTGCATTGAGTCACGTCGCACCACATGCGCATGACATCGCTCGATATCGCATCTCTTGAGCATCGCATCGCATACGCATTGAGTGACATCGCGTCACATGCGCATGGCATCGCTTGATATCGCATCTTATGTGCATCGCATCGCAGCGCATTGAGTCACATACGCATGCATCGCTCGACATCGCATCTAATGTGCATCGCATGCGCATTGAGTCACATCGCATCACACGCGCATGGCATCGCTCGACATCGTATCTTATGTGCATCGCATCAAATGCGCATTGAGTCACATCGCTTCACATGCGCATGGCATCGCTTGATATCGCATCTTATGTGCACCGCATCGCATGCGCTTTTGAGTCACATCACGTCACATGCGCATGGCAACGCTTGATATCGCATCTTATGTGCATTGCGTCGCATGCGCATCGAGTCACCTGGCGTCACATGCACATGGCATCGCTTGATATCGCAACTCATGTGCATGGCATCGCATGCGCATTGAGTCAAGTCGCATCACATGCGCAAGGCATCGCTTCATATCCCACCTTATGTGCATCGCATTGCATGCGCATTTAGTCACGTCGTGTCGCATGCGCATGTCATCGCTTGATATCGCATCTTATGTGCATCGCATCGCATGCTTATTGAGTCACGTCGCGTCACATGCGCATGGCATTGCTTGATATCGCATCTTATGTGCATCGGATCGAATACGCATTGAGTCACGTCGATCCACAGGTGCATGACATCGCTCGATATCGCATCTTATGTGCACCACATCGCATGCGCAGTGAGTTACGTCGCGTCACATGCGCATGGCATGAGTTGATATGGCATCTTATGAGCATCGCATCGCATGCGCATTGAGTCACATCAGGTCATATGCGCATGGCATCGCTTGATATCGCATCTCATGTGCATCGCATCGCAGCGCATTGAGTCACATCGCGTCCCATACGCATGCATCGCTCGACATCGCATCTTATGTGCAAAGCATGCGCATTGAGTCACGTCGCGTCACATGCGCATGGCATCTCTTGATATCGCATCTGATGTGCATAGCATCGCATGCGCATTGAGTCACGTGGCGTCACATGCGCATGGCATCGCTTGATATGGCGTCTTATTTGCATCGCATCGCATATTTATTGAGTCACGTCGCGTCACATGCGCATGGCATCGCTTGATATCGCATCTTATGTGCATCGCATCGCATGCGCATTGAGTCACATCGCATCACATGCGCTTGGCATCGTTCGACAACGCATCTTATGTGCAACTTATCGCATGCGCATTGAGTCACGTCACGTCCATGCGCATGGCATCGCTTGAATTCGCATCTCATGTGCATCGCATCGCATGCGCATTGAGTCACGTCGCATCCCATGCGAATGGCATCGCTTGATATCGAATCTTATGTGCATCGTATCGCATGCGCATTGAGTCACGTCGGGTCGCATGCGCATGGTATTGCTTGAAATCGCATCTTATGTTCATTGCATCGCATGCGCATTGAGCTACGTCGCGTCGCATGCGCATAGCATCGCTTGAATTCGCATCTCATGTGCATCGCATCGCATGCGCATTGAGTCACGTCGCATCCCATGCGAATGGCATCGCTTGATATCGAATCTTATGTGCATCGCATCGCAGCGCATTGAGATACATACGCATGCATCGCTCGAAACCGCATCTTATGTGCATCGCCTGCGCATTGAGTCACATAGCATCACACGCGCATGGCATCGGTCAACATCGCATGACGAAACTCCAGGTGGAACACATTTCCAGATGGAGTTAATTGCTATAGCAAAGAGCGTGACACTTAGCACCGAACCCTGAGGTACTCCCTCCTTCTGAACAAAAGAATTAGAAAAAACCGAGCCGACCCTTACTCGGAAAAAGCGGTCCTTCATAAACTCCTGAATGAAAAGTGGCAGGCGTCCACGTATGTTCGAGGCATACAGGGAACGTAGAATCCCTGCTCGCCAGCACGTATCATAAGCCTTCTCAAGATCGAGAAATATGCCAACGGTTTTACAGTTCTTCATAAAGCCGTCCATTATCTGTGTCGATATTGACACAAGATGGTCAACAGTTGAACGGCGTCGTCGAAAACCACACTGGATGTTAGTCAGTAGGTTACGACTTTCTAACCACCATACCAATCGTCCATTGATCATGCGTTCCATCACCTTGCAAACGCAAGTGGTGAGGGAAATAGGACGATAGCTGGAGGGAAGATGACGGTCCTTCCCAGCCTTCAAGATGGGAATAACGGTGGCCTCCCGCCAATTTTCTGGGAGTATACTGTCAACCCAAACACGATTATAGACCTCGAGCAGGAATGCCTTACCTTCAGGAGAGAGCTGTTGTAACATTTGTACATGAATACCGTCCGGTCCTGGTGCTGAACAACGCGAAGATTTCAGGGAATGCTCCAGCTCCGCCATGGTGAAAAGGCGATTGTAATCTTCTACGTTTCTAGAACGAAACGCGAAGCCTTGAGATTCCACCTGAGTTTTAAATGGAAGGAACTCAGGGGAGTAGTTTTCCGAGCTAGACACTTGTGCGAAAGCACTGCCAAAGGTATTGGCCACTTCAAATGAATCAACAACAGCTCCTGTGGCTGTTTTTAGTCCCGTTATTGGTATTTGGGTCGTTTTAGCTGCAACACGCCTTAATCTATCCCACACAACCGAGGAAGGTGTGTGTCGGTTAAATGAAGCTACAAATTTGCTCCATGATGACTTTTTGCTATCCTTAATGACTTGTCTGGACCTGGCGCGCATTTTCTTGTATTCGATTAGGTTTTCCAAAGTAGGGTGACGTTGGAAAACCCTAAGTGCACGCCTTCGAGCGCGAATGGCATTCCGACATTCTTCCGTCCACCAGGGAACGGGAAATCGACGAGGGTGTGTAGTCGACCGCGGAATCGATTGTTCAGCAGCAGAGAGAATCGTCTCCGTGAGATGCTGCGCCAAATTATTCACTGAGTCGTGCTCGTTGTACGTAAAGACAGCCAACTGGGTGTAAAGGTTCCAGTTGGCATGGTCCAAACGCCATCTGGGCATACGTGTGGAATATCTTTGTTGCGTCAAGAGACTAATAAGACATGGGAAGTGGTCACTAGAGTGTAAATCAGAGATGACATTCCATTGTAAGGAGACTGCCAACTGAGGTGAACAAACTGCAAGATCAAGGTGTGAGAAGGTGCTGTGGGAGTCCGAAATGAATGTAGGCTCTCCAGTGTTGAGGAGAGCTAGGTTGTGACTGTCCAAGAAATCGGAAATGAGTTTACCTCTCGCACAAGCGCGACTTGAACCCCAAAGTGGGTGGTGCGCATTGAAGTCTCCCACCAACAGAAACGGTGTTGGCAACTGGGAAACTAGATCTTCTAAATCAATGTGCGAGAGGTCATGGGACGGAGGCAAATATATATTACAGATGGTGAAACGGATGTCTGGCAGTACAATACTTATTGCAACTGATTGGATATCAGACTGTATTGGTACAGATTGCATATAAATGTCATCTCTCACAAGTATCATAGCGCCGCCATGTGCCGGAACACCCTCTTCTGGTGTAACATCACACCGTACTGGGGTGTATCGCCTTAGATGGAAAGCGTCTTGAGGACGCAGCTTAGTCTCTTGCAAACATGCGACCAGAGGTTCGTTTTCTTTGAGCAAGAGCTCAAGTTCTGGCCTTTGAGTTCGAATGCCACGTATGTTCCAATGTAGGATAGCCATATTGCATTATGTATGGGATAGGTAACTCCAAGGTAACTCATTACCTTTGAGTTGGCGGTTGTCGAACTAACTTAGCCCTTTTTTTTTCTCTGGGGCTCGCATTCTTGTCTGGCGCTTTTTCGCGCCTCTTTTCTACTGGGGGTCTCCCAGTGTGGGCAGATTCGAACTCCATGTCCTCTGCCGAGGACGTCCGTGTTCCGATACTGAATTTTGGTTCGAGAGCTTCGAACCGATTTGACACGGAGACCGGCGAAGATGAAAGACGCCGGTCAGAGTCCACCCCTGAAGATTCTCCAGAAGAGGATATTCGAGATCTTCGAGGAGATGTTCGTGGACTCTTACATCCCTTCGATGTACTGGGAGTAGACATACTATTTTCCTTGAGGAAGTCGGTCCTTGTGTAATTCTTTTTAAACTTTATCGGTGAGGCTTCACATCTTACGGGCTTGCTAGTTTTTTGCTCTGATCTTGGTGCTCTTGATGGTGATGTAACAGTGATGTTGGAGGGAAGATGACGGTCCTTCCCAGCCTTCAAGATGGGAATAACGGTGGCCTCCCGCCAATTTTCTGGGAGTATACTGTCAACCCAAACACGGTTATAGACCTCGAGCAGGAATGCCTTACCTTCAGGAGAGAGCTGTTGTAACATTTGTACATGAATACCGTCCGGTCCTGGTGCTGAACATCGCGAAGATTTCAGGGAATACTCCAGCTCTGCCATGGTGAAAAGGCGATTGTAATCTTCTACGTTTCTAGAACGAAACGAGAAGCCTTGAGATTCCACCTGAGTTTTAATTGGAAGGAACTCAGGGGAGTAGTTTTCCGAGCTAGACACTTGTGCGAAAGCACTGCCAAAGGTATTGGCCACTTCAAATGAATCAACAACAGCTCCTGTGGCTGTTTTTAGTCCCGCTATTGGTATTTGGGTCGTTTTAGCTGCAACACGCCTTAATCTATCCCACACAACCGAGGAACGTGTGTGTCGGTTAAATGAAGCTACAAATTTGCTCCATGATGACTTTTTGCTATCCTTAATGACTTGTCTGGACCTGGCGCGCATTTTCTTGTACTCGATTAGGTTTTCCAAAGTAGGGTGACGTTGGAAAACCCTAAGTGCACGCCTTGGAGCACGAATGGCATTCCGACATTCTTCCGTCCACCAGGGAACGGGAAATCGACGGGGGTGTGTAGTCGACCGCGGAATCGATTGTTCAGCAGCAGAGAGAATCGTCTCCGTGAGATGCTGCGCCAAATTATTTACTGAGTCATGCTCGTTGTAGGTAAAGACAGCCAACTGGGTGTAAAGGTTCCAGTTCGCATGGTCCAAACGCCACCTGGGCATACGTGTGGAGTATGTATGTTGCTTCAAGAGACTAATAAGACATGGGAAGTGGTCACTAGAGTGTAAATCAGAGATGACATTCCATTGTAAGGAGACTGCCAACTGAGGTGAACAAACT
Source organism: Tenodera sinensis (assembly GCA_030765045.1). Classification (NCBI taxonomy): domain Eukaryota; kingdom Metazoa; phylum Arthropoda; class Insecta; order Mantodea; family Mantidae; genus Tenodera; species Tenodera sinensis. The sequence goes on from CM060973.1 coordinate 51,603,848, forward strand.
GCAAGATCAAGGTGTGAGAAGGTGCTGTGGGAGTCCGAAATGAATGTAGGCTCTCCAGTGTTGAGGAGAGCTAGGTTGTGACTGTCCAAGAAATCGGAAATGAGTTTACCTCTCGCACAGGCGCGACTTGAACCCCAAAGTGGGTGGTCCGCATTGAAGTCTCCCACCAACAGAAACGGTGTTGGCAACTGGGAAACTAGATCTTCTAAATCAATGTGCGAGAGGTCATGTGACGGAGGCAAATAAATATTACAGATGGTGAAATGGATGTCTGGCAGTACAATCCTTATTGCAACTGATTGGATATCAGACTGTATTGGTACAATTTGCATATATATGTCATCTCTCACAAGTATCATAGCGCCGCCATGTGCCGGAACACCCTCTTCTGGTGTAACATCACACCGTACTGGGGTGTATCGCCTTAGATAGAAAGCGTCTTGAGGACGCAGCTTAGTCTCTTGCAAACATGCGACCAGAGGTTCGATGTCTTTGAGCAAGAGCTCAAGTTCTGGCCTTTGAGTTCGAATGCCACGTACGTTCCATTGTAGGATAGTCATATTGCATTGTGTGTGGGATAGGTAATTCCAAGGTAAATCTTCATTACTTTGGAGCAGGCGGTTGTCGAACTAATTTAGCCCTTTTCTCTCTTGGGCTGACGTTCTTTTCGGACGCTTTTTCGCGCCTCTTTTCCACTGGGGGTCTTCCAGTGTGGGCAGATTCTAGTTCCATGTCCTCTGCCGAGGACGTGCGTCTTCCCATAGCAAACTTGGGTTCGAGTGTCTCGAACCGGTTGCTAATGGGGACCGGCGAAGATGAAAGACGCCGGTCTGAGTCCACCCCTGAGGATTCCCCAGAAGAGGACCTTCGAGGGGATCTCCTTGGACTCTTATATCCCTTTGATGTACTGGGATGAGCCTTATCTTCCTTGAGGAAATCGTTCTTTGTGTAGTTCTTCTTAAATTTTATCGGCGAGGCATTGTAAATAACAGGTTTACTAGTCTTCTGTGTCGAGTTTGGCATTTTCGTTGGTGATCGAACAGTTGAATTTTTTTCACCAACAGATTTTGTACACGTTGATACAGATGTGCGCGCTGATGTTGAGGGCTTTGGTATAGAGCTGCGGGCAACAAGTGTTTTTTCGGAAATTGTTGCCCCATTGAAATCGCTGGTCTGAGTTGCGATCTCTCTGCTTGCTACCGCTTTAGCTGCAACTGAGCTATAGGTTCCAGATCTAGGAACAGAGGGTTGGCGTAGACGCAAGATTTTCCGAGCTTCTGAGAAGGGCACCTTCTCTTTGACTCGTATCTCTTGGATCGTTCTTTCCTCTACAAAGCGGGGGCAGTCTCGGGAACTAGATGGATGTTCACCTCTGCAGTTCACACATGTAGGAGCTGTAGTACATGCACCATCGTGGGATTCATCTCCACATTGAGGGCATGTAGCTAGTCCCTTACAAAGCTCGCTGGTATGTCCAAAGCGCTGGCACTTAAAACACCTGAGTGGGTTCGGGATGAACGGCCTAACTTCGATGGATTCATACCCTGCCTTAATCCTTTGCGGGAGATCTACCCGATCAAAGGTCAGGAACAGGGTATTAGTTGGCTTTAACTCAACACCTTCTTTACGTTGAACCCGGTAAACGTGTATGACGCCTTGCTCCGTCAGATTCTCTTGAATCTCCTCATTGGATAATCCTTCCAATGCACGGGTGCTTATCACACCGCGCGAGGAGTTCAAGGTTCTGTGCATCTCGACACGTACAGGATAACTTGCTAGCATGTTCGCTTTCAGTATTTTAGCTGCCTGGGTAGCTGAATGTGCTTCAACCAGGAGCGTGCCATTTCGAGATCTAGTGCATGACTTGACTGGACCAGCAATGTTATCTAAACCCTTTTGGATAGTAAATGGGCTCACCGACAAAAATTTCTTATCTCCCTCAGTTCGAGATATAACTAAGTAGCGAGGACCACTCGACTCAGCTACTTCCTTTACAGAAACTTTAAAATTTTTTTTGTTATGAGTTTTTTGTGAACTCATGGCGATGTCATCCTCCACCATTGCAGATGTCTCCGATGGCATGCTCACTTCCTGGGCGCCACCCCGGCTTAGGTGAGAGTCCTGGCCTGGACCTTGCTCACCCTAGGGTCTCACCTCCCAATGTATAGACAGAGGGACCCAATCGCCTTCAGGAGTGCATCAGCTCATGCAATGGCCCCTCCCCGGGACTGACCTTTATCAGCGGATAACCAGGGGCTGGGACTTACGCGATTACCCAGTCACCCCTTGCGTCACCCCATCCTCCAACCCGCGCGTAGGTTATCCGTCAGACTGTGTACAGGGAGGTAATAGGTGGGAGGTCAAACACAAAAGTGGACCAAAGTTGATTGGGCGTTTGGCATGTGCCCTCTCACCTCTTGGAGGAGCCCAGTCGAGAGTATGGCTCGGGGCCCCGGGTACGCCAAACCCGTACCTACCGTAGTAGGAGCCCCTGGGGGAGTTTGATTTCGGAGTCCTCTTCTCCTAGATGAGTCGTCGACCAAGACTACCGAGCCCCATCTACCCGGTTGGAATGTTCTTTGCTTCCCCTCACCTCTTGCCTACCAGTAGTCGAAAGAACACTTAGGAGGCCGTCTGGCTCAGGTACTGAGCCCCTCCGCCACGACAAGGCGACACTCCTTCGGAGGGGCGCGCTTTGAGTCACATCGTATCACACGCACATGGCATCGCTCGACAATGCATCTTATGTGCATCGCATCGCATGCGCATTGAGCCATGTCTCGTCACATTTGCATGTCATCCTTTGATATCGCATCTTATGGGCATCGCATCGCATGCGCATAGAGTCACGTCGCGTCGCATGCGCATGGAATTGCTTGATATCGCATCTTATGTTCATCGCATCGCATGCTCATTGAGCCATGTCGCACCACATGCGCATGACATCGCTCGATATCGCATCTTTTGTGCATCGCATCGCATGCGCATTGAGTCACGTCGCGTCGCATGCGCATGGCATTGCCTGATAACGCATCTTATGTTCATCGCAACGCATGTGTATTGAGTCACGTCGCACCACATGCGCATAAAATCGCTCGATATCACATCTTTTGTGCATCGCATCGCATGCGCATTTAGTGACATCGCGTCATAAGCGCATGGCATCGCTTGATATCGCAATTTATGTGCATCGAATCGCAGCGCATTGACTCACATTGCGTCACATGCGCATGCATCGCATCTTATGTGCATTGCATGCGCATTGAGCCACATCGCGTCACATGCGCATGGCATTGCTTGATATCGCATCTTATGTGCATCGCATCGCATGCGCACTTAGTGATATCGCGTCATAAGCGCATGGCATCGCTTGATATCGCATCTTATGTGCATCGCATCGCAGCGCATTGACTCACATCGCGTCACATGCGTATCATCGCTCGACATCGCATCTTATGTGCATCGCATGCGCATTGAGTTACGTCCAGTCACATGCACATGGCATCGTTTGATTTTGCATCTTATGTTCATCGCATCGCATGCGCTTTGAGTCACTTCGCACCACATGCGCATGGCATCGCTTGATATCGCATCTTATGTTCATCGCATCGCATGTGCATTGAGTCACGTCGCACCACATGCGCATGACATCGCTCGATATCGCATCTTTTGTGCATCGCATCGCATGCGCAATCAGACACGTCGCGTCACATGCGCATGGCATCGCTTGATATCGCATGTTATGTGCATCGCATCTCATGCGCAGTGAGTCACAGTGCGTCACATGCGCATGGCATCACTTGATATCGCATCTTATGTGCATCTCTTCGCACGCGCATTGTGTCACATCTCATCACATGTGCAAGGCATCGCTGGATATCGCAACTTATGTGCATCGCATCGCATGCGCATTGAGTCACGTCGCGTCGCATGTGCATGGAATTGCTTGATATCGCATCTTACGTTCATCGTATCGCATGTGCATTGAGTCACGTCGCAAAACATGCGCATGACATCGCTTTATATGGCATCTTATGAGCATCGCATCGCATGCTTATTGAGTCACGTCGAGTCACATGCGAATGGCATCGCTTGATATTGCATCTTATGTGCATCGCATCGCAGGCGCATTGACCCACAGCGCGTCACATGCCAATGGCATCACTTGATATCGCATTTTATGTGCATCGCAATGCATGCGCAATGAGTCACGTCGCATTACATGCGCATGGCATCGCTTGATATCGCATTATATATGCATCGCATCGCATGCGCATTGAGTCACTTCGCATCGCATGCGCATGGCATTGCCTGATATCGCATCTTATGTTCATCTCATCGCATGTGCATTGAGTCACGTCGCACCACATGCGCATGACATCGTTCGACATCGCATCTTTTGGGCATCGCATGCGCATTGAGTGACATCGCGTCATATACGCATGGCATCGCTTGATATCGCATCTTATGTGCATTGCATCACAGTCGCATTGAGTCACCTCGCGTCAGATGCGCATGGCATCGCTTGATATCGCATCTCATGTGCATCGCATCGCATGCGCATTGAGTCACGTCGCATCCCATGCGCATGGCATCCCTTGATATCGCATCTTATGTGCTTCGCATCGCATGCGCTTTTGAGTAACGTCGCGTCGCATGCGCATAGCATTGCTTGATATCGCATCTTATGTGCATCGCATCGCAGCGCATTGAGTCACATCGAGTCACTTACGCATGCATCGCTCGACTTCGATTCTTATGTGCATCGCAAGCGCATTGAGTCACGTCGGAACACATGCGCATGGCATCCCTTGATATCGCATCTTATATGCATCGCGTCGCATGCGCATTGAGTCACTTCGCGTCACATGCGCATGGCATCGCTTGATATCGCATCTTATGTGCATCGCATCGCAGCGCATTGAGTCACATCGCGTCACATGCGCATGGCATTGCTTGATATCGCATCTTATGTGCATCGCATCGCATGTGCATTGAGTCACGTCGCGGTACATGCGCATGGCATCGCTTGATTACGCATCTTATGTACATCGCAACGCATGTGTATTGAGTCACGTCGCACAGCATGCGCATGACATCGCTTGATATCGCATCTTTTGTGCATCGCATCGCATGCGAATTGAGTCACGTTGCATCACATGCGCATGGCATCGCTTGATATCGCATCTTATGTGCATCTAATCGCACGCGCCTTGAGTCACGTCGCGTCCCATGCGCATGGCATTGCCTGATATCGCATCTTGTGTGCATCGCATCGCATGCGCATTGAGAATGTTTCGTTACATTTGCATGGCATCGCTTGATATCGCATTTTATGTGCATCGCATCCCATGCGCATTAAGTCACGTCGCGTCACATGCGCATGGCATTGCCTGATATCGCACCTTATGTTCATCGCATCGTATGTGCATTGAGTCACGTCGCACCACATGCGCATGACATCGCTCGATATCGCATCTTTTGTGCATCGCATCGCATGCGCATTGAGTCACGTCGCGTCACATGCGCATGGCATCGCTTGATATCGCATCTTATGTGCATCGCATCGCAGCGCATTTAGACACATCGCTTCATATACGTATGGCATCGCTTGATATCGCACCTTATGTGCATCGCATCGCATGCGCAGTGAGTCACGTCGCGTCACATGCGCATGGCATCGCTTGATATGGCATCTTATGAGCATCGCATCGCATGCTTATTGACTCACGTCGAGTCACATGCCCATGGCATCGCTTGATATCGCATCATATGTGCATCGCATCGCATCGGATGCGCATGGAGTCACAGTGCGTCACATGCGCATGGCATCACTTGATATCGCCTCTTATGTGCATCGCATGGCATGCGCATTGAGCCACGTCGCGTCACATGCGCATGGCATCGCTTGATATCGCATCTTATGTGCATGGCATCGCATGCGCATGGAGACACGTCGCGCAACATGCGATTGGCATCGCTTGATATCGCATCTTATGTGCATCGCATCGCATGCGCATTGAGTCACATCGCGTCGCATGTGCATGACATCGCTCGATATCGCATCTTTTGTGCATCGCATCGCATGCGCATTGAGTCACGTCGCATCAGATGCGCATGGCATCGCTTGATATCGCATCTTATGTGCATCGCATCGAATGCTTATTGAGTAACGTCGCGTCACATGCGCATGGCATCGCTTGATTTCGCATCTTATGTGCATCGCATCGCAGGCGCATTGACCCACAGCGCGTCACATGCCAATGGCATCACTTGATATCGCATCTTATGTGCATCGCAATGCATGCGCATTGAGTCACGTCGCATCGAATGCGCATGGCTTCGCTTGATATTGCATCTTATGTTCATCTCATCGCATGTGCATTGAGTCACGTCGCACCACATGCGCATGACATCGTTCGACATCGCATCTTTTGTGCATCACATCGCATGCGCATTGAGTCACGTCTCGTCATATACGCATGGCATCGCTAGATATCGCATCTTATGTGCTTCGCAGCGCATTGAGTTACATCCGGTCACATACGTAAGCATCGCAAGACATGGTATCTTATGTGCATCGCATGCGCATTGAGTAACATCGCATCACACGAGCATGGCAACGCTCACATCGCATGTTATGTGAATTGCATCGCATGCGCATTGATGTACGTCGCGTCACATGCGCATGGCATCGCTTGATATCGCATCTTATGTGCATCGCATCGCATGCGCATTGAGTCACATCGCGTCACATGCGCATGGCATCAGTTGATATCGCATCTTATGTGCATCGCATCGCATGCGCATTGAGCCACTTCGCGTCACATGCACACCGCATCGCTTAATATCGCATCTCATGTGCATCGCATCGCATGCGCATTGAGTCACGTCGCATCAGATGCTAAAGGCATCGCTTGATATCGCATCTTATGTGCATCGCATCGCATGCGCATTGAGTCACGTCGGGTCACATGCGCATGGCATCGCTTGATATCGCATCTTATGTGCGTCGCATCACATGCGCATGGAGTCACGTCGCGTCACATGCGCAAGGCATCGCTTGATATGGCATCTTATGTGCATCGCATCGCATGTTTATTGAGTCACGTCGCGTCACATGCGCACGGCATCGCTTGATATCGCATCCTATGTGCATCGCATCGCATTCGCTTTGAGACACTTCGCTTCACATGCGCATGGCATCGCTTGATATCGCATCGCATGCGCATTGAGTCTCATCGCATCACATGCGCATGGCATCGCTCGACAACGCATCTTATGTGCATCGCATCGCATGCAAATTGAGTCATGTCTCGTCACATTTGCATGGCATCGCTTGATATCGCAACTTATGTGCATGGCATCGCATGCGCATTGAGTCACGTGGCGTCAAATGCGCATGGCATCGTTTGATATCGCATCTTATGTGCATTGCATCACAGTCGCATTGAGTCACCTCGCGTCAGATGCGCATGGCATCGCTTGATATCGCATCTCATGTAAATCGCATCGCATGCGCATTGAGTCACGTCGCATCCCATGCGCATGGCATCGCTTGATTTTGCATCTTATGTGCTTCGCATCGCATGCGCTTTTGAGTAACGCCGCGTCACATGCGCATAGCATTGCTTGATATCGCATCTTATGTGCATCGCATCGCAGCGCATTGAGTCACATCGAGTCACTTACGCATGCATCGCTCGACTTCGATTCTTATGTGCATCGCAAGCGCATTGAGTCACGTCGGATCACATGCGCATGGAATCACTTGATATCGCATCTTATATGCATCGCGTCGCATGCGCATTGAGTCACTTCGCGTCACGTGCGCATGGCATCGCTTGATAACGCATTTTATGTGCATCGCATCGCAGCGCATTGAGTCACATCGCGTCACATGTGCATGGCATTGCTTGATATCGCATCTTATGTGCATCGCATCGCATGTGCATTGAGTCACGTCGCGTTACATGCGCATGGCATCGCTTGATTACGCATCTTATGTGCATCGCAACGCATGCGCATTGAGCCACGTCGCGTCGCATGCGCATGGCATTGCCTGATATCGCATCTTATGTTCATCGCAACGCATGTGTATTGAGTCACGTCGCACAGCATGCGCATGACATCGCTTGATATCGCACCTTTGTGCATCGCATCGCATGCGAATTGAGTCACGTTGCATCACATGCGCATGGCATCGCTTGATATCGCATCTTATGTAAATCTAATCGCATGCGCCTTGAGTCACGTCGCGTCCCATGCGCGTGGCATTGCCTGATATCACATCTTATGTGCATCGCATCGCATGCGCATTGAGTATTTTTTCGTCACATTTGCATGGCATCGCTTGATATCGCATTTTATGTGCATCGCATCCCATGCGCATTGAGGCACGTCGCGTCACATGCGCATGGCATCGCTTGATATCGCATCTCATGTGCATCGCATACGCATTGAGTCACGTTGCGTCGCATGCGCATGGCATTGCCTGATATCGCATCTTATGTTCATCGCATCGTAAGTGCATTGAGTCACGTCGCACCACATGCGCATGACATCGCTCGATATCGCATCTTTGGTGCATCGCATCGCATGCGCATTGAGTCACGTCGCGTCACATGCGCATGGCATCGCTTGATATCGCATCTTATGTGCATCGCATCGCAGCGCATTTAGACACATCGCGTCATATACGTATGGCATCGCTTGATATCGCACCTTATGTGCATCGCATCGCAAGCGCAGTGAGTCACGTCGCCTCACATGCGCATGGCATCGCTTGATATAGCATCTTATGAGCATCGCATCGCATGCTTATTGACTCACGTGGAGTCACATACCCATGGCATCGCTTGATATCGCATCTTATGTGCATCGCATCGCATCGCATGCGCATGGAGTCAAAGTGCGTCACATGCGCATGGCATCACTTGATATCGCCTCTTATGTGCATCGCATTGCATGCGCATTGAGCCACGTCGCGTCACATGCGCATGGCATCGCTTGATATCGCATCTTATGTGCATCGCATCGCATGCGCATGGAGACACGTCGCGCAACATGCGCTTGGCATCGCTTCATATCGCATCTTATGTGCATCGCATCGCATGCGCATTGAGTCACATCGCATCACATGCGCATGGCATCGCTGAGTATCGCATCTTATGTGCATCGCATCGCAATGCGCATTGAGTCACGTCGCGTCGCATGTGCATGACATCGCTCGATATCGCATCTTTTGTGGATCGCATCGCATGCGCATGGAGACACGTCGCGCAACATGCGCTTGGCATCGCTTCATATCGCATCTTATGTGCATCGCATCGCATGCGCATTGAGTCACATCGCATCACATGCGCATGGCATCGCTGAGTATCGCATCTTATGTGCATCGCATCGCAATGCGCATTGAGTCACGTCGCGTCGCATGTGCATGACATCGCTCGATTACGCATCTTTTGTGCATCGCATCGCATGCGGATTGCGTCACGTCGCATCAGATGCGCATGGCACCGCTTGATATCGCATCTTACGTGCATCGCATCGAATGCTTATTGAGTCACGTCTCGTCACATGCGCATGGCATCGCTTGATATCGCATCTTATGTGCATCTCATCGCATGCGCATTGAGCCACGTCGCGTCGCATGTGCATGGCATTGCTTGATATCGAATCTTATGTTCATCGCATCGCATGAGCATTAAGTCACGTCGCACCACATGCGCATGACATCGCTCGATATCGCATCTTTTGTGCATCGCATCGCATGCGTATTGAGTCATGTCTCGTCACATTTGCATGGCATCGCTTGATATCGCATCTTATGAGCATGGCATCGCATGCTTATTGAGTCACGTCGCGTCACATGCGCATGGCATCGCTTGATATCGCATCTTATGTGCATCGCATCGCAGGCGCATTGACCTACAGCGCGTCACATGCCAATGGCATCACTTGATATCGCATCTTATGTGCATCGCAATGCATGCGCATTGAGTCACGTCGCATCGAATGCGCATGGCTTCGCTTGATATCGCATCTTATGTTCATCTCATCGCATGTGCATTGATTCTCGTCGCACCACATGCGCATGACATCGTTCGACATCGCATCTTTTGTGCATCACATCGCATGCGCATTGAGTCACGTCGCGTCATATACGCATCGCATCGCTTGATATCGCATCTTATGTGCTTCGCAGCGCATTGAGTTACTTCCGGTCACATACGTAAGCATCCCTCGACATGGTATCTTAAGTGCATCACATGCGCATTGAGTAACATCGCATCACACGAGCATGGCAACGCTCACATCGCATCTTATGTGAATTGCATCGCATGCGCATTGAGGTACGTCGCGTCACATGCGCATGGCATCGCTTGATATCGCATCTTATGTGCATCGCATCGCATCGCATGCGCATTGAGCCACGTCGCGTCACATGCGCTTGATACCGCATCTTATGTGCGTCGCATCACATGCGCATGGAGTCACGTCGCGTCACATGCGCAAGGCATCGCTTGATATGGCATCTTATGTGCATCGCATCGCATGTTTATTGAGTCACGTCGCGTCACATGCGCACGGCATCGCTTGATATCGCATCCTATGTGCATCGCATCGCATTCGCTTTGAGACACTTCGCTTCACATGCGCATGGCATCGCTTGATATCGCATCGCATGCGCATTGAGTCTCATCGCATCACATGCGCATGGCATCGCTCGACAACGCATCTTATGTGCATCGCATCGCATGCAAATTGAGTCATGTCTCGTCACATTTGCATGGCATCGCTTGATATCGCAACTTATGTGCATGGCATCGCATGCGCATTGAGTCACGTGGCGTCAAATGCGCATGGCATCGTTTGATATCGCATCTTATGTGCATTGCATCACAGTCGCATTGAGTCACCTCGCGTCAGATGCGCATGGCATCGCTTGATATCGCATCTCATGTAAATCGCATCGCATGCGCATTGAGTCACGTCGCATCCCATGCGCATGGCATCGCTTGATTTTGCATCTTATGTGCTTCGCATCGCATGCGCTTTTGAGTAACGCCGCGTCACATGCGCATAGCATTGCTTGATATCGCATCTTATGTGCATCGCATCGCAGCGCATTGAGTCACATCGAGTCACTTACGCATGCATCGCTCGACTTCGATTCTTATGTGCATCGCAAGCGCATTGAGTCACGTCGGATCACATGCGCATGGAATCACTTGATATCGCATCTTATATGCATCGCGTCGCATGCGCATTGAGTCACTTCGCGTCACGTGCGCATGGCATCGCTTGATAACGCATCTTATGTGCATCGCATCGCAGCGCATTGAGTCACATCGCGTCACATGTGCATGGCATTGCTTGATATCGCATCTTATGTGCATCGCATCGCATGTGCATTGAGTCACGTCGCGTTACATGCGCATGGCATCGCTTGATTACGCATCTTATGTGCATCGCAACGCATGCGCATTGAGCCACGTCGCGTCGCATGCGCATGGCATTGCCTGATATCGCATCTTATGTTCATCGCAACGCATGTGTATTGAGTCGCGTCGCACAGCATGCGCATGACATCGCTTGATATCGCACCTTTGTGCATCGCATCGCATGCGAATTGAGTCACGTTGCATCACATGCGCATGGCATCGCTTGATATCGCATCTTATGTAAATCTAATCGCATGCGCCTTGAGTCACGTCGCGTCCCATGCGCGTGGCATTGCCTGATATCACATCTTATGTGCATCGCATCGCATGCGCATTGAGTATTTTTTCGTCACATTTGCATGGCATCGCTTGATATCGCATTTTATGTGCATCGCATCCCATGCGCATTGAGGCACGTCGCGTCACATGCGCATGGCATCGCTTGATATCGCATCTCATGTGCATCGCATACGCATTGAGTCACGTTGCGTCGCATGCGCATGGCATTGCCTGATATCGCATCTTATGTTCATCGCATCGTATGTGCATTGAGTCACGTCGCACCACATGCGCATGACATCGCTCGATATCGCATCTTTGGTGCATCGCATCGCATGCGCATTGAGTCACGTCGCGTCACATGCGCATGGCATCGCTTGATATCGCATCTTATGTGCATCGCATCGCAGCGCATTTAGACACATCGCGTCATATACGTATGGCATCGCTTGATATCGCACCTTATGTGCATCGCATCGCATGCGCATTGAGCCACGTCGCGTCGCATGTGCATGGCATTGCTTGATATCGAATCTTATGTTCATCGCATCGCATGCTTATTGACTCACGTGGAGTCACATACCCATGGCATCGCTTGATATCGCATCTTATGTGCATCGCATCGCATCGCATGCGCATGGAGTCAAAGTGCGTCACATGCGCATGGCATCACTTGATATCGCCTCTTATGTGCATCGCATTGCATGCGCATTGAGCCACGTCGCGTCACATGCGCATGGCATCGCTTGATATCGCATCTTATGTGCATCGCATCGCATGCGCATGGAGACACGTCGCGCAACATGCGCTTGGCATCGCTTCATATCGCATCTTATGTGCATCGCATCGCATGCGCATTGAGTCACATCGCATCACATGCGCATGGCATCGCTGAGTATCGCATCTTATGTGCATCGCATCGCAATGCGCATTGAGTCACGTCGCGTCGCATGTGCATGACATCGCTCGATATCGCATCTTTTGTGCATCGCATCGCATGCGCATGGAGACACGTCGCGCAACATGCGCTTGGCATCGCTTCATATCGCATCTTATGTGCATCGCATCGCATGCGCATTGAGTCACATCGCATCACATGCGCATGGCATCGCTGAGTATCGCATCTTATGTGCATCGCATCGCAATGCGCATTGAGTCACGTCGCGTCGCATCTGCATGACATCGCTCGATTACGCATCTTTTGTGCATCGCATCGCATGCGGATTGCGTCACGTCGCATCAGATGCGCATGGCACCGCTTGATATCGCATCTTACGTGCATCGCATCGAATGCTTATTGAGTCACGTCTCGTCACATGCGCATGGCATCGCTTGATATCGCATCTTATGTGCATCTCATCGCATGCGCATTGAGCCACGTCGCGTCGCATGTGCATGGCATTGCTTGATATCGAATCTTATGTTCATCGCATCGCATGAGCATTAAGTCACGTCGCACCACATGCGCATGACATCGCTCGATATCGCATCTTTTGTGCATCGCATCGCATGCGTATTGAGTCATGTCTCGTCACATTTGCATGGCATCGCTTGATATCGCATCTTATGAGCATGGCATCGCATGCTTATTGAGTCACGTCGCGTCACATGCGCATGGCATCGCTTGATATCGCATCTTATGTGCATCGCATCGCAGGCGCATTGACCTACAGCGCGTCACATGCCAATGGCATCACTTGATATCGCATCTTATGTGCATCGCAATGCATGCGCATTGAGTCACGTCGCATCGAATGCGCATGGCTTCGCTTGATATCGCATCTTATGTTCATCTCATCGCATGTGCATTGATTCACGTCGCACCACATGCGCATGACATCGTTCGACATCGCATCTTTTGTGCATCACATCGCATGCGCATTGAGTCACGTCGCGTCATATACGCATCGCATCGCTTGATATCGCATCTTATGTGCTTCGCAGCGCATTGAGTTACTTCCGGTCACATACGTAAGCATCCCTCGACATGGTATCTTAAGTGCATCACATGCGCATTGAGTAACATCGCATCACACGAGCATGGCAACGCTCACATCGCATCTTATGTGAATTGCATCGCATGCGCATTGAGGTACGTCGCGTCACATGCGCATGGCATCGCTTGATATCGCATCTTATGTGCATCGCATCGCATCGCATGCGCATTGAGCCACGTCGCGTCACATGCGCATGGCATCGCTTGATATCGCATCTTATGTGCATCGCATCGCATGCGCATCGCATGCGCATGGAGACACGTCGCGCAACATGCGCTTGGCATCGCTTGATATCGCATCTTATGTGCATCGCATCGCATGCGCATTGAGTCACATCGCATCACATCCGCATGGCATCGCTGAGTATCGCATCTTATGTGCATCGCATCGCAATGCGCATTGTGTCACGTCGCGTCGCATGTGCATGACATCGCTCGATATCGCATCTTTTGTGAATTGCATCGCATGCGTATTGAGTCGCTTCGCATCACATGCGCATGGCATCCTTGATATCGCATCTTATGTGCATGGCAATGCATGCGCTTTGAGTCACATCCCCTCACATGCGCATGGCATCGCTCGACAACGCATCTTATGTGCATCGCATCGCATGCGCATTGAGTAATGTCTCGTCACATTTGCAAGGTATCGCTTGATATCGCATCTTATGTGCATCGCATCGCATGCGCATTGAGTCACGTCGCGTCACATGCAAATCGCATCGCTTGATATCGCATCTTATGTGCATCGCATCGCATGCGCATTGAGTACCGTCGCGTCGCATGCGCATGGCATTGCCTGATATCGCATCTTATGTTCATCGCATCGTATGTGCATTGAGTCACGTCGCACCACATGCGCATGACATCGCTCAATATCGCATCTTTTGTGCATCGCATCGCATGCGCATTGAGTCACGTCGCGTCGCATGTGCATGACATCGCTCGATATCGCATCTTTTGTGCATCGCATCGCATGCGCATGGAGACACGTCGCGCAACATGTGCTTGGCATCGCTTCATATCGCATCTTATGTGCATCGCATCGCATGCGCATTGAGTCACATCGCATCACATGCGCATGGCATCGCTGAGTATCGCATCTTATGTGCATCGCATCGCAATGCGCATTGAGTCACGTCGCGTCGCATGTGCATGACATCGCTCGATTACGCATCTTTTGTGCATCGCATCGCATGCGCATTGAGTCACGTCGCATCAGATGCGCATGGCATCGCTTTATATCGCATCTTATGTGCATCGCATCGAATGCTTATTGAGTCACGTCTCGTCACATGCGCATGGCATCGCTTGATATCGCATCTTATGTGCATCTCATCGCATGCGCATTGAGCCACGTCGCGTCGCATGTGCATGGCATTGCTTGATATCGAATCTTATGTTCATCGCATCGCATGAGCATTGAGTCACGTCGCACCACATGCGCATGACATCGCTCGATATCGCATCTTTTGTGCATCGCATCGCATGCGTATTGAGTCATGTCTCGTCACATTTGCATGGCATCGCTTGATATCGCATCTTATGAGCATGGCATCGCATGCTTATTGAGTCACGTCGCGTCACATGCGCATGGCATCGCTTGATATCGCATCTTATGTGCATCGCATCGCAGGCGCATTGACCTACAGCGCGTCACATGCCAATGGCATCACTTGATATCGCATCTTATGTGCATCGCAATGCATGCGCATTGAGTCACGTCGCATCGAATGCGCATGGCTTCGCTTGATATCGCATCTTATGTTCATCTCATCGCATGTGCATTGAGTCACGTCGCACCACATGCGCATGACATCGTTCGACATCGCATCTTTTGTGCATCACATCGCATGCGCATTGAGTCACGTCGCGTCATATACGCATCGCATCGCTTGATATCGCGTCTTATGTGCTTCGCAGCGCATTGAGTTACATCCGGTCACATACGTAAGCATCCCTCGACATGGTATCTTATGTGCATCACATGCGCATTGAGTAACATCGCATCACACGAGCATGGCAACGCTCACATCGCATCTTATGTGAATTGCATCGCATGCGCATTGAGGTACGTCGCGTCACATGCGCATGGCATCGCTTGATATCGCATCTTATGTGCATCGCATCGCATCGCATGCGCATTGAGCCACGTCGCGTCACATGCGCATGGCATCGCTTGATATCGCATCTTATGTGCATCGCATCGCATGCGCATCGCATGCGCATGGAGACACGTCGCGCAACATGCGCTTGGCATCGCTTGATATCGCATCTTATGTGCATCGCATCGCATGCGCATTGAGTCACATCGCATCACATCCGCATGGCATCGCTGAGTATCGCATCTTATGTGCATCGCATCGCAATGCGCATTGAGTCACGTCGCGTCGCATGTGCATGACATCGCTCGATATCGCATCTTTTGTGAATTGCATCGCATGCGCATTGAGTCGCTTCGCATCACATGCGCATGGCATCCTTGATATCGCATCTTATGTGCATGGCAATGCATGCGCTTTGAGTCACATCCCCTCACATGCGCATGGCATCGCTTGACAACGCATCTTATGTGCATCGCATCGCATGCGCATTGAGTAATGTCTCGTCACATTTGCAAGGTATCGCTTGATATCGCATCTTATGTGCATCGCATCGCATGCGCATTGTGTCACGTCGCGTCACATGCAAATCGCATCGCTTGATATCGCATCTTATGTGCATCGCATCGCATGCGCATTGAGTCCCGTCTCGTCGCATGCGCATGGCATTGCCTGATATCGCATCTTATGTTCATCGCATCGTATGTGCATTGAGTCACGTCGCACCACATGCGCATGACATCGCTCAATATCGCATCTTTTGTGCATCGCATCGCATGCGCATTGAGTCACGTCGCTTCACATGCGCATGGCATCGCTTGATATATAGCAACTTATGTGCATCGCATCGCAGCGCATTTAGACACATCGCGTCATATACGTATGGCATCGCTTGATATCGCATCTTATGTGCATCGGATCGCATGCGCAGTGAGTCACGTCGCGTCACATGCGCATGGCATCGCTTGATATGGCCTCTTATGAGCATCGCATCGCATGCTTATTGACTCACGTCGAGTCACATGCCCATGGCATCGCTTGATATCGCATATTATGTGCATCGCATCGCATGCGCATGGAGCCACGTCGCGTCACATGCGCATGGCATCGCTTGATATCGCATCTTATGTGCATCGCATCGCATGCGCATGGAGACACGTCGCGCAACATGCGCTTGGCATCGCTTCATATCGCATCTTATGTGCATCGCATCGCATGCGCATTGAGTCACATCGCATCACATGCGCATGGCATCGCTTGATATCGCATTTTATGTGCATCGCATCCCATGCGCATTGAGGCACGTTGCGTCACATGCGCATGGCATCGCTTGATATCGCATCTCATGTGCATCGCATACGCATTGAGTCACGTCAGGTCGCATGCGCTTGGCATTGCCTGATGTCGCATCTTATGTTCATCGCATCGTATGTGCATTGAGTCACGTCGCACCACATGCGCATGGCATCGCTTGATATCGCATCTTATGTGCATCGCATCGCAGCGCATTTAGACACATCGCGTCATATACGTATGGCATCGCTTGATATCGCAACTTATGTGCATCGCATCGCATGCGCAGTGAGTCACGTCGCCTCACATGCGTATGGCATCGCTTGATATGGCATCTTATGAGCATCGCATCGCATGCTTATTGACTCACGTCGAGTCAGATGCCCATGGCATCGCTTGATATCGCATCTTATGTGCATCGCATCGCATCGCATGCGCATGGAGTCACAGTGCGTCACATGTGCATGGCATCACTTGAGATCGCCTCTTATGTGCATCGCATTGCATGCACATTGAGACACGTCGCGGCACATGCGCATGGCATCGCTTGATATCGCATCTTATGTGCATCGCATCGCATGCGCATGGAGGCACGTCGTGCAACATGCGCTTGGCATCGCTTCATATCGCATCTTATGTGCATCGCATCGCATGAGCATTGAGTCACATCGCATCACAAGCGCATGGCATCGCTGAGTATCGCATCTTATGTGCATCGCATCGCAATGCGCATTGAGTCACGTCGCGTCGCATGTGCATGACATCGCTCGATATCGCATCTTTTGTGCATCGCATCGCATGCGCATTGAGTCACGTCGCATCAGATGCGCATGGCATCGCTTGATATCGCATCTTATGTGCATCGCATCACATGCGCATTGAGTCACGTCGCCTCACATGCGCATGGCATCGCTCGACATCGCATCGCATGCGCGTTGAGTCACATCGCATCACATGCGCATGGCATCGTTCGACATCGCATCTTATGTGCATCGTATCGTATGCACATTGAGTCACGTCGCGTCACATGCGCATGGCATCGCTTGATATCGCATCTTATGTGCATCACATCGCATGCGCATTGAG
Source organism: Tenodera sinensis (assembly GCA_030765045.1). Classification (NCBI taxonomy): domain Eukaryota; kingdom Metazoa; phylum Arthropoda; class Insecta; order Mantodea; family Mantidae; genus Tenodera; species Tenodera sinensis. The sequence continues at coordinate 51,622,051 of CM060973.1, forward strand.
TCACGTCGCATCACATGCGCATGGCATCGCTCAACATCGCATCTTATGTGCACCGCATCGCATGCGCATTGAGTCTCATTGCATCACTTGCGCATGGCATCGTTCGACATCGCCTCTTATGTGCATCGTAAAGCATGCACATTGAATTGCATCGCATCACATGCGCATGGCATCGCTTGACATCGCATCTTATGTGCATCGCATAGGATATGCATTGAGTCACGTCGCGACACATGCGCATGGCATCGCTTGATATCGCATCTCATGTGCATAGCATCGCATGCGCATTGAGTCACGTCGCGTCACATGCGCGTGGCATCGCCTGATATCGCATCTAATGTGCATCTCATCGCATGCACGTTGAGTCACATCGCACCACATGCGCATGTCATCGCTCGACATCGCATCTTATGTGCATCGCATTGCATGCGCATTGAATCGCATCGCATTACGTGCGCATGGCATCGGTTGATATGGATATCTTATGTTCATCGCATCGCAAGCGCATTGAGTCACGTGGCATCACATGCGCATGGCATCGCTTGATATCGTATCTTATGTGCATCGCATAGGATATGCATGGCGTCACATCGCGTCACATGCACATTGCATCGCTTTATATCGCACCTTATGTGCATCGCATCGCATGCGCATTGAGCCACATCACGTCACATGCGCATGGCATCGCTTGATATCGCATTTTATATGCATCGCATCGCATGCGCATTGAGTCACATGGCGACACATGCGCATGGCATCGCTCGACATCGCATGTTATGTGCACTGCGTCGCATGCGCATTGAGTCACATCGCAACACATGCGCACGGCATCACTCGACATTGGATTTTATGGTCATCGCATCGCATGCGCATTGAGTCACGTCGCATCACACGCGCATGGCATCGCTTGATATCACATCTTATGTGCATCGCATCGCATGCACATTGAGTCACATTGCATCACACGCGCAAGGTATAGCTCGACATCGCATCTTATATGCATCGCATCGCATGTGCATTGAATCGCATCGCATCACACGCGCATGGCACCGCTCGACATCGCATCTTATGTGCATTGCAACGGTTGCGCATTGAATGGCATCGCATTACATGCGCATGGCATCGCTCGACATCGCATCTTATGTGCATCGCATCGCATGCGGATTGAGTCACGTCGAGTCACATGCGCATGGCATTGCTTGCTATCGCATCTTATGTGCATCGCGTCGAAGGCGCATTGAGTCACGTCGCCTCACAAGCGCATGGCGTCGCTTGATATCGCATCTTATGTGCATGGTATCGTATGCACATTTAGTCACATCGCGTCACATGTGCATGGCATCGTTTGATATCGCATCTTATGTCCATCGCATCGCATGCGCATTGAGTCACATCGCATTACATGCGCATAGCATCGCTCGACATCGCATCTTATGTGCACCGCATCGCTTGCGCATTGAGTCACGTCGCGTCACATGCAAATGGATTCCCTTTATATCGCATCTCATGTTCATGGCATCGCATGCGCATTGAGTCACGTCGCGTCACATGCGCATGGCATCGCTTGATATCGCATCTCATGTGCATCGCATCGCATGCGCATTAGGTCAAGTCGCGTCACATGCGCATGGCATCGCTTGATATCATCTTATTTTCATCGCATCGCATGCGCATTGAGTCAGGTCGCATCAGACGCGCATGGCATCGCTTGATATCGCAACTTATGTGCATCGCATCGCAAGCGCATTGAGTCTCACAAGTAACATGCGCGTGGCATCGCTTGATATCGCATCTTATGTGCATTTCATCGCATGCGCATTGAATCGAATCGCATGCGCATTGAATCGCATCGCATTACGTTCGCATGTCATCGGTTGATATGGATATCTTATGTTCATCGCATCGCAAGCGCATTGAGTCACGTGGCATCACATGTGCATGGCATCGCTTGATATCGTATCTTATGTGCATCGCATAGGATATGCATGGCGTCACATCGCGTCACATGCGCATTGCATCGCAAGAAACATCAAAAAGTTTTGCACATGTAGCAGCTACTCCAGTAATAACAGGAAAACAACAACAAGTAAGGAGGGCATTGGAGAAGAAAAAACATGTTGTATTTATCTCATCAAAAACAAATATGGATATCAAAGAATTACAAGCAACAGTTACCAAGAATCTAAATCCAGCAAAAAATAAAATAAAAATTAGTAGTTGCAGACCAGTAGGAAATAATGTAATTTTAGAGATGGAAACAAAAGAGGACGTGGATAAAGTAATTAATAGTAAAGATTTATTGGAAAAAAATTTGAAAATTGAGGAGCCGAAGAAGAGAGATCCGCAAATCATTATGTACAATGTTTTGACAGGAGTTTCAAATGAGGAGTTGAAGGAAAATCTGTATCATCAGAATTTTGAGGATCGTATGACGAAAGAAGAGTTTGGTAAACAATTTTTGTTGAAATTTAAAACAGGACCAAGAAATAGAGCTACAGTGCATCATGTTGCTGCAGTCTCAGCAAAATTATGGAGACAAATTGTGGAAATGGAAAGAGTATATATTGGTTTTCAAGCAGTTAGTGTAAAGAATTATGTTTCTGTACCACAGTGCTTGAATTGTTATAATTATGGACATGTGGCAAAATCATGCAGAGAGGAAAGGAAAACGTGTGGAAATTGTGGAGAATATGATCACCAGAGGAAGGATTGTCAAAAGTCAGCGCAAAATATTTGTGTTCCCTGCACAAGAAGAAAGAAGACCTGTGGAGGAAAAGGAAATTGTTCAACATACAATATGATGTTGGAAAGAATAATTTCTAGAATTGATTATGGATAATAAAGCTTCAAAGTATCCCTTAGCAGTAAAAAAGAACAGAAATACTCCATGTAGGATAAGGAGAAATATTAAAAGAGTAATAGAATATAAAAAAAGAAAAGATAATTTAAGTGATAAAAATTGTAAAGTAGAAGAAGAGATAGAAATAGAAAAAAGTGTACTAAATAAGAATGTTAGGGAGAATTATAAAGAGGAAGAATTGAGAAATATAATATGTGTCGAGGCTATAGTACATAATGAACCAAAACAAAGTAGGTTAAATAATATAGATAATAAAGAAAAGATAAATCAAAGGATTCCGAAATTTATAAATTTTGAGAAAAAAGAAGTTCTAATACATCAAGATGTAATAGAATATGATAATATATGTATAGAGCATGAGGAAAAAGAGAATGTAAATTTAGTAGTTGAACAAGGAAGTGAGAAAAGTAAGGAAAAGAAAAGTGAAAATGAAAATGTTAAGGAAATTTATCAAAATTTTGAGCTAATGTTAAAATTAAGTAGACTTGAAGAACCTAAAACATTGATGGCAGCCTTAAGACTTGTTGTGCGAAAATTATATGAAAATGGAGATAAAATTACTTTTACGATCCCAAATGCCATAGATACAATGGAATTAAGAACAAAAAATTTACCAACCAATGCAGAGGATCTAAAAGATTTATTAGAGAAAGCTTTTGAAAGAAGAGGAGAAATTTTGGACTTGGAAGAACTGTATAATGATTTCGTATTATGCTATGGAAGGGTGGTATTTGATTCGTCAGCAAATTGGCCTTATTGCTATGTGCAGACCAGACATCCGGGGACAATTAGAAAAATGAAACAAGTAAAAGAAAAGCCAAAGGAAATTATAATTATTAATAAACAGACTGATACAGTATTTAAACCAAAACCAATATCTTGTAAAATAAATACTAAAAAAATTCCGAGCAGAATTAACAAATCAGATAATGTGATAGGATCTTGTATATCGGCCATTAATACAAGTAATAAGATAAACTTAAATCAGAAGAATAAAGTAACCCAAGTGAGGAAACCCATAACAAAACGAAAATTTTTTAACCATAATATGGCAAAGGAAGTGGATGAAAATAGACAAAATTTTGCTAAATTAAGAACAAATGTTTTTAGCGGACTAAGTTTTAAAAATTTATCATGGAAATAAATTTGAGAATAGCTCAGATAAATGGGCAAAGAAGCAAATTAGTTATGGGGGAAATTAGAAAATTAATAGAAGAATTAAAATTGGATATAATCTGCATTCAGGAACCGTATGTTGTACATTCTAATATTCCTTTTATGCCCTTGAGATCAAGACAAATATTATCTTCGAAAAATGCAATGGCAGCAATAGTAATTATTAATGAAAGTTTGGAAATAGTAAATATAGCACAGTTTTTGGATACGCATGTAAATTGTATTGAAATTATAAGCAGGCAAGGTAGTTTTATATTAGCAAACTATTATTTTCAATATAGTTGGGACATTGAACCTTTTTTAAATAAATTGCAAAATATTCAAAATAAATTTAGAGATAAAGAAATTATACATGTTTGCGATTGCAATGCAAAGTCTACATGGTGGTATAGTAAAAATCCCGACGAAAGAGGAGAGAAATTGGAAGAAATTATTTCGGAATTGAATTTATATGTAATGAATAAATCTGGAAATCCTCCAACATTTCAAAATAGAGCAGGGGCGGAGGAAAATATAGATATTACTTTAGCTTCTAGTAATGCGGAGAAAAAAATCATTAATTGGAGGGTCACACAAGGTCAAACAACAAGTGATCATAATTTGATTTATTTTGACTTTCTGCTGGAGAAGAAGATACTTCAAGAAGATGTAGAAATAAGATATAATTTTAAAAGGGCAAATTGGGAACAAATGAGGCAAGAATTTAAAGAATTAGAATTACAATATACGGGATTATCAGTTGATTTTGATGCAAGAAACCTAACAGAAGCTATTAATCTAGCGGTATCAAGATCTGTTCCGAAATTAAAGATTTTTAATACTAAAGAGAAAATCTGGACAAATAAGTTACAGAAGCAAAGGTCAATAACCAGGAAATTGAGAAGAATTTATCAAAAATCGAACATATATATGGAAAGAGAAGAAAATTTGAGGAAATATAGGGAAGCCAAAAATAAATATAAATTATTATTAGAAGATACAAGAAAACAATACTGGGAGAAATTTGTTGAGCAAAACTTAAAAACGGATATCTGGGGACAACCATATAAAATCATCATGGATAAAATCAAGAAACCGGAAATATTAACAACTTTAGATAAAGGAAATGGACAAATGACAGAAAGTGGGGAAGAATCGGTAAAATTATTGTTACATACGTTACTGCCAGATGATAATCAGGAAGAGGATAATGATATTCATGTAGCAAGAAGAAATCAGATGAATTCGCGGTATAAAGGAAGTGTTGTTTATCCATTTGATTTGATGGAAATAAAATTAATTCTTGAAAAATTGAAAAAGAAAAAGGCACCTGGTCCAGATGGTATTATAAATGAAGTCTTATATAATCTACGGGAAGAAATAATTTTATTTTTGTATTTTTATTTAATGACTGTTTAGTAAGAGGAAGATTTCCAAATATTTGGAAGGAAGCCAAAGTTGTGATCTTAAGTAAAGGAGCAGATAAAGATAGAACACAACCAAAATCTTTTAGACCAGTATGCTTGTTAAATTCTTTAGGCAAAATATTTGAACAATTAATTTATAAAAGGATGATGGAATTTAGAATAATGATAGGGATGAATATGAAACAATTTGGATTCAGGAAAGGATATTCAACTGAGGATGCTATTTTAAAAGTACAAGATATTGTGTTAAAAAGCTCAAAAAATTATGTAATTGGAATATCTGTGGATATATCTGGTGCTTTTGATAATTTATGGTGGCCGTATTTTTTTGGCATCTTAAGAGAGAAGGAATATCCAGGTACCATATATAATTTATTAAAAGATTATTGTCTAAATAGAGAAGCATACATTGGAGGCTCAAATTACGACATTAGGAAGCAAATTACTAAAGGCTGTCCTCAGGGTTCTATTTTGGGGCCCCTTTTTTGGGATATTTTGTCAGAAAGTCTCTTGGAACAATTGGAAAATGATGGAAATGTTTTAGATATAATTGCGTATGCTGATGATATTGTGATAATGGTGGATGGGCAAAGCAGAAGGGAATTGGAAATTAAAGCGAAGGAAGTTACTGCAAAATTATCAAATTGGTGTGAAATAACCAAATTAAAAATTGCACCAAATAAATCAAATTATTTGCTCTTAAAAGGAAACTTAAAAAGGGATCCAACAATAAAAATTAATAATCAAAATATTCGAAGAGTAAAAGAAGTTAGATATTTGGGGATAATGTTGGATGAAAAATTTAATTTCAGAAAACATATAGATTATATTAGGCAGAAATCTGAGAAAATAATGTTAAAATTGGCAAGAATTACAAAATTAAATTTTGTACTTCCCTTACAGACCATACAAATTTATCACAATACAATCTTTGCCTCAATTATTACTTATGCTGCAGCAGTTTGGGCGGAAAGAATGGATAATGTGCAAATTAAAATGCTGCTAAGAAGAACCCAAAGAAAGATCTTATTAAGGCTAACAGGAGCAGTAAATACAACACCCACAATGGCACTGTTAGTCTCTACAGCAATATGGCCCATTGATCTATTGGTAAAATTAAAGGGAGCAAAATTCTGGCTAAAGAAAGGAAATTTAGAAAAAGTTTATAAAATTAGTGGTGTAAGAACAGATAAAATTTGGGAAGTAAAAAATGCTTTGAAAAATAAATGGCAAAATGAATGGTCGGAATGTGCTGTAGGTAGAAGAGTTTATGGATTTTTCCAGAATATTAGAGAAAGATTAAAATTAAATTTCATTCAACCAACAAAAGGATTCATTCATTATATAACTGGACATGGACCATATAAAACATATTGGAAAAAAATAAAAAAAACGAATTCTGATATATGTAATATCTGTCAAGTACAAGATAACCCGGAGCATGCGATCTTTGAATGCGAAAGGTATGAAACTATGAATGTAGAAGAAAGGCATCAATTAGGAGGATATTATATAAATGATATAATTAGAAATCCAAATTTAATTGAAAAACTACAGTTTTTAACCAATTATGTTAGTAAAAAAGCTTGGGAAACTGAAAATATCGAGGTAGAATGGATTGAAAATGAACAAATTGAAATAGATGAGATAAGAAGATCTTCTAGATTACGAGACAGGCAGAGAAGAGGAAACGTAGCACTGTTGCAGGAGAAGGAGGAGTCCAGCCAGGGGAAGATGTAAATGAACTTATTTATACAAATGTAAATAAATTTTTAATATATAGTGCTGGTTACCAGTATTGGTATTTTGTTTTTTTTAACCAGTTGTCCAGTCGCTGGAAACCAGTGGCATAGAGTTATAAGATAGCTGGAAGTTTTTAGGTTTATTTAAATTAATGTTTTCTTTTTTAGAATAGTGTAGATGTCTTAGTTATTTTTTTGTTAGTAGAATTAGATTTGCTGGAAACCAGTAACTTTAGGAAATTTTATGTTTTTGTTGTAGTTTTCTTTTGTTTTGTAGTTAGAAATTCTGAAACATATATTATAATGATGATTGTATATCAATAATTTTGGTTAAATAAATAGAAAATTTGAATAAATGCCCCGGTATAGTTGTCAAGGTGCCGGGGTATAATATTCAGATTTTATTTTATTTTATTTTAATTTATTTTATTTTATTTTATTTTATTATTTATTTTTTGCATCGCTTTATATCGCACCTTATGTGCATCGCATCGCATGCGCATTGAGCCACATCACGTCACATGCGCATGGCATCGCTGGATATCGCATCTTATGTGCATCGCGTTGAATGCGCATTGAGTCACGTCGCCTCACAGGCGCATGGCGTCGCTTGATATCGCATCTTATGTGCATGGTATCGTATGCACATTGAGTCACATCGCGTCACATGTGCATGGCATAGCTTGATATCGCATTTTATGTGCATCGCATCGCATGCGCATTGAGTCACATCGCATTAAATGCGCATAGCATCGCTCGACATCGCATCTTATGTGCACCGCATCGCATGCGCATTGAGCCACATGGCATTACATGCGCATGGCAGCGCTCGACATCGCAACTTATGTGCATCGCATGCGCATTGAATTGCATCGCATTACATGCGCATAGCATCGCTCGACAGCGCATCTTATGTGCATCGCATCGTATGCGCATTGAGTCACGTCGCGTCACATGCGCATGGCATCGCTCGACATCACATCTTATGTGCATCGCATCGCATGCGCATTGAGTCACATTGCATCACACGCGCATTGCATAGCTCGACATCGCATCTTATATGCATCGCATCGCATGTGCATTGAATCGCATCGCATCTCACGCGCATGGCACCGCTCGACATCGCATCTTATGTGCATTGCAACGGATGCGCATTGAATCGCATCGCATATCATGCGCATGGCATCGCTCGACATCGCATCTTATGTGCATCGCATCGCATGCGGATTGAGTCACGTCGCGTCACATGCGCATGGCATTGCTTGCTATCGCATCTTATGTGCATCGCGTCGAATGCGCATTGAGTCACGTCGCCTCACAAGCGCATGGCGTCGCTTGATATCGCATCTTATGTGCATGGTATCGTATGCACATTTAGTCACATTGCGTCACATGTGCATGGCATCGCTTGATATCGCATCTTATGTCCATCGCATCGCATGCGCATTGAGTCACATCGCATTACATGCGCATAGCATCGCTCGACATCGCATCTTATGTGCACCGCATCGCTTGCGCATTGAGCCACAACGCTTTACATGCGCATGGCAGCGCTCGACATCGCATCTTAGGTACATTGCATCGCATTACATGCGCATAGCATCGCTCGACATCGCATCTTATGTGCATCGGATCGCATGCGCATTGAGTCACGTCGCGTCACATACGCATGGCATCGCTTGATATCGCATCTTATGTGCATCGCATCGCATGCGCATTGAGTCACGTCGCCTCACATGCGCATGGCATCACTCGACATCGCATCTTATGTGCATCGCATCGCATGCGCATTGAGTCACACCGCATGACATGAGCATGGCATCGTTCGATATCGCATCTTATGTGCATCGCATCACATGCGCACTAAATCGCATCGCATCACATGCGCATGCCATTTTTTTTTTATTTAGATTTATTTGGACTAGCCCCTCCTCCGCCAGCCCAGGTGACGATCATCCGAAAGGGATCTACATCGCCTCCCCTACCATGCACTATCTACGCTACAGTGAAGGGTAGGAAAAGTGGTAAGTGGTGTCCGGTACCGCCGAAGCAAACCGAATGTTAGTGGGTGATTTCTAGATAGGCACCTGCATCCAAGAGAGTATGCAGGCAGAGTGGGGATTAGGTACTGATCTTGACCGGAGCCCAGATCAGGGACCTTATTGTTAGTAGTGGTACTTCATGCTCATGCAGAAGGAGCGGTTTTGAGGTGTCATGCTTATATGTTATTGTGGGTACTTATCTGAGTCTTGTGGCTTCAACTGGAGTGGGAGTTGACTTCGTGATTCCTCAGCTGGTCGCTGTTGGTCCTGAAACACACGGTGTCTGGGGGGGGAGGAGCATGTACAGAGGGAGATTGGTTGGGACACAATCTATATTTATTCATATTAACACTTTGTACAAATCATATGTTAATGCTTATTTCTAAGTTCTGGCAATGCTACAGCTGGTCGCTGCTGGTCCTGTAACAAACAAGTGGGGACAATATATACATAGGGAGGGGGTTGTCTACGTGCTACAGAATATATCAGTTTATATGTATTTTAAATGTTTAACATGTATATATACATATTTTTTTTAAATTATAATTATTTTTTTTAATTTATTTTTTTTTTCATTTTCTTTTTATTAATTTTTTTTTGGTTTTCTTTTTCCTAAGCTAATTATTCCGTTCAAGTCCTTCTATTTTGCCAGGTCATCATTGTGTTGGGGGGCACCCGAGACCCCCCGGTCCGCCCAGGGAGGGGATGTCATTCTTCCCGGGACTTGCGGGCAACTATGGCGGGACTAAGTTATTAAGGTACTGTCTAATGGCTTCGTCGTCGTCTTTACTGTGCCTGTTCAGGGGGATGGTCCTGTCAAACAGCGATAGTGGTCTTTTATGTTTATCTGCGGAGTGATCGTAATTGCCTAGTGTGCTTATGGCCGCGTTGTGACTTGTTTTTGCTTGCTTGTACATGTTTGCTGCGAGCTTTTTAATAAACTGCTCTTAAGTGTGCATTTTCGTGTCCTCGTGGAGTATGTCCAATGGGGCCGACCTGGGCACTTTTGTAATTATTCTTAGAGCTTTGTTTTGCATTAGTTGCAATTTCTTGATATGAGTCTTAGCGCAGTGGCCCCATGCGGGTGCTGCGTAAGTCATGACTGGCCTAATTGGGCTCTTTTATAGGGTCAGCCCCATTTGCTTGCTTAGTGCACTTTTTCGGTTTAGAATGGGATATATTGCGCCAAGTTGCTGGTTTGCTTTTCTCCTCACGTTGGTGGTGTGTTCGTTGAATGTGAGCTAGGAGTCCAGCGTAACTCCGAGGTACTTTGCTGTATTTTTCCAGATTATTCTTTCTCCGAATAGCATGATATTTGGCGCTTTGTTTGCGTGGGAGTGTTTTTTGGTGAAGAATACGGCTTGTGATTTGGCTGTGTTTACTTTTATTCTCCATTTTTTCAGCCATGGTTCTAGGACTGTTAGCGCGTTCTGCAGTCTGCGGCCTATCGCGGCGGGCCGCCATGACTGGGCTGCAATTGCAGTGTCGTCCGCGTAGATGGAGAGTTTTGTATCCGGGGTTTTGGGTATGTCGTTTATATATATATTGAACAGCGTGGGCCCCAGTAAACTACCTTGTGGGACCCCGGCCATAATTTCTCGCGCCTGGGTGCTTTTGCCTTGGAGAGTTACCGTAAAAGTTCTACCGGTAAGGTAGTGCGCGATCAGTTTGACCATGACGTCTGGGAAATTCAGATCTTTCAGCTTGCGTATTAGGCCTGCATGGTACACAGTATCGAAGGCACGTTCCACATCTAGGAATATTACCCCTGTTGATTTGTGTTCGTTGAAACCCCTTGTTATATACTCTATTTTTCGGGTTAATTGCAGCGTTGTGGAATGATTTGCACGAAACCCGAATTGTTCCTCTATTATAATGTTATTCTTTTTAATATGTGAGCTCATGCGTTTCTGTAGCACTTTTTCCGCTGCCTTGCTCACCGTTTTTAGCAGGCTAATTGGCCTATAGTTGGTTGGTTCAGCTCTGTCTTTGTCTGGTTTCGGGAACATAAGCACATTTGCTTCTTTCCAGCATGTAGGGTAGTATCCTTGTTGCAGGCAGTAATTGCATATATCGCTTAGGAGCTGTAGCGCTTTGGTCGTGAGGTGTTTTAGTACCAAATTTGGTATTTGGTCTGGCCCTGCAGCTTTGTGGTCTTGAAGGTGTTTTATTATCCACCTCAGCTCTCCTGGGTTGGTTTTCCTGCACCTGTTATGTGCTAGGTTGGCAAGCGTGTCTTTCATTTCGCTCTCCAGAAGGGAGTAAAGTGGTATGCCTTGCTGACCGTCATTGGGTGTGCAAGTTCTTTTAAGGGTGTCGGCCAGCACGTTGGCCTTTTCCTCGTCGCTTTCAGCGTAGTTATTTGTGCCCGATTGCTTGAGTGGTGGGATGTTTATTGGTTCTCTTTTTAAAGCCCTTACCAGCTGCCATACCTTATGATTGCCGGGCTGTAGCCGGGCTAGTGTTTGGTCCCATTGATCTTGGGCCTGGGCATTTATACGCGTTTTTATTGCACTGTTTAGTGTTGCCATGTTTACTTTGTGGACTAGGTTTCTGGTTCGCTGCCATCTTCGCCTCTCATGGTCTCTTTCGTGGATGAGAACCATGAGATCCGGCGGGTACGTAATTACGTGTTTCGCCGGGGGTTTTGGTGGCACTGCAATATGAATTGCAGCTTGGATGGCCTCCTCAAGCAGTTCAGCGGCGCGGTCCACTGCTTGATGGCTCGTCAGGGCTACAGGGAGCTCTAAAACTCTGTCTAGGTGTATGGCAAACTTTTCCCAGTTGGCCCTGTTGTAGTTTAATCGTATTGGAGGAGGTTGAAAGATTGGTGGCGCTTCGATGTTTATTTGGACCGCAAAGTAGTCTGAGGCAAGTGCTTCTACCGTTTTCATGGTGTAGCAAAAATCTGTATTTTTAAAGAGGGCGATGTCCAGGGTGCAAGTTGCGTGATTTGGTTGTTGCGGTATGTACGTCGGTGTCCCTGGATGATCTATGATGTAGTCATTGTTCAACATATGGTTGAACAATGCTCTCCCTGCAGTATTTGCCGCTTCACAACCCCAAGCTTGGTGCTTAGCATTGAGGTCGCCTGCAGCCACGACTAAATTGTCTATTTGTAGGATGATGTCTAAGTCTCTGAGGTTTAGGTTTGTTGGCGAGAAGTATATACTTGCCAGTGTGACTGTTCGGTTTTGTATGGTAAGGGAGATAGCCGTGGCTTCCGCTTCTCTTAGTGGTGGAACGTGTTTGTGTTTATGTGTTAGGTTTTCATGGACCACTATCGCTGTGCCTCCATGAGGTCTTCCGTCTTGTCTGTCATTTCGGTATATTTTGTAGCCTGGGATGCGGAATCTTGCTTTTGGTGTTAATAGTGTCTCGTTTAGTAATGCTACTGTTATGTTGTGTTGATATAAGTATTGTTTGAGCTCGTTAAGGTGTCGCCGCGCCCCCTGATGTTCCAGTATGTTATTTTATGTGTAGTTGTTTGTTCATTGTCTGTTGCGTGTGCCATGATTCTGATTAGTGTGTAGGGTGTCTTTCTCTCTTTTTTTTCTTTCTTTTTCTCTCTGGTTTTGTGTTTCTCCTTTGGCCCTTTACTTATTGCTTGTGGTTGGCTTTAGTGGATACATAATACATTAGTTTTTTCAACTAGTTCATTGAAGCCCTCTATAAAACAAAGCATGTGCATTTGTCTGTCTTCCTCACTCTTCCAGGCGTTGTCTCTGAAAAAGGCCGCGTATGCTTCCATTAGTGTTTCGTACCCTCTCATGTATACTCCGTTACCTAGGAGTAGTAGTGTCATTTTAGCGTTTGGCTGGAGGTTCAGCGCAGGTTGCCCGTCTTTATTTATTTTGAAGTGTAGTGGTCTGTTTGGATAATGCTTTCTTGTCAATCTCGCGTTTTGTGCTTTGATGTCTTCTGGGCGCTTGGAGTTTTGTGGGTTTTCCGCCGCTTGCGCTACTGTGCCGGTCTCTGTTTGAGTGCTCGCAGACCGCTTGTTAGTTTGTGCGTTTCTTTCAATGGGTGCTCGGGTTTTTCTCCTATCTTGCCTGTCCACTGGGGGGACATTTTGATAGTAACCGCTTCTTTGTTGAAAAATTGCTTGCGCGTTTGGTGGAGGTGCATGGGCCTCTGGTCCATCATACCTGCGTTCTGTAGCAGTTGGATGGTTACCTCTTGTGATATGCGCGAAGGAGCCCCTGTCTTGGGAGTAAATGCCACGGAGATGCGGTGGGATGACACGCCCTGTTGCTTGGGGGTGGGGTATGCCAGGTTTAGGAAAAGTGGGCATCCCCTCCATCTTGCCCCGTGCTCCGAAGAGTTGCAGAGCGCGCAATCTCCTATGTTCACTGCGGCACTGGCTCACATGGTGGCCGCCTGCACAGCGAGAGCATATTTGTGGTGCTTCACAGTTTTTGGTAAGATGGCGGAATCGTAGACATCTTCCGCATTGCGGGAAGCCACTGGGGTTGCGATAGTCCTCTACTTTTATCTTGCAGTGGAACAGTTCGGGTATTCTTTTGATGGCTTCAGAGCATTCTTTGTTTGGCTGTTCCACTAGAAAGATCGGTATGTAAGTTCTAGTTCTTTTTGAGAACAGCCTAGATACTTTAATTGGCTCCAGCCCCAGCGCCTCAAGTTCTCGTTTGAGTTCTGCTGGGTCTTCACTAGGGTGTAAGCCTTTAATGACCACCTTGTAAGTTCTCTGGGCAATTGGTGTTGTGATGTGGAATGGCACTTTATTATTTTTGCAATAGCGTACAAAGTTGTTGTAATCCTGCAATGTTTGAAATTGGAAATCATGGTACCCATCTCTATACGCTCCTTGGTACGTGTTTGGCCTGTATATTTTGTCAAAATCTCCCGTGAGCGAGGCTAAGCTTCTAGGGCAGTAGTCTGCTACAAACACTCTCGGGATATTGTGCCTCTCGTTTGCAAGGTATCCATTTGTGGTGTTATTATTGTTAGTGTGCTCTGCTTCAGTTGCTTGTGTGGCCGTTATCCCTCTAGATGTGCTCGCTATAGGTTCAGGGGGTACTGCAGTTTCTGTTGCATTTGTGCACGCTGCCGTTTCTGTGGGCGCGGCCGTGTCTGTGGTTGTTATGGTTGGGGTCATGCTCGCTACCGTTTCTGAAGGTGCGGCTGTGTTGGTTCTGTGGTGGTTAGGCTAGTGCTCGCTACCGTTTCTTGAGGTGCGGCTGTGTCTGGTTCTGTGGTGGTTAGGCTAGTGCTCGCTACCGCTTCTGAAGGTGCGGCTGTGTCTGGTTCTGTGGTGGTTAGGCTAGTGCTCGCTACCGTTTCTGAAGGTGCGGCTGTGTCTGGTTCTGTGGTGGTTAGGCTAGTGCTCGTTACCGTTTCTTGAGGTGCGGCGTCGTTTCTTCCGTCCCTGGTGTCTGCTCAGGCGGTGGTGTCTTCTCTTTTTTGTTTTTTGTCTTTGTACGAGAGGGTGAGCGGTACGTGCCGCCTCGAGTCTGTCCAACCATTTTTTTGTTTTCCTTGTTCTTTAGCTGGTTTCTTTTTTATTTATTTATTTATTTATTTTTTTTTTTTTTAAAGGGTTTGTGAGATTTTACTGTGTTTGTATGTGGTGATGTGAAGTTAGAATCTGCGTCTGAGTGTGTTTATATAAGGGGAGTGTTATTATTATAGAAGGCCTAACAGGGGGACCTAGCCGGGGGTTTAGAACTAGCTACAACAGAGGAAAGATAGTGTTAGTCGTAGAAGAAAAGAGGCAGATAGCGAGCGCTCAGAGGCGCAGCTGGCAGTGGGCCGAACCCGTTAAGGCGCCTTGAAAACCAGTCTATAAGACTGTTGGCTTTGACCGTGCCAGCCTACTCGTCTAAGCTGCAGTTATGCATACCGTAAATCTGCCGTGGTTCCAGCGCGCGCTGTCTGGAGAGCAGGTCCCGACTTGTCACTCGCTGGGCGGTAGGCTCCTCGCGACGGCTGGTCTCGGAGAGACCTGGCTGGCGACTAGCTGGCTGGCGTGCTGGCTGGAGAGCAGTTGTTGCCTCTACGACGACTGGCTCGGAACTGCATGGCATAATAAAATAAAATAAAAATTGGAATTCGGGTCATGGTAAATTTCCATTCCCGGGCTTCTTAGGGTGTACCCCTCTTAAGCCTGGTGAAAAGAATTTTTATCTTGTTGTGTGCGCAGAGATAATTCTGACGTGTGTGTACTCTTAGGGCAGATTGTCGTGTTTTGTTATAGAATGATGTGTTAATTAGATAAAATATAAAATATGTGCAAATATGTGTGTTTGTTATTGTGTATGTGTGTATATACATGTTTTTTTCATGTTTTTTGTTTTATTTTGTTTTATTTGTCTTTTTTTTTTAATAAAATGACATATTTGCACATTTACAATTTTGAATTTATGTCGGAAAAGGTCCGTGTCCCACAACCTGCCGCCGTCTCTTCTTCTGCCTGAAGACTGTTTCTCCGGTGCGATGCTTTATTTGTTCGCCGCTGCAACTCAGCTCTGTAGTGTTTGTTTCGTGTGTTTTTTGTTTGCTTGTAGTGGGGGGGTGATTAGATGTTCAATAGTGCCTGTAGATATTGTTCGACTTGTTCTTTTTGTTGCTCCTGGTGTTGGTCATAAATGTATATTAGCGTTAGTAGGGGGGGATTTTCGTGCTGTTTTTCTGGTGGGAGTGTTTGCATAGTTTGAGCTGTTCGTATAAGTGTTCTCCTGTGGGGTCTTGTATGTGCGTTGTGGATGTAGGTGAGCATTAGGTTGGCAATGTGCTTATCGATGGGGATTATTCTGGCATATTCATGGATCATCGTGTTTTTAAAGTTGGGGAAAAGTTTATTTGCGGTGCGTAGGCATTTTCGCTCGAATGCTTGGATGCTTGTCATTGTTGTTTTGGTTATGAGGGGCATTAGGGCGACTGCACCATACGTCAGGCATGGGCGAATGAGGCATTTATATAGTTTGGTTAGTATTTGCGTGTTCAGTCCCGTCTTGTTTAGTTTGGCGAGGAAAGTGAGGGTGGAGTATATGGCTCTGGTATTGTTCAGTAGGGCCTTGTAGTGGGGTTTTACTGTCAGTTGGGTATTGATTTGTATTCCTAGGTATTTCACTGTTTTGGCACATTTTATGGTTGTTTTGTTTAGTTTGAAGGTCAGGTTGTTGTGGCGGTATTTCCTCTTCTTGCGGATGACGATGGCTTGGGTTTTTTCTGCGTTGATTGATATGCGCCATTTTTTGCTCCAGTCTATATATGCTTTGAGTTGAAGTTCCAATTGATGTTTTGCCTGGTCCGTCCGGGGGCTTGTGCACCAGTACGCCGTATCGTCGGCGTACTGGGCGAGCTGGATGCTGGGGTGAATTGGCTGGGGTGTGTCTGCCGTGTATATGATGTAGAGGAGGCCTGATATTGCGCTCCCCTGGGGTGTGCCTGCATGCAGTGTGATGGGTTCGGATAATTTGTTGTCTAGTTTTATGTTGGCTGTTCTGCCGGTTAGAAAACTGGCGATCCATCTGACTATTCGGGGGTGTATTTTGAAATCGGTGAACTTATACAGCAGATCATTAATCCAGCATTTATCGAAGGCCGCTTTTACGTCGAGAAATGCTGCGACCGTTGTATAGCCTAAGTTGTGACCATTCTTGAATTGCGACATCACCCGAACCAGCTGGTCCTGGATGGTGATGTCGCTGCGGTAACCTGCTTGTGTCGTTGGGAGGAGGTTTTTTTGGTTGCATATTTTGTTTAGTCCCTTCACCATCACCCTCTCAAATATTTTTGAGAGGGTTGATGTGAGTGATATTGGCCTGTAGTTTCTATGGTCTGTATGGTCTTTTCCGGGTTTCTGGAACAGTAGTATGTGGGCAGTTTTCCATTTGGTGGGGTGATATCCGTACCGTAGCATGTTGTTGTATATGTCTCTGAGTAGTTTTATTGTATCTATCGGTAGGTTCCTTAACATCTGGTAGGTTATGCTGTCTGGGCCGGGAGCTGTGTTTCTGGTGTTTTTGAATGTTGCTATTATGTCGTCTGTGGTAAGGGGTGCTTCGGCTTCTTCGTCGGGGTTTAAGTTTTCGATGGCTAGTTGGGGGGTGTATAACTGGTGTTGCAGTTTGATGTGATAGTTGATTCTTTTGTAGTATTGTTTGTTAAAGTCTGGGCTTTGGGGTGTTTGGAACACTTCTTCGTAGTGGGCTCGAAAGATTTCGAGTTTCTCACGTGTGTCGGTTACGGTGTTTCCATCTTTTTTGATAGGGTAGTTGGGTGCAGTCTTTCTTTTGGTGCTTTTTATCAATTTCCAGAATTTTGCTGGATCCCGTTTGTGTGATTGCGTAAGGTCGTGTAATTTCCTATCCCAGTGTTGTCTGTTGTGTTTTTGTATGGCCTGTTTTACTTCCTCTTGTGCTTTGTTTAATATTGTCTTGTCGTTTGCGTTGTGCGTCTTTAGGTAGTTTCTATGTGCTTTCCTCTTCTTTTTAATGAGACATATTATTTCTTTGGGGAGTGGTCTGCTATACGGGTTTATGTGGACTGTCTTGGTGGGTATTGCTATGATGTGTGCTTGCATAATTATATCTGTCAGTGTTTGCGCTTGCTGGTCAATGTCATGTGTCGTCGTTGGTGTGGTGAGTACAGTATTTCTTGTCAGTCGGGATGCTGTCTCCTTGAACAGTTCCCAGTCTGCGTTTTCATAGTCCTTGACGGTTATGCTTCTGAATGCTTGTGTGTTCCATGGACCGGTTTTCAGGGAGACAATGACTGGCATATGGTCCGTGTCGGGGGGTGCGTCTGTGGTGATGTCTTGTACGAGTGAGTAGGTTTGTTTGGAGGTGCGTACTTTGTCTGGTGAGCTATTGTTCTGGGTGCCTTGACCTATCCGTGTATGGCCTGGTGTGAGGATGAGTTTGAGTTCGGTGTTTTTGAGTACCGTCATTAGGTCTCTGTCATGTCTGTTGGTGCGTTCGTCCAGAAGTTCCTTGTGGTTTGCGTTTAGGTCAGCTGCTATTATTAGATGTTTGTAGTGATCGTGTAGGTAGGTGATTAATGTGGTAGGGAAATCTTTGTCGGGGGGAGCATAAATCGTGGCGATGTGTAGTTTACTTCTATTAACCGTGATTTGTATTAATAGAAATTCCAGTTCTTGAAAGGCTTGGGGGGTGGTTACTTGTGTCGGGCTTAATTCGCTCTTCACAAGCACCATTACCCCGCCTCCAGTCCCGTGTGGCCTATCCTTCCTAAACACTGTGAGCGGTTGGAACGTGAAGTTTCGTTTCTTGTTTAGTTTTGTCTCGTTAATAGTTATTATATCGGCGCTGTGGTGTGTTAAGAGGTCTTGTTGTTGCTGTCTCTTGCCGGTAATTCCATTAATGTTTATATGTAGTAGTTTTATATTGTTTCTTACTTGGGTGTGTGCTCTGTTTCCCGCCATTTCTGGTTGTTCTTAGCTTCCTTGCGCGGTGTTTGTTGATCCTATTGTTTTATGCCTTGGATGAAGATGGCGAGCTGGTTCCCCAATTTTGCGGTGTCTATTGATTTTTTGAGTGTTTTTTGGGCCGTTGTCTTTATATTGTGCAGCAACCGTGTTCGTTGGTGTGGTGGTGTGGAGTCGTACAGTGGTGGTATAATCGTTGACATGATTTGTGCGATGATAGTTTGGGTGACGTCGTTAATATATGCTGTTATGTTCTTCTGTATGTTGGTTATTTGGTTCTGTAAGTCCTGTATCTGTTCGCTCGAGTGTTCTATAACTTGCTTTACTGTGCCGGTTGTTTCTTTTGCGGTCATTTCTTTCTTGGCTGCGGGTATACTGGGGAATTTTATGGTTGTCCAGGTGGTGTCTTGTCTGGGCTGAGGGGGGGTCGGCAGGTTATGGGGGAAAATGTGTGTCTGCTATCTGTGTTGTTTTTGTTGGGGGCGTCCTTGGGTATTTGGGGCATTTAACTTGCCCAGTGAAATGTCCGAGCCGCTCGCAGGTAGCACAGTATGGCGCTGCGTGCATGATATGTTTGCATTTCTGCGTTTGGGACCTCTGGCCGCAGTGGAAACAGGTTGGGTTCTGTTCGGGACAGTTTTCCTTCTGGTGCCCGTATTGCTGGCACTGGCGACACGGGATGTGGCGCTCAGTGTGGCGGGAGGGCTCGGCTCGAAAAACCTGTTTTTCGATGATCGCCCCTTGGTGTAGGATGGTGGTGATCGTCGCGACGTCGGTGCTGAACACGCGTACTAGGGGTGTAGGTTTGTCGTGGCTTATAATCCGCGATACCCTGTTTATGCTTGGATAATCTTCTTGGATGCCGGCGAGAATGACACCTTCGGGGATATCTTGTGGAATGCACTTTAGCACTGCCGTTAAGGTCTTTCTGGGTTTTTCCTGTGGTTTTTCGGTGTCTTGGGGGGTTTCCAGGATTGTTGCGTATTTTGCTAGTTTGCCAAAGTGGTGTGGAGGGATTCCCTGTTTGAACGTAGTGGCTGCTTGCTGATGTTTGAAGATCAGGGCAAGTGTATTCCGGGGTCGGTATATGCTTTGCACGCGGAAAAGGGATTCTGCCGGTTGTTGGTGTTTCTCTAGAAGTGATTTTATGAGCCAGGCATTCTGCTTCTCGGGGTCGCAATTCAGTATGTATATGGGGAAATGGCCGTGTGGTACTGCTGGTGTGTTTGGGCGGGGCGGTTGCTGAGAGCGTGAGGTGCTGGGGATTGATTCGGTGCTGGTTTTGAGGGTAGAAGAGTCGCTAGAGCTGCTGCTGATGTCGTGGTTGTGGGACCGGGTCGTGCGAGTCGTTTCACTCGTATGTCCGGACGTGGTGGCGGTTTCGGTGTCAGGGTCGGGAGGGGGTTTTGAGGGAAGTGTCTTTGGCCCCTGATATTTGGGCATGACGACGGTTTAGTTTAAAGGTGGGGAAGGAGTAGCTGCTGAAAAGCGCGGTTTGTTGCTCTTGACCTTTAAAAAGCCGCCGTTAGTGTAGTTCCAAGGAAACTAAAGAACTTTGCAGTCCTTTTGGCAAGGTCTAGGACCCAAAGAGCGTAAAACCTGGCTACGGGATGGGAAGTTGAGGAATTCAGGTTGGGTAGGCTATGTGGTAAGAGAGCAGGGCCGGTGCAGATCTCGAAGTTCTTGGAGATCTTCGCAAGGGCTGTAAGAGAAAGTGGTTAGTCGTGGCGTGCCGTGTGGTGCCGTGCTGCGAAGATCGCCGAGAGCGGTGAGATGATGACTCGTCGGCTGCTGCGCTGAGAGTGACTGGCCGAGAGGTCCTGCCGGCTGCTGCTGCCCGAAGAGAGACGGAGAGAGACGACCTGTTGCTGCTTCGCTGGAGCCACGCTGAAGGATCACGCATGGCATCGCTGAACATCGCATCCTATGTGCATCGCATCGCATGCGCATTGAGTCACATCGCGACACATGCGCATGGCATCGCTCAATATCGCATCTTATGTGCATCGCATCGCATGCGCATTGAGCCACGTCGCATCACACGCGCATGGCATCGCTTTATATCGCATTTTATGTGCATCGCATCGCAAGCGCATTGAGTAACACGCGTCTCATGCGCATGGCATCGCTTGATATCGCATCTTATGTGCATCGCATCGCATGCGCATTGAGTCACATTGCATCACACGCGCATGGCATCGCTCGACATCGTACCTTATATGCATCGCATGTGCATTGAATCGCATCGCATCACACGCGCATGGCACCGCTCGACATCGCATCTTATGTGCATTGCAACGGATGCGCATTGAATCGCATCGCATTACATGCGCATGGCAACGCTCGATATCGCATCTTATGTGCATCGCATCGCATGCGCATTGAGTCACGTCGCGTCACATGCGCATGGCATTGCTTGATATCGCTTCTTATGTTCATCGCGTCGAATGCGCATTGAGTCACGTCGCCTCACAAGCGCATGGCGTCGCTCGATATCGCATCTTATGTGCATGGTATCGTATGCACATTGAGTCACATCGCGTCACATGTGCATGGCATCGCCTGATATCGCATCTTATGTCCATCGCATCGCATGCGCATTGAGTCACATCGCATAACACGCGCATAGCATCGCTCGACATCGCATCTTATGTGCACCGCATCGCATGCGCATTGAGCCACATCAGATTACATGCGCATGGCAGCGCTAGACATCGCGTCTTATGTGCATCGCATGCGCATTGAATCGCATCGCATTACATGCGCATAGAATCGCTCGACATCGCATCTTATGTGCATCGCATCGTATTCGCATTGAGTCACGTCGCGTCACATACACATGGCATCGCTTGATATCACATCTTATGTGCATCGCATCGCATGCGCATTGAGTCACGTCGCCTCACATGCGCATGGCATCGCTCGACATCGCATCTTATGTGCATCGCATCACATGCGCACTAAATCGCATCGCATCACATGCGCATGGCATCGCTGGACATCGCATCTTATGTGCATCGCATCGCATACGCATTGAGTCACATCGCGTCACATGCGCATGGCATCGCTCAATATCGCATCTTATGTGCATCGCATCGCATGCGCATTGAGCCACGTCACATCACACGCGCATGGCATCGCTTTATATCGCATTTTATGTGCATCGCATCGCAAGCGCATTGAGTACCACGCGTCACATGCGCAAGGCACCGCTTGATATCGCATCTTATGTGCATCGCATCGCATGCGCATTGAGTCACATTGCATCACACGCGCATGGCATCGCTCAACATCGTACCTTATATGCATCGCATGTGCATTTAATCGCATCGCATCACACGCGCATGGCACCGCTCGACATCGCATCTTATGTGCATTGCAACGGATGCGCATTGAATCGCATCGCATTACATGCGCATGGCAACGCTCGATATCGCATCTTATGTGCATCGCATCGCATGCGCATTGAGTCACGTCGCGTCACATGCGCATGGCACCGCTCGACATCGCATCTTATGTGCATTGCAACGGATGCGCATTGAATCGCATCGCATTACATGCGCATGGCAACGCTCGATATCGCATCTTATGTGCATCGCATCGCATGCGCATTGAGTCACGTCGCGTCACATGCGCATGGCATTGCTTGATATCGCTTCTTATGTTCATCGCGTCGAATGCGCATTGAGTCACGTCGCCTCACAAGCGCATGGCGTCGCTCGATATCGCATCTTATGTGCATGGTATCGTATGCACATTGAGTCACATCGCGTCACATGTGCATGGCATCGCTTGATATCGCATCTTATGTCCATCGCACCGCATGCGCATTGAGTCACATCGCATAACACGCGCATAGCATCGCTCGACATCGCATCTTATGTGCACCGCATCGCATGCGCATTGAGCCACATCGCATTACATGCCCATGACAGCGCTAGACATCGCGTCTTATGTGCATCGCATGCGCATTGAATCGCTCGACATCGCATCTTATGTGCATCGCATCGTATTCGCATTGAGTTACGTCGCGTCACATACACATGGCATCGCTTGATATCACATCATATGTGCATCGCATCGCATGCGCATTGAGTCACGTCGCCTCACATGCGCATGGCATCGTTCGATATCGCATCTCATGTGCATCGCATCACATGCGCACTAAATCGCATCGCATCACATGCGCATGGCATTGCTTGAAATCGCATCTTATGTGCACCGCATCCCATGCGCATTGAATCGCCTCGCATTACATGCGCATGGCATCGCTTGATATCGCATCTTATGTGCATCGCATCGCGTGCGCATTGAGTCACATCGCATCACATGCGCATGGCATCGCTCAACATCGCATCTTATGTGCATCGCATCGGATATGCTTTGAGTCACGTCGCGACACATGTGTATGGCATCGCTTCATATCGCATCTTATGTGCATCACATCAGATGCGCATTGAGCAACATCGCAACACATGCGCATGTCATCGCTCGACATCGCATCTTATGTGCATCGCATTGCATGCGCATTGAATCGCATCGCATTACGTGCGCATGGCATCGGTTGATATGGATACCTTATGTGCATCGCATCGCATGCGCATTGAGTCACATGGCATCACATGCGCATGGCATCGCTAGATATCGTATCTTATGTGCATCGCATCGGATATGCATTGAGTCACATCGCGTCACATGCGCATTGCATCGCTTGATATGACATCTTATGTGCATCGCATCCCATGCGCATTGAGTCACTTCGCCTCACATGGGCATGGCATCGCTTGATATCGCATCTTATGTGCATCGCATCGCATGCGCATTGAGTCACGTCGCATCACATGCACATGGCAGCGCTTGACATAGCACCTTATGTGCATCGCATCGCAAGCGCATTGAGTCACATCGCATCACATGCGCATTGCATCGCTCGAAATCGCATCTTATGTGCACCGCATCCCATGCGCATTGAATCGCCTCGCATTACATGCGCATGGCATTGCTTGATATCGCATCTTATGTGCATCGCATCGCATGCGCATTGAGTCACATCGCATCACGTGCGCAATGCGTCGCTCGACATCGCATCTTATGTGCATCGCATCGCATATGCATTGAGTCACGTCGCGGCACATGCGCATGGCATCGCTTCATATCGCATCTTATGTGCATCACATCGCATGCGCATTGAGTCACATCGCATCACATGCGCATGTCATCGCTCGACATCGCATCTTATGCGCATCGCATTGCATGCGCATTGAATCGCATCGCATTACGTGCGCATCGCATCGGTTGATGTGGATATCTTATGTGCATCAAATCCCATGCGCATTGAGTCACGTGGCATCACATGCGCATGGCATCGCATGATATCGTATCTTATGTGCATCGCATCGGATATGCATTGAGTCACATCGCGTCACATGCGCATTGCATCTCTTTATATCGCACCTTATGTGCATCGCAACGCATGCGCATTGAGTCACATCACGTCACATGCGCATGGCATCGCTTGATATCGCATTTTATATGCATCGCATCGCATGCGCATTGAGTCACATCGCAACACATGCGCATGGCATCGCTCGACATCGCATGTTATGTGCATCGCGTCGCATGCGCATTGAGTCACATCGCAACACATGCGAATGGCATCACTGGACATCGGATATTTTGTTCATCGCATCGCATGCGCATTGAGTCACGTCGCACCACACGCGCATGGCATCGCTTAATATCACATCTTATGTGCATCGCATCGCATGCGCATTGAGTCACATTGCATCACACGCGCATGGCATCGCTCGACATCGCATCTTATATGCATCGCATCGCATGTGCATTGAATCGAATCGCATCACACGCGCATGGCACCGCTCGACATCACATCTTATGTGCATTGCAACGTATGTGCATTGAATCGCATCGCATTACATGCGCATGGCATCGCTCGACATCGCATCTTATGAGCATCGCATCGCATGCAGAATTAGTCACGTCACGTCACATGCGCATGGCATTGCTTGATATCGCATCTTGTGTGCATCGCGTCGAATGCGCATTGAGTCACGTCGCTTCACAAGCGCATGGCGTCGCTTGATATCGCATCTTATGGGCATGGTATCGTATGCACATTGAGTCACATCGCGTCACATGTGCATGGCATCGCTTGATATCGCATCTTATGTCCATCGCATCGCATGCGCATTGAGTTACATCGCATTACATGCGCCTAGCATCGCTCGACATCGCATCTTATGTGCACCGCATCGCATGCGCATTGAGCCACAACGCATTACATGCGCATGGCAGCGCTCGACATCGCACCTTATGTGCATCGCATGCGCATTGAATCGCATCGCATTACATGCGCATAGCATCGCTCGACATCGCATTTTATGTGCATCGGATCGCATGCGCATTGAGTCACGTCGCGTCACATACGCATGGCATCGCTTGATATCGCATCTTATGTGCATTGCATCGCATGCGCATTGAGTCAAGTCGCCTCACATGCGCATGGCATCGCTCGACATCGCATCTTATTTGCATCGCGTGGCATGCGCATTGAGTCACATTGCATCACACGCGCATGGCATCGCTCGACATCGCATCTTATATGCATCGCATGTGCATTGAATCGCATCGCATCACACGCGCATGGCATCGCTTGATATCGCATCTTATGTGCATCGCAACGGATGCGCATTGAATCGCATTGCATTACATGCGCATCGGAACGCTTGATATCGCACCTTATGTGCATCGCATCGCATGCGCATTGAGTCACATCGCATCACATGCGCAATGCATCGCTCGACATCGCATCCTATGTGCATCGCATGGGAAATGCATTGAGTCACGTCGCGACACATGCGCATGGCATCGCTTGATATCGCATCTTATGTGCATCACATCGCATGCGCATTGAGTCACATCGCATCACATGCGCATGGCATCGCTTGATATCGCATCTCATGTGCACAGCATCGCATGCGCATTGAGTCACGTCGCGTTACATGTGCATTGCATCGCTTGATATCACATCTTATGTGCATCGCATCGCATTCGCATTGAGTCACATCGCGTCACATGCGCATGGCATCGCTCAATATCGGATCTTATGTGCATCTCATCACATGCGCACTGAATCGAATCGCATCACATACGCATGGCATCGCTGGACATCGCATCTTATGAGCATCGCATCGCATTCGCATTGAGTCAAGTCGCCTCACATGCGCATGGCATCGCTCGACATCGCATCTTATTTGCATCGCGTGGCATGCGCATTGAGTCACATTGCATCACACGCGCATGGCATCGCTCGACATCGCATCTTATATGCATCGCATGTGCATCGAATCGCATCGCATCACACGCGCATGGCGTCGCTTGATATCGCATCTTATGTGCATCGCAACGGATGCGCATTGAATCGCATTGCATTACATGCGCATAGCATCGCTCGACATCGCATCTTATGTGCATCGCATCGCATTCGCATTGAGTCACATCGCGTCACATGCGCATGGCATCGCTCAATATCGGATCTTATGTGCATCTCATCACATGCGCACTGAATCGAATCGCATCACATACGCATGGCATCGCTGGACATCGCATCTTATGAGCATCGCATCGCATTCGCATTGAGTCACATCGCGTCACATGCGCATGGCATCGCTCAATATCGCATCTTATGTGCATCGCATCGCATGCGCATTGAGCCACGTCGCATCACACGCGCATGGCATCGCTTTATATCGCATTTTATGTGCCTCGCATCGCAAGCGCATTGAGCCACACGCGTCACATGCGTATGGCATCGCTCGACACCGCATCTTATGTGCATCGCATCTCAAGCGCATTGAGTCACACGCGTCACATGCGCATGGATTCGCTTGATATCGCATGTTATGTTCATCGCGTCGCATGCGCATTGAGTCACATCGCAACACATGCGGATGGCATCACTCGACATCGGATTTTATGTTCATCGCATCGCGTGCGCATTGAGTCACGTCGCATCGCACGCGCATGGCATCACTTGATATCGCATCTTATGTGCATCGCATCGCATACGCATTGAGTCACATAGCATCACATGGGCATGGCATCCCTTGATATCGCATCTTATGTGCATCGCATCGCATGCGCATTGAGTCACGTCGCATCACATGCGCATGGCAGCATTGACATCGCAGCTTATGTGTATCGCATCGCATGCGCATTGAGTCACGTCGCATCACATCGCTCGACATCGCATCTTATGAGCATCGCAACGCATGCGCATTGAGTCACGTCGCGTCACATGCGCATGGCATTGATTGATATCGCATCTTGTGTGCATCGCGTCGAATGCGCATTGAGTCACGTCGCCTCTAAAGCGCATGGCGTCGCCTGATATCGCATCTTATGTGCATGCTTTCGTATGCACATTGAGTCACATCACGTCACATGTGCATGGCATCGCTTGATATCGCATCTTATGTCCATCGTATCGCATGCGCATTGAGTCACATCGCATTACATGCGCCTAGCATCGCTCGACATCGCATCTTATGTGCACCGCATCGCATGCGCATTGAGCCACAACGCATTACATGCGCATGGCAGCGCTCAACATCGCACCTTATGTGCATCGTATGCGCATTGAATCGCATCGCATTACATGCGCATAGCATCGCTCGACATTGCATCTTATGTGCATCGGATCGCATGCGCATTGAGTCACGTCGCGTCATATACGCATGGCATCGCTTGATATCGCATCTTATGTGCATCGCCTCGCATGCGCATTGAGTCAAGTCGCCTCACATGCGCATGGCATCGCTCGACATCGCATCCTATGTGCATCGCATCGCATGCGCATTGAGTCACATTGCAATACACACGCGAAGGCATCGCTCGACATCGCATCTTATATGCATCGCATGTGCATTGAATCGCATCGCATCACACACGCATGGCACCGCTCGACATCGCATCTTATGTGCATTGCAACGGATGCGCATTGAATCGCATCGCATTACATGCGCATGGCATCGCTTGCTATCGCATCTTATGTGCATCGCATCGCATGCGCATTGAGTCACATCGCATCACATGCGCAATGCATCGCTCGACATCGCATCTTATGTGCATCGCATCGGATATGCATTGAGTCACGTCGCATCACATGCGCATGGCATCGCTTGATATCGCATCTTATGTGCATCACATCGCATGCGCATTGAGTCACATCGCATCGCATGCGCATGGCATCGCTTGATATCGCATCTCATGTGCATAGCATCGCATGTGCATTGAGTCACGTCGCGTCACATGTGCATGGCATCGCTTGATATCGCATCTTATGTCCATTGCGTCGGATGCGGATTGAGTCACATCTCATTACATGCGCATAGCATCGCTCGACATCGCATCTTATGTGCATCGCATGCGCACTGAATCGCATCGCCTTACATGCGCATAGCATCGCTTGATATCGCATCTTATGTGCATCACATCGCATGCGCATTGAGTCACGTCGCCTCACATGCGCATGGCATCGCTCGACATCGCATCTTATGTGCATCGCATCGCATGCGTATTGAGTGCCATCGCATCACATGCGCATGGCATCCCTCAATATCACATATTATGTGCATCGCATCACATGCGCATTGAGCCACGTCGCATCACACGCGCATGGCATCGCTTTATATCGCATTTTATGTGCATCGCATCGCAAGCGCATTGAGTCACACGCGTCACATGCGCATGGCATCGCTTGATATCACATCTTATGTGCATCGCATCGCATGCGCATTGAGTCACATTGCATCTCACGCGCTTGGCATCGCTCGACATCGCATGTTATTTGCATCGCGTCGCATGTGCATTGAGTCACATCGCAACACATACGCATGGCATCACTCGACATCGGATTTTATGTTCATCGCATCGCATGCGCATTGAATCACGTCGCATCACATGCGCATTGCATCGCTCGACATCGCATCTTATGTGCACCGCATCCCATGCGCATTGAATCACCTCATATTACATGCGCATGGCATCGCTTGATATCGCATCTTATGTGCATCGCATCGCATGCGCAATGAGTCACATCGCATCACATGCGCAATGCATCGCTCGAAATCTTATCTTATGTGCATCGCATCGTATATGCATTGAGTCACGTCGCGACACATGCGCATGGCATCGCTTGATATCGCATCTCATGTGCATAGCATCGCATGCGCATCTAGTCACGTCGCGTCACATGCACATGGCATCGCTTGATATCGCATCTTATGTGCATCACATCGCATGCGCAGTGAGTCACATCACATCACATGCGCATGTCATCGCTCGACATCGCATCTTATGTGCATCGCATTGCATGCCCAATGAATCGCATCGCATTACGTGCGTATGGCATCGGTTGATATGGATATCTTATGTGCATCGCATTGCATGCGCATTGAGTCACGTGGCATCACACGCGCATGGCATCGCTTGATATCGTATCTTATGTGAATCGCGTCGCATGCGCATTGAGTCACGTCGCATCACACGCGCATGGCATCGCTTGATATCACATCTTATGTGCATCGCATCGCATGCGCATTGAGTCACATAGCATCACATGGGCATGGCATCGCTTGATATCGCATCTTATGTGGATCGTATCGCATGCGCATTGAGTCACGTCGCATCACATGCGCATTGCAGCGCTTGACATTGCAGCTTATGTGCATGGCATCGCATGCGCATTGAGTCGCATCGCATCACATCGCTCGACATCGCATCTTATGTGCATCGCATCGCATGCGCATTGAGTCACATCGCATCACATGCGCATGGCATCGCTGGACATCGCATCTTATGTGCATCGCATCGCATGCGCACTAAATCACATCGCATCACATGCGCATGGCATCGCTTGATATCGATTCTTAAGTGCATCGCATCGCATGCAAATTGAGTGCCATCGCATCAATTGCGCATGGCATCGCTCAATATCGCATCTTAAGTGCATCGCATCACATGCGCATTGAGCCACGTCGCATCACACGCGCATGGCATCGCTTTATATCGCATTTTATGTGCATCGCATCGCAAGCGCATTGAGTCACACGCGTCACATGCGCATGGCATCACTTGATATCGCATCTTATGTGCATCGCATCGCATGCGCATTGAGTCACATTGCATCGCACGCGCTTGGCATCCCTCGTCATCGCATGTTATGTGCATCGCGTCGCATGTGCATTGAGTCACAACGCATTACATGCGCATGGCAGCGTTCGACATCGGATTTTATGTTCATCGCATCGCATGCGCATTGAGTCACGTCGCATCACACGCGCATGGCATCGCTTGATATTACATCTTATGTGCATCGCATCGCATGCCTATTGAGTCACATTGCATCACATGGGCATGGCATCGCTTGATATCGCAACTTATGTGCATCGCATCGCATGCGCATTGAGTCACATCGCATCACATGCGCATTGCATCGCTCGACATCGCATCTTATGTGCACCGCATCGCATGCGCATTGAGCCACAACGCATTAGATGCGCATGGCAGCGTTCGACATCGCATCTTATGTGCATCGCATGCGCATTGAATCGAATCGTATTACATGCGCATAGCATCGCTCGACATCGCATCTTATTTGCATCGGATCGCATGCGCATTGAGCCACGTCGCGTCACATACGCATGGCGTCGCTTGATATCGCATCTTATGTGCATGGTATCGTATGCACATTGAGTTATATTGCGTCACATGTGCATGGCATCGCTTGATATCGCATCTTATGTCCATCGCATCGCATGCGCATTGAGTCACATCGCATCACATGCGCATGGCATCGTTCGATATCGCATTTTATGTGCATCGCATCACATGCGCACTGAATCGCATCGCATCACATACGCATGGCATCGCTGGACATCGCATCTTATGTGCATCGCATCGCATTCGCATTGAGTCACATCGCGTCACATGCGCATGGCATCGCTCAATATCGGATCTTATGTGCATCGCATCACATGCGCACTGAATCGCATCGCTCACATACGCATGGCATCGCTGGACACCGCATCTTATGTCCATCGCATCGCATGCGCATTGAGTCACATCGCATCACATGCGCATGGCATCGTTCGATATCGCATTTTATGTGCATCGCATCACATGCGCACTGAATCGCATCGCATCACATACGCATGGCATCGCTGGACATCGCATCTTATGTGCATCGCATCGCATTCGCATTGAGTCACATCGCGTCACATGCGCATGGCATCGCTCAATATCGGATCTTATGTGCATCGCATCACATGCGCACTGAATCGCATCGCTCACATACGCATGGCATCGCTGGACACCGCATCTTATGTGCATCGCATCACATTCGCATTGAGTTACATCGCGTCACATGCGCATGGCATCGCTCAATATCGCATCTTATGTGCATCGCATCGCATGCGCATTGAGCTACGTCGAATCACACGCGCATGGCATCGCTTTATATCACATTTTATGTGCATCGCATCGCAAGCGTATTGAGTCACATCGCATCACATGCGCATGGCATCGTTCGATATCGCATCTTATGTGCATCGCATCACATCCGCACTGAATCGCATCGCATCACATACGCATGGCATCGCTGGACATCGTATCTTATGTGCATCGCATCTCATTCGCATTGAGTCACATCGCGTCACATTCGCATGGCATCGCTGAATATCGCATCTTATGTGCATCGCATCGCATGCGCATTGAGTTTGGTCGCATCACACGCGCATGGCATCGCTCAATATCGCATGTTATGTGCATCGCATCGCAAGCGCATTGAGTCACACGCGTCACATGCGCATGGAATCGCTCGACATCGCATCTTATGTGCATCGCGTCGCATGCGCATTGAGTCACGTCGCATCACACGCGCATGGCATCGCTTGATATCACATCTTATGTGCATCGCATCGCATGCGCATTGAGTCACATAGCATCACATGGGCATGGCATCGCTTGATATCGCATCTTATGTGCATCGTATCGCATGCGCATTGAGTCACGTCGCATCACATGCGCATGGCAGCGCTTGACATTGCAGCTTATGTGCATCGCATCGCATGCGCATTGAGTCACATCGCATCACATGCGCATGGCATCGTTCGATATCGCATCTTATGTGAATCGCATCACATGCGCACTAAATCGCATGGCATCACACGCGCATGGCATCGCTGGACATCGCATCTTATGTGCATCGCATCGCATGCGCACTAAATCGCATCGCATCACATGCGCATGGCATCGCTTGATATCGCATCTTATGTGCATCGCATCCCATGCGCATTGAGTCACATCGCGTCACATGCGGATGGCATATAAAGAAATAAATAAAAATTGGAATTCGGGTAATGGTAAATTCTTCTGCCTGAAGACTGTTTCTCCGGTGCGATGCTTTATTTTTTCGCCGCTGCAACTCAGCTCTGTAGTGTTTGTTTCGTGTGTTTTTTGTTTGCTTGTAGTGGGGGGGTGATTAGATGTTCAATAGTGCCTGTAGATATTGTTCGCCTTGTTCTTTTTGTTGCTCCTGGTGTTGGTCATAAATGTATATTAGCGTTAGTAGGGGGGGATTTTCGTGCTGTTTTTCTGGTGGGAGTGTTTGCATAGTTTGAGCTGTTCGTATAAGTGTTCTCCTGTGGGGTCTTGTATGTGCGTTGTGGATGTAGGTGAGCATTAGGTTGGCAATGTGCTTATCGATGGGGATTATTCTGGCATATTCATGGATCATCGTGTTTTTAAAGTTGGGGAAAAGTTTATTTGCGGTGCGTAGGCATTTTCGCTCGAATGCTTGGATGCTTGTCATTGTTGTTTTGGTTATGAGGGGCATTAGGGCGACTGCACCATACGTCAGGCATGGGCGAATGAGGCATTTATATAGTTTGGTTAGTATTTGCGTGTTCAGTCCCGTCTTGTTTAGTTTGGCGAGGAAAGTGAGGGTGGAGTATATGGCTCTGGTATTGTTCAGTAGGGCCTTGTAGTGGGGTTTTACTGTCAGTTGGGTATTGATTTGTATTCCTAGGTATTTCACTGTTTTGGCACATTTTATGGTTGTTTTGTTTAGTTTGAGGGTCAGGTTGTTGTGGCGGTATTTCCTCTTCTTGCGGGTGACGATGGCTTGGGTTTTTTCTGCGTTGATTGATATGCGCCATTTTTTGCTCCAGTCTATATATGCTTTGAGTTGAAGTTCCAATTGATGTTTTGCCTGGTCCGTCCGGGGGCTTGTGCACCAGTACGCCGTATCGTCGGCGTACTGGGCGAGCTGGATGCTGGGGTGAATTGGCTGGGGTGTGTCTGCCGTGTATATGATGTAGAGGAGGCCTGATATTGCGCTCCCCTGGGGTGTGCCTGCATGCAGTGTGATGGGTTCGGATAATGTGTTGTCTAGTTTTATGTTGGCTGTTCTGCCGGTTAGAAAACAGGCGATCCATCTGACTATTCGGGGGTGTATTTTGAAGTCGGTGAGCTTATACAGCAGACCATTAATCCAGCATTTATCGAAGGCCGCTTTTACGTCGAGAAATGCTGCGACCGTTGTATAGCCTAAATTGTGACCATTCTTGAAATGCGACATCACCCGAACCAGCTGGTCCTGGATGGTGATGTCGCTGCGGTAACCTGCTTGTGTCATTGGGAGGAGGTGTTTTTGTTGCAGATTTTCTTTAGTCTCTTTACCATCACCCTCTCAAATATTTTAGAGAGGATTGATGTGAGTGATATTGGCCTGTAGTTTCTATGGTCTGTATGGTCTTTACCGGGTTTCTGGAACAGTAGTATGTGGGCAGTTTTCCATTTGGTGGGGTGATATCCTTACCGTAGCATGTTGTTGTATATGTCTCTGAGTAGTTTTATTGTATCTATCGGTAGGTTCCTTAACATCTGGTAGGTTATGCTGTCTGGGCCGGGAGTTGTGTTTCTGGTGTTTTTGAATGTTGCTATTATGTCGTCTGTGGTTAGGGGTGCTTCGGCTTCTTCGTCGGGGTTTAAGTTTTCGATGGCTAGTTGGGGGGTGTATAACTGGTGTTGCAGTTTGATGTGACAGTTGATTCTTTTGTAGTATTGTTTGTTAAAGTCTGGGCTTTGCGGTGTTTGGAAAACTTCTTCGTAGTGGGCTCGGAAAATTTCGAGTTTCTCACGTGTGTCGGTTACGGTGTTTACATCTTTTTTGATAGGGTAGTTGGGTGCAGTCTTTCTTTTGGTGCTTTTTATCAATTTCCAGAATTTTGCTGGATCCCGTTTGTGTGATTGCGTAAGGTCGTGTAATTTCCTGTCCCAGTGTTGTCTAATGTGTTTTTGTATGGCCTGCTTTACTTCCTCTTGTGCTTTGTTTAATATTGTCTTGTCAGCTGCGTTGTGCGTCTTTAGGAAGTTTCTATGTGCTTTCCTCTTCTTTTTAATAAGACATATTATTTCTTTGGGGAGTGGTCTGCTATACGGGTTTATGTGGACTGTCTTGGTGGGTATTGCTGTGATGTGTGCTTGCATAATTATATCTGTCAGTGTTTGCGCTTGCTGGTCAATGTCATGTGTCGTCGTTGGTGTGGTGAGTACAGTATTTCTTGTCAGTCGGGATGCTGTCTCCTTGAACAGTTCCCAGTCTGCGTTTTCGTAGTCCTTGACGGTTATGCTTCTGAATGCTTGTGTGTTCCATGGACCGGTTTTCAAGGAGACAATGACTGGCATATGGTCCGTGTCGGGGGGTGCGTCTGTGGTGATGTCTTGTACGAGCGAATAGGTTTGTTTGGAGGTGAGTATTTTGTCTGGTGAGCTATTGTTCTGGGTGCCTTCACCTATCCGTGTAGGGCCTGGTGTGAGGATGAGTTTGAGTTCGGTGTTTTTGAGTACCTTCATTAGGTCTCTGCCATGAGCCAGGGAATACCAGTCCCCCATCTACGTGTTCAAGGACGAGTCCCCCCGAATGCCTGCAGTGCTCGCGGAGTTTGATAGAACCTACAACCCGGGGCACGATTCGTGTAACCGAGCACCAGTCTCCCATGACACGATGGTGCGATTTACCCGGGAGGAGGACTATAGATACTTCTGCGAGTTCCTGAGGGGAAAGGGGGTCCTATTCAATGTTACCAACGTTCACAGGGAAGACCGCTCCCACAGAGCAGTGGTAAAGCCACTGTTCCTGGACGGGGCGGCTTCAGAAATCAAAGAAGAGTTACAGATTAAAGGGATACGCACAATACGAGTGCAACAACTAAGACGCCTTGCCAGAGACAGGACACTCCTCCCTATCTATGTGATCGAGGTCCCCTCTACTGAAGACCTGCAGAAACTCAGACAAATCACCACCCTACTGCAATTCAAAATCACAATTGAGGATTTCCGCCCCCCAGCCACCATCATCCAATGTCTCAAATGCCAGAGGTTAGGGCACTCGTTCCAGCGATGCCCCGCCCCCGAACCCGTGTGCTCCAAGTGTGCACGGGGGCACGAATCTCGCTCGTGCACCGTCCCCCTTGAGAGGCGAACCTTCGCCCTGTGCAGATTACCAGGGCATGGGGCCCGATTCCGGGGTTGCCGCGAATACCAGCGCCAACTGGCGAGACTGAGGGGACAAGTGCCCCCACGCCCTACTGCCCCCAGGGACCACACACAAGCCCTCACACAGGACAACAGCGCCCCCCCAGTAACGCCTCATATGGCCCAGAGCCGCGACAGCTTTAATCTGAGACCAGCGGCCAGCACTTCGAGACCCCCCACCCCCACCCATGACCGCCAGCAAGGCACACACGCCCACTTTCAACCTCCAAAACCAGCGATCCCACCTTCCCTAACTCCTGCCACACTGCAAAGAAACCTAACATTCCCACGAATGACCTGGGTCCAAGCGCGGCACGAGTGCATACACATACTCACGCTTCTGCTAACCCAGCCACACCTCACTCACGAGGTGCTCGCCACATACTCGGGCTTCTTTGCACTCTTCTCTCACCTTGATGCCTTCGCAATTGACTAAACTCCCCCTCCCCTAAACAGCTATTGCTTAATATCGATGACGACCACTGCAATGACACGGATAATGAATTGGAATGCACGTGGCATTTACCACCGTAAAAGAGAACTCACGGACTTCCTACACACCCACAACATAGACATTGCACTAATCACAGAGACCCATCTAAACCACAAATCCAGACTAAACATTGCTGGATACCAAACCTATAGAACTGACCGGGACAGACGTGGCGGAGGCACAGCCGTAATTATCAAACGTACCATAGAACACGAACAAGCATTGCTACGCCCCCTAAGACGTATGGAGGCGACGGGCACGTATGTCAAAATTAATAATACTCGCGCACTCATTGTTGCTGCGTATAATCCCCCGGGCGAACTAAACACACATGACCTGGACGACCTGTTCCAACTAAGCAACCCCATCCTAATCGCCGGAGACCTGAACGCCAAGCACCCGCTCTGGAATTGCCGCACAGGTAACCCAGCTGGCTCACAACTCCTTAGACACGAGAACAACTCCAATTATGTCATATACGCACCAAGCGAGCACACATACATACCCACACAGCGCAACCACCAGCCTGACATCCTCGATATAACCTTAGTACGACAACTACACCTCCGGGTCACGCTTAAAGTAATCAACGCCCTGTCCTCAGACCACCTACCTGTTCTAATCAACCTAGAAGGCTCTCTGGCACCTTCCTTGCAACCCCTCAGACGCAACTACAACAAAGCAAACTGGGCAACCTTTAACCAGATTGTATCGGCTGAAATCCACAACACACCAATCACGTCATGCAACGAGCTAGAAGAAGCAGTAGCAAACCTTGAAAAGACAATACAATATGCCATTTCCACCTCGGTCCCCATTCATGCACGTAACCGCGGCCCTCAAACCATGCCTACCGACCTCAAAGACCTAGCAAGAATCCGCAATAAAGCCCGCCGCAAATGGCAACATACGAGACGCCCTCAAGCCCTACAACAGCTGCGTGAACTTAACTTACACATCCGAAAACGCACTGCCGACTTCCTTACCTCCCAATGGGAAAAGACAGTCGCTGATCTAGACACGGACCACATATCACTCTGGCGCATTGCGAAATGCCTAACACGCGAACCCACCTCCATTCCGCCCCTACACATCAACCAACGTATAGCCACATCCGACACCGAAAAAGCTGAAGCACTCGCAGATGAGCTGGAACGCACACTAACACCGAACCTTACACCAAGTTTACCACAATTTACTGCTGAGACCGAAACTCTAACTAATAACATATACTCACCCACAACTCACAACCAAGTCAGAAAAACCTCACCATCTGAGGTCACGTGGATCATTAAGCATCTCCCAAAAAAGAAATCGCCCGGACCTGACACCATACCCAACATAGCACTTAAAAACTTACCTCCCGACGCCATTAACCGACTGACAGAAATATTCAACTATACCCTTAGAAGCGGCACCTTTCCACAGCGCTGGAAGAAGGCCAAAGTCCTCCACTTCCCCAAACAAGGCAAAGACCACGCCAACCCAGCCAACTACAGACCCATCAGCCTACTGAACTCACTCAGTAAGGTGCTAGAGAAAATAATACTTAAAAGACTAAACGCACATCTAATCAAACACGGCATCATCATTCAAGAACAGTTCGGTTTTAGAGCCAAGCACTCGACCACACTCCAACTACTCCGTATCACCGAGCACATAACCCGCGGATTTAACATAAATAAAACCACGGGGGTCCTGTTCCTGGACATTGAACGTGCCTTCGACCGGGTATGGCACCCAGGACTCCTACGCAAACTAATGTCTCTAAATGTGCAAGACACCATGGTAAAGCTCATCGCAAACTACTTACGTGACCGCCAGTTCAGCTCCGCAGTAAACAATGCACTCTCCTCTCCACGTATTATGTAAGCAGGGGTCCCCCAAGGCAGTTTATTGGGGCCCACACTCTTCAACATTTATATCAACGACATACCAAAAACCACAAACACATCACTTTACTTGTATGCAGACGACACGGCTATCGCAGCTCAGTCAGGAAACCCTAGATTTGTACGCGACAGGCTACAAACGTCACTCACCAACTTGGAAGACTGGCTCGCCAAATGGCGAATCAGAGTCAACCAAGCCAAATGCCATGCAGTAATATTCACTAAGCGCCAAACACATAGAAGCACTGCACGTAGACTCCCTCCTTTAACTCTGTTTGGCGCAAACATTAACTGGACTAACCAGACCACCTATCTTGGGCTCACGATGGACCAAGGCCTCACTTGGCACACACACATCCAAAATTGCCGGCGCAAGGCGCAAGTACAAGTAAGGAGACTCTACCCCCTCCTTCGCACAGGATCACATATCTCCCCGAAACTAGGACTTACCCTATATAAAACACTAATCCGACCGATACTGACATACGCAGCCCCGGTGTGGGGATACGCCGCCTCCACCCACATTAAGCGCCTAAACTCCTTTCAGAACCGGATCCTAAGGATAATCACTGGCGTACCCAGACGGGGGCCGGCCTACAAACTCACGAAGAACTGCATATGCACACAATTGAAGAATTCATTAAAAAGCTTGCCTCCGACCTCTATGCCAAAAATTCCCGCCACCATAACCCACTCATTGCCAACCTCGGCACATATCATCTTGAACTAACCAAACACAAAACGCCACTCCATCTTTTTGAACGTTCTCTAAACAACACAGATACCATAGATGCCAGAGCCCACCTATTCAATATTCTGAATCACAACTAACTACTTAAAACCTTCTGCCAACAGAGGAGGACCGTAAACGCCCGGACCACATCCACTTTCTCTCAAGATCAGGTATACAGGATACTCCCAAGCCCACAACAGGTACGTAACACTCCCTAAACCTGCCCCCACCACTGCATTCCTTTATATGTAGATAACCACTTCATAGCTTGTAAGCACGTACATTACTAACCCCCTTAAATTAGCACTGCTGTAACACCCTATAGCACATAACACCACCTACCTTACTAACAAGCTTTCCCTCCCTGGGTGCTGCACAGACCTCGGTATGTGTTGACTCCCAGGATACAATATCACGCGCTCGCATGCACCGCATGCCAGCTAGGTACTAACCGGGGTGCTATCGCGGAACCCGACCTAACTGCATGTATCGCTACACTAACAAGCACCCTGTCTTTCTCT
This sequence comes from Tenodera sinensis, assembly GCA_030765045.1. Lineage (NCBI taxonomy): Eukaryota > Metazoa > Arthropoda > Insecta > Mantodea > Mantidae > Tenodera > Tenodera sinensis. Next base: position 51,660,945 of record CM060973.1, read on the forward strand.
GCCTTGCATGTTTAGTTCACTAACCGCATGTGCATGGGGAGACGATGTAGCCTCTGAGGATGATCGTCACCAGGGCTGGAGGGTGCGGGGCCAGCCTTCCAAAAAAATCAATAAATAAAAAAAAATTTTGGTGCGTTCGTCCAGAAGTTCCTTGTGGTTTGCGTTTAGGTCAGCTGCTATTATTAGATGTTTGTAGTTGTCGTGTAGGTAGGTGATTAATGAGGTAGGGAAATCTTTGTTAGGGGGAGCATAAATCGTGGCGATGTGTAGTTTGCTTCTATTAACCGTGATTTGTATTAATAGGAATTCCAGTTCTTGAAAGGCTTGGGGGGTGGTTACTTGTGTCGGGCTTAATTCGCTCTTAACAAGCACCATTACCCCGCCTCCAGTCCCGTGTGGCCTATCCTTCCTAAACACTGTGAGCGGTTGGAACGTGAAGTTTCTTCTCTTGTTTAGTTTTGTCTCGTTAATAGTTATTATATCCGCGCTGTGGTGTGTTAAGAGGTCTTGTAGTTGCTGTCTCTTGCCGGTAATTCCATTAATGTTTATATGTAGTAGTTTAATATTGTGTCTTACTTGGGTGTGTGCTCTGTTTCCCGCCATTTCAGGTTGTGCTTATCTTCCTTGCGCGGTGTTTGTTGAACCTATTGTTTTATGTCTTGGATGAAGATGGCGAGCTGGTTCCATAATTTTGCGGTGTCTATTGATTTTTTGAGTGTTTTTGGGCCGTTGTCTTTATATTGTGCAGTAGCCGTGTTCGTTGGTGTGGTGGTGTGGAGTCGTACAATGGTGGTATAATCGTTGACATTATTTGTGCGATGATGGTTTGGGTGACGTCGTTTATATGAGCTGTTATGTTCTTCTGTATGTTGGTTATTTGGTTCTGCAAGTCCTGTATCTGTTCGCTCGAGTGTTCTATAACTTGCTTTAATGTGCCGGCTGTTTCTTTTGCGGTCATTTATTCCTTGGCTGCGGGTATACTGGGGAATTTTATGGTTGTCCAGGTGGTGTCTTGTCTGGGCTGAGGGGGGGTTGTCAGGTTATGGGGCAAAATGTGTGTCTCTGCTATCTGTGTTGTTTTTGTTGGGGGTGTCCTTGGGTATTTGGGGCATTTAACTTGCCCTGTGAAATATCCGAGCCGCTCACAGGTAGCACAGTATGGCGCTGCGTGCTTGATATGCTTGCATTTCTGTGTTTGGGACTTCTGGCCGCAGTGAAAACAGGTTGGGTTCTGTTCGGGACAGTTTTCCTTCTGGTGCCCGTATTGCTGGCACTGGCGACACGGGATGTGGCGCTCAGTGAGGCGGAGGGCTCGGCTCGAAAAACCTGTTTTTCGATGATCGCCCCTTGGTGTAGGATGGTGGTGATCGTGGCGACGTCGGTGCTGAACACGCGTACTAGGGGTGTAGGTTTGTCGTGACTTATTATCCGTGATACCCTGTTGATGCTTGGATAATCTTCCTGGATGCCGGCGAGAATGACCTCATCGAGGATGTCTCGTGGAATGCCCTATAGCACTGCCGTTAAGGTCTTCCTGGGTTTTTCTTGTGGCTTTTCGGTGTCTTGGGGGGTTTCCAGGTTTGTTGCGTATTTTGCCTGTTTGCCAAAGTGATGTGGAGGGATTCCCTGTTTGAACGTAGTGGCTGTTTGTTGATGTTTGAAGATCAGGGCAAGTGTATTCCGGGGTCGGTATATGCGTTGCACGCGGAAAAGGGATTCTGCCGGTTGTTGGTGTTTCTCTAGAAGTAATTTTATGAGCCAGGCATTCTGCTTCTCGGGCTCGCAATTCAGTACGTGTATGGGGAAATGGCCGTGTGGTACTGCTGGTGTGTTTGGGCGGGGAGGTTCCTGAGTGCGTGAGGCGCTGGGGATTGATTCGGTGCTGGTGTTGAGTGTGGAATAGTCGCTAGAGCTGCTGCTGATGTCGTGGTTGTGGGAACGGGTCGTGCGTGTCGTTTGTCTCGTATGTCCGGACGTGGTGGCGGTTTCGTTGTCAGGGTCGGGAGGGGGTTTTGAGGGAAGTGTCGCCGGCCCCTCGCGTCACATGCGCATGGCATCGCTTGATATCGCATCTTACGTACATTGCATCGCATGCGCATTGAGTCACGTCACGTCACATGCGCATGGCATCGCTTGATAACGCATCTTAAGTGCATCGCATCGCATGCGCATTAAGTCACATCGCATCACATGCGCATGGCATCGCTCGACATCGCAACTTATGTGCATCGCATCGCATGCGCATTGAGTCACATAGCATCACATGCGCATGGCATCGCTCGACATCGCATCTTAGGTGCATTGCATCGCATGCGCATTGAGCCACATCGCGTCACATGCGCAAGGCATCTTTCGATATCGCATCTTATGTGCATCGCATCACATGCGCACTGAGTCACGTCGCGCCACATACGCATGGCATCGCTCGACATTGCATCTTATGTGCATCGCATCGCATGCGTATTGAGTCACACGCGTCACATGCGCATGGCATCGCTTGATATCGCATCTTATGTGCATCGTATCGCATGCGCATTGAGTCACATCGCGTCACATGCACTATGCGACGCATGATATCGCACCTCATGTGCATCGCACCGCATGCGCATTGAGTCACATCGCGTCACATGCGCATTGCATCGCTCGACATCGCATCTTATGTGCATCGTTTCGCATGCGCATTGAATCACATCGCGCCACATGCGCATTGCATCGCTCGACATCGCATACTATGTGAGTTGAATCGCACGCAATACATGCGCATGGCATCGCTTGATATCGCATCTTACGTGCATCGCATCGCATGCACATTGAATCGCATCACATGCGCATGGCATCACTCGACCTCTTATCTTAAGTGCATCGCATCGCATGCACACTGAGACACATCAAGTCACATGCGCATGGCATCGCTCGACATTGCATCTTATGTGCATCGCATCGCATGCTCATTGAGTCACATCGCGTACATGGGCATGGCATCGCTCGATATCGCATCTTATGTGCATCGCATCGCATGCGCATTGAGCCACGTCGCATCACATGTGCATGGCATCGCTTGATATCGCATCTTATGTGCATCGCTTCGCATGCGCATTGAGTCACATCGCATCACACGCGCATGGCATCACTTAATATCGCATTTTATGTGCATCGCATCGCATGCGCATTGAGTCACAGCGCATCACACAAGCATGGCGTCGCTCGACAGCGCATCTTATGTGCATCGCATCGCATCCACAATGAATCGCATCACATGCGCATGGCATCGCTCGACATCCCATCTTATGTGCATCGCATCGCATGCACATTGAATCGCATCGCATTACATGCGCATGGCATCGCTCGACATCGCATTTTATGTGCATCGCATCGCATGCGCACTGAGTCACATCGCATTACAGGCGCATAGCATCGCTCGACATCGCATCTTATGTGCATCGCATCTTATGCGCACTGAATCGCATCGCATCACATGCCTATGGCATCGCTCCACATCGCATCTTATGTGCATCGCATCGCATGCGCATTGAGTCTCGTCGCGTCACATGCGCATGGTATGCTTGATATCGCATATTATGTGCATCGCATCGCATGCGCATTGAGCCACATCGCTTCACATGTTCATGGCATCGCACGACTTCGCATTTTATGTGCATGGCATCGCATGCTCATGGCATCGCTTGATATCGCATCTTATGTGCATCGCATTGCATGCGCACTGAATCGCATCGCATCACATGCCTATGGCATCGCTCGACATCGCATCTTATGTGCATCGCATCGCATGCGCATTGAATCGCATCGCATTACATGCCTATGGCATCGCTTGATATCGCACTTTATGTGCATCGCATTGCATACGGATTGAGTCACCAAGCCTCACATGCGCATGGCATCGCTCGAAATCGCATCTTATGTTCATTGAGTCACATCGCGTCACATGCGCATTGCATCCCTCGACATCGCATCTTATGTGCATCGCATCGCATGCGCATTGAGTCACATGCGTATGGCATCGCTCGACATCGCATCTTACGTTCATCGCATCGCATCCGCATTGAGTCACGTCGCGTCACATGGGCATGGCATCGCTTGATATCGCATTTTATGTTCATCGCATCGCATGCGCATTGAGTCACATCGCATCACATGCGCATGCAATCGCTCGACATCGCATCTTATGTGCATCGCATCGCATGCGAATTGCGTCACATCGCATCACAAGCGCATGGCATCGCTCGACGTCGCATCTTATGTGCATCGCATCGCATGCGCATTGAATCGCATCGCATAACATGCGCATATTATCGCTCGACATCGCATCTTATGTGCATTGCATCGCATGCGCATTGAGTCACATCGCATCACATGCGCATGGCATCCCTCGACATCGCATCTTATGTGCATCGCATCGCATGCGCATTGAATCACATTGCGTACAAGGCACGGCATCGCTCGACATCGCATCTTATGTGCATCGCATCGCATGTGCATTGAATCGCATCGCATCACTTGCGCAAGGCATCGCTTGATATCGCATCTTATGTGCATCGCATCGCATGCGCATTGCGTCACATCGCATCACAAGCGCATGGCATCGCTCGACGTCGCATCTTATGTGCATCGCATCGCATGCGCATTGAATCGCATCTAATCACATGCGCATATTATCGCTCGACATCGCATCTTATGTGCATTGCATCGCATGCGCATTGAGTCACATCGCATCACATGCGCATGGCATCGCTCGACGTCGCATCTTATGTGCATCGCATCGCATGCGCATTGAATCGCATCGCATCACATGCGCATATTATCGCTCGACATCGCATCTTATGTGCATTGCATCGCATGCGCATTGAGTCACATCGCATCACATGCGCATGGCATCCCTCGACATCGCATCTTATGTGCATCGCATCGCATGCGCATTGAATCACATTGCGTACAAGGCACGGCATCGCTCGACATCGCATCTTATGTGCATCGCATCGCATGCGCATTGAATCGCATCGCATCACTTGCGCAAGGCATCGCTTGATATCGCATTTTATGTGCATTGAGTTACATAGCGTCACAAGCGCATTGCATCGCTCGACATCGCTTCTGATGCGCATTGAATCGCATCGCAATACATACGCATGGCATCGCTTGATATCGCATCTTACGTGCATCGCATCGCATGCACATTGAATTGCATCGCATCACATGCGCATGGCACCGCTCGACCTCGCATCTTAAGTGCATCGCATCGCTCGACATCGCATCTTATGTGCATCGCATCGCAAGCGCATTGAGTCACATCGCGTCACATGTGCATGGCATCGCTTGATATCGCATCTTATGTGCATCGCATCACATGCGAATTGAGTCACATCGCATCACACACTCATGGTATCCCTTAATATCACATTTTATGTGCATCACATCGCATGCGCATTGAGTCATATAGCATCACAGGCGGATGGCGTCGCTCGACTTCGCATCTTATGTGCATCGCATCGCATCGCATCACATGCGCATGGCATCGCTCGACATCCCATCTTATGTGCATCGCATCGCATGCGCACTGAATCGCATCGCATTTCATGCGCATGGCATCGCTCGTCATCGCATCTTATCTGCATCGCATCGCATGCGCTCTGAGTCACATCGCACTACATGCGCATGACATCGCAAGACATCGCATCTTATGTGCATCGCATCGCATGCGCATTGAGTCATGTCGCGTCACCTGCGCATGGCATCGCTTGATATCGCATCTTATGTGCCTCGCATCGCATGCGCATGGAGCCACATTGCGTCAGATGCGTATGGCATCGCTTGATTGCGCATCTTTTGTGCATCGCATCGCATGCGCATTGAGTCACGTCGCGTCACATCCGCATGGCATCGCTTGATATCGCATATTATGTGCATCGCATCGCATGCGCATTGAGTCACATCCAATCACATACGCATGGCATCGCTCGACATCGCATCTTATGTGCATCGCATCGCATGCGCATTAAATAGCATCGCATCGCATCACATCGCATCTTATGTGCATCGCATCGCATGCGCATTGAGTCACTTCTCGTCACATGGGCATGGCAGCGCTTGATATCAAATCTTATGTATCGTATCGCATGGGCATCGAGTCACATCGCGTCACATGCACTATGCATCGCTTGATATCGCATCTCATGTGCTTCGCACCGCATGCGCCTTGAGTCACATCGCGTCACATGCGCATGGCGTCGCTTGATATCGTATCTTATGTGCATTGAATCGCATCGCAATACATGCGCATGCCATCGCTTAATATCGCATCTTACGTGCATTGGATCGCACGCACATTGAATCGCATCGCATCACATGCGCATGGCATCGCTCTACCTCGCAATCTTAAGTGCATCGCATCGCATGCACATTGAGACACACCTACTCACAAGCGCATGGCATCGCTAGACATTGCATATTATGTGCATCGCATCGCATGCGCATTGAGTCACATCGCATCACACGCGCATGGCGTCGCTCGACATCGAGTCTTATGTGCATCGCATCGCATCGCATCACATGCGCATGGCATCGCTCGACATTCCATCTTATGTGCATCGCATCGCATGCGCATTGATTCGGATCGCATTACATGCGCATGGCATCGCTCGACATCGCATCTTATGTGCATCGCATCGCTTGCGCACTGAGTCACATCGCATTACATGCGCATGGCATCGCTCGACAACCCATTTTATGTGCATCGCATCGCATGCGCATTGAGTCACGTCGCGTCAGCTGCGCATGGAATCGCTGAATATCGCATCTTATGTGCCTCGCATCGCATGGGCATTGAGTCACGTCGCGTCAGATGCGCATAGCATCGCTTGATATCGCATCTTACGTTATTCGCATCTCAAGCGCATTGAGTCACATCGCGTCACATGCGCATGGCATCGCTCGACATCGCATCTTAGGTGAATCGCATGGCATGCTCATTGAAATGCATCGCATTACATGCGCATGGCATCGCTAGACATCACATCTTAGGTTGATCGCATCTGATGCGAATTGGATCGCATCGCATTACGTGCGCATGGCATCGCTCGACATCGCATTTTATGTGCATCGCATCGCATGCACTCTGAGCCATTTCGCATTACCTGCGCATGGCATCGCTCGACATCGCATCTTATGTGCATCACATCGCATGCGCATTGAAGCACGTCGCGTCACATGCGCATGGCATCGCTTGATAACGCATCTTATGTGCATGGCATCGCATGCGCATTAAGTCACATCGCATCACATGCGCATGGCATCGCTCGACATCGCAGCTTATGTGCATCGCATCACATGCGCATTGAGTCACCTCGCGTCATATGCGCATGGCATCTTTTGATATATCATCTTATGTGCATCGCATCACATGCGCATTGAATTTCGTCGCGTCACATGCCCACGGCATCGCTTGATATCGCATCTTATGTTCATCGCATCGCATGCACATTGAGTCACGTCCCGTCACATACGCATTGCATCGCTTCATATCGCATCTTATGTGCATCGCTTCCCATGCGCATTGTGTCACGTCGCGTCAGATGCGCATGGCATCGCTTGATATCGCATCTTATGTGCATCGCATCGCATGCGCATTGAGTCACGTCGCGTCACATGCGCATGGTATGCTTGATATCCCATATTATGTGCATCGCATCGCATGCGTATTGAGTCACATCGCATCACATGTTCATGGCATCGCTCGACATCGCAACTTATGTGCATCGCATCGCAGGCGGATTGAGTCACATCGCATCACATGTTCATGGCATCGCTCGATATCGCATCTTATGTGCATCGCATCGCATGCGCATTGAGTCACGTCGCGTCACATGCGCATGGTATGCTTGATTTCGCATCTTATGTGCAACGCATCGCATGCTCATTGAGTCACATCCAAACACATGCGCATGGCATCGCTCGACATCGCATCTTATGTGCATCAGATCGCATGCGCATTGAATCGCATCTCATCACATTCAGATGGCATCGCTTGATATCGCATCTTATGTTCATTGAGTCACATCGCGTCACATGCGCATGGCATCGCTCGACATTGCATCTTATGTGCATCGCATCGCATGCGCATTGAGTCACATCGCATCACAGGCGCATGGCGTCGCTCGACATCGCATCTTATGTGCATCGCATTGCATCGCATCACATGCGCATGGCATCCTTCGACATTCCATCTTATGTGCATCGCATCGCATGCGCATTGATTCGCATCGCATTACATGCGCATGGCATCGCTCGACATCGCATCTTATGTGCATCGCATCGCATGCGCACTGAGTCACATCGCATGACATGCCCATGGCATCGCTAGACATCACATCTTAGGTGGATCGCATCTGATGCAAATTGGATCGCATCGCATTACGTGCGCATGGCATCGCTCGACATCGCATTTTATGTGCATCGCATCGGACGCACTCTGAGTCATTTCGCATTACCAGCGCATGGCATCGCTCGACATCGCATCTTATGTGCATCACATCGCATGCGCATTGAAGCACGTCGCGTCACATGCACATGGCATCGCTTGATAGCGCATCTTATGTGCATCGCATCGCATGCGCATTAAGTCACATCGCATCACATGCGCATGGCATCGCCCGACATCGCATCTTGTGTGCACCGAACCGCATGCGCATTGAATCGCACCGCATTACATGCGCATGGCATCGCCTGACATCGCATCTTATGTGCATCACATCGCATGCGCATTGGGTTACTTCGCGTCACATGCGCATGGCATCGCTTGATATCGCAGATTATGTGCATCGCACCGCATGCGCATTGAGACACATCGCATCACATGTGCATGGCATCGCTTGACATCGCATTTTATTTGCATCGCATCGCATGCGCATTGAATTGCATCGCATTAAAGGTGCATGGCATCGCTTGATATCAAATCTTATGTGCATCGCATCGCATGCGCATTGACTCACGTCGCGTCACATGCAAATGGCATCCCTTAATATCGCATCTCATGTTCATCGCATGTGCATCAAGTCACGTCGCGTCACATGCGCATGACATCGCTTGATATCTCATCTTATGGTCATCGCATCGCAAGCGTATTTAGTAACACACGTCACATGCGCATGTCATTGCTTGATATCGCATCTTATGTGCATCGCATCGCATGCGCATTCAGTCAGGACGCGTCACATGCGCATGGCATGTCGTGGCGGAGGGGCTCAGTACCTGAACCAGACGGCCTACTAAGTGTCATTTTGACTACTGGTAGGCAAGAGGTGAGGGGAAGCTAAGAGCATTCCAAACGGGTAGATGAGGCTCGGTAGTCTTGGTCGACAACTCATCTAGGAGAAGAGGACTCCGAAATCAAACTCCCCCAGGGGCTCCTACTACGGTAGGTACGGGTTTGGCGTACCCGGGGCCCCGAGCCATACTCTTGATTGGGTTCCTCCAAGAGGTGAGAGGGCACATGCCAAACGCCCAATCAACTTTGGTCCACTTTTGTGTTTGACCTCCCACCTGTTACCTCCCTGTACACAGTCTGATGGATAACCTACGCGCGAGTGACGCAAGGGGTGACTGGGTAATCGCGTAAGTCCCAGCCCCTGGTTATCATGTAGGATCTGTGTGCGTATCCGCTGATAAAGGTCAGTCCCGGGGAGGGGCCATTGCATGAGCTGATGCACTCCTGAAGGCGATTGGGTCCCTCTGTCTATACATTGGGAGGTGAGACCCTAGGGTGAGCCAGGTCCAGGCCAGGACTCTCACCTAAGCCGGGGTGGCGCCCAGGATGTGAGCATGCCATCGGAGACATTTGCAATGGTGGAGGATGACATCGCAATGAGTTCCCAAAAAACTCAACACAAAAAAAACATTAAAGTTTATGTAAAGGAAGTAGCTGAGTCGAGTGGTCCTCGCTACTTAGTAATATCAAGAACTGAGGGAGACAAGAAATTTTTATCGGTGAGCCCATTTACGATACAAAAGGGTTTGGATAACATTGCTGGTCCAGTAAAGTCATGCACTAGATCTCGCAATGGCACGCTCCTGGTTGAAGCACATTCAGCTACCCAGGCAGCTAAGATACTGAAAGCGAATATGCTAGCAAGTTATCCTGTCAGTGTTCAGATGCACAGAACTTTGAACTCCTCGCGCGGAGTGATAAACACCCGTGCATTGGATGATTTAAGCAATGAGGAGATTCAAGAAAATCTTACGGAACAAGGCGTTACTAATGTTTACCGGGTTCAACGCAAAGAGGGTGGTGAACTGAAGCCAACACGTACCCTGTTCCTGACCTTTGATCGGGTAGATCTCCCGCAAAGGATTAAGGAAGGGTATGAGTCCATCGAAGTTAGGCCGTTCATCCCGAACCCGCTGAGATGCTTTAAATGCCAGCGCTTTGGGCATACAAACGAGTTTTGCAAGGGAATACCTACTTGTAATAACTGTGGGGATGCATTTCATGATGGTGATTGTGCTGCAGCGCCGTCATGCGTAAACTGCAAGGGTGAACATGCATCCAGTTTCCGAGATTGTCCCCGTTTTATAGAGGAAAGAGCGATCCAAGAGATACGGGTTAGAGAGAAGGTGCCCTTCTCAGAAGCCCGGAAGCTCTTGCGTCTACGCCAACCCTCTGTTCCAAGATCCGGTACCTATAGCTCAGTTACAGCTAAAACGGTACCGAAACGAGAAATCGCAACACAAACTAGCGATATAAATGGGGCAACAATATCAGAAAAGGCACTCGTACCCCGTAGCTCAATTCCAAAGCCTTCTACATCGGCACGCAAATCTGTGTCAACGTCTACAACGTCCGTAAGTGCAAAGAACATCAGCTCTACATCACCATCAAAAGCATCAAGATCAACACAAGATAGAAGCAAGCCCGTAAGATATGATGCCTCACCGATTAAGTTCAAGAAGACCTATACAAGAAACGACTTCCTCAAGGAAAATGGTACGTCCGATCCCAGTATATCGAAGGGATATAGGAGTCCCCGAACATCTCCTCGAAGATCCCGAAAATCTTCTTCTGGAGAATCTTCAGGGGTGGACTCAGACCGGCGTCTTTCATCTTCGCCGGTCCCCATTAGCAACCGGTTCGAGACACTCGAACCCAAGTTTGCTATGGGAAAACGCACGTCCTCGGCAGAGGACATGGAACTAGAATCTGCCCACACTGGAAGACCCCCAGTGGAAAAGAGGCGCGAAAAAGCGTCTGAAAAAACTATAAGCCCAAGAGAAAAGAAACGGGCGAAAATAGTTCGCCAACCGCCTATTCCAAAGTAATGAAGAGTTACCTTGGAATTATCTATCCCATACACAATGCAATATGACTATCCTACAATGGAACATACGTGGAATTCGAACTCAAAGACCAGAACTTGAGCTCTTGCTCAAAGAAAACGAACCTCTGGTCGCATGTTTGCAAGAGACTAAGCTGCGTCCTCAAGACGCTTACAATCTAAGGCGATACACCCCAGTACGGTGTGATGTTATACCAGAAGAGGGTGTTCCGGCACATGGCGGCGCTATGATACTTGTGAGAGATGACATATATATGCAATCTGTACCAATACAGTCTGATATCCAATCAGTTGCAATAAGGATTATACTGCCAGACATCCATTTCACCATCTGCAATATATATTTGCCTCCGTCCCATGAGTTCTCGCACATTGATTTAGAAGATCTAGTTTCCCAGTTGCCAACACCGTTTCTGTTGGTGGGAGACTTCAATGCGCACCACCCACTTTGGGGTTCAAGTCGCGCTTGTGCGAGAGGTACACTCATTTCCGATTTTTTGGACAGTCACAACCTAGCTCTCCTCAACACTGGAGAGCCTACATTCATTTCTGACTCGCATAGCACCTTCTCACACCTCGATCTTGCAGTTTGTTCACCTCAGTTGGCAGTCTCCTTACAATGGAATGTCATCTCTGATTTACACTCTAGTGACCACTTCCCATGTCTTATTAGTCTCTTGACGCAACATACATACTCCACACGTATGCCCAGGTGGCGTTTGGACCATGCCAACTGGAACCTTTACACCCAGTTGGCTGTCTTTACCTACAACGAGCATGACTCAGTAAATAATTTGGCGCAGCATCTCACGGAGACGATTCTCTCTGCTGCTGAACAACCGATTCCGCGGTCGACTACACACCCCCGTCGATTTCCCGTTCCCTGGTGGACGGAAGAATGTCGGAATGCCATTCGTGCTCGAAGGCGTGCACTTAGGGTTTTCCAACGTCACCCTACTTTGGAAAACCTAATCGAGTACAAGAAAATGCGCGCCAGGTCCAGACAAGTCATTAAGGATAGCAAAAAGTCATCATGGAGCAAATTTGTAGCTTCATTTAACCGACACACACCTTCCTCGGTTGTGTGGGATAGATTAAGGCGTGTTGCAGCTCAAACGACCCAAATATCAATAGCAGGACTAAAAACAGCCACAGGAGCTGTTGTTGATTCATTTGAAGTGGCCAATACCTTTGGCAGTGCTTTCGCACAGGTGTCTAGCTCGGAAAATTACTCCCCTGAGTTCCTTCCAATTAAAGCTCAGGTGGAATCTCAAGGCTTCTCGTTTCGTTCTAGAAACGTAGAAGATTACAATCGCCTTTTCACCATGGCAGAGCTGGAGTATTCCCTGAAATCTTCGCGATGTTCAGCACCAGGACCGGACGGTATTCATGTACAAATGTTACAACGGCTCTCTCCTGAAGGTAAGGCATTCCTGCTCGAGGTCTATAATCGTGTTTGGGTTGACAGTATACTCCCAGAAAATTGGCGGGAGGCCACCGTTATTCCCATCTTGAAGGCTGGGAAGGACCGTCATCTTCCCTCCAGCTATCGTCCTATTTCCCTCACCAGTTGCGTTTGCAAGGTGATGGAACGCATGATCAATGGACGATTGGTATGGTGGTTAGAAAGTCATAACCTACTGACTAACATCCAGTGTGGTTTTCGACGACGCCGTTCAACTGTTGACCATCTTGTGTCAATATCGACACAGATAATGGACGGCTTTATGAAGAACTGTCAAACCGTTGGCATATTTTTCGATCTTGAGAAGGCTTATGATACGTGCTGGCGAGCAGGGATTCTACGTTCCCTGTATGCCTGGAACATACGTGGACGCCTACCACTTTTCATTCAGGAGTTTATGAAGGACCGCTTTTTCCGAGTTAGGGTCGGCTCGGTTTTTTTCTAATTCTTTTGTTCAGGAGGAGGGAGTACCTCAGGGTTCGGTGCTAATTGTCACGCTCTTTGCTATAGCAATTAACTCCATCTGGAAATGTGTTCCACCTGGAGTTTCGTCATGCCTATTCGTAGACGACTTCGCTGTCTATTGCACTTCTCAGCGCACGGCGTTCTTACAACGGCGCCTGCAGCAATGTTTGGACAACCTTAGAGAATGGAGCGTGAGAAACGGCTTCCGTTTCTCAACTGAGAAGACAATCTGCGTTAATTTCTGGCGCCGTAGGAGACGATTACCACCTTCGCTCCGATTTGGTCCAGATTCACTTCCCTTCGCAGAAGAGACGCGCTTCCTGGGTTTGATCTTGGACAGGAAGCTTAGCTGGTCGTCGCATATTGCACAGCTAAGAGCGAGATGTGACCGTTCCCTAAATATTATGCGAGTACTGAATGGCAAATCGTGGGGAGCGGATCGAACAATTTTGTTGCGAATATATCGCGCATTGGTCCGATCCAAGCTAGACTATGGGTGTATTGTTTATTCGTCAGCACGACCATCTGTGCTGAGAAGATTAGACGTGGTCCATAATAGGGGCATCCGCATTGCAACAGGAGCTTTTCCAACAAGCCCAGTGGTGAGGCTTTACGCCGAGTCCCCAGAAGCTCCTCTGCAATATCGGCGTGAGATTCTCTTGGCAAATTATGGTTGTGCGCTTAGATGTATGCCTAAGCACCCAACGTTCGCTTCTTTTTGCACCACCACGCTAAGAGAACGATATAGAAATAGCACCCTTAATCCAAAGCCTGCGGGGTTCCGTTTCCAAGAGCTCCTAGTGAAGCTTGGAGTGGAACTGCCTGTGATGTTCGCCAAGGGCGAGAGACTATACCCCCCTTGGCTATCTGGTACGCCCCATGTAGATCTTGGGATGACCATACACCAGAAGTCCACGATGCCTATTTCAAGTATCCGCACGTGTTTCTTAGAATTTTTGTCAGGCTACTCTGACCGTAAATATATTTACACCGATGGATCAAAGAACACCAACGGTGTTGGATGTGCTTATGTTTATGGAACCGAACCATATACATTCGGTTTTCCAAATAGCACTTCCATTTTTACTGCAGAGCTTTATGCAATCTATCGAGCCGTTTTGTATGTTCGCCGTCGTAAATTAGGTGACTGCCTGATTTTGAGCGATTCCCTTAGTGCACTGCAGAGCCTTTGTCAGTTGTACAACCCCCACCCTATTGTACAACGTATCCAGGATGCCCTCCATGTTTTACACGCTTCTGGCGTTGACGTGGTGTGTGCATGGATTCCTGGTCACGTAGGTTTGCCTGGGAATGAAAAGGCAGATTTAGCAGCAAAGACGGCAACTACAAAACCCAGAATTATCATCTCACGTGTTACTTCGGAAGACTTTAGGCTTGAAGTGCGGAGAGCGGTGCTGTCGTCCTGGCACGACGAGTGGTCAGCTCTCCGCGGTAATAAGCTTAGAGAAGTGAAAGAACTTCCGATAAACTGGGTAACTTCCTGTCGCACATCTCGTCGCGAGGAGGTTAGTTTGGCTCGATTAAGAATAGGGCACTGCAATTTTTCGCACGGTTACCTATTTAAAAGGGACCCTGCGCCTCTATGTCCGCTGTGTGACAACGTTTTGTCGGTTCGCCACGTGCTCCTGGAGTGTTACTCTCTAGCGCACCTTCGGGATTCTCTGCAGCTGCCTGCCAGACTTGCAGAGGTCCTAGCGGACGACAAAACAGCGGTTGATAGAGTTCGTAATTTTTTAGCGCAGTGTAATATAAATTTGAGGATTTAAATTTTTTAATTATCTTGTTCTGCTTTTGGACATATTTATCACCTTGCTTCATATCTGGCTATTGCCACTGATTTCTACTTTGTATATTTTGTTGTTTCTAGTATTTTTATTTTTTGAGTGAAATTTATATCTGGCTATTGCCATGAGTCTGTTAAGGGCGCTGATGACCTAGAAGTTGAGCGTCCTTAAACCAAATCCAAATCCAAATCCAAATGCGCATGGCATCGCTTGATATCTCATCTTATGGTCATCGCATCGCAAGCGTATTTAGTAACACACGTCACATGCGCATGGCACTGCTTGATATCGCATCTTATGTGCATCGCATGCGCATTGAGTCACATCGCGTCACATGCGGTCGGCATCGCTTGATATCGCATGTTATGTGCATCGCATCGTATGCGTATTGAGTCACATCGCATCACATGCGCATGGCATCGCTTGATAATGCATTTTATGTTCATCGCATCGCATGCGCATTGAGCCACGTTGCGCAACATGCGCATGGCGTCGCTTAATATCGCATCTTGTGTGCTTTGACTCGCATGCGCATTGAGTCACATCGCGTCACATGCGCATGGCATCGCTTGATATCGCATCTTACGTGCTTCGCCTCGCATGCTCATTGAGTCACGGTGCGTCACATGCGCATGGAATCGCTTGATATCGCATCTTATGTTCATCGCATCGCAAGCGCATTGAGTCACGTCGCGTCACATGCGCTAGGCGTCGCTTGATATCGCATCTTATGTGCATGGCATCGCATGCGCATTGAGTCACATTGCGTCATATGCGCATGGCATCGCTTGATATCGCATCTTATGTTCATCATGTCGCAACCGCATTGAGTCACGTCGCGTCACATGCGCATGGCATCGCTTGATATCGCATGTTCTGTGCATCGCATCGCTTGAGAATTGAGTCACATCGCGACAGACGCGAATGGCATGGCTCGATATCGCATCTTATGTGCATGGCATCGCATGCGCGTTGAGTCACGTCGCGTCACATGCGCATGGCGTCGCTTGATATCGCATCTTATGTGCATGGCATCGCATGCGCATTGAGTCACGTCGCGTCAAATGCGCATGGCATCGCTTGATATCGCATCTTATGTGCATCGCATCGCATTCGCATTGAGTCACTTCGCGTCACATGCGCATGGCATCGCTTGATATCGCATCTTTTGTGCATCTCATCGATGCGCATTGAGTCAGATCGCGTCACATGCGCTCGGCATCGCTTGATATCGCATCTTATGTGTATCGCATCGCATGCGCATTAAGTCACATCGCATCACATGCGCATGACATCGCTTGATATCGCATCTTATGTGCATCGCATGCGCATTGAGTCACTTCGCGTCACATGCGAATGACATCGCTTGATATCGCATCTTATGTGAATCGCATGCGCATTGAGCCACATCGCGTCACATGCGCATGGCATCTCTTGATATCGCATCTTCTGTGCATCGCATCGAATGCGTATTGAGTCACATCGCTTCACATGCGCATGGCATCGCTTGATAATGCATTTTATGTTCATCGCATCGAATGCGCATTGAGTCACGTCGCATCACACGCGCAATGGCATCTCTTGATATCGCATGTTATGTGCATCGCATCGAATGCGCATTGAGTCACACGCGTCACATGCGCATGGCATCGCTTGATATCGCATGTTATGTGCATCGCATCGCATGCGCATTCAGTCACATCAAGTCACATGTGCATGGCATCGCTCGACATCGCATCTTATGTGCAGCCCATTGCATGCGCATTGAGTCACGTCGCATCAAACGCCCATGGCATAGCTTGATACCGCATCTTACGTGCTTCGCCTCGCATGCGCATTGACTCACATCGCTTGGTATCGCATCTTATGTGCATCGCATCGCATGCGCATTGAGTCACGTCGCGCCACATGCGCATGGCATCGCTTGATATCGCATCTTATGTGCATGGAATCGTATGAGCATTGAGTCACGTCGCCTCACATGCGCAGTGCATCGCTTGATATCGCATCTTATGTTCATCGCATCCCATCGCATGCGCATTGAGTCACGTCGCATCAAACGCCCATGGCAATGCTTGATATCGCATCTTATGTGTATCGCATCGCATGCGCATTAAGTCACATCGCACCACATGCGCATGACATCGCTTGATATCGCATCTTATGTGCATCGCATGCGCATTGAGTCACTTCGCGTCACATGCGCATGACATCGCTTGATATCGCATCTTATGTGAATCGCATGCGCATTGGGCCACATCGCGTCACATGCGCATGGCGTCGCTTGATATCGCATCTTATGTGCATGGCATCGCATGCGCATTGAGTCACATTGCGTCATATGCGCATCGCATCGCTTGATATCGCATCTTATGTTCATCATGTCGCAAGCGCATTGAGCCACGTCGCGTCACATGCGCATGGCATCGCTTGATATCGCATGTTCTGTGCATCGCATCGCTTGAGAATTGAGTCACATCGCGACAGACGCGAATGGCATGGCTCGATATCGCATCTTATGTGCATGGCATCGCATGCGCGTTGAGTCACGTCGCGTCACATGCGCTTGGCGTCGCTTGATATCGCATCTTATGTGCATGGCATCGCATGCGCATTGAGTCACGTCGCGTCAAATGCGCATGGCATCGCTTGATATCGCATCTTATGTGCATCGCATCGCATTCGCATTGAGTCACTTCGCGTCACATGCGCATGGCATCGCTTGATATCGCATCTTTTGTGCATCTCATCGATGCGCATTGAGACAGATCGCGTCACATGCGCTCGGCGTCGCTCGATATCGCATCTTATGTGTATCGCATCGCATGCGCATTGAGTCACATCGCATCACATGCACATGACATCGCTTGATATCGCATCTTATGTGCATCGCATGCGCATTGAGTCACTTCGCTTCTCATGCGCATGGCATCTCTTGATATCGCATCTTATGTGCATCGCATCGAATGCGCATCGAGTCACATCGCGTCACATGCGGTCTGCAACGCTTGATATCGCATGTTATGTGGATCGCATCGCATGCGTATTGAGTCACATCGCATCACATGCGCATGGCATCGCTCGACATCGCATTGCAGGCGCATTGAGTCACATCGCTTCACATGCGCATGGCATCGCTTGATAATGCATTTTATGTTCATCGCATCGCATGCGCATTGAGTCACGTCGCATCACACGCGCATGGCATCGCTTGGTATCGCATCTTATGTGCACCGCATCGCGAGCGCATTGAGTCACATGCGTCACATGCGCATGGCATCACTTGATATCGCATGTTATGTGCATCGCATCGCATGCGCATTGAGTCACATCGCATCACACGCGCATGGCAAAGCTCGACATCGCATCTTATATGCATCGCATCGCATTGAATCGCATCGCACCACACGCGCATTCCAATGCTTGATATCGCATCTTACGTGCTTCGCCTCGCATGCGCATTGAGTCACATCGCGTCAAATGCGCATGGCATCGCTCGATATCGCATCATATGTGCATCGCATCGCATGCGCATTGAGTCACGTCGCGTCACATGCGCATGGCGTCGCTTGACATCGCATCTTATGTGCATGGTATCGCATGCGCATTGAGTCACGTCGCGTCACATGCGCATGGAATCGCGTGATATCGTATCTTATGTTCATCGCATCGCATGCGCATTGAGTCACATCGCGTCACACGCCCATTGCATCGCTTGATATCGCATCTTATGTTCATCGCATGGCATGCGCATTGAGTCACATTGCGTCACATGCGCAAGACATCTCTCGATAGCGCATTTTATGTGCATCGCATCGCATGCGCATTGAGTCACATCGCAACAAATGCGCATGGCATCGCTGGACATCGCATCTTATGTGCATTGAATCGGATCGCAATACATGCGCATGGCATCGCTCGACTTTGCATCTTAAGTGCATCGCATCGCATGCACATTGAGTCACATCAAGTCACATGTGCATGGCATCGCTCGACATCGTATCTTATGTGCATCCCATTGCATGCGCATTGAGTCACGTCGCATCAAACGCCCGTGGCATAGCTTGATATCGCATCTTACGTGCTTCGCCTCGCGTGCGCATTGAGTCACATCGCGTCAAATGCGCATGGCATCGCTCGATATCGCATCATATGTGCATCGCATCGCATGCGCATTGAGTCACGTCGCGTCACATGCGCATGGCGTCGCTTGACATCGCATCTTATGTGCATGGTATCGCATGCGCATTGAGTCACGTCGCGTCACATGCGCATGGAATCGCGTGATATCGTATCTTATGTTCATCGCATCGCATGCGCATTGAGTCACATCGCGTCACACGCCCATTGCATCGCTTGATATCGCATCTTATGTTCATCGCATGGCATGCGCATTGAGTCACATTGCGTCACATGCGCAAGACATCTCTCGATAGCGCATTTTATGTGCATCGCACCGCATGCGCATTGAGTCACATCGCAACAAATGCGCATGGCATCGCTGGACATCGCATCTTATGTGCATTGAATCGGATCGCAATACATGCGCATGGCATCGCTCGACTTTGCATCTTAAGTGCATCGCATCGCATGCACATTGAGTCACATCAAGTCACATGTGCATGGCATCGCTCGACATCGTATCTTATGTGCATCCCATTGCATGCGCATTGAGTCACGTCGCATCAAACGCCCATGGCATCGCTTGATATCGCATTTTATGTGCATCGCATCGCATTCGCATTGAGTCACTTCGCGTCACATGCGCATGGCATCGCTTGATATCGCATGTTATGTGCATCGCATCGCATTGAATCGCATCGCATCACACGCGCATGGCATCGCTCGACTTTTCATCTTAAGTGCATCGCATCGCATGCACATTGAGTCACATCAAGTCACATGCGCATGGCATCGCTCGACATCGCATCTTATGTGCATGCCATTGCATGCGCATTGAGTCACGTCGCATCAAACGCCCATGGCATAGCTTGATACCGCATCTTACGTGCTTCGCCTCGCATGCGCATTGACTCACATCGCTTGGTATTGCATCTTATGTGCATCGCATCACGAGCGCATTGAGTCACACGCGTCACATGCGCATGGCATCGCTTGATATCGCATGTTATGTGCATCGCATCGAATGCGCATTGAGCCACATCGCATTACACGCGCATGGCATCGCTCGACAACGCATCTGATATGCATCGCATCGCATTGAATCGCATCGCATCACACGCGCATGGCATCGCTCAACATCGCATCGAAATTGCATTGCATCGTATTCGCATGTGAAGCGAATCGCATGCGTTTTGAATCGCATCGCATCACATGCGCATAGCATCGCTCGACAACGCATCTTATGTGCATCGCATCGCATGCGCATTGAGTCAGGTCGCGTCACATGCGCATGGCATTGCTTGATATCGCATCTTATGTGCATCGCATCGCAAGCGCATTGAGTCACGTCGCGTCACATGCGCATGGCATCGCTTGACATCGCATCTTATGTGCATCGAATCGTATGCGCATTGAGTCTCGTGGCCTCACATGCGCAGTGCATCGCTTGATATCGCATCTTATGTTCATCGCATCCCATCGCATGCGCATTGAGTCACGTCGCATCAAACGCCCATGGCAATGCTTGATATCGCATCTTATGTGCATCGCATCGCATGCGCATTGAGTCACGTCGCGTCACATGCGCATGGCATCGCTTGATATCGCATCTTATGTGCACGGAATCGTATGCGCATTGAGTCACGTCGCCTCACATGCGCAGTGCATCGCTTGATATCGCATCTTATGTTCATCGCATCCCCTCGCATGCGCATTGAGTCACGTCGCATCAAACGCCCATGGCAATGCTTGATATCGCATCTTATGTGTATCGCATCGCATGCGCATTAAGTCACATCACATCACATGCGCATGACATCGCTTGATATCGCATCTTATGTGCATCGCATGCGCATTGAGTCACTTCGCGTCACATGCGCATGACATCGCTTGATATCGCATCTTATGTGAATCGCATGCGCATTGAGCCACATCGCGTCACATGCGCATGGCATCTCTTGATATCGCATCTTATGTGCATCGCATCGAATGCGTATTGAGTCACATCGCTTCACATGCGCATGTCATCGCTTGATAATGCATTTTATGTTCATCGCATCGAATGCGCATTGAGTCACGTCGCATCACAAGCGCATGGCATCTCTTGATATCGCATCTTATGTGCATCGCATCGAATGCGCATTGAGTCACACGCGTCACATGCGCATGGCATCGCTTGATATCGCATGTTATGTGCATCGCATCGCATGCGCATTCAGTCACATCGCGTCACATGCGCATTGCATCGCTTGATATCGCATCTTATGTACATCGCATCGCGTGGGTATTGAGTCACATCGCAACACATGCGCATGGCATCGCGGGACATCGCATCTTATGTGCTTCACGTCGCATGCGCATTGCGTCACATCGCATTAGATATGCATGGCATCGCCCGACATCGCATCTTATGTGCAACGAATCGCATGCGCATTGAATCGCATCGCATTACATGCGCATGGCATCGCTTGATAACGCATCTTATGTGCATTACATCGTTTGCGCCTTTGGTTACATCGCGTCACATGCGAATGGCTTCGCTCGACATCGCACTTTATGTGCATCGCCTCGCATGCGCATTGAGCCACATCGCGTCACATGCGCATGGCATCGCTCGATATCGCATCTTATGTGCATCGCATCGAATGGGCATTGAGTTACATCGCGTCACATGCGCATGGCATCGCTTGATAACGCATCTTATGTGCATTACATCGCTTGCGCCTTGAGTTACATCGCGTCACATGCGCATGGCTTCGCTCGACATCGCACTTTATGTGCATCGCCTCGCATGCGCATTGAGCCACATCGCGTCACATGCGCTCGGCATCGCTTGATATCGCATGATATGTGCATCGCATCGCATGTGCATTGAGTCACATTGAATCACATGCGCATGGCATCGCTTGATATCGCATCTTATGTGCATCGCATCGCATGCGTATTGGGTCACATCGCAATAGATGCGCATGGCATCGCCCGATATCGCATCTTATGTGCACCGATTCGCATACGCATTGAATCGCATGCGTATTGAATCGCATCGCATTACATTCGCATGGCATCGCTTGGCAAGACATCTTATGTGCATCGCATGCGCGTCACATCCGCATGGCATCGCTTGATATCGCATCTTATTTGCATCGCATCGAATGCGCATTGACGCACATCGGGTCACATGCGCTCGGCATCGCTTGATATGTGCATCACGTCGCATGCGCATTGAGTCACTTCGGGTCACATGCGCATGGCATCGCTTGATATCGCATCTTATGTGCATCGCACCGCATGCGCATTGAGCCACATCGCATCACATGTGCATGGCATCGCTTGACATCGCATCTTATTTGCATCGCATCGTATGCGCTTTGAATTGGATCGCATTACACGTGCATGGCATCGCTTGATATAGCATCACATGTGCATCGCATCGGATGCGCATTGAGTCACGTCGCGTTACATTCGAATGGCATCGCTTAATATCGCATCTTATGTGCCTCGCATCGCAAGCGTATTGGGTCACATCGCGTCACATGCGCATGGCATCGCTTGATATCGCATCTTATGTGCATCGCATCGCAAGCGTATTGAGTCACATCGCGTCACATGCGCATGGCATCGCTTGATATAGCATCACATGTGCATCGCATCGCATGCGCATTGAGTCACGTCGCGTCACATGCAAATGGCATCCCTTGATATCGCATCTCATGTTCATCACATCGCATGCGCATTGAGCCACGGTTCGTCACATACGCATGGCATCGCTTGATAGCGCATCACATGTGCATCGCATCGCATGCGCATTGAGTCTCGTCGTGTCACATGCGCATGGCGTCGCTTAATATCGCATCTTATGTTCATCGCATGCGCATTGAGTCACACGCGTCACATGCGCATGGCATCGCTCGACATCGCATCTTATATGCATCGCATCGCATTGAAATGCATCGCAACCCACGCGCATGGCATCGCTCGACATCGCATCTTATGTGCATTGCATCGCATGCGCATTGAGTCACATCAAGCCACATGTGCATGGCATCGCTCGACATCGCATCTTATGTGCATCCCATCGCATCCGCATTGTGTCACGTCGCATCAAACGCCCATGGCATAGCTTGATATCGCATCTTACGTGCTTCGCCTCGCATGCGCATTGAGTCACTTGCGTCACATGCGCATGGCATCGCTTGATATCGCATCTTATGGGTATCGCATCGCATGCGCATTCAGTCACATCGCATCACATGCGTATGGCAGCGCTTGATATCGCATGTTATGTGCATCGCATCGCATGCGCATTGAGTCACATCAAATCACACACCCCTCCGAAGGAGTGTCGCCTTGTCGTGGCGGAGGGGCTCAGTACCTGAACCAGACGGCCTACTAAGTGTCACTTTGACTAATGGTGGGCACGAGGTGAGGGGAAGCTAAGAACATTCCAAACGGGTAGATGGGGCTCGTTAGTCTTGGTTGACGACTCATCTAGGAGAAGAGGACTCCGAAATCAAACTCCCCCAGGGGCTCCTACTATGGTAGGTACGGGTTTGGCGTACCCGGGGCCCCGAGCCATACTCTCGTTTGGGTTCCTCCAAGAGGTGAGAGGGCACATGGCAAACGCCCAATCAACTTTGGTCCACATTTGTGTTTGACCTCCCACCTGTTACCTCCCTGTACACAGTCTGATGGATAACCTACGCGCGGGTCGTCGGAGGATGGGGTGACGCAAGGGGTGACTGGGTAATCCCGTAAGTCCCAGCCCCTGGTTATCATGTAGGATCTGTGTGCGTATCCGCTGATAAAGGTCAGTCCCGGGGAGGGGCCATTGCATGAGCTGATGCACTCCTGAAGGCGATTGGGTCCCTCTGTCTAGGCATTGGGAGGTGAGACCCTAGGGTGAGCAAGGTCCAGGCCAGGACTCTCACCTAAGCCGGGGTGGCGCCCAGGATGTGAGCATGCCATCGGAGACATTTGCAATGGTGGAGGATATCATCGCCATGAGTTCTTTTAAAACTCAAAAAACTAAACATGCGAAAGCCAGTGAAAAGGAAGTAGCAGAGTTGAGTGGTCCTCGCTACTTAGTGATATCAAGAACAGAGGAAGGTAAAACATTCCGATCGGTGAATCCTTTCGTGATACAGAAGGGTCTCGATAAGATAGCTGGCCCAGTGAAGAACTGCACAAGATCGCGAAACGGCACGCTGCTTGTTGAATCTATTTCAGCAGCACAGGCAGCTACTGTTGTAAAAGCAAACATGTTAGCCAGCTATCCGGTGCGTGTAGAGATGCTCAAAACGTTGAACTCCTCTCGCGGCGTTGTGAACACCCAGGCATTGGACGGCATGGCCAATGAGGAGATTCAGGAGAACCTCGAAGATCAAGGTGTAACAGCAGTATACCGGGTTCAGAGAAAAGATGAAGGCGAATATCTGCCTACCCGTACCCTTTTCCTTACCTTTAATCGGGTAGATCTCCCGCAGAGGATAAAGGCTGGGTACGAGGCCATTGAAGTAAGACCTTACATTCCGAGCCCGCTTAGATGTTATAAATGCCAGCGCTTTGGTCATACAAGTGACACGTGCAGTGGTAGAGCTACCTGCGTAAACTGTGGAGGCATCGCCCATGACGATGACTGTACCTCACCTCCCAGTTGTATTAACTGCAGGGGAGAACATCCAGCAAACTCCCGAGAATGTCTCCGTTATGTGGAGGAAAGAGCTATCCAGGAGATCCGGGTTAGAGAGAAGGTGTCCTTCTCAGAAGCCCGAAAGCTCTTACGTTTGCGCCAGCCCACTATCCCGAGCTCCGGTACCTATAGCTCGGTTGCAGCTAAAGCAGTACCATGTCGGGAAATCGCAACTCAAACTAGCGATATAAATGGGGCAACAATCTCAGATAAAATTCTTGTAGCTAGGTCACATCCAAAGCCTCAGACATCACCTAAGTCCGCCAGAGCATCTACAAACACCGCAGTTCAATCCAACAGACCAGGAAGGTCACCAACAAAGAAGCCGACCTCGACAAGTAGACCGATTGTATACCATGTTTCACCGATCAAGTTTAAGACCGAGTATAAAAGATCCGATTTCCTCAAGGCAAGCAAGGTTTCTCCCAAGCCATCAAAGGGAAAGAAAAAGCCATCTCCTAGGAGATCCTCTTCAGAGGGATCCTCTGGTATGGCTACAGACCGGCAAATGTCATCTTCGCCGGTCCCCATTAGCAACCGGTTCGAGACACTCGAACCCAAGTTTGCTATGGGAAGACGCACGTCCTCGGCAGAGGACATGGAACTAGAATCTGCCCACACTGGAAGACCCCCAGTGGAAAAGAGGCGCGAAAAAGCGTCCGAAAAGAACGTCAGCCCAAGAGAGAAAAGGGCTAAATTAGTTCGACAACCGCCTGCTCCAAAGTAATGTAGAGTTACCTTGGAATTACCTATCCCATACACAATGCAATATGACTATCCTACAATGGAACGTACGTGGCATTCGAACTCAAAGGCCAGAACTTGAGCTCTTGCTCAAAGAAAACGAACCTCTGGTCGCATGTTTGCAAGAGACTAAGCTGCGTCCTCAAGACGCTTTCCATCTAAGGCGATACACCCCAGTACGGTGTGATGTTATACCAGAAGAGGGTGTACCGGCACATGGCGGCGCTATGATACTTGTCAGAGATGACGTATATATGCAAACTCTACCTTTGCACTCTGATATACCATCAGTTGCTGTATGGATTAAACTGCCAAACATACATTTCACCATCTGTAATGTTTATTTGCCTCCGTCCCATGACTTCTCGCACATTGATTTAGAAGATCTAGTTTCCCAGTTGCCAACACCGTTTCTGTTGGTGGGAGACTTCAATGCGCACCACCCACTTTGGGGTTCAAGTCGCGCTTGTGCGAGAGGTAAACTCATTTCCGATTTCTTGGACAGTCACAACCTAGCTCTCCTCAACACTGGAGAGCCTACTTTCATTTCGGACTCTCACAGCACCTTCTCACACCTTGATCTTGCAGTTTGTTCACCTCAGTTGGCAGTCTTCTTACAATGGAATGTCATCTCTGATTTACACTCTAGTGACCACTTCCCATGTCTTATTAGTCTCTTGACGCAACATGTATATTCCACACGTATGCCCAGATGGCGTTTGGACCATGCCAACTGGAACCTTTACACCCAGTTGGCTGTCTTTACGTACAACGAGCACGACTCAGTGAATAATTTGGCGCAGCATCTCACTGAGACGATTCTCTCTGCTTCTGAAAAATCGATACCGCGGTCGACTACACACCCCCGTCGATTTCCCGTCCCCTGGTGGACGGAAGAATGTCGGAATGCCATTCGTGCTCGAAGGCGTGCACTTAGGGTTTTCCAACGTCACCCTACTTTGGAAAACCTAATCGAATACAAGAAAATGCGCGCCAGGTCCAGACAAGTAATTAAGGATAGCAAAAAGTCATCATGGAGCAAATTTGTAGCTTCATTTAACCGACACACACCTTCCTCGGTTGTGTGGGATAGATTAAGGCGTGTTGCAGCTAAAACGACCCAAATACCAATAGCGGGACTAAAAGCAGCCACAGGAGCTGTTGTTGATTCATTTGAAGTGGCCAATTCCTTTGGCAGTGCTTTCGCACAAGTGTCTAGCTCGGAAAACTACTCCCCTGAGTTCCTTCCATTTAAAACTCAGGTGGAATCTCAAGGCTTCACGTTTCGTTCTAGAAACGTAGAAGATTACAATCGCCTTTTCGCCATGGCGGAGCTGGAGCATTCCCTGAAATCTCCGCGATGCTCAGCCCCAGGAACGGACGGTATTCATGTACAAATGTTACACCAGCTCTCTCCTGAAGGTAAGGCATTCCTGCTCGAGGTCTATAATCGTGTTTGGGTTGACAGTATACTCCCAGAAAGTTGGCGGGAGGCCACCGTTATTCCCATCTTGAAGGCTGGGAAGGACCATCATCTTCCCTCCAGCTATCGTCCTATTTCCCTCACCAGTTGCGTTTGCAAGGTGATGGAACGCATGATCAATGGACGATTGGTATGGTGGTTAGAAAGTCGTAACCTACTGACTAACATCCAGTGTGGTTTTCGACGACGCCGGTCAACTGTTGACCATCTTGTGTCAATATCGACACAGATAATGGACGGCTTTATGAAGAACTGTCAAACCGTTGGCATATTTTTCGATCTTGAGAAGGCTTATGATACGTGCTG
This sequence comes from Tenodera sinensis, assembly GCA_030765045.1. Taxonomy (NCBI): domain Eukaryota; kingdom Metazoa; phylum Arthropoda; class Insecta; order Mantodea; family Mantidae; genus Tenodera; species Tenodera sinensis. Next base: position 51,688,366 of record CM060973.1, read on the forward strand.
GCGAGCAGGGATTCTACGTTCCCTGTATGCCTGGAACATACGTGGACGCCTACCACTTTTCATTCAGGAGTTTATGAAGGACCGCTTTTTCCGAGTAAGGGTCGGCTCGGTTTTTTCTAATTCTTTTGTTCAGGAGGAGGGAGTACCTCAGGGTTCGGTGCTAAGTGTCACGCTCTTTGCTATAGCAATTAACTCCATCTGGAAATGTGTTCCACCTGGAGTTTCGTCATGCCTATTCGTAGACGACTTCGCTGTCTATTGCACTTCTCAGCGCACGGCGTTTTTACAACGGCGCCTGCAGCAATGTTTGGACAACCTTAGAGAATGGAGCGTGAAAAACGGCTTCCGTTTCTCAACTGAGAAGACAATCTGCGTTAATTTCTGGCGCCGTAGGAGACGATTACCACCTTCGCTCCGCTTTGGTCCAGATATACTTCCCTTCGCAGAAGAGACGCGCTTCCTGGGTTTGATCTTGGACAGGCAGCTTAGTTGGTCGTCGCATATTGCACAGCTAAGAGCGAGATGTGACCGTTCCCTAAATATTATGCGAGTACTGAATGGCAAATCGTGGGGAGCGGATCGGACAATTTTGTTGCGAATATTTCGCGCATTGGTCCGATCCAAGCTAGACTATGGGTGTATTATTTATTCGTCAGCACGGCCATCTGTGCTGAGAAGATTAGACGTGGTCCATAATAGGGGCATCCGCATTGCAACAGGAGCTTTTCCAACAAGCCCAGTGGTGAGCCTTTACGCCGAGTCCGCAGAACCTCCTCTGCAATATCGGCGTGAGATTCTCTTGGCAAATTATGGTTGTGCGCTTAGATGTATGCCTAAGCACCCAACGTTCGCTTCTTTTTTCACCACCACGCTAAGAGAACCATATAGAAATAGCACCCTTAGTCCTAAGCCTGCGGGGTTCCGTTTCCAAGAGCTCCTAGTGAAGCTTGGAGTGGAACTGCCTGTGATGTTCGCCAAGGGCGAGAGACTTTACCCCCCTTGGCTATCTGGTACGCCCCATGTAGATCTTGGGATGACCATACACCAGAAGTCCACGATGCCTATTTCAAGTTACCGCACGTGTTTCTTAGAATTTTTGTCAGGTTACTCTGACCGTAGATATATTTACACCGATGGATCAAAGAACACGGACGGTGTTGGATGTGCTTATGTTTATGGAACCGAACCATATACATTCGGTTTTCCAAATAGCACTTCCATTTTTACTGCAGAGCTTTATGCAATTTATCGAGCGGTTTTGTATGTTCGCCGTCGTAAATTAGGTGACTGCCTGATTTTGAGCGATTCCCTTAGTGCACTGCAGAGCCTTTGTCAGTTGTACAACCCCCACCCTATTGTACAACGTATCCAGGATGCCCTCCATGTTTTACACGCTTCTGGTGTTGATGTGGTGTGTGCATGGATTCCTGGTCACGTAGGTTTGCCTGGGAATGAAATGGCAGATTTAGCAGCAAAGACGGCAACTACAGAACCCAGAATTATCATCTCACGTGTTACTTTGGAAGACTTTAGGCTTGAAGTGCGGAGAGCGGTGCTGTCGTCCTGGCACGACGAGTGGTCAGCTCTCCGCGGTAATAAGCTTAGAGAAGTGAAAGAACTTCCGATAAACTGGGTAACTTCCTGTCGCACATCTCGTCGCGAGGAGGTTAGCTTGGCTCGATTAAGAATAGGGCACTGCAATTTTTCGCACGGTTACCTATATAAAAGGGACCCTGCGCCTCTATGTCCGCTGTATGACAACGTTTTGTCGGTTCGCCACGTGCTGCTGGAGTGTTGCTCTCTAGCGCACCTTCGGGATTCTCTGCAGCTGCCTGCCAGACTTGCAGAGGTCCTAGCGGACGACAAAACAGCGGTTGATAGAGTGTTTAATTTTTTAGCGCAGTGCAATATAAATTTGAGGATTTAAAATTTTTAATTATCTGTTTCTGATTTTGGACATATTTATCACCTTGTTTCATATCTGGCTATTGCCACTGCTTTTTACCTTTGTATATTTTTCTTGTTGCTAGTATTTTTATTTTTTGAGTGAAATTTATATCTGGCTATTGCCATGAGTCTGTTAAGGGCGCTGATGACCTAGAAGTTGAGCGCCCTTAAACCAAATCCAATCCAATCCAAACAAATCACACGCGCATGGCATCGCTTGACATCGCATCTTATATGCATCGAAACGCATTGAATCGCATCGCATCACACGCGCATGGCATCGCTCGACAACGCATCTTATGTGCACCGCATCGCATGCGCATTGAGACACGTCGCGTCACATTCGCATGGCACCGCTTGATATCGCATCTTATGTGCATCGCATCGCATGCGCATTGACTCACGTCGCGTCGAATGCGCATGGCATCGCTTGATATCGCATCTTATGTGCATGGCATCGCATGCGCATTGAGTCACGTCGCGTCACATGCGCATGGCATCGCTTGATATCGCATCTTATGTGCATGGCATCGCATGCGCCTTGAGTCACGTCACGTCACATGCGCATGGCATCGCTTGATATCGCATCTTATGTGCATGGCATCGCATGCGCATTGAGTCACGTCGCATCTCACGCGCATGGCATCACTTGATATCGCATGTTCTGTGTATCGCATCGCTTGAGAATTGAGTCACATCGCGTTACACGCGAATGGCATCGCTTGAAATCGCACCTTATGTGCATCGCATCGCATTCGCATTGAGTCACTTCGCGTCACATGCGCATGGCATCGCTTGATATCGCATCTTATGTGCATCGCATCGCATTCGCATTGAGTCACTTCGCGTCACATGCGCATGGCATCTCTTGATATCGCATCTTATGTGCATCGCATCGAATGCGCATTGATTCACATCGCGTCACATGCGGTCTGCATAGCTTTATATCGCATGTTATGTGGATCGCATCGCATGCGTATTGAGTCACATCGCATCACATGCACATGGCATCGCTCATCATCGCATTGCAGGCGCATTGAGTCACATCGCATCACATGCACATGGCATCGCTCGACATCGCATTGCAGGCGCATTGAGTCACATCGCATCACGTGCGCATGGCACCGCTCGACATCGCATTGCAGACGCATTGAGTCACATCGCTTCACATGCGCATGGCATCGCTTGATAATGCATTTTATGTTCATCGCATCGCATGCGCATTGAGTCACGTCGCATCACACGCGCATGGCATCGCTTGATATCGCATGTTATTTGCATCGCATCGCATGCGCATTGAGTCACATCGCATCACACGCGCATGGCATCCTCGACATCGCATCTCATATGCATCGCATCGCATTGAGTCACAGCGCATCACACGCGCATGGCATCGCTCGATATCGCATCTTATGTGCATGGCATCGCATGCGCATTGAGTCACGTCGCGTCACATCCGCATGGCATCGCTCGATATCGCATTTTATGTGCATCGCATCGCACGTGGATTGAGTCACTTGCGTCACATGCGCATGGCATCGCTTGATATCGCATTTTATGTGCATCGCATCGCATTCGCATTGAGTCACTTCGCGTCACATGCGCATGGCATCGCTTGATATCGCATCTTATGGGTATGGCATCGCATGCGCATTGAGTCACATCGCATCACATGCACATGACATCGCTTGATATCGCATCTTATGTGCATCGCATCGAATGCTCATTGAGTCACATCGCGTCACATGCGGTCGGCATCGCTTGATATCGCATGTTATGTGGATCGCATCGCATGCGTATTGAGTCACATCGCATCACATGCGCATGGCATCGCTCGACATCGCATCTTATGTGCATCGCATCGCAAGCGCATTGAGTCACACGCGTCACGTGCGCATGGCATCGCTTGATATCGCATGTTATGTGCATCGCATCGCATTGAGTCACGTCGCATCAAACGCCCATGGCATAGCTTGATACCGCATCTTACGTGCTTCGCCTCGCATGCGCATTGAGTCACATCGCTTGGTATCGCATCTTATGTGCCTCGCATCACGAGCGCATTGAGTCACACGCGTCACATGCGCATGGCATCGCTTGATATCGCATGTTATGTGCATCGCATCGCATGCGCATTGAGTCACATCGCATCACACGCGCATGGCATCGCTCGACATCGCATCTTATATGCATCGCATCGCATTGAATCGCATCGCATCACACGCGCATGGCATCGCTCGACATCGCATCGAATGTCCATTGCATCGCATTCGCTTGTGAAGAAAATCGCATGCGTTTTGAATCGCATCGCATAACATGCGCATAGCATCGCTCGACAACACATCTTATGTGCATGGCATCGCATGCGCATTGAGTCAGGTCGCGTCACATGCGCATGGCATTGCTTGATATCGCATCTTATGTGCATCGCATCGCATGCGCATTGAGTCACGTCGCGTCACATGCGCATGGCATCGGTTGATATCGCATCTTATGTGCATCGAATCGTATGCGCATGGAGTCATGTCGCCTCATATGCGCAGGGCATCGCTTGATATCGCATCTTATGTTCATCGCATCCCATCGCATGCGCATTGAGTCACGTCGCATCAAACGCCCATGGCAATGCTTGATATCGCATCTTATGTGTATCGCATCGCATGCGCATTAAGTCACATCGCATCACATGCGCATGGCATCGCTTGATATTGCATCTTATCTGCATCGCATGCGCATTGAGTCACTTCCCGTCACATGCGCATGACATCGCTTGATATCGCATCTTATGTGCATCGCATGCGCATTGAGCCACATCGCGTCACATGCGCATGGCATCTCCTGATATCGCATTTTATGCGCATCGCATCGAATGCGCATTGTGTCACGTCGCATCATACGCGCATGGCATCTCTTGATATCGCATCTTATGTGCATCGCATCGAATACGCATTGAGTCACATCGCGTCACATGCGGTGTGCATCGCTTGATATCGCATGTTATGTGGATCGCATCGCATGCGTACTGAGTCACATCGCATCACATGCGCATGGCATCGCTCGACATCGCATTGCATGCGCATTGAGTCACATCGCAACACATGCGCATGGCATCGCGGGACATCGCATCTTATGTGCTTCACGTCGCATGCGCATTGCCACTCATCGCATTAGATGGGCATGGCATCTCTTGATATCGCATCTTATGTGCATCGCATCGCATGCGCATTGACTCACGTCGCGTCACATGCAAATGGCATCCCTTAATATCGCATCTCATGTTCATCGCACATGTATCAGGTCACGTCGCGTCACATGCGCATGGCATCGTTTGGTATCGCATCTTATGTGCATCGCATGCGCATTGGGTCACTTCGCGTCACATGCGCATGGCATCGCTTGATACCGCATCTTATGTGCATCGCATCGAAAGCGCATTCACGCACATCGCGTCACTTGCGCTCGGCATCGCTTGATATCGCATGATATGTGCATCGCATCTCATGTGCATTGAGTCACATTGAATCACATGCGCATGGCATCGCTTAATATCTTATCTAATGTGCATCGCATCGTATGCACATTGAGTCACATCGCATCACATGAGCATGGCATCGCTTGATATCGCATCTTATGTGCATCGCATCGCATGCGTATTAGGTCACATCGCAATAGATGCGCATGGCATCGCCCGATATCGCATCTTATGTGCAGCGATTCACATGCGCATTGAATTTCATGCGCATTGTATCGCATCGCATTACATTCGCATGGCATCGCTTGACAACGCATTTTATGTGCATCGCATGCGCATTGGGTCACTTCGCGTCACATCCGCATGGCATCGCTTGATATCGCATCTTATGTGCATCGCATCGAATGCGCATTGACGCATATCGCGTCACATGCGCTCGGCATCGCTTGATATGTGCATCACATCGCATGCGCATTGAGTCACTTCGCGTCACATGGGCATGGCATCGCTTGATATCGCATCTTATGTCCATCGTACCGCATGCGCATTGAGCCACATCGCATCACATGTGCATGGCATCGCTTGACATCGCATTTTATTTGAATCGCATCGTATGCGCATTGAATTGGATCGCATTACCCGTGCATGGCATCGCTTGATATAGCATCACATGTGCATCGCATCGCATGTGCATTGAGTCACGTCGCGTCACATTCGAATGGCATCGCTTGATATCGCATCTTATGTGCATCGCATCGCAATCGTATTGAGTCACATCGCGTCACATGCGCATGGCATCGCTTGATATCGCATCTTATGTGCATCGCATCGCAAGCGTATTGAGTTACATCGCGTTACATGCGCATGGCATCGCTTGATATAGAATCGCATGTGCATCGCATCGCATGCGCATTGAGTCACGTCGCGTCACATGCAAATGGCATCCCTTGATATCGCATCTCATGTTCATCGCATCGCATGCGCAATGAGCCACGGTTCGTCACATACGCATGGCATCGCTTGATATCGCATCACATGTTCATCGCTTCGCATGCGCATTGAGTCTCGTCGCGTCACATGCGCATGGCGTCGCTTAATATCGCATGTTATGTTCATCGCATGCGCATTGAGTCACACGCGTCACATGCGCATGGCATCGCTCGACATCGCATCTTATATGCATCGCATCGCATTGAAATGCATCGCATCGCACGTGCATGGCATCGCTCGACATCGCATCTTATGTGCATTGCATCGCATGCGCATTGAGTCACATCGCGTCACATGCGCATTGCGTCGCTTGATATCGCATCTTGTGTTCATCGCATGGCATGCGCATTGAGTCAGATTGCGTCACATGCGCAAGGCATCTCTTGATAGCGCATTTTATGTGCACCGCATCGCATGCGCACTGAGTCACATCGCAACACATGCGCATGGCATCGCTGGACATCGCATCTTATGTGCATCACGTCGCATGCGCATTGAATCGCATCGCCTTACATGCGCATGGCATCGCTTGATAAGGCATCTTACGTGCATCGCATCGCTTGCGCCTTGAGTCACATAGCGTCACATGCGAATGGCTTCGCTCGACATCGCACTTTATGTGCATCGCCTCGCAAGCGCATTGAGTCACATCGCGTCACATGCGCATGGCATCGCTTGATATCGCATCTCATGTTCATTGCATGTGCATCAAGTCACGTCGCGTCACATGCGCATGGCATCGTTTGGTTTCGCATCTTATGTGCATCGCATGCGCATTGGGTCACTTCGCGTCACATGCGCATGATATCGCTTGATACCGCATCTTATGTGCATCGCATCGAAAGCGCATTCACGCACATCGCGTCACTTGCGCTCGGCATCGCTTGATATCGCATGATATGTGCATCGCATCTCATGTGCATTGAGTCACATTGAATCACATGCGCATGGCATCGCTTAATATCTTATCTAATGTGCATCGCATCGTATGCACATTGAGTCACATCGCATCACATGCGCATGGCATCGCTTGATATCGCATCTTATGTGCATCGCATCGCATGCGTATTAGGTCACATCGCAATAGATGCGCATGGCATCGCCCGATATCGCATCTTATGTGCAGCGATTCACATGCGCATTGAATTTCATGCGCATTGAATCGCATCGCATTACATTCGCATGGCATCGCTTGACAACGCATTTTATGTGCATCGCATGCGCATTGGGTCACTTCGCGTCACATCCGCATAGCATCGCTTGATATCGCATCTTATGTGCATCGCATCGAATGCGCATTGACGCACATCGCGTCACATGCGCTCGGCATCGCTTGATATGTGCATCACATCGCATGCGCATTGAGTCACTTCGCGCCACATGGGCATGGCATCGCTTGATATCGCATCTTATGTCCATCGTACCGCATGCGCATTGAGCCACATCGCATCACATGTGCATGGCATCGCTTGACATCGCATTTTATTTGAATCGCATCGTATGCGCATTGAATTGGATCGCATTACACGTGCATGGCATTGCTTGATATAGCATCACATGTGCATCGCATCGCATGTGCATTGAGTCACGTCGCGTCACATTCGAATGGCATCGCTTGATATCGCATCTTATGTGCATCGCATCGCAATCGTATTGAGTCACATCGCGTCACATGCGCATGGCATCGCTTGATATCGCATCTTATGTGCATCGCATCGCAAGCGTATTGAGTTACATCGCGTCACATGCGCATGGCATCGCTTGATATAGAATCACATGTGCATCGCATCGCATGCGCATTGAGTCACGTCGCGTCACATGCAAATGGCATCCCTTGATATCGCATCTCATGTTCATCCCATCGCATGCGCAATGAGCCACGGTTCGTCACATACGCATGGCATCGCTTGATATCGCATCACATGTTCATCGCTTCGCATGCGCATTGAGTCTCGTCGCGTCACATGCGCATGGCGTCGCTTAATATCGCATGTTATGTTCATCGCATGCGCATTGAGTCACACGCGTCACATGCGCATGGCATCGCTCGACATCGCATCTTATATGCATCGCATCGCATTGAAATGCATCGCATCGCACGTGCATGGCATCGCTCGACATCGCATCTTATGTGCATTGCATCGCATGCGCATTGAGTCACATTGCGTCACATGCGCATTGCGTCGCTTGATATCGCATCTTGTGTTCATCGCATGGCATGCGCATTGAGTCAGATTGCGTCACATGCGCAAGGCATCTCTTGATAGCGCATTTTATGTGCACCGCATCGCATGCGCACTGAGTCACATCGCAACACATGCGCATGGCATCGCTGGACATCGCATCTTATGTGCATCACGTCGCATGCGCATTGAATCGCATCGCCTTACATGCGCATGGCATCGCTTGATAAGGCATCTTACGTGCATCGCATCGCTTGCGCCTTGAGTCACATAGCGCCACATGCGAATGGCTTCGCTCGACATCGCACTTTATGTGCATCGCCTCGTAAGCGCATTGAGTCACATCGCGTCACATGCGCATGGCATCGCTTGATATCGCATCTTATGTGCATCGCATGCGCATTGGGTCACTTCGCGTCACATGCGCATAGCATCCCTTGATATCGCATCTTATGTGCATCGCATGCGCATTGGGTCACTTCGCGTCACATGCGCATAGCATCGCTTGATATCGCATCTTATGTGCATCGCATCGAATGCGATTTGACGCACATCGCGTCACATGCGCTCGGCATCGGTTGATATCGCATGATATGTGCATCGCATCGCATGTGCATTGAGTCACAATGCATCACATGCGCATGGCATCGCTTAATATCTTATCTTATGTGCAGCACATCGCATGCGCTTGGAATCGCTTCGCATTACATGCGCATGGCATCGCTCGACATCACATCTTATGTGCATCGCATGCGCATTGAATGGTATCGCATTACAGGTGCATGGCATCGCTTGATATCGCATCTTATGTGCATCGCATCGCATGCGCATTGAATCGGATCGTATGCGCATTGAATCCCTTCGCATCACATGCGCATGGCATCGCTCGGCATGTCATCTTGTGTGCAGCACATCGCATGCGCATTGAATCGCTTCGCATTACATGCGCATTGCAGCACTTGACATCGCATCTTACGTACACCGCATCGCATGCGCATTGAGCCACATCGCATTACGTGCGCTTGGCAGCGCTCGACATCGCATCTTATGTGCATTGCAAGCATATTGAATCGCATCGCATTACATGCGCATGGCATCGGTCGTCATCGTATCTTATGTGCATCGCATTGCATGCGCATTGAATCGCATCGCATTACATGCGCATTGAGCCACATCGCATTACATGCGCATGGCAGGGCTCGACATCGCATTTTATGTGCATCGCATGCGCATTGAATCGCATCGCATTACATGAGCTTGGCATCGCTCGAAATCGCATGTTATGTGCATCGCATCGCATGCGCAATGAGTCACGTCGCGTCACATGCGCATGGCATCTCTTGATATCGCATCTTATGTGCATCGCATCGCATGCGCATTGAGTCACGTCGCCACACATGCGCATGGCATCGCTCGACATCGCATCTTATATGCATCGCATCGCATGCGCATTGAGTCACATCGCATTACATGCACTTGGCATCACTTGATATCGCATCTTATGTGCATCGCATCGCATGCGCATCGAATCGCATCCCATTACATACGCATGGCATCGCTTGACATTGCATCTTATGTGCACCGCATCGCATGCGCATTGAATCACATCGGGTCACATGCGCATTGCATCGCTCGACATCACATCTTATGTGCATCGCATCGCATGGGTATTGAGTCAGATGGCAACACCTGCGCATGGGATCGCTTGATATCGCATCTTATGTGCATCACATCGCATGCGCATTGAGCCACTTCACGTCACATGCGCTCGGCGTCGCTTGATATCGCATCTTACGTGCATCGCATCGCTTGCGTTTTGAGTCACATCGGGTCACATGCGAATAGCATCGCTTGAAATCGCATCTTATGTGCATCGCATCGCTTGCGCATTGAGCCACATCGCATCACATGCGCATGGCATCTCTTGATATCGCATCTTATGCGAGTCGCATCGCATGCGCATTGAGTCACGTCGAGTCATATGGGCTTGGCATCGCTTGTTATCGCATTTTATGTGCTTCGCATCGCATTCCATTGAGTCACGTCGCTTCACATGCGCATGGCATCGGTTGATAACGCATCTTATGTGCATCTCATCACATGCGTATTGAGTCACGTCGCACCAATTGCGCATGACAACTCTCGACATCGCATCTTATGTGCATCGCATCGCATGCGCATTGAGTCACATCGCGTCGCATGCGCATGCATCGCCCGACATCGCATCTTATGTGCATCGCATGGAAATTGAGTCACGTCGCGTCACATGTGCATGGCATCACTTGATATCGCATCTTATGTAAATCGCATGCGCATTGGATCACGTCGCGTCACATGCGCATGGCATCGCTTCATATCGCATCTTATGTACATCGCATCGCATACGCATTCAGGTACATCGCGTCACAAAAATAAAAAATAAAAATAAAATAAAATAAAATAAAATAAAATCTGAATATTATACCCCGGCACCTTGACAACTATACCGGGGCATTTATTCAAATTTTCTATTTATTTAACCAAAATTATTGATATACAATCATCATTATAATATATGTTTCAGAATTTCTAACTACAAAACAAAAGAAAACTACAACAAAAACATAAAATTTCCTAAAGTTACTGGTTTCCAGCAAATCTAATTCTACTAACAAGAAAATAACTAAGACATCTACACTATTCTAAAAAAGAAAACATTAATTTAAATAAACCTAAAAACTTCCAGCTATCTTATAACTCTATGCCACTGGTTTCCAGCGACTGGACAACTGGTTAAAAAAAAACAAAATACCAATACTGGTAACCAGCACTATATTAAAAATTTATTTACATTTGTATAAATAAGTTCATTTACATCTTCCCCTGGCTGGACTCCTCCTTCTCCTGCAACAGTGCTACGTTTCCTCTTCTCTGCCTGTCTCGTAATCTAGAAGATCTTCTTATCTCATCTATTTCAATTTGTTCATTTTCAATCCATTCTACCTCGATGTTTTCAGTTTCCCAAGCTTTTTTACTAACATAATTGGTTAAAAACTGTAGTTTTTCAATTAAATTTGGATTTCTAATTATATCATTTATATAATATCCTCCTAATTGATGCCTTTCTTCTACATTCATAGTTTCATACCTTTCGCATTCAAAGATCGCATGCTCCGGGTTATCTTGTACTTGACAGATATTACATATATCAGAATTCGTTTTTTTTATTTTTTTCCAATATGTTTTATATGGTCCATGTCCAGTTATATAATGAATGAATCCTTTTGTTGGTTGAATGAAATTTAATTTTAATCTTTCTCTAATATTCTGGAAAAATCCATAAACTCTTCTACCTACAGCACATTCCGACCATTCATTTTGCCATTTATTTTTCAAAGCATTTTTTACTTCCCAAATTTTATCTGTTCTTACACCACTAATTTTATAAACTTTTTCTAAATTTCCTTTCTTTAGCCAGAATTTTGCTCCCTTTAATTTTACCAATAGATCAATGGGCCATATTGCTGTAGAGACTAACAGTGCCATTGTGGGTGTTGTATTTACTGCTCCTGTTAGCCTTAATAAGATCTTTCTTTGGGTTCTTCTTAGCAGCATTTTAATTTGCACATTATCCATTCTTTCCGCCCAAACTGCTGCAGCATAACATCGCGTCACATGTGCATGGCATCGCTTTATATCGCATCTTATGTGCATCGCATCACAGCGCATTGCGTCACATCGTGTCACATGTGCATGCATCGCTGGACATCGCATCCTATGTGCATCGCATGCGCATTGAGTCACGTCGCCTCACATTAGCATGACATCGCTTGAAGTCGCATCTTATGTGCTTCGCATGCTTATTGGGTCACGTCGCATCACATGCGCATGGCATTGCTTGATATCGCATCTTATGTGCATCGCATCGCATATGCATTGAGTCACGTCGCGACACATGCGCATGGCATCGCTGGATATCGCATCTCATGTGCATCGCATCGCTTGCGCATTGAGTCACGTCGCATCACATGCACATGGCATCGCTTGATATCGCATCTTATGTGCATCGCATCTTATGCGCATTGAGCCACATCGCGTCACAAGCGCATGGCATCGCTTGATATCGCATGTTATGTGCATCGCATCGCAGGCGCATTGAGTCACATCACGCCACATGCGCATGGCATCGCTTGATATCGCATATTATGTGCATCGCAACGCATTCACATTGAGTCACATCGCGTCACTTGCGCATGGCATCACTTGATATCGCATCTTATGTGCATCAGATCGCAGCGCATTGAGTCACGTCGCGTAACATGCGCATGGCATCGCTTGTTATCGCATCTTATGTGCATCTCTTCGCATGCGCATTTAGTCACATCGCGTGTCATGCGCATGGCATTGCTTGTTACTGCAACTTATCTGCATCGCATCGCATGCGCATTGAGTCACGTTGCGTCACATGCGCATTAATCGCTCGACATCGCATCTTACGTGCATCGCATGCGCATTGAGTCACATCGCGTCACATTCGCATGGCATCGCTTGATATCGCATCTTATATGCATCGCATGGACATTGAGTCACGTCGCGTTACATGCCCATGGCATCGCTTGATATCGCATCTCATGTGCATCGCATCGCATGCGCATTGAGCCACGTCGCATCACATGCGCATGGCATCGCTTGATATCGCATCTTATGTACATCGCATCGCATGCGCAATGGGCCACATCGCGTCACATGTGCATGACATCGCTCGAAATCGCATCTTTTGTGCATCGCATCCTAACGCATTGAGTCACGTCGTGGCACATGCGCACGGCATCGCTTGATATCACATCTTATGTGCATCGCATCGCATGGGCATTGAGTCACGTCGCGTCCAATGCGCATGGCAGCGCTTGTAATCGCATCTTATGTGCATCGCATCCATACGCATTGAGACACATCGCGTCACATGCGCATGGCATCGCTTGATATCGCATCTGATGTAAATCGCATGCGCATTGGGTCACGTCGCGTCACATGCGCATGGCATCGCTTCATATCGCATCTTATGTGCATCAAATCGCATACGCATTTAGGCACATCGCGTCACATGCGCATGGCATCGCTTGATATCGCATCTTATTTGCATCGCATCACAGCGCATTGAGTCACATCGTGTCACATGTGCATGCATCGCTCGCCATCGCATCTTATGTGCATCGCATGCGCATTTAGTCACGTCGCCTCACATGCGCATGGCATCGCTTGAAGACGCATCTTATGTGCTTCGCATGCTTATTGAGTCACGTCGCATCACATGCGCATGGCATTGCTTGATATCGCATCTTATGTGCATCGCATCGCATGCACAATGAGTCACGTCGCGACACTTGCGCATTGCATCGCTTGATATCGCATCTCATGTGCATCGCATCGCATGCGCATTGAGTCACGTCGCGACACATGCGCATGGCCTCGCTCGACCTCGCATCCTATGTGCATCGCATGCGCGTTGAATCACGTCGCCTCACATGCGCATGGCATCGCTTGAAGACGCATCTTATGTGCTTCGCATGCTTATTGAGTTACGTCGCATCACATGCGCATGGCATCGCTTGATATCGCACCTTATGTGCAGAGCATCTTATGCGCATTGAGCCACATCGCGTCACATGCGCATGGCATCGCTTGATATCGCATCTTATGTGCATCGCATCGCAGCGCATTGAGTCACATCCCGTCACATGCGCATCCATCGCTCGACATCGCATTTTACGTGCGTCGCATGCGCATTGAGTTCCATCGCATCACATGCGCATAGCACCGCTCGACATCGCATCTTATGTGCACCGCATCGCAGGCGCATTGAGTCACATCATGCCACATGCGCATGGCATGGCTTGATATCGCATATTATGTGCATCGCAACGCATTCACATTGATTCACGTCGCGTCACATGCGCATGGCATCGCTTGATATCGCATCTTATGCGTATCGCACCGCATTCACATTGATTCACGTCGCGTCACATGCGCATGGCATCGCTTGATATCGCATCTTATGTGCATCGCATCGCATGCGCATTGAGTCACGTCGCGTCTTATGCGCATGGCATCGCTTGATTCCGCATCTTATGTGTATCGCATAGCATGCGCGTTGAGTCACGTGGCATCACATACCCATGGCACCGCTTGATATCGAATCTTATGTGCATCGCATCGTTTGCGCATTGAGTCACGACTCGTCACTTGCGCATGGTATCGCTTGTAATCTTATCTTATGTGAATCGCATCGCATGCCCATTGAGTCACGTCGCGTCACATGCGCATGGCATCGCATGATATTGCATCTTATGTGCATCGCATCGCATGCGCATTGAGTCACGTCGCGTCACATGCGCATGGCATCGCTTGATAACGCATCTTATGTGCATCTCATCGCATGCGCATTGAGTCACGTCACGTCACATGCGCATGGCATCGCTTGATTTCGCATCTTATGTGTATCGCATGGCACACGCATTGAGTCACGTCGCATCACATGCGCATGACATCGCTCGACATCGCATCTTATGAGCATCGCATCGCATGCGCATTCAGTCACGTCGCACCACTCGCGCATGAAATCGCTGGACATCGGATCATATGTGCATCGCATCGCATGCGTATTTCGTCACATCGCGTCACATGCGCATGGCATCGCTCGACATCGCATCTTATGTGCATCGCATCGCAGGCGCATTGAGTCACATCGCGTCACATGCGCATGGCATCGCTTGATATGGCATCTTATGTGCATCGCATTGCAGCGCATTGAGTCACATCACGCAACATGCGCATGGCATCGGTTGATATCGCATCTTATGTGCATCGCATCGCACGCGGATTGAGTCACATCACATACGCATGGCATCGCTTGATATCGCATCTTGTGTGCGTCGCATCGTTTGCGCATTGAGCCACATCTCGTCATATGCGCATGGTATCGCTTGGTATCGCATCTTATGTGCATCGCAACGCATGCGGATTGGGTCACGTCGCAGCACATACGCATGACATCGCTCGTTATCGCATCTTTAGTGCATCTCATAGCATGCGCATTGAGTCACCTCGCGTCACATTTGCATGGCATCGCTTGATATCGCTTCTGATGTGCATCGCATCGCATGCGCATTGAGTCCCGTCGCACCACATGCGCATGACGTCGCTTGATATCGCATCTTATGTGCATCGCATCGCATGCGCATTGAGCCACATCATGTCAAATGCGCATGGCATCGCTTGATATCGCATCTTATGTGCATCGCATCGCAGCGCATTGAGTCACATCGCGTCACATGCGCATTAATCGCTCGACATCGCATCTTACGTGCATCGCAAGCGCATTGAGTCACATCGCATCACATGCGCATGGCATCGCTCGACATCGCATCTTATGTGCATCGCATCGCAGGCGCATTGAGTCACATCGCATCACATGCGCATGGCATCGCTCGACATCGCATCTTATGTGCATCGCATCAGAGCGCATTGAGTCACATCGAGTCACATGCGCATGCATCGCTCGACATCGCATCCGATGTGCATCGCATGCGCACTGAGTCACGTCGCGTCACATGCGCATGGCATCGCTTGATATCGCATCTTATGTGCATCGCATGCTTATTGAGTCACGTCGCGTCACGCGCGCATGGCATCATTTGTCATCTCAACTTATGTGCATCGCATCGCAGCGCATTGAGTCACGTCGCGTAACATGCGCATGGCATCGCTTGTTATCGCATATTATGTGCATCTCTTCGCATGCGCATTTAGTCACATCGCGTGTCATGCGCATGGCATTGCTTGTTATTGCAACTTATCTGCATCGCATCGCATGCGCATTGAGTCACGTTGCGTCACATGCGCATTAATCGCTCGACATCGCATCTTACGTGCATCGCATGCGCATTGAGTCACATCGCGTCACATGCGCATGGCATCGCTTGATATCGCATCTTATATGCATCGCATGGACATTGAGTCCCGTCGCGTCACATGCGCATGGCATCGCTTGATATCGCATCTCATGTGCATCGCATCGCATGCGCATTGAGCCACGTCGCATCACATGCGCATGGCATCGCTTGATATCGCATCTTATGTGCATCATATGCACATTGAGTCACGTCGCGTCACATGCGCATGGCATCGCTTGATATCGCATCTTATTTGCATCCCATACTTATTGAGTCACGTCGTATCACATGTGCATGGCATCGCTTGATATGGCATCTTTCGTGCATCGCATGCGCATTGAGTCACATCGCATCACATGCGCATGGCATCGCTCGACATCGCATCTTACGTGCATCCCATACTTATTGAGTCACGTCGCATCACATGCGCAAGGCATCGTTTGTAATCGCATCTCATGTGCATCGCATCGCATGCGCATTAAGTCACGTCACATCACATGCGCATGGTATCGCTTGTAATCGCATCTTATGTGCATCACATCGCATGCGGATTGAGCCGCGTCGCGTCACATGCGCGAGGGATCGCTTGATATCGCATCTTATGTGCTTCGTATTGCATGCGCATTGAGTCACGTCGCGTCTAATGCGTATGGCATGGCTTGATTAAGCACCTTATGTATATCGCACAGCATGCGCATTGAGTCACGTCGCAACACATACGGATGACATCGCTCGACATCGCATTTTATGTGCACCACATCGCATGCGCATTGAGTCACGTCGCGTCACATGCGCATGCTATCGCTTGATATCGCATCTCAGGTGCATCGCATCGCATGCGCATTGAGTCACGTCGTATCACATGCGCATGGCATCGCTTGATATCGCATCTTATGTGCATCGCATCGTATTCGCATTGAGCCACATAGCGGCACATGCGCATGGCATCACTTGATATCGCATCTTATGGGCATCGCATGCGCATTGAGTCACATCGAATCACATGCGCATGGGATCGCTCGACTTCGCATCTTATGTGCATCGCAACGCAAGCGCATTGACTCACATCGCGGCACATGCGCATGCCATCGCTTTATATCGCATTTTATGTGCCTCGCATCGCAGCGCATTGAGTCACATCACGCCACATGCGCAGGGTATCGCTTGAGAATGCATCTTATGTGCATCGCATCGCATGCGGATTGAGTCACATCACGTCACATGCGCATGGCATTGCTTGATATCGCATGTTATGTGCATCGCATCGCATGCGGATTGAGTCACGTCGCACCACATGCGCATGAAATCTATGGACATCGGATCATATGTGCATCGCATCGCATGCGTATTGAGTCACATCGCGTCACATGCGCATGGCATCGCTCGACATCGCATCTTTTGTGCATCGCATTGCAGGCGTATTGAGTCACATCGCATCACATGCGCATGGCATTGCTTGATATCGCATCTTATGTGCATCGCATCGCATACGCATTGTGTCACGTCGCACCACATGCGCATGATCGCTGGACATCGGATCATATGTGCATCGCATCGCATGCGCATTGAGTCACATCGCGTCACATTCGCACGGCATCGCTATATATTGCATCTTATGTGCATCGCTTCGCAGCGCATTGCCGCACATCGCGTCACATGCGCATGCATCGCTCGAAATCGCATCTTATATGCATCACATGCGCATTGAGCCACTTCATATCACACGCGCATGGCATCGCTCGACATCGCATCTTGTGTGCATCGCATTGTATGCGTCTTGAGTCACATCGGGTCACATAAGCATGGGATCAATTGATATCGCATCTTATGTGCATCGCATCGCAGCGCATTGAGTCACGTCACATCACATGCCAATGGCATCGCTTGATATCGCATCTTATATGCATCGAATCGCATGCGCATTGAGTCACTCGCGTCACATACGCATGGCATCGCTTGATATCGCATCTTATGTGCATCGCATGCGCATTGAGTCACGTCTCGTCATATGCGAATGGTATCGCTTGGTATCGCATGTCATGTGGATCGCATCGCATGCGCATTGAGTCAGGTCGAATCAAATGCGCATGGCATCGCTTGATATCGCATCTTATGTGCATCGCATCGCATGCGCATTGAATCACCTCGCGTCACATGCGGATGGCATCGCTTGATATCGCATCTTATGTGCATCTCATCGCATGCGCATTCAGCCACGTCGCGTCACATGCTCATGCATCGCGAGAAATCGCATCTTATGTGCATCGCATGCGCATTGAGCTACATCTAATCACACGCGCATTTCATCGCTCGACATCGCATACTATGTGAATCGCATCGCATGGGCATTGAGTCATGTCGCGACAAATGCGCAAGGCATCGCTTGATATCGCATTTTATGTGCATCGCATGCTTATTGAGTCACGTCTCGTCACATGCGCATGGCATCGCTTGTAATCGCATCTTATGTGCATCGCATCGCAGCGCATTGAGTCACGTCGCATAACATGCGCATGGCATCGCTTGTTATCGCATCTTATGTGCATCTCTTCGCATGCGCATTGAGTCACGTTGTGTCACATGCGCATGGCATCGCTTGATATCGCATGCGCATTGAGTCACATCGCGTCACATGCGCATGGCATCGCTTGATATCGCATCTTATGTCCATCGCATCGCAGCGCAATGAGTCACATCACACCGCATGCGCATGGAATCGCTTGATATCGCATCTTATGTGCATCGCAACACATGCGGATTGAGTCACATCACGTCACATACGCACGGCATCGCTTGATATCGCATCTTATTTGCATCGCATCGCATGCACATTGAGTCACCTCGCGTCACATGCGCAAGGCATCGCTTGATATCGCATTTTATGTGCATCGCATCGCTTGCGCAATGAGTCACGTCGCGTCACATGCGCATGCCATCGCTTGATAACGCATCTCATGTGCATCGCGTCGCATGCGCATTGAGTCACGTCGCATCACATGTGCATGGCATCGCTTGATATCGCATCTTATGTGCATCGCATCGCATTCGCATTGAGCCGCATAGCGTCACATGCGCATGGCATCGCTTGATATAGCATCTTATGGGCATCGCATGCGCATTGAGTCACATCGCATCACATGCGCATGGGATCGCTCGACATCGCATGCTATGTGCATCGCAACGCATGCGCATTGACTCACATCGTGGCACATGCGCATGTCATCGCCTTATATCGCATCTTATGTGCCTCGCATCGCAGCGCATTGAGTCACATCACGCCACATGCGCATGGTATCCCTTGAGAATGCACCTTATGTGCATCGCATCGCATGCGGATTGAGTCGCATCACGTCACATGCACATGGCATCGCTTGATATCGCATGCTATGTGCATCTCATCGCATGCGCATTGAGTCACGTCCCACCAATTGCGCATGTTATCGCTCGACGTCGCGTCTTATGTGCTTCTCAGCGCATTGAGTCACATCGCGTCACATGCGCATGCATCGCTCGACATCGCATCTTATGTGAATCCCATGCGCATTGAGTCACATCGCGTCACTTGCGCATGGCATCGCTTGATATCGCATCTTATGTGCATCGCATCGCATGCGCATTGAGTCACGTCGCACCACATGCGCATGATCGCTGGACATCGGATCATATGTGCATCGCATCGCATGCGCATTGAGTCACATTGCGTCACATGCGCACGGCATCGCTATATATTGCATCTTATGTGCATCACTTCGCAGCGCATTGCGGCACATTGCGTCACTTGCGCATGCATCGCTCGAAATCGCACCTTATATGCATCGCATGCGCATTGGGTCACTTCATATCACACGCGCATGGCATCGCTCGACATCGCATCTTGTGTGCATCGCATTGTATGCGTCTTGAGTCACATCGCTTCACGTGCGCATGGCATCAATTGATATCGCATCTTATGTGCATCGCATCGCAGCGCATTGAGTCACATCACGCAACATGCGCATGGCATCGCCTGATATCGCATCTTGTGTGCATCGCATCGCATGCGCATTGAGCCACGTCGCGTCATATGCGCATGGTATCGCATTTTATGTGCATCGCATCGCATACGCATTGAGTCACGTCGCGCCAAATGCGCATGGCATCGCTTGATATAGCAATTTATGTGCATCGCATGGCATACGCATTGAGTCAGGTCGAGTCACATGCGCATGGCATCGCTTGATATCGCATGTTATGTGCATCGCATCGCATGCGCATTGAGTCACGTCGCGTGAGATGCGGATGGCATCGCTTGTAATCGCATCTTATGTGCATCTCATCGCATGCGCATTCAGCCACGTCACGCAACATGCGCATGGCATCGCTTGATATCGCATCTTATGTGCATCGCATGCGGATTGAGTCACATCACATGCGCATGGCATCGCTTGATATCGCATCTTATATGCACCGCATCGCATGCGCATTGAGTCACTCGGGTCACATACGCATGGCATTGCTTGATATCGTATCTTATGTGCATCGCATCGCATGCGCATTGAGCCACGTCTCGTCACATGCGCATGCTATTGCTTGGTATCGCATCTTATGTGCATCGCATCGCAGCGCATTGAGTCACATCACGCAACATGCGCATGGCATCGCTTGATATCGCATCTTATGTGCATCGCATGCGGATTGAGTCACATCACATGCGCATGGCATCGCTTGATATCGCATCTTATATCCACCGCATCGCATGCGCATTGAGTCACTCGCGTCACCTACGCATGGCATCGCTTGATATCGCATCTTATGTGCATCGCATCGCATGCGCATTGAGCCACTTCTCGTCACATGCGCATGGTATTGCTTGGTATCGCATCTTATGTGCATCGCATCGCATGCGCATTGAGTCACGTCGCGTCACATGCGCATGGCATCGCTTGATATCCCATCTTATGTGCATCGCAGCGCATTGAGTCACATCACGCCACATGCGCATGGCATCGCTTGTTATCGCACCCTATGTGCATCGCACCGGATGCGCATTGAGTCACATCGCGTCACATGCGCATGGCATCGCTTGATATCGCATCTTATGTGCATCGCTTCGCATGCGTATTGAGTCACGTCGCGTCAATTTCGCATGGCATTGCTTGTTATCGCATCTTATGTGCATCTCATCGCATTCGCATTGTGTCACGTCGCGTCACATGCGCATGGCATTGCTTGATACCGCATCTTATGAGCGTCGCATCGCATGCGCATTGAGACACGTCACGTCACATGCGCATGGCATAGCTTGATATCGCATTTTATGTGCATCTGATCGCATGCGCATTGAGTCACTTCGCGTCAAATGCGCATGGCATCGCTTGATATCGCATCTTATGTGCATCGCATCGCATGCGCATTGAGTCACGTCGCACCACATGCGCATGACATCGGTCGACATCGGATCATATGTGCATCGAATCGCATGCGGATTGAGTCACATCACGTCACATGCGCATGGCATCGCTTGATATTGCATCTTATGTGCATCGCTTCGCAGCCCCTTGCGGTACGTCGCGTCACATGCACATGCATCGCTCGAAATCGCATTTTATATGCATCGCATGCGCATTGAGTCACTTCATATCACACGCGCATGGCATCACTCGACATCGTATTTTGTGTGCATCGCATTGTATGCGTATTGAGTCACATCGCGTCACATGCGCATGGCATCGCTTGATATCGCATCTTATGTGCATCGCATCGCAGCGCATTGAGTCAAATCAAGCAACATGCGGAAGGGGTCGCTTGATATCGCATCTTATGTGCATCGCATCGCATGCGCATTGAGTCACGTCGCGTCAAATGCGCATGGCGTGCTTGATATTGCATCTTATGTGCATCGCATCGCATGCGCATTCAGTCACGTCGCGTCACATGCGCATGGCATCGCTTGTTATCGCATCTTATGTGCATCGCATGCGCATTGCGTCACATAGTATCACACGGGCATTTCATCGCTCGACTTCGCACAATATGTGAATCGAATCGCATCCGCATTGAGTCACATCGCGTCTCATTTGCATGGCATCGCTTGATAGCGCATCTTATGTGCGTCGCATCGCATGCGCATTGAGCCACGTCGCGTCGCTTGCGCAGGGCATCGCCTGATATCGCATCTTATGTGCATCGCATCGCATGCGCATTCAGTCACGTCTCGTCAAATGCACATGGCGTCGCTTGATATTGCACCTTATGTGCATCGCATCGCATGCTCATTGAGTCACGTCGCGTCACATGCGCATGGCATCGCTTGATATCGCATCTTATGTGCATCTCATCGCATGCGCATTGAGCCACATCGCGTCACATGCGCATGCTTCGCTCGAAATCGCATCTTATGTGCATCGCATTGGATGCGCATTGAGTCACGTCGCGTCACATGCGCATGCTTGGCTCGAAATCGCATCTTATGTGCATCGCATGCGCATTGAGTAACATCGTATCACACGCGCATTTCATCGCTCGACATCGCATACTATGTGAATCGCATCGCATCCGCATTGAGTCACATCGCGCCACATGCGCATGGCATCGCTTGATATCGCATTTAATGTGAATTCGCTTCGCATGCGTATTATGTCAAATCGCGTCACATGTGCATGGCATCAATTGATATCGCATCTTATGTGCATCGCATCGCAGCGCATTGAGTCACATCACGTCACATTCGCATGGAATCGCTTGATATCGCATCTTATGTGCATCGCATCGCATGCGATTTGAGTCACATCACGAAACATACGCACGGCATTGCTTGATATCGCATCTTACGTGCATCGCATCGCATGCACATTGAGTCACTTTGCGTCACATGCGCTTGGCATCGCTAGTTATCGCATCTTATGTGCATCGCATCGCATTGAGTCACAGCGCGTCACATGCGGACGGCCTCTCTTGATATCGTATCTTATGTGCATCGCATCGCATGCGCATTGAACCACGTCGCGTCACATTCGCATGGCATCGCTTGATATCCTATCTTATGTGCATCGCATCGCATGCACATTGAGTCTCGTCGCGTCACATGCGCTTGGCATCGCTAGTTATCGCATCTTATGTGCATCGCATCGCATGCGCATTGAGTCACAGCGCGTCACATGCGGACGGCCTCTCTTGATATCGTATCTTATGTGCATCGCATCGCATGCGCATTGAGCCACGTCGCGTCACATTCGCATGGCATCACTTGATAGCGCATCTTATGTGCATCTCATCGCATGCGCATTGAGTCCCGTCGCACCACATGCCCATGACAACGCTCGACATCGCATCTTATGTGCATCGCATCGCATGCGCATTTATACACATCGCTTCACATTCGCATGGCATGGCTTGATATCGCAACTTATGTGCATCGCTTCGCAGCGCATTGTGTCACATCGCGTCACATACGCATGGTATCGCTTGATATCGCATCTTATGTGCATCGCATCGCCTGCGCATTGAGCCACGTCACGTCACATGCGCATGGCATCGCTTGATACCGCATTTTATGTGCATCGCATCGTATGCGCATTGAGAAAGTCACGTCACATGCGCATGGCATCGCTTGATATCGCATCTTATGTGCATCTCATCGCATGCGCATTGAGTCACGTCGTGTCACATGCGCATGGCATCGCTTGATATCGCATCTTATGTGCATCGCATCGCATGCGCATTGAGTCACATCGCGTCACATGCGCATGCATCGCTCGAAATCGCATCTTATATGCATCGGATTCGGATTGAGTCACTTCATATCACACGCGCATGGCATCGCTCGTTATCGCATTTTATGTGCATCGCATTGTATGCGTATTGAGTCACGTCGCGTCAAATGCGCATGTCGCCGCTTGATATCGCATCGCATGCCTATTGAGCCACGTCAAGTCACATGCGCATGGCATCGCTTGATCTCGCATCTAATGTGCATCTCATCGCATGCGCATTGAGCCAAGTCGCGTCACATGCGCATGTCGTCGCTTGATATCGCATCTTATCTGCATCGCATCGCATGTGCATTGAGTCACCTCGCACCACATGTTTATGACATCGCTCGAAATCGCATCGTATGTGCAACGCATGCGCATTGAGTCTCATCGTCCCACATGCGCATTTCATCGTTCGACATCGCATACTGTGAATCTCATCGCATCCGCATTGAGTCACATCGCCTCACATGCGCATCGCATTGCTTGATATCGCATCTTATGTGCATCGCTTCGCATGCGTATTGAGTCACATCGCGTCACATGTGCATGGCACCGCTTGATATCGCATCTTATGTGTATCGCATCGCAGCGCATTGAGTCACAAGACGCCACATGCGCATGGAATCGCTTGATGTTGCATCTTATGTTCACCGCATCGCATGCGGATTGAGCCACATAACGTCACATACGCACGGCATCGCTTGATATCGCATCTTATGTGCATCGCATCGCATGCGCATTGAGTCACATCGCGTCACATGCGCATGGTATCGCTTGATATCGCATCTTATGTGCATCGCATCGCAGCGCATTGAGTCACATCACGTCACATTCGCATGGAATCGCTTGATATCGCATCTTATGTGCATCGCATCGCATGCGATTTGAGTCACATCACGAAACATACGCACGGCATTGCTTGATATCGCATCTTACGTGCATCGCATCGCATGCACATTGAGTCACTTTGCGTCACATGCGCTTGGCATCGCTAGTTATCGCATCTTATGTGCATCGCATCGCATTGAGTCACAGCGCGTCACATGCGGACGGCCTCTCTTGATATCGTATCTTATGTGCATCGCATCGCATGCGCATTGAACCACGTCGCGTCACATTCGCATGGCATCGCTTGATATCCTATCTTATGTGCATCGCATCGCATGCACATTGAGTCACGTCGCGTCACATGCGCTTGGCATCGCTAGTTATCGCATCTTATGTGCATCGCATCGCATGCGCATTGAGTCACAGCGCGTCACATGCGGACGGCCTCTCTTGATATCGTATCTTATGTGCATCGCATCGCATGCGCATTGAGCCACGTCGCGTCACATTCGCATGGCATCACTTGATAGCGCATCTTATGTGCATCGCATCGCATGCGCATTGAGTCCCGTCGCACCACATGCCCATGACAACGCTCGACAACGCATCTTATGTGCATCGCATCGCATGCGCATTTATACACATCGCTTCACATTCGCATGGCATGGCTTGATATCGCAACTTATGTGCATCGCTTCGCAGCGCATTGTGTCACATCGCGTCACATACGCATGGTATCGCTTGATATCGCATTTTATGTGCATCGCATCGCCTGCGCATTGAGCCACGTCACGTCACATGCGCATGGCATCGCTTGATACCGCATTTTATGTGCATCGCATCGCATGCGCATTGAGAAAGTCACGTCACATGCGCATGGCATCGCTTGATATCGCATCTTATGTGCATCTCATCGCATGCGCATTGAGTCACGTCGTGTCACATGCGCATGGCATCGCTTGATATCGCATCTTATGTGCATCGCATCGCATGCGCATTGAGTCACATCGCGTCACATGCGCATGCATCGCTCGAAATCGCATCTTATATGCATCGGATTCGGATTGAGTCACTTCATATCACACGCGCATGGCATCGCTCGTTATCGCATTTTATGTGCATCGCATTGTATGCGTATTGAGTCACGTCGCGTCAAATGCGCATGTCGCCGCTTGATATCGCATCGCATGCCCATTGAGCCACGTCAAGTCACATGCGCATGGCATCGCTTGATCTCGCATCTAATGTGCATCTCATCGCATGCGCATTGAGCCAAGTCGCGTCACATGCGCATGTCATCGCTCGATATCGCATCTTATCTGCATCGCATCGCATGCGCATTGAGTCACCTCGCAACACATGTTTATGACATCGCTCGAAATCGCATCGTATGTGCAACGCATGCGCATTGAGTCACATCGTCCCACATGCGCATTTCATCGTTCGACATCGCATACTGTGAATCTCATCGCATCCGCATTGAGTCACATCGCCTCACATGCGCATGGCATCGCTTGATATCGCATCTTATGTGCATCGCATCGCATGCGCATTGAGTCACATCGCGTCACATGCGCATGCATCGCTCGAAATCGCATCTTATATGCATCGGATTCGGATTGAGTCACTTCATATCACACGCGCATGGCATCGCTCGTTATCGCATTTTATGTGCATCGCATTGTATGCGTATTGAGTCACGTCGCGTCAAATGCGCATGTCGCCGCTTGATATCGCATCGCATGCCCATTGAGCCACGTCAAGTCACATGCGCATGGCATCGCTTGATCTCGCATCTAATGTGCATCTCATCGCATGCGCATTGAGCCAAGTCGCGTCACATGCGCATGTCATCGCTTGATATCGCATCTTATCTGCATCGCATCGCATGCGCATTGAGTCACCTCGCAACACATGTTTATGACATTGCTCGAAATCGCATCGTATGTGCAACGCATGCGCATTGAGTCACATCGTCCCACATGCGCATTTCATCGTTCGACATCGCATACTGTGAATCTCATCGCATCCGCATTGAGTCACATCGCCTCACATGCGCATCGCATTGCTTGATATCGCATCTCATGTGCATCGCATCGCAGCGCATTGAGTCACATCACGCAACATGCGGATGGGGTCGCTTGATATCGCATCTTATGTGCATCGCATCGCATGCGCATTGAGTCACGTCGCGTCAAATGCGCATGGCGTGCTTTATATTGCATCTTATGTGCATCGCATCGCATGCGCATTGAGTCACTTCGCGCCACATGCGCATGGTATCGCTTGGTATCGCATCTTATGTGCATCGCATCTCATGCGCATTGAGTCACGTCGCGTCAAATGCGCATGGCGTGCTTGATATCGCATCTTATGTGCATCGCATTGAATGCGCATTGAGTCACATCGGGTCACATGCGCATGCTTCGCTTGAAATCGCATCTTATGTGCATCGCATGCGCATTGAGTCACATCGTATCACACGCGCATTTCATCGCTCGACTTCGCACACTATGTGAATCGCATCGCATCGGCATTGAGTCACATCGCGCCACATGCGTATGGCATCGCTTGATATCGCATCTTATGTGCATCGCATGCGCATTGAGTCTCGTCGCGTCACATTTGCATGGCATCGCTTGATAGCGCATCTTATGTGCGTCGCATCGCATGCGGATTGAGCCACGTCGCGTCGCATGCGCAGGGCATCGCCTGATATCGCATCTTATGTGCATCGCATCGCATGCGCATTCAGGCATGTTTCGTCAAATGCACATGGCGTCGCTTGATATTGCATCTTATGTGCATAGCATCGGATGCTCATTGAGTCACGTCGCGTCCCATGCGCATGGCATCGCTAGTTATCGCATCTTATGTGCATCGCATCGCATTGAGTCACAGCGCGTCACATGCGGACGGCCTCTCTTGATATCGTATCTTATGTGCATCACATCGCATGCGCATTGAACCACGTCGCGTCACATTAGCATGGCATCGCTTGATATCCTATCTTATGTGCATCGCATCGCATGCACATTGAGTCACGTCGCGTCACATGCGCTTGGCATCGCTAGTTATCGCATCTTATGTGCCTCGCATCGCATGCGCATTGAGTCACAGCGCGTCACATGCGGACGGCCTCTCTTGATATCGTATCTTATGTGCATCGCATCGCATGCGCATTGAGCCACGTCGCGTCACATTCGCATGGCATCACTTGATAGCGCATCTTATGTGCATCGCATCGCATGCCCATTGAGTCCCGTCGCACCACATGCCCATGACAACGCTCGACATCGCATCTTATGTGCATCGCATCGCATGCGCATTTATACACATCGCTTCACATTCGCATGGCATGGCTTGATATCGCAACTTATGTGCATCGCTTCGCAGCGCATTGTGTTACATCGCGTCACATACGCATGGTATCGCTTGATATCGCATCTTATGTGCATCGCATCGCCTGCGCATTGAGCCACGTCACGTCACATGCGCATGGCATCGCTTGATACCGCATCTTATGTGCATCGCATCGCATGCGCATTGAGAAAGTCACGTCACATGCGCATGGCATCGCTTGATATCGCATCTTATGTGCATCTCATCGCATGCGCATTGAGTCACGTCGTGTCACATGCGCATGGCATCGCTTGATATCGCATCTTATGTGCATCGCATCGCATGCGCATTGAGTCACATCGCGTCACATGCGCATGCATCGCTCGAAATCGCATCTTATATGCATCGGATTCGGATTGAGTCACTTCATATCACACGCGCATGGCATCGCTCGTTATCGCATTTTATGTGCATCGCATTGTATGCGTATTGAGTCACGTCGCGTCAAATGCGCATGTCGCCGCTTGATATCGCATCTGATGTGCTTCCCATCGCATGCCCATTGAGCCACGTCAAGTCACATGCGCATGGCATAGCTTGATCTCGCATCTAATGTGCATCTCATCGCATGCGCATTGAGCCAAGTCGCGTCACATGCGCATGTCATCGCTTGATATCGCATCTTATCTGCATCGCATCGCATGCGCATTGAGTCACCTCGCACCACATGTTTATGACATCGCTCGAAATCGCATCGTATGTGCAACGCATGCGCATTGAGTCACATCGTCCCACATGCGCATTTCATCGTTCGACATTGCATACTGTGAATCTCATCGCATCCGCATTGAGTCACATCGCCTCACATGCGCATCGCATTGCTTGATATCGCATCTTATGTGCATCGCTTCGCATGCGTATTGAGTCACATCGCGTCACATGTGCATGGCACCGCTTGATATCGCATCTTATGTGTATCGCATCGCAGCGCATTGAGTCACAAGACGCCACATGCGCATGGAATCGCTTGATGTTGCATCTTATGTTCACCGCATCGCATGCGGATTGAGCCACATAACGTCACATACGCACGGCATCGCTTGATATCGCATCTTATGTGCATCGCATCGCATGCGCATTGAGTCACATCGCGTCACATGCGCATGGTATCGCTTGATATCGCATCTTATGTGCATCGCATCGCAGCCCCTTGCGGTACGTCGCGTCACATGCACATACATCGCTAGAAATCGCATTTTATATGCATCGCATGCGCATTGAGTCACTTCATATCACACGCGCATGAAATCACTCGACATCGCATTTTGTGTGCATCGCATTGTATGCGTATTGAGTCACATCGCGTCACATGCGCATGGCATCGCTTGATATCGCATCTTATGTGCATCGCATCGCAGCGCATTGAGTCACATCACGCAACATGCGGATGGGGTCGCTTGATATCGCATCTTATGTGCATCGCATCGCATGCGCATTGAGTCACGTCGCGTCAAATGCGCATGGCGTGCTTGATATTGCATCTTATGTGCATCGCATCGCATGCGCATTGAGTCACTTCGCGTCACATGCGCATGGTATCGCTTGGTATCGCATCTTATGTGCATCGCATCTCATGCGCATTGAGTCACGTCGCGTCAAATGCGCATGGCGTGCTTGATATTGCATCTTATTTGCATCGCATCGCATGCGCATTGAGTCACGTCGCGTCACATGCGCATGGCATCGCTTGATATCGCATCTTATGTGCATCGCATTGAATGCGCATTGAGTCACATCGGGTCACATGCGCATGCTTCGCTTGAAATCGCATCTTATGTGCATCGCATGCGCATTGAGTCACATCGTATCACACGCGCATTTCATCGCTCGACTTCGCACACTATGTGAATCGCATCGCATCGGCATTGAGTCACATCGCGCCACATGCGTATGGCATCGCTTGATATCGCATCTTATGTGCATCGCATGCGCATTGAGTCTCGTCGCGTCACATTTGCATGGCATCGCTTGATAGCGCATCTTATGTGCGTCGCATCGCATGCGGATTGAGCCACGTCGCGTCGCATGCGCAGGGCATCGCCTGATATCGCATCTTATGTGCATCGCATCGCATGCGCATTCAGTCATGTCTCGTCAAATGCACATGGCGTCGCTTGATATTGCATCTTATGTGCATAGCATCGGATGCTCATTGAAACACGTCGCGTCCCATGCGCATGGCATCGCTTGATATCGCATCTTATGTGCATCTCATCGCATGCGCATTGAGCCACATCGCGTCTCATGCTCATGCTTGGCTCGAAATCGCATCTTATGTGCATCGCATGCGCATTGAGTAACATCGTATCACACGCGCATTTCATCGCTCGACATCGCATACTATGTGAATCGCATCGCATCCGCATTGAGTCACATCGCGCCACATGCGCATGGCATCGCTTGATATCGCATTTTATGTGCATCGTTTCGCATGCGTATTAAGTCAAATCGCGTCACATGTGCATGGCATCGCTTGATATCGCATCTTATGTGCATCGCTTCGCATGCGTATTGAGTCACATCGCGTCACATGTGCATGACACCGCTTGATATCGCATCTTATGTGTATCGCATCGCAGCGCATTGAGTCACAAGACGCCACATGCGCATGGAATCGCTTGATGTTGCATCTTATGTGCACCGCATCGCATGCGGATTGAGCCACATAACGTCACATACGCACGGCATCGCTTGATATCGCATCTTATGTGCATCGCATCACATGCACATTGAGTCACGTCGCGTCACATGCGCATGGCATCGCTTGTTATCGCATCTTATGTACATCGCAACGAATGCGCATTGAATCACGTCGCGTCACATGCGCATGGCATCGCTTGATATCGTATCTTATGTGCATCTCAATGCATGCGCATTGAGCCACGTCGCGTCACATTTGCATGGCATGGCTTGATATCGCATCTTATTGCATCGCATCGCATGCGCATTGAGCCCGTGGCACCACATGCGCATGACAATGCTCGACATCGCATCTTATGTGCATCGCATCGCATGCGCATTGAGACACATCGCGTCACATGCGGATGGCATTGCTTGATATCGCATCTTATGTGCATCGCTTCGCAGCGCATTGTGTCACATTGCGTCACATGTGCATGCATCGCTTGAAATCGCAACTTGTGTGCATCGCATGTGCATTTAGTCACATCGCGTCACATGCGCATGGTATCGCTTGATATCGCATCTTATGTGCGTCGCATCGCATGCGCATTGAGTCACGTCGCGTCACATGCGCATGGTATCGCTTGATATCGCATCTTATGTGCGTCGCATCGCATGCGCATTGAGCCACGTCGCGTCACATGCGCATGGCATCGCTTGATATCCCATCTTATGTGCATCGCATCGCAGCGCATTGAGTCACATCACGCCACATGCGCATGGCATCGCTTGATACCGCATCTTATGTGCATCGCATCGCATGCGTATTGAGTCACGTCGCGTCACATGCGCATGGCATCGCTTGTTATCGCATCTTATGTGCATCTCATCGCATTCGCATTGAGTCACGTCGCGTCACATGCGCATGGCATCGCTTGATATCGCATCTTATGTGCATCGCATCGCATGCGCACTGAGTCACGTCGTACCACATGCGCATGACATCGGTCGACATGGGATTCTACGTGCATCGAATCGCATCCGCATTGAGTCACATCGCGTCACATGCGCATGGCATCGCTTGATATTGCATCTTATGTGCATCGCTTCGCAGCGCCTTGCCGCACATCGCGTCACATACTTATGCATCGCTCGAAATCGCATCTTATAGGCATCGCGTGCGCATTAAGTCACTTCATATCACACGCGCATGGCATCGCTCGACATCGCATTTTGTGTGCATCGCATCGTATGCGTATTGAGTCACATCGCGTCACATGCGCATGGCATCGCTTGATATCGCATCTTATGTGCATCGTATCGCAGCGCATTGAGTCACATCACACAACATGCGCATTGCATCGCTTGATATCGCATCTTATGTGCAACGCATCGCATGTGGATTGAGTCACATCACATCACATGCGCATGGCATCGCTTGATATCGCATCTTATATGCACCGCATCGCATGCGCATTGAGTCACTCGCGTCACATACGCATGGCATCGCTTGATATCGCATCTTATGTGCATCGCATCGCATGCGCATTCAGTCACGTCCTGTCTAATGCGCATGGCGTCGCTTGATATTGCATTGTTGTTGTAATAGTGTTTAGCGCCCGCTTTTACTACTACGGCACCGCAGGCGGTGACACTGATGATACATGAAGATGGAGCACCGGTGGAATGAGATGGCGGGGGAAACCGGAGTACCCGGAGAAAACCCGCCCAGACGCCGCTTCGTCCACCACGAATACCACATGCGCGTCCCTGGGATCGAACCCGGGCCGCCTAGGTGGTAGGCGACTGCGCTAACCGCTCGGACACCGCGCCGCCTGATATTGCATCTTATGTGCATCGCATCGCATGCGCATTGAGTCACATCGCGTCACATGCGCATGGTATCGCTTGATATCGCATCTTATGTGCATCGCATCGCATGCGCATTGAGTCACGTCGCGTCACATACGCACGGCACCTCTTCATATCGTATCTTATGTGACGCGCATCGCATGCGCATTGAGTCACGTCGCGTCACATGCGCATGGCACCGCTTGTTATCGCATCGTATTCGCATTGAGTCACGTCGAGTCACATTTGCATGGCATCGCATGATAGCGCATCTTATGTGCATCGCATCGCATGCGCATTGAGACACATCGCGTCACATTCGCATGGCACCGCTTGATATCGCAACTTATCTGCATCGCTTCGCAGCGCATTGTGTCACATCGCGTCATATGCATATGGTATCGCTTGATATCGCATCTTAAGTGCATCGCATCGCATGAGCATTGAGCCACGTTGCGTCCCATGCTCGTGCCATCGCTTGATATCCCATCCTATGTGCATCGCATCGCAGCGCATTGAGACACATCACGCCACATGCGCATGGCATCGCTTGATATCGCATCTTATGTGCATCGCATCGCATGCGAATTGAGTCACATCGCGTCACATGCGCATGCATCGCTCCAAATCGCATCTTATATGCATCGGATGCGGATTGAGTCACTTCATATCAAACGCGCATGGCATCGCTCAACATCGCATTGTATGCGTATTGAGTCACGTCGCATCAAATGCGCATGTCATTGCTTGATATCGCATCTGAAGTGCATCGCATCGCATGCGCATTGAGTCACGTCGCGTTACATGCGCATGGGACCGCTTGATGTCGCATCAAATGTGCATCTCATCGCATGCGCATTGGGCGACTTCGCGTGTCACATCACGCCACATGCGCATGGAATCGCTTGATGTCGCATTTTATGTGCACCACATCGCATGCGGATTGAGCCACATAACGTCACATACGTACGGCATCGCTTGATATCGCATCTTATGTGCATCGCATCGCATGCACATTGAGTCACGTTGCGTCACATGCGCATGGCATCGCTTGTTATCGCATCTTATGTGCTTCGCATCGCATGCGGTTTGAGTCACGTCGCGTCACATGCGCATGGCATCGCTTGTTATCGCATCTTATGTGCATCGCATCGCATGCGCATTGAGTCACGTCGCGTCACATGCGCATGGCATCGCTTGATATCGTATCTTATGTGCAACTCATCGCATGCGCATCGATTCCCGAGGCACCACATGTGCATGACAATGCTGGACATCGCATCTTATGTGCATCGCATCGCATGCGCATTTAGTCACATCGCATCACACGCGCATGGCTTCGCTCGACATCGCATACTATGTGCATCGCATCGCATGCGCATTTAGTCACATCGCATCACACGCGCATGGCATCGCTTGTTATCGTATCTAATGTGCATCTCATCGCATGCGCATTGAGTAACGTCACGTCACATTTGCATGCCATCGCTTGATATCGCATCTTATTCCATCGCATCGCAATGCGCCTTGAGTCCCGTGGCACCACATGCGCATGACAATGCTCGACATGGCATCTTATGTGGATCGGATCGCATGCGCATTGAGACACATCGCGTCACATGCGCATGCATCGCTCGAAATCGATACTTATGTGCATCGCATGCGCATTTAGTCACATCGCGTCACATGCGCATGGTATCGCTTGATATCGCATCTTATGTGCGTCGCATCGCATGCGCATTAAGACACGTTGCGTCAAATGCGCATGGCATCGCTTTATATCGCATCTTATCTGCATCGCATCGCATGCGCATTGAGTCACGTCGCACCACATGCGCATGACATTACTCGACCCCGCATCTTTTGTGCATCGCATCGCAGGCGCATTGGGTCACATCGCGTCACATGCGCTTGGCATCGCTTGATATCGCATCTTATGTGCATCGCATCGCAGCGCATTATGTCACCTCGCGTCACATGCGCATTTATCGCTTGATATCGAATCTTATGTACATAGCATCGCATGCGCATTGAGTCACGTCGCGTCACATTTGCATGGCATCTCTTGATAACGCATCTTATGTGCATCTCATCGCATGCGCATTGAGTCACGTCGCGTCACATGCGCATGGTATCGCTTGATTTCGCATCTTATGTGTATCGCATAGCATGCGCATTGAGTCACGTCGCACCACATGCGCATGACATCGCTCGACATCGCATCTTATGTGCATCGCATCGCATGCGCATTGAGTCACGTCGCACCACATGCGCATGACATCGCTCGACATCGCATTTTATGTGCATCGCATCGCATTCACATTGATTCGAGTCGGGTCACATGCGCATGGCATCGCTTGATATCGCATCTTATGTGCATCGCATCGAATGCGCATTGAGCCACATCGCGTCACATGCGCATGGCATCGCTTATATCGCATCTTATGTGCATCGCATCGCAGCGCATTGAGTCACATAGCGTCACATGCACATGCATCGCTCGCAATCGCATCTTATATGCATCGGATGCGGATTGAGTCACTTCATATCAAACGCGCATGGCATCGCTCAACATCGCATTGTATGCGTATTGAGTCACGTCGCATCAAATGCGCATGTCGTCGCTTGATATCGCATCTGATGAGCATGGCACCGCATGCCCATTGAGTCACGTCGCGTGACATGCGCATGGCATCGCTTGATGTCGCATCTAATGTGCATCTCATCGCATGCGCATTGAGCCACGTCGCGTCACATGCGCATGTCATCGCTTGATATCGCATCTCATCTGCATCGCATCGCATGCGCATTGAGTCACGTTGCACCACATGTTCTTGACATCGCTCGATATCGCATCTTATGTGCATCGCATGCGCATTGAGTCACATCGTCTCACATGCGCATTTCATTGGTCGACATCGCATACTATGTGAATCTCATCGCATCCGCATTGAGCCATATCGCGTCACATGCGCATGGCATCGCTTGATGTAGCATCTTATGGGCATCGCTTGGCATGCGTATTGAGTCACATCGCGTCACATGTGCATGGCATCTTATGTGCATCGCATCGAGGCGCATTGAGTCACATCACGTCACATGCGCATGGCATCGCTTGATGTAGCATCTTATGGGCATCGCTTGGCATGCGTATTGAGTCACATCGCGTCACATGTGCATGGCATCTTATGTGCATCGCATCGAGGCGCATTGAGTCACATCACGTCACATGCGCATGGCATCGCTTGATGTAGCATCTTATGGGCATCGCTTGGCATGCGTATTGAGTCACATCGCGTCACATGTGCATGGCATCTTATGTGCATCGCATCGAGGCGCATTGAGTCACATCACGCCACATGCGCATGGAATCGCTTGATGTCGCATTTTATGTGCACCGCATCGCATGCGGATTGAGCCACATAACGTCACATACGCACGGCATCGCTTGATATCGCATCTTGTGTGCATCGCATCGCATGCACATTGAGTCACGTTGCGTCACATGCGCATGGCATCGCTTGCTATCGCATCTTATGTGCATCGCATCGCATGCGCATTGAGTAACGTCGCCTCACATGCTCATGGCATCGCTTGATATCGTATCTAATGTGCATTTCATCGCATGCGCATTGAGTAACGTCGCCTCACATGCTCATGGCATCGCTTGATATCGCATCTTATGTGCATCGCATCGCATGCGCATTGAGTAACGTCGCGTCACATTTGCATGCCATCGCTTGATATCGCATCTTATTGCATCGCATCCCATGCGCATTGAGTCCCGTGGCACCACATGCGCATGACAATGCTCGACATCGTAGCTTATGTGCATCGCATCGCATGCGCATTGAGACACATCGCGTCACATGCGCACGGCACCGCTTGTTATCGCATCGAATTCGCATTGAGTCACGACGCGTTACATGCGCATGGCATTGCTTGATATCGTATCTTATGGGCATCTCATCGCATGCGCATTGAGTCACGTCGCGTTACATTTGCATGGCATCGCTTGATAGCGCATCTTTTGTGAATCGCATCGCATGCGCATTGAGACACATCGCGTCACATTCGCATGGCATCGCTTGATATCGCAACTTATCTGCATCGCTTCGCAGCGCATTGTGTCA
Source organism: Tenodera sinensis (assembly GCA_030765045.1). Lineage (NCBI taxonomy): Eukaryota > Metazoa > Arthropoda > Insecta > Mantodea > Mantidae > Tenodera > Tenodera sinensis. The sequence continues at coordinate 51,725,458 of CM060973.1, forward strand.
CATCAAGTCACATGCGCATGGTATCGCTTGATATAGCATCTTATGTGCATCGCATCGCATGCGCATTGAGCCACGTCGCGTCCCATGCTCATGTCATCGCTTGATATCCCATCTTATTTGCATCGCATCGCAGCGCATTGAGTCACATCACGCCACATGCGCATGGCATCGCTTGATATCGCATCTTATGTGCATCGAATCGCATGCGCATTAAGTCACGTCGCAACACATGCGCATGGCATCGCTTGATACCGAATCTTATGTGCATCGCATCGCATGTGCATTGAGACACGTCAAGTCACATGCGCATGGCATCGCTTGATATCGCTTCTTATGTGCATCGCATCGCATGCGCATTGAGTCACATCGCGTCACATGCGCATCCATCGCTCGAAATCGCATCTTATATGCATCGGATGCGGATTGAGTCACTTCATATCAAACGCGCATGGCATCGCTCAACATCGCATTGTATGCGTATTGAGTCACGTCGCATCAAATGCGCATGTCGTCGCTTGATATCGCATCTGATGTGCATCGCATCGCATGCCCATTGAGTCACGTCGCGTTACATGCGCATGTCATCGCTTGATATCGCACCTTATCTGCATCGCATCGCATGCGCATTGAGTCACGTCGCACCACATTTTCATGACATCGCTCGAAATCGCATCTTATGTGCATCGCATGCGCGTTGAGCCACATCGTCTCACATGCGCATTTCATCGCTCGACATCGCATACTATGTGAATCTCATCGCATCCGCATTGAGTCACATCGCGTCACATGTGCATGGCATCGCTTGATATCGCATCTTATGTGCATCGCATCGCAGCGCATTGAGTCACATCACGCCCGATGCTCATGGAATCGCTTGATGTCGCATTTTATGTGCACCGCATCGCATGCGGATTGAGCCACATAACGTCACATGCGCATGGCATCGCTTGATATAGCATCTTATGTGCATCGCTTCGCATGCGTATTGAGTCACATCGCGTCACATGTGCATGGCATCGCTTGATATCGCATCTTATGTGCATCGCATCGCTGAGCATTGAGTCACATCACGCCACATGCGCATGGAATCGCTTGATGTCGCATCTTATGTGCTTCGCATCGCATGCGCTTTAAGTCACGTCGCGTCACATGCGCATGGCATTTCTTGATATCGTATCTTATGTGCATCGCATCGCATGCTCATTGAGTCACGTCGTGTCACATGCGCATGGCGTCGCTTGTTTTCGCATGTTATGTGCATCGCATCGCATGCGCATTGAGCCGCGTCGCGACACATGGGCATGGCATCGCTTGATATCGTATCTTATGTGCATCTCATGGCATGCGCGAGTCACGTCGCGTCACATTTGCATGGCATCGCTTGATATCACATCTTATTGCATCGCATCGCATGCGCATTGAGTCCCGTCGCACCACATGCGCATGAAAATGCTCGACATCGCATCTTATGTGCAACGCATCGCATGCCCATTGAGACACATTGCGTCACATGCGCATGGCATCGCTTGATATCGCATCTTTTGTGCATCGCTTCGCAGCGCGATGTATCACATTGCGTCACATGCGCATGCATCGCTCGAAATCGCAACTTATGTGCATCGCATGCGCATCTAGTCACATCGCGTCACATGCGCATGGTATCGCTTGATATCGCATCTTATGTGCGTCGCATCGCATGCGCATTGAGTCACGTCTTGTCACATGCGCATGGTATCGCTTGATATCGCATCTTATGTGCGTCGCATCGCATGCGCATTGAGCCACGTCACGTCACATGCGCATGGCATCGCTTGATATCCCATCTTATGTGCATCGCATCGCAGCGCATTGAGTCACGTCACGCCACATGCGCATGGCATCGCTTGATACCGCATCTTATGTGCATCGCATCGCATGCGTATTGAGTCACATCGCGTCACATACGCATGGCATCGCTTCTTATCGCATCTTATGTGCATCTCATCGCATGCGCATTGAGTCACGTCGCACCACATGTTCATGACATCGCTCGAGATCGCATCTTATGTGCATCGCATGCGCATTGAGTCACATCGTCTCATATGCGCATTTCATCGCTCGACATCGCATACTATGTGAATCTCATCGCATCCGCATTGAGTCACATCGCGTCACATGCGCATGGCATCGCTTGATATAGCATCTTATGTGCAACGCATCGCAGCGCATTGAGTCACATCACGCCACATGCGCATGGAATCGCTTGATGTCGCATTTTATGTGCACCGCATCGCATGTGGTTTGAGCCACATAACGTCACATACGCACGGCATCGCTTGATATCGCATCTTATGTTCATCGCATCGCATGCTCATTGAGTCACGTCGCGTCACAGGCGCATGGCATTGCTTGTTATCGCATCTTATGTGCATCGCATCGCATGCGCATTTAGTCACTTCGCGTCACATTTGCATGGCATCGCTTGATATCGCATCTTATTGCATCGCATCGCATGCGCATTGATTCCCGTGGCACCACATGCGCATGATAATGCTCGACATCGCATCTTATGTGCATCGTATCGCATGCGCATTGAGTCACATCGCATCACATGCGCATGGCTTCGCTCGACATCGCATACTATGTGCATCGCATCGCATTGGCATTGAGTCATATCGCGTCACATGCGCATGGCATCGCTTGATATCGCATCTTATGTGCATCGCATCGCAGCGCATTGTGTCACATCGCGTCACATGCGCATGCATCGCTTGATATCGCATCTTATGTACATAGCATCGCATGTGAATTGAGTCACGTCGCACCACATGCGCATGACGTCGCTCGACATCGCATCTTATGTGCATCGCATCGCATGCGCATTGAGTCACGTCGCACCACATGCGCATGACATCGCTCCACATCGCATTTTATGTGCATTGCATCGCATTCACATTGATTCACCCGCGTCACATGCGCATGGCATCGCTTGATATCGCATCTTATGTGCATCGCACCGCATGCGCATTGAGCCACATCGCGTCACATGCGCATGCCATTGCTTGATATCGCATCTTATGTGCATCGCATCGCAGCGCATTGAGTCACATAGCGTCACATGCGCATGCATCGCTCCACATCGCATCTTATGTGCATCGGATGCGCATTGAGCGACATCGCGTGACATGCGCATGGCATAGCTTGATATCCCATCTTATGTGCATCGCATCGCAGCGCATTGAGTCACATCACGCCACATGCGCATGGCATCGCTTGATATCGCATTATATGTGCATCGAATCGCATGCACATTAAGTCACGTCGCGTCACATGCGTATAGCATCGCTTGATATCATATCTGATGTGTATCGCATCGCATATGCATTGAGTCACGTCGCGTCACATATGCATGGCATCGCTTGATATCGCAGCTTATGTGCATCGCATCGCATGCGCATTGAGTCCCGTCGCACCACATGCGCATGACAACGCTCGACGTTGCTTCTTATGTGCATCGCATCGCATGCGCATTGAGACACGTCGCGTCACATTCGCATGGCATCGCTTGATTTCGCAACTTATTTGCATCGCTTTGCAGCGCATTGTGTCACATCGCGTCACATGCGCATGTATCGCTGGAAATCAAAACTTATGTGCATCGCATGCGCATTGAGCCACATCGCGTCACATACGCATTGTATCGCTTGATTTCGCATCGTATGTGCGTCGCATCGCATGCGCATTAAGTCACGTCGCGTCACATGCGCATGGCATCGCTTGATATCGCATCTTATGTGAATCTCACCCCATGCGCATTGAGTCACGTCGCGTCACATGCGCATGGCAACGCTTGATATCGTATGTTATGTGCATCTCATCGCATGCGCATTGAGTCACGTCGCGTCACATTTGCATGGCATCGCTTGATATCGTATCTTATGTGCAATCGATCGCATGCGCATTGAGTCACATCGCGTCACATGCGCATGCATCGCTCGAAATCGCATTTTGTGTGCATCGCATTGTATGCGTATTGAGTCAAGTCGCGTCCAATGCGCATGTCGTGGCTTGATATCGCATCTGATGTGCTTCGCATCGCATGCCCAATGAGTCGCGTCACGTCACATGCGCATGGCATCGCTTGATGTCGCATCTAATGTGCATCTCATCTCATGCGCATTGAGCCACGTCGCGTCACATGCGCATGTCATCGCTTGATATCGCATCTTATCTGCATCGCATCGCATGCGCATTGAGTCACGTCGCACCACATGTTCATGACTTCGCTCGAAATCGCATCTTATGTGCAACGCATGCGCATTGAGCCACATCGTCTCACACGCGCATTTCATTGTTCGACATCGCATACTATGTGAATCTCATCGCATTCGCATTGAGTCACATCGCGTCACATGCGCATGGCATCGCTTGATATTGCATCTTATGTGCATCGCTTCGCATGCGTATTGAGTCACATCGCGTCACATGTGCATTGCATCGCTTGATATCGCATCTTATGTGCATCGCATCGCAGCGCATTGAGTCACATCACGCCACATGCGCATGGAATCGCTTGATGTCGCATTTTTGTGCACCGCATCGCATGCGGATTGAGCCACATAACGTCACATACGCACGGCATCGCTTGATATCGCATCTTATGTGCATCGCATCGCATGCACATTGAGTCACGTTGCGTCACATGCGCATGGCATCACTTGTTATCGCATCTTATGTGCGTCGCATCGCATGCGCATTGAGTCACGTCGCGTCACATGCGCATGGCATTTCTTGATATCGTATCTTATGTGCATCTCATCGCATGCGCATTGAGTCACGTCGCGTCACATTTGCACGGCATCGCTTGATATCGCATCTTATTGAATCGCATCGCATGCGCATTGAGTCACGTCACGTCACATGCGCATGGCATCCCTTGATATCGCATATTATGTGCATCGCATCGCATGCTTATTGAGTCACGTCGCGTCACATGCGCATGGCATCGCTTGATATCGCATCGCGTGCGCATTGAGTCACTTCGCATCACAAGCACATGGCATCGCTTGATATCGCGTCCTATGTGCATCGCATCGCATGCACATTGAGTCATGTCTCGTCACATTTGCATGGCATCGCTTGATATCGCATCTAATGTGAATCGCATCACATGCGCATTGAGTCACGTCGCGTCACATGCGCATGGCATCGCTTGATATCGCATCGCATGCGCATTGAGTCACTTCGCATCACAAGCACATGGCATCGCTTGATATCGCGTCCTATGTGCATCGCATCGCATGCACATTGAGTCATGTCTCGTTACATTTGCATGGCATCGTTTGATATCGCATCTAATGTGCATCGCATCACATGCGCATCGAGTCACGTCGCGTCACATGCGCATGGCATCGCTTGATATCGCATCTTATGTGCATCGCATGCGCATTAAGTCACATCGCATCACACGCACATGGCATCGCTCGACATCGCATCTTATGTGCATCGCATCGCATGCGCATTGAGTCACATCGCGGCACATGCGCATGGCATAGCTTGATATCGCACCTTATGTGCATCGCATCGCATGCGCATTGACCCATGTCGCGTCACATGCGCATGGCATCGCTTGATATCGCATCTTATGTGCATCGCATCGAATGCGCATTGAGTCACGTTGCGTCACACGTGCATGGCACCGTTCGACATCGCATCTTATGTGCATCGCATCGCATGCGCATTGAGTCACATCGCTTCACATGCGCATGGCATTGCTTGATATCGCATCCTAAATGCATCCCATCGCATGCGCTTTTGAGTCACATCACGTCACATGCGCATGGCATCGCTTGATATCGCATTTCATGTGCATCGCATCGTATCGCATGTGCATTGAGTCACCTGGCATGACATGCGCATGACATCGCTCGATATTGCATCTTTGTGCATTGCATTGCATGCGCATTGAGTGACATCGTGTCATATGCGCATGGGAGCGCTTGATATCGCATCTTATGTGCATCGCATCGCAGCGCATTGAGTCACATACGCATGCATCGCTCGACACCGCATCTTATGTGCTATCGCAATGCGCATTGAGTCACATCGCATCAGACCCGCATGGCATCGCTCGACATCGAATTTTATGTGCACCGGATGCGCTTTTGAGTCACATCACGTCACATGCGCATGGCATCGCTTGATATCGCATCTTATGTGCATCGCATCGCATGCGCATTGAGTCACGTTGCGTCAATTGCGCATGGCATCTCTTGATATCGCATCTTATGTGCATCGCATCGCATGCGCGTTGAGTCACATCGCGTCACATGCGCATGGCATCAGTTGATATCGCATCTCATGTGCATCGCATCGCATGCAGATTGAGTCACGTCACGTCACATGGTCATGGAATCGCTTGATATCGCATTTTATGTGCATCGCATCGCATGCCTATTGAGTCACGTTGCGTCATATGCGCATGGCATCGCTTGATATCGCATCTTATGTGCATCGCATCGCATGCGCATTGAGTCACATCGCGTCTCATGTGCATGGCATCAGTTGATATCGCATCTTATGTTCATCGCATCGCATGCGTATTGTGTCACATCGCGTCACATGCGCATGGAATCGCTTGATATCGCATGTTATGTGCATCGCATCGCATGTGCATTGAGGCACGTCGCGTCAGATGCGCATGGCATCGCTTGATATCGCATCTTATGTGCACCGCATCGCTTAAGCAGTGAGTCACGTCGCGTCACATGCGCATGTCATCGCTTGATATGACATGTTATGAGCATCGCATCGCATGCTTATTTAGCCACGTCGCGTCACATGCGCATGGCATCGCTCGACATCGCATCTTTTGTGTATCGCATCGCATGCGCATTGAGTCACGTTGCATCATATGAGCATGGCATCGCTTTATATCGCATCTTATGTGCAATGCATCGCATGCGCATTGAGTCACAGCGCGCCCATTAGCATGGCATCACTTGCTATCTCATCTGACGTATATCGCATGCCCATTGAGTTACTTCGCATCACATGCACATGGCATTGCTTGATATCGCATTTTATGTGCATCGCATCGCATGCGCATTGAGTCACATCGCAGCATATGCGCATGGCATCGCTTGACATCGCATCTTATGTGCATCCCATCGCAGCGCATTGAGTCACATCGCCTCACATACGCATGCATCGCTCGACATCGCATCTTATGTGCATCTAATGCGCATTGAGTCACGTCGCCTCACATGCGCATGGCATCGGTTGATATCGCATCTTATGTGCATCGCATCGCATGCGCATTCAGTCACGACGCGTGCGAATGGCATCGCTTGATTTCGCATCTTATGTGCATCGCAACACATGTCCAATTATTAACGTCGCGTCACATGCGCAATGCATCGCTTGATATCGCATCTTATGTGCATCGCATCGCATGTTCATTGAGTCACGTCGCATCACATGCGCATGACATCGCTTGATATCGCATTTTATGTGCATCGCATCGCATGCGCTTTGAGTCACGTCGCATCGCATGCGCATGACATCGCTTGATATCGCATCTTATGTTCATCTAATAGCATTTGCATTGAGTCACGTCGCATCAAATGCGCATGACATCGCTCGACATCGCATCTTTTGTGCATCGCATTGTATGCGTATTGAGTCACATCGCGTCACATGCGCATGGCATCGCTTGATATCGCATCTTATGTGCATCGCATCGCATGCGCAGTGAGTCACGTAGCGTCACATGCACATATCATCGCTTGATATCGCATCTCATGTGCATCGCATCGCATGCGCATTGAATCACGTCGCATCACATGCGCATGGCATCGCTTAATATCGCATCTTATGTGCCACGCATTGCATGCGCATTGAGACACGTCGCGTCACATGCGCAAGGCATCCCTTGATATCGCATTTTATGTGCATCGCAAAGCAAGCTCATTGAGTCACGTCGCGTCACATGCTCATGGCATCGCTTGGTATCGCATCTTATGTGCATCGCATGCGCAGTGAGTCACGTCGCGTCACATGCTCAAGTCTTCGCTTGATATCGCCTCTCATCTTCATCGCATCGCATGCGCATTGAGCCACAGCGCGTCAGATGCGCATGGCATCACTTGATATCGCATCTTGTGTGCATCGCATCGCATGTGCATTGAGTCACTTCGCATCAGATCCGCATGGCATCGCTTGATATCGCATCTTATGTGCATCGCATCGCATGGGCATTTAGTCACATCGCATCACATGCGCATGGCATCGCTCGACAAAGCATCTTATGTGCCTCGCATTGCATGCGCTTTGAGTCACATCGCGTCACATGCGCATCGCATCGCGTGATATCGCATCTTATGTGCATCGCATCGCATGCGCATTGAGTTACGTCGCGTCACATGCGCAAGGCATCGCTTGATATCGCATCTTATGTGCATCGCATCGCATACGCGCTGAGTACCGCCGCACCACTTGCGCATGACATCTCTCGACATCGCATCTTATGTGCATCGCATCGCTTGCGCATTGTATCACATCTCGTCACATGCGCATGGCATCGCTTGATATCGCTTCTTATGTAACTCGCTTCGCAGCGCATTGAGTCACATCGCGTCACATGCGCATGCATCGCTCGACATCGGATCTTATGTGCATCGCATCGCATGCGCATTGAGTCACATCCATCACATGCAAATGGCATCGCTCGACATCGCATGTTGCGTGCATCGCATGCGCATTGAGCCACATGCCAATGGCATCGCTTGATATCGCATCTTATGTGCATCGCATCGCATGCCCATTGAGTCACGTCGCAACACATGCGCATGACATCGCTCGACATCGTTCTTATGTGCCTCGCATCCCATGCGCGTTGAGTCAAATCGCGTCACATGCGCATGGCGTCGCTTCATATCGCATCTTATGTTCATCGCATCGCATGCGTATTGAGTCACATCGCGTCACATGCGCATGGCATCGCTTGATATGGCATGTTATGAGCATCGCATCGCATGCGCATTGAGACACGTTGCATCATATGAGCATGGCATCGCTTGATATCGCATCTTATGTGCAATGCATCGCAGACGCATTGAGTCACAGCGCGTCACATGCACATGGCCTTGCTTGATATCGCATTTTATGTGCATCGCATCGCATGCGCATTGAGTCACATCGCGTCATATGCGCATTGCATCGCTTGACATCGCATCTTATGTGCATCCCATCGCAGCGCATTGAGTCACATCGCCTCACATACGCATGCATCGCTCGAAATCGCATCTTATGTGCATCGAATGCGCATTGAGTCACGTCGCGTCACATGCGCATGGCATCGCTTGATATCGCATCTTATGTGCATCGCATCGCATGCGCATTGAGTCACGTCGCGTGCGAATGGCATCGCATGATTTCGCATCTTATGTGCATCGCATCACATGTCCAATTATTAACGTCGCGTCACATGCGCAATGCATCGCTTGACATCGCATCTTATGTGCATCGCATCGAATGCGCATTAAGTCACGTCGCATCACATGCGCATGACATCGCTTGATATCGCATTTTATGTGCATCGCATCGCATGCGCTTTGAGTCACGTCGCAACAAATGCGCATGACATCGCTCGACATCACATCTTTTGTGCATCGCATTGTATGCGTATTGAGTCACATCGCGTCACATACGCATGGCATCGCTTGATATCGCATCTTATGTGCATCGCATCGCATGCGCAGTGAGTCACGTAGCGTCACATGCACATAGCATCGCTTGATATCGCATCTCATGTGCATCGCATCGCATCGCATGCGCATTGAATGACGTCGCATCACATGCGCATGACATCGCTTGATATCGCATCTTATGTGCCACGCATTGCATGCCCATTGAGTCACGTCGCGTCACATGGGCAAGGCATCGCTTGATATCGCAACTTATGTGCATCGCAAAGCAAGCGCGTTGAGTCACGTCGCGTCACATACGCATGCCATCGCTTGGTATCGCATATTATGTGCATCGCATGCGCAGTGAGTCACGTCGCGTCACATGCTCAAGTCTTCGCTTGATATCGCCTCTCATCTTCATCGCATCGCATGCGCATTGAGAGACAGAGCGTCAGATGCGCATGGCATCACTTGATATCGCATCTTATGTGCATCGCATCGCATGCTCATTGAGTCACTTCGCATCAGATCCGCATGGCATCGCTTGATATCGCATCTTATGTGCATCGCATCGCATGCGCATTGAGTCACATCGCATCACATGCGCATGGCATCGCTCAACAAAGCATCTTATGTGCATCGCATCGCATGCGCTTCGAGTCACATCGCGTCACATGCGCATCGCATCGCGTGATATAGCATCTTATGTGCATCGCATCGCATGCGCATTAAGTGACGTCGCGTCACATGCGCATGGCATCGCGTGATATCGCATCTTATGTGCATCGCATCGCATGCGCATTAAGTCACGTCGCGTCACATGCGCATGGCATCGCTTGATATCGCATCTCATGTGCATCGCATCGCATGCACATTGATTCACGTCGCGTCACATGCGAATGGCATCGCTTGATATCGCATATTATGTGCAACGCATCGCATGCTTGTTGAGTCACGTCGCGTCACATGCGCATGGCATCACTTGATATCGCATCGCATGCGCATTGAGTCACTTCGCATCACAAGCACATGGCATCGCTTAATATCGCGTCCTATGTGCATCGCATCGCATGCACAGTGAGTGATGTCTCGTCACATTTTCATGGCATCGCTTGATATCGCATCTAATGTGCATCGCATCACATGCGCATTGAGTCACGTTGCGTCACATGCGCATGGCATCGCTTGATATTGCGTCTAATGTGCATCGCTTCGCATGCGCATTGGGTCACGTCGCGTCAGATGCGCATGGCATCGCTTGATGTCGCATCTTATGTGCATTGCATCGCATGCGCATTGAGTCACAGCGCGTCACATGCCCATGGCATTACTTGATATCTTATCCTATGTATATCGCATGCGCATTGAGTCACTTCGCAACACATGCACATGGCATTGCTCTATATCGCATTTTATGTGCATCGCATCGCATGCGCATTGAGTCACATCGCGTCATATGCGCATGGCATAGCTTGATATCCCATCTTATGTGCATCGCATCGCAGCGCATTGAGTCACTACGCATGCATCGCTCGACATCGCATCTTATGTGCATTGCATGCGCATGAGCCAAATCGCATCACACGCGCATGGCATCGCTCGAAATCGCATCTTATGTGCATCGAGTCGCATGCCAATTGAGTCACATCGCTTCACATGCGCATGGCATCGCTTGATGTCGCATCTTATGTGCATCGCATCGCATGCACTTTTTAGTCACATCACGCCACATGCGCATGGCATCGCTTGATATCGCATCTTATGTGCATCGCGTCGCATGCGCATTGAGTCACGTGGCGTCTCATGCACATGGCATCGCTTGATATCGCATCTCATCTGCATCGCATCGCATGCGTATTGAGTCACGTCGCATCACATGCGCATGGCATCGCTTGATATCACATCCTATGTGCATCGCAACGCATACGCATAGAGCCATGTCTCGTCACATTTGCATGGCATCGCTTGATATCGCATCTTATGCGCATCGCATCGCAAGCGCATTGAGTCACGTCGCGTCACATGCGCATGCCATCGCTTGATATCGCTACTCATGTGCATAACATCGCAGGCGCATTTCGTCACGTCGCATCACATGCGCATGGCATCGCTTGATATGGCATATTATGTGCTTCATATCGCATGCGCATTGAGACACGTCGCGTCGCATTCGCATGGAATTGCTTGATATCGCATCTTATGTTCATCGCATCGCATGTGCATTGAGTCACGTCGCACCAGTTGCGCATGACATTGCTCGATAATGCATCTTTTGTGGATTGCATCACATGCGCAATGCGTGACATCGCGTCATATTCGCATGGCATCGCTTGATATCGCATCTTATGTGCATCGCATCCCAGCGCTTTGAGTCACATCGCGTCACGTACGCATGCATCGCTCGACATCGCATCTCATGTGCATCGCATGCGCATTGAGTCACGTCGCGTCACATGCGCATGGCATCGCTTGATATCGCATCTTATGTGCATCGCATCGCATGCGCATATAGTCACGTCGCGTCACATGCGCATGACATTGCTTGTTATCGCATCTTATGTGCATCGCATCGCATGCGCAGTGAGTCACGTCGCGTCCCATGCGCCTGGCATCGCTTGGTATGGCATCTTATGTGCATGGAATCGCATGCTTATTGATTCACGTCGCGTCACATGCGCATGGCATGGCTTTATATGGCATCTTATGTGCATCGCATCGCAGCGCATTGAGTTACATCCCGTCACATACGCATGCATCGCTCGAAACCGCATCTTATGTGCATCGCATGCGCATTGAGTCACATGGCATCACACGCGCATGGCATCGCTCGACATCGCATCTTATCTGCATCGCATCGCATGCGCATTGAGTCATATCGCTTCACATGCGCATGGCATCGCTTGGTATCGCATCTTATGTGCATCGCGTCGCATGCGCATTGAGTCACAACGCGTCACATGCGCATGGCATCGCTTGGTATCGCATCTTATGTGCATCGCATCGCAGTGCATTGAGTTACATCGCGTCACATACGCATGCATCACGCGACATCGCATCTTATGTGCATGGCATGCGCATTGAGTCACATCGCATCACTGACGCATGGCATCGCTCGACATCGCATCTTATGTGCATCGCATCGCATGCGCATTGAGTCACATCGCGTCAAATGCACATGGCATCGCTTGATTACGCATCTTATGTGCATCGCATCTCAAGCGCATTGAGTCACGTCACGTCACATGCACATCGCTTGATATCGCATCTCATGTGCATCGCATCGCATGCGCATTGAGTCACGTCGCATCACATGCGCATGGCATCGCTTGATATCGCATCTTATGTGCATCGCATCGCATGCGCATTGAGTCACGTCGCGTCACATGCGCATGGCATCGCTTGATATCGCATCTTATGTGCATCGTATGGCATGCGCAGTTAGACACGTCCCGTCACATGCGCATGGTATCGCTTTTAATGGGATCCTATGTGCATCGCATCGCGTGCTTATTGAGTCGCCTCGCGTTACATGCGCATGGCATCGCTCGACAACGCATCTTATGTGCATCGCATCGCATGCGAATTGAGTCACGTCTCGTCACATTTTCACGGAATCGCTTAATATCGCAACTTATGTGCATGGCATCGCATGCGCATTGAGTCACGTGGCGTCAAATGCGCATGGCATCGTTTGATATCGCATCTCATGTGCATCGCATCGCATGCACATTGAGTCACGTCGCATCCCATGTGAATGGCATCGCTTGATATCGCATCTTATGTGCTTCGCATCGCATGCGCTTTTGAGTAACGTCGCGTCGCATGCGCATGGCATTGCTTGATATCGCATCCTATGTTCATCGCATCGCATGTGCATTGAGTCATGTCTCGTCACATTTGCATGTCATCGCTTGATATCGCATCTTATGTGCATCGCATCGCATGCGCATGGAGTCACGTCGCGTCACATGCGCATGTCATCGCTTGATATCGCATCTTATGTGCATCGCATCGCATGCGCGTTGAGTCTTGTCGCATCTCATGCGCATGGCATCGCTTGATATCGCATTTTATGTGCATCGCATCGCATGCGCATTGAGTCACGTCGCGTTGCATGCGCATGGCATTGCTTGATATCGCGTCTTATGTTCATCGCATCGCATGTGCATTGATCCACGTCGCACCACATGCGCATGACATCGCTCGATATCGCATCTTATGTGCATCGCATCGCATGCGAATTGAGTCACGTCTCGGCACATTTGCATGGCATCGCTTAATATCGCAACTATTGTGCATGGCATCGCATGCGCATTGAGTCACATGGCGTCAAATGCGCATGGCATCGTTTGATATCGCATCTCATGTGCATCGCATCGCATGCACATTGCGTCACGTCGCTTCCCATGTGAATGGCATCGATTGATATCGCACCTTATGTGCTTCGCATCGCGTGCGCTTTTGAGTAACGTCGCGTCGCATGCGCATGGCATTGCTTGATATCGCATCCTATGTTCATCGCACCGCATGCGCATTCAGTCACGTCGCGTCACTTGCGCATGGCATTGCTTGATATCGCATCTTATGTGCATCGCATCGCAGCGCATTGAGTTACCTCGCATCACATGCGCATTGCATCGCTTGGTATCGCACCTTATGTGCATCGCATCGCATGCGCATTGAGTCACGTCGCGTCGCATGCGCATGGCATTGCTTGATATCGCATCTTATGTTCACCTCATCGCATGTGCATTGTGTCACGTCGCGTCACATGCGCATGGCATGGCTTTATATGGCATCTTATGTGCATCGCATCGCAGCGCATTGAGTTACATCCCGTCACATACGCATGCATCGCTCGAAACCGCATCTTATGTGCATCGCATGCGCATTGAGTCACATGGCATCACACGCGCATGGCATCGCTCGACATCGCATCTTATCTGCATCGCATCGCAGCGCATTGAGTTACGTCGCGTTACATACTCATGCATCGCTCTACATCGCATCTTATGTGCATCGCATGCGCATTGGGTCACATCACGTCTCATGCGCATGGCATCACTTGATATCGCATCTTATGTGCATCGCATCGCATGCGCTTTTGAGTCACATCACAACACATGCGCATGGCATCGCTTGATATCGCATCTTATGTGCATCGCATCACACGCGCATTGAGTCATGTCTCGTCACATTTGCAAGGCATCGCTTGATATCGCACCTGATGTGCATCGCATCGTATGCGCATTGACCCATGTCGCGTCACATGCGAATGGCATCGCTTGATATCGCATCTTATGTGCATCGCATCGAATGCGCATTGAGTCACGTCGCGTCACATGCGCATGGCATCGCTTGATATTGCATCTTATGTGCAACGCATAGCATGCGCATTGAGCCACTTCGCGCCACATACGCATGGCATGCTTCATATCGTATCTCATGTGCATCTCATCGCATGCGCATTGTGTCACGTCGCGTCACATTTCCATGGCATTGCTTGATATCGCATCTCATGTGCATCTCATCGCATGCGCATTGTGTCACGTCGCGTCACACTTCCATGGCATTGCTTGATATTGCGTCTTATGTGCATCGCATCGCGTGCGCTTTGGAGTCACGTGCGCATGGCACCGCTCGACATCGCATCTTTTGTGCATCACATGCGCATTGAGCGACGTCGCGTCACATGCGCATGGCATCGCTTGATATCGTATCTTATGTGCATCGCATCGCATGTGCATTGAGTCACGTCGCGTCACATGCGCATGGCATCGCTTGATATCGCATCTTATGTGCATCGCATCGCTAGCGCAGTGAGCCACGTCGCGTCACATGCGCATGGCATCGCTTGATATGGCATCTTATGAGCATCGCATCGCATGCATATTGAGTCACGTCGCGTCACATGCGCATGGCATCGCTTGATATCGCATCTTATGTGCATCGCATCGCGTGCGCTTTTGAGTCACATCGCGTCACATACGCATGCATCGCTCGACATTGCATCTTTTGTGCATCACATGCGCATTGAGCCACGTCGCGTCACATGCGCATGGCATCGCTTGATATCGTATATTATGTGCATGGCATCGCATGTGCATTGAGACACGTCGCGTCACATGCGCATGGCATCGCTTGATATCGCATCTTATGTGCATCGCTTCGCTTGCGCAGTGAGCCACGTCGCGTCACATGCGCATGGTATCGCTTGATATGGCATCTTATGAGCATCGCATCGCATGCATATTGAGTCACGTCGCGTAACATGTGCATGGCATCGCTTGGTATCGCATCTTATGTGCATCGCATCGCATCGCATCGCATGCGCATTGAGTCACAGCGCGACACATGCGCATGGCATCACTTGATATCGCATCTTATGTGCATCGCATCGCATGCGCATGGAGTCACTTCGCATCACATTTGCATGTCATCGCTTGATATCCTTTCTTATGTGCATCTCATCGCATGAAAATTGAGTCACGTCGCGTCACTTGCGCATGGCATCGCTTGATATCACATCTTATGTGCATCGCATCGCATGCGCATGGAGTCACGTCGCGTCACATACGCATGGCATCGCTTGATATCGCAGCTTATGTGCATCGCATCGCATGTGCATTGAGTCACGTCGCATCACATGCGCATGGCATCGCATGATATCGCATCTTATGTGCATCGCATCGCATGCACATTGAGTCACGTCACGTCGCATGCATGGCATTGCTTGATATCGCATCTTATGTTCATCGCATTGCATGCGCATTGAGTCACGTCGCACCACATGCGCATGACATTGCTCGACGTCGCATCTTTTGTGCATCGCATCGCATGCGCATTGAGTGATATGCGTCATATACGCATTGCATCGCTTGATATAGTATCTTATGTGCATCGCATCGCAGTGCATTCAGTTACATCGCGTCACATACACATGCATCGCGCGACATCGCATGTTATGTGCATCGCATCGCATGCGCATTGAGTCACATCGCATCACTGGCGCATGGCATCGCTCGACATCGCATCTTATGTGCATCGCATCGCTTGCACATTGAATCACATCGCGTCAAATGCACATGGCATCGCTTGATTACGCATCTCATGTGCATCGCATCGCATGCGCATTGAGTCACGTCGCATCACATGCGCATGGCATCGCTTGATATCGCATCTGATGTGCATCGTATCGCATGCGCATTGGGTCGCGTCACATTCGCATGGCATCGCTTCATATCGCATCTTATGTGCATCGCATCGCATTCGCATTAGTCACGTCGAGTCACATGCGCATGGCATCGCTTGATATTTCATCTTATGTGCTTCGCATCGCATGCGCATTGAGTCACGTCGCGACACATGCACATGGCATCGCTTATTATCGCATCTCATGTGCGTTGCATCGCATGCGCATTGAGCCGCATCACATTCCAATTGCATCGCTTGATATCGCATCTTATGTGCATCGCATCGCATGCGCATTAGTCACGTCGCGTGACGTGCGCATGGCATCGCTAAATATCGCATCTTATGGGCATCGCATCGCATGCGCAGTGAGTCACGTCGCGTCACATGCGCATGGCATCGCTTGATATGGCATCTTATGTGCGTCGCATCTCAAACTTATAGATTCACATTGCGTCACATGCGCATGGCATCACTTGATATCGCATCCTCTGTGCATCGCATCGCATGCGCATTGAGTCACAGCGCGTCACATGCGCATGTAATCACTTGATTACGCATGTTATGTGCATCGCATCGCATGCGCATTAGTCAAGTCGCGTCACGTGCGCATGGCATCGCTAAATATCGCATCTTATGGGCATCGCATCGCATGCGCAGTGAGTTACGTCGCGTCACATGCGCATGGCATCGCTTGATATGGCATCTTATGTGCGTCGCATCTCAAACTTATAGATTCACATCGCGTCACATTCGCATGGCATCGCTTGATATCGCATCTTATGTGCATCACATCGCATGCGCATTGAGTCACTTCGCATCACATGCGCATGGCATCGCTTGATATCGCATCTTATGGTCATCGCATCGCATGCGCATTCATTTACGTCGCATCGCATGCGCATAGCATTGCTTGATATCTAATCTTATGTGAATCGCATCGCAGCGCATTGAGTTACATCGCGTCACATACGCATGCATCGCTCGACATCGCATCCTATGTGCATCGCATGCGCATTGAGCCACATCGCATCACACGCGCATGGCATCGCCCGACATCGCATCTTATGTGCATGGCATCGCATACGCATTGAGTTACATCGCGTCACATGTACATGGCATCGCTCGACATCGCATCTTATGTGCATCGCATCGCATGCAAATTGAGTCACATCGCGGCAAATGCACATGGCATCGCTTGATTACGCATCTCATGTGCATCGCATCGCATGCGCATTGAGTCACGTCGCATCACATGCGCATGGCATCGCTTGATATCGCATCTTATGTGCTTCGCATCGCATCCGGATTGAGTCACGTCGCGACACATGCACATGACATCGCTTGATATCGCATCTGATGTGCATCGCATCGCATGCGCATTGGGTTGCGTCACATTCGCATGGCATCGATTCATATCGCATCTTATGTGCATCGCATCGCATTCGCATTAGTCACGTCGAGTCACATGCGCATGGCATAGCTTGATATCTCATCTTATGTGCTTCGCATCGCATGCGCATTGAGTCACGTCGCGACACATGCACATGGCATATCTTATTATCGCATCTCATGTGCGTTGCATCGCATGCGCATTGAGCCGCATCACATTCGCATTGCATCCGTTGATATCGCATCTTATGTGCATCGCATCGTATGCGCATTAGTCACGTCGCGCCACATGCGCATGGCATCGCTAAATATCGCATCTTATGGGCATCGCATCGCATGCGCAGTGAGTCACGTCGCGTCACATGCGCATGGCATCGCTTGATATGGCATCTTATGTGCCTCGCATCTCAAACTTATAGATTCACATCGCGTCACGTGCGCATGGCATCGCTTGATATCGCTTCTTATGTGCCTCGCATCGCATGCGCATTAAGTCACGTCGCGACACATGCAGATGGCATCGCTTGATATGGCATCTCATGTTCATCGCATCGCATGCGCATTGAGTCGCATCACATTCGCATTGCATCGCTTGATATCGCATCTTATGTGCATCGCATCACATGCGCAATAGTCACGTCGCGTCACATGCGCATGGCATCGCTTGATATCGCATCTTATGTGTATCGCATCGCATGCGCAGTGAGAAACTTCGCGTCACATGCGCACGGCATCGCTTGATATCGCATATTATGTGCATCGCATCGCATGCGCATTCATTTACTACGCATCGCATGCGCATAGCATTGCTTGATATCTCATTTTATGTGTATCGCATCGCATGCGCATTGAGTTACATCGCGTCACATACGCATGCATCGCTCGACATCGTATCTTATATGCATAGCATGCGCATTGAGCCACATCGCATTACACGCGCTTGGCATCGCTCAACATCGCATCTTATGTGCATGGCATCGCATGCGCATTGAGTCACATCGCGTCACATGTACATGGCATCGTTTGATATTGCATCTTATGTGCATCGCAAGGCGTGCGCTTTTGAGTCACATCACGTCACATGCGCATGGCATCGCTCGACATCGCATCTTTTGTGCATCTCATGCGCATTGAGCCACGTCGCGTCACATGCGCATGGCATCGCTTGATATCGCATCTTATGTGCATCGCATCGCTAGCGCAGTGAGCCACGTCGCGTAACATGCGCAAGGCATCGCTTGATATGGCATCTTATGAGCATCACATCGCATGCATGTTGAGTCACGTCGCGTCACGTGCGCATGGCATCGCTTGATAGCGCATCTTATGTGCATCGCATCGCATGCGCTTTTGAGTCACATCGCGTCACATACGCATATATCGCTCGATATCGCATCTTTTGTGCATCACATACGCATTGAGCCACGTCGCGTCACATACGCATGGCATCGCTTGATATCGTATATTATAGTGTAACTTTTTGGTTGGGTGCGGGTGTGAAGTAAATACGACAGATGTAGTCGAGATAAAGAAACACTTTTATTTCCGTAAACAGTAAGTTTGTACACTCGTTGCAACAACAAGAAAGTCTTTTCCGATTCTCCAACAGCACGGCTCCGAACTCGTAACACAAAGAACTGTTCCTTCTCCTTGGTGTGACTCCTCGACGCTTCGCATACGTCTCTTCTTTCCGTCGGCACGACTACTCAACCTTCACATACGTCTGACTCTTCTCACACTTTACCGCTATTTATATCTCCCAGGCACTATTCTGGAAGCTTCAGGAACGTTCACTTATTGCGGTGATATACAAAGTAGAAGATTCCAGTAGCCTCTATCCTTTTCTCTCTTTCGGCAAGCGCCCCAACAATGCGGCCATTCTCTGTCTCTTTCCTTCGGCTCCTTTGCGGTAGCGCCCACAATAATGCGATGGGTGACACTGCTACTGTCGGCAATTAGATGCGGCGGGCGCGGTGACACTGCTCCCTCCTCAGAGCTGGTCGTCCCGACCAGCACTATCACTGCGGCATCTCCCTTGCGCCCCGGTGGATTAACCCATCGAACCTCTTCTCCAGGAGGCACGATCCTAGGTATCGCTGTTGGATAGTGTCTCTTGGTCCAGGTAGGACGATGTATGCCATCCTGCTTCGAAATTCTGCAACAGTACCGCCGGTCTTGACGGTCCCTCGTCCAGTTGCCCTTCTTCCTGGTGTGTTGACGGGCCATCCTGCGCACTTGGAAACGGCTCACTGGGTACCATGTCCGCCGACCTCTCTGGCGCACCTTCGCAGCCACCTTGCTTCCGATGGGTCCGGCAACAAACCCCACCACATCCGCGCGAGTCGCGTCCACCGCTGCACTCGTGTTCACTCGTGCTCGGCACGGCCTCTCCTGTATCCTGCCGTCCACGATGATGTCCACCATTCTTCCGTTCACGGCACTATGCGTCAGGTGATTGGATGGCTCCGACGGTCCCCCCATGTCACACGCCAAGTCGGTTCTCGCGTGATGCTCGTTTGCTTGTGCGCTTCCCTGCTGATCGTCCTGCACGTCGTATCCTGGTTGGTTACGTACCCGACACACTCCTCCAGAGGATCCTCGAAGACGTCTCTGAACTGCCCCTTTGTCTTCCCCGAGACGTACACTTTCGTTATCTGAAACGGGCGCAACTGTCGCCTCGGCCACTAGGTGCTCCCTCCCCGGGTCTGTGCTATTCCGTCTGCCCCTGGCATCCAGTACTTTGACGCTCTCGTCAACTCTTACTACCAGGGCGCCAAGACGTTCCCCGTCGTCCTCCACGACGTCCACATGCTGGCAGAGGTCTTCCACCTTTTCGCCGAGTTCTTCCACGCCTTCCGTCACGCCAATCAGTTCGCCGAGTTGTTCCACGTCTTCCGTCATGCCAATCAGTTCGCCGAGTTGTTCCACGTCTTCCGTCACGCCAATCAGTTCGCCGAGTTGTTCCACGTCTTCCGTCACGCCAATCAGTTCGCCGAGTTGTTCCACGTCTTCCATCATATCATCCGAAACGGGCGCAACTGTCGCCTCGGCCACTAGGTGCTCCCTCCCCGGCTCCGCGCTATTCCGCCTGCCCCTGGCATCCAGTACTTTGACGCTCTCGTCAACTCTTACTACCAGGGCGCCAAGACGTTCCCCGTCGTCCTCCACGACGTCCACGTGCTGGCAGAGGTCTTCCACCTTTTCGCCGAGTTCTTTCACGTCTTCCGTCACGCCAATCAGTTCGCCGATAGCTCCGTCTTCATCTCTTTCAGCTCGGCAGCGAGGTTGTCGTTTCTCGTCTTCATTTTGGCAACGAGGTTGACGTTTGCCGTCTTCATCTCTTTCAGCTCGGCAGCGAGGTTGTGTCTCGTCTTTATTTCTTCTTTCAGCTCGGCAAAGAGGTTGTCGTTTGCCGTCTTCACTTTGGCAACGAGGTTGTCGTATGACGTTTCCATTTTGGCAAATAATTCTTTCATCATTGCCATCATCCTGGTTTCCGAATCTCCCTCCATCTTGGTTCTAACGTTGCAACTTCTGACGATGTAATGAAACTAGAAGCAATTCGACGGATCCCACTTCTGACACCAGTGTAACTTTTGGTTGTTGTGAAGTAAATACGACAGATGTAGTCGAGATAAAGAAACAATTTTATTTCCGTAAACAGTAAGTTTGTACACTCGTTGCAACAACAAGAAAGTCTTTTCCGATTCTCCAACAGCACGGCTCCGAACTCGTAACACAAAGAACTGTTCCTTCTCCTTGGTGTGACTCCTCGACGCTTCGCATACGTCTCTTCTTTCCGTCGGCACGACTACTCAACCTTCACATACGTCTGACTCTTCTCACACTTTACCGCTATTTATATCTCCCAGGCATTATTCTGGAAGCTTCAGGAACGTTCACTTATTGCGGTGATATACAAAGTAGAAGATTCCAGTAGCCTCTATCCTTTTCTCTCTTTCGGCAAGCGCCCCAACAATGCGGCCATTCTCTGTCTCTTTCCTTCAGCTCCTTTGCGGTAGCGCCGACAATAATGCGATGGGTGACACTGCTACTGTCGGCAATTAGATGCGGCGGGCGCGGTGACAATATGCATCGCATCGCATGTGCATTGAGTCACAGCGCGTCACATGCGCATGGCATCACTTGATATCGCATCTTATGTGCATCGCAATGCATGCGCATTGAGTCACTTCGCATCACTTTTGCATGTCATCGCTTGATATCCCTTCTTATGTGCATCGCATCGCATGAAAATTGAGTCACGTCGCGTCACTTGCGCATGGCATCGCTTGATATCGCATCTTATGTGCATCGCATCTCAAACTTACAGATTCACATCGCGTCACACGCGCATGGCATCGCTTGATATCGCATCTTATGTGCATCGCATCGCATGCGCATTGAGTCACAGCGCGTCAATGCGCATGTAATCACTTGATTACGCATGTTATTGGCATCGCATCGCATGCGCATTAGTCACGTCGCGTCACGTGCGCATGGCATCGCTTGATATGGCATCTCATGTGCGTCGCATCTCAAACTTATAGATTCACATCGCGTCACATGCGCATGGCATCGCTTGATATCGCATCTTATGTGCATCGCATCGCATGCGCATTGAGTCACTTCGCATCACATGCGCATGGTATCGCTTGATATCGCATCTTATGTGCATCGCATCGCATGCGCATTCATTTACGTCGCATCGCATGCGCATAGCATTGCTTGATATCTCATCTTATGTGAATCGCATCGCAGCGCATTGAGTTACATCGCGTCACATACGCATGCATCGCTCGACATCGCATCTTATGTGCATCGCATGCGCATTGAGCCACATCGCATCACACGCGCATGGCATCGCTCGACATCGCATCTTATGTGCATGGCATCGCATACGCATTGAGTCACATCGCGTCACATGTACATGGCATCGCTCGACATCGCATCTTATGTGCATCGCATCGCATGCGCATTGAGTCACATCGCGTCAAATGCACATGGCATCGCTTGATTACGCATCTCATGTGCATCGCATCGCATGCGCATTGAGTCACGTCGCATCACATGCGCATGGCATCGCTTGATATCGCATCTTATGTGCTTCGCATCGCATCCGGATTGAGTCACGTCGCGACACATGCACATGACATCGCTTGATATCGCATCTGATGTGCATCGCATCGCATGCGCATTGGGTTGCGTCACATTGGCATGGCATCGATTCATATCGCATCTTATGTGCATCGCATCGCATTCGCATTAGTCACGTCGAGTCACATGCGCATGGCATCGCTTGATATCTCATCTTATGTGCTTCGCATCGCATGCGCATTGAGTCACGTCGCGACACATGCACATGGCATATCTTATTATCGCATCTCATGTGCGTTGCATCGCATGCGCATTGAGCCGCATCACATTCGCATTGCATCCCTTGATATCGCATCTTATGTGCATCGCATCGCATGCGCATTAGTCACGTCGCGTCACATGCGCAAGGCATCGCTAAATATCGCATCTTATGGGCATCGCATCGCATGCGCAGTGAGTAACGTCTCGTCACATGCGCATGGCATCGCTTGATATGGCATCTTATGTGCCTCGCATCTCAAACTTATAGATTCACATCGCGTCACGTGCGCATGGCATCGCTTGATATCGCTTCTTATGTGCCTCGCATCGCATGCGCCTTGAGTCGCATCACATTCGCATTGCATCGCTTGATATCGCATCTTATGTGCATCGCATCACATGCGCAATAGTCACGTCGCGTCACATGCGCATGGCATCGCTTGATATCGCATCTTATGTGTATCGCATCGCATGCGCAGTGAGAAACTTCGCGTCACATGCGCCCGGCATCGCTTGATATCGCATATTATGTGCATCGCATCGCATGCGCATTCATTTACTACGCATCGCATGCGCATAGCATTGCTTGATATCTCATCTTATGTGTATCGCATCGCATGCGCATTGAGTTACATCGCGTCACATACGCATGCATCGCTCGACATCGCATCTTATGTGCATCGCATGCGCATTGAGCCACATCGCATCACACGCGCATGGCATCGCTCGACATCGCATCTTATGTGCATGGCATCGCATGCGCATTGAGTCACATCGCGTCACATGTACATGGCATCGTTTGATATTGCATCTTATGTGCATCGCAAGGCGTGCGCTTTTGAGTCACATCACGTCACATGCGCATGGCATCGCTCGACATCGCATCTTTTGTGCATCACATGCGCATTGAGCCACGTCGCGTCACATGCGCATGGCATCGCTTGATATCGCATCTTATGTGCATCGCATCGCTAGCGCAGTGAGCCACGTCGCGTAACATGCGCAAGGCATCGCTTGATATGGCATCTTATGAGCATCGCATCGCATGCATATTGAGTCACGTCGCGTAACGTGCGCATGGCATCCCTTGATAGCGCATCTTATGTGCATCGCATCGCATGCGCTTTTGAGTCACATCGCGTCACATACGCATATATCGCTCGACATCGCATCTTTTGTGCATCACATACGCATTGAGCCACGTCGCGTCACATGCGCATGGCATCACTTGATATCGTATATTATATGCATCGCATCGCATGTGCATTGAGTCACAGCGCGTCACATGCGCATGGCATCACTTGATATCGCATCTTATGTGCATCGCATCGCATGCGCATTGAGTCACTTCGCATCACTTTTGCATGTCATCGCTTGATATCCCTTCTTATGTGCATCGCATCGCATGAAAATTGAGTCACGTCGCGTCACTTGCGCATGGCATCGCTTGATATCGCATCTTATGTGCATCGCATCGCATGCGCATGGAGTCACGTCGCGTCACATACGCATGGCATCGCTTGATATCGCATCTGATGTGCATCGCATCGCATGCGCATTGGGTCGCGTCACATTCGCATGGCATCGCTTCATATCGCATCTTATGTGCATCGCATCGCATTCGCATTAGTCACGTCGAGTCACATGCGCATGGCATCGCTTGATATCTCATCTTATGTGCTTCGCATCGCATGCGCATTGAGTCACGTCGCGACACATGCACATGGCATCGCTTAATATCGCATCTCATGTGCTTTGCATCGCATGCGCAATGAGCCGCATCACATTTGCATTGCATCGCTTGATATCGCATCTTATGTGCATCGCATCGAATGCGCATTAGTCACGTCGCGTCACATGCGCATGGCATCGCTAAATATCGCATCTTATGTGCGTCGCATCTCAAACTTATAGATTCACATCGCGTCACATGCGCATGGCATCGCTTGATATCGCATCTTATGTGCATCGCATCGCATGCGCATTGAGTCACAGCGCGTCACATGCGCATGTATTCACTTGATTACGCATGTTATGTGCATCGCATCGCATGCGCATTGAATCACTTCGCATCACATGCGCATGGCGTCGCTTGATATCGCATCTTATGTGCATCATATCGCATGCGCATTCATTTACGTCGCATCGCATGCGCATAGCATTGCTTGATATCTCATCTTATGTGAATCGCATAGCAGCGCATTGAGTTACATCGCGTCACATACTCATGCATCGCTCCACATCGCATCTTATGTGCATCGCATGCGCATTAAGCCACATCGCATCACACGCGCATGGCATCGCTCGACATCGCATCTTATGTGCAATGCATCGCATGCGCATTGAGTCACATCGCGTCACATGTACATGGCATCGCTTGATATTGCATCTTATGTGCATCGCATCGCGTGCGCTTTTGAGTCACATGCGCATGGCATCGGTCGACATCGCATCTTTTGTGCATCACATGCGCAGTGAGCCACGTCGCGTCACATGCGCATGGCATCGCTTGATATGGCATCTTATGAGCATCGCATCGCATGCATATTGAGTCACGTCGCGTCACATGCACATGGCATCGCTTGGTAGCGCATCTTATGTGCATCGCATCGCATCGCATGCGCATTGAGTCAAGTCGCATCACCTGCACATGGCATCGCTTGATATCGAATCTTATGTGTATCGCATCGCATGCGCATTGAGACACATCGCGTCGCATGCGCATGGCATTGCTTGATATCGCATCTTATGTTCATCGCATCGCATGCGCATTGAGTCACGTCGCACCACATGCGCAGGATATCGCTCGATATCTCATCTTTTAGGGATCGCATCGCATGCGCATTGAGTCACGTCGCGACGCATTCCGATGGCACTGCTTGATATCGCATCTTATGTGCATCGCATCGCATGTGCGTTGAGTCATGTAGCACCACATGCGCATGAGATCGCTCGATATCGCATCTTTTGTACATCGAATCGCATGCGCATTGAGTGACATCGAGTCATATGCGCATGGCATCGCTTGATATCGCATCTTATGTGCTTCGCATCGCAGCGCATTGAGTCATATACGCATGCATCGCTCGACATCGCATCTTATGTGCATCGCATGCGCATTGATTCACATCGCATCACACGCGCATGGCATCGCTCGACATCGCATCTTATGTGCATCGCATCGCATGCTTATTGAGCCACATCTCTTCACATGCGCATGGCATCGCTTGATATCGCATCTTATGTGCATCGCATGCGCTTTTGAGTCACATCACGTCACATGCACATGGCATCGCTTGATATCGCATCTTATGTGCATCGCGTTGCTTGCGCATTGAGTCACATCGCGTCACATGCACATGGCCTCGCTTGATATCGCATCTTATGGGCATCGCATCGCATGCGCATTGAGTCATGTCCCGTCACATGCGCATGGAATCGCTTGATATCGCATCTCATGTGCATCGGATCGCATGCGCATGGATTTACGTCGCATCGCATGCGCATGGCATTGTTTGATATCTCATCTTATGTTCATCTCATCGCATGTGCATTGAGTCACGTCGCAACACATGCGCAGAACATCGCTCGACATCGCATCTTTTGTGCATCGCATCGAATGCGCATTGAGTGAAATCGCGTTATATACGCATGGCATCGCTTGATATCGCATCTTATGTGAATCGCATCGCAGCGCATTGAGTTACATAGCGTCACATACGCATGCATCGCTCGACATCGCATCTAATGTGCATCGCATGCGCATTGAGCCACATCGCATCACACGCGCAATGCATCGCTCGACATCGCATCTTATGTGCATCGCATCGCATGCGCATTGAGTCACATCGCGTCACATGTACATGGCATCGCTTGATATCGTATCTTATGTATATCGCATCGCATGCGGTTTTGAGTCTCATCACGTCACATGCGCATGGCATCGCTTGATATCGCATCTTATGTGCATCGCATCGCATGCGCTTTTGAGTCACATCACGTGGTATGCGCGTGGAATCGCTTGAAATCGCATCTTATGTGCTTCACATCGCATTAGCATTGAGTCACGTCACGACACATGCACATGGCATCGCTTGATATCGCATCTCATGTGCATCGCATCGCATGCGCATTGAGTCACGTCACATTCGCATGGCATTGCTTGATATCGCATCTTATGTGCATCGCATCGCATGCGCATTAGTCACGTCGAGTCAGATGCGCATGGCATCGCTTAATATCGCATCTTATGTGCTTCGCATGCGCATTGAGTCACGTCGCGTCACAGGCGCATGGCATCGCTAGATATCGCATCTTATGTGCATCGCATCGCATGCGCATTGAGTCACGTCCTGTCACATGCGCATGGCATCGCTTGATATCGCATATTATCTGCATCATATCGCATGCGCAATGAGTCACGTCGCATCACGTTCGCATGGCATCGCTTGATATCGCATCTTGTGTGCATCGCATCGCATGCGCATTAGTCACGTCGCGTCACATGCGCATGGCATCGCTTGATATCGCATCTTATGTGCATCGCATCGCATGCGCATTGAGTCACGTCGCATCAAATGCGTATGGCATCGCTTGATATCGCATCTTATGTGCATCGCATCGCATGCGCATTGAGTCACATACCATCACATGCGCATGGCATCGCTCGACAACGCATCTTATGTGCATCGCATGCGCATTGAGTCACATCGCATCACACGCGCTTGGCATCGCTGGACATCGCATCTTATGTGCATCGCATCGCATGCGCATTGAGTCACATCGCGTCACATTTGCATGGAATCGCTTGATATCGCATCTTATGTGCATCGCGTCGAATGCGCTTTGAGCCACGTCGCGTCACATGCGCATGGGATCGCTTGATATCGCATCTTATGTGCATCGCATCGCATGCGCATTGAGTTACGTCGCGTCACATGCGCATGGCATCGCTTGATTTCGCATATTATGTGCATCGCATCATATGCGCATTGAGTCACGTCGCATCACATGCGCATGGCATAGCTTGATATCGCATCTTATGTGCTTCGCTTCGAAGCGCATTGAGTTATATCGCGTCACATACGCATGCATCGCTCGACATCGCATCTTATGTGCATCGCATGCGCATTGAGTCACATCGCATCACACGCGCATGGCATCGCTGGACATCGCATCTTATGTGCATCGCATCGCATGCGCATTGAGTCACATCGCGTCACATGCACGTGGCATCGCTTGATATCGCATCTTATGTGCATCGCATCGAATGCGCTTTTGAGTCACATCACGTCACATGCGCATGGCATCGCTTATTATCGCATCTTATGTGCATCGAATGGCATGCGCATTGAGTCAGTTCGCATCATTGCACATGGCATCACTCGACCACACATCTTATGTGCATCGCTTCGCAGTGCATTGAGTCACATACGCATGCATCGCTCGACATCGCATCTTATGTGCCTCGCATGCGCATGAGTCACGTCGCGTCACATGCGCATGGCATCGCTTGATGTCGCATCTTATGTGCATCGCATCGCATGCGCTTTTGAATCAGATCACTTCACATGCGCATGACATCGCTTGATATCGCATCTTATGTGCACCGCATCGCATGCGCATTGATTTACGTCGCATCGCATGCGCATGGCATTGCTTGATATCTCATCTTATATTCATCTAATCGCATGTGCATTGAGCCACGTCGCACCACATGCGCATTACATCGTCCGACATCGCATCTTTTGTGCATCCCATCGCATGCGGATTGAGTGACATCGCGTCATATACGCATGGCATCGCTTGATATCGCATCTTATGTGAATCGCATCGCAGCGCATTGAGTTGCATCGCGTCACATACGCATACATCCTTCGACATCGCTTCTTATGTGCATCGCATGCGCATTGAGTCATGTCGCATCACATGCGCATGGCATCGCTCGAAAACGCATCTTATGTGCATCGCATCACATGCGCATTGAGTCACGTCGCATCACATGCGCATGGCATTGCTTGATATCGCATCTTATGTGCATCGCATCGCATGCGCATTGAGTCACATCGCATCACATGCGCATGGCATCACTCGGCAACGCATCTTATGTGCATCGCATCGCATGCGCATTGTGTCATGTCTCGTCACATTTCCATGGCATCGCTTGATATCGCATCTTATGTGCATCGCGTCGCATGCGCATTGAGTCACGTCACGTCACATGCGCATGGCATCGCTTGATATCGCATCTTATTTGCATCGCACCACATGCCCATTCAGTTACGTCGTGTCACATGCGCATGGCATCGCCTGATATCGCATCACATGTAGATCGCATCGGAAGCGCATTGAGTCACGTCGCATCACATGCGTATGACGTCGCTCGATATCGCATCTTTTGTGCATCGAAACGCATGCGCGTTGAGTGACATCGCGTCATATGCGCATGGCATCGCTTGATATCGCATCTTATGTGGATCGCATCGCATGCGCATTGTGTCACGTCTCGTCACATTTCCATGGCATCGCTTGATATCGCATCTTATGTGCATCGCATCGAATGCGCATTGAGTCACGTCACGTCACATGCGCATGGCATTGCTTGATATCGCATCTTATGTGCATCGCAACAAATTCGCATTCAGTCACGTCGCTGGCATTCGCATGGCATTGCTTGATATCGCATCTTATGTTCATCGCATCGCATGTGCGTTGAGTCACGTAGCACCACATGCGCATGACATCGCTCGATATCGCATCTTTTGTGCATCGAATCGCATGCGCATTGAGTGACATCGCGTCATATGCGCATGGCATCGCTTGATATCGCATCTTATGTGGATCGCATCGCAGGGCATTGAGTCACATACGCATGCGTCGCTGGACATCGCATCTTATGTGCATCGCATCGCATGCGCATTGTGTCATGTCTCGTCACATTTCCATGGCATCGTTTGATATCACATCTTATGTGCATCGCATCGCATGCAAATTGAGTCACGTCACGTCACATGCGCATGGCATCGCGTGATATCTCATCTAATGTGCATCTCATCGCATGTGCGTTGAGTCACGAAGCACCACATGCGCATGACATCGCTCGATATCGCATCTTATGTGCATCACATCGCATGCGCTTTTGAGTCACATCACTTCACATACGCATGACATCGCTTGATATCGCATCTTATGTGCTTCGCATCGCATGCGCATTGAGTCACTTCGCATCACAAGCGCATGGCATCGCTTGATATTGCATGCTATGTGCATTGCATCGTTCGCGCATTGAGTCACATCACATCACATGCGCATGGCATCGCTCGACAACGCATCTTATGTGCATCGCATCACATGCGCATTGAGTCACGTCGCATCACATGCGCATGGCATTGCTTGATATCGCATCTTATGTGCATCGTATCATATGGGCATTGAGTCACGTCGCATCACATGCGCATGGCATAGCTTGATATCGCATCTTATGTGCATCGCATCGGAGCGCATTGAGTTACATCGCGTCACATACTAATGCATCGCTCGACATCGCATCTTATGTGCATCGCATGCGCATTGAGTCACATCGCATCACACGCGCATGGCATCGCTGGACATCGCATCTTATGTGCATCGCATCGCATGCGCATTGAGTCACATCGCGATACCTGCACGTGGCACCGCTTGATATCGCATCTTATGTGCATCTCATCGGAGCGCATTGAGTTACATCGCGTCACATACGCATGCATCGCTCGACATCGCATCTTATGTGCATCGCATGCGCATTGAGCCACATCGCATGACACGCGCATGGCATCGCAGGACATCGCATCTTATGTGCATCGCAGCGCATGCGCATTGAGTCACATCGCGTCAGCTGCACGTGGCATCGCTTGATATCGCATCTTATGTGCATTGCATCGCATGCGCTTTTGAGTCACATCACGTCACATGCGCATGGCATCGCTTGATATGGCATCTTATGTGCATTGCATCGCATGCGCTTTTGAGTCACATCACGTCACATGCGCATGGCATCGCTTGATATGGCATCTTATGTGCATCGCATCGCATGCGCTTTTGAGTCACATCACGTCACATGCACATGGCATCGCTTGATATCGCATCTTATGTGCATCGAATCGCATGCGCATTGAGTCACTTCGCATCACATGCACATGGCATCACTCGACCACGCATCTTACGTACATCGCTTCGCAGTGCATTGAGTCACATACGCATGCATCGCTCGACATCGCATCTTATGTGCCTCGCATGCGCATGAGTCACGTCGCGTCACATGCGCATGGCATCGCTTGATGTCGCATCTTAGGTGCATCGCATCGCATGCGCTTTTGAGTCAGATCACTGCACATGCGCATGACATCGCTTGATATCGCATCTTATGTGCACCGCATCGCATGCGCATTGATTTACGTCGCATCGCATGCGCATGGCATTGGTTGATATCTCATCTTATATTCATCTAATCGCATGTGCATTGAGTCACGTCGCACCACATGCGCATGACATCGTCCGACATCGCACCTTTTGTGCATCGCATCGCATGCGGATTGAGTGACATCGCGTCATATACGCATGGCATCGCTTGATATCGCATCTTATGTGAATCGCATCGCAGCGCATTGAGTTGCATCGCGTCACATACGCATGCATCCTTCGACATCGCTTCTTATGTGCATCGCATGCGCATTGAGTCATGTCGCATTACATGCGCATGGCCTCGCTCGAAAACGCATCTTATGTCCAACGCATCACATGCGCATTGAGTCATGTCTCGTCACATTTCCATGGCATCGCTTGATATCGCATCTTATGTGCATCGCGTCGCATGCGCATTGAGTTACGTCACGTCACATGCGCATGGCATCGCTTCATATCGCATCTTATTTGCATCGCACCACATGCGTATTCAGTTACGTCGTGTCACATGCGCATGGCATCGCCTGATATCACATCACATGTACATCGCATCGGAAGCGCAGTGAGCCACGTCATATCACATGCGCATGACATCGCTCGATATCGCATCTCTTGTGCATCGAAACGCATGCGCATAGAGTGACATCGCGTCATATGCGCATGGCATCGCTTGATATCGCATCTTTTGTGGATCGCATCGCATGCGCATTGTGTCATGTCTCGTCACATTTCCATGGCATCGCTTGATATCGCATCTTATGTGCATCGCATCGCATGCGCATTGAGTCACGTCACGTCACATGCGCATGGCATTGCTTGATATCGCATCTTATGTGCATCGCAACAAATGCGCATTCAGTCACGTCGCTCCCATTCGCATGGCATTGCTTGATATCCTATCTTATGTTCATCGCATCGCCTGTGCGTTGAGTCACGTAGCACCACATGCGCATGACATCGCTCGATATGGCATCTTTTGTTCATCGAATCGCATGCGCATTGAGTGACATCGCGTCATATGCGCATGGCATCGCTTGATATCCCATCTTATGTGGATCGCATCGCAGCGCATTGAGTCACATACGCATGCGTCGCTGGACATCGCATCTTATGTGCATCGCATCGCATGCGCATTGTGTCATGTCTCGTCACATTTCCATGGCATCGTTTGATATCGCATCTTATGTGCATCGCATCGCATGCGCATTGAGTCACGTCACGTCACATGCGCATGGCATCGCGTGATATCTCATCTAATGTGCATCGCATCGCATGTGCGTTGAGTCACGTAGCACCACATGCGCATGATATCGCTCGATATCGCATCTTATGTGAATCACATCGCATGCGCTTTTGAGTCACATCACTTCACATGCGCATGACATCGCTTGATATCGCATCTTATGTGCATCGCATCGCATGCACATTGAGTCGCATCACATTTGCATTGCATCGCTAGATATCGTATCTTATGTTCATCGCATCATATGCGCAGTGAGCCACAACGCGTTACATGCGCATTGCATCGCTTGATATGGCAATTTATATGCGTCGCATCTCATGCTTATTGATTCACGTCGCGTCACATGCGCATGTCATCGCTTGATATCGCATATTATGTGCATCGCATCGCATTGAGTTACTTCGCATCACATGCGCATGGCATCGCTTGATATTGCATGCTATGTGCATTGCATCGTTCGCGCATTGAGTCACATCACATCACATGCGCATGGCATCGCTCGACAACGCATCTTATGTGCATCGCATCACATGCGCATTGAGTCACGTCGCATCACATGCGCATGGCATTGCTTGATATCGCATCTTATGTGCATCGCATCGCATGCGCATTGAGTCACATCGCATCACATGCGCATTGCATCACTCGAAAACCCATCTTATGTGCATCGCATCGCATGCGCATTGAGTCATTACTAGTCACAGTTCCATGGCATCGCTTGATATCGCATCTTATGTGCATCGCATCGCATGCGCATTGAGTCACGTGACGTCACATGCGCATGGCATCGCTTGATATCGCATCTTATGTGCATCGCACCGCATGCGCATTAAGCTACGTCGCGTCACATGCGCATGGCATCGCTTTATATCGCATCTCATGTGCATCGCATCGCATGCGCATTGAGTGACGTCGCATCATATGCGCATGGCATCGCTTGATATTGCATCTTATATGCATCGCATCGCATGCGCATTGAGTCACGTCGCGTCCAATTCGCATGGCATTGCCTGATATCGCATCTTATGTTCATCGCGTCCCATGTGCATTGAGTCACGTCGCACCACATGCGCATGACATCGCTCGATATCGCATCTTTTAAGCATCGCATCGCATGCGCATTGAGTGACATCGCGTCATATGCGCATGGCATCGCTTGATATCGCATCTTATGTGCATCCCATCGCATGCGCATTGAGTCACGTCACGTCACATGCGCATGGCATCGCTTGATATCGCTTCTTATGTGCATCGCATCGCATGCGCATTTAGTCACGTCGCATCACATGCACATGGCATCGCTTGATATCGCATCTTATGTGCATCGCATCGCATGCGCATTGAGTCACGTCGCGTAGCATGCCCATGGCAATGCCTGATATCGCATCTTATGTTCATTGCGTCGCATGTGCATTGAGTCACGTCGCACCACATGTGCATGACATCGCTTGATATCACATCTTCTGTGCATCGCATCGCATGTGCATTGAGTCACGTTGCGTTACAAGCGCATGGCATCGCTTGATATCGCATCTTATGTGCACCGCAACGCATGCGTAGTGAGTCACGTCGCGTCACAAGCGCATAGCATCGCTTGATATCACATCTTATGCGCAT